>CM050517.1:89123041-90373041 GCA_027563665.1 Antrozous pallidus
CTTGACACAAATTTTAATTGTGGATATCTTGGCCTAACTGATTGAGGGCAAAAACTATGTTTGTCTTCATATATGTTCAAGGACAACCCTCACATTTATTCCTATTATTCTGTTTACTTGTCTATGAACAAAGAACTTCAGACACAGTGGTCTCTCAGATTCCTACCAGCTCTGTATTAATATAAAATTAATTTTTAACACCTGGAAAATTACTCAACACATGAAACACACTTAGTAATCCTATATAATAAAAGAATAATATGCAAATTGACCATCACTCCAAGACACAAGATGGCTGCCCCCATGTGGTCAAAGATGGTTGCACTGATGTGGACACAAGATGGCCGCCACAGATGGCATGCAGGGGAGGAAGGTTGTGGGTAATTAGGGGTACCAAGCCAGCAGAGGAGGGCAGTTGGGGGGAACCCAGGTCAGCAGAATAGGGCAGTTGCGGGGGGGCTGGGATGAAAGGGAGTGCAGTTGGATTGGGGGAGGTCAGTCCTGCAGGGGAGGGCAGTTGTGGGTGATAAGGCCAGTAGGTAGGACAGTTAGGGGTAACTGGACTGGCAGAGGAGGACAGTTGGCGGGAGAGGGGGGGCGGCGACGCTTACAAGGGAAGGCAGTTGGTGAGGGCAGCCCTGAAGGGAGGGCAGTTAGGGGTGACCAGGCTAACAGGGGAGGGCAATTAGGGGCAACCAGGCCAGCAGGGGAGGACAGTTAGGAACAATCAGGATGGCCAGGGAGCAGTTAGGCTTGATTAGGCTGGCAGGGGAGTGGTTAAGAGGTGATCAGGCTGGCAGGCAGAAGTGGTTAGAGGCAATCAGGCAGAGGCAGATGAGCAATTGGGAGCCAACAGTCCTGCCCTTTTAGACCTGATCCCACCTTGGGCCTAATTGGGCAGTCAGACGTCCCTCAAGAGATCCCAGATTGGAGAGGGTGTAGACTGGGCTGAGGGGAACTCCCCCTCTCCCTGAGCACGAATTTCATGCACCAGACCTTTAGTGTTGAAATAATGAATTAAATATCCATTTTCTCTACTTTGTTAAATTGTATTTAATCCCTAGGAGCAAATTTTCCTTTGAGATTTCTGTTTTTGTTCAGCTTTAATTGGACCACTCTAATGTCAAATTTATGTGGTCAACACCAATTGAAGTGTTTGATAGTGAGTTTCATATTAAAACAAAAGAGTCTGTAAGATATAATTAGGAAACACCCACAATAAAATTTATAATATAATGATATAGATTAAAGTAATACAGATTAATTTGGACAATTTTGAAAACAAAACAAAAAAAAAAAGAAAAGGAACCACAATGTAATTATCCAGAGATAAATACTGACATTATTTTTCTCCATTTAGTTGTGTGTGTTTTTAATTGCATATTGTTTTGTTTCTTAGCAATTGCAAATTTTCTTGTTGTTTTCACATAACATTTAGGCTTCTATTTAACTATTAAGCATTTCAATTTACTCATAGAACAGAACAAACCAAAAAAGACCAGAATCTGGTGGAAAATACATACCGAGATAAGAGAACCTTGTCCATAATGTCTTCTAGACAAAAGGAGGGCCTTTTAGGACTCAGAACAGTATGCTTTATGCTCGATCACCTGGATTGTGCCGTGTTCAGGTGCCAAACTGATCTCAAAAATGGTGAGAAAGTTCACATGGCTGACCATGTGCTGACGTACGGCATATGGTCAGCATCAGAGTGAGCCAGCCAAGGGAAAGAAATGTACCCTGGAAGGCACATATTGAACATGGAAAAACTGGCCATAGCTATCACATGATGGTACACATTAATTTATTTACAACCCTTACTTTATGCTAGACATTATACTGAGCACTAAAAAGTAGAGTGATCAGACTCAGTTCAATGAGAAATTCAGAAAAGCAAATACAGAGTTATTCCAGCAGGTGGTATAACTCCACAAAGAGATGTCCTGGAGGAGAAATCTTGGTTGAGGAGGTAACTGGCTACCTTGGTTGCACAGTAGGTTTAACTGTAGTTTTCTGGTAGGGCTTTAGAGGCATGGGAAGGTTGAGATTTAGGGGCTGTTGTAACAAAGCATCAAAAGCTGAGTGGCTAGGCCCAGCTAGTTTGGCTCAGTGGATAGAGCATCAGCCTGCAGACTATACAGTCCTGGTTTCAAGTCCAGTCAAGGGCACATGCTGAAGTTGCAGGCTCAGTCCCCAGTACCAGGCATGCAGGAGGCCAATCAATGATTCCCTCTCATCATTGATGTTTCTCTCTCCTCCCTTTTTCAAATAAAAATTATATTGTTTAAAAACTGAGTGGCTTAAGATAACATAACTTTATTGTCAGTGACAGAGGTTAATTGAATTAATTTGCAAACCATCAATTGATAGCCAAAGTCAGTGGGGTTGATTTTCTCAGGAGACTGTCCGGGAGAATCTCTTCGTGCTTCTCCCCGCTTCCTCGTGGTTGGCTGGCACTCTTTAGCGTGTAGATGGATCACTCCGGTCTCTGCTGTTACATTCAGACGCTGTCCTCCCCGTGTTTCTGTCTCTCCACCCTGCGCATATCTGATTCTGTCCAAATTTCCCATTTACAGTCATGCATTAGGTTCCACCTTAGGGACTGCATTTTAAGCTAATTACTTCTGTGAAGACCAACTAAAATCACATCTCTTTGAGGTGACACATTCAACCCCAAAGCAGTTACCATATGCGCAAGGTCAAAGGAACATTTTATATATTTTTATTTACATATAGATATTTATTTTTCAATTGTAATTTATATTCAACTAGAGGCCTGGTGCATGAAATTTGTGCATGCTGGGAGGATGGGTACCCTCAGCCCAGCCTGCATCCTCTCCAATCCCAGACTCCTCTGGGAAGGACTGACTGCCTGTTTAGGCCCAATCTTGGGTATCTGGCCTAAACAGTCGGATATCCCTCTCACAATCTGGGACCACTGGCTTCTAACTGTTCACCTGCCTGCCTGCCTGATTGTCCCCCCAGCTGCCTTCCCTGCTGGTCTGGCCACCCCTTACTGCCCTTCCTATCCCCCACTGGCCTGGTTGACCCTTACTGCCCCCTCCTGCTGGCCTGGTTGCCCCCTACTTTCACCCACTCCTGCCAGCCTGGTCACCCCAACTGCCCCCTCTGCCAGCCTGGTCATCCCTCACTGTCCCCCCTTGCTGGCCTGGTCACCCCCACCTGCTCCCCCTACGGGCCTGGTCACCCCATGCAGCCTGCTGTTCGGTCATTTGGTCACCCCTCCCTAATCCCCCTACTGTCCTAGTTGTCCCATGAACCCTGCTGCTTGGAGGTTTGTTCACCCCTTACTAAACCTACTGCTGGCCTGGTCGCCCCATGCAGGCTGTTCAGTCATCTGTTTGGTTGTGATGGTTGTTTAGGTTTTTATATATATATATAATAATCTGTATTAGTTTCAGATACACAGCATGGTGGTTAGAAAATCATGTATTTACAGAATGGTTTCATTTTTTAAAATTTCTTTATTGATTAAGGTATTACATATGTGTCCTTATTCCCCCATGAGCCCCCACTTCCCATTCATGCCCCCACCCCCATGTTGTCTGTGTCCTTTGATTAGGCTTATATGCATGAATATAAGTCCTTTGGTTGATCTCTCGCCCTGAAATCAATAAAAATATATACTTTTTAAAGATGGAACTACTGGAGAGGCAAGGGAGAGGCAGAGAGAGAGAAACATCAATGATGAGAGAGAATCATTGACCAGCTGTCTCCTGCATGCCCCCATCAGGGATCGAGCCAACAACCTGGGAGTGTGCCTGGACCAAGAATTGAACTGTCACCTCCTGGGTCATAGGTCGATGCTCAACCACTGGGGCACACCAGCTAGGCTGGTTCCATTTTTAAAAATGGTAATTTATAGAAAAATAATGCTGCTTGGTTTAGAATGGTTTCTGGGAATCAATTATAAGGCAGGAATCATAAGCTGGCATGGGATTTTGCTGAAGATTGTGGTTCAAAAGCCAAAAAAAGACATTAAAATGCACCTAAATATCATGTAGCCCTTTATAAAAATGCTTTCAAAGCCCACAAATTAGTTTAGTCAGCTTGTATAAACTTTGCCTTTTGCCTTCTCTCAGCTGTAATATAATTGACTCATTAAAGTACAAACTATATTTTCTTTTCCTCTCTGGCAACGGTGCAACATAAACCTGGAAAATGAGAACGGAAGACTACACAAAGCTGTGTGTCACCCCCATAGTGACTGTTCCCTTAGGAGAAGTGATTAGGTTCTGACTGACTCTGTAGCTCTGGGTGAAGAGGGAAATTACCCATATGATTAAACCAGATTTCAGAGTAAATCTCATATTTTGGAATTTAAATTTATGTTTTGTGCTTTAATGTATATGTATCAATGAGCTTTATAATTTTGGGTAATTTGCCTAATCTTCACTTTAATAATACATAAATAAATGTAATTTTATTATGGAAAAGATGTGTGCATGCTATTATGGGCTAGATTATAGATTACATTCTAAGAAAATCGAATCAGCACACTTTGGCTCATAGAACAAGTTTATAATTCTGGGATGTTCAAGGCAGCCTAGTTTTGGGAAAAGAATACTAGTTTAGCTCTCTGGTAACTATATTGCTAGTCTATTCTTCAAGAGACTCTTATGAGCCTGTGTTTTCCTCTCCAGGGACAAAGAGATTCAGGCTAATTGACCTTCCTGATTCCAACCAACTCTAAAGTGAGGTGCTCATATTAAATTTAAAATGATGAATCCTTCCCGTAGCAGGGATGAATAATGCAATCATTCAAAAGTTTCTGTACTCAGGAATACATCATTTCATATTGCTTAAAGTATGTAGATCATTTTTGCCTGAGCACAGGATGGAAATTGTACTAATTAGTTACAAAAAACATGAAACATGCCGAGACATATACACTAACTAAAGCTATATTTGGCAGTTTCGGTTAGTGGTGACTAAAGCAGAATTTTTAAAGAGGTTTAAAGTGAATCTGGGAGAACCAAGATTGCAGCAGAGGTAAACACCTATTGTTCTGCCGCACCCAACGATTTAAAAATTACAACATAACAACAAAACAAACATCACCCAGAATCACCAGAAAGCTGGCTGAGTGAAAACTCCACAAATAAGAGTAAAGGTGGGACACTGAGACTCAGAGGAGTGGCGGGAGCGCAGCCTTGAAGACGGAAACAGGTTAGAAGCCGTCCTGGTTGCATGCGTGCGGGCTGTAGGGCTGGAGCATCAACCCCGGCTGGATTTTGCCAACAGGGAGGGCAGAGACGTCCCACTACATGGATTCCCCAGCACCAGGTGAGGTCCGAGATCCGGGGTACGTGGAGACATCCCACTGCACAGATTCCCCAGTGCCAGGCGAGGTCCAAGGTCTGGGGGACGCACCCTGGAAGCGGGGCACGGCAGAGGTATCCTAGTCTGCAGAGAAACCCGGAGGCAGGGAAAAGAAGTTTGCACGCAAGTGTCGCACAAACCCGCTACTTGCCCCCTGGAAACTTGTCTCCTGGTCCCGGAAACCATCTATTTTACAACCCTGGGCTAGACTTTGGGTGTGCAGACTCATTTGGGGAGAGGCAGAGTTGTCTGGCAAGGGGAAGAGACTAGTGGCTTTCTCTTAGAGGTGTCTGCAGCCATCCCCATCCAACAGAGACCCGCGCGCGTGCGAGTGCCGCATAGCACGTAGCTGACACTGAGGCTGCCTGCGCAGCTCAGAGACTACGCCCATCCAACCTGAACACAGTCTCCCTTCATAGCCAATTGGCCTGGAGGTCAAACCCTCCTAGGGCTAACAACAACAAGCTGGGTTTAAATTCAAAAATACTGTACAACCCATAAAGGATTGCAGTAAGAGTACCCATCTCAAATAACTGGGGAGGCTGTGCCACTGACCCTTAGAGGCTATCTACCACATAAAGCAGCCATCATGCAGAGATATGGAAAGAAATCAGATGTGAAAGAAATGGAGGAGAAAAGACGACAAGACATAGAGTTCAAAACCACGGTTATAAGGCTTTTCAAGAGGCTCCTAGAAAAGGCCGATGAACTTAATGAGAATTACGAGGAAATAAACAAGACCAACCAGGAAATGAATGAGACTTACAAGGAAATGAATGAGACCCTCAAGGAAATGAACAAGACCTCTGAGGATATGAACCAGACCCTCATGGATATGAGAAAGGACCAACTAGAAATCAAGCATACACAGACTGAAATAAAAAATATTACACAAAATCCTAAAAGCAATCCAGAGGGCCACAAGAACCAAGTCAAAGATTTGAAATACAAAGAAGAAAAATCCACTCGGCTGGAAAAGCAAGAAACAAAAAGAATTCAGAAAATTGAAGATAGTGTAAGGGGCCTCTGGGACAACCTCAAGCATGCCAACATCCGAATTATTGGGGTGCCAGAAAAAGAGAGAGAGCAAGTTAATGAAAACCTACTTGAAGAAATAGTGACTGAAAACTTCCCCCACCTGATGAAAGAAACTGACTTAAAAGCCCAAGAAGTACACAGAACCCCAAAATATAGGAATCTAAAGAGGACCACACCAAGACATATCATAATTAAAATGCCAAGAGCAAAAGATAAAGAGAGAATATTAAAAGCAACAAGAGAAAAACAGTTGGTTACCTACAGGGGAGCACCCATACGATTGTCAGCGGATTTCTCAACAGAAACGATGCAGGCCAGATGCGAGTGGCAAGAAATATTCAAAATAATGAATAGCAAGAATCTACAACCAAGATTACTCTATCCAGCAAAGATATCATTCAGAATTGAAGATCAGATAAAGTGCTGCTTCCCAGATAAGAAAAAGCTAAAGGAGTTCATCACCACCAAACCAATATTATATGAAATGCTGAAATATATTCTTTAAGAAAAGAAAGAAGAAAAAGGTAAAAATATAAATTATGAAGAACAAATACACATCTACCAACAAATGAACATAAAAATCAAGTGAATTGATAGGCTGATGAACAGGATAAACTGGTGACTATAACAGAAATATGGACATAGAGAGGGAATGGACTGACAATTCTTGGGGAGAAAAGGGTTGTGGGAAGTACAGCAAGAGATTGGACAAAAATCTTGCAACAATGGGAGAGGACAGTGGGGAGGGGGAGGTGAGGGTGGAGGGTGGGATAGGTACAGAGTTGAGGAGAGATACAGGGGGATAAAAAAGGGGAAACAATGTAATTAATAAACTGAACAATAAAGATAAAAAAAAATAAAGTGAATCTGTATCCTGCTCTTCTTTCATAAAAAATGATGAATGCAAGCATGGATAAATCTGAAAGTTATGAAGCTGTTTGAAATTTTGACATACTTAAAATTTGTAGACCACTTCAGTGCTAATAGCTTCCACAAACTAAACACCAGAAAGCTGAAATTAATTAAAAGAAAAGTCAGCAAAATCTATTACAGCTAACCATGTTCCCCGAAGTCTTTTATAATATGAAGGTGTAATGATCACTTGCTTTTCCATCTGATTTGTTTTGATTTGAGCACTCAAAACTCATCCCATACAGTAGCTCTGAGGTCAAGTATGACTTCTAGTTTTGGTTCATTAAATTTATTTGCTAACCATCCATTGAAGAATATAGTCGTCTATACAAAATAAAAAACTTAAAAAAAAATGACACCAAAACTTTTGATTTTTAAACTAAGAGCAGAGAGATCAGCAAAGGGCTCTGACAGTCTGGCCCTGAGTGCCTACGGCTGGGCCCCTAGGAAGGCTTTGCTTGATGAGAGCCTCAAGGTCAGGAGCACTGTGAGCTCGGACACACTTCAGAACAGGACACAGAGGCTGACTGGCAGGTTGCCCGAGCCAAGCGCTGTGAAAGCACAGAGCACAGCTTGCAGAGTGCTGGAGAGGGACCATCTGGGGAAGTTTGAGAGACACACTTCAGAGTTGAGTTGAGCCGAATGTTCTGGTCAGGGAAAGGTCAGAATCTGGGCAAGTGCAGAAACAGCAGGGCCATGCCAACTCGGGTGCCAAACATCAGGGCCATTCCAACTGGTGGACTCCATTTGTTTTTAATTATCAGTCTCCCGAAGGGACTTTTGTTCCTTGTAAATAAGGATGACAAACAAATTAAGCTCTAGCAGGTGCAACCAGCTTATTTTACCCTGAGCTAAAACTGGCCTCCTCGCTAAGATGTCACCTGCCAAACAGATCTGGTGACAGAAAAGAAGGTACCTTTTTCTTCTTCCACATGCAAACTTCTAGTTGGGGCCTGTAAGTAAAGAGATGCACAAGAAAATACAATCGCCAGAGCAAATGATTTTTATTTCAGAGCGACCGTTAAGGCAGTTTCATTGACGATTGCATTGTTTTGATGAAAGACATTTCAAAACTTGGTATTTGAGCTCAGTCTTGCCAAAGTTTGAAGTTTCAGTCCAAGATTTAGTGGCTGTCTGCCATTTTGAACAGCTCCCCTAGAGCACGGATCCAGCTGCTTCAGAACACTCTCATGGTGCCATTTCTGGGGGAGATAATGAAATGCCAGCATACAGGATTGTGTCTGCAAATCAAAATTTAGACTGCGAGGAACCAGATTCTCCCACAGGGTGAGAGAAAAGAGGCATTCAGATGCTGCTTTTGAGTTTGAATGCAGCTCGCTCGCTCTTCTGGTTTTGTGTGGATGCTCCCGTTGGCACCCGGGCACACGTCAACCAGAACACCCTTCAGTGCGGTGGACAGCCAGCTGTCCGGGGCGGCAGAGGTCGGGTCCTGCGCAGAGGCAGAGACGCAGATTAGGTGTTCTCCTGGGGGCCTTGCCAATCAGGGTTCTGAAAGCACAGCTTAACGCACACAAACTAAGTTTCCCCAAGAGAAACTTTAAAAGAGGCTTTCTTTCTGCCAAGGTTTTATTTTATTTTTTTTCCAGCTTAATTAATAGTAATGCAAAGAAACTGAACTAGGCTATCTGTGGTCATGTGTGAATACTGATGTCCTCTCCTTATTCTGTCAGATAGTTATATTGCATTTAGTAACTCAGGACCACCTCAAAGAATCATTGAATGTGAAAAGAAAAAAATAATAATGTTCTAGGATGTATTTTTGTTTCTCACTGGCTTTTAATTAAGAAATTTTTAACACATTGTGAAAATTGTCCATGATGGAAGCAAACCGTGCTTATTATATCTATACCACATCATCTATGAATAGAATTGTACCAGAAGATGAAAATAACTCTTCTTGTAATACTTTGGAATTTCACTTATTCAAAAATATCTATTAAGAGTCCACTATGTGACAGGCACCATATGATGAGGCACAGATGCAAGAATAAAATAATACACAGTAGTCCCTAAAGAGACTTCATCTACTGGGTTGTCAGATATATGAACAATTGCAGTATTATTGTTTACTTGCTAAAATGGAATTATGCACGTGGTATAGTTGGTGTATAAAATAAGTAGAGGTCAAAAAACATTTCGTAGAGGTGAAGGCATGAGGGTGTGGAAATTCCAGGTAAAAACGAGCAGTGGGGACATGCAAAGGCATTAACAGGGCATGCGGTATGCTTGTGGAACTCTTAAGAGTTTTATTATAATTGGATGTAAAGTTCAAGGGGATATAGCACCTACTATGTGACAGATACCATGCTAAGCATTGAGGGAGATAATCTTTTAACTGGTCAATGGTATAATCAGATATTCATATTATCAAGGTTACTCTGAGAACATAAAATCTAAAGGTTCAAGAGACTAGTCAGGATATTTTAGTAACTAGAGACCCTGTGCACGAATTTGTGCACCAATGGAGTCCCTCAGTTTGGCCTGCAATATTGGGCCAAAACTGGCTCTCTGACATCCCCTGAGGGGTCCCAGATTGCGAGAGGGTGCAGGCCTGGCCAAGGGACCCCACCAGTGCACGAGAGGGACCACAGGAGGGCTCCAGGATGTGTCTGGCCCATCTTGCTAAGTCCTGATCAGCCAGACCCCAGCCAGGAGCTAACTTATGGATCAGAGCATCTGCCCCCTGGTGGTCAGTGCATGTTATAGTGAGTGGTTGAGCAGCAAAGCATGTTATGCTTTGATTGGTTGAATGGATGACTGGACACTTAGCATATTAAACTTTTATTATATAGCATATGTGTAATCATATGTGTAATCATATACCTAAGAAGGACACCCTACTTCAACTTTTGAAATTGTCTCTTCTTTTTCCTTCCACTCCCTTACTAGCTTAATTTCTTCTCATCTTTTATATCTGTAGATGCCAATTCTATCAAGGGGCCTTCTCCATACACACAGACTAGATTGGGTCTCATTGTGCACATTGACATGCCACCAGGAATGTATATATTCTTCATAGCAGCTATACTAACTTCAATTAACTGTCTGTATGATTATTTGTTTAGCATTCATCCATTAGCTTATTGACATCATGGAGTCTGTCTTGTCTAGCAGGGTCTTTAGCACTTGCCAGATGCTCTTTATATATTTCTATGTAAATAAATGATTGGCAGAAATATAATATCAGATAAAAGAAGATGGGTAAGAGGAATATTAAACTGGTATGATAAATGAACAAAATAGAAAATAAAAGACAAATCCTAGGTGAGTTCTATGTTTCTAGCTTAGATAATTTGAGGTACCATTAATAAGATGTATGATTACACTGTAGGGTAAGATTATGACTTAAATTGGAGCCTGACTATGTTAATTAATTGGATCACACTCATATTAAATTACATTTTGTTTACTTTGGAGGGATTTGGTTTCATCCTAGTCTCATCTCACTATAACACATTGTAAAAATTGTTCATGATGTAAGCAAACAACTTTTATTGTGAATTATTTCTGGAGAATATTAACATGTACTATTTAGGTTGGTTATACTTTGCTTCAATTTCAGAAGATTATTTCCTGAATTTTTATGCTCATATTTTTGGCATTTCTCCAGCATTGAGTTGGGCTTCTTTGATATATAGCATAAGAATTTTTAAAACTTTTTCATGTAATTAAGTTGAACTTGAAAATTTGGAAAAGCTGAGGGATATTCTTATCTTTGCAATTAGACCTAGTTTTGATATAAAGTAAAAATAGAAGTAAATAAATCTATAATTATCTTAATGATTAAACCTTTCTGTAAAAGCTCATGCCAGTTAAAGAAAGATTTCTAAAGGCAGAAAGTAAGTTTTTGACATCAAAGACTGCCATGTAATCATCTCATCATTTATTCTGTTTACTTTAATAAAAAGTATTGTCTGTTGCTTTCCAGTTATACACAGAGAAAAAGACAAAGTAAAAGAAAAAGAAAAACCTGAAAAGAAAGGTATAGTGTTTTTCTTATTGCTGTTTTTAGACATTGGTTCCTTCCTATTTGGGCTCTTCTTTACATCAAATTTTAGATTATCATAAATTTATGTTTTTATTTGCATTGTGATAATTTTAATACAATTGAATCTGAAAAGAGTAATTTCTGGGTTGAAGAAAATGACATGCTTTAGACCTTTGAACTCTAGTGCATATTTTGATTACCTATAAATAAAAATTTTTAATTTTTGTCTTATTTATTTGTTTAGAATATGCAATGCAGATTTATTATTTACTGCATAAATATACATTGTGAAATGCTTCCTGCCTGTTCCCACCCTCCAGGTTCCTATTCCATCCTACCTACATATATACATAGTAAATAGACTTTTATAAGTTTATGTGTGTCTTTCAGAGCTTCATCATGAATTTATAAGATGATATAATTTATTGTTTCTCCATATTTTTCCACACAAAATTTTCCATGTCCTAGATTCTGACCTTTATAATTTATCAATATTATCTAGAGAACTTTCAATATCAGTAACTAGATACTTTCCTCATTCTCTTTAAAAAAAAACTGCATTTAAATAGAGATTTTTTTTTTTTTTTGCTTTACCTGCTTGTTATCTATAGATTCCAGGAGATAAGTATGAGCTTTAGCAATTTATATTTCTAGTGTAACTGCAAGTACTCATTGCCTATTTCTCCTGATAATATGCGTGCATGTCATTTGGGTATATATCCTTGGTCTGTCACTTTTCAAATATTTTTTTTTTAATGTTGTAGTTAATGTAAGGGTATCTGTCTGTGAGAATAGATATGTGTGAGTATGTATGTTTATATTTCTAATTTGCATGCAGCTGGGTAGATTAATATTACTTTTGGTATTTCTGCTTTTAAATCTTTTTCCACAGATAAAATCAATAGTTAATAATGTTTTCCCCAAGTTTAAAAAACTTTCACATTTCACTTTAATTTGTCAAAAATCTGTTTTAATGTATGATATGAAAGAAAATTCTCAGTTATTTCTTTGCTTTTGTTTTAAAGTGGATTATGCCTAGGCTATTTGGGTTAGACTTCAATTGATTTATGGATCCACAGCACACATAGCCTGCCTGCAGATTTATCTTGTTATCTGAAATGTTCCCTTAGCTAGAATCCTTTATGCTATTTAGGAATCTATACTATTATTTAATTTTCTATGATATGCTTAATTCTCATTATTTCCTTCAATAAATAGTATGTAAATATTGAGGAATATATGGTGATTTGGGAAACTACCAAACCACACAGTTTAATGTATTTGAATTACACAAATAAGCTGTACATGCTGTTGGACTTCTCAAAACTCCTTTACTTAAATTTTGTGAGACCCAAGGTTTTACCAGTCTTTGTAAATATAATTTAATAATGCAAATTTATAGTGTCTTACTAATTTATTTCATAGACAATGCGGAGGCATGTTGCAGGTATCATGTTTGATACTATTCAATTAAAAAGCTTTACTTAGTAGTTTTATATGATTATTTTTTATGAATAGTAAGTAATCTACCAAAGTTGCTATCCCTTAAAAGTATTTGGTAAACATTTTGGTGATCAAATTGTTATTGGAGTGGAGAGCATTTGGAAAGCAGGGACCAGAGGAGCTAAACATCTTACCAAAGCATAAGACAGTCCCATGCAGTGGGATTTATTATTCAGTGGTGGCCTTGTCCAGAGTTACTGTGCTTAGTCAAAGATGTAGTCCTTATTTAAATATTCCTTTTTATGAATCCTAAAGTACTCCTGCCTGATAAAATGATATATATTTCAACAAATTCTTATAAAGTTGTTCTCTCTCAGTTTGTCCTGAAAACTTTACCTGTTGGGAGTAGTAAAAAGGAGATCGAGACTAGCATTCCAAAATGCTATCTCAATCTTAACACCAAATCTTTAAAGTTGGAGTCTATTCAGATGTTATTACATTGGTAGCTCTTTATTTCTGAGTTAGGCTCATTAAAGTCATAAATCTTTTGAAATAGTTCATTGGTTATAAGACTGAGGTAAAGAGAAAACTTCGTTTTAAAATCTAAATTTTGTTTTTAGGTTTTTAATGTGCAGTATATAATGAAAATGTTTATAATCATACAGAGATGTTAGTTATTTTTGCACATAGCCTTTCATTTTAAAATCACTTTATAGACCTAGGGAAATGGAAGAATAACTCTAAGAACTTATTAGCAGGCATTAATATCAATTTCCTGCCATGTCTATGTTCATAAAAGTGGGAAACCTTCACATATGAATTAAAAGTGTGTACTAATATTAAATTTTCTGTTTAAGCAACTCACAAGGAAAAAGTTGAGAAAAAAGAAAAACCAGAAACAAAGACAATGGCAAAAGGTAACTTTACTCTTGATTATTTTCATAACTAAATTCTTTTTCTGTTAAAGTTTACATTTTGGGTAACAGCTGGATGATTGAAAGCATTCACAGTTTCCTTTACATAAAAAATTAATTTGGCCTTACAGTTTAAATTTAATATTTAAAGAATAATAAGAAACGAATACATAAAACAATTGAGCACCTCGAAATTTGAGAGGAGAATAAAGAACTTTCCCATATGTGGTAGGCAGAATTTTGGACCAAATGCCTTTCATCCCTTGATGTCATTCCAGTGACTATGTTACAATATATAACAGAAAGGAGTTTGCAGAAGTAGTTAAACTTCAGCTAAAATATAAAATTTTCCTGGATTATCCAAGTGACCTCAATGTAATTTCATGAATTTTTAAAAACATTAGAGAAGGGGCAAAAGAGAAAGATCTGAAGTGTCAGAAGAACTTGACCTTTGTTGCTCTCCCTAAGCGGAAATTGAGGAGGCCACATGGAAAGTGTGAGAAAAATTCTGCAACACAATGAATGAGTGTGAAAGCCCATTCCTCCTAGAGTAAGAGATGCCTATCTATTAATAATTTGATTTTAGTATTGTGGACACTAAAAAAAGAATGTAATTGAGCCACATAGTGCCAATACTTTTGAACTATGGAAACCAGGAGATATTAATGAATGTTGTTTCAAGTAGATGTTTTAGGTAATCTGTTACTATGACAATGAGATTTACAACTTTTGGCCAGTATTATACATTGCTTTTGATTTTTAGATTTTATTTCAGGATTTATTTTTAAGATGAAAAAGTAAATCATACATTTTGATTAATATTTTAACCATTGAAGCCCCAAAGTCTTAATACTAAACCCCCAAATATCAACTATATGATCAATATAATGTATTTTGGAGGATTGCATGTATCAGTTTATACTATGCCAAATTTGTCTACCAGTGGTTTGATATTAGGAAATTATAAAATTTAATTGATAGTTCAAAGTGAACTATTAAAATGTAGATTTTATGTGGTCAGAATAGTTTAGAAATCTCAATCCAGAATTTTCAAGAGATAAATGAATCATTTAGATAAAAATTGTAATTTGTTTTAAAAATTTAATGTGTTTATTTATGTAATGTCAAATAATTGTGTACTTGAGACAGATATATATTTTACCAAATTTTTCAATGAGAGAACCAAATATCATTTTATTGAAGTTAAGGTGGATAAAAGAAAGTCTCATTCTCATTTTGGTTCTCCATTGCATATGCCATTTTGGTTGAAGCTCAGGTGTACTAATGATTAATATTAGTGGCTGCACCACTTGTTGCATATGAATTTAGCACAAAGGAATTCATATATGGGAAAAACATGGGGAATATAGAGAATGCCTCATGGCAATGTTTGACATGTGGAAAATACATCATGAGATATTCAAGAAAAAGAAAGCAGTCCAGGGGTGGAAGAAACTGTTGGGAAAATGCTACGGGAAGAGAGATAGGATGGTTTTAAATGCTTTTCTAAACTTGCTTTAGATATGATTGTTGTGCTGATCATTAGAGCTCCAGGAACTAGCTCTGAGCCCAGGTCACCATGAGCTCTCTGGCAGGATTTGTTGGGTGAATATATAAGAGTGGTATGTCTCTGGTGCTGTTGGCCATCTGAGTGGAACTTTCTCTCCAGGCAGAAACTAATGACTGTTTGGTGTGAGCTTCTAGAATGATGTTTATTTAAAGTGATTTGCAGAGAGCTGATGGTTTCAGTCATTGAAATGGGTCTGTGGTAGGAAAGAGCAGAAACTAAAAAAAGAGATTTAGAAATGGTTTAAAGGGAGTAGAAGGAAACCTCCAATTGAATATAGTCATAGGAGCCACAAAGACAGAAGTTTGTGGGGCAGCTGAGTGATTTTCAATGAGATTTTTAATGGTCAAATAACTTTGGAAAACAGTTCATGGAATAAACGCCTTTTCTTGAAGATGCTCAAGACACTTCAGCATTGAGAAGGTTTTTTTTTTGTTTTTTGTTTTTTTTAAAAAACTGGTTTAACTTTGTGATTCCAAAGTTATTTGATCATAAGAATATCCCCCTATTTCTAACACAGGATCAGCATCTCCCCATAAAGTTTCCAAGGAATGGAGCTCTGAGAGAAGTTGGTCCATTTAAGAAAATGAAATACCCCCAAAAATCATGGTTTTGTAAATTATCAGGCATTATAATTTTCATTCTTCTCTTTATTCTTCACTGAATTTCACAATATTATCTTGTCTTAATTTCAAACCATTGTTTAGTGTACTAAAATCAAAAAACTTGATTATAATATTTTCATCAAATTCTTCAACATGAATGACAATAAAAGCTAGCCATCACATTGATAAATTACATGAAAGTCCAACATTGTAGTAGACTTATTTTGATGTCTAGTGATTATGTATGATTTCTTAGAATAAATGATGTCCAATCTGCTGTATCTATTATAAACAATTTTTTACAAATGTGTGCTATATTAGTACTGCTCTTTAAAAAATAATTGAAAGATTCACAGAATGATTATTTCACATTGCTAGTTTTCTTCCCTCAGACACACATAATAGCAAATTAAAAATATGTTTGTATATAAAATATGTGTATATATTATACATTATAATTAATATATTATTACATATTATAATTTGTAGCCCTTTCTATTTACTGAGATACGTTTAAGTGCTTTAAAAGTCAATATAATTATTATTTCTGTCTTAAGATTCACAGGAGCCAATATATTAATTCATGTTCTCTTTATGTCTCTTTAAAGTCAAGTTACTAAAAACTAAATGTCTGAGTCATTCTTTAATGAATTTTATTGTTTTAACCCTTTTAGTCATCATCAGTGCAAGTAACTTTACATTTATATTCCCAATAGTTATCTTTAAAAAATGTTATGTTGACAGTTCAGTCTCTTGAATGACTTTTAAGATATTGAATTGTGAAACAAAATTATCTGATCTCTCTCTCTCTTTTTTTTCCTTCTTTATTGATTAAGATATTACAAACATGTCCTTATCCCTCCCACTTTTGCCCCCTAAATCCTGCCCTCACCCTCAGCCCCTGTTGTCTGCATCCATTGGTTATACTTATATGCATGCATACAAGTCCTTTGGTTGATATTTCCTCCTTACCCCCACCCTCCTCTACCTTCACTCTGAGGTTTGAGCATCTAATCGATGCTTTTCTGTCTCTGAATCATCAGTTTATGTTATTCATTATGATCCACAAATAAGTGAGATCACATAATATTTGCCTTTCTCTGACTGACTTATTTCACTTAGCATAATGCTTTCCAGCTCCATCCATGCTGTTGCAAATGGTAGGAGTGCCTTCCTTTTTATAGCAGCATAGTATTCCATTGTGTAGATATACCAGTTTTTTAATCCACTCATCTGCCGATGGGCATTTAGGCTAATTCCAAATCCTAGCTATTATAAATTGTTCTGCTATAAGAATAGAGGTGCACATATCCTTTCTGATTAGTAGTTTCTGGTTTCTTGGGATATATTCCTAGAAGTGGGATCACTGGGTTAAATGGGAGTACCATCTTTAGTTTTTTTTGAGGAAACTCCTTACTGTTCTCCACAGTGGCCGCACCAGTCTGCATTCCCACCAGCAGTGCACAAAGGTTCCTTTTTCTCCACATCCTTGCCAGCACTAGGTTTGTTGATTTGTTGATAATAGCCATTCTGACAGGTGTGAGATGGTACCGCATTGTAATTTTGATTTGCATCTCTCTGATGATTAGTGACTTTGAGCAGGTTTTCATATGCCTCTTGGCCTTCCTTCCATCTTATTTTGAAAAGTATCTATTTAGGTGCATTGCCCATTTTTTGATTGGGTTGTTTATCTTCCTTTAGTTAAGTTGTAAATGTTGGAGATTAAACCCTTATCGGTGATAACATTTGCGAATATGTTCTTCCTTTCAGTGGGCTTTCTTGTTTTTTTTGTTGATGTGTGCTTTTGCTGCACAGAAGCTTTTTATTTTGATGTAGTCCCACTTGTTTATTTTCTCTTTAGTTTCCATTGCCCTAGGAGCTGTATCAGTGAAGATACTGCTTCGGCATGTCTGAGATTTCTCTGCCTGTGGATTCCTCTAGTATTTTTATGGTTTCCCATCTTACATTTAAGTCTTATATCCATTTTGAGTTTATCTTTGTGTATGATCTCTTTTATTGGATTTTTTTTTTTTGGTTTGAACATTGCCTTTCATTGAACATGCCTATATACGCATCCCCTGCATATTTGCAATACCTCCTTGATGTACTAAGTTCCTAACTACCTAAAAAATAATGTGTTCATGTGCAAATTAAGAAAGAGTCCAGCATTTCCTTTGTGTTACTACTCTAACATGGCATTTCCTAAACCCTATAGAAGTCAGATAATGGTATTTGTGCCAAGTGTTTATCTCAGAGATACTATTTTTCTCTTTCTAAAATTTTTTTTAACAACCAGTGAAATATGAAATGCTTTGTTGGTACGTGAACAAAAATAAACCAACTTTTTAAAAACCTATACAGAAGAGAAGAAAACTAAGACTAAAGAAAAGACTGAAGTAAAGACTAAAAAGGAACCGAAAGGTGGGAAGCAGGAGAAAGTGAAGCAATCAGCTGCGAAAGGAAAAGAAGTACAGAAAACATCACCTAAGCCCAAAGGGAAGGATGAGAAAGAGGCCGTAGCTGTGTCCAAGCATGAACAGAAAGGTAAACATTCAGACAGACAAGGCGGCTGGAGGTTGTAAGAGAATATTGGGCAAGAAGCAGACACAGTGAAATTAAATCTGAAAAAGACTGAGATCAGACGTCAAATGGGGAAAAGATTTGTATAAGTAAATACACCTGGAAAGAAATATAATAAATTGGAAATTAAAATTTATTTCTAGAAATAACCCAAATGTGTCTACATATCTAAAGATGCCCTTTGAAGTGTTTTTAAAAAGAGGATTTGAGTTAGTGTCTAAAGTTCTTTAAAGATTGGTGATAAATATTGAATTCTAAAGATAAGAGACTTCTATTAAGATGTGGAACAAACATTGTATGTCTTCTACTCTTTGGAGAAAAACAGTCCAAGAAAAATAATAATTCTTCAGGAGTAGTTGAAGGGGTGTATTTTCAATTATATAGAAAAACTATTCATACATTTCTGTTGCCTCTGTAAGAGCACATAATTTAGAATATACTTTAGTTACTAAATTCATTTAATATGATAGGCAGAAAGATTTTTTGAGAACTTTCAGGTTTCTTTGCCAGCTTCTGTGACTAAGGGTATGACTTTGAAAAGCTCTTTATCTGACATATTGTGTGGTTCGTCAGCAAGCTTGATGTTAAACTTACCTCCCTACTGACAGAAATACTAGGAAAGCATTTAAATGGAGGTGAAATATACACCTGGAATTCTTTATGGAAAGGTGCTAAGTAAAGGTAAAATGATGGAATTTTAAGAGGGCAGCTGAGGGTCTATTGACTCACATTTCTGTTCCTTGTTGAATCTGTCCTTCCCTAAGTCTATTCCTGGCTCCAACTGCTACCCAGCCAGAGACTCCCCATACAGCATGTGGGATCTGCTCTGCAGAAACTACTCCTGCACAGGTTTCTCAGGAGCATTGCAAAATAACATTTCTCTGTACTCCAGTAGTTTTGGACAATTTTATTTGAGGACTAAAATTAAGAAGTGGCTTCTGGGATATTTTCCTTAAAATATTTTACAAGTTTCTTACTAAGGTATTTGAACGATGAAATTGAAAATATTTTTTCCCATTATAAGGTGTAAGATATAAAATTTGCCAACCCACACATTTTTTCGATTCCACATGTAAGTGAGATGTATGATATTTGTTTTTCCAATCTATTCTTGCATTTACTTTTAAACCACATTTCCCCCGAATTTATTTATAAGCAGTATTTATAAATTTTGACTTATATAAAAAATTAAAGGGAAAAGAAGGAAAGGAACAAAAGATAAAAGTTAAAATAATAATTTCTTTTTTAGTTATCCACATAATTTTTTAAAATATGTATTTTTATTGATTCCAGAGAGAAAGGGAGAGAAGGAGAGAGAGTGAATCATTGATTGGCTGCCTCCTGCACTCTCCCTACTGGGGATCAGGCTCCCAGCCCAGGAATGTGGCCTTGACTGTAATCAAATTTGGGACCCTTCAGTTGATAGCCTGATGCTCTATCCATGGAGCCAAACTGGTTAGGGGACATAATTTTTAAACTAGGTAATTTTCATTTATTACAATGTAATATTTTAAGATATGAGTGGAGTTCAAACTTTGGAGCCCTAAAACAATTTTTTAAATTTAAAGATTTTATATATATATATATATATATATATATATATATATATATATGATTTAAAATATTAAGTATTGCCCCTCTTAAAACTATATGTTATTTTTGAAATAATTTGGGTACAAAAATATATAGTAAATAAAGATAAAATATTTTGAATAGATTATTTTACTGTGATAGGAAACAGTAAAATTAATCTTCTGACTCATTATATGTTTATTTACAATGACTATCAAATACTTTAAATTTTAGATTGCCCTTTAAAAAAGAAAATAATCTGCTGAAACATACCAAGTATCTAGCTAGGAACTTAACTAGAAACATGAATACACTTTTAATGTCCATTTTTAGCATATTTGGTTTTTGGATGAAGCATATATTATTACTAGAGGCCAGGTGAATGAATTCATGCACTGGTGAGATCCAGCCAGCCCACTCTGATTGGGGCTCTGATTGTACATTACCCCTTTATTATATAGGATTATTATTTATTATTATTGATTTCAGAAATGAAGGGAGAGGAAGAAAGATAAAGGAACATCAATGATGAGAGAGAATCACTGATCGGCAGCCTCCTGCATGCCTCCCTACTGGGGATCAAGCCCACAACCCGGGCATATGCCCTGACCAGTAACTGAACTGTGACCTCCTGGTCAACGCTCAATCATTGAGCCATGCCAACAAAGCAGGGGCATATATTATTGATGGACACATATCCCTAGAACATTTTCAAATAATATTTATTTTCCTGGTCACCTGTATTTTATTTCTATCAATAAAAAAGTTTTTAAAATATAACGTATTACCATTTTCACTTTCATTCTACTGTTGTTATTTTTTGTTTGTTTTTTTAAATATATTTTTATTAATTTTTTTGTACAAAGAGGAAGAGATGGAGAGAGAGAGTTAGAAACATCAATGATGAGGGAGAAACATCGATCAGCTGCCTCCTGCATACACCCCACTGGGGATGCGTCCACAACCAAGGCACATGCCCTTGACCAGAATCAAACCTGGGACCCTTGTGTCTGCAGGCCGATGCTCTATCTACTGAGCAAAACTGGTTAGGGTTCATTCTACTGTTTTTTATTGAAGAGCTACTTATCTATTCAAAGGACATTCGAATTTTACTTAAAGTTAGAAACAAAACCATAAGTATTATTTTATCAGCTAAACAAGTGCATTTGCTAAAGTAAAGCCCCTTATTGAGACCTGTTACCATCAATTAGGTAAATGTTTCATTAGGTAAGTCATCAAAACTTTAACATCTAAGAGGAACTAAGATGGCGGCAAAGGCAAAACACCTATCTTGCCGTCATAATCAGCAATTTTAATACTACAGCTTAACGAAAGAACAAACACCTTCCAGAATCACCAGAAAGCTCCCCGAGTGAAAATTCCACAAATAAAAGTGAAGACAAGACACTGTGACCCGGAGGAGCGGCGGCGGACAGCGTTGAAAGATTCGCCCGGAGAGAGAGGTTTGGAGTGCGCGCCGCGGAGAGGGCGGGCGGCTGGAAACCGGCCAGTTTTCTCAAACAGGGAGACAAAGGCGTCCCACTGACTGATTCTCCAGCTCTGGGCGAAGTCCAGAGAACCCACTATCACACGGGGTGAAAACTGGACAGTGGGAGGGCACGCCGAAGCTCGGGTGCTGCTGGGTCTCCCGGCTTGTGGAGAAGGCAGCTCGCGCGAACAGCTCGGCTGCGTGACGGCGCAGAGAGCACACCGCAACTTGCCTCTCATTCGGAAAACCCTCAGACTGCTTTGTTTTACGATCCTGGGTGAGACATTGTGCATGCAGACTCATTTTGGGAAAGTCTGAATTCCCCGGCAACCGGCAGCCGGTGGAGCTCCGTAGCGGCTCTCTCTCAGAGGTGCTGGCGGCCATTGCCCCCAGCACAGAGTCCCTGGGGCCGCATAGGGCGGAGCTAACGCTGTCTGCTTGGCCCAGAGACTCCGCCCACCCAACCTGAGCACAGCTGAGCTTCACAGACAATTGGCCTGGAGGTCAACCCTCCAAGTGCTAACAACGATTAACCTGAGCTTAACTTCAGCAAGACTGTGAAACCCATATTCACCTCAGGTAACTGGGGAGGCTGAGCCACTGTCCCTTGTAGCACGTCTACCACACAAAGCTAATTGACCAACTCACGGAAGCAGCCACCATGCAGCAACATGGAAAGAAATCAGATGTGAAAGAAATGGAGGAAAAAAAACGACTAGACATGGAATTCAGAACCACGGTTATAGGGTTTTTTAAGAGGTTCCAACAAAAGATCGAGGCCTATAAGGAAATAAGCAAGACCACAAAGGAAATGAATGAGTCCTACAAGAAAATGAACAACACACTCCAGGATATAAACAAGAGCTGCAAAGAAATGATCAAGACCAACGTGGAAATGATCAAGATCAATGTGGAAATGAATGAGTCCTACAAGGAAATGAAAGAAACCCTCAAGGATATAAAGCAGACTCTCAAGGATATGAAAAAGGACCAACCAGAAATTAAGCATACACGGACTGAAACAAAAAATATTATACAAAGACCTGAAAGTGCCCTGGAGCATCCCAAGAACCAAGTTAAAGATTTGAAATACAAAGAGGTAAAATCCACTCAGCTGAAAAAGCAAGAAACCAAAAGAATCCAAAAAATTGAAGATAGTGTAAGGGGCCTATGGGACAACCTCAAGCATACCAACATCCGAATTATAGGGGTGCCAGAAAAAGCGAGAGGCCAAGACAATGAAAACCTATTTGAAGAAATAGTGACTGAAAACTTCCCACACCTGGTGAAAGAAATTGACTTAGGATTCCAAGAAGTGCACCGAACCCCAATATATAGGAACCCTAAGAGGACCACACCAAGGCACATCATAATTAAATTGCCAAGAGCAAAAGACAAGGAGAGAATATTAAAAGCAGCAAGAGAGAAACAGTTGGTTACCTATAAGGGAGCACCCATACGACTGTCAGCGGATTTCTCAACAGAAACGATGCAGGCCAGACGGGAGTGGCAAGAAATATTCAAAGTGATGAACAGCAAGAATCTACAACCAAGATTACTCTATCCAGCAAAGCTATCATGCAGAATTGAAGGTCAGATGAAGTGCTTCGCAGATAAGAAAAAGCTAAAGGAGTTCATCACCACCAAACCAACATTATATGAAATGCTGAAAGATATTCTTTAAGAAGAGGAAGAAGAAAAAGGTAAAAGTGCAAACTAGCAACAACAAATACACATCTATCAACAAATGAACATAAAAATCAAGTGAATTGATAGGCTCTTGAACAGGATAGACTGATGAATAAAGCAGAGACATGGACATAGAGAGGGAATGGACTGACAATTCTTGGGGAGAAAAGGGTTGTGGGAAGTGCAGCAAGAGACTGGACAAAAATCTAGCAACAATGGGAGAGGACAGTGGGGAGGGGGAGGTGAGGGTGGAGGGTGGGATAGGTACAGGGTGGAGGGAAGCTATAGGGGGATAAAAAGGGGAAACAATGTAATTAATAAACTGAACAATAAAGATTTAAAAAAATAAATAAAAAAAAAAAATAAATCCTGGTCTCTACATTTAAAAAAAAACAAAAAAAAAAAAACTTTAACATCTAATACCTGGTCAGACACATAAATGTGTGTTTTTAATTAAGCAAAATTTAAGAGCATTTATTTATAAAATCTAATCACATAATGGTTTTAAGTAAACATAGCAAAGACAGTGTTTTTAGATAATCTGTGAGGTGGCTTTGATTTTGAGACTCTGGAATTACTGATTGTGTAAAATTGTTGAGATAGTTCACTATTAGGCAAGGGAATATCTATTTCCTTAGCTTAAATTAGGCCTAATTAATTGAGTTATTCTTTTCATACAAACTTTTAAATAATTCGTTTTTAATAAACAGGGCCCACAGGTCTTCTATTCACTGGAAAGACATTTTTACATGGAGTACACACACTTGTTAACAATTATTTAGTTATACAAAGTGGGCAAAAGTAAGTTTATAGTTGTAATACAAATAAATAAAATGGTAATAAATAATAATACAAGAATAAACTCTGTGTTTTGCATACTCATGACTGTAAACCTACCTTTGCCTACCCCTGTATAATATACATGCATATACCTGTATATTCACTAGTAGTTATTCTTACTACTAAATATATAAGCAATATATTCATACATAAAGCATTGGGAATAAGATTCATAAATATGTACATACCTACCTCAAGTTAGTGTGGTATAATCTACTTTTTATGTACCAATCTAAACCTATTTAAAGTAGGATAAGAAGAGTTGACATGAGCAGGCATTGCTCCCTGATTTTCTGATGGTCTGTGGCAAATATGCTGGGAAGGAAAGATCAAACCTCACCACTGTTTGCTTATTCTTTCCCTCCCTTCCTTCCTTTCTTCCTTATTTCCCTTTTAATGACTATCTAAATATTTGTGACAGGAAGACAAAGTATAGCTAATGTAAATCTGATATAGAGCACAAAGTACATGTGCCCATCCTCATTAGAGCTTTTAAAATTTTCCTTTCTTTTGATGTTCTGCACCCAGAATGCATTTTCTCTCAGTTGTCACTCTGCAGGGAACTTGACAAGGCAGCAGCTGAGTGGCACCCATCATTGCTTCCTGAGAATCAAGGAGAGAAACAAATGGGCAGCGTGTATTATCCCTAGAAGGATATTCATTTGAGAAAAAGAAAAGTAGTGACCAAATGTGAAATTACCTATGTGAATGATTAACTTTGAAGTTAGAATGATAGACACTTCAGGTTTTCTCTAGGAAAAATAAATTCTATTTAAAATTTGAGTTGTGTTTAAAAACATTTGTATAAAATAAATCTTTCAGAGTTGAAAGATCTTGGTTTTGCTCCATGCTGAGACAGGTGAAGGAGATACACTGGGGACTGCCCCAAATATAATTGCCTAGAATTCTCCTGTTGTTAAGTTCAACACCGAGGACAGGCAGAAATAGGCATCCTAACTTAAAATATTGAAAATGTCTAATTTAAAGTATCCTAAAAATATATTTCTCATGCTCCTATTGATATGTTGGTGCCATTAGAAGGCAGAATCATAACAACATTTAAATATAACAGAAACCACCTAAGTTTTGTCACTCAAATAATTTTCTTGATTAAAAAATAAACATTCTTAGAATGTATAAGTGATTTTCTTTTTCAAATTCGAAGCTCATAGGACTATCGGTGCGTTAATTAAATGAATGACTTTTGGATCCATAAAATATTTGGTATAATAAATACTGTACAAGCACTTTACTTGGGTAATAATTTAACATTTGGCTATTCACATTACACTGTCACCAAAAGGAAAAACTTTGAAGCATAAAGACTTAGCTATTTCAGTACACTCTTCTATATCCCACCACAGCTTGGGGCAGAGAGCAGTATTTCATTTATGAGAGTTATTGAATCCTTCACATTCCAAGTAGTATCTCCACTCTAAACGTAGGACATACTCACATTCTCCATTGTGTTGCAAAAGCTGTAATATCACTAGAAATCATTGTGAAAAAGAATTTAAGAGATTTTAGATCAGCAATTCTCAAAGTGCAGTCTAATTAGACTCTTCTGATTTTGTTTGCTAAAAAAAAAAAGTATATTCCTTGCATCCAGAACCATGGAATTATAGTGTTTGGGGTTATGGGACCCAGAAATCTGATTGGAACAAATTTTCCATCTTTTCAATATAGATATTGCCCTTAGAGAACTACTTCTGAGTTGCAGGAAGGACACATCTAAAAAAATGCCAATCACTTCCGCTGCTGCAACGAAGGGCAAAGCGGTCATTTCAGGAAGCCCACACTTGCCCAACCTCAGATTTACTATTTAAAGGAAATAAGCTTTAGCTGTGTCTTAGAGCCAAATTGTCCATAGTGGAATTTTTCTCAGGAAAATGTTATGTCCAGGAAAGCGAAATGCTCTCTACCTTAATCTGACTTCCCTTCTGTACCAGAGGGCTTCCAGGTCCTGGGCCCTGAAAGCTCGGCCACTGCTCTCAGTGAGTCCAGGAGCAAACAGATTCCTGAACTGATCTGACAACTAGCCTCCCTCCCCCTCCACACCTCACCTGTGTGAAAGTGTGCTCCAATACAACAAAATACATGCAAATTTTTGAAACCTAATAATTTGGCCTATTCATATTTAGATATTAACAAAAATTTCTATTTCTACAGCTGCAATAATTATATTTATTATATTTTCAAAGATTTGGTAGATTCATAATAAAATGAAATACTCAATACTGTTAATACTTTAAGAAAGAATGAGGTTTACAAAAATCCTTATATGTGTATTTATATAGTAACAGGTTTTATTATTTCATGCTTGGCATACATAATTTAGAGCACTTAAGGATGTATCATGTTGTATATATTCAATAAACTCTCTTGGTCCTAAAGCTGCCTTTGGATTTGTTGAATAAGATGCCTGTTTAGAAACATGAAATGTAAATCATCTTTAACAAGATTGAAAGAAGATATGGTAAAACTTGTAGAATGATTCATCAGCTGAGATTTGGGTTGGAATGACCGCAACAGAATCTAAACTTTCGTGAGAATTTAAAGTTCAGTGCAATGTATTTGATTTAGAAAGAATAGAAAACAAGCTTCTAAAATCATTTAAACAAAGTCTGCTCCAAATTCTCAAACCTATGTTTTTCTCTTTATTACTTCTCCCATAGACTATAGACCATTCAAGATTATAAAATGCCCTTGTAATAAAAATTACTGAATTAATTAGTTTAACAGTGACGTTATTTGGTACTGTAAGTCTGTTCTTCCCGATTTACTCCTAAATGAAGAGCATTTCCAAGCAGAGGACTCCTCACGGATTGCAAAGGGGTTAGCTCTTCTGCTTTCCTTTCCCAGGAAACACTCTCCTGCTCCATTTAGACAATTAGCAGAAAAACTGGGAGTGAATATTTGGTAAAATATTCCAAGTTGAAAACAATTTCCTCTTGTAAAACTTCTGTTTCATTTTTGAGAACATGGACAATGAGAAAGATTGCTTTAATATGATGTCTGTAATAAAATTGATCAAAGAGATTTTGATTTTTAAAAACAACCACTATAATGATACCCTAAACTAGTCTGTTTCAATTTTTTTTAGTTATTATTTTTGTATAGAATAAATGGAACAGTATGTTTATTATGTCTTTTTATCCCCAGTGTGTTCATATAAGTGCAAATTATTTCTTCACAGAATTGTAGTAACTAAAATAGAATTGCGCTATTTGTTTGTTTTGTTAAACCATGTCTCCCTACAAAACAAAGAAAGATGTTGATGACATTTTTTCATTGTTCTTTTTTCTTTCTACTCTTGTCAGATCAGTATGCATTCTGTCGATATATGATTGACATGTTTGTCCATGGGGATTTAAAACCAGGTATTCCAAACAAATCTTATACTTGTCTGTTTTAATAGTCTTTGTTTCTAGTAAGCTTTTATATGTACTAAAGTGTATTTTTTTTATATTGCATAATGCATGTGCAGATCTAGACTAAAACCATAAAAAGAAGTAATAACTTACATTAGGACCTTTAATTTTACTTTGTATTGCTGCATGACCTATTATAAATGAAGTCAGCTGAAAACTAAAAATTACTAATATCTTCATATATAAAAATGCTAATATCTTTAATAATATCTTGGAGGGAAGAGGTGAATCATCTTGTTTTATTTGTGGTAAATTTAGAATGAAAGACATCCAACAATGAAACTATCCATTTTTATTTAGCAGTGCACAAAATTCATATTAAAATCAATAATATTTTCAATATTTAATCTTTTTTTTCAAAACGAATTTTCTCACATGTGAACTTGGCTTAGTTGCTCCAGAGAACTACTGAAGGAGACAGTCAACCTTGGAGTTATTGGTTAATGTGATGAGGAAGTATATTTTTACTTAAGACAATTTACCTATCATCTCTTCTATCCTTGTTACCCAGAGTGTAACAAGGGATTCTTTATTAACATCTTAATAAAGAGGGAAAAACTTGATTAGCTGTCTTTATGAAACTTATTTATTTAATATATTGGTGTGACATTGGTTAAAAAATTGTATGTTTCAGGTATACAATTCTATAATACATCATCTGTACATTGTATTGTGTTTTCACCACCCCAAGTCAAAGGAGACTTGCCTTGTGCTATGCCTTTTGCAGTTTTAAAAATTGATGGTGCCATGGTACCATATTACTGTTTGGGGAAATATTTCTCAGAAGTTGGTATTATTAAGAAAGGAACTAATACACCTTAGCATAATTGAAGCAGATAATCTTTATAAAAAACTATATCTTGGTTTTTCATATATTTTTGAGAAAAATTTTCTAATATAATAATGTATGCATATATTGGCCAAAAGACATATCATATTGAAAACAAATATACAACACACCTAGGTCCTAGAAAATTAGAAGAGCATAAGAAATTTGGCTCTCAGGAAAAGTTAGTTAATTCTAGTAATATATTTAAATAGATTTCCTCCCCCCACCTCTTCATCTTCTAATATTTTTCTTTAATTTCTTAATGAATTAGAAACTGAAATGAGAGGGAAAATGCTGAAAAATATGTTGACTCTTTCAGAAGAAATGATTAACATTAATATATTTGTATTGTATTACAATAAATGTAGATGGAAACATTTAGGAAGGTAGTTTAATGTAGTGAAAACAGAGGCTTTTAGACACAAATATAGACATAATTCTTGACACCCTCCTTTTCTAACATTGGACCTTGAACAAATAATTGAATTCCACCTGATCTTTAGTGTTCACACATTTTAAATTACGACCACAGTAACAACCTTTCAGAATTGTTGACAAAGCATCTAGTAGATGTACAACAAAATGCTACTATAACCATATTCTTTAATTCATTCATTCCATCTCTGCCTATCTGGGTGAGGGTCCCAAAAAGGAAGCTTACATTGACAAGTACTGGTCTATAAACACTATTAATTCACTTTTAGATGACAGGGTTGCTGCCCATTTCAGTGAGAGATACTAACAGCTTAATAGCCATGCTGCCAATCATTTCTTTCTGAAAATTTAACAACAGATTATAATTAGAAGGAACAGTAAAACCATTTCTGCAAAAGTTAAGGATTTAGTTATGAACAATACAGGCGGAGCCCTTCTAAAGTCATATGTGAACATTCTCTGAACAGCCATGAGTTCAGATCTGTAGTACTACTATTTAATGTCCTAACTCCTGAAAATAATTCTGAATTGTTATAGATCTCCTAAAACCATTCATTGACTTTCCAATTGCCTTCTTAATTTATTTCATCTGCATACATTGATACTTTTGAAGGTTTGTTGCTGTAATGTATACAAAATTAAAGACTATGTACATCAGTATTTCTTGTGAGGTGAGGTGTGGAACGGAAGAATCTGGAGAAGGAAAACCTGTATGATATCGCATGCCATTGTTTCATGTAAGAAATAATGTAAATCTTCATAAATGTACAGGAGGAAGATTAATAATATTGTCTTTGTTGGTGAGATAATAGACAAGATAGAGTTAGTAAGCACAAAATATGGCTTGCATTTTGAAAAATAAGAAATGAGAAGATTTAATCTGGGTTTATTTATTTGAGAAAATGCAAGTGATAAGACTTTGACTCTGACTGACAATTCAAGAATAAAACAATTCCTGCCAAGTTCGTTACTCTCCACGTGCCCACTATTTAGAAACATTTGTGCTTCCGTCTGTTTCTGTTTGGGATTCGTGGAACACCTGTTATTGTTTACCTGGTGTTCATTATTAATGACTGGTAATGAGTTTTTAAAACTATAATTTGATTTTTCCCTCTAGGATACAGTATTTCCTTTGCATAATATTGTCACACCCTCAAAAATAGTTTAAGTTACAGTTCAAATTTGAAAAACCTTATTAAGCTCTGACCAGCTGGTTCAATTGGTTGGAGCATCCTTCCTTACGGATTTGATTCCTCGGTCAGGGAGCATGACAGGAGGCAACCAATCAATGTTAATCTCTCACCTCTCTCTCTCTCTCTCTCTTTTTCAAGTGGGAAAGTGGGATCATATGGCAATTGTAGTAGATATATATTAAATGTATACTTTAGGGATATTGGAAATCCCCACTCCAGAAATACTCTCTTTGTGGTCTTTTAATGGCCTAACAACCCCACTATTAGATCTCTTGATTTTGTATAGATGGTTTATGTTATATGACGAGTTTATTTTTAATAGTCCATAATCTATCTTAGGGAGGAGAGAGGAAAGAAGAGCTAGAGAGAACAAGAGAGAGAGAGAGAGATAGATTCTGTCATCACATGGTGGCTGTTCTGAAGCTGGTAACTCCTACTTTTTACCTTAGGCCTAATGTACTCTAGTTGTCATTATCTTATAAGAGAACTATTAAAATTGGTCAAGATAGACATTAGTTGCAATACTGAAACTTAGTTCATTAGTGTGTGTGTGTGTGTGTTTAATTTCTTCTTAGTTTTTAGAAATTAATAGTATAGATGGTCAAGATAAATTATTTTAGATTTTCAAAGTTGATTTCTCTTTATCAACATTCCAGTAACTCTAACTTTCTTTTTTGATGCTATATACATTTTTCTTAAGTGAAAGCTGTTACAACAGTTGGAACCATATCAACATTTTTGGTTTTTTTTTTCCTTTCTTTTTCTTTGGTTTTAATTTGTTTTTTATTTAGGTAGGTTTTGTTTTTTTTTTAAAATCACAGTGTTACTAGGCATTTTCATATTTCCTATTCATCAACTTCCACATGACTCAAATGAATTGCATGCATCACTGGACAGAGTCAACCAAGTCAACAAATTTCTGTAAGAAATCACATGGCTTAAGAACTCTTCGAATTAATTCTGAATAAAGAATTCAGTTTAAATTGTGAGTACAAGAGCCAGGGTTAGTGTGCTTTGGCTTAGTAATTTTAACACTTTTTTCAGCTTTTCATCTCTGTAACCATTATGATTAAAGTTCAATACAAGTTTATTCCTTAGAAGCTATTCCACCATTAAAATTCTAACTACTACCTCACTTTGACTTGAGCCAAAAATTCAGTCAAGATAATTTACCATTTTCTTTGCCTCTTAAAATTGAAGGTATTCACTTATCAAAATTTTCTCTGACTATAGTAAGGTATTCATTGGCAGCCTATTCTAATTCATTAGCAGCCTATATTCCAATTCTATAGCTAGAAAGAGCCTCAAGGGATGTTAGTGCTCACATTTTATTAAGATCCTTTTCTTAAAATTCAGCGGTATATAACTGAATTTCTGGTTTGATCCTGCTGATAAGTGGACAAATGTAATTGCATTATATTAACTGTTATTTAATGGAGTAATTCAATGAATTTCAAAACTCAATTTTCTTTATTGGAGAAGATTAAGTACAATTCAGCTATTCTTTCCTCTCCTCCAAAAAAGGACTGCCTCATAAACATATACTCACTTTAGTTCCAAACATCCATCTATTTTCACAAAACAATAGAGTTGGAAGTTTTGATGTATACTCTATGGTGTTTGTTGAATTTCTTCAGGAAGTTGATAGTCCAGAAAAGAGATAAGATGTCACAAATAATTTTATAACTAAGAGTAACTTGAAAAGTATTCAATAGAGGCTCAAAAAATATACATGTTAATATCAGTATACTAAGAATAAATAGTGATATTCAAATACTGCTTGGACTTCTTAATGTTGTTGTTTTTAAAATATTTTAAACCATTTGAAAATTGTTACAGAATAATTAAAGAATAGCCAAATTTTAATAAGAACTTAAGCATAGCAAAGCTAAATGTTTATTTCATTAATTTCCTAATATCGGAAGTTCATATACTCCAAATTAGAAACATTTTTAGAAAAAAAAGTGACTGCTCATCAGCTATCATGAATAAAATTGCACTGTATTTATTTATAGATACTACTTCCAGATTTCAAACTCATATTTACTAGGTTCTAGTATATTATTAATTATATCATCAAAATGCAACAGTTGATTTTTGAAATCTTTGACGGCTCATTATTTTGTTGAAAAAATATGTAATTTTTATTTAATATGTGCAAACTTTACATATTTAAATTTGTAAACATTAATTAGAATAGTAAATCCAATGATTTTTTATTTACACATTAACAAATGCCTTATGATACCTGTCTTCACATTTCTTCAGCATTTGTATATTTAAAAATCATAAATTTTGGCACACTGAATTTATAAGAAATAAAAGAGCACTGTACATACCCTTTTAACAAAATTAGATGGTTCATATTCTTGCCACAAAATATTGCATGATAAAGTCCTTCTGATTGAAGGACTAACCAAATGAAGATGCCATTTTCCTTTTTTGTCCTTAGAAATGTATTGCTCACATGATTCTTGAATTTAAGGATACACAGCATCATTTGAAGTTTCATGAAATGAGATTTCAGTTGAATGAGCATTTTCAATTATCCTAATCATTAAAGTTTAGCATCTTGTTATTAGTCTTTTTTGCATTCATCTTCTAATTTATCTAATAAATCAGAAACATCTTCCTTTATTAATTTTCATATCTTTGCAATTATAGATAGGAAAAAAATTCTAAATTCTAAACTGTGTTCAGTGAAACTAAAAGTAGACCATATAAATGTCTTCAAACTTCTGTTATGCCTTCTTCAATGATGATGCAATACCTAACATGTTGGACAACACATGAGATAATACTGACTTATATTACAATTTTACAGTTGCATCCTTTTAGACAATTCACCATTATTTCATTTTTTATTATTTTTGTCCTTTTTGTCATTGTTAGAAATAATTGATGACTAATAATAAAATAATTCCTAAGTTTATAAAATAGAAAATTTTCAAGGTATAGGTAAACTAGATTATGAAGATTTCATAATGGGTCTTGGAGTTTTTAAATTGCTCAGTGGTGCCACATGGTGATTACAAGAGAGCATGCACTTTATTATGTTTAAAAAATAAGTAATGTTTTTCTTTGTTCCTTGGAAGACCTATAAGACAAAAACAAGATAAGACATATCAGTGTCTACAAATAATTACAATTGCTTGAAAAAAGAAATTCAAAAACTAATTGGCTCCTGTGGACCCTGATAGCATACTGAAAACCAAGAGAACAGAATGTGAGGTCATACAAGCCAGGATTCAAACTCTCTGTGTATTTTTAGTTTTAATCATTGCATCTCAGTGTCTTCATAAAGTTTAATTCTTAGTTTTTAAAATTACAAAATAAAATAATATGTGTACAGTTCCTCCCCCCACAATTCTTTGCTTTCTCTTTTACTATGGAAGTTTACTACAAATCTGTTATCAGAGAAAAGCATACCCCATCTTCTCCCCATTGCTAGTGAGATTGGAGATCTTGGAGTACTGCTTGGAATAAAAATTTCCAGAGCCTCCACAAGAGAATGAGATATGGTATAAAGCTTTATTTCTGTGGAATTACAGCCAAAGTCCCATTTCCCTTAGTCCAGTGATAGAAGTATAGCTTGGATTTCAGTAAAGCTTTAAAAGCAAAGCCAGTGGCCAGAGTTTCCATTCCATGTTGGAACAGGGTCAAGTACAGAATTAGGCTAGGTGAGGTCCTTTAGTCCATTGCATCTGGGGGTCCACATGGCTGTGGACAAATGCAGGGAAGTAGGAGCAAAAAAGCCCCCACAAACCCAGCAACACACAAGTCCTAAGAGAGCCAAGAGCACAAGAGAGCCAACTTCTTTGTTCAGGGTTATGCATCCCAAATCTTGGTACCCTTGCAGTGACCATGCCAATTGTAGGCAACCATCTCTGTCCAGGTGTGATTGACAGCAAGCACCTTCCTAGTCCCCTCCAACTTTATGTGTCTATTTTACCTTTCTTGGATCTTCTGGAATATAAAGTTTGTGGCTTCCTGGTGAAGCTGCCCAAGTGACATGCCTATAATATCTGGCCTTCTCTTTGCTCCTCTTCTATTATTAGTAACTAGCTTATTAAAATGGTATCAAAACTATTGTTTTTCTGTTGTGAAGTGTCAGAGGAGAACTTATGGAAAAAGTAAAAATTAAAATGAGTCTTGAGACATCGGCAAGATTTGCTTACATGAAATTAAAAATAGAAACATATAAGGCTGAAGATATATTAATGAAGGCACAGAATCACAGTCTCTTAAAGTGTTATTTTGTGACCACCAGTTGTTGAGTGTTTACTCTGCTAGGTTCTTAAATAATCTTATTTTATTCTTATAAAATATTGGGAGCAGTGTATTACCATGCCTGTCTTATAGAAGAGATAATTGAGGTATGGAGAGTTTAAGTGTTTCCTCATACTCTGTGGGACATTCAAACCCAAGCCGGCATAATTCTAAAGTCATCAAGAATACAATCGAGTATCCCTGCTTCCCAGCCATAGATAGGAAACCACAAGTGGTTCACTCTGGTTGGCATTCGGAGGACCTGGAAAGAGAAACAGAATTGGAAGCATTGTGCAAGATGGTTTGGGGAGAATGGAATTGGAATGAGCAGTTAGAATAAGTCCAAGGAGTGGAAGTAAAGCTTGATCTTGGGAGATGGGATTATGATGAGTTCAAATATGTCACAGATGTAGAATCATGAAATTCATTATTACAAATACCAAAAAAAATATTCAGAGATTGTTGGCCTGAAAAATCAAATTGATGACCTAAATAGGGAGTGAAGAAAAGAGTGGGTCAAACTCAATGCAGTAGGTGGGGCTGGAGAAGTAGGAGACTTTGAACTAATCACCTATTCTTAAAGCCACAGATGGTATTTAGTTGCAAAGGGGGATTTGTGAAGATTCCCATCCAAACATTATTTCTTAAGCACTGACTAATACCAAGGTTAATACCAGGTATTTTCATGCACCTCACTCATTTAATTCTCGCAGCAAACTCTGAAGCAGGGGATTAGATAATCGAGTTTCAGGGGTAGGTCAGTGGTGGAGTCGGGGTGACCAGAGGAGTGAGTGAAATAAGTCAGTGTACAAATACTGAATATCTTCACACTCAGTAGCCACAGGCTGCAGGCTCGGCTTTGTATGGTAAAAAAATAAGAATGCTGAAAGATGATGCTTAACTTTAACAAATTGAGTGGATGATTTTTTGAACAGAAAAAAAATAAACTAGTAAATAATAGGAAAAAATTAAACTTGAGTTAGAATGCATAATACACATGCTAACCTACAAGTTTCAGAGGAGAGACACCTGTGATTCCTGACATTAGGGGAGATAACATGCATCTAGAAGTTGAAAGATGGATAATATTTGCCTATGTGGTAAAGAATATAATGTATAGAGCTTCCTTTGTATATGAGTGAAAGAGAAAATGAATGGGACATGACACAGTAGTGCATATAAAACTGATGTATTTATATGACAGGGAAGATGTCAGACTGGCAAGAGGATACATTAAGATTAGAAAACATTGGGAAATAAGACATGATAAATTAGTGGTGACAGATTACAGACACTTGCTCAATCAGGCAAAGCTGGTATTTGGCATGGAAGAATCTTTGAAGGATTTTAAATAGAACAATGACATGACACCAACATTTGAGTGTGTGATCAGGCAACATTCTGCTTAGGTGATTGGAAAAGGGATACAGCTTGTGAACTATCGCTAAAGCTGATGAGCCTGAGACATGGTGGGGGAGGGAAGGGCAGGCTTCCTAAACCATTGTTCTCGAAAGAGGTGATGGGACCAGTCTATAATGACTTAAGAAATTAGTGTTGCAACTCAAAATGCTGCAAACTGTTTTGACACTTTGACACGTCATGCATATACTAGAAGTTTAAATGAGGTCTAGACATAAACGAAAACAGTGAAATATGTGTGACAAATTGTTAAAACCACAGTGTAACACAGTGCACCTGTTTGTAACCTAAAATAGAGCAAGAACTGCCTTTCCACCTCTGGCTGGTTTCTGTTGTTTTGCATTGTTTTATTTTCACCTAATGCATGGACATTTCAGGCGGTGAGAGTAGGTGCTGAGGCACACAGACTCCGGACCCGGGCTGCATGGCTTCAAATGCAGATCCCATCCCTTGCTTGAATATGACTTAGCCAAGAGAATCAGTCTCTTTAGGCATCCATGCCCTCCTCTGTGGAATGAGGGTGATAGGGCTGCAGCGTCCATGAGCCAGTGGTCAGAGTGCTTTTAAGCATCCACAGCTCTCAGAGCATCAATTAAACACCTAAGAGTTGTTGCAAGTAGAACTTCGTTAGGAAGAGGAAAACATTTTTAGAACCACCTCAAAAAATAATATGTCAGACCAATTCTGCCCATTCTAGCCACCTGATGTCCTTTCGCCTTGGCTCTAGCATCTAGTAGATGTAGATAATAATTAAATAATTCGTAATGTTATGTTGAAGATCTTATAAAAACATCCTGCATTACATATATGTAATGACTTTGGTTTATGTGTATTCTAGGTGAGTTCTAAGAACTATGCTAGATTCTATAGATGCAGCAGTTAGCAAGTAGGAATGGTGCTGACTTCTCTAAAGTGGGATAATAGCCATTAATATGGATTAATTCATGTGCACACGCTCAGACACACACACACACCACACATATACTTAAAACACTACCTGACTAGGGCAAGCATAATAAGTTTATATAAGTTATATAGTAATTGCTATTTAAGTTTATAGTGGTGATGGGGTAGAGGGGTGCCCAAATATAGCAAAATTGTCATTTTTCTAACCACCACTCTATATCTTTCTTGATTTAATTACTGTATATCATTATCATTCTCTCCCTAACAAGTTCTGCCTTTCTGCTTATACTTACCTTTCAGAAGCACTTGCCTTTAAATCCCCACTGCCTCATACTTTGCCAGATACATGATGTGTTTATTAAAATGAACTCATGATGTATAATATTTATCTCACAGAAAACAATTTATTGATGATCATCCCAGAGCATCCCTCTTTATTCATTCCTACAAATAATCTTGTTATTTAAAAAGCTGACGGGTTTCCAAGCATTGTAAATAGGCCCTTTATAAAGATTCTTAAAGGAGTTATTGGCACTATCTCTAGAGGCAGAGGCTCAGCATGAACAGAGGTGGAATTGCTGTGTGCATCACACACTGCAGGCAGCATACAGAATTAGAGTGACAGAAAAAAGGAGAGAGCCTACACTGAATTACAGGCCTGCCTCGTTCCTGGGTTTGGCATCCGCGCCCCCCCCCCCCCCCATGAAAGTTGCCTTCTGACTTTTTGAAATCTGTGAAAGCTGCTCAAGATAAATGTAGCCGATTTTCATATTTGTCTCAATCAATCCATTAAATATTCTAGTTACTATAAATAGCTGGAATGTACACAGAAATAGATCCAAACACTTCTGAGCAGCTGTGATTCTTCTCGTGTTGATACCACTCTGTGTATGCTTCATGTGATAAAGAGCTTTGGGCCTGGTAAATAAGACTTCTCTCCCCATAATAGAATGTTGATATGATTTTACTTTCTCTGTGCCCATTAAAGGAAACACAATGAAGACCTAAGGTTTCATTTGTTTAGTCACGTTCTCAGGATTTTGTCTCCCACCTTTTGAAAGAGGTGTCAGATTCTAGAGGGCTATCTTTGGTATCTAGAGGGAGCTTTCATTAAAGTGTTGTTTTGGTCTAGCCTTGTCACTATTAACGGCATGTACTTGCTATCAGACAAGAATAAATTTCTTCTCAGGTAACCTACTGGGACTATTAAAAGCACATTCTGAAATAGTCTGAAAAGGAACAAATAATACAGAGTAATTTGAATTACTTTATGAGGAGCAAGGAAAATTAAGTCTTAATCAAAGAATTATCAAACTAATTAGGTGTTATTTATTAATGTGTTATGTCTTATAATAATCTTATCTGTCACTTTATATGCAAGAGTGCAGATTTAAAAAGCATTCTAGTAATTATGTGAATATATTCCCTGAGTGCTATTCTAAGGTTCGTTTGGTTGAACCTAGTAGATAAAGGACAGAGATTCTAGGACTTTCCAACCATTCAAATAAATACCTTATTATAAACATGGAAATAAGTACTCTTCGTGCCTATTTTGTATAACCAATTGTAAACTAAATAGTGTGATGTAACTACTTTTAAGGAGACCTATTTGATAAACAAATAGTTATTATACATAGCTTTTTTTTCCCATACAGGATATTTGTGCAAGATGGCAATAATGAATTTTGCATTAACATTAATTTTACCATCTGTAAACTGTTTCAACAAGTTGCTCAGTAATTTGATCAGTTTTTTGACTGCTGTTCTAGCCCAATATATTTCACATTTTGGTTTTCTAAAATGTTCTATGTTGCACCAATAATATAATAACTCTCTCATATTAGGAGGCAGTACATTTTGGTTATTTATATCTTCATCAATATCAGGTTGATATACTCAAGGTCATTTAATTAATTTCCAACAGTCACTGAATCTCTAGTATGTACTCCATGCTAGTGGTAATAACATGAGTTTCAAAGCAGAAGGAGGTAACAAACTAGGCAAAGATGATTGCAATAAAACAATGAACACTATAAAGAAACTAGGTGAGGAAATGGGAAAAGGCACTAATTAAGTACTAAATCATATGATGCAGATTTTACTCACTATATATGTCTAGAGAGGAGAGGGGCACAGAGGTCAGGACAGGCTTCATAAAGGTATAGTGCTAGTATTTCAACAATGCTTATTGTCAGCTTTCTTATGATTGTTATTATTCACTGTTTACAATGAGTACAGAATTTTTTCCTATTTAGGTGGTCAATTATTTCACCCCAACAGGGAAAAGTATATGTGATATAATTTGATGCACTTTTTAAAAATTAATGATACCAAGTGAGCCCAGCTGGTGTGGTTCAGTGATTGAGCATCAGCCTGTGAATCAGGAGGTCATGATCCGATTCCCGGACAGAGCACATGCCCAGATTAGGGGCTCAATCCCCAGTGGGGGAGTGCCGATCAATAATTGTCTTTCATCATTGATGTTTCTCCTTCTCTCTCTTCCTCTCCTTTCCTCTCTGAAGTCAATAAAAATACCTTAAAAAAATAATAATACCGAGTGAGAAATCAATATACAGTAAAAACTGAACAAAGTAAAATCTCACAACATAGATGTCATCTAGCCCCCTGTGTGTCCTTTCAAATTAGACCTCATTATACTGCATGTCTGCCCTTTGTCGTGTACTCTTAATTAGTTCTATATCTCTCACATCCTCACTAGTCAATATTTCTGCTTTATGATTGATATGCTGCTTTCCTGAAGGAAAAATTGTCCCTTACAAACCACTTTCTATTGAAACTGTCCACAGTGTTTAGGTAATAAGCATGTGTTTAGTGATGTGAGTCATTGTAACAGTTGTAATCTCATATATAAAGTGAGGGAAAATAGATAGGAAATGGACAAAATTATCATATTAACATCCTATGAAAAACAAGCTGATGATTTGATATTTTCTCTATATGCCAGTTTTGTAAGATGTAAACCTTTTCTATTTTCTGTGATGCATGACAATAATTTTACATTGTGATTCCTCCCAGAGGATTATTTTTTGTATAATTATAAATAGCCTCCTGGCAGACACTGGATAAGCAGTGTGTATTGTTTTAAATGCCAAACTAATATTAATTACATACAATTTAAAACAGGAAGTGAAGTTGGATGACTTTCAAATGTGTCATTCAAGTGAGAATATATTTGTAAATTTAATTGTGGCTTTAAGCCTATTAAGCAGTAATTATTATCATGTTCACATTTTATCCTTGATCTATTAAGTGCAAGCATTGAAATATTAAATTTATGTCCTATGCCTGTAATTGAAAAGGTGTAGAGTTTTGTCATGTTTATTAAAGAATAAAAGTCCCCTAAAATAAAACATCAAGTCATTTTTTTTTTCTTCCTGAGGTATATTTCAAAAAACAGGTTCCCTATTAATTGGCTCTGTGCTTCTTCCTTAGGCTTTTTGTGTCTTTTTGAATAGTTTATGCATACAGAATATTTTCATGTGTTAGAGACAATTAAAAAAAGAAAAGAAAAAGGAAATAAATTCTCCCACAGGTGAAAACAAAGGGCAGGACAGTTGCAAAATCCTTTCCCTTTGCCCAGTCCAGAGTGGTGTGTGGACATAGCTAAATGGGTGGCTGAGAGTGTCTAATTGATTTTGTTTTATATGAATTGAGATCTCTGTATAAAAGAGAAGCAACACTGTTTTTGTAAATGATGAAAAGTTGAAATCCTGCAGATATTTAACATTTCACTGGCTGTCTCCAGAGCGAGTAGCACATCTACATTTTAAGTACATGAGACAGTTTTTATTTTTCTCTTTTTTAAATGGAAAAGTTACCCATGTAATTTATCTTATAAATCTTTTTTTCTACCAACTTTGACCTTTGTACTCAAAGAAAAATAGAGAATTAATATTACCTATTTGTCTGCGTAGTCCATCTTCACTGTCTCCTCCAAGCCTCACCCTGTGTACAAATATGATTTGGTGTGGAGTTGAAAGAGATATGTTCAGATAACTAGAAAAAAATATATTTGATGAAAGAAGAATGAGTAACGCTGAAAGTTTTGAAAACATACCAGTTGACAATGTATTTAGAATTGTGACAAGGAGGTCAAGTAATAAGGAAATTTGTCTTAATGTACTGAGCCTCTTTGATGGGTTGCTTGAAGTTAATTCAGTATCTAATTAATGTTAAATAAAACAAGACTACTGAAGAAAGCTATGAAACTTTGTATATTAGGAAATTAATATTTACAGATCTTCCAATGATTATGAGTCATTTGTTATAATAGGTAAAATAATTGTCATTTATATTAACTTTCTAAATAGGTATTCAATAGATTAAAAAACAAAATGAAGTCCAAAAATGGTTCTGTTCTCCAAGCAAAACATTAGTTTAGCTACTTATCTTTCTAACGATCTTTTTTCTTTTTCGTCTAAAACATTAGTACTTTGAAATAACTGATTTCAAAGGTTTCTTCTATACCCTAAACTCTATAATTATGACTTGATGCATCTATTTTTATTAACTGCCAAACATCAAATATTCTGTCATAATCAAGGTGCAAGAATAAATGGAACAATGATGTGATCTTGAATGAATCTTATTTTCTTTTTTGAGTTGACTATTCCATGAAAGTTTTTCTAGTTCATAAATTGAAGATGAAGGGGAAAAACAGAAATGTTACCTTTATCATTTTTAATCAAAAGGATGTATGAAATATGTATTTGGCTACTTGTCCTTCCTTTCCATCAAAGTGAATATGCAAATATATAATAACACATGGAAATATTAGGGAAGATTTTTACAGGAAGCAAAGAAACCTTTCCTAGTAGGAACATTTTGGCCTGGAGGATGGTCTTTGATCTAAGAAGTTGGTGTTTTAGTAGGGTCACATAGCCAATTTACACTAAATAATCCATTTCCTTAAAACTTTTAAAATCATAAAAAATGTGAGAATTACTATTAAAATATATTATTAGAATAACCCAATGAAGTAATTGTGTTCTCTTCTTCAGTGTATTCTATATACATCTTCTGGCAAAACTGAAAACTCATAAGTCAAGTGACAAAACAATGAAGCCATTAGTCCATACACAGTATCTAGATGGGTAAATGAAAAATTTGCCTCCATTATGTGGGTATAGACTTCTCATTTGCTTCCAAATGTTCAGGTTAAATTATGCATCCTTGATTTCCTTCTCTCTCTTCCCACATCAAATTCATTTAAAAGTCCTACTGAGTTTAAGTCAAAATGTACTTGGAATTAGTCCACCTACCTAAGATTTCTGTTTTTCATTGACCATATATTTAAAATTGCCACCAATTATTCTGAATAGCATTTCTTATCACTCTTCCTTGATACATTTTAAAATAGGATACTTATTTCCATTTTACTTATTTAGTTGATATGTTTTGTCCCTTTTAATAGGATCTCAGCTCCATGCACAAGGTGATTTGTGTCTGTACTGTTCACAGCTATAATTCCATGTCCTAGGGAAGTGTTGAGTGCTAGCAGGCTCTGTACAACTATTTACTGCACAAATAACTAAATCTCTACTGAAACCCACTAGTCTAATCCCACATCATCTCTCATCTGGTTTATTTCAATAATCTCCAACTGATATCTTACTGTATCTCATACTTTTTTTTTTACAAGCATTATTTTTGTTCACACAATAGCCAGTCATCTTTTTTAAAAGCCCATAGATCATACTGAACCCTTTACAAGCTTACCATTGGCCTTGGAACACTGTCCCAAGGGCTGTTCCAGATATAGTGGAACCACCTAGACTGCTGTGACAGGACCCTGTCCCTGCTCTCTAGCCCCTCTGACCTTCAAGCAAGCGGGCTGGTTCCTAGTTTAGGCTTTTGACTTGCTTTTCCCTGTCAGCAATCCTTTTATTAGAGATTGTCCTATGGTTTCCTCTTGCTTATTCAAGTCAGAGCTCAAGTGCACCCCTCGGTGACAGTGGCCCTTCACACATTGCACACGCTTGTGCAGTGTGTGTGCTTACACAAGAGGGCCCACACTCCACTCCTCTCCTGGAGGCGGCTTGCCTCCGACTGGGGCGGCAGCTGCCCAGGCAAAGAGCTGCCTCTTAGCTTTGCACGAAGCAAGTCCTCTTGGCAAAAAAAAAAAATTGCTTCTGTGAACTGCACACACCCAGAGAGGGCATGTTTTCCTAATTCTCACAAAGCTCTGTATTCAGTGTGTCCCCCCCCCCACACACAAAATGTATGCACACTTTAATAGCTGGCAGCTCAATTTTGAAAATGAAATCTGTTTTAATAAACACTGCCTTTATAATTATTCAAAGTGTGTGTATACACTTTGGGGACACCCTGCTTTTAGCCCTGCTCTCCACTGACAGAGCATGAGCTCCCGTCCCGGCCTCCTCGGCCTCTCCACTCTGCTCTCATGTTTCTGCCCATCCGAGGCCCAAATGGTCTGTCTTGCTCATCACCTGTCTCTTCCCTCTCTAACGTAAAGTAAGCTCTGTCACAACATACCTCTCTGTCTTCACTGTGGTCCTCCAGTGGTTTCATTTGTACTGTTATGTCCATAACACTTACCATAACTGGGCTGGATCAGACACTGTGGTTCTTAGGCTTTTCTTGAAACAACTGAGACTTAGGTAATAATCCCTGTTTGCTCTCTGTCCCTCTGTCCCCTCCACTCTGCTGAGTGCAAGAAATGCCAAGTGCATAGAATTTAGCAACACTCAAAGGAGAGAGATGAAGATGCTTATGATTACAGCGAAAACCTCCTTGATACACCCACCTAATACACATGCCTGAACTTCCTCAGATGTGTCCTTATAAGGAAGGTTATCTTTTCATACGGGAATTTGCAAATCCGGGATAGATGGGATAAGATAGGGAGGAGTGGTTGATACCTCAACTCCCTCCCTCCATTTTCTACTTGGTAAGGAAACTTAAAAGTCAGGCTGTCCTTATTGTAACACAATCACATGTCTCAGACTAATATATAAAGCCATATTTTCATTTAATTTTGGTATTTATTAGATTTTAAATATTAAAAATATTACTCCATATGTTATAAAATAGCCATTCTGTTCCAATGCCTAAAAATAATGCAATATCATTTTCTTACTAAATTCATATCTTCCCATTTTACCTGTAATCATAGATTTACAAATGCCTTCTATGAAACTGAAAGAAAAAATTAAGATAAGAATTTATAGTGATTTCACACTTTGCACATATTTTTTAATTTAAATGGATTTTAACTCTATGATCACTTACTGGAGTGATACCTTCTCCATCACAGGACTCATTGCCATTCATTGCTGGCGGTTTGAAGGCCTTTCAAAGAGTTTATAGTCTTCGGATGTACCCAGAACCTCTAAAAATGCAATGGTGATCTAAGGGATGAAATATTGAGCATTAGAGGAAAAAGTATCCTCAACATTTATTTCAAGAATTAAGGGGTTGATTCAGTTGTCTAGAAATGATTTTTAACCTGGGAATCTCCTTTACTGAAGAAATCAGACAAATTAAACTTTAGTATAGTGCGGGAAGCCAGACATTGCCTCACCAATAGAGATGTAAATAGAACAAACAGGAAACTGGGTCAAAGCTTAATGGACCTGTTTACCCATTGTTTAGGTGAGACTTTAGTTCCCCCTCCTCTAGTCTTATGTTTAGTATGAACTGTTTACTCATTGTTTAGGTGAGACTTTAGTTCCCCCTCCTCTAGTCTTATGTTAAGTATGAACTGTTTACCCATTGTTTAGGTGAAACTTTAGTTCCCCCTCCTCTAGTCTTATGTTAAGTATGAACTGTTTACCCATTGTTTAGGTGAGACTTTAGTTCCCCCTCCTCTAGTCTTATGTTAAGTGTGAACTATTCACATATTGTTTAGGTGACACATTGGTAATTGTAAAAGCTTCCACACCTTTTGTCTTATGTTAATTCTTGCTGATTGATGGATGTATCACTTGGCCCTAATAAAAGGGAATAGGAAAGCCAGAGCTGGTGGCAGTCCCTCCACTAGAGATGGGCTCCCGCCGGGCCCCCATTATTCCCCAAAATTAATTATTTTCAAGTCTCTCTTCATTTGTGTGTGGCCTTCTTCAGACGCTGAACCCTGACATGGGAACTCTGGACATGCAGGACATGAAAAGGGTTCCACAGTATAGAATTTTTTACCTCATGCAATCTGAATTCAGCTCACAGCTGCCCACGTGAATTGAGATGCTGAGTAACCCCATTCATTATTTCTAGCAAAATAAAAAAATATCAAGTAGTTTAGGTCATTAGAAGGAATGCACACTGTAAACGATCCCCAGTGAAATTTAACTATACCCAAAGCAATCAAATTCATTTCTCTCAGAAAGAATTCAGAACAATAAAATATTGGCTACTTATAAACATGTCATTCAAGTTTATGGAAATAATCCAGAAAAAAATCATTCAAGGAACAAAAATAAAGCCAATTCACTATGCTTGAATCTCAGATTGCTAGGTAATAGCTTATAAAATGAAGGACACCTTTAGAGTCCCAATATAAATGGCAACAACCTAAATATTTCCTGCAGAGAGTAACAATCTATAATCATCTTTCCTATAAATGAGTTGTGTTATTTTGTCATTTTTAATTTTATCTGTTATGTCTTTATTTTCTTCAGAAGTTTATTTCAAGTCTTCTTGTGAGACTAGATGGGCTATAAACTGTAAATACGTCATTGGGAAAAGAACTAATACTTTGAGTATTTATTATGTGTTGACTGTTTTATCACTTAATCCTTATAATGGCCCTCATTTCATTAATTGATGTTTGGAATCTTCAGGAAATTTTCAAGCTCACACAGATTACAAGTGCAAGAGCCGGAATGCTCACTTATAGCCAGTTAGTTCCAAGCATAAAGACTTTATACTAAATATTGCTTTTATTATAAAATTCTAACAATATAATGTTCTACTGATACAATTTATTACATATTATTATACATTATATGTAATATATTCATTATTAGAGCAAAATGATTCCTAATTCCAATACTATTTTCTGACATTATTTGAATACAAATAAATACTTTTCGATAAGTCTGTGCTAAAGTCATGCGTCTTGCTCAAGTATGGCATGCCTGATTTGTTTGGTGCCTCGCAGCACAAGAACTTGTCCAGAGCTAATCATGCCCCTAAAGAGCTGCCTGTCACTGCCATCTGCCTATTTCTTATTTTTGTTGTGACTCTTCCCCACCGTATCCACTGCCTCACAGTAATACAGTCAGCCACACTGAGAGTATAATACAGTCCATTACAGTTGGAGAGAATTTCTGATAGAAACTGAAAACTGGATATTGTACTTTATGAAAAAAAAAAAAAACCACCATTTTTTTGTTTTAATAATTCTACATATTTTGGCTTTTTTTAATCACCATATTCTCACTGTCTGGAATCCATTCCTCTCCTGTCCTTCCCCTCCCCCATCCCAACTTCTTTCCTGGCAAACACCATTCAGGCCGGCGTTAAATGCATATGGCAATGAATCTCAGAAATCTGTCCACAATGTCTTCTCTGTATATATTTTTTTCCATCACCACACTTATAATATAAGGATGTGTCTGTGAGTCTGTTTTGGCCAGTGGATTGGGAACTTTGTTAAGGCAGGGTTCGTGTTTAATGGTTCTTCAGTGCTAATGCATATAAGTGCTAATTAAAAAGCAAAAATAATGACATATATCTCCTCCAGGAAAATATAAAAATATTTTATAATACATATTATGAATACTTTTCCAGAGAAAGAATTTTATATATTTTGAATTAATTCCTAAAAACTGTCTTGACTACATAAGATTATGATTATATAGTCACTGCTATTTATGGAAGATTCTGATAGAGGTAAAAACAGCTTGGGTTGAACAGGCACCACTCTATGAAAGTATTTTTGAAAGCCTGAGTATTTAGAAACAATGGAATTATACTCATGGTCATTTGTATTTTAAGTTTTATTCATGTAATTGACTCTTCCCCAAATCTAGACTCCCCTAGATTTTAACAATTACAAACGACATTCTACCTTGGTAATATTTTTTTCAAAAACAGCTCTCAAGCAAGACTTAGGAACAAATCTTTCCAGGTGTATGTCCTTGTGACTTACAAAGCACCTCACTCCTCTGTCCTTTCCCAGGGCAGGCATGGACTCCTAACATGGATGATGCTTTGCTCACCTTAGTCAGAAAGCAACTTTAAACACCTCATATCCAGAGCGTATGGAAATCCAGCCCCACTTCTTAAGGAGTTGAATGTCCTAAACCCCCAATTCTCTCAGTTTTCAAACTGTAAAATGAAAGTTATACCCTAAGAATTTTGTGAAGATTGAGAAGCCACAACTATTTGAGACTATCCCAGGCACACAATAAGCACTGTAAATGTTAGCTGGGGAGGAAAAGGTGGAGCAAACATTTTTTAGAGTGCTCAGCCTTACCTTTTCTTTGCTTGCTAACAAAAGAACTTCCTAGTTGCATTGTGTTTCTATCAAATCTTTGTGCTGGTGAGGAAATCTATACTAATGAAAGGGTAATATGCTAATTAGACCGGGAGACCTCCTGGACATCCTTCCACACAAAGCCATGGTGGTGAGGCCGAGGCAAAGGTGGTTAGGTGTTAACAGGTTGGCAGGGAAGGGCAGTTGGGGGCAAGCAAGCCAGCTGGGTGAGGGGGCAGTTGAGGGAGGGAGATCAGGCCAGTGGTAGGGGCAGTTGGGAGTGAGCAGACCAGCTGGGAGGCAGTTGGGGGCAAGCAGGCCAGCAGGGGGGAAGTTGGGGGTAATCAGACCAGGTGAGGGGCAGTTGGGTTTAATCAGGCTGGCAGGCAAAGTGGTTAAGACCAATCAGGCAAACAGGGAGGTGAGTGGTTAGGAGCCTGTAGTCCCGGATTATGAGGGGCAGTTGGACATCCCCTGAGGGGTCCCAGATTGGGGAGGGTGCAGGCTGGGCTGAGGGACACCCCCACACCCCCTATGCATGAATTTTGTGCACCAGGCCACTAATAAATTTAATATTAATATGGATTAGTATTTTTTAGATATACAGCCTGCATGTTATGAAACAGTATATTTTGATTTTATATATGATTGAACATGCTCAAGAATCTACCAATTCACTCTAATAACTAGAAGAAACCCCTGTAATGAAAGGAGACTAACCTCTCCTTGGCTTGAGGAGGGTAGGCCTGGAATTCTGTCCTTCTCATCACCACAAAGTGTGGTGTGTGCAACTCGGATTGCTCTGCTTGCTCATCTACAATTCACCAGAGCGAAGTAATTCTGATGAATTCTAAAAAAGGAAAACTTCCAGTAAGCAGGCAGGTCTGCTGACATTTGATAATATCTAGTTGTCAGTGAGATTTTAGAAGGTGCATATGCCCACATGGATTCCCGGATGAAAACATATCACACAGCAGGAGTTCATAAAATGAAAATTAATGATAAAACATTTTGCAAGCATTTCATATGAAATCGTATGTTAGTTAATGTTTACAGTTCATGGGCTGGGTGATTTTGGTTAATTAAAAAAATCACCTGGGATAAGGAAGCATTCAGAAATGATTGTAGATTTTTATACAGTTCATAATAAGCTCAGAGACTTGAGGGAGCATTTCAAGCCTCTATAAAACTGAATATATTTTTCTTTTGGTCCATTATTTACTTTATTACAGGTCATTTATTTTGGCAGGAGAAAATGTACCTGTTCAACATCAAAAGGCCTATGAATTTTAAGCTTCTTTATATCATTTGAAAAATTTTACTTAAATGAAAACATGGTGATTCCTCTCAGCTTCTGTGATTTTAGGTTTTATAATTTAATTGCATATTGAAAATAAATTACTTTATTTGATTGCATGTAGGTTTTTCATTAATGAAGTCCAGTAAATACATTTAACATTGTGTATACTTTTAAGAAAAGTAATATATTCAGAAATGGCTCTGAAGATAGCTGCATCTGTGTCTGTATCTACTTAAAGATCTCCACTAATAACAATTTGCCTATTGCATAATAATATGGATTTATATTTCCATTTATGAATTATGCATGCTGGGGAAGACCAGGCTATTTTAGTTGTGGATATTAAATCTGTTAATACTTTTTTTCAATGCCCACTTCTGATTGTGTGCATAGGACAAAGCCCAGCCATATCACCACTGCTACCAACAGAACAAGCTTCCAGAACCACTCCAGCTTCACCTGCTCCTGAAGGCAAGTATTTATTTAGTTTTTTCAAACATCTTTTATATTGTAGATAAACTAGAATGTAGAGAAACAAAACAAAAAAACAATACCAGCAACAACAAAATTCATGTTTTCTCAAGTAATTTTTCTTTTGTCTATATACTACCTAGCTAAGTTTATTTTTCCTTAAATTACAGTTTACTCCTTTTTAGAAAACCAAAATTTTCCTCTTAAGATTCTATCTTGTAATCCCAACTTCTAGAAGGATAACCAGCTTTATACCCTAAAAGTGAACTAGAAGGTTTAGGGACAAATGGATAGGTATATGCCTTTCAATGTTTGCAGTTTTATCACAACTCGATTAATTTAGTATCTTACAACTCTGGTGCCAGAGTTTCTGTGTTTGAATCTGAATTTGACCTCTTATTAGACATGCAAATTTGGGAAATTACTTATATACACTGTTCATGAGATTTGTCATCCCTAAAATGGAACAAGAACAACCCTAATCTAATAGTTATTATAAGGATGAAATTGTGTGTGTGTGTGTGTGTGTGTGTGTGTGTGTGTGTGTGTGTGAGAGAGAGAGAGAGAGAGAGAGAGAGAGAGAGAGAGAGAGTTTTATGAAATTAGCAAACTACTACTAATAATTTATTCTTTGAAATGTGATAAAAATCAACAAGGTTAGAGGATGGCAATATTATATCAGAAACAAACATGCTAGAAATCCTATATAATAAAAGAGAAACATGCAAATTTGACCATACCTTTGCTCCTGATTGGCTATGCTGCCAGCCAATCAGGAGTGGGGGCGAGGCCACGTGGCACGAGTACCAGGCCCGGGGGGGTGGAGATGAAATGGTGGTAGTGGCAGCAAGCGCCCAGCCCCCGGGCGCTGTGAGTGGAAGTGGCAGTGAGTGCCCAGCCCCTGGGGCCAGGTGGTCACAGGCAACCAGTGCTGAGCTGTGCAGAGTGATGGCTGGGTGCCCAAGGCCTAAAGGCTCCTCAGAGGCTTTAGGCCTTGGGCAGGCTGGGGGTGAGTCATCAGTTGGACATCACCTGAGGGCTTCCAGTATGTGAGAGGGGGCAGGTTGGGTTGAGGGACTACCTACCCCCAGTGCATGAATTTCGTGCACCAGGCCTCTAGTCTAATATAATTTAAGTCTTCATTAACTCATTCAACTATTCTTTAATAAATTCTAGTCAATGGGATAATGTCAGATATTGTCCAAAGTACTAAGAATTCAGACATAAATAGAAAATAGTCCCTATCCTACCAAGACTTAGTTTACAAATATAAAATTAAAAATAGTATAAAGAGGATCCTGATATAAAACACAAGTAATTAAAGCCAAGTGCACCACTAACTTTTTGCCGGAGAGAAATGGAGGTCTCCCCCTTTCCACCCTAGCTTTGTCACACAATGAAAGAGACCTGTGTATACACCTGGATACTAACCTGCTTGTCCAAGTTCTGTCCACTCTGCCCAACAAATACCTTTTGGCTTTGATCAACTCTTGAAACTAGGGTGACCAAAGTTATAATTATTCATTCAGGAAGAGGCCCATGAAGCCACTGGCATCAGAGTAGGAGCTTTTGAGGGAAAAATTCAGGGTCCCAGGATCTGGAGTGTAAGAGAGAAGAGACTCCAGGTGGCTACAGGCTGTTTTCCCCCAGACGCTTAGACCCAGGACAGGAATAGCAGGAGGGGGCCCAGAGAACCCTGTAAAGCACAGATACTCCAAGAGGGGCCTGGTTGTTGGGTTCTGAAGAGGTGTGCTGATTGCCACATTATGATAGGAACCAAAAAGTAAGTGAGTAAAAAGTACTGTGGAAGATCAGAGAAGGGAGGACATAACTCTGTGAAGAACCAGTGAGGAGAACCCCAGGAAAGGTTTCTCTGTAGAGATGACTGAGAATTAAAGTCCCTAGTTCATCAGTAGGTAAGGAAGGAAAGAGCTTTACCATTAAAAACGCTGGTATAAATAAAGACATGGAGATGCATAAGAACAGAGTTTGGTCCAGAGAAGTAGAAGCAGTTCCTCATGAAGAGAAAAAAGAAGTAATGGAGAGAGTTTGGGCAAGTTCTAGAAAGATATTCAGAGGGCAGATCATGAACTACCTTGTATAAGATTGGGATTTATTTTTATTATAAAACATAAATAGTAAAACAAATCCCAAATACACTCAGGTAATTTACCTGCAGGTAAATTTACCAATATTTTTATTCTGACTCTTTTCTTCCTTTTTATTCTTTCTTTTTTAAAATTCTGATTGCATTTTATTTTACAAAACCATGCTGTTTTACCCAGCTGAGGATTTTTTTTTCTTTTAAAATGTTGGTACATTTACATGGTACCAAATGTAAAACTTGCAAAAACAATGTAGAGTGAAAAGTTTTCTTCTTGACCCTATTTCAGCAGCTACACAATTCTCCTTACAGCCAACCAAAGTCAGTTCCTTCCAGAGAGAGTTTGTGCATATGCAAGCACATATATTGCCTCCTCAGCTAAGAGATTTTTATTTTTGTCTCTAGACAATTAGAAATTTCTCATGGGTGTAATAGACATGTTTGTTTTGAAAGATCAATTCCACTGTCATCTTACAAGGTAGATTGGTGGTATAAGCTTGATTGTAGGCTCCTGGGAAAAGAGTAGTCCAAATAAATTGTAAATCCTAAACTAAACAGTGGTGTAGTGGGTGGAGAAAATGAGATGGATGAGCAAGAGATCTGGAAATAATATCGATGGATCTAAGTATTAGATTGGATACAGGTGCTGAGGTAGAAGAAGGAATTAGAATGACTCCAGGCTTTCTGAATTAGGTGGACAATAGTGCCATTAACTATGATGGAAAGCTGTTGAAATAAAATAGTCTGTGTTGAGGAGCAGGAAGGTGATGGGTTCAGTCTGGGACATGAGTTGCCCATGGGGCATCGAAATAGAATTACTTTTGGTTGCGCATTTACGTTTCACACATTCAATAGCCAGGGAAGGATTTGGGTAGTTGGGTAGGTATCATTTTCCTAGGGCAGTGGTCGGCAAACTGATTAGTGAACAGAGCCAAATATCAACAGTACAATGATTGAAATTTATTTGAGAGCCAAATTTTTTAAACTTAAACTTCTAACGCCACTTCTTCAAAATAGACTCACCCAGGCCATGGTATTTTGTGGAAGAGCCACACTTAAGGGGCCAAAGAGCTGAATGTGGCTCATGAGGTACACTTTGCCGACCACTATCCTGGGGATATGTTCTGATGCCAGCATGTTCTATACATTTGTCTGGCCAGATCCTGACCAAGACTTGTCTAATTCATGGGTATGTTCTCTTCAACTCACAGTTATTCAGAATATTATGTTTGCTATACCCATATGCATTTTACATTTGATATTCCAAAATGCTATGAAGTCAACATAATTATTAAAAACTAACAAATGTAGACCTAAGGTTTGTTTATTTATCTATGCTATATTTATAAGTAGAAGAAATGAGATTCAAGCTCTATGTTCAGAGAAATTTCTATTATATTACTGTGTAGACATTGAAGCTTGAGGATTAGATGTTCATGTCTTCTGAGTCATCAGCAAGTTTTGGAAAATGGAAACTAAGTTTTGTGTTAGAAAGATCATGTTCTGATGCCAGTCAAGTGTACCCTAGTAATGCTTCTCAAAATTTCATGTGCACATAAATATCTGGGGGTCATGTGAAAATGCAGATTCTGGTTTCATAGACAGAGTGGGGACTGAGATCCTTCATATTTACCAACACCCATGTATTGCTGGTCTTTGACCACATCTGAGTAGCAAACCCCTAGCATATTTAAGAGAGAGGTGGAGAGCAATTTAATACTTCTAAAAATGCTTTTAACTTAGAATTACTTATTTCAATAACCTATGATTAACCAAATATTTTTTAGACTTACTGGTATGCTATGTGTGAAAGAATTTTAACTGCTAGCTGTCTGGGGAAAAAACAAAGTTTTCAGGTCAAGTACCTAGGCATTCTAGAAAGGCTCACTAGATAGCAAGAGAAATACTATTGGGATTGGGGGAAAGGTTACATTATACTTGTAAATTATAGCAACCTATTAAATAGTATGTAAAATATTTTGATTTGGCCATCTACATGAATTGAATAAATTAGCATTTATAAATTTTAAATAAAAACCCCATACAATTTATAAATCAGCACTATGTAAGTTATAATATGAAAAAATAATTTGATCATTAAAGAGTATAATGTAATGTACAGGTCATGTAATGTTTCATTCCAAGACTCCAAGTCAACAAGGCTTCTTGAATGTTTAGAAAACAGCCCAGATCTAGTCCAGGGTTTGAAACTTTTCTCTCCCATTTAACTTGGCTACAAGCACATTTTATTTGGGCCCCACATGTCTTGAGCTTATCGTTTTTCCCACTGTCTCCATCAGCTTCCACACCTCCTTCACCCATTCATTCGCATGGCTCCAGATTTTGCCTGTGTGACAATTATGTGAAGACAATTTTCTCTTGATATAATAATTTCTAAAAATGTCTGATCAGCCTTGGTGTCTTAGTATGCACGGGCACCATAACAAAATACTGCGGGCTGGGTGGCTTAAACAACAGAAATTTTTTTCCATGAAGTTCTGGAGGACAGGAGTGCAGTTAGGGTGCCATCATGGTTGGGCTCTGGAGTGAACCTACTTCCTGGCTTGCAGATGACCTTCTTGCTGTGTTCCAGAGAGAGAGCTCTGTTGTCTCCTCTTCCTATAGGACACGGATTCTATACGATCAGGGCTCCACCCTTAGGATCTCATTTTATCTTAATCAGCTCCAAAAGGTTCTGATTCTTACACAATCAAATGGAGATTAGGCCTTCAAGGTATGAATTGGGAGGACAAGACAATTCAGACAATAGCACTTGATAAACTTTAGGCTTAATTAATATATAAGCAAAGCTGCTGAAATATTTACCTCATACAATTAGAGTCGTTTTAACTATTTTTTGAGTAACCAGTGATTGTGCCTTTTTTCTTTCTGACAGCCAAATTTCTGAACTTGTATAAACTTCTGTACAGGCTTACAATGGAAAGAACTTAACTATTTAGAAAATATTCTTAATTGGAATTACATATAACCCAGTTTATACTGAAGGTAATAGAACAACAAACCTCTGAGTAAGCTTATCACTGGCTACTCTTGTGTATCATTTATTTAGTTAGTAAGAAAATTATTAAAAATTTTAAACAATCAGTCAGAGAGAGAAAGGAGAGAGACAAAGAGAGAGATAAGAAAAGAGAGAGCTCACAGAGTTTTTGTTTTGTAGGCATGCTATATAATAAAATGGCAATATGCAAATTGACCCTAATGGTGAATAACTGAGAACAACTGGTTGCTATGACTTGCCTTGACCACCAGGGGCAGATGCTCAATGCAGGAGCTGCCCCCTGGTGGTCAGTGCGCTCCCACAGGGGGAGGTCTGCTCAGCCACAAGCCAGGATAATGTCTGTGACACAGCAGCGGTGGCAGGAGCCTCTTCCACCTCCTTGGCAATACTACGGATGTCTGACTGTGGCTTAGGCCCACTTCTGTGGGCTCCTAGGGTGCCAGAGGGATGTCTGGCTGCCGGCTTAGGCTTGATCCCTGGGGAGCAGGCTAAAGCTAGCAGTGGGCATCCCTCAGGGGTCTTGGACTGCAAGAGATTGCAGGCAGGACTGAGGGAACCTCTGAGTGCATGCAAGTTCATGCACTGGGCCTCTATTTTGGACTATAGTAGCTTATGTGACTCAGGAAAATGTGACACAAAGCTGACAAGTGACTATCTCACTGCCAAATGTTCACAGGACAAGAGGGAGCCTATAAATAATAATGTCACCTTAAGTTTCATCGGGTTCTAATTCTGTTGTTGTTTTGAGGTGGGCATAAATCAAGGGAGTCCAATTCTCCAATTTAAGGCAGATTTTGAAAGTCAGATTATTCAAGTGTTTGACTCCAGTTTATCTCCTAGCAGAGGTTCAGAAGAGACAAAGCAGCACACATTTCGCCTGTCATTCTGTCACATGGAAAAGGGATGTGTCAGTTGTTAAGTGGGACGCGGAGATCCTAATGTTATGTTTAAAGAGTTATTTAATTTGATACTTTTTCCTGGAACACAATACCATGTGTAAGTTAGCAACATAGCAATGCTGCGGGATCACAAGGTTTTTGTTAGAATTTCATCTTACTTCACAGAGAGGTAGAGTCTGCGCTGAGGATGCTGGCCCCGAGCATCTTTCCAAGGAGTCCGCGTTATCAGGCGATGCTGAGATCATAGGCTTCGTTGGGGCTTGCAGATGTTCTGCCTGCGACTCCATTAACATAATTGATTAGGAACTAGGACATATTTAGTATTAATCAAGCTGTTTTTAGTGAGGCTAATTATGCACAGTCTTGATGCACTATTTTTGTCTGGAACTTCCTTAGGACCAAGTTGCAAGAAAATGACATTACACGAGAAGGAACTTCCATGTGGCACTAAAATATGCTATTTGATTTGAGAAATACAGCTCTAACAGGTCAAAATGTAAAAGTGTAAAGATATTTTGCATGTTAATGTTTTAAAAAGTAGCGCTTATATATTGAATTTGCTCACAGGAAATTGGAAACAATTTAGCATTTTATCAGTAGAAATCTAAAAATGTCACGGACCTGGTTATGGATGAAAACACCCTATGCATCCGTGAAGCCCTTAACAGATCATTTTGTGCTTTCATGGAACTGAATAAAATACATCTCCAATAGCAATCACTTCATTTTGCGAAATATCGGGGCACTTCTTACCTCAGGACATTTATCCAACACCTTGAAGTTGTGTTTCTCCCTTCCTTGGATTTCACTTCTCTCCCACGTCACATGCTTTGCACATCATAATGAAGGGTTATTGCTTTGAATCGTTGGATATGAAGACAACTGTGTATTAAATAAGTTGTTTCCTTCTACTATAATATTTTAAAACATTTAGCCAGAGAAAGAATACTACTATCGCATTAAAAAGATCTTAATATAATGACTATCCCATGCAATCATTTCAGTCACTTTTGCTATTTGCATTTAATTATGGGCACAACTTAACTGGAACTGACTACACTATAGACCTTCAATATAATATTAATTCTCATGCTCTTTAAAAAAAGGTATTGGATTTTATGACAGAACTTATCCCATGTCTATTGGGACCTCTTATTGGGGCTGAAAGGCCTGCAGGTTCAAAAAGTCTATGTAGTTATTAATTCATTCCACAATTAGAGCAGATCTATGTGTGTTCCCCTCCCCAAACTCATCAAATGATATCTAATTACATTAATACTAGAGGCCTGCTGCACAAATTTGTGCACATTGAAAGAAAATTATTTAAAAGAAATATTTTAAAGGCTCGGAAGGGACTGTGGAAAGTAGGCATGTCTGGCCCGTATCACCCAGTCCAGATCAGCTGGAGCTCAGCAGCTAGCTAACCTACTGGTAAGATTGTCTGCCCCCTGGTGATCAGTGTGCATCGTAGCGAATGGTCAAGTGGTTGACCAAATGGTCAACTAAATGGTCAGGAACTTAACATATTAGACTTTTATATATATAGATTATGGGTGGCTTTAACTTTTAGTATGAGAGCTGTTTTATTATTAATGTTTTTCAGAACTGTATTTTTACTGCCCTCAGAATCCTCAGTGGTTGAGTGGGATAGCTTTGAGCAACATTTTCCATCTCTTTCCAAATCACACCAAGAAAAAATAAGCACTGGTTCATAAAATATTTGCATAAGCATAATTACCAGATATGGTCTTATTACATATATTTAATCAACAATGCCACAAGATTTTTGTCTTTCTCCTAATAAAAAAAAAAACCCTCTCCACCCCGAACATCATATTTGTATTGCCATCTATGTCTGAAGAATTAAACACTGCCATTCACATTTAGTATAGATTGCCACAGCTTGTCTATTTTGGCAAAGATGTGGAAGAACAAAATTAAGTGATCCATTATTAAGTATATATTGTATACTTAAATTACATTTAATATTTCATTACAAATGTACTATTTGCCTGAATAAATCCAAGTAAGGTAAATAAATACTATATTTCCTATCATCTTGTATAAATTTATAACTGGCATTAACTTAGTACTGCAATTATAAGTAATACTATAAATGCCATCACACAAGTGTAGGCAAAGAACTCTAGAGAAAAGACTAAGAACCCAGCAGTGACACTAACTGGTTGTATAATCCTGGAAAAAATAACTGAATCCTTGAACCTCCATTTATTCACCTGGAAATTGTAGAGGACTGAAGTTAAATGGTTCTTAAGTCTCAATCTGCTTTCACACCCAGAGACTTAGCTTATTTTTTCAGGGTGGTGAGTTGATAAAAGTTACCTTAAGAGCAGAGTGAAGACTCCATGGCTTTGCATTGTGGTTAAATAGCTTCTGTAGATGTGTAGGGTATCATCATGACCAGAGATGTCAAACCTGGGGCAAAATGATCATGTTCCCTATGGAGCATTATTTACTGAGGTACAAAAGTGAGCTTTACAGATCATAAAGGCTGCAAAGTTAGAGACACATGAAATATGACCAAGGCAAAGCTATGCAATAAAATCATAAGCCCTGCATGGGGCCATAAAGAGTATGTTGGTAAGATTTGTTCAGAGGATAAAGGAGCATTATATGAAACTTATTATAAGATAATTTCTTACCATAGCATGCATCTGAGGACAATGCTTTGCTGGAACTAGTAATGCTTTATTTACAATTCTATTAAACCCCAAACTTTATCACCTTAGTTCTTCGGAGAGATATATCCTGGGAAGCAAAAAGCATAAAACAATAAACTAGAAATTCGGTCCAACCCTTATTCCATTAACTCTATGATGCAATAAATTTTATTGAACTTTCAGCCATATAGTATTTTTCTTTGTTTTGTGGTGAAATAAACTCGTATCTGTCAGAGACTTTTAATGAAATTGACCTCCGGTTATAATTTTTGGTAAAATATACTAACCAAACTACTTTCAGTACCTATTTAAGTTAGAACATTCCTAAGATGACAATGAAAATCCCCTGAGGGGTCCTGTATTGTAAGAGGGCAGGCCTGGCAAAGGGATATCAATCACCAGGGCACAAGGGGCCAGGAGGGGCACAGGAGATTAGCCAGCTAGGGAGAGCCAGTAGAAGGGCTCCAGGGCATGTCTAGTCCATCTCACTCAGTCCCAATAGGCCAGACCCCAGCAGCAAGCTAACCTACTGGTTGAAGCATCTGCCCCCTGGTGGTCAGTGTATGTCATAGCGACTGGCCAACCACATCATAGCAAGCAGTTGAGCAGCTTAGCATATTATTAGCATATTATGCTTTGAATGGTTGAATAGACTACCAGACATCCAGAAACCTAGCATATTAAGCTTTTATGATTATGTGTGTGTGTGTGTGTGTGTGTGTGTGTGTGTGTGTGTGTGTGTGTATGTGTGTGTGTGTGTATGTGTGTGTGTGTTGCACATTTTCTATTACATTAAGGCATTCAATCATTAGCCACTGTTATTATCATTATCATTCTTCTATCAAGAAATTTCCCTTCTATGTATAGTAAACCATTAATTTTATGATTGTTTTTATTTTGTATTTATAGAAGATAATAAGGTAATTGCATCAATGACATTAGTCAGTATATGTGAGACTCTATATAATTTTTAATACAGGACTGGAGTCATATGCAGGGTTTTATACATACAACTAAATCTCTTATACCTTCTCACAGAATGCACAGAGCAGCTAAAGCAATTGAGTAGATGAGCAGTAAGCTCATTGTGTCAACTGGAGGGTGGGGGATGAATGAAGTTTGGGAATTTGAAAATAAGTTCTGATCATGAGGAAAATGTATGCTACTTTTTTAAAAACAATCACATTTAACCCTCAAAACAATCCCAAGTGGTTACTATGGTTTATATAATTTTACAGAGATGATCAGAGGGACCAAATAAATTGCTTAAGATAACACAGCTCTAACGGCGGAATATAATAAATCCTGACTTAACATTATTGATAGGTTCTGTGACTTTGAGTGAAACAATGTATAACAAAACCAGTTTTACCATTGGCTTATTGATATAACCAAGAGTTGATATCCTATGACATCCCATCAATATTAAAACAAAATTTCATATAACAAAATGACATTATTTGAGGTCCTATTGTAATTATAATAAAAACTCATGTCTTTCATACCCAGGCTCAGTCTATGTCAGTCTCTGTTGTCCTTCCTCTAGGAGTAGCTTTCATACTTTCACTTGGCCCGCTTTGGTTTGGGACTTTCTATGGGTTCCTTAAACTCAAAGCCCTTATTGTAATTGTAAACTTTCTCACTTACTATTCTCTTACCTGGAGTTACTTAAAGGAATATTTTAAATTCTACACCTTGGCAAGGAGTTTGACATAAAGCTAAACAAACATTTATTGATGCAGGAAATAAACTATGTAAAAGTCTCTGGGTACACACTGAAAGATTTTACAGAATTGCTGGTTGTGGGAAATTTGTTGTTAAGTGGTGGATAGTGAGAAGAGCTGGCTTCTAAGAATAATTCAGTTATCACTAAAGGAAAAGTCAAGGCAAAGACAATGAATTTGGGTTCTGAAAGACCAGCTTAGTTACGCTCGATAACTCAAGTGAAGTCCTTAAGTTAGAGTGTTTTGCTGTCATAGTAACCTGATTGCAAGTTAAGGGAAGTACCCCTACCATCATTCCATAGCTCAAGAGTCCTAAAAAAATTTTAGAGGAAACTTTTGTGGAACAAAAGAGGAAAGGTGAAAGAATGTTTGTACTGAATTATTTTGCTCTCTTAGTCTTATTCCTTATAATACGATCTCAAAACCCAATGGGGCACGCCCCACCACCCAGCAACAGCTAAACTTGCTCTTAAAATAGAACTCATCATCACATTTTTTTTTGCTTGAACTTTCTCAGTGGTCTTCTATCTTACAGTGAAATGAAAATCCACACAATGAATAACACGGTTCTCTGGGATCGGCCTTGATCCATATCCGGCCACATCTCTTACCACTCTCCTTCTGTACCTTCATTCCAGCCACATGGTTCCCAGGCTCCTCTCTGAACATATCTGGAATGTTCTCATTTCAAGGTGTTGGCAGATATTTGTTTTTTCTGCCAGAAAATTCTTCTCCCCAAAGGATTAAGGTTCTTCTATTTTTATTTTCAAAAATCTTTTTAAATCTTACCCATTCTGAAATATTTACCCATGTTCCACCTCATGGTTGAACACAGACCTATGAACCAGGAGGTCATGATTCAATTCCTTATCAGAGTGTCAGCCTGGGTTATGGACTCCATCCCCAGTGTCGGGTGTGATTGGAGGCAACCAGTCAATGATTCTCTCTCATCATTGATGTTTCTATCTCTCCCTTTCCTTTCTTCTTTGAAGTCAATAAAATTACATTTAAAAAAAAACTCTATGAGAAAAAAAGCAATATCACCTCCCACTTTCTCATGCCCCAAAACAAGCTTTAAGATTTTTCTTCAGATCCTTACTCACACCTAACATTATATATACATGCATACATATTCAAATATACGTGACTATATGCATATATTCATTTCAAGGCTTAAAAATGGACTTGTCTCCACCTTTAAAAATTTTTGTCATAACAGGCAGAGAACATACAATAGCTATTTACAACTCTAAAGCTTTTTAAGTTAACCGTTCCCAGCAGAGTTAGGAAGGAAATGCAAAATGGCACGTGTTTCATTTGGGAGAGTGAATAAATGAACAGGTAAAGAGAGATTTAAAAAGGCTCTACTCATTCTCCTGCCTTCTATAGTGAAAATCAGAAGATTTACTCAAAATGGCATAAAGCAGTGGCTACTAATTATAGCAAAACTGAGTATATAATCCACTTCTTTCCAGCGCAATATGTTGATTCTTACATATGTACTTTTGTCCTAAAGTTTCTCAACACAAAATATTCCAGACACAGCTTCCCTCCACACAGTATCATACAAATTAATGTGCATTTATTTTAACATTTTAATAAATATCAAACCTAAGAAATCACTACATATTTTATGAAGTCATATCTTTTTTCTTTCTAAAATATAGTAATAGCTGTCACTGTTGCTTTTTGCGAACTTGCGCTCTGGGGCAGGCGCTTTAGCTCAGTGTCTCCGATCTTCACAACAAGCTAGCAGGGTGGGTTTTAGTAGTCCCATTGTTCAAGTGAGGAGAATGAAACTCAGTTTGTCCCAGCACATGACCAGTGTCACACCTAGCCTGACAAAGGCCATGGCCCTCCATAGATAACAACAAAGAACTCTGTAACCATTGCTGTAGTTGAGCTTATCTGTTTACGGAAAGGTTTCCATGATCATGGTAGTGAGTGGGACTCCAAGCCAATTCCTGCCACTCTGGAGAAACAAGGTGACAGTGACAGGTCTGTTGGAATGCATTGTTAGGAAAGAAATATGTCTCTGTTTACTTAATTAGGACCAAAAATAGATCAAGCTTGGCCACAGAGGATTAAAAGAAAAGCACCCGTCCGACATGTAAAATTTGGTTGATCTCTGCACTAGAAATGCAAAAGAGGGAGGAACAAAACGCAAGATGAAAATGAGACATTTGCATTTGTTTTCTCCGTTTGCTGGGAACAAGCATCTTAGAGAGCTTTACAATTATAATGAACTATTGTGCATTCTCTGGCTTTGAGATGGCATAAAAAGAAAACATTTAAAAGCAAGAGAAAAGCCCATTGTAAGGGCTTAGCAAGTAAAAAGTGAGTCTTTTAATTTTTCTTTCATCTGATGTTAATTTATGCAGAACCTAATAACATAGCTGTGGCTCAGCCGAGCTGCCCATTTTGGAGATTTCTCTCTCAACCAGGCTTTCCTGTCATCCCTGCCCCTTAGAACCATCATCTCAGGGTTTCTGACACTTTTTGCCAAAGAAAGGCAGAATGCTGATAAGTTCACGTTCTATGGACACTCTTAATTGTGGGTCCTCTGAAAACCTATGATATTAACTGTTCTGACTCTTCTCTAGCTTGTTAGAAACAAAAGTGCAAAAACTGGATGAAGGGTAGGAAGGAAACTGATGAGTGGGTACATAGGTGGATGGAAAGGGAAGAGTATTCATTGCTGAGAAAAAAAATGTCAGGGGACAGAGAGGTTTCATAAAAGACACACGGTTTATTTTTATATCCAAGCAAGATATAATTAAATTACTGTGTCTTTATAAACGAAAAACCAAATTCCACTGCTGCCAAATCACTTAGGGAATAGAGACAATAGTGCTTGACGAAATGCAGAATCTTCAGAAGTTGAAGTTTTTAAATGAATTCACCATGAAGAAAGTACATTCCGTAATGACAGCTTAAAGGTCTACTTCATTAAAAAAATGTTATTAAAGTATATTATTTATACCTGCTTTTTGTGGACATCTGCTCTTATTCATGACTCTCACTGTATATGGTCATAATCACAGGCAGAGTGTATAATGGAAGCATTAATTCAATATGAACTGAGGCAGGAATACAGTGTCACCCCAATAAAACCCCAGATATATTCATTTAAAGGTAGAGTTTATTGCCCAAGAGCATTCTCTTTTTTTAAAAAAAAAATGAAAAGAATGTCTTCCATCTTATGGCCTCAAACATCTACGTTTATTCCAAAGTCACTATAAGAATGACTAATTGTCACAAACCTTGGGGTGAAATATTCATTCATCTACATTATGAAGCACAGAGATGTGGGTACTGAGTTGGGATTCTATGGTGGCCAAGGCATAGATTTTTGATACAGGCTAAGTGTGTTTATAAGAGATCCGTATGCTAATTAACCCTTTCCTGGTACCTCCCATCGGTGGTGTTCAGCAAGTACTAGTCCAATGATCTGGCTCCTGTGTTTATTTTAGTAAGATGGAAAATGCCTTGGCTACATCACATTTTCCCAGAGCAGCTGAAAAGTAATACTACTTAAATCAAGAGAATCTTTATTCAGGGTTTTAAACACCATTTCCATATTTAATATGTATGAAGCTCTAAGGAATGGCAGTACATTTTAATTGGTTTATTCCTAACTCTGAAACTACCCAAATTTGGCTTCTTGGCTTCCGCCCTCTGGTTGGATGCTCTGGGATGGGGCTCTGCAGGCCGTTTCTCCTTTGGACACCAGCGCGTCTGCAGGAGTCACGACACGTTCTTTATAAATTATCCTTCTAACACTGAAAGAAGTGTTGTCTTTGATCTTGTCGGTTAAAAAAGAAGAAGAAGAGGGACACCAAAGGGAATGGATTAAAATTCCAGTGTTTAATAAGATGCAGTCATTAGTAGGCAGCGTGAGCATTCACGCTAGAACTGCTCCTGGAATTTCCTCAGCAGAGGAATAGCTCACACTAGTTCTGGGTAACGGAACTCTGGGGATGCTCAGCATCCGCATTTGAGAGACAAATGACAAAGAAACATATCTCAACTGTAAGGTGAATCACGCTACTGATGGAAGATAAACACCAATTTCTTGCCGACGTGCCCTGTCCGTATAGCCGCCTCCAACCTAAGAGAACGGAGTATTCCGTGCTCATCACGCTGACACTGCTCCAGAGCTCTGTTATTGGAAATGAGCCCACTTACCAGAAAAGCGTCCAGATGTCCGGTGGGCACACGGCTGTGGCTGGGCATGTGAGGTCCCAGGGCCCCTCAGAACAAGGCTAGCTCAGATCTCCCAGATGGAAATCGTTCTTGAAGACCGCAGGGAACACAGACCGTTCTCTGCAGGCTCCAGACTCACTGCCACCTCTGGGTGCAAAACACCATCTGAGCGCCCTGGCGGATGCAACCACCCAGAGAGGGCAGGGGAGCGGTGTCCCCAGCACCCTGCCAAATAGTGTCACCGGCTCCACCTGCTGCTGACAAGAGGCAGATCTGAAGAACAGTCAACCCCAGCGAGGCATCGCCAAGGGCTTGGTGTGTTCTTCCTAATGAAACTGGACATGGGAAAAGGCAGCATAAGTAATTCTTTCAGTTGGCCCGTATCTTTCCTCGGAAAAATACTTTGTCATTTCATGCATTACTATTTCACAGTAGGCCCTCACCAATTGGTTGGCTCAGGAAGCCCGAGCTACCTTGTTTATGAGCTGTAAGCAGGAGCAGCGGCCTGCAGTTTCATGCCTTTACTATGAACCAGGCACTGTGCCTCGTGCTTTGTAAACATCATCTAACCTGGAGGGAGGTGTTGTTGTCTTACAAATGGGGGAAAATAAGGCTCAGTAAGATTAAATCACTTGCTCTGAGTCACAAAGCTATCTGGAGGCGGAATTGACTGAACCGTAATCCTTCCTTTCAATCTTAGCTTTTCTCTTGCACTAAATTGTTGTGAAGAAACTATTTTTTAATTTCTGCTCTAGAAAAAGAAGGGGGAAAGAAGAAAGCTGAGAAGAAAGTGACTTCTGAAACAAAAAAGAAAGGTAAGAAATTTATAACTTGTCTAACACATAAATCAATTAGTATCCATTTATAACGCTACTAACAAAGGTACTATTTTTTTAGGAAACAAATCCCTTAATAATTTCTTTTTTTTTGTTATTAACAAACACACTTGAGACTTATAAATATTCCAAATAAAGTTGAAATTGATAATTTTTTTAAAAGGAAATTTAAACTTAAGCACATTTTTACAACTCTTACTGATCTCCCCCCACCTCCCGCCTTAGGAATAACTGTTCAATTCTAATTCAGTTTTTTATCTGATACATTATGTGAATATGACTACTATTTAATCCATTCTGTTTAATAAAAACTACCTTTCAAAAGAGCCCGTTATTTAATGTGTAGGGAGGAAACTGGTTGATTAGTTTGCTGTGTTTTATTCTGTTTAGTGAGGTTGTTTTCATATGGTGCATCTGACGTCCCCAGTGAGCCTCAGCCATTTCTGACTTTCTGACATGTTTCCAGGGGCCTGGTAGCCCGGGAACATTCAGTGTATTCCTTTTTAAAATCTTTGGGGAAACTATTGAAGCATACTATATTTTTAATTAATAATGCTTTTTAATATTTCCACTGTCATGATAGATTTTGTTGACCTTAGCAAAAATGTGCTTCCTTCCTGAAGAGAAAGCACACCTCAGTAACTATTCTGTTATGAGATGCCAGTTCATTCATATTTGACATGACTTATGACTCTGACTTACAAGATGGATTAGATGTAACTTATCGGTAGTCATGTGTACCCCCATATATAAAAACATTATACAGGAAAAGGCTTTTAATTTTCTCATTTTACTACCAGAAAAAGAAGATGGCAAAAAGAAAACTGAGAAGGAAACTGCCATTGATATGAAAAAAAAAGGTATTGCACTTCCTCTGTTTCCTTCATCATATTATTATGTACAAGGATGTTTGCTTCACAAAGTTTGAAAGCATCTTTGGGCAAAGTAAGCAAATTGAATATAGGTACTTAAATCTACCCATGTACAGATAACAATTACACTGTACAAAATTATACAGGCAAGGAAGACTTCATTCAAAGCTATTGCAATAGGGGCAAGAGACCAAATCTTATGCTGAACTCAATTTCACTGAAACAAAAAACAGGGGAGGTTTTGAGCGCTGAAATGGGATGGGGTCATTGAAGGCCATTTGAGTTTGCTAATTGGCTTTGCTCAAAGTAAAAGTAAACGTTCCCTTATCTTCATGACAGGAATGTAGTGTTACAACTCAGAGCAAGGCACCCAAAAGAGTTAGATTCTTACCTTCCCACAAAAACTGGGAAATGGAGGTGCTATCTTTCTTAATGATTACGTTTCAAAGGAATGACTCCAGATCCCTGAGAAAATCATTCCTGGGTTGTAAAACTGGACGGATATATTTTTTTAAAGATTTATTTCTCAAAGGAACAAATAAAGAATTAAAAATATAACTTCCCTTCATTAAATGCTCTAAGACAAGGAAGGTCAACAGTCTAAGGTCAGGACCAAGCCTGTGCTAAGGTTCGAGCTGAGGGGAATTTTAGGCCACATTGGTGAAGACATAATGAAATTGAGAAGAGCTGCATAGAATAATGATGGCACTTAGAAAAAATAAGAAGCTGAGAGATAATAATGCATCCCATTAAAAAAAATAAGGCTGTTCAACAGCTTCAGATTTTTGCTTTAAATGTAATTCTGCTTTTATTCTTGTTCAAACATGAATATTTCTTCTATCCAGGTTCAACTTAGTAAAAAAAAATGTAGTTATCTAGATAGTAAAAAAATGTAGTTATCTCAAGTATTGTGGTTTGGTGATAAGTGTTCTTACCCCAAATATTTCTGCCCCTAGTGTCAGTGATGCTTGAAATTCCGCCATTGGAGATCTTCCATTCCTTTGAGTAATGAAGAAATTGTCCTCTATTAAAACGCAAATCTCTTAGGGGGGGTAACAGACTAATTCCTCTCAGCGATTAACACTTAAACTGAATGAGATTTCCAGATCTCCCCTGTATAATAATAAGCTGAAAACAATGCTGTAGAAAATGAGTGAGTAGGTAAGCTTTTCTGATGGAGCTGTTGAGGGAAAATGTCAAGAGAAGGCATTGTCTGGGGAGAGCATCCAGGCTGATGGCATTGGTGAAAACCCTGCACTTCTTAGATTGCAGTGGCAGAGGTGGAGGAAAAAGCCAGTGGGGAAGGATCCTAAAAGAGGAGATTATAAGGTGCCAAACTGGACATTGATTAGTCTATTAGCACCAAATACGAATTTCAAAAAGTCTCTGACATCATGCTAGAAGTGGGATTAAAAAAAATCATAAAACAATGAGTTGCATGATTGTGTGGCGCATGAAATGCCCAGTGAGAGATAGGCAGGTGTTTTGTGGATCCGGGAGTTGATTGACAATTGCTTTCCATTTGAATTTTTATTATTAGAGATGATATTATAAAATCTATTGCATTCTGGAACATTTCCTCATTTTTTTTAATCAAAAAATTAATTTCCTTGAGGAAAGGGGAATGCAGTTCTGATTATATAATGATTTTGTAGGTGAGGAACTCTCCTCACCCCCACTGGTGCTGCTGAGAGGGGTTTCTTGTGATGTCATGAGAAAATGAATTGTCTGAGACTCGCCCGGGAGGGTAAGCTATTGTAGAAAGTTTTATTTCCACATTCTGTTGAATTACACCTGAGTTTCCCAAGTCCCATTTCCCTTCATCCTGTTTGGGAAGAGACCAGCTGTGCCTTCAATAGGGTTGGATTGAAGCCTGTGGCCCAGAGTTACCTTTCCATCTTGGAGCAGCGTCCAGTCCAGCATTAGGCCAGCTTAGTTTGTGTTCCCTGCTGCAGTTTGTAGGAACCCCTTTCACATTCCGTGTGATTTAGGGTCTCTGGTTCAGGGTTTGGGTTCTGAACAAGGCCACACACAAATGAAAAGAGAGACTTAGAAAAGTATGGATTTGAGAATATTGGGGGCCAAGTGGCAGCCCATCTCTAGTGAAAGGACAGCACCACAGTCTGGCCTGGCTGTCCCTTTTATTAAGACCACTAGAGGCCCAGTGCATGAAATTCATGCACAGAGGGTGTGGGGGTGTCCCTCAGCCCAGCCTGCAACCTCTCCAATCTGGGACCCCTCAAGGGATTTTTGACTGCCCATTTAGGCCCAATCCTACCTGGCAGCCAGACATCCTTCTCACAATCCAGGACTGCTGACTCCAAACTGCTCGCCTGACTGCCTCCCTGATTGCCCCTAACTGCTTCTGCCTGCCAGCCTGATCACCCCCTAACCATTACCCTGGCAGCCTGATTGATGTCTAACTGCTCCCCTGCCAGCCTGTTTGCCTCTGCCAGCCTTGTCACTCCTAACTGCTCTCCCCAGCTGCCCTCCCCTGCTGGCCTGATCGCCCCAACTGCCCTCCCTTACAGGCCTGGAACCTCCCAACTGCCCTTCTCTGTTGGTCATCTTGTGGTGACCATCTTGTGTCCACATGGGGGCAGGATCTTTGACCTCATGAGGGCAGTCCTCTTATGTGTTGGAGTGATGGTCAATCTGTGTATTACTCTTTTATTAGATAGGATCGAGGCCTGGTGCATGGGTAGGGGCCAGCTGGTTTGCCCTGAAGGGTGTCCCGGATCAGGATGGGGATTCCCTTGGGGTGTGGGGCAGCCTGGGTGAGGGACCTGTGATGGTTTTCTGGCCAACCATGCCCCCCAGTGACCCAAGCAGAGACCCTGGGATCTGGGATTAATTTATATTCTACAATTGAAATTTTGTAGCTCCGCTTTGGAGCGGAGCCAAGCCTTCTGCTGGCTCCGTGGGGACAGCCATTTCTGTTTGGGTTTATTTAAATTCTATAATTGAAACTTTGTAGTCTAGAGTGGAGGCCTAGGCACTAGGGCTGTAGAAGCTTGGCTTCCTCCATAGCCCGAACAACCGTAGACTCTACTCTCTCCAGTCTGTGCCAGTCGCCATTTTTGTTGGGATTATGTACCTTATATAATTGAAACTTTGTAGCATTGAGTGAAGGCCTAGGCTGCAAGGGCAGGTGGAAAGCTTGGCTTCCTCCATTGCTGGGGAAACCCAAGCCTCCCTCCTGCTCTCAGTGGCTGCAGCCATCTTGGTTGGGGTTTATTTACATAATTTGTTTCTGATTGGCTGGTGGGCATGGCTATGGGCGTGGCTTGATCAGAGGTATGGTCGATTTGCATATTACTCTTTTATTAGATAGGACTAGGTCATTACCATAGCACCAATGATACAGAGACTCATTGTTGCTTGGGTTGTTGTGTCTTTGACAGTTACATGATTGAGTGCTAAAAAGAAACACAATATTTTTCTGAGATCATAATTTTTACTAAAATATTTTTACAATTAAGTGAATTGTGTGCATCTTTTAAGTATTCCTCATATGTAGGCACAATCTGAAAAAAAACTTTTGGCAAAACTCAATAGTGTGTGTGTGGAGGGGGCTGTTGTTTTGGTTTTAGTTTTTGAGGGGAAAGGGAAAACATGTTTATATGCAGTAAGTGGTGGGAAAATATGATATTTCTGTGCCTCTGTGTTAGCCCAGCAGTCATGTTAAAGTGAAATTGTGTGCCACTCCCAAGAGAACTGAGTATATCAGTATCACTTCCTACAAGGCTGGTGCTCATCCATTGACATGGTGCCTAACTGGGTGATTGCTCAGCACACCTGGGGAAGGGCTGCTCGGGTAGTATTGACCTTCTTGTAACCGGTTTTGTTTCCTTAACATTTTTACTTTTGAATACACAAAATACCAGCTCTTACAAATCAGTTCAACTTCCTGATGGAAATGTGCATAAATCATTTGTTTACAAAATTTTATCCCCTAAACACTTAAAATTGTGTGATAGACATTTAATTAGTGCAAATTTTTAACTTTATCTATTTTAGGGGTTTAATAATTCTACCAATATATTTCTAGTGAGAGCAATATAACTTGAAAGAAGCCAGTTCAAAATTTGTTATGAAAGTAGTAAAAATTTCTTGAAATGATGATGACCTTAAATCTTATAGAGCTGGGGGCACATATATCATTTATTTCTAAAACAGAGAAATATGGCAGAGCTTATGATGTTACTACTCTAGCCCCAAATAGTAGCCCCAAATTTATAAGGCATATGATATGCCAGATGCTTATTTAATGTATCAATTTTATCATATTATTATAATCATATTAACCTTTTATTTTATGTTGATATAATATATGCATTTATTTATGTTATATTATATTATTAGGTTTTATTACTTTTACTTTTGTTATTATGTACATGTAAAGGAACCTTAGACTTACATTCTATTGTGAATTTAATGAGCCTCTACTTCATGAAACTGGTAAATCACACTTTGCTAATAATGGCCTATGTTAGGGAGGGTTGGATGGTATTTTACAAGATGTAAAATTGCCAGCCCATCAATTAATAATGGTTGAAACTGGGTAATTGGTGTATCATGGTTTATTATAAAAATCTCTTATTTTTGTATATTTTTGAACTCATATGTGGTGGAAAAAGCTAATAAACAAATAACTCTGCCACTTAACAAACATTGTATGAAAAGGAAAAAAAAATATGGTTATTTTCCAATGTGATGAGGTATGTTTCAGCTTGAAAAGTACCATTAAAAAAAAGCAATCAAGAAAGGAAATAAAACCTTTAAAAATACATTTCCTCTGTGTGTAGCAGACTCCAGAGCTAGACATACAAACCACTTAATTTAGGACAAGCATGAGGGCTTCTCTAAGGGGAACTGGATATGCACACAATTGTTGGAAGGACTGGAAGAGTTAAAATGCAGGGGCCGCCATGTATTATTGAGCGCATGGCATTTCAATGGTCAGGAAGCTGCTTCATTCATCAAAACTGCCTCCACGGCCTCCTTTCAATACCCACAAACCAGACACTGGAAATGTTGAGGCCAGTCTCAGAAACTTACACCAAAGTGATCCTGTTTGCCAGTGCATTTCTGTTTTCAGTCTCCCGTAGGTGCATCTATTTGGTGGAATTAAATATGCTACAGGCCAGTTGGGAAGGTGCAGGGTTTTGGCATACCAATGTTTCCTACTAGGAGGGTAGATAGAAGTTGATAGAAGCTATCCAGGTATCTACAATAAAGATACCTTTAGAAATGTTTTAGAACATAAGCTTCATATGATAAGAGCTGGGTTTTGAAGGCCTAAATCATATTATTACTAAACCGGTCTTTGAGCCCCCCTTCCCACCCATAGTTGAAAAAGATGGCGCAATAAAGCAACAGGTTAAAATTTGGCAATCTATAGCACTTGCAAGTCACACTTTGATGTAGTTTATGTTGTCCGTTAGCTAAACTGTAGATAGCGGAGGCATGGATATTCTTCCTTTCTTCATTACACAAGATGATATTGATGAATAAATACTTTTCTTAGTGCTTGATGAGATTCTAACGATTAAAGATTAACAAGTGTGTTTTCTTATAATAAACAATTATTACCTGGGGAAATAAGGCCACGGAGACCAGCATAGTAATAAGGCCAAAACTAAGATGATTTATTTTTCTTAGATTGACCTATTTGAGTAATAAGTCTTAAAAAATATGCTGCAATAAAATTTATTACCAACCTATATGTTTACAAGCCTATTCATTATAAAGATAACTTTAACATAGTAACTGATAGGTAATGGTATAAAATGATAATTTCATTATCACACTTTACAACATGAGTTGTAAAAATAATTATACGAATAGAAGCATAAATTTCTAAAAGGATCCTGAAAAGCCAGACTAACTTTTCTGAGATAAACTGCTAGAGAAGGACAAGTTCACTCATTCATTTAGTCCTGCATACATTCTTGTGGAAAATAATTCACTAAATGCCTACTGTACACCAAACTGCTGAGTCCACAGAAGTGGATAAATGGGCAAAAGTCTTTCCTTAATGGAGCTCACGATTTACTAAGGGAGGCACATAGTGAGGAAGTGAACATAATGTCTGTAAATACAATTTAGGGTAAGGGCCATAGAGGAAACAAATTTGGGGCAACCAGAGCAAACAAGGGGTGATTGTAGGGAGCTATCTAGGTAGATAAGCTTTTAGAGCAGGCCTCTCTCACTCTCTTAGGCATTTCAATTGGAATGTGATATATTAGAGGGATGCAGCCATTGATGTCTGTCTCTGTGTGATGTGTGAATACAGTGTGTGGGTTTGTAATGTGTACATGTGCAATCTGAATAACAACAACTACAAAGGATCAGGATATAGAATATGCAGGGACATGTGCAGGAGTTTAGATTTATTAAAAGTATAATGGGAAATTCTTGAAGGATGTTAGCAGTGGAGAAAAATATTCAGATATTTGTTCAATACAAGTATATTCTCATTTGGGTAATGGCTTAGGGCAAAAGAGAAGAGGTAAGCCAATTAAAAACAAAGGTAATTTATTGAGATGGGGAAGCCTCAATGGGGAAGAGTTTTGGGGAAAACAATTGAGAGTTTACTTTTGAGTATGTTAAGTTTCAGGTGTATGTGGTGTTTCATTTAAATTTTGTATCAGGTACTATTTTAGGTGATTTACAAATACATATTGATTCTATCTTCATAATAGATCAAGAAATAAACTATTATAATCCTCACATAAAGTTGATAGGCCTAAAACATGGAGAGTTTAAGTAAATTGCCCAAGGTCACACAGTTAGTAGCCTTTAGTCAGGACCAGACCTTTAACCAAAACTGTGGCTCCACAGCCCATGTACTCTGAACAGCTCGATATATGGGTCTGGAACTCAGAGGAGATTCTGAAGTGAAACTATAAATACGATAATCCATATAGATCACAGTTAATGCCCTCAGGATGGATGCGATTACCCAGAGAGATTGTGTCAAAAGAAAAAGAGAGTAGAATAGAGTTAAGGCCTGAAGGATTTCAACATCTAGAGATTAGATATTTGAAAATAAAGCAAGACAGGCTAAAAGCAATTGCCAGAGAAGTTAAAGGAAAAGCAAAAGGGTTTGGTATTAGAGGCATTTCAGAAATGGATGTTTCAAGAATCAAAAAGCTATCAACTTTGTGAATGTTATCTAGAAGTTATGACATAAGGGCAAAAAAGACAAGAGTAGTTACTCTGAGGTGGCAGGTGAACGCCAGATTGGAATGGAGATATAGAATTGGAGAGGGAAGTCTGACATTTCAAACAAAAAAAAAGGGTAAGTATCTCTCTGGGATTTGTGGAGGTAAATCCTATAAGAAGAATGAGTATATTCAAGTTAAGTTAAATATTTCTTTATCCTGAGTATATGGCCTCAGGATAAAGAAATATTTTGAGACATCTCAGTAGAAAAACTCCAATGATAATAAGCTTAAGGTAAGAAGGAGACTTACAAGACTGTAGTTTTACAAACCTAAATATCAAGCTAAATTAAACTAATGTCGGAATTTTTTAACTTTTTAAATTAAACTTTTTATTATCATGATTTCAAATTTTTTCATTCGTCAAATTCTCCTAGCTGATTAGTTATTAGAAAGAAAAAAAAAAAGTCTGGCTAAGAGTTGATTCCAGGAAGTGAAGTCACGCATATGTTCAATGTATATAACCTGTCTCTCCTGTCTGACTACTATAGCATAAAACATTGTTCTGACTCTAATCAGAGCGTTTTTTATTAATGTCTGCATGAACCCAGAACCTTATATAAAAAGGAAATAAGATACAGAACATATATGGAATAATGTCTTACATATGAATAATAAGCTTAAGGTAAGAAGGACAATATAATAATTAGTTATGATGCAAAAGATAGGGTAAAAAATCTTTCAGGCAACTCAAGTGCCCAGGCTGGAAAAGAGTTATGATTATGTTTTAAGAAGTTTGCCTGTTAAAAGTATTTGAAGGAGGTATGGAGGAACATATGTAATACTTACATAATTAAAAGAATCTTTTTTTTTTTCCAAAAAAGTAATTTCAGTCAGGAAAAAATATAGTACTTATGTTAATCACTGCCTCCATCTTGTTAGCTATGTTAATCTCAAAATATAAGGTCAAGAAGATGAACACATGAAAAGGCTTATGCTAAAATACATCAGAAGCAGAGGCAGATAAACAATTGTCCTGAAAGGCATTGTGCTGATGTAGAGGTAGCTGCATACTCACGTTATAACACATCAAAGAACAAGGGAAAAAAATAACACCATGGTCCTGAGCATGTGAAACAGGTCTCTCAATAGGATCTGATGAAATACTTGGGGCTGGTCCTCCCTAAAAATATGTATATTCACTAACGTTCTACCAATGCATACTGTTTCTTATTTTTGTTGCTCTATGCCTCCATGCAGCATGGGCTCAGTGGACATTTGTCCAGAAAATGATGAGGCTTTTGAAATGGTGCTGTCTAGTGATACTATGACCTTTTAGGAGTAGAATCCTAATAGTTCATTTTTCCCTTTCTGAGACTACTGCCTCAAACGGTTCCCCCTTTTCAATCCTCCTTCATTTACCTTTTCACCCTTCTTCTCTATCAGCTGAACACCTTGCTTCTTAGTTCCCCTAGAAAATAAAATGTGGAAAACAGCTCTCAGGAGCTCTGACCACTGACTCCACTAACATTCTTCATTTGTCTCTATATTCTCTGTGTTCGTGGCTGAAAACAACACAACACAACACAATAGTTAAACTGTTTATACTTACCTAGTACATTTGTGCAAATATGCTTTTTGTCTTCTAGCCAGGACTGTTGCTCCAGCAATACTCTCTTCTGCAAATTTACTTGACTTCTGCTGGTATTCCCAGCAGCATACAGTGTGCTTTGATATATTTTATGTATTTAAAACAAAGTGCATCACTTAGAGGTGACGGACTAATTTCTCAGATGTCTTTCAGGACTAATTTCTCAGATGTCTTTCAGAGTTCAGCTCTTCATTAGCTCTGTAATCTCTTCCTCCAGTCTTTCATATGCCTGCTGTACTCAGGCCTTCACCCCACGCAACTCTTATCAAGGTCACTACTGACTGCCACATTAGCAAATCCAAAGGTGAATTCTTACTTCTTAAGAGCATTTGACAGCCAATCCCTTTTTCTTCGCTCAGACTCTTGGACAACACTTTTTCTTTTTTACCTCTCTATTCACTCTCTGTTGGATATTTTTGCTGGTTTCCTCCATTTCTTTCTGGCATTTAGCAGTAGAAATACCCAGGGATTGAGTTTATGTATCTTTCTCTTTACTCATTTTTTTATGTGACTTAGTACAATCCCATGGTTTTAATACTATTGTTATGATAATAAGTCCCAAATGTCTGTCACAGTTCTGATGTCTTGTTAAACTCCACATTGATATACCTACTTGCTTATTCAACATCTTCATTTAAATATCTATTAGACATTACCAAATTAATATTGTTTGCACGAAACAAACTCAAATGTTCACACACACACACACACACACACACACACACACACACACACACCACATATTCCAGAATGTCTTTTCCATATTCACCTTTTTCTTCCTATCATTAAATTATCGCACTTTTTTTTTTTTGCTTAGAGGCAAATCTTCATAGTCACCCTTAACTTCTTTATTTTCTCACATCACCTTCACCTTTGAAGTATGTTTAGTAACTGATGCTTTCTCACTATCTTAAAGAACCACCCCAGTTTGGGCACCATTACCTCTTGTGTCCACAAGTAAGGTCATAATATAACTGTGATAATGACAAGAGCCAAAACCTTAAAATCCCAGAAACTTTGACAAAGCTTAGTTCTTGTTTATGCTACATACTGGGAAAGGGGCTGTACTCATCACAGCTGCTCAGGTACCCAGGCCAATAGAGACCCTACCTACCACCATCTGGTTCCACCTTTACAGGGGCTTCCATATCCCTCAGAGTAAAACCTAAGATCTCCACAATTAAGTGAAGCTCTCTGAGAACCAAGAGGGGAAGATAACCCTTGGACAGCATTTCTTGTGCGGCAAGATCTTTAACAGATTCCAACCACGTGTCCTTGACACTTCTAATTTCCATTTCCAATAGAACCTATAGTTTCAGCATTTGTGTTTCACAAGTATGTGCAATTTTTAATTTGCTGTTTCAACTGAATTTTAGCTTCACTCAAATGTTATTGAAATGACAAATATAATCTGTGTGTGAGGTCTTTAGGTAGCAAGTGGTTTTAATAAAGTCACAGACAGAAAGCTAATTAATGTATGAGTTATTCTTTCTTGTGTGTAGAGAGCCTATAAAAATATAATGCATATATTTTAAAAGACACATTTAAAATTTGTTATAAAATGGTTCCTGTGAAAGGATCTAGCCTTGGTAAGAAGGCATGACTGTGTGGACATCAGCAGGAAAGAAACAGGCCACAGTAACTATTTAGGAACGGAAATGGGAAATAAGGTAGGAAAGAGTTAAAGACTAAGTTGAAAAACAAGTTTCATTCAGTTTTATATTTTAGTAGTACTAAGAATATAGTATACTTGTGTTCTTTTTAATTCAGTTAAGTAGATTATACAAATGTGATTAATTAAAAACTCCGATATTTTTGCCTGATGAACAATTGTACTTACCGTAGACAGTTCAAATCTTTTCCTCCGGTACTTCTCTTTTCTTCCCATCCTGCTCATTTGGTGAATGGCTTTCCCCTTTTACTCTAATCACATGGTCAAATGAAGGTTCAAATTATCATCACTTTTGCAGCCATCACTCCATTCATTAGTATGGGCACATAACCAGAGAGTTGAACTGGAGTCTTGAGCTTTTTTTCTTCATAAGGATCACTTTAATTCTTGATTATCTTTTATGACCAATAGGAATGCTATAAAAATCAATTGACAAAAAAAATCCTCAAATACATATCTCGAGTTACAGCTCACATGTAATCATTATCTATTACTTTCCTGTTTTACTTTCCCATTTCTTGAAGATTGTACTTATTCCTTGACAATATTTATATGCCTATTGATAGTTTTCCTTCCCCTATTACCATCTATATCTGGTAAATTACATGTATTTTGGAATAAAAGAGATAAAAAGAGTGATAGTATTGCAAAGTATATTGAGACCTTAATTTATAAAGACTATATAAATATTAGAAAGAATTTTTATATCATTAACTGTTTTTAATTAAATTTTTTGAGGTGACATCGACCAAATATAATGTGATTTGCCTTTGGTTGGGGAACACACAGTGCAATATGTAGATTTTGTATCATAGAAATCTACACCTAAAACACCTATTAACCTATGTCATCTCATAGACTTTTTAAAAAAGAAAATGATTTCTTTTTCTTCTTAGGTGGTAAATTAGATACTGTAAGTCCATGAATGCTATTAAATATATTTACACTCTTCTTGTGACCACCAGTCTTTCAGTACTTGACACATGGAGGCAGGTAAAAGGATAAAGGTAGAGTTTTAATGGTATTTTAAGCCTAGGATCCAGGTAACCCTGGAAACCATTATCCCTCCAACCTCCCGCCATTAGGTACATCATTTAGTAATTCCTCTGTTTGTCAAAATTAGTTTATGCCTCTTGGATTATGTCATTTGCAACCTAAATGTCCCTCACCAAATGAAACCTCCACACAGGTTTAGAATAGTTATAGCAATTTAAAAACAATGAACTCATGGAGGTAGATAAATCATCAAGAATTTTGTGTTTGATGGAACTCATCTTGCTGCATGAATTCTTCTAAGAAGAAGATAATTTTTAGCTCATATTTGTTCATAGATGCTTGTTATATGGTAGACTGCATTTGAGAGTGAAATATATACACACTCATATACACATGTGCACGCACACACACACACACACACACACACACACATACACACACATGCACATACATATTCAGACTCAGAAAGGGAAATATCTTTGTCATTTTAGCACTTACTTGCCAGGAAAAAAAAACACAGTATGTTTATATATTTTTTTAAAGTTGTGACTAAATGCAGGGTTGACCCTCATTTGTTTTATAAGTAAAATAAAAAACCAAAATCACCCTTTTAATTTTACTCAGAGTTTAAACTTTCCTTTCTTAAAAATTTCAGTTTGAAAAGATGGCATTTTATAGTGGGAGTATAAAATTACCAACATGCTTATCTCTCCAAACTATTAATAAACACAGTGAGTTGGCTCAAGACAAATTAGAGATAACACAAGATCCTATAATGCTGTTGCATTTATTAGCTTCTCCAGTAATTGTAGTTAAAAAATCTCAGTATCCTTTGGTACATGCTAATCTATAATTTATTTCCGTTATACCTTTTTGCTTTTTTTTTCCTTAACAGCCCCTTGCAATCGCATGTCTTCTCTATTATAATCTGCAGTATCTATTAGAGATTCAGGAGGTTTTAAAACCTATAATAATGGTCTTTATTAAGATAAACAGAGGATAAATTATATGGGTTTGTAATCTAGAATTTAGCTTTAGGTAGTAAGTACTGAAGACATCAAATGCTTCTTCTTTTTTTAGGTTTAAGTCTTATTACATAAACTTGCACAATTTTCTTTCAAGTATGTTACCTTAAATCACTACTTGTATATATTATGAGATATAGGGATTTGCTAATACAATCCTCATGTAATGATGATAGGGACTTCATGGATTATTTTATAAATATTTGGAGAGCCCAGTATTGTGTGAGGAATATTTTAGGTCTTGATTTATTATAATGAATTCACTAAAACTAGTAAAAAAAAGTCGACTTAGTACTGGATTACTTTCCCTGCGAGTTCAAGGGGTGAAATAAAAGATGTTATCATGGCTTTCTTAATTTCTCTTTTTCTATTTCTCATCAGCTCACTGCTTGTTTTTAATCCTGTGTAATCCCTCTATACCTTGCAGCAAGTTACTTATGTAAGCCTCAATCTTACATTGTCTTTAAATACTGAATCCTAATGAATAATATGTAACTCAAAATTCCCAGGGAATATTCTGATAGGTCATCATACGTCGAACTGAGTGAGTTGTTCACTCTTGTGGCTTAGTTCCCGAACCTAGAGAAACAACCTATTTTAGGTGGCAATGATAAACCTGGACAGGGGCATGAGGAATAGTGAGGAGGGGAAAGGGGAAGCGAGGTCATGATTAGAAAGATAGCTTGTCATTATTAGCCTTGAGGGCACAACTAGGTAATTTACACTTAATTCCATAGTGGGCAACCACTGAAGGTGTAAAAGCAATGAACTGACATGATTATGTATTTATTAGAGGCCCAATGCACAAAATTCATGCAAGAGTAGGACTTCCCCTGGGCTGCCAGCACTGGCTTCCCTCTGGCACCTGGGACCCCCACTACCCTCACAGAGAGAGGCCCTGCTCACCTGCTGGACCTCCCGTGTGTGGTGATCATGGGGTGATGGCGAGCCCCAACCAATCACATAGCACCTACCTTAGCTGGCCTGGCACCAGTGGGTGTCATGGCATGGTCATCTGAAGGTCATCCAGAAAGTTGTCTGGAAGATCATTTGGTCTAATTAGCATATTATGCTTTTATTATTATAGATATATATGCTTAAAAATATTAACCTGTCCATATTTTTATCAGCCGAGAAACACAAAAAGAAATACTGATTAGCAAGCTATTTTAATAAATATTATAGAGTTTAAATCTATTAAAATAGTTCTGGTAAGAGGTTAGGAGGGCCTGGTCCAATGTGGTATATCAGGAAAAGATTGTCATTAAAAGCATTATAGAGAAAACTGACAGTGTCTGACAACCAAGATTCAGAGCAAGGGAGAAAAATATATTAGTATTTATATAAAAGGGCTTTTGTTTAAATATATATTTTTTATTTCAGGGAGAGGGAGAGAAAAATAGAAACATCGGTGATGAGAGAGAATCATCAATCTGCTGCCTCCTATAAACCTCTGCTGGGGATGGAGTCAATTACCTGACTGGGAATTGAACTGTAACCTGCTGGTTCATGGATGGACACAATCACTGATCTACACCTGCTGGGCTAAATGGCTTTTTTAAGAAATAAAGTCCCCTAGAGAATTTTGAGTTCTCTGCTGTCTCCTCACTGCTAACTACAAGAAGAATATTGTTAGTGAATGAATGTAAAAGAATCAAGGGAAAATAGCTTTCTTTCTGTCGTGACGATTTTTTAAAAATGTTTCCATATCAGTATTTAAGTTGATGCTGTTAAATCATGTTTAATGTTTTGAGAAACCTAAATACAATCTCCCTTTTCCTATTTCCAATTATTTTTTCATTAATTTGAATGTTTTTTCTTTGTTAATCAGCTTGTCTCTAGGCAAACAACAATAACAAAACACATAAAGGAACAAACAAACAAACAAAAATAAGAGAGGCCATCTCTGTTTTGTTCAACACTGAATATTATGGGAGTCCAGAAGGAGTTACCCAAATATGTGCCTCAATGATGTACAGAATAGCTTGAGCTTAAGGAATTTTAGCTTCAGCCTCAGGAGAATGTTCTGCCAATCCCTTCCTTAAACTACCTAATAACATTTGAATTAGAGGACTTTCTCACAAGAGATTATCATAGATAACTTCTTTTGACCTATATATAAATCAGGGCAAACTTCTGTTTATTAAAAGTCTGCTCTTTTTGTCACCCTACAAGGACCTTTTGAAACCCCCTATGCACGTACCTTTCCCTACATCAGGATGTCTTATATCCCTCTCCTTACCTCTGGGCTTCTCGTGTAGGCAAGGTCTACGACTCTCTCATGTATGTGGGGCTCCCATGTGTAAGAGATTTAATTAGATCTTCTCTTGACAATCTGCCTCCTGTAGATTTATTTGGCCAGCCAAAAAGAACCAGGGGAGGGAAAGAGGAATTTTTCCTCATCTCCACAATATCTAGCACTTGAAATAATGTCAGTACAAAGCAGATGCTGAATATATTCATTTAATAAAGGAAGTATTTTCAGTAAAAAGAGAAGTGTTTCCAATGTTTCCTTTAAAAAGGGTTTGCCTCCCATCAGTGAGTTCTCTACCATCAGGTTGCCTTTCTCTCTCCACTTTCGCTCACTGTGGTCACGCTGAGAAAAACGAAATATTGTATTCCCAGTCTACGCTGCTGTATGTGGAGTCTTAATTAGCTTTTCAAACACATTGCAGATAAAACCTATTAATCCTCTGACCTTCACTGAATTCAGAAGTTTCTGTGTTAATTGTTTTGAGAGAATAATAGACAGTTTTGCTATTAGAAAATTCCTGGCATCTCTTCCAAAAACAGTAGAACCAGAAAGAGGACTTGAGGGGATGCTTGTTCTGAGCTGTCATTCTTTACCATGATTACACGACAGGAGAGTCACCTCCAAGCTTTATGGAAATCATTTGTTTTATTGTAACCATAACACTACTCTTTAAAAAAAGTTCTTCTAACCAAAATCATCACAGGTGACATTAGGACACCTGAAATAGTTGTAATTTTATACATTAAAGGCATAGGGGTAAGGAACTAACACCAATAATCTATCTAACATATGCCAACTCCTTTGCTTTGGTATTAACTTCTTAAAACTTCAGAATTCCCCCTTTAAATGAGACTTGGCCATTCATGTCAATATTCATTTCTGCTTACAATGTTGCCATCACTCAGTCAGGTAGCAAAGTTAATCTGATGAAAATGACCACCTACCTTTCGCAGAGGAGCAAACAGGTTCACACATTCATTTATTTTCAAGAGAAAAAGTCCCTACATTTATACAAGAATGAATCCTTACTTGAAATCTATTATCTCTGATTCCAAAACCAGGGTCAAAGCTCCAGTGGTTATTAGCAACTGAGAGGTGGGGGCTGCTTCACAATCACCCAAGGTCAAGATGATACACATATCAGTTTGCTTCTGTTGTGCTGGTATAATTATTGATCACGCTTCCATTCATTCTCAAAAGTAGTCGGTATGGACCATTGCACCCCATCTAGGCAGCTTTTATAAGTATGCTTTTTCAGAGATTTAGATTCTATCACTATTCAGAGATTATGATTCATTTGGCTTGGCATATGACCCACAGACCTGCATTTTTAAAATGGTCTTGGAGGGTCGCCAGGCAGGCTTGGCTCAGTGGTTGAGTGGCAACCTACAAACCAGGAAGTCACTGTTTGATTCCTGGTCAAGGGCACATGCCCAGGTTGCAGGCTTGATCCCCAGTGTGGAGCGTGCAGGAGGCAGCCAACCAATGATTTTCTCTCATCCTTGATGTAACTATCTCTATCTCTCTCTCCATTCCTCTCTGAAATCAATAAAAACAATATTTTTTCATGGTCCTTGGGGGGTTCTGCACTGCCAGGTGTATTATTCAAACTGCACTGCCTTCACAAAATACCAAAGCACGTGTGGTTTAACAACAGAAAGTTATTTCTCACAGCTCTGTAGGCTATGGGATGCAATACCAAAGTGCCCAGCACAGAGGTGTCATTCTGTGGCTTCGCCTTCTGGATTGATGGTGGCCACCATCTTACCATGTGCTCACGTGGCCTTTGCTTAGTGTGTGCACACTGAGAACGCTCTCTGTACTTCATCTTACAAAAGCACTAATGCCGCCAGACCAGGCCTCCACCGTCATGTCTCATTAAACCCTGATTACCTCACCAAGGCCCATCTCCAAAGACCAACACATTGGGCGCTGGGCTTTCAAACTATGACCTGGGGTAGATGGGGCAGGACAGAAGCTTTCAGTGCACAGAAAGGATTCAGAAAGGCTGATACGGGAGGTGGCCGTGAGCAGTGAAACAATTCCTCTGCAGGGAGTCAGAAGCCTGAGAGTGAGGTCTCATCCTGCCACTGGCTACGTGACTGAGCGAGTCCCTCATGCTCCAGGCTCCTGCTTTTCCTTTACAAACCAAGGAGTTGCAATAGCCTCAGAGGCTCTCTGTTGAAGTCCGGGTCCAGGCCTGGGGAGAGGAGACTATGTCAAACTATAGGAGAGTCCAGTAGCACCTCTGTGGGAGTGGACATGTGTGAAGAGGCGTTCTCTTTGATGAGTTCTGCTGTTGAAGCATCCATCTGATAGAAAAACTGCTGTTTGAGCCAAACCGGTTTGGCTCAGTGGATAGAGCGTCGGCCTGTGGACTGAAGGGTCCCGGGTTCGATTCTGGTCAAGGGCATGTACCTTGGCTGCGGGCACATCCCCAGTTGGAGGTGTGCAAGAGGCAGCTGATCGATGTTTCTCTCCCATCGATGTTTCTGACTTTCTGTCCCTCTCCCTTTCTCTCTGTGATAAATAAATAAAATATATTTTTTTTAAAAAAAGAAAGGAAAACTGCTGCTTGAAATGTTATCCCTGCTCTTTGGCTTCTGTAAATGATTACTTGCTTAAATGACAAGGAAAATAAGACTACTCCCACTTCAGAGAGGCCATTAAACCTTCCCCGGATGAAATTATCAGTGCTGGCACCAGGCCAGGCCTTTGGTGGAGGTCTCAAGGCCCCAGCACACAGGGGCTCTTTAAAGAACTTGCCAAGGGGGCCGGAAATACCCCATATTTGGGAGACAAAGAAGGTAAAAACATAAATAAGGACATTTCCTCCATGTTGGGCCCAGAATTTGAGAGACATTTTCCTCTGGACCCATGAATAACAAATGTAACTTCATCTCTCTAAGTGTTGCTTGGTTCTTCGGTTTTCTGTAACACTGTCAGAGCGGCAGTGTCGGTGCTGAAAGAATATCGTCACCATCCCTTAGAGTGGAGCAGGGAAAAAGAAAATTGAAGACTTGAGTGGATGAACCTTCATTTCTCTCTCTAAATCTCAAAATTAAAAAAAACAACACAACTTTATGGCTGCATTTAGCAACTTCTTGATTAAATAAGGTGTCTGTCAGCTGCTCAGTTTAACTACACACACACACACACACACACACACACACACTCACTCACATACACAATATGTAAAACAACAGCTGAAGGCATATTCAGTGATGGGAGCACAAACTGATGTTTTTTGGTCTTCTTCCTACTGAGTTGCTGGGGAACAATAGTGTGAGCCCCCACCCTTCCCTGCCAGCTGGCTTGTATTCCTAAGCCAGGAAAAGGACAGGCACGCTCACCCTCCCCATTATGACAAGCTGCGTCTGAGTGAAATTATTACAGCATGTCCTTATTCGTGTCTGAATCCCGCTTCCACTTGTGTGTTGCACCTACCCAGTCCTGGATGAGTCTTTTTACTTGTGAGAGCTAAATAAGCAAAAGTGCTTTATTAGCCTGGGACAAAAATAGCCGCTCTTAGAAACATGATTTCAGGGCCCAAGTGGTTCAGATCATGATCCCCGGTGTCTTTGCTTAACAAAGGCAGCGAGGTGGGGTTATGGGTCTCCGAGGTGAACGAGAGCTATTGCTCTGTAGGAAGGAAAGTGACCCTCTGACTAGTTCTCCTTTGTCCCGAGGGCAGAAACTGTAATGTGAGGAACCGAGAGGTGCAGTAGGCAGCTTGGCATTGAAAGCAGGAGGGCAGTATTTTTTCATTGTGCCCCTTGCCAGCTGTCTTTTAGCATAGGTTGAATGCCAAGTGCTTTCTTTGCCTTTGACATTGTGCTTTTAAATGCCATCCCATGCAATTTACAGTATAAAAGGGCAAAGATACATGGGGGAACGAGAAAAAAAAATCTCCTTTCTTCTCATTGGTTGACCTTCTGCTTCTGCTTTATATAGACATTAAAGGAGCCCTTATGACCATATTCCTGATCTTCAAAACAATCACAAAAATAACTTCCCATACAATGTTATTTATATACACTGCTCCTAGCCTGCATGCATTAAAATATAAAAAATAATTTGCATTCCTGGGCCTGAACTTCAAAAGTCATTCCTATCTCAGCCGAACGTAAAATCAAATTGCATTCTGTGAGTTTGATGATAGGTGTCAGAAAAATTAATATCAGCGAAATGTGTAAAAATAAAATGGTAATTTCACATATAAAAGTTTAAGTCAATAACACCTAACTCTGAAAGATATGTTTCACATGCTTACCTCCAGTTAATTTAGGGAATTTCAAATTTTGAGAGATCATAATGTAATAACTTTATGAAATAGGTCCAAAAGGAAATGCAAAACAGAATGAAAATGACAATGGTGCTATGCAAATCTGCATTCTTGACCAATGATTTATGTTGATTTAACGATCCTCTGGTTCTCCCTAGATACCAGTTTATATATTCATTCATTTATTTTTAGTTCACCTATTGAGTCCTACTACAAGAATATCTCTTCTAAGTGCTAAGGCATAATTGCAAAAATACCAAGTCCTGGCCCTTAAGGAACTTCACAATCTAGTGAAAACAGATAACAAAAAGTATGTAATATGCTATCTAGGAGTGAAACGTGCTGCTATGAAGAATTATGAGGTAAGGGAGTTACTATTTCATGTATGATGGCAGAAAGGCCTCTGTAGAGTATCTGTCTGAGCAGAGATTTGAATTAAGTGAGGGAGGGAGCTGTGTACACACCAGCGGAAAGAGTTCCATTCACAGGAAAGAGGAAATGAGAATACCCCAAAGGTGCAGGAGCAGTAAAAGAAGCAGTGTGACTAGAATGGCAGGATCAAGAAGGGGGTGGTAAGAAGTGAGGTCTAGGTGGTAAAGGGTTTTGCCCCCAGTTAGGTGGGAAGCTTTCAAGAGGTCTCAGTAAGATCAGCTTAAGACATTGCTAAGAGAAATTATAAAAACATTTCCATGCCCTCTATTGGCCAGAAAAGTTGTTTGATTTGCCTCTTGCTCTGTCCCTTTACCTTTAGTGGCACTGTAGTCACTGAATTTTGCATATAAAATTCTTCTCTTCAGAAAAGGAGAAGGCTACTGCCATCTGCTGGTCACACTTATGAACACCATTTTATATCTGAGTGTTATTTCCAAAACTGAAAGCATGTAAGCTTAAAGGTAATGGAACTTTCAGTAACACTCATCGTCCTGGGTAAAGGCACCTATTGAGTACATATACACCTAGAATATATTGAGAAAGTTTGATAAAATACTGACTGGTTCTATTCTGTGTTTTGTACAATCTTTTTGTTTTGGTCCAACAAATAGTTATTTTTATCTAAATACATAATTCCATTCATATAGTGGGTATTAGATAAATTCTTGTTCAATTGAAGTAATCTATTGTATACTCATAAGTGAGGTACCATCTATCTTTCTTAAGTGTATGACTTCAATCTCCTTAAATCCAGACAAGAACCACATTATATTCTATTTATTGTAACAGTATTGTGGAAATGTGGTTGTTTGACTAGCACACTGAGTTTTACATAGTGCTCAGCTAACAAAAAAAACTGCTTGCTAATATTCAATATATGCCCATGGAAGTCGTCCCTCAATGATTCAATGATCCTCAGGAAAACCATGGCAATATAAAAATTCTTACTGTCTACTCATATTTTTTCAAGTAGTCCTATTAATCCTCTATGGTAATTTCTTATATACTTATTCTATTTTAAATACATTTAAATAGGTTTCTAAAATGTTTAACACTCTGAATACAAAAGACCTAGAAATCTTAATACTAACTTAGTCAATATTTCAGAAAGTATTAGTAAAGGATTATATATGGGTCTTAGGGGAAGTGCCAATCACAAAGACCCAGCATGAGTTCACCCAAATAAAATCAGGTATGTGAAATTAACATGAATTCCTCATCAGATAGTAAATAGGAAGATTAGTGAATTTTGTACACTGGGTGTGTGTGTGATAAAGCTTTTTCAAAAGTGCGTTGTGATATGTGATTCAAGAGGAGAGAAAGGGCCGAAGACAAAGGGCAAGTAGTTAATCCCTTGGACTTATATTTACCAACACTTAATAATGGGCAACTCTCAACTGGACAGAGATGTCGTCTAATGATGTGAAGAGGGCTGAGCCATTTCCTGAGAATCTCTAGATTGAATCCTCCTTGAAGAAAATGATTGAATTGTGGGGCTATTGAAAGTCCATTCATGATTTATCAATGGTTTGTGACACATTTACTATCATAATAAACCAGCGCATCTTCAACGTCAGTAATATTTATAGCTATTTTACATAGAAAGACATTTAAGAATTCTTGCCAGGATCTCTGTTTCCTTGCCAGCTGGCTATAGTGAGCACCGCTCTGGTGTTGAGTGCTTTCCTCCAATGCCCTCTATATTCTTGCAGGATTTACCTTATTCTTTAGGCTGTGCAGTCATCAATGTAATCTCACCAAACAGAATTAATGCTTCCCCCTAAGTGCTATAGTTACTCCTAGGTCATTTTGGATCAAGTACTATACTCCAAAAATAAGTTCTCTTGATGATTTTATCACCAATATTGTCTGGTTCTTCAACAAGTTATTACTTCAGACATGATATGATGTGAGAAAGTGTAGGTACAGATGGGTCTCTGCACTTAAAGCATTTTTGAAAAACCTTTTGTGAACAAATATAGGATGGTGTGTCCAAGCTTCAGCTCAGCATGCTGCTCCCCGCCTCCACGGGTCTGACTCTATGACCTCTGCCACAGCAGCCCGGGATGCTTCTCCGAGCCATTACCTCCACCATTGTCCTCAGCACTGAGGATGTGCTGAGCACTGTCAGACAGACTCTCATTACTCGCTTTCTAAACTTTCTAAAAAGTTTTATTCTTCAAACCAAGTTCTACCATGAAATACTATTCATTATTTCTTGATTTTTATATTTCTTTTATAAACTCTTTTTTCCTATGCTATTTTCTATGTAATGTGATTTTTTCATTCCCCAACCCCCATCATATTTTTATATATTACTAATATATCAAGTGAATTGATATTGTGCTATATTTGAACTCAACTATTAAAGATTTTTGCATTCCAACCCACTGAACTCTCTCAAATTTTAAATGAGCTAGTTACTAATATCCCAATTACATGGTTTCTTCATTTTTTTTCTTATGATTTTTCTGCAATATAAAAAATAGTTTTCTTATTTTTTCCTTATTATTATTTATTTTTAAAAAATACTGATATGATTCAACTTAAAATTCTAAATTTCTTCCTACAAAATATTCCATTCATGAAAGTTATGAAAAGCTACATGCCAGAATTTTATAAGACAATGGCTGAACCCTCCTAGTCCATAATGAGCAGATGTAAATATTAAGAGGTGAAGAAAGTTATTAACAACCAAACCAGGCAACTACACCACAATAAGTAGGGGATTCTGAAGCCTAGAAAGAAAAATGTGACATTTCCTCAATGAGTAGCTCTATCCAATTAAGCTTTTTATGTTGATGGAAATGTTCCATATCTGTACTCTTTAAAAAGCTAGCCAGTAGCCACATGAGTTTGTTTTTAAGTTTGGAAATAGGACAACTGCTAACAAGAAGCTGAATAGCCAGATGTATGTATTGCTTCTCAGCCGTTTGGTTAGGATTAGGCGTGTAAAGCCAGATGTGGCTAGTGGTACCATATTGGCCACTACAGCCCATTCTTTAAATTCACTGTGTCCTCCCTTTGCACCCACCCCACTCCTCTGTTAGGGGGCCTGGGCTTTCTAGACAGTGGGTAAAATCCTATGGTGTGCTGCTAACCTGCCTCTTGGGAAGGAAAGTACAGCCCTGGGTTAGCATTTGCTCATTTTCATGGTGTAAACAATCCCACTATGGCCCATTTGAGGATATCAACATGAAACCACCTGCTAGAGAAATTTCTGAAAAGTTAACTAGCAGCTCTCATAAGCTGGTACAAACAGGCTCTAAAGTACCTAGACCCTGTGAAAGTCCAGAACATTCCCTCTTTTTCCTCCAAATCCCAGCGCTTTATGTGCTCAACATCTCACCTGGCTGTGAGCCCTGCTCTTTCTTAATAGGTTGAGTTAGTACATCAGCTTGTGAATCCTCTTGATCCTGTCCTTTTATCTCACCAGCACATTTCTTGAATACCTGCAAAAACCATTCGCACACTATTTATTTTAAAAAGCCATTTATGGATAGTAGCGTGTATATGTGTGTGAGGGGCAGAGATCACCACATCAACAATGGTAACAAATACAGATTAAATACAGTATTGATATCTTTCTTCACTTAGCATCCTTTGGATATTCTCCATTGCTCTTTCCAGGTAGTCTCCAGCAGTTTTCTCTCTGGCTCCTCTCTGCCTTGCTCCTCCCATCACCTGTCCTCACCTCCTCACTTTCACATTGCCCCCAGGATTTCAGCATTTCTCACTAAGTCATTAAAAGCAATTCAGTTCTCTCCCGTCTCCACTCCCGGACTCTTCTTTTACTATCCAAACTCATGTTGTTTGAAGAGCTCTTTATTTACCCAACTCAGCCTTCCTTATAAAGAATTATTTATAAATTTATCAATATTTATTGAATACCAACGACATGGCCGGCACTCTACTGGTTGTAAATGTCACATTTAGCCCTCTATTACATTAGCATTGAGTATAATAATTCTCAAGATGTCTAAGACAATGCTGAAGTAGGTAGGCAGTCAATGATGTCATTTAATTATATATATATATATATATATATATATATATATATATATATTCAAAGCAAACTTTAGAAGCATTAAGGGAAAGAAATAGAGAATGTGGTCTTCAGAAAGATCAGGCATTTTATTTCTTACCTATTCCTCTTAATTACACATCTAGTCCAGCTCCAAAGATACTTTTTCAATAATATTTATGATCCTCAGATATGTAGAAATAATAGTGTAATCCACTATTATTGTAGCAAAGTTATACATAAGTCACTGTAATTTTAATCAATAGAAACATATTTTCTCCTTGACCCATATTTATTGGTTGTTGTTACTGTTATACATTCCCTAGCAGCATATTGTGGGTATGTGGTAAATAATGTAGTGAAAATCTTTGATGTCAGTGGGAAACTACAATAAGTGAAAAATACAATGTGTTGTGGTTAAGCTAATAATGTGTTTTGGCTCCATTTGTGTCTTTTTGGTCACTCTTTTAGTTTTTACTGTAAATTTACTTAGTAATTTTTGTGAGTATATCAAGCAATAGGTTATTGCCCAGGCGCTAGGTGCTTGATACAGAGGAGGGAATGTGTAGTGTTCTGCTTTACTGCGAAATGTAGGCATAGAGGCATGTCTTATCAAGTCTATCCCTCACCCCTGTCCACTGCTCTTGGTCTGCACCACCTCTGTTCTAGTTCAGGCTGATACTGAACCCAGGTTTTCATTCATATAAAGCATCAAGTTATTATTTCCATAAAATCTCACCAGTTCCTGCCCCTCTGGATAGATAGGTGTTCTGTTCGTTGAGTGCCAATAATACATCTTTCCTCCCTTGTAATGGAATATAACACATAATACTGGGTATTTCATTGTCTCTCACCAGATCTCAGTTTTGTTTTCTTTTGTTTGTTTAATTATTTTTCTGTTTTAATTGACAGCGCTAGGTACAATGCAAACAGAACATTATGCCGCTGTTCAAATTACGGTGCATTAATATATGCTGACTATAACTAGAATAATTTGTTTCTCTGCTAGCATTCAAAAGTGACTAGGAAGAAAGCATACATTTGCAAGTGCCTATTATGTTCAAGGAATTGTACTCGGTACTTTACATATGTCACCTCATTGAATCCTCACAGCAATGTGAGCCTTTGTAAACCTCAGCATGCTCGAAGATATAAAATAGTAAATGACAAAACTGGGATTGAAAGCTTAAACTTTTGAGTACAATATTTATGGTCTTTTCACCAATACACATTGCTTTTGAGGCTCTGTGAAAACTGAATTGCTGACTAGTCTCCATGTTACTGGCTGAATTAAAGAATATATATTAGAGGGACTTGTGAACTATAAATATCCTATAAAGGTACAGTGAGCTATAGATATTCAATACATATCTATTGAATGAATAACTAAGTGACTATGTAGTATTGTTATTATAATCAGTGTTAGAAAAAAAGCAAGAAATATTTATTCTTTTCATTCCCAGGAATAACGGTATCACCCAATGTATGTTCCTCATTAATTGATGTTATATTAAATAAGAATTCTATCATCAGATATGTTTAGAAAAAAAATGAGCTAGTGTAGATCAGTTTTCTTAATATTGGATTTTAGTCTGGAATATGTTAAGTCATTATAAAATCCTAAAAAAGTAACATCTTGTATATACTGTTTCCCAGAGTTCTTTGAACCTTGAACTCTTTTTGTGGAGAAGAGCATATTTCAAGGCTAATATTCTATGTACCCCATTTTAAAGTGAATATTACTCTTAAAAATGTGTTCTACTATGTAAATTCAAATAAGAAGTGTGGATGGATACTTCTGGGATTGTAAAGTATAGAAATGAATTTATATAATGGGTTATAAAATAAGTTATTAATATTATGTTACTCCTCTAAGACATAGATTTGACAGTTTTATTTATAGGATATAAAATATAACTTCTTATTCAAGCACTTGTATTATGCTTACTGAGATGTTTCAATTAAATTTAGAATAGTGTTAATATGGTACTGGGATGAACAAGACGAATAGCACTGGGTACCTGGGTCTTAAAACTTACTATCTGCCAGGACCTCTTTTAAGCATTTTCAATATATTAACTAATATTAAACCAGTGTCATTAATACATTTTAAATATGGTAAAATCAAGAAACAGAGTTCTTGAATTGTTTGTCAGTGTTACATAAGTAGAAATTGATCTGAATGGGATTTGAACCCAAGCTATGTACCTCTATATCCTATGTCCTTCACCTCTATGTGATAAGATATTGCCACTTCTGATTACTGCTAGTGAAGTATTTGTGGAGGAGATGAATCAATTAGATAAATGCAGAAGAGCATACCTATCTCAGACCTTGAGGTCCTGGAAAGCTTTCTAGAAGTGCTAACATCCAAACTAAGACCAATAGAAAGTGACTTCATCATTCTATGACCAGCGACTAGAGGATAAGAAAAGGTCAGCATGAATAATAGTGGAGAATTCAGATTCTGGACTCAAGCCATTATTTACCAGCTATGTGACTTTGCATTAGTTATTTAAATCCTTTTTTTTTTTTCCTTTTTCATGTTCCTTTGTAAAATGTGAATAATTGTGTGATCTAGATGATTGTCCCTCTAATGTTCTGTTAAAAGGCTTCTGGGAAATTTTTCTGACTACTAAAGCAGAGAACCAAGAAACAAATAGTCCCATGTTTTCCTCTGACTTTTTCTATGTTTGATGATGTCACTGGAATTGCTGCAATTATCTGGCTGCCGTGAGGACAAAGCTGACTGCCTGGAGTTACAAGGGAGAGAACTAGAAACAACTAGAGGCCCTTGAAGACAGTTTTTGTCCAATGTTTCATGTTCCACAAAGAATTACTTGTAATTTTTTCATAGCATAGATTTTCCAAACTCTTCTTTGGTTTCTGAAATCCTATATAATAAAAGCCTAATATGCAAATTGTCCCCTTGGACGGTAGATCCACTGGAAGTTTGACCACTCGGTATGACGTGGACTGCCCACCACAGGGTGTCACAGAACATGGCAGGCATCAGTAGCATGTTGCTGGCAGCAAGCAGTGGTGGAGGTGCTGCCAGCCTCAATGGGCCCTGATGAGAATGGGATGGCACAGGATGGTGGAGCAGGTGAGTGGGCAGTGCCAGGCCAAGGTGGGTGCAAGTGGGAGCCTGATCTTCTTGCCAGTTTCCCCATTAGATGACAACCTGTGATGGCAGCAGGGTGCAGGGTCACCACCCAGCTCCCAGGTCCTAAGGGAGCTGGGCAGGGAGTGCCCGGCCCTGATCAATCATCCTGCAGGTGGTATGGTGGAGCAGGTGAGAGGTGGCACCAGGCCAAGGCAGGTTGCCAGGTGGGGCTGTGAGGCTGGGGACACAAGCAAGCTGGGGTTGTGAGCCTCAGGGTATGAGCTGGGGCCTGATTCCCCCAAGCCACTCCAAGAGACCCTATCCATGCACAAATTTGTGCACGAGGCCCCTCTAGTGTGTGTGTGTGTGTGTGTGTGTGTGTGTGTGTGTGTGTGTGTGTGTATGTGTGTGTCTATACATACACACACACACACATACACACTAGAGGTTCGGTGCATGAAATATGTGCACTGAGGGGTTGTCCCCCAGCCCAACCTGCACCCTCTCCAATCTGGTACCCCTTGGGGGATGTCTGACTATTGGACATCTCTCTCAACAATCCGGGACTGCTGGCTGCCAAATGCTTGTCTGCTTGCCATTCCTGATGACCCCCTAACCACTCCACTGCCATTCTGATTGATGCCTAACTGCTCCCCTCTAGCCTGATTGCCCCTAACTGCCCTCCCCTGCAAGCTGGGTCAACCCTAACTGCCCCACCCCCCGCAGCTGGCCTGATCATCCACAACTACCCTCCCCAGCTGACCATCTTGTGGTTGCCATCTTTGATCACATTGGGGTGGCCATCTTGTGTGATGGTGTGAGGGTCAATTTGCATATTATCTCTTTATTTTATATATAAATACATAATTATCTCTTCATTTTATATATATATATATATTTTTTTTTTCCTTTGGAATTCTGTGGGATGCTGGGGTTAGACTAGTTAGAAGCTTTATAGGTCTGAGAGTAAATTTCAGTTAGGCCATTTGTTAGAAGACTAGCACTTTGGCTTTTACCAAAGTGTGTGGAAAATTGTTTTCATGTATTAGCATTTACTCACTCATTCTGTAATGCTTCTGTGCACATTACTCTAGCAATTGAATATTAACTCCCTTATTTGTGCACATCAGTGTCGATTTTGAATATTCCCCATGAGGGACCGTCTGCTAAAGTAACCCATTATGCTTCATTGAATGGTCCTCTAAGGAAAGGGGTACATTTGCTGCAATATGTGAAAATGTGGGCTCCAGAAGCAATGTCAACTCTCAACAACCTCACTTTGTAATTTTGCTATTAAGAGGACATCTAAGCTTCCTGTTAAATGCCAATTTAAGTTTAAATCTGCATGCCTGAGATTGGAGACTTTTCCTAAAATGTGTACATAAGTTCCTTTAATATTGATGGAAAGGAGAGAATGAAGAAGTGACATACCCTTATTGGGAAGTCAACATCGTGAAGCAAATTCATTTATTCAGATTATCTGTGTGTGAACTGATCATTAAATCATTTGAACTCTTAAGAGCTAAGACTCAAATACGTGCTAAAGAATAGTTCATCAATTTCTGAAATTAGGAATAAATATGGACTGTCACCTATAATGCAGTCATTCAGTGACCATTTCATCTTAAATGTGCAGTGCATAATTCCCCACACATCCCAGGGGAAATAAATGGCAAGTAAAATCCCCTGTATGCTTAGATAATTAGTGAATTGCATATGTTGGGTCACAGTTTCCCAGGGAGCTTTCGGGTGTAATCTGAAACAGACTTCCATAGGAGGAAGGCAGAGACAGACCAAGGAAAAATGCAGGAACTTGAAGATTGTGAAGATTGGTAGGTGGCAGGTTTAATGAGCAAAAGACTTTACATATGAGTCTTCTCTTGGGCAAATTGTGGGATGATTAGTTTTGCATAACCACCCACCAAATCTCAAAATTTTAAATGGAGGCTTTAAGTGGGATTGTTCTTATACCTATTAATATTTTTCTTCGTAGGATGGTAACCTGAGGCCTTCGGGCTGTCCCTTGGGGGGAAAAATGTTACCTCTCATGCTCAGAATTTTAATTTACACCTCCATGTGGATGACTTGGGAATCTGCATATATTTTCCCCAATAGCTCTTCAATATTTTACTTGAGTTTCCACCATTGTCTCTAACTCAATGTATATTATAAACTTTAATTAAGTTATATTAAAGTCAATTTTGCTTATTAGGTATTTAGCCTGTCATATTTGAATAAACACCTTCTTTTTCCTCATTTTTACATGTCACACAAATCTAAAACTAGAGTATTTCAGTGATAATTTGCCTGGCTTCTATGCTACCAAGATAAACCCTTTCTCCTGACAATCATGGACAATTTTATCTCTTCAAAATGTTTGCTGTGTATCTTCCTGCTAAAAAATGCAGTGACTTTCAATGTTCTATGAAAAAAAAGTACATCCCATTTGATCAGATTTCAAGGTTAATTATTTATACCATAAGTTACTCTAAAAAAGTTTTAAAATTTTATTCTTATTTCTCATTAGCATCAGTGAGACTTCTGCTCCAGTCTTTTTTGAAATTGTTCTCATTTATCATTGTAATAAATCTGCATTTCATAAACATTACTATTTTTATAAAAATTTATATTCTCCTTGAGGTTGACTATAACAATTTTCAGTTTTAACATCTGCAGTATAATGGAGCAAAAAAAAATATATTAGTGAGTCTGAACAATTTTATGAGACTTATTAACCACATGGTTTCAGGAATACAGCAGTGATATTTCAATCACCATTTCTCCTAATTATTATTCATTATTCATGCAAAAAAAAAACATTCACTGGACACCTTCTCATAGCTAAGAACTGTATCAGAGACTGAGAATATACATATGAATGAACTAGTCTCTGCTCTCAGTTTTTCCTTCCACTACTCTTATTATTTTCTTCTTACACTTAAACTTTGCTTATAACATGTCTAAATTGGGTAATGCAATACAAAGGAAATATTTCTTTCTTATTGTCTTATTGTCTAGAAAAGTGAAAAAACAGAATGGTAATATTCACAGACAGTGTTCTCATTGCAAGAACAGCCCTAGCCGGTTTGGCTCAGTGGAAGAGTGTTGGGCTGGGAATGAAGAGTCCCAGGTTTGATTCTGGTCAAGGGCATGTGCCTTGGTTGCAGGTTCCTGGGCCCTGGTCAGGGTGCATACAGGAGGCAACCAATTGATGTGTCTTTCTCACATTGTTGTTGTTCTCTCTCTCTCCCTCTAACACAACAAAAAATTGTTAGAATATTTGGGCTGGTGTTTTTAAGGTCTAGTTTTAGGCCATGATGTTCCAAATTTAATGAGGAAACCACTCCATGTGTAAGGTCTGGATTAAGACTGAAATTTTAACTGGAAAATATGGCTAATTAGTCAGATTCTGTTTTCTTATTTTTAAAAAAAGAAACAGCTTATTTTCTCAAATAATCTCTTGGCTCTTTAAAAAAACTTCTTTAAATTTTGCTTTAAGAGTCCAAACCACTTCTAACTAAGAAAATCAATCACCCACATTGGGAAGTCAGTAACTTTTTCTAAATTATAACATTTATTTCATTGAAAGGGTCAGTTTTCTATTTGAGTCCTAGTTGATCTAAGAAAATGTACCCTTCTCTTATGAGAATCAGTCTAGCTTGGTGGTCAGAATGCTTGCTTTAAAATTATTACCAAATGAAAGGAAGTAGTTACTTTATGCTATGGGAAGACTATCAAGGTAAGCTACCAAAATTATAAGAAAGAAATATAAAGTGAAAGGCCAAATTATTTGTGTCCCATTCATAACTTTCCTTTTTCTTAAAGTTTTCTTCTTTTAATAATTTAAGCTTGCAAGTTTAAATGATTGAAATATATTAATCTTTGGTTTTCATCTAAATTTTAAATTGCTGAATAGCTACATGGCATTGTTACACTTTCTATCCAGACAGCTAGATGAGGCCCTGAAGGGGAAATGTACTTTACTGTAATTTGAATATTCTCACTGAGTTTTCCCAGTCAGATTTTTTTCTTATGCTTAATCCTCTCTGAATAATATTTAAAAAGGCTGATTCCATGTGTAGAAGCTGTAATAATTTCTTAGATTTAATTAAAACAATTTTTTTTTCAAATTAAAAAATGCTTGGAATTGTTTAAATTGAAAGAATAATCTGTTATTAAAGATTAAGGAAAAAAATCAAGGGACTATTTTAGCAAACATTAAATAATAATTTTTTGTATTCAACTCTAGGATGATAAAATATTAATTAAGTAAAGGTTACTTAGATTCTAAAACAAATACATATTTTAAGGGATGAAGATTTTGTGTGTTGGGGGGTGGTATTCTAGCTATATTATGCTACCTTTTGTAAATGCTGCTTCTAGTTTACTTAGATTTTTAACCTCTAGCAATAACAGATTATTTTGATAAATTATTCATATTTCTGCATTGTGCACCTTAGGCAATTTGCATATCTGGCAGCAAATAAGCCCTCCATTCAAGCTCAGTCCCCTTGGTCAGACAGGATGGCCCAAGGCTGCTTCATGATTAATTTCATCTCAATAGGGTAATTATCATACTGAAATGAAGCAATGCCCCTGAGATATGCTTTCCTGGAACCACAAGTACAAGAGGCTTAGCTTAAGAGCGCTTAAGCGTATAGTAACTCTTAGCTTAAATGTTAACCTTTCTCTATTTTAGGAGTATCTACATCTAAAAATAATATTGGATTTTATAAAACTAGAAAACAATAATTTAGAGCTTGATTTATTCAACTCTTTGGATTGCAAGGTTGTATACATTTTGAGGGACCAAGGAGGTTTTATATTGCTGGCTCAAAGTTTAGCTGCTGAACCAATAAATATTAAATTCTCTTCTAGATTTTGAAAACTCATTTGTCTTTTATATGTTTAGAATTCTGACCTAAGAACAGTCTAACTGCCTTGTACTATTGCAGAATTAATAAGACATGGCTTTTTAAAATGTTTCTGTTTTTTAATTGGAAAATTATTAAACACTAAATTAGTCCATATCCCATCCTTAAATATAATTTCTCCATTTCCTTATCAATACAAATTAGTTGGAAATGTTTTTTAAATATGAAATTCTTCAAAAATTCTCAAATGCAATTAGAGTCACATGGTAGTCTAGTAAAAATCAAGTTCTGAAATTCAAGATTAAAACTCTTTCTGCATAATACATGATCAGTGATCAAAGAGAAAGGAGAGTTTGAGTTAGTTTTGTATTATCTTAAAAATGAAACAGATTCCTAAATTTAATGTCTCATTTCAAACTGGTCATTTGGATTTATTATCACTTTTATAATTAGGTTTTTATGGCAGTAAGTTTTTTACATGTTTTCTGAGATAATTTCTCAAGCATTTTGCTACATCCAAGTGTTATAAAGTTGAATAAATAACAGTCAATTATCCCAGGGAATTTATAAATTAGTAGAAGTTATAGTAGCATAAGTAAATAATTAAAATATGATTATACAGGAAAATAGAAATCAGTACTGCTGAGTCCAGTGGGCTGAGATTTGTGAAATGGTAATGGATATTGTTTCATTAGAACCCATCACCTACTTGACCACCTGCTAGTTTTAATTCACCTACCTCTGTCAGATTTTTCTCTCTAATGGACTCCTTTAGCTGCGGGGCATCATTCTTATTTATTTTTCTGTTATTTGCTGAAGGAAAGATACCAATGCTATTCAAGGATTGTTCATTGTTCCTTTTCCAAATGATCTCTCCAAACTTATTAAAAAATAAAAATAAATAAATGCAATAATTTACTTTTGAGAGAAGTAGAGGATTACTTAGAAAATATTTTAGATATAAGTATGATTCTCTATAACACTATTATTCATCTGATATTCATTTGCCCAAAACCAACATTGTACTCCCAGTGTAGCAGTCCATTTGCTGTTGAAGTTATATGAAATCTACATTTGAAAAGTCAAACAATTTAGACTTTACATGAAAAGTATAAACAGAGTCTTATAGATGAAAAGTTATGATAGCAAATGAATATTTAAAGCTCTATGCAAAAAAAAATGATTTCTGAACAAAATATTTGCAGAATCAATTTTGTAAATGAAACTGTTCCATGCCTATGAAATTAGAAGAGACTGAACCATTTGGTTTATATGATTCATCACAGTTTGTTTATATGAATACAACATATTTCAAGAAACAAGAAATACTAACTTCTCTGATAATTTTCTGCTTAAACCTTACTGCATGAATTATGCTGACATTTTAAACTAGATCCATCCTGTTTCTAATTTTGCAGGTGAAAATATTACATGTCAATTTCAGAATTATTATAGTTTTGTTGAATTTGTCACCCTGTGTTTTTATTTAAATCACTGTATTTTATTTAAAATATCACTATAAAAACCAGAAAATGAAAACTTGGAAAAAGATAAAATCATTTGATATAATAACATTTTTATTTGGGATACATGCAGTGCAGATTGTGAGTAATGTAGAGAAAATAAGACTAGTCATCACTTGATACATGTTGAATGGGTATTGAAAGCATGGACTTATTATATTTTCTTCTTTATTTATATACTAGAGGCTCAGTGCATGAATTCGTGCACCTTGAAAGGAACTGCGGGCTGAGAGACTGTGGTAGGCACAGGAGCACATCTCGGCCTACCCTCCATGGTCACGCACAGCCCCTCCTGCCGTGCCCTGGTCCCCTCTCTGCTGGCAGCCCCGCTCCGCTCCCACCACCACCACTCCCACATGCTGACGGCATCAGCCCTTCTTGCACCTACTGATGGTGGGGAGCAGTTGGGGCCGGTGCCAGCAGCAGGTGCCAGCAGGGCTGGTGCGATGAGCAATGGCTCCAGTGCCGGCTGCGAGTACAAGAGTGGCTATCACCAGCAGCAGGTGTGAGAGGCAGCTGCTGGCACCAATTGCCCCTCAGGAGCGGAGGAGGTAGAGAAGCCCTGTGAGGTGATGGAGACTGGCTGCTGCCACTGGCATGGCTGATGGCGCTGAGTAATCAAGGCCGGCGCCAGGTACTGGCAGCAGGTATAAGCAGTGCTTGTGTGGCAGCAGGTACAAGCAACTAGAGGAAGCACATGGGAGCAAAGAATTTCCAGAAACTACCACAGGCTCATTCTGATGACAGCAACTGGCACCCCATCTGCTCCACCGCCGAGGCAGATGCTGGCCATGTTTGCACTCTGCCACCTGCTGCTGAAACCTGCCATGTTCTGTGCACGCCCACTGGTGGTCAGTGTACATCATAGCAATCAGTTGTTCAGTTGTTCTGCCATTTGGGCTATTTGCATATTAGGGTTAGATAGATAGAGAGATAGATAGATAGATAGATAGATAGATATAGATATAGATATACTAGTATATATTTGAATCCCTTTCTAATAAAAATTTTGTTTATTTTGCAATTGGCAGTAATCAAAAGGAAGCAGAGAAAACCTTATAATAAAAATATGTCTGCATCGATTATTTTTCAAAATATTTATTTTTTAATTACAGTTTACATTCAGTATTATTATATATTAGTTACAGGTGTACATCATAGTTTAAAAAATCATATACATATTTTACAAAGTGTTCCTCCTGATATTTGAAGGACCCACCTGACACCATACATAGTTATTACAATATTGCTATGCTGTACTTTACATCCCCGGCACTGTTTTATTTTTTTAATATATTTTATTGATTTTTTATAGAGAGAAAGGGAGAGGGATAGAAAGTTAGAAACATCAATGACAGAGAAACATTGATCAGCAGCCTCCTGCACACTCCCTACTAGGAATGTGCCTTCAACCAAGGTACATGCCCTTGACCAGAATAGAACCTGGGACCTTTCAGTCCACAGGCCGACGCTCTACCTACTGAGCAAAACCAGTTTCAGCAGCAGCACTCTTTTGTGATGACCAATTTATAGTCCTTAATCCCTTCCCCTTTTCTTCCCTGTCTGTACAGATTTGATGTGGTTTCACTATTATGAAATGTTAGGTGTAGTTTTTTTAATGCTGTACATTTCTGGTCTTGGGGTTGACTCCCTCCTTAAAGTTATGTGGTTTTTAAAAGGGAAATGCTAGGTAGACTGGCATAGCTCAGTGGTTTAGCAACAATCTATGAACTAGGAGGCCACAGTTTGATCCCCAATGTGGGGCATGCAGGAGGCAGATGATCAATGATTCCCTTTCATCATTGATGTTTCTATCTCTCTCACCCTTTCCTTTCCTTTATGAAATCAATAAAAATATATTTAATAAATAAATAAAACTGAAATGCTATACACAAACAGATGTCACATCTGATCACCTCTGTATGTATCAATAGATTTGAAGTCAATATTTTTATTGGATGGATTCAAGTTGACAGACTTGTTGAAAAGCATTTGGTTTTTTGGCAAGGAGTCGAGATGGCAACCAGAAGAACAGCAGTGAGAGAGAGAGTGTGTGAGAGAGTGAGGGAGGGAAAGGGGAGCATGTGGATATGTGTGTTGTGTGTATGTGTGTATGTGTGTGTGAGTGAAGGACAGTTACATCCTACAGGACTTTAGGGGGGTGGCAGACTGGGCTCTATTAGACAGGGAGCCCCTGCCACCAATGCAGGTACTCCGGAACAGCTGGCACTGGCACAAAAACCACACCATCTTGAAAGGGAGTGCTGTTGTGATTAGGAGCCCAGCCTCACCAACATGCAGACTGGACTCAGATACCATCTGGGACCCTGCTGCCACTCTGGCCAAAGACCTGCAATTTCAGCTGCAGACCCATAGACACTGGGACTCCAGTCTCCCCGGCTATAGGCTCTGTGACTCTCGGGGTTCGCAACCCTCCTGCAGACCCATCACTATGGCCACAGGCTCTGTGCATTCAGGTACCTGTACCCTCTGGTGTTCTCAGTGTTCACAAACCTCCCACCAAGCCCTCCATTTCAGGCCCTGCACGACTTGGAGCCTGGACCCTTTCGTGTGAGAACAAAAATGCGGAGACAAGGAAAAAACCCCAAAAGAAAGAAGGAATCACCAGAAAAGTAACTAAAGAAACGGAAGCATGCCATATGTCAGAAAAAGAATTGAAAGTAAGGGCCATACAAATCATAAACCAGATGGAGGAGAAAATCAACAACTTATGTAAGGATTAAGAGCAAATAAAAAATTTTATTGCTACAATAAAAAAAAACAATGGAAGATTTCAACAGTAGAATAGAGGAAGTGGAGGACTGAGTTAGTAAGTTTTAAGACAGGACAAAGAAACATATCCAATCTGAACACTAATTGCAGAAAAAAAATTATAAAGGAGGAAAATCTAAGGGAGATTTCGGACAACATGAAATGAAGTAACATATTTATAATAAGGGTGCCCGAAGGACAAAAAGAGGAACAAGGATTAGAAAATCTATTTGAAGATAAAATGACAGAAAACTTCCCTGATTTGAGAATGAAAACATCATAAGCAGAGAGTCGCAAACAAGATGAACCCAAAAAAGCCTACATCCAGACACATTGTAATTACAATGACAAATGTTAACAACAAAGAGAGAATCTTAAAGACTGCAAGTGAGAGACAGAGAGTTACCTACAAAGGATCTTCCATTATATTATTAAATGATTTCTCAACAGAAACACATTAGGCCTTAAGGGAATGGAATGTAGTATCAAAGTGATGCAAAGCCAGGGACTGAATCTATATGTCTATCTAGCAATACTATCATTCAAAGTGAAAGGGAAATAAGGAGCTTCACAGACAAAAAAATAAAAAAAGGCTAAGGGAGTTTATCACTACCAAGCCAGCAATGCAAGAAATGCTAAAGGTACTATTGTAAAAAGAATAAATAGAAAGAGAAAAAGGAACACAGGCATAAATAATAAAAATAGCTACAGATAAGTATCTATCGATTTTAACCTTAAATGTAAACAGACCAAATGCTCCAATCAAAAGGCATCAAGTGGCTGAATGTATAAGAAAATGTAACCCATATATATGCTGTCTACAAGAGATCCACCTCATAACAAGGGACTCCCACAGACTGAAAGTGAAGAGATAGAAAAATATTTTTCAGCCAAATGGAAATGAAAAACAAACCTGGGGTAGCAATTATTATGTCTGACAAAATAGACCTTAAAGTGAAGGCCATAATAAGAGATAAGAAAGGCCACTTGTTATGCAACAAGAGGATATAACTGGTAAACATATATACACCCAATGCAGAAGCACCCAAATATATAAAACAACTTCTGGCAGATATCAAGGGAGAGATCATCAGCAATACAATTTTAGTAGGGGACTTTAATAGCCCTTTGAGATCACTGGATAAATCCTCTAGACAAAAAAATCAGCAAAGAAATACAATACTAAACAACTCTTTAGGTCAGATGACTTAATCAACATCTTCAGAACATTTCACCCTAAAGCTACAGAGTATACATTCTTCTTACATGCACAAGGGACATTTTCCAATATAGGCCACATATTGGGATACAGGTAAAGTCTCTTCAAATTCAGAAGATTGAAATCATATCAAGCATCTTCTCAGACCACAATGGTATAATATTATAAATAAACTACAATAAAAAAATCCAACACTTGGAGGCTAAATAGCATGTTATAAAACAATGATTGGGTTATCAAAGAGATTTAAAAGACCCTAAAAATAAAAAACATCCTGGAAACAAATGACAATGAAAATACAACAACCCAACATCTATGGGACACAGTGAACCCTAAGAGGGAAGTTTATAGCTCTACAGGCCTACCTCAAAAAAAAAAAAAAAAAAAAAAGAAAAAAAAAGAAAAACTGATAATAGATTATCTAACTCTACAACTTAAAGAATTAAAAAGAGAGCAATAAGAAAAGCCCAGAGTGAGCAGAAGGAAGAAAATAATAAAGATCAGAACAGAAATAAATAACATTGAGACAAAAAAAAAAAACACAACAACAACAACAAAACAATACAAAATATCAATAAAACCAAGAGCTGGTTCTTTGAAAGGATAAACAAAATTGATGAGCCTCTAGCCTGGCTCAAGAAGAAACAAAGAGAGAGGACCCAAATAAAATAAAAAAAGAAAAATGTGAAATAACATACTCCACAGAAATATAAAGTATTGTAAAAAAAAATACTGTGAACAACTCTATTCAACAAATTGGTCAACCTAGAAGAAATGAACATATTTCTAGGAAAATATGAGCTTCCAAAACTCAATCAAGCAGAATAAAAAAATCTGAATAGGCCAATAGCTATAGAGAAAATTGAAGCAGTAATGAAAAAACTTCCAGCAAACAAAAGCCAGACAGCTTCATGGGGGAGTTTTACCAAACATCCAAAGAATAACTAAAACCTATCCTCCTCAGACTATTCCAAAAAATTCAAGAGGAAAGAACACTTCCAAGCTCTTTTTGTGAAGCCAGCATTACTCCCAAAACCAGATAAAGACATCACAAAAAAAAGAGAATTACAGGCCAATATCTCTGATGAACATAGATGCTAAAATCCTTAACAAAATTCTAGCAAATCAGATGCATTACATTAGAAAAATCATACACCATGACCAAGTGGGATATATTTCAGGGATACAAAGATATTACAACACCCATAAATCAATAAACATGATATGTCACATAAACAAACTGAGAGACAAAAATCACATAATCATATCAATGGATGCAGAAAAAGCATTTGACAAAATCCAACACCCTTTCTTGATAAAAACTCTCAATGAAGTGGGAATAGAGGTATCATACCATAACATAATAAAGCCCTATATGACAAACCTATAGCCGACATCATACTCAATGGGCAAAAACTAAAATGAGTTCACCTAAGAACAGAAACAAGAAAGGGATGCCCATTCTCACCACTCCTGTTCAACATAGTACTGGAAGTACTAGCCATAATGATCAGACAAGAAGAAATAAAAAGCATCCAAATTGGAAAAAGAAGAAGTAAAAGTATCATTATTCACAGGTGACATGATATTGTACATAGAAAGCCCTAAAGACTCCATAAAAACCCCACTAGATTTAATAAATGAATTTGGCAATGTGACAGAAAACAAAATTAACACCCAGAAATCTATGGCTTTTTTACTGGTATATACCAATAATAAACTCACAGAAATTTAAAAGTAAAAAAAAATCAATCCCATTTACGATTGCAACAAAAAAACTAAGATACTAGGAGTAAACTTAATTAAGGAGGTAAAAGACCTGCATTCAGAAACTAAGAACATTGAAAAAATAGAAGAATATACCGTGTTCATAGATTGGTAGAATCAACTTTATTTATATGTCCATTCTACCCAAGACAATATATAGACTTAATGCAATCGCCATTAAAATACCAACAACATATTTCTCAGACCTAGAACAAGCTCTCCAAAAAATTCATATGAAACAAAAAACATCCCAAATAGCTGCAGTAATCTTGAGAAAGAACAAAGTTGGAGGGATCACAATACCAGATATCAAGCTATATTACAAAGCCACTGTTCTCAAAACTGCCTGGTACTGGTACAAGAACAGACATGTAGACCAATGGAACAGAAAAGAGAACCCAGAAATTGACTTAAGCCATTATGCTCAATTAATATTTGACCAAGAGGCAGAAGCATACAATGGAATCAATAAATGGTATTTGGAAAATTGGACATATACAAGCAAACAAATGAAACTAGACCACTTACTTACACCGAACACAAAAATAAACTCAAGATGGATAAAGGTATTAAATGTAAGGTGGGAAACCATGAAAATTTTAGACAAATACATAGACAGCAAAATATCAGACATATGTCGTAGCAATATCGTTACCAATATAGCTCCTAGGGCAATGGACACTAAGGAGAAAATTAACAAATGGGACTACATCAAAATACAATGTTTCTGCATAGCTAAAGAAACCATCAACAAAACAACAAGAAATTCCAAGGCATGGGAGAACATATTTTTCAATGTTATATCCAATAAGGGTCTAATCTCCAAAATGTATATGCAACTCATACATCTTAACAAACGGAAGATAAGCAATCCAATCAAAAAATGGGCAAAGGACTTAAACAGACACTTTTTGAAAGTGGAAATACAGAAGGCCAAGAGACATATGAAGACATACTCAAAGTCACTAATCATCCAAGATATGCAAACCAAAAATGGCAATGAGATACCATCTCACATCTGTTAAAATGGCTATCATCAACAAATTGACAAAGGACAAATGCTGGTGAGGATGTGGAGAAAAAGGAACTCTCGCACACTGCTGGTGGGAATGCAGACTGGTGCAGAAACTAAGAAAAAGTATGAAATTTCCTCAAAAAAACTAAAAATGGAACTCCCATTTGACCCAGTAATCCCACTTCTATGACTATATTCCAAGAAATCAGAAACACCAATCAGAAAGGACATATGTTCATAGCAGCACAATTTACATTAGCTAATATTTGGAAACGACTAAGTACCCATCAACAGATGAATAGATTAAAAAACTGAGGTATATCTACACAATGGAATACTACGCTGCTGGAAAAAAGAACTCTTACCATTCACTACAGCATGGATGCACATGAAGAGCATTATGCTAAGTGAAATAAGTCAGTCAGAGAAAGATAAATATCTCATGATTTCACTCATTTGTAAAATATAATGAACAACATACTGATGAACAAAAATAGATCCAGAGACAGAGAAGTATTGAACAATCTGTCAAAATTCAGATGGAAGGCAGGAAAGGGTGGTGAGGATCAGGGGAGGGGGGTGTAGGATATCAACCAAAAGACCTGTATGCATGCATATAAGCATAATCAATGGACACAGACACTAGGGCATGAGAGCATGTGCTGGGAATTGGAGGGTGGGGTGGCCAGGGAGAGGTCAATGGGGATGGGGGGGAGATGAGATATATAATACTATATGTAATACTTTAAACAATAAAGAATTATTTTTTAAAAAAGCATTTGGTCTTAAATTGTTCATTTCTACTGAGAAATATAATATGCCATGTAAAATGCCATTGTGAATTCATATAAACTGACTAAAAAGCTTGAGATCAGAGAAAGAATAAATGAAAATTTGAGGGACAAACAACATCTTACTGCTATGACCTTGAGATTTATCTCCATTAAATTCATTCCTTTGTGTGGACATTATCTGTAGAACCAACCCTCTAAAATAGCACCGTTTACCTGGAACAGTGTGTATTAGTGGATTGGCAGGTTTTGTTTTTTTTAAATCAGTTTTTGTTTGGTGGGCTGGAATCTAAGCCATAGCAGATAGAGTAATGGAATAGTCCACATATCCACACAATGCGCAAACAGCTAAATGGATACCGATGAGAGTAGTGAAGTTTTGACTCTGCTGAGAGATGACTCATCTGTCATTTGTCCAGATACTAAAATAGGGAATGCTGATCAGTCAAGGGCATGATCTGAATCCTGATCACTGAGGGAGAAAACAACTGACAGAGAAACCAAATGATTGATGTAAGAAGACCTTAAGAAAAGCACCCCATAATTCACAATTCTGTGTACTGAGAGGTCCAATAGAATATTAGGTGTGGAAGAATCAGGATAAGTGATCTAAAAAGATATTAAGAAAAAAGAAAAGATAGGAGGAAAATCAAGTGTAAAAATTATATGACACTTTATTGATTTTAATTGTAAAATCTTTTTTTAAATAAAGATGTACCCTACATTTCTCTGATATATTGAGATATTAAGGAGTAAAACACCTGAATAGTTTAGGACAGTTTTGGTGATATTTTAGATCTATCTTTTAATCCACTTTTTTATTCACCAATTATTTATTAAGTGCCTACTAAGTGCTAGCCATGTACCAGTAAGGTTAAAACAATGCTTAGAAATAGATTAGTTATGAATTCCATATGTATAGGTAAGCATTGACTAATTATTGAGACCATCTATTAGATGTGACAAATGAAACACTAGAATGATGGTTGACATGGAATTTTCCTCCAGAAAAAAAAAATTTAATAATAAAAAGATCCTAGATAAAATAGATTCTAAAAACTTAATTTTGGCAAAATACGTTTTAACTGGAAAATAAACACAATAGTAGGAATCATATTTGTGAATCTAATAATATTTTTATATAAAAACTAAATAAAAATTAGCATTTTCATAATCATAGTAAAGACACAGATGAAGAATTATCTCACCAACAAATAGTAAAGAATGAGTTCCAAATTGAATCTCTTAGGCCAAAAAGAAAATGAAATCTTTGTTTATGATTCTTTGCCAAATTATTCTGATCAGATCTTGTTGTTTTATAACTTTAATTAGAATTGTGATACAGGGTTTGGCAAAAGTAGGTTTACAGTTGTGAGTATGTGAAACACATAGTTTATTCTTGTATTATTATTTACTAGAAGTCCAGTGCACAAAATCTGTTCATGGGTAGGGTCACTAGGCCTGGCCAGCAATCAGGGCCGGCTAGGGCCTTCCTTCCCCAACTGCCTGCTGCCAGCTGCCAGTCAGGACCTTCTTCCATTCCACGCGACCCCCTGGTGGTCAGTGCATGTTATAGTGAGCAATCGAACTCACGATCTCCCGGTTGAACTCCTGAAGGGAAAATTGCATATTAGCCTTTTATATATACACTAGTGGCCCAATGCACAAAATTCATACATGGAGGAGGTGTTCCTTCAGGCTAGGCTGCACTCTCTCCAATCAGGGACCCCTTCAGAGATGTCTGACTGTTGGCAGTCAGACATCCCTCTCACAATCTAGGACCACTGGCTCCTAACTGCTCATGGGCCTGCCTGCCTGATTGTCCTAACCACCTCTGCCTGCCTGACTGATCGCCCCTAAGTGCTCCCCTGCTGGCCTGATTGCTCCTAACTGCCTCTGCCTTGCCCCACACCTAGGACCAAGGCTTCCCTACCTCTGGCCACTTTTGGCACCCAGGACCGGGGCCAACTTCACTCAGGCCAGCCGCAGCCACAGGCAACCACAGGCACCCAGGACCATAGGACATGCAGCTTGTCCCTCTCCTGGGCCACAGGCACAGGCACAGCTGCTGGCGCCCAGGACTGTGAGGCAGGCAGCTTGTCTCTCTCCTGGCCAGAGAGGCAGGAACAGCTGCTAGCATTCGGGACCATGGAGTGGGTGGCTTGTTCCTCTCCTAGTCTGTAGCCTGTCTGGTCCCCATTCTTGAGTGTCTGAGCCGTTATGGCATGATGGCATGAAGGTATGATGAATATTTGCATATTAGCTCTTCATCATATAGGATTTTAACTTGTCACGGTCTATCTTCAAGTGGATATTTTGCTACTTCACATCTTGTATAGAAACTTCATTGTACCAAAATTTCATTTTTCCCAGGTAATCTTTGTGCTATTGTTGTCATGTATTTTACTTACACAGATGTTATTTGTTTAAATAGTTACAGTAATTACCTTTAAATATATTTAAATAATAAAAAACTTTTAGCATATTTTTTCCTATGCATATACTGTCTCTGGTGTTTTCCATTTCTTGGTATAAATCATTATTTGTATCTGGCAAAATTTTATTTCTGCTTGCAGGACTTCTTTCAATATTTCTTACACTATAAATCTGGTGGTGATTAAAAAAAGTCAATCTTTTATACATAAAATATATTTTTAACTATTTCTAAAATAATTTAAAATATATTTTCGCTATTTTAAAAATATTTTCACTCAGTCTAGAATTATAAATTGAGAGGATTTCCCCCCTTGTGAGTACTTTAATGATGTTGCTCTACTATCTTCTCCCTTACACTGTTTCTGATGAGAAATCTTTTGTAATCTTTATGTTTATTCCTGTGTATAGTGTGTCCTTTTTCTTCTGACTACAGCCCGGCCCAGCACCTGCCCATCACAGGGCCCTGCAATCAGGGCCCTGCCATGGCTGGCTGGCCCCGCCCACAGCCCGGCCTGGCCTAACCCCTTGTGGAGAGGCCCTTTCCGGACTTGGGCACCCAGCCCTCGCCCTGTGATTGGCTTGTGAGCATGACTTGTGGGTATGGCTTATTGGGTATAGCGAAGGTATGCACAAATTGCATATTACTCTTTTATTAGATAGGATAGATTATTGTTTTGTTTTTCCATACAAACAACTGTAAACCTATTTTCCCCACCTTGTATTAAACTAACTGAAATCAATATTTGATGACAAATAAGATTGAATATATGTGTATCAACTGCTATATTTATACCTAGCCAATAAATACACATAATAGCTTCTAAATAAGTGTGTGATGAACGAATGAGTCAAGGTCAATATATAAGACAAATGACCAAATGTTCCTTCCCATATGAAATAATAATTCAATTATTGAAAACATAAGAAAGACAATCAGGAATCACTACTTAATGAAATGTGAAATAAGCCATTGCTTTTTGAAGTCTTTATTTCTCATTTTTTCATTAATGCAGATTAAATAACATATTTAAATGCTTGTCAACTCTTTTTGTATTCTATTTCTTTAGAGAAAATTTTGAATGAAGGGAGGAAAATGAAAAAGCTAAGAAAGAGGGAATAAAGTTTAAAAATGAACTTACCCATTCTCTCGCAATACATTTTGTTGCCCCTGACCACATAGCAGTAGAGGGAATGGCATCTTAGGTCAAAGAGTCAAGCTGGAAATTGGTTGTATTGTGCTTTATTTTCTTACTAGGGGCCCGGTGCATGAAATTCGTGCACTGGGGGTGGGTGGTCCCTCAACCCAACCTGCTCCCTCTCACATACTGGGAGCCCTCAGGGGATGTCCAACTGATGACTCACCCCCAGCCTGCCCAAGGCCTAAAGCCTCTGGTGAGGCTTTAGGCCTTGGGCACCCAGCCATCGCCTTGCTCAGCTCAGCCCCACCTGCCTGCGACTACCTGGCCCCGGGGGCTGGGCACTCCCCGCCTGTTCCGCTCACAGCACCCGCCCGACTGGGTGATTGCCACCACTGCCATTTCATCTCCTGGGGACCTGGGGCTCATGCCACTTGGCCCCGCCCCCACTCCTGATTGGCTGGTAGCATAGCCAATCAGGAACAAAGGTATGGTCAAATTTGCATGTTTCTGTTTTATTATATAGGATTAGTCACTCAGGAACTTTCGAAAGGCAACTTTATGCCTAAATGTTTCATGCATTTCAAAGGGTTTATAATACAAAAATAATTTACAAAGAATTCTAGGATTTTTGAATTTAGTTCCTAAACAAATGCAGGGTGTTCTATGGTCAGTTAACAGGGAAGTAAAAAAGTTTGAGGAAACTTTTTTTATTCTTTTCTTTGGTTCAGTAATTTAATTTTTGCCTCAGAAAGCTTAAGTGATCCTACTAATAATTGTGTTTAATTCTTAACAATTCTGAGTGCTAAGGGAGATATTTTCAATTTTTAATTTTGTTTTTGTAATTTTTCCTTTATAAAAATGTTGTATAGATTTCTGACAGTACTTCCTGTTAATTTATTTATTCCTTCTCTTTCTAAGACTCTGGCAAAGCCCCTGAAACCAAACAAGGGACTATAAAAGTTGCAGCACAAGGTAAACAATAAAACACTTTAAAATCTTTTAAATTCTTTTTTTTTTTTCACTTACATACCATTTTACTGACAGAAGCAAAAGCTGTTTATTGCCAAACAGCACCATCTGCTGGGTTCCTTAGAAAAAATTGCATTGTTGCATGAAGGTACACTTTTCAAGTATTTATTTAGTAGCTGGAGAAAGCATGACTAAGACAAATGCCAAATTTGTAGGGAACCACTGAAGGGCCCAGGAATTAGTACCTTGACTCCAAGTTTCAGTCATTGAGCTTTTACTTATATTTTCAAAAATGAACCATAGGTTGACTGATAGATAAGTAGACAGATATATGATATATAGAGATTTATAAATGAAATACAAGTGTCCAGTGTTTCAAATATACCTTCTAATTTGTATGATATTAGAAACATCTGTCAGAATTTTTTAAAAATTAGTATTACTTCATCTGTATACCAAGACCACAAAATCAGATTCCAGATATGATTATAAAGAAATCACCCTAGTTTTTATGAGCTACCTGAGAAAATCTATTTACAAATATATTTGGGGTATAAAGTGGTGTTTTTAAATTTCCTTATAGATTAAGGAATTACATATGTGTCCTTATCTCCCCTTTATTTCCCCAACTTCCCACTCATGCCCTCACCCCCGTGTTGTCTGTGTCCATTGATTAGGCTTATATGCATACAAGTCCTTTGGTTGATCTGCCCCCTTACTCCCACCCTCCCAGGCCTTCCCTCTGAGGTTTGATGATCTGCTCTTAAAGAGACCTTCAGGAAAATATTGATTCTTCAAGTCAGTGGTTTGGAAAAAGTACTTCTTTAAAATAATTTTGTTATATATTTTTAGCTATCATCTATAATCACAGTCTTTGAGAATGCTATTCTAACTCTAGTGTCTCAACTCAAGAGAATGGAATACAAGGAAATATGTGACCTTGATGCTAAAACCAAGAGTAATAATATTATGCAAGTACAAGGAATGGGTACAAGTGTCTGCCTTTGTCATCTTTGAAAACTTTACAAAACACACCTAGGGAAAATAGGTGAAATATTTATTAGAGAAAAAATCTTTACTTTTCTCTCCTTTGCTATATTATGCGATGTCGAACATTTAAGGAAATACATTTAGGTGATGGCACATTCGTTTCTGGGCACAAGACCCTCGTAGCAGACTGCTTACCAGATGATGTGATTGCATCTGTCCAAAATTTTGCTGTTATATTTAATCCTGGACCCAACTACATGCAAAATCACCCTAGTAAATATTGGCAAAATGAGTTGGCTAATTTCCACTTGACACAACAATGTTTTTATGAGCAATCTACAATAATAAAAGTGTGATATGCTAATTAGACCAGACATCCTTCTGGATGAAGTTGGGCCTGAGAGGAAAGCCCTGGTCCTGGGTGCCAGAGGGAAGCTGGTGCTGGCAGCCTGGGAAGGAAGGCCTGCTCTTGCATGAGCTCTGTGCATTGGGCCTCCAGTATTTGATAAATGGTCGAGAGTAAAGATGTAGGATTTTAGTTTTCTTTGATAATCAGGTTTTTCAAGAAAACTGATTCTTCTTTACAGGAGCTCTGATAGAAAATGTAGCAAATGTTATGAAAGGTAGGAAAGGCAAATGTTATCACTATTGTGTTTCATATTCATGAAAATGCAGCTCAGAGTGCATTCCTTAAGCAAATGACCATTAGTTCAAGGAATCATTGCAGTTAAAGTATATATTTCTTATAAAAAGCACAACTACCTGTTTGCACTGAGGCTTCTGAGGGTCACAGTGGAAATGGAACTATAGCTTGAGGCAGGAAGTTAGTGTTATTTTCAGCCTCATAATAGAGGAGCTGAAGGGGATTTCAAATTTGAGTATGGACCATAGGCTCTTCACTTTTATATTTCAACTACATCAGACAAGGCAGGCTTAACTTTTTTTTTCAGAATAAATGATTTATTGTTTAATGAATAGTACCCTAGAGTTTCAAAAGCTTATTAGAATAGTCCTTTTAAGAAAATTAGATGAAAGTATTGATTAAGCACAGTGTAGAGGAAAAAGGTAGGGCTAAACACCTACTTACTAATTTGACTTCTTATCTATGTGACAGTATATTCTATATTCATTTTTGCTTTATGATTTTATCTAAATTAAAAATCCCATCTTATAACATAAAATTTTAAGGTTATTCTCTTGTTTCAGATTTGTATGGGTTAAATCCACTGAATTTATGAATACGTGGACTAGATTCTCTTATTCCCAGGAATATTCTGAGGAATGGTCATTTAATATGTTTAACACTATTTTCATTCTATTATTTCAGCAGCAACTAAAAAAGATGAAAAGAAGGAAGGTATGTTTTATGAAAAGTTCCACTATGCCTGTTGTGTGAACAGTTTGACAGGTTAAGCTCTGGGGTGAGCTATAAAGGAGGATGTTGGGGAGGTAGGGGGTGGGTGGCCAATTTGGTTAGGCTGCCTATGTCTGCTGAGAGTTGCTTATTGAAGGTAAGTTTCTTATCCTTCCACAGAGACGGGGATAAAGGAGCACTCTCTCCCTTGATGAGTACATTTCAAGGGGATGTCTCATAGGTCTTGAGCAAGATATTTCTGGTTGTTGATTTATATTTCAAAGTGAAGGAGAAAGAATTTATTATGCAAGCTTTCTAAAGTAAATACGCTAACAAAAGGGAGGTCTGGGGCCTATAGTCAAGAAGAAGGCCATTTAATGGGAATGTCAAGGTCATCTCAGCCACTGGGATTCTGGTTAGAGAGATGTTTCTAATGCACACTGACAGCACTTAGACAAAGTCTCTAGTTATCACCACTGTTTATAAATCCACACTTATATTCTCAGTAAAAATAACCTGTAGATATAAGCAATCATTTCTAACTTTGAAAATGACAATTATATTCTAACTAGAGGCCCAGTGCACAAAAATTTGTGCACTTGGGGGGCAGAGGGGCCTCAGCCCAGCCTGCAGGCTGGGAATCCTTAGGGAATGTTCACCTGCTGGCTTAAACCCTCTCCTTAGGGTATCTGGCCTAAGCCAGCAGTCAGACATTCCTCTGGCAGCCCAAGAGCGCTTGGGGATATCTGACTGCAGCTTAGGCCCACTCCCCATCAGTTGGACATCCTTAGTACTGCTGAGGAGATGGGAGTGGCTCCCACCACTGGCATGGTGTTTGCAGCCGTCAGCCCAGTTTGTGGCTGAATGAAGCTCCCCCTGTAGGAGTGCGCTGACCACTAAAGGGCAGCGCCTTCATTGAGTGTCTGCCCCCTGGTGGTCAGTGGGTATCATAGAAATCAGTCATTCCACCCTTTGGGTCAATTTGCATATTACCCTTTTATTATACAGGATTAGTGTTTATATAATCTCAGAAAAAATAAAAAAGCAAGTGTTATATTTATATTTATTGACATTAGAGTTTTACATAATCATAATAGCTTAGGAGTCACATTCTGTTTCTGTTAAACATGGATTTAAGAGTCAATAGTCATGAGAGGGAGAAATATTTTAGTTGATCATCATTTGTTTAAAGAGAACAAAACCATCTATACTAATAAAAGGGTAATATGTTAATTAGATTGGGAGATCTTCCAGGAGGCCTTCAGACATTTTTCTGGATAAAGCTATGGTGGTGGGGCTGAGGCAGAGGTGGTTAGGGATGATCAGGCCAGGAGGGGTGGGCAGTTGGGGCGATCAGGCCAGCAGGGGAGTAGTTGGGGGTGATCAGACCAATGGAGGGGGGGCACTTGGGGGCAAGCAGACCAGCGGGGGGGGGGCAATTGGGGATTATCAGGCCAGTGGGGGGTCATTTGGGGGTGAACAGGTGGCAGGGGGGCATTTATGTGTGACCAGGCCACAAGGGGATCATAGTTGGGAGTGATCAGGCCAGCAGGCAGAGTGGTTAGGGGAGATCAGGCAGGCAGGCAGGTGACAGTTAGGAGCCAGCAGTCCTGGATTGCGAGTGCAATGTTTGAATGAAGGTTTAAGCCCGATCCTCCAGGCGTCCCAGATTGGAGAGGATGCAGGCTAGGCTGAGGGACACAATCCCCATGCACAAATTTCATACACTGGGCCACTAGTTTATAATAATAAAATCCTAATATGCAAATTAGACTGGACATCCTTCTAGATGAAGCAGGGGCTGTGAGGGAAGCTCGGGTCCTGGGTGCTGGAGGGAAGCCAGTGCCAGCAGCTGGGGGACAAAAAGCCTACTCTTGTGCACCGGGCTTCTAGTAATATCATAATTAGGTTAACTAAGACACATTAAGGTGTTTGTTATCAAGAGAATGAAATCAGTATTAATTCCCCCATAAACACATAGTAAATATTTCAGTGTATTTGGGAAATGATATAATTTATATGATGACTATTGTGGTGAGTGTTAGACATTACAAGAAAAAAAAGCAGTAAGTTCCTGCCACAGTTTTAGACACACAGTAAGTTCTCAAATATGTTCATCTTTCCTCCATCACTTCTTAGGAATAAAAAGAGTTTATCTTTTTATTTAGCTAAAGGAGTAATATTAACAATTATTTTGTTGTTCATTGGCATTCAAACATTTATTTAAAAATGTGGGCTTATAAAACCATAGCCAAAGTATAATTGCATCGTTTTGATCTTTTTATATATATTTCTCATTGCTAAATTCAGCATTTCTTATTATATTTTTCCTGGATTATATACATTGTTTTTGAAATATTCCATATTCAATATGCAATATTTGGAACAGTTTGGGAATATTTGCCCATAGAGATTCATGTGGTTCCAGTGAAACATATAAAACATATGCCCCTGAGTATTTATTAATATTATCGTTCAAGAAATTATTATGTTTGAGAAAAAAATAGCTATCTACAATAATTTTTATTGTTCCCTATATAAAATAAGGGAATAGGCTTAATGTTCAGCTACTCTAGGCAGTCACTGGATTTTGTTTCATGAATTCCTATTCCTATTTATGTGTCTCCTGTTAAGCAAAGAAGAAACCTATATAGACACAGCTTCTTAGTCCCTGTTTGTTAATTTCTATCATCTCAAAAAGATCACAGATATATTTCCCACAGGGACAGGGAACATATGTTTATTCAAATGAGGCATATTTATAACAAATAGCAGATACAATTTGGATTTTCAACATTATACAAAGTTTATTTGACCCAAAGTTTATTTCTATTCACATTCAGACTTTTTGGACATTGTTCAAAGAAACTATTTACTGACAACTTTCCTGGAGAAAGAGAAAACAAGAAGGGTTTTGGGAATTGAATTAGAATGCTTTTGAGAAGTTCTTTTGCTGGTGAATTTTAAAATACAGAAACAAATGGACATCACAACTTTCTTAATATCAAAGATGATTTGTACATCGGGCTGCAAAAGGTTTCTTGCATTAGTGAACTCTGAAAATTTGACTTTCATGTGCAGGCTTTATCCCAAGCCTGGCTCATCGAATCTCTTGCAGAAACCTTAACAAGAGTGACCCTTGGCTCCATGAGCTTTCCCCTCAATGTTCCTCTTCTTGGGAACTTTGGTCTCAGAACAATCATACCTTAGCCTGAGTGGAATGGCATTATTGAATAAATGTTCAACTGAGGTCCTGCTTTGACAAGCCTGTCTCTACCGAGGTTTCCCCTGTATATCACTCCTTCTCCCCATTCAGACAATTTCCTCATAATTGATTAGCAAACCTCTTTTACTCTCCGTTAAGCTCTCAACATCTGGCCCAATAAAATTGTATTTTTCACTCTAAAATGTGCTTATTTTCTCTCACCTTTTATGTAACAGTCCTGCTGTCCTTATCGACACCGAGACTCAAATTCCGGCATAAGCTTTAACCTCTGTTTTACCTTTGCCTCTGATAATTAGTCCTCCAGAATTTTTAAATGACCTGAACTCTTCTATGTTTAATCCTTCCTAAAATAATTAGGAAAGCTAATCTTCACTCAGCCCTCTAACTGTGACCTCTCAGTGATATTAGCCTTCTCATGTGAACCAAGGAAATGATACCTGAAATCAGAGGTTCTCAATGTGTGGTCAAGGACTTCTGAGGGTCACTGAGACCCTCTCAGTGGTTCTGCAAAGTTAAAATTATTTTTCTGAAAATCAGGAAGTCACCATTTCCCATTTCCCTTTTACATTTCATCCTCCCTTGAGTGTGCACTGGAGTATGCCAGGGATTACATAATGTGTGATATTGCAAGAGATTCAATATAAAAGCAGTTATATAAATCCAACTGACTTCCCAGTAAGCCACATATTAATGAGAGTCACAAAACTGTGAAGCAAAGTCACTCATATCATTATTTTTTATAGTTGAGAGTGTATTTGTCCTAAAAATATTATTGATGTTATAACAGGTATATTGTTTTTTAAATAAATACCTATTTTTTAATATTTAAGTTTTAAAATTATAAACGTATCTGGACAGAACCTACAATAAAAGCTCTTTTGGTGTTCTAAAATTGTTAAGAATTTAAAAGAGTCCGGAGATGAAAAAATTTGGAATCTCTGACCTAAATAATTATCCTGCCTATAAATCGTCTTCCAAAATATTGAATTGGCTGCTTTTTTCTTGTCACTATCTACTTAAAATATTCAGTGACTCCACACAGATCACATAAGATAGTCTAAAGACTTTAACCTGCAATTCAACTCCCTATAGTCTGCTTCTTTAACTCCTGTCATGCACACATCTAGGCAAAGGCAAAGCCAAGGCCTGAATAGTTCCACGTGTAAAGATACAGTGAGCCCTTCTGAGATTGAGAAAATCATGGTCAGCCCAAGCAAGAGTAGCCGAAGGTGCCAGATTTTCATGGTCCTTGTTCCACACACCAAAAACGATGATACCTAAAGAAAAGAGGCTAGGTAATGCGACACAAATCAGAAACGCTTCACTGCAGAGGAGGCAATTCCATATGACAGCCAATGGTTTTAAGGTCTGCAGCTCTGTTACAAAAAGATCTAGGAAGGAGAACCTAGGAGGTGATGAGAAGAAAACTCTCATGACCACCTCCCAGGAGAGATAGGGAGGCATGTGGGAGATGTCCTCACAGCAGCTCCTCACAGAACCCACCCTCCAGCCCCCCGCCCCCAAGAGTGTGTTCTAGAAGGATCACAAGGTACCTGTCAAGACTTAATTTAGCTACAATTCAACCTTTGCCTGCTTGTCCTATATGGAGTATGTCCAAGACCATCACAGCACATGGAGGAGACTTTTACCCTATATTCCCATCCAATTCCTTTATGTATCATACTAGTGTCCGGTGCACCAATTCATGCACATTGAAAGGATATTAATTAGGTGTCTGGCGTGGCAGGACTGGGTGAGATGTGCTGGACATGCCTTGGAGCCAATGTCCCGTGGTCCCTCCCTAGCCAGCAGTACCTGGGACGGTGCCGCAGCTAGAAGGGTACCTGCACAGTGATCAGGGGTCCCTCTGGCAGGTGGGGACCCTCAGCCTAGCTGCAGAAATTGGGCCAAAACCAGATCTCCAACATCCCCTGAGAGGTCTTAGATTGTGAGAGGGCAGTTCTTGGGTAACACAACCTGGAATTGGGCTCTCCCCTTTCTGGTTCTGGGTGCTTCGCCCAAGAACCACTGCTGCCAAGTCACTGTAGCTTGGCAGCTCCTGTGCTGAGTGTCTGCCCCCTGGTGGTCATTGTGGATCATAGCTACTGGTTAGAGGGTCAGACAGTCACTTAGTCTTTTATATATATGGATACTTCATGTATTCTAGGCCACTCTCAATTTTACATATAAAATGTGCTAGCTTGCCTTTGTTTCTGCTATTAACATAACAAAGCTTACCCTTCCCTTTTGCTCTATAAATATTCAATGTTTCCAGGGTCCAAAACGAATTCTCCTTCTTCTAAGACTTTTGTCTGACAATCCCAATTACATATGTTTTCTCTTTCATTTATAATCTCCCATCAGATTTTATCTATAACTCCCTACCATAACTCATGGCTTGCCACATTGTACATAATATTACTTGTATTCATTTTCTTTCTATTCTGATTAACTTTAAGGCTTTTGACTAAAGGGACTATGTTTAATTTCCTTTTATCCCCTACAGGGACTAAAACATTTCCTCACTTTACACATCACTCAACAAACATTCATTCTGTGAGTGAAGCAATACTGTAAGATTCAAGATAAATATAGTAGCCAAAAGAATTATGAGTAGGCGCTTAATTTTTCATATCCAGGCAAAGAAAATTCCTTCTTATTATTGGGAATTATTGTCCAGTGAGCATTTTAGGGCTGAAAAATTATAATCAATTCTTGGCAATTTCATCTCTGATGTATTTGGTCACTAGCTGCTATTTAGGTTGCACTAGCAGATCTCAGTAGATCTCATTCAGTCAATGTCAGCTCCTTGATGAATTCCCAGTTAGGTTATCTTCTGAAAGATACAGCTCCATTGAGAACTCATCAGATTAGATTTATTGTTTCCCATAACCGAACAAGAGGAAGTAGAGTAGAATGTGAAAATTCATGTAAGAATTAGTCTCAAGTTTTAGGGCTTCCAAACAGGATGCATCATGCTGCAAAACAATGCAAAATATCTGGTTTTGTAACTGAACACATATGTTAGTTGGGTAAATTTCACAGAGTAGATGGCTACTTCATTACGGACATTACTAGATTACCAGAGAGTTAACGTTTCCCTTCGTTGTCAATTGGTATTTCATTTCCTTCTGACATCACTTAAGAAACATCATAGACTATACCTGGTACATTACTAAAGTTGAGTGAGTGATGAATTGAACAGATTGCAAACACATCACTACTTTGAATAACAGCTGCTGCAGGCCTCGATGTTCTTAGTAAAAGGCTTGTTCAGATTATTGGGCAGATGGTTTTTAAGGAAGTGTAGTCACCAAGTAAGCCTTTATGATATGTTTAAGCTGTTTTGGCAGAGTGCTGAGAGGGCATAATGAAGTTTAATAGCATGAGTATTAAAGGCTGGTACTTACAGCTCTTCAGAGTCAGAATGTGATCTTTCAATTGCAAGCATTATATTTTTTTTGGTTGCTTGAGTATTTTACTTGTGTAAGTCTGCTGCTCTGTTGGCTCCCAAAGATGATTTTTTAATGACATCATTTAAAGTTAATTTAACTATGGTTTCCTGTTCTTACACGCAAATATAGCGAACTTTTTAAAGATCTAATTCGATAGATCATGGCTTGTTATTTTTTTACATTTCAACTTTATGAAATATTTTTTATTTCAGTAAGTGTTATACTCTACCTAACTCTGAACTGCATATTTCATTTTAGTGCAATTGCTATTTAGTACAATATATTATCAATTCTTATTAGTAGAAAGAAAGTAAATGAATTTAAAACAACAGGCATTTTACAGATATGCATATTGTATTTAGCTTTCCACACCTATCTCATGCCAGCATCCAGTTAGAGAACGGGGCTTTTGGAAATAACCTTACCCTAATCTGCCATACTGATCTTCTGTCTGTTTCAACATTACTCCCAAGCTTTATTTGGATTGTATTCCTGAATAACTATGGGCTCATCATGATCTGCTTGTGTTTTCCATGTTGGCAGCATTCTGGGCTCAAAAGATACTCAGTGACCTCTTTGGCAGGCAGGAATCCTGCTCCACTATACAGGGGCCAAACACATTGAAAAGTCATGATGGCCATTGAACTATCTACTTCAGACTTTCAGCTGCTGTGCTATAGAAATCCATGTCTTTAAACAGAAGTAGGCACTCCATATCGTTAATATATAGTTAGGTATATGACAAAGACGATATTTATCATGTTCTTATATAAAAATATTTAATATGATATTTTTCTATATGTTTAAAGTACTCACTTGATTAGAATAATTATTCATGAAGGAAATGAATGCAAAAGTGCTTGCAAGCACTTGTGTTTTAGTTAGCACACTGAGCCTAATCCATTAAAGTTTCTGATGAGAAACCTAATAGCGAGAAAAAGATTGATTTCTTGGTGAAGAAGATGGGGAATATTAATAAAGTCTAGCCTAAAATTTGTTTACTTTTAGACACAATAGTGTTTAGAAATGTTTACTGAATAAATAACTGTTTTGTTCCAAGGACCTATTATTTTGAAAAACAATGCTTGTTTTCTCCTTATGTGAAACATATCTTTATTACAAAATTAGAAGTTCAGAAATAAGTCGAAGAAAAATCATTTTAATGGCAATGTATTCTTTATTGTCCCCCCGCTGTTTAATATTTCGAACATTTAGAGGTGTAAAACAGTGACATTAAAAAAACATGGTATAGCTCAGTGGTTGAGTATCAATCTATGAACCAGGAGGTCACAGTTTGATTCCCAATTGTGGCATATGACCAGGTTGCAGGCTCAATCCCCAGTAAATGTGAAGGAGGCAGCCTATCAATGATTCTCTTCACTGATGTTTCTATGTCTCTGTCCCTCTCCCTTCCTCTCTGAAATCAATTAAAATATATTAATATATATATACATTTGTATGTATATATGTATCTACATATCTATATCTATATATCTATATCTATATTTTACACTTCAAAAAGTTTCTCCCTTCCTATCTCATTCTAAGACTCATCCTCTTAAAAAATGTCTCTTTAAGCCCTAAATTGTAAAAATATATCATGTAACCAATCTATTTTGTTGAAAATGATTTCAAGGTAAATGAATATTTTGTTGTGAGCTAATCAGTTGTTGATTTAATTTATCTGCTTTATCAATAATTTATCTTTGTGTTTTCAGATTCCAAGAAAACAAAATTATCTGCAGAAGGTATTGGAAATATTTTCTGATTCTGTCTTATATTTGATGAACCCCAAATTAGCATTACTTTTTAAAGGATTAACAGAAAAAAACTATACATGTGGGAAGAGGAGAGAGGAAAAATATTGAGGTTGAAAGAGAGAAAAAACAAACAAACTAGAGTCGAATCTTTTCTGATAACTGCTCTGTAAAATATATGGCAATAATAAAAAATAAAAACTGTATGTTTATCTTTTACAGTAATTGTTTTCAAAGATATATTTGTTTGATAAAAAAAATGAACAATGCCTAATACCAAGCATTTATTTAACTAGAAAGTATAAATTTAATTTATCTTTGAAACACCAGCATTAAATAGGAAACTAGTTTCTTTGTGTTGAATAGAATCATAACTCATAGCAAGTTTGCCAGTTTCTTCTGTATTTATTCATAATTGTTTTTGTGTTCACATGCATTAACGAAGACTACAAGGTATAAATTAGTTAAAGTGGTTAGACGTTTGGTCCTCGGTTAATTAACTGTCAAAGAGTAGATTACAATCAAATTAAGGAACTATCACACTATAAACCTATGTTAAGGAAAAACCTATGATAAGCAGCAATATATCAGAGCAGCACCCACTGTGAAATTTAAGGGAAGAGGATGAGGGAGGGGTTGACAATATTATAGTCTATTCAGTGTGTCGGAGAAGTAAACTTTATCTTTAAAGTTTTTAAGAGCAATGGTTTTCTTTCAACAGAACAACCCAAGGGAAAAAGTAAGGAAATGCATGAAAATACGTTTGTTTGTTTGTTTGTTTCTCTGAGCTACTACAACTGCCTGCTGACTTATGTAGACTTGCAGTTTTTAGTCTCCCTTTTTTACATTTTATGCATGTGAATTATTTGTTATTTTTTATCAAGATGAAAAACTACACAATATGGAATTGGGGAGGGTCAGTGTGAACAGCAAGGCATGTTATATTCTTAGAGTCCTTTTTAAAACTCATGTAATCATCTAATAATACTATCCATGGCCTCTTAACCTAAACTACATCTTCATCCATTAACCAAAACTGTGGGTGTGATTTAGAGTCTATAATCTGGTTAGTTCTGTCCTTAGTAAAGACTGAATAGAAATTCTTTTACAGACCAGTTTACAACTTCTATTTATGTCTTCTTGTAATCCAAAATACCTTGGCATGTTCCCATGATATCGAACATTTTGTCTATAACATGAATTTTCCTGCTACAGGTGCTACTCTGGGCTCTGTGGAATCTCATTGCTTGGGATCCATATCTTAGGCAGCACCTATAGTTGCTTTAACACACAGTTTTCCTTTGCAAACATACACTCTCCTCTAAAGAAAACAGGACATAATTAAAAAATAGGAATAAAGAACCTTACCTTAACCATATTCAATTACCATCAGAAATCATCACATTTCTAGGTCTATAGGAGTTTTAAAGACCCCAATAATATTAAAAGCATGTTTTAAAATGAAGACCAAATTTTAAAAAAATATGTATGCATGACTTGGTTCTGCAAAAGGTCAGGACGCTGAAAAAGTCTCTGTCATAAAAATGCTCTAAAATATCCTGTGGAGAGAACTATGAAATTATACTACAGTTCAGCCAGGGGGAGCAATCTCTCTATAAAGAAGGTTGTGATTTATGTGTGTGCACAGCAGCTGAGGAGCGCTGGCACAGGAATACAGAAACCACACTATAAACCACTGCACCAACAGGAAATGAGAAAAAACTGGAGATTTAAAAAATGGTATTAAATTATGTGGATTTATTTTTATATATACAAAATATATATAGGGTCATATATACATGTATACATATTCTAAGTTCTCACTTCATCACAGTCTGTATGATTTAAAACTTCTGCAGATTTGCTGAGGATCTTTGGCCATCTTCATTCAGGGCATCGATGTGAATAAATAGAGGAGCCTTAGAAGTTCATTTACATCTCAACTGCTTTCCTCTTTGGAAAGATCTGTGGATTTTGAATTGGCAGAATAAGGAGAATAAAAAGATTTGTCCTCTAAACAACTATTAATTCTTTTCATATTAACATATTTATCCTGGTTTATCATCAAAAAATGGCCGAAACCAGTTTGGCTCAGCGGATACAGCATAGGCCTGCGGACTGAAGGGTCCTGGGTTAGATTCCAGTGGCTGCCGGCACATCCCAGTAGAGGGTGTGCAAAAGGTAGCTGATCAATGTTTCTGAGTTACTATCCCTCTCCCTTCTTCTCTGTGGAAAATCAATAAAATATTTTTAAAATGTTTTTATTATTGTTGCATTTTTAAATGTGTTTGATTTAGGATTTTTTTTTGTCTTTAAGATTGCTTCATTCAATTATACATCTCCACCCTATATTCTTATTTTTTTCCTACTTTTCTGGTTAACACAGCTTAAGAGGCTGTATTTTGTCTCAACTTAAAAATAAATCATGTCATGGAAGGTGACACAGCGTGAAGAGCACATGAGACCTTCCTATACATATTTTTGTAAATTTCTGTGACTTACAACTTTAAAAAAAAAAAATAAGAAAGAACTCAAAAATATTTTCGTGCTGTTCTGTGACAGAACTCTGTGAAGGAAAGTAGGAGGAGAGCCAAGACCGGTTTGGCTCAGTGGTAGAGCGTCGGACTGCGGACTCAAGGGTCCCGGGTTCGATTCCGGTCGAGGGCATGTACCTTGGCTGCGGGCACATCCCCAGTAGGGGGCGTGCAAGAGGCGGCTGATCAATGTCTCTCTCTCATCGATGTTTCTGACTTTCTATCCCTCTCCCTTCTGCTCTGTAAAAAATCAATAAAATATATTAAAAAAAAAAAAAGAAAGTAGGAGGAGAAACTTGTTCTGAATATACAATATTAGTCTTTTTACAGCAGTTATTACTTGCCACAGTCCTGCATCAGCACATACATGTTTCTTTGTGTTAAAAAAAATTCAGTTTGGATGCACAAAATTGGAATAATAATAATGGTCATAATATGTTCCAGAACAGGAAAAGAAAGAAAAACACACAGAACCAGGTAACTGTTTTCAATTGCCTCTATCTTCTTAATTTCAAGATAGTATTTAATTTGCAGCTAAATACTGAATTGTGATCTAATAACATGAAATCTTGACTTTTTTTCTTCTCTTGTTTGATACAGCAAAGCCAGCCAAGAAGGAACATTCAGGTGAGTCAGGGCAGTGTTGCTGGGTTCTCTCTATCAGATGCCCAGTGTTTATTCATGCTGCAGCTCAGACAGGCAGTAAGGGCCATGACAGGAAAGGGCAGGAAATTCTCATATCTTACTCCCCCCCCATCCAGACTTCTTCACATAGAGTTAACACTACCAAAGGCTTAGACAACGAGAGACAAATGTTACATGACACTCCTGCTACGCAATGTATGTTGTGAACTAGCAGCATCAGAACCACCTGAAACCTGGCAAGCAAAGCGTAATCTCTAGTCCCACTCCATGCTGCTGAACTAGAATCTGTGACCTCCTAAAATCCCCAGTGTCTGAGAAGTACTGTTTTACAGTTAGTGTAAAAAAAATTAGAAACAAAATAAGATCAAATGCTGTCTATAATTGTGTCTGGAATTGCTTTGCTTTTAAAATATTAAATATTGAGCCCAACCGGTGTAGCTCAGTGGTTGAGCATCAACCTGTGAACCAAGAGGTCTCAGTTCGATGCCCCGGTTGCAGGCTTGATCCCCAGTGCAGAGCATGCAGGAGGCAGACAATCAATGACTCTCTCTCATCATTGATGTTTCTATCTCTCTCTCCTCCCTTCTTTTCTGAAATAAATAAAAATATTTTTTAAAATATATGAAATATTTCATTTAAGCAAATATTATCTCCCTATTCCAAATGTTACTTAATGGCATTGCTTAAGTTACTCTGGCATTTCAGTGAGAGTAGAGTAGATGTTTCCCTCAATGTATTTATAGTCTAATAGTGGAAAATTGAATTGGGAATCAGACAACCAGAAAAATAAACATAAAAACAAACAAAAATGCAATTAGTATAGATATCAAATGGTTTTCTAAGAAGTTCTAGCATTGAACTTTCCCTACTAGTGGTTTCAGATGAAAATAAATGCAAGTTTCTGAAAATTTTTATTAACCTCATTTTAAAACATAATCTTGATTTTGTCTAGCAAACTTCTACTCAAGGAACTTCACTGATTTTTCTTGTGTGTCTACTTGTCACTCCTGGTATTTTATTGTATTTCAATTAAAATAACATTTACTTAATATTATGTAAATAACCATGCAAATATAGTTTGACTATAGTCTTACCTGTTCCATAGACCACAGACTGCCACAGATTTGAAATAATATTTCTTAATTTTTTTCAACTTCATAATATTCCTCAGACAACCCAAATCCATTTATGTGTCTCTCCAACTAGTTCTCATAGTATTGTTTTCTTTCTTCTGTAAAAACATTTAATATACTGATATAATCATATTACCTTTTCTTTTTTTTTTCACTTTAAGTAACCATAATTTAAAGGTTAAGGATTGCCTTTTACATCTCAACTCTCGGAGTGTTCATTCTGAAGTCAGCATATAGTGGACACTTGATAATGGTTGATTGAATGGAAAGAGAAATATCAAGTAGGATAAGTACATATATTTAAAGCATTTTAAATATGAGTAACTTTCAAATAATTTACCATATGAAATAATCGCACATTTAACCACTTCATATTAATATTGGTCTTACTTATCCTTTCAAAAGGAATATTTTTGTTTATCTCTCAGAAAACAGACTATTTATTCAGGGGTAACATTTCCACAAGTGGGCCATCATACACATTCTCACTTATTCACCCATACGCAGAAAGCTAAAACAAAGCACCAACACAGGAGCATATAGAAGCAACAGAATGACTATGAGTGCAGTTTCAAGAGTTTTAATAGCTAAACATTATTGTCACATACTGAAGCTGGCAAAATACAATAGTTTAAATTCTTTAAAAGCGTTATCCGCTCAGTCTGAACATTCATGATAATGTAGAAGCTTAACAATAAATAGCTTTATTTTAAAATTTTAAGCCATTGAATAATTTATCAATTCACTTCATTTTCATACCATTTTATAGACTTCAAGAAAAATGAACTGGCTTGTATATGAAAACAATAAGATTCTTAGATATTTTAGAATGGAAAACAGAATGAAGAATTTTGAATGAGCATTCTATGTTGGGAGAAGGTATATGAATTTGAAAAAAAGGATTATGGTCTGTGGCATATATTTAAAGAAACTACATCAAAGAAGTGGCACAGTGTTGCATTTTTCCCTCCTCAAACCTATTTTTATTAGCTTCCATTTAAAAAATAAAAATAACCTTAAAATATGTTAGAGACAAGTAGATGTGTAATTAATTTAGACATTATTTCTTGTCTTTATCAGCTCCAAGTGAAAAAGAAGTAAAAGCAAGTATGTTGAATAAAACATTAAAAAATAAGCTTAGTTTAGCAGCTTACTCATTTAAGTTTTCTGTTATAGACAATGCTAATGCCGATTTTTAAAGCTGGCTTACCAAATATTTCTTGCTATGATCATTTAATTTGTTGAAATCTCATGCATAAATAGTTAACCTTATATTTTCTGTGAATTCATTCTTATTAAAATTTCTCTATGGACTTTCATTTATAAATGTTAATTTGTCCAGATCATAATCCCTTTTGTATTTTTGTTTCCCTTTCTGCAGAATGTTAATTGATCGCTTCAGCCTCTTAAACACATCAGACTTAATATTTCTAATGATTAATCACTTGATCAAACCAATAGGCAATGTAATTTGTCTACCAGTGCAGTCATTTTGTCTTTAATAAAATGAAGCCCTCCGAATTTTATTAATTACTACTGTTGTAATGTCATAGTTTTCCTTTTAACGTCTGTATTTTCACATTGTAAATATTGACTGAAAACAATAATATACTATGACAACTGCTTCAATAGTAGCAAATACTCTTAGGGAGAAATGCTAATTATTTTGTCAGTATTTCTTAATTCAATACCATAACTAACAGACTGTCATTAATAAAAATAATTTTGGCATAATTGCATATAAGCATAACCAATGGAAGCAAGACACTGGCATGTATGGGAGTAGGGTGGGGGGCTATAGGGGGATATAGACACATATGTGATACCTTAATCAATAAAAAAATTGGAAAAAATTATTTTAGAAAAAATACACTTTTAGATTCCCTAAGCTTTTTGTATAGAAATTTATAGTTAAACCTGGATTGTATACATAATGTTTATATTTTTTTCTTTTCAGTAAGAGTTCCTTCAGTATTAAAAATAGTACTGATATGTAAAACAAATTAATTTTATTTAGTGCTGAGTTTTTAAGATAGTTTATAATTTATGAATCTATCAGAGAAAATTTGAAAATGTAATATTGAGTAACTTATTGAAAATGTCTTTTAAAATTTACACATGGAAGTGTTCAGATAGTCATAGTAGACTTTAAAAGAGGTTTATATGAACTTTAAATTCCATTTATATTCCATGAAAAATTTTAGTTAATATATATCTGATTTGGAACTTTATATTATGAAGTCTTTAGGATGCTAATACTTGGTCTGTAGAAATGCATTACCAGAAATATATATAAAGTTAAACTGATAACTTTGCAATGTTAGTAGAAAACTCTAGATTGATTATCCTGAAATGAACATTTTCTTCATAAAAAAACATAACATGTAGATAAAAATATTCATTTGCAATAAAATACCCTTATAAGTTCTGCTATCTACGAAACACACTATCAGATAAAGTTTTGAAGAGATCGGCATCGTTTCCACAAAATTAGGTTGCCAAATCATCTTCAACCCAATATAAAAGTTGCAAAAGAATTTATATTCAACTTCTTATATTGTTAAGAGATTTGGTCTTTACATGTGTATTACCTCGTAAGATAAAAATTCATTAGGGATAATTCATAATTGTATAAATTCTCTGCTAACAATGTTACCAGCCATTTCCCCTCTGGGAAAAACATTTGTTTGGCCTTAAAACCATACAATGGAATTTTTATTTTTACATGCTACTATATACAGTATGTTGTGTGTAAAGTTAATGCCTAAGGTGAAAATTGCATATCATTACAAATACTTTTAAAATTCCTTAAATCACCCATATGTTATGGTGTACATAATTTTGCTTATATAACTTTAACATTCAGGATATTAATTTCATCATCTTAAATTATGAGAGCCATCGAGAAAGTGCGATACATAGTTTAGTGAACATGAAGTGTGTATGTGATGCATTTCCATGGTATTGAATTTCAAAAGGCAGGTAAGATTGACTGGGTCAGAGCAAGTCCATGAGAAGAGTAAGAGGTCATATATTATTAGCACTCACTTAACTGGAATAACTAGAATAGTGATTTAGTTTGTGATGTGAAATTGTTTAGGCTCTGAGGAAGCCAAAATCAGTGTAGGGAAAATACTGAAGAACACAAGCTTGAGATCTATATCTTATTTTTCTATGGATGACAGAAAACTTCAACTTCAACTAGCCTTGATTTGAGGTCCAATATTTTGTACTGGGACCAGCATTTTAGATTATGTCTAAAAGGCAGCTTTCCTATCTTCCACACTGGATATTCAGAGAAGCTCTAAGAAAGTATTTTGGTCTTTTTTATTCTATTTTTTTCTCTCTCAAAGCAATCAATATTCAAATAATTTTTGTGTTAAATTATGGCTAATCTTTTATAATGCAAAGCTAATTGATTGATGTCAAATACTTCTTGATATACCCTAATTAAAGGCCAAACAAAGAAGGCCTTTCAAGTCCTCTTTCCTCTAACTCATATCATTTTAGATTTAATTATAAACAAATAATTTAGTATTCCAGTGTATTTTGTGAAATAAGCTACCTGCTTTCATGGTCACTGCTTATATAAGCTAAAATTTTGATATTGCATTGTAAAATCGTCGGAGAGAGTGTCTGTATTGCTACTAAAGAAATTCACTTGTTTATAAAAATACACTTGCTTTATAGACTTTCTCTGTTGCTTGCTTTGCTCTTAGGTACCACATACATTTTATCTTGTGGACAGTTTAGTCTTGTCTGATTTACAATACTATAGATATCCACCTGGAACCTCTGATATGTATTTCTCATTCTTTAATATCTGAATTTTGCAGAAACTGATCGAGCCAAGGAAGAGGCTGGTGCTGCCTCCACTAAAAAAGGTAAATGCAACTTCAAGAAAAAGGTGTCATGACTAAAACTTATTTCTGCGCAGGTTTCTAACTTAATATTTTATTTAGTGCTTATTAAAGAGCTCTCTTTATTACTTTCACTATTTCTTGATGTGGAAACAAATTCACTTTGCACAAGATTTATAGTGTCTATATCAACAAGGTTTTGTCTTCTGTGCTCTGATGCCAATAGTTTCATTCCTTGGGGCTATAAACTAAAACTAGTAATTGCAGCTCAATTTCAACTTAGTTTCTTAAAAATTGAAGAAATATAACCGTTCAAGTTCAGTGGGATCCCAATCACCTGGAGAAAGCATTCATCTACAAAATACTGCCTGAGGTGGTTAGAGCTCAAACAAATGAAACTTTGACTAGGAGAACTTACATGAACAATAGACATTTTGGGGAAGAATAATATCAGGTTTTAAAATGTGTTCCTTGGAATGCTTACTTGGAAACACATTGATTTAAGAAACATATTGGAAAGTTTGGAATTTAAGTTTTCAAAGTTATTTCTCTTGTCACCGTCACTTCTCATTCCCTATTAGGTTGAAGTTTCTGTCTCTATTGTGTCATTAATGCTCTTTCTAATGCTGATGATATTATCATTACTAAACCAATAAAACCAAACTACTAGACTTTTCAGTTGCACTTATCATTTTGTCTCTTCTCTCCCTTTTGGGTTATCATGCCAACATAGTCTTTGAGTTCTAATATTCCCTGATATTTCTTTCTGACTTCTTTTCTGTTTTGCCATTTTCTACACCTTAATCATTGATGCTTCCTGATTCCATTATTAATCCTCTGAATTTCTCATTCTACAACCTCTCTTTGTGAAATATGTCCCCTCTTCAGGTTGAAACTCTGTTCCCAATTCTATGTTGTCATTTTGGAACTTCATGAAAATGCTTTTCCCAGAAAAGTTCAGCCTTGTGTGTCCAAATCCCCAATAATCAGCTCTAAATTCAACCTTTTAAAAATATGTCTTATTGATTTTAGAGAGGGAGAGACAGATAGAAACATCAATGATGAGAAGGAATCATTGATCAGTCACCTCCCTCATGCCCTCCCCCAGGCTCTCCACTGGAGACTGAGCCCCCAACCAGGGCATGTGCTCTGATCAGGAATCGAACCATGACCTCCTGGTTCATAGGTCGATGCTCAACCACTGAGCCACACCGATCGGCAAATTCAATCCTTCTTAACCTAAACTCCTCATTTTATTTTATTTTATTTTTCCATCTTCATTAATTCCCTCTATGCCCTGTTCCACTTACACCTAATCCCTTAATCTGCTGTCCATGTCCATGAGCTCTCTCTCTCTTTTCTTTTCTCTCTTTTTTTATCAATCCCTTCACTGTCTGCCTTCTCCCCTATCCATGAATCTATCTCTATTTTGCATGGTAGTTCAGTTAGGTCATTCAATTCTACATATGATTAAAAACATATGGTACTTGACTTTCTCTGACTGGCTTATTTCACTTAGCATAATGCTCTCCAGTAAATGAGTGGATAAACTAATTTTCTCTTCTCAGTTTGTAACTCATTATCACTGGTGAAATCACGATCCATTCTCCACCTTACTAGGAATCTGGGGGTTACTGATTGTTCTTTTTCTTTCCTTCACTTAATAATATTCAAAGAATCTTCAAGTACTGCTGGTTTTATTCCCTAAATATTTCTTGAATATAGTTGCTCCTATTCATAACCATGCCTTTAATCTGCATTCAAATCTTCATTGTCTTATGTTTAACCATTATAACAATTTCACCACTTTCCTCATCTCCTTATTTTTATCTCAGTAATATTCATCTTACCAGAACTCCAAGTACAGTAAAAATAAACGAACAAAGTCTTAAAACAGAATAAATTACTCTGATTTAAAACTCTCTCCCTAGCTGGTTTGGCTCAGTAGATAGAGCATTGGTGTACACACTGGAAGGTTCCAGGTTTGATTCCAGTCAAGGGCACATGCATGCGTTGCAGGCTCCATCCCCAGTAGAGCGCATGCAGGAGGCAGCCAATCAATGATTCTCTCCATTGATGCTACTATCTCTCTCTCCCTCTCCCTTTCCTAAATCAATAAAAATATTTTTAAAAGAGAGAGAAAAGAGCATAAACAACAAAAACTCTCTTTTCTACAGTTGTCTATAAAAATAAGTCCAAGCTTGTTAAAATGATTTGAGAGTCTCCCAAGATCTGGTTCTTATATCACTTTCAAACTTCATTTTATGGAGCAGGACTTGCTTAAATAGGCCTTTGGTGCTCCTTTGAGTCTGCCCTTGAGTGGGTCACTTATGGATGTGAAGAGTTGTAATCTGGCATGGTCTCACACTGACCACTGGGTACACTGGCTCTTGGGGCTCCAGAGAGGTTTAAAGTCAGCCACTGCCTGGGCCCACCTAGCAGGAGCTATAGAGAGATCTGCAGATTCTCCTCTTTGTAATGGGTTTGGAAGTGCCCAGGCAAGGCCTAGCTGTGAAGCAAGGCAGGCTGCTGCTGATGTAGGTCTTGAGCCTTTTATTGATAGGTTTGGGACTCTCTAACTTACCTATAGCTGGTTTGACAGGATTTTAGCCAGAGCAAGGACAGGTCATTCATATGCACAGCTTGGGTGGGGTCTGAAATGGCTGCCAGTCAGCCCCTGCGATAGGAAGGTCCCAGCATGGGAATAATGACCGCTGCTAGCACCTCTGTCTGGAAGAAAGCCACCCCCGAGTTTCTGCCCTGATGCCAGATATCCAATTTCTCCTCATATGTGTCTGGATTTCCCAAAGCCTCGCCCTGGTGCTGGAGCTCAGAGGAAGCGGGAGTTTGTAATTTCAGTTCATGGTGCCGGCCTTTTAAGAGAAATAGTTGGATCAGCAGCAGCCTGGGTGTCACTGAGTCCAAATCTGCACTGGTTTTTACAGCTGTAGTTCTTACTGCCTATAGGGACTTCTTTTCCCAGCTCTGGGACCCTGGGTTGGGGGTCTGGTACGGGGCTGGGACCCTTGCTTCTTTCAGGTGGCCTCTGCAGAGATGATCTCCCCCCTGATTAAAAAAGCTGTCATGTGGGTGTCGAACCAGCCCATTCTGTGCCTCCACATCTCCTACCAGCCTCAGTGTGCTTTTTTCTTTACTTCTCTAGTTGTAGGACTTCTATTCAGCCAGCTTTCTAGTGGTTCTGGGGATGGTTATTCTGTATTTTAGTTGTAATTTTTATGTGGTTTTGGGAGGCAGGAGTACAAGTATTTACCTATGCCACCATCTTGGTTCTCTCCATTACGTTTTTGGGAACATTGTTTCAATATATTTGAATTTTTAAAATTAAACTGATATTTCGAATCCATTATTATAATTCTTCTACAAAGAAAAATTTAGCCAGATGGCTTCAGTGGTGAATTCTTTCAAACACTTAAGGAAATATTGACAATCTGCACTAAACCTTCCAGATATAGAAAATAAGAAACATTTACTCATTCTAACTTTAAGAAACCTAACAGGAGCTGAAAAAAGAAACAAAATATAAAGACTAACATCTCTCGTGAATATAAAGGCATAGACTTGAGCAGATCAAGTCTGATAACATAAGTGTAAGATAAAATGCATGCAAATTGATTTTATTTTAGGAATGCAATTTATTTATGTTTTTAAAATATATTTTTTACTGAGGATTGGGCCTGTAACCCGGGCATGTGTCCTGACTGGGAATTGAACCATGATTTCCTGGTTCACAGGTTGATGCTCAACCACTGAGCGATGCTGGCCACACTTCAGGAATGCATTTTTTTTAAATCAATGTAATTAACCAGAATAATAAAATCACAGGAATAAATAAATGCATCACAGTAGATGCATTTGACATAATTCATCACTAGAGTAGAAAGAAGCTTCCATAATCTGTTAAGATATATATATATATATATATATATATATATATATATATAACCATTAACAAATATCATACCCACTGGAGAAAAGTGGGAAGGTTTTCTCCTAAGAATTAGAACAAGACAAAGGTGTATGCTATCACCATTATTACAAATTGCACTGGCTATTATGGCACTGCAATAGATGAGAAGAAGAAGTAATAGGTACAAGAATAGGAAAGTAAGAATAAAACTCATTATTCACAGATGAAATTATCTCCTTGAAAAATTCAAAAGAATGTGCAGATGAACTGTTATAACTAATGAGTGATTTTAACAAGTTTTCTGTAAAAAGCAATTCTCTGTCTGGTTTTTCATATTAAATTTTTGAAAAGATCATGGCCACTTACACTTGTAGACATCTTTTATTGTTCTGATTGTTTCTTCAGAATGCTATTTAAAATGTCCTGTATATTCTGTATTTGATTAAAAAAGTTAAATGTTTGGCTTACCTGGATTCCGGTTGTTTGTCAAGAATATTTCAGAGGTTATACTATATGCATCATAGTTCATTTCATTAGGAAGCAACTAGTATGTCTTATTATGAATAAACTAGATGGCCAGTGCATGAAATTCATGGGGGTGATGTTCCTCAGCCTGGGGCAGGGGTGGGGGGAGGGATCTCTCAGCCCAGCCAGCACTCTCTTGCAATCTGGGACCTCTCAGGGGATGTCCAACTACCAGGTTAGGCATGTGCAGGATCGGGCCTAAACTGACAGTCGGACATTGCTTTCACAATTCAGGACCACTGGTTTCTAACCCTCACTGTCTGCATGCATGATTGCCTCTAACCACTCTGCCTGCCTGCCTGATCACCCCCAGCCATTCTGCCTGTTTGCCTGATTGCCCCTAACTGCCTCTGCCTGCCTGCCTGATCACCCCTAACCACTCACCTGCCTGCCTAATCACCCCTAAGTTCTCCCCTTCCTCCCCAATCACCCTAACCGCCTCTGCCTTGGCCCCCACCACTGTGGCTTTGTCTGGAAGGGTGTCCAGAATGACGTCTGGAAGATCGTTCTGTTGTCTGATCTAATTAGCATATTATGCTTTTATTATTATAGTGGTTCCAAGTTTCATCAATTAGTTAAACTGGTGACAGGCACATTTCTTCATTTCAAAATTGCATTTTCCCCCTTTGCAACTCTGTGTAGTGATAATATTCAGTTCCCCGCTCATCTTTCATCTAAAAGTTGGTAATATCCTCTGAAGATCTTTACTTGAATTGATTATTTCAGTGTGATACACTGATTTTGTGTGAATCATTTTTACTATTTTGATGTATAAATAAGTAAGTAGTGAATATTCCACTGAGACCCACAAGTGTCAGAGAAAGCATAGTTCAGAGGAAACAGCACCTACGTGGCAATCTTACTGCTCTTTTGTTACTTGCATCTTCAAGTTAAGGTTTAAGTAATCTCAAGGATGACTATACTGTCTTTTCAGTTGATGCAGCTATATTACGCTTGAATTTAAAGCCGCATTTAATTGACATTTTAAGATGCCAAATAACTCCAGCAATAACTTGGAATGTAAGTCAATTGCTACTTGTCTTGTCAAGTGGGATTCTTTGTAGAGCATGTTTAGTGTTTATCAAAGCTGAGTATAAAAGAATAAAGTAGAAAGTAGTGTGGAAAAGCTAGTCAGAAAAAGTCAAGTGATTTTCCTCCTCTAATTCTACAAGATTAGATTTAATATAGGTTTCAATTTATTTATTGGGAAATAAGAAATTTTGAAAACTAGCATGTTTGGAAGAAATAGTTGGCACTGTAAAGGTAAAAATGCTTTTTTTTAAATAGCAGAAGCAGCATTTCTATCAGGAATTCTTACTTAAACCTTATCTCTCCTTTGCAGGTGTCCCTGGAAAGAAAGAAGAGAAAACAACGAAGGCAGTGGAGCAAGGTAAAAAAAAATGAAGGAGGTTGACATTACCTTCCTTAGAAAGACACCAACATGAGGAGGAGAGCCCCGGATTCAGACAGGAGGAAGACAATAAGCTTTAAATCTATTGCTCCCTATCGCTGTCCTCCATGTTTTTCTGTGCCAGGGAGAATGTGAGGTAGCCATCTGGATTTTGCTCTTTTGTATCATTAAACATTGAATATAAGTTCAGAACAGGAAAACTCTGCAGACTGCTTAATTACATCAGGAGAAACACTGAAGATTGTTGGGAATCAGAAAATGATCCTCTCGGGCAACTGGTAGTTTGATTTGTGGTTTTAACAACACCTGACCAAAACCAGTTCAAAGAATAAAGATGAAACACTTCCATTCATGCAAAAAACTATTTCTACTGCTTACAGAACATATAACAGTTAAAACAAAGATTAAAAAAGCAGCGACAGAAGTAAGTTATTTGAGTTTCCATTATGACTTCAGCTATTAATTCTCCCAAGAGGTTTGAATTTTTATTTTATCTGTCATAATGCTATAAATAATGCATTTAAATTTTTGTTTATGCAGCTATATAATGCATAAGTCACTTCAGAATATGCTTGAGAAAAATGCTACAGCAGAGTTAAAACATTTAAAATGATGTTAGGTCTTCTGTTAGATATCAGAGTTCTACTAATTTTAATAGTTGCCCCTGACTCTTTCACATTTAAATGTTATATTATTTATTACCTACAATAATTAATAAATAACATTATAACTAGCAATAATTTTGTCAAGAGTAAAGTAAAAATAATTTCTCCTCTTAAATTTGAGATGCAGTTAAATTTCTAACATCATAAATTTAGTATTTTATATATATATATAAATAAATATATATTAATATCCTTTAATTCCTCACATTTTAGACAAATAAAGTAAGGTTAAGAATTCAGTTAAGACAATTATCCAAGGATTTATTTATTTGGTCATTTAAAAATAAAAATCACATTAGGAAAATGTTTTCAAGTTAATTTTGGCTCCTGGAAACTCCCAGGAGTGTCAGAGAATGTTTCTGTCAACTCCTTTTTGAAGTGAGTATTTTAGTCTCTGAAGTTTAAAGTGGGGGAGGATGAGTACTCCTAATTTCAACTTGTTCACTTAAACCAGGTTCTGAAGCACAAACTTCCTCTTTAAAAGTGATGTACATTCTATCTGACCTGCTTACCTGGCCCAGTGTAGAGCCCAAATAAGAAAACATACATTAAAGGATTTGAAAAATTATAAATTCCTAGATAAACATGCAATATTTGCTTAAGTATATTTTTCTTATAATATTAGCTTTAATATAGGTAAGACCAACTATCAAATTGCTTTCATTAAGCTGCATACATTTTGCCTATATAGTGTAAAGGCTTTGATTACTTATCATTTATGGCTTTTATAGATTTCTTTGATAGCCAAAGCATATTAAGAGAAAGTTGACTAAAATATAAAATGGCTACGCTAATAATAGTACGTGAAAGGTAACTGATTTAAACAGAGGCTGTTTATTTCTTCTAACCTTCAAGTTAGTGTCATTTTCATTAATTCTATCATGTTTTCTCAAGTTGATAGGAGACTGAAAGTGGTTTTTAGAGATTTAGTGAACTTATTCCTTCATATAAGTTCATAACTCACATTTTTAAATAACAATATCTTATGAACACCTTAAGCTCTTGAATTATGTAAAAAGTCTAAGATGTTATTTCAATGGCTTTTTATATTTTGATTCAGTAAATCATTTCAGTTTTAAATATCGTCAAGCAATGGTCTCATGTTTTTCAACTATAAAATTCATAAGTAGAGTATTTAAATGACTTGCATACTTGTTGATAGGATATCTATGACTAGCAATAAGTATAAAATATATATTTGTGATTTTAATAAAGCAGAGAGTTTATATTAGAATAAATCAATGACATTCTATAGATTTCATCATAGTATTCTGATATTTATTAATAAGATGGTGCTTTTAGGCTGTTGTGTACTTTTTATCCTTGTGTAGTTTTCAGCTATCTTCTTAAGTATGCATTATCTCAAACTAGTTCTCAATGCAGTGAAGTGCTATTAAATTCACTATAAAGAGTTACTTTACTTCATTTAAGTCTGAACTTACGGACTTGTGTAAAGGAAAAACTATATGGTTTTCATAATTCTTTATGGATGTCAACTACACTTTGGAATCTATGTAAAATTGTGTACATTAAACTTCTGGACTTAATCTGTATTATAATTGGAAAAACTTATGAAATATGGATTAAATAAAACTTTATAGGAAATTCAGATAGTGAAAGATGAAACAAACTTTAATGTTAATGTAACATAGCAAACTTGACATTATGTCATGTAAGAAGCAGAAATTTGATTAGTATAACTTCTGCAAAAGTCCAAAAAAATAATTATTTTATCTTTAACTCATGATGAATCATTTTTAGTTACTTTTCTCATAAATATCATACATTGATGAGAATAGAGTTTTGAATATTAAGAAACTCTAAGTTCCTTCACCTTAAAGAGGCACACCCAAATAGTCATACATATCTACCTTATTTCTTCTTGTTTCTCCTTGTTTGGAAAGCAGTTACCTAGAAGCATCAGGAGAAACAAATGTTTTCCACAATAAATGTTACTATCCTTTTAATAGAAACTAAAGCTGCTAAAGATAAAACATTTCAGCACATGTTTCTGTATGAAGATTCACCGTTATATAGTTGTATATCTACCAAGAGTACATCACATTTATTAAGCTCCGTTTATTATTTAATTTCTTATATTTAATATATATTTGATATTACTTTTCAAAATCAACCTTTTCTCCTAAATCTCTCTTTTTCAATCTCACTTTTTCTGAGGAAAACAATCTTTAATAATATTTGCTAGTTACTAGCCAAAGGAACAAAATAATCATTCTGAAGAAGTGGCTTGCTACTTACTGGGGCAAGGAAGAAGACCTGTCAGAATAATTAACTTTAAAAGATTGGAATCCCAGAGTCTCTTTGCTTTTAATGTTTGTTTTTTCCAAGTGACTTATATTCAACAGTGAAAAGGTGAAGTAAATAGTAATGAATTAAATCACTCTCAAATCATTTTTCCTTTTCTTTTATTCATGCGTGTGTATAACATCACTTTAGGTCTTCTATGAGAATCTGTTCTAAGAGCTTATAACAGTGCTGGCATATAGTAAGTGTTTAATAAATAGTTGTGGGGTGAATGAGAGCAGAATTGTTGAAGAAATAAATATTAGGTGATCCAGACTTTAGTGAACTGTGCCTCTATAAATACTGTATACTTAGAATGTTTTGATAAATCAAAATGTGATTTCTAGTATTTTAGAAACCAGAAGACAAATGATGAGATCCTTCAACTACTCCCGTTTGAAAGTGGAAATAATAGAGAAAAATTCATATATATGCATTGTTAAATTATATTATTAATGTTATAATTCTTATAGATAATTCTCTTACATAAATAAAACTGAATGTGCAGTCATCATCTGGTTAAAGATATAGAAAATATTAAATTTTAGTAGTTGCAATTATTATATTGTAAACTATTTTTTGAAGCTGAAAGTGGAGGAGAAAATAGAACAATTGCCCAATGAAGGCAATATATTAGTCTAAATATAGAAACATTAAGTCTTATCCCTGCTTTTGTTATTTCTGTAATTATGAAGCTGAGCCTAGATTATCTCTTACTCCTTCCAAAGCTCAAAATTTTCTAGTCAGCTGAGGTTTTAAGTAGTATATTTCTTATAGCAGAATATAGAAGCTTTTGCTCTTTAAGGGAAGACTGGTCTAGAAAGATTTTCATTTCTAAGATGTAAGGGAGAAACACAGTTTCCTAAACTTGAATTCATTATCCCAAAACTAAACTGAAAGTTTCATTACAGAAATATTAAGTATAGTTTCCATCCTCTTAATTAAAAATCACTTCAAATTCAATTAAGTGGAAGCAAGACAAAAATTTTTATGAAAAAACAAAAACATTAATAGAATTGAGTGCCTATTAACACCCCCTAAAAATAAATTTAAACAAATTAGTAATCATTTTATAATGGGTAAAATTAGAGAATGTGGATCATAAATGTATTGAATCCAGTGATTTCCTGTAATAAAAATATCAATTTTGCTTTAAATTAAGAAATGTTTCGAAGTTCATAAATTTGCTAATTTGTGTCCATCTGAAGATTTTCTGTTTTTCTTTGCCTCTGATGCTATTTTGTAAGCAACAGTGCCTTATATAATTGTATTAATGTTTTAAATTGTCACAGCAGCAGGTAAAATTCAAATGCTATTCTATGATTTGTAAATTTGTTCTCATCCACCTTTCCAGATTCTTCTATTCTTTGTATCTGTACTGGTCTATGTAGAATCTGTGATGTGTACCTATTGCAATTTTAGCTCATACTTTCAAGTGAGTGTTAATATCTAAGAGTAATGATTTCCCTGAGAGAAACTTACTTATTTAAATGCTGAATGTTCTTATTTCATGGTGTGTCAACGTTATTTTTTAAATTATAATTAATATCAATGGAGTAAAACTGAACATCTAGTTATTACATGTTGTATTAAATTATTTGCTTAATATGTGATTATAAAATAACCTATTTGCTTGCACATGTGGACTAAGTCATGCTGTTGACTCTCAATAAATGTTAAATGATAACAATTTACTATTGATTCATGTGAATTCCAGACTTCTTAACAATAGTTTGCACTTTAGTTGTTTAATATTTATTGAGCGCTCACAACAGACTAGGCGCTGGGGAATGGGTGTGAAGAGTATGGAGTGAGCTTCAGAGAGAAGATGGTCTACATAAGGAGCCCATGCAACACCTGTACACATGAGTGCACTCTGGTTATTTATATGTTGTTTTTTACTTTTGTTTTCTTTTAAGGTATTACGCCCCATTACCCACCACCCTCATCCCCCACTCATGCCCTCAACCCCCTGTTGTCTGTGTCCATTGGTTAGGCTGATATGCATGCATATAAGTCCTCTGGTAGATCTCTAGCTTCAAGAGAACCTTTCCAGTACACTATCTCACTTGATCACTTAACACATTTCACTTCTTCCACTTATTATATGTAATACGTTTAGAATGTCCTCACAGTTCTTTATCTCATGCATGGGAAATGTCTTCCTAGTCCCCTCTTCCTCACCATGTTTCTCCCCTTCCCCTCATCCCAGCAGAGACAGGTCTAAATCCTATCTATCACAGCAGAGCAACATAGTGGGGGGAAAAGTTTGTGTTGTTAGATTGATGTGCAGTGTGCTGCCTCCCACTATGCAACATTTGGCTCATGTGATTTAAACATTTATAGGTAGGAATGTCACTTAATGCTAAAGAGAATTTCAGCCTAGTAAAGGAGCAATGTATGCCGATGATGATGATAAGATTCGGAAGCAATGCAATGAGATCTACAATCATATTGTACCATTATTTAAAAGTTTCAAAAGTTCATTGTTATTAATGATCCAATTTCTCTAATAAGCTAATATGCAACTTGATCACTCTTATGTTATGCAAAATATGCTACAGGCAAATAGAGGTCATACAGAGAGATAATTGTAATGCCCAGATCCTTGTTTCCATAAAAATTATTCTGTCTTTCAATTATCATGAGAATGAATAACTACTCTGTCTAATGTGACCTCTTGTTCTTTCATTTTCTTAGAGACTCTGGGCTTTTCACAGGACAAAAAAAAATGGCACACTAAATCTGTAAGAGTACCCCAGGAGCTTCACCCTGCACTTCATACTGGGATCACTTTTCTCACCACTAAGTTTAACTTACTAACTCTCGGGTCAGAGGAACAGGTCGGCACATGGGCTACCTTTAGTGTCCTTATATTTCTAGGACAGACAGCAGGCCTAGGAGCATTGTGTCACTCCTACTCTGCTTGCCTTCTATCACTCCTGTGATTCACCGACGTCGTTTCTTAATGGAAAATTCACCCATCTTTAAGGTTCTTAGAAGCAACGAACTTTACATCAAATGAGCTTTGTTGCTTCACCTGCCTTATAATTCTGAAACTGTCTTGATTTAACTTCTAGAATTCTTCACATAAACTAATAGAATGCAATTCTAAAACACTTCTTAAAGCTCAGTCAAATCTAATTGTCAATATGAAGAAAGTTATGTGATCTTCACCCTTCTTTGGCAATACCTAAGATAATTTAATAATTGTTAAACAATGAAAAGTGTGTATTCTTGATTATTATCTACATCTTAATATTAGGTGGTGGCTCTTTAACACATACCTTAAATCTGTAATAGTCCATTTACATTTTCTACATAATGAAAATTCACTTACAATTCTTACTTTTCCTCCTATAAAATTTTGATCACTACCACCAGAATTTGAAATGTGAATATAATTTTCAATTATATGATATAGATATTTGAAGATTAAAATTTTGTTCTTTAGAGAAGAAATCAACTTTACACTACATTATATAAAAGACTATGAAAATGCATTTTAGGGTTTATCATCTAACTCACCAAGAAAACACCTCCTCACAAACTCAAGATTAAGATACTAATTATGCCTTTTTTTCTATATTATTTACTTTCATCCCTATTATTATCCTGAAGCCACATTTGGGTTTGTTCTCTTTTATCATTTAAAAATTTTTAATAGAAAGTGTATTATAAGCTGCTAGGTTACAAAGCTGAGTAGCTAGAATAAAGGTTGTTTTTCATAAAAAATTTTTATTGATGGTTCTCTCTCACTTGATTTTCTTTAAATTGATTTTTCTTTAAATTGATTTTCTACTAAAGGTCTGTTTAGGAAAAAAAGATTTGGCATATACTACATTGAACAGATTTAATTAAAATCCATTTTGATGTCATATTCTGGAGCAAAATACTGGAGTTTAAGCTCCATTCTTTATAGAAATCATTGAAATCACCAGCCCTACATTTTAAAAAAAAGCATTATTGCTTTCTTACTATTATAAAAAAATTACAAATTGTAGGTAAGATAATTTCACAAATAAACATGAAAATTTTATCAACATACATAAAATTTGATTGTACCTTATTGACTATTACTTCCCCATTTTTTTCATAGAATGACGTATTATATGCTAATTGGAAAGCAATTCTTTTTAAAAAAATAAAAATTCAATTCATGTCTTTCCTTAGAATTATGAAATGGCAAAGTGTAAATTTAAAAATTGCTTGATCATTATAATTTACAAAGTCTAGATTTAATTTCAGTTGATTTGTATGTGAGAAAAAGAGATAGTGGGGCAGACAACCTATACAAAAGTTTATTCTTATAAAAGTCTTGGCAATAAAAATTCTGGTGAACACTTTTTAACTTGCAGTTAGCATTTGTATTGCTGGTCTTTGAACAAGAAATAATTGATGAAAGCCAATGGTGATTAGAAATATTGCCCTGCTTGAACCATAGAGTATCAAGTTTTTTCTAAATAAAACTTAGGGTGTGTTCTAGTCCTTCCAGAAACTTACTCTGTGAAATTAGGTTTGTTTCTTGCCTGGTAAAGCCTCTTTTATAAACCAGATTATTTGACTAAGCAATCTCTAAAGACTTTCGAATCTTAATATTGTCTAATTCTCATTTGTCATAAATGTCTCCCATGCCTGCAAATGCTGAAGAATATACTTATTTTTCTGATTGCAAGTACAATTTATACAAAAATATAAGCAGGAAAGTAAAATTCAGATTCTAAAATAAAAATATTTTAAATTTATTTAAATCTACTTAATTATAATATTTAAAGCATTTTCTTAAGTTTCAAAAAGCACATCTCTGGAATAAAGCATACTATTGGATGTCCATTTACATGACATGAGAATTCTCTAAATAGTAATTTAATTTTAAGAATCAGTAATAATGTCACACAGTATATAACTGATACCCATGACACCCACACAGAAATAAACATAAAAAAATGAAATAAGATATTATCTTTGGAAGCAGGAAAATGTGATAACACCACTGTGAGGGGCTGGTGGTTTCAATTTTGGACTATTTCCAAACAAAAGGACAATGACTTTCTATGTATTGTCAGTCAATTCAGTATGTGTCACATTCCCTTATGAGCAAACTTTTCTTAATTAACACAATCACAAAAAAAATTGCCTTTAGATTCTAAAGACTACTTGTCATTGGAAGGATATAAATTTAAAAACTTAGGCCCTTGCCCTGACTGGTTTGGCTCAGTGGTAGAGCGTCGGCCTGTAAACTGAAGGGACCCGGGTTTGATTCCAGTCAAGGGCATGTACCTTGGTTGGGGGGCACATCCCCAGAGGGGGATGTGCAGGAGGCAGCTGATCGATGTTTCTCTCTCATCGATGTTTCTAACTATCCCTCTCCTTTCCTCTCTGTAAAAAAAATAAAAAAAACAAAACCTTAGGCCCTAGCCTGTGTGACTCTGTCGGTGAAGTGTCCCCCCTTACACCAAAAGGTTAGAAGGACTATTTCCCATCAGGGTGCATAGAAGAGGCAACCCATTGATGTTTCTCTCTTACCTTGATGGTTCCCTCTCTTCCCCTCTCTCTCTAAAGTCAATTGTTTAAAAAGTAAGAGGGCACTTCCGGTTCCCTCACCACTGACCTCACTGTGACATGACAGGCTTGCTCCCTGCTCTCCCATGTTGTAGACTCAGCAACCCGGCCACATGAATGCCACACTCCGAGGTTTGCTTTTAGAGTTTCTAATATTGGGATTGTCTTTTCAATTCTTCTTTGATGGAAAATTTTATATCCAGTGTCAGAATACAACACAAATGCCCGTGCTTCTGTGAGGTCTTTTCCCATTCCGACAGGCAGAGTTTGTCAGTCTGTCTGCTGTGGCCCCAGAGCCCCGTGTGTCTGTCTCAATCCTTGTTCTTAATCTGTCGATGCAGATGCATTCCATCAAAGACTGAACTTCATGCAACCATCTTGGTCTTCCAGCTCCAAGCACAAATGAGACACCGAATATTTATTGAATAGATCGAGTTTGCCTTTTTAAAAGATGGGAAGAACATTATTTAGTTTTTTGTTTTGTTTTAGAATAGTTAACAGTACCTTTTATAAATATAGTTCATTTGATATTTATAAATATAGTTCATTTGAAATTATTATCATAAATATATATATATATATATACATATATATATACATATATATATATATATATATATATATATATATATATATATGGTAAACAAGTGCTAACAGCAGCTTCTAGAAATTGGTTTTCCTCACAGTTTCTTGTGCGGTAGGCACCTGAAATACCATATAAAAGGGTCTTATGTGGTGTCCTCGTCTCCCTGCTGCCAGTTGGGTTCTGTTTTGTGTGACCAGGAATGGTGCTGGGAAGACAGCTCAGTGGCTGAAAGGCGTTTCAGCCTCCTGAGTGTCTCTCTACTTTCCATCCCCTGCTTGTGCTCCTATCAGATCAGGCTAGAGACAACAATGAAAAGATACATAGTTTTTCTTTTTAAAAAAATCCAATACCAATATGTACGTTTCTATAGAATTTCCCTTCTCTCTTATCTTTCCTGTGCAAGGCATTGTTACTGTGTTTTGTGAATTGATTTTTGCTGCAATAAACCCTCTTGTTTCAGTCACAGCAAGAAACAAAACCCCAGACAGAAAGCCCCTCTGAAAAGAAGTAGAAAACAGAAGGGTAGCGGGAGAGGGAACTTGATGTTGTTTTTAAAAAGGACTAAAGATTAACATTGAAAAACGAGGAGATAATGTCTACCCTTTGCACAAAGCAAAGCCCTCCAGTAGTTCCGCCTCTGGTTTTTGTTTCAAATTCCTGTTTCTCTTCTGGATACTTCTCTCCATCCTCATGTTCTTTATGTTGTGTTGTATTTTTTGATGTGTGTGTTTGTTTGTTTGTTTGTTTAACTTTGTGTCACCACCTCAGTTTGCGCTCATGCCCCTTACATACAAGCAAAGTATTCCTCCAGCGGAGCCAAGAGGTGGTGGGTGATGTACCCGCTCCACCACCGGCCCAGAGTCTCTGCCTCACCAAGTGGCTTATTCTGGAGATGTTGGTATAGTGGACATGAAAGCTGAACACCCCTTCTGTCTCAATGCAACGTTAAGATGTCTTCTTTCTCATTCATGAAGATGGGTCAATGGTGGACTTTGCCCTCCTTCATGGAGTTCGACCTCGTGGTAATGGTGCTCACTTTACTGACTGTGTCATTCTGCCATGCTTCAGACACTCCTGAGGCTCCAGCTTATCATTCACCGTGGATGCCAATGGTCTCTTCATACTGGGGAGGTTCACCCCAAAATAGCAGGCCCTATGTGCAGCTGATGCTTCCAGTCAAAACCTGAGAATTTCAGATTTCCATGTACTTTCCATGTACTTTTCTTTCACATGTACTTTTCCATCAGAAAGTTGAAAGTACTGTTAGAGAGACTGCTAAAAATGTTCACAGAAACCTAAAATATTAGCAACTCAAACAATGTATAAAAATTACACATCATGACCAAGTGGGATTAATTTTAATTATGCAAGTTTGGTTCAACATTTGAAAAAATAATAATGTAATCGATCACATCAACAAGCTAAGGATGAAACAGAAAAAACTATGAAAGCTATGTCAGGAGATACAGAATATCATTTGACAAAATCCAACATCTATTCATAACAAAATATTTTAGCAAACTAGGAATAGAGAGGACCTTTCTCAACCTGACAAAAAACATCTACAATAAAATCTACAACTAGCATCATACTTAATAAAGAGAAACTGGAAGCTTCTCTACTAAGATAAAAACCAAGGCAAGAGTATCCCCTCTAATCCCATTTAATCATCATTGTCCTGGAAGTACAAGTTAACACAAGAAAATAAAAGAAAGTTATATTAATTGTGAAGGAAGAAATAAAACTTTGTCTTTGTTCACAAATGATGTGATTGTCTATGTAGAAAATCAAGGAATCAAGATAAGCCTAGTACTAGTCTGTGTTTATAGCAAGGATGCAAGATACAAGGTTAATATGCAAAAGCCAATTGATTTGCTGTATGCTAGCAATGAAAAATTAAAATGAACAAAATTAAAATTATAATACAATTTACATTAACACCAAAGAAGGTAATATTTATATATAACCCTAATAAAATATGTATATAATCTACATAAGAAAAATTATAAAACTCTGGTGAAAGAAATAAAAGAATTGAATAAGTGAGAAATATTCCATGTTCATGGGTAGATAGACTCAAAATTGTGGGTTTTTAAATTTAATTTTATTGTTTAAAGTATTACATATAGTAGTACATATATCTCCTTTTTTTTCAATTGTTAAGATGTCATTTCTTCCCAAATTAATTTGTAGATTCAATGTAATCACAATAAAAATCCCAGTGAATATTGGAAAACTGATATTGTGGATATCAACAAACATATCAATAAACTGAGGTTAAGTTTTTTATGAAAAAATGAAAGACTCAAAATAGCCAAGACAGAATTGAAGAAGAAAAATGAAGTCAGAAAACTGATACTGCTGGACTTCAAGACTACAAAACTATAGCAATCAACACAATCAAAACAGTGTTATATTGGTAAAAGAATCTCTTATGTAAAAGGCCCCTGGCCATTACACCATAACTCCATCACAACCAAATAAGCAGCGGCTCTCACAGTGGGTGGGGCAGGGCACAACTTATGGGTGGCAATGGGTGGGGTGGCAATCATGGGCATTGGGCCTCTAGTAGACTAATAGATTGATGGGACAGAACAAATAGCTCAGAAATAGACCCACAAAATATAGTCAATTTATCTTTGACAGAAGAGCAAAAGCAATTGAATGGAGAAAGAATAGTCTTATCAACAAATGGTACTAAATCAAGTGGACATCACCAAACAATAATAATAATGTAATAATAATAATAATAGAATCTAGACTTAGAGCCTGCATTCTTCTCAATTAATTAACTCAAAGTGGATCATAGACATAATTTCATCTTAAAGCTCTTAAACTTCTAGAAGATAACATAACAAAAAATCTAGGTGGTCTTGGGTTTGGCAATGACTTTTTAGATATAATACCAAAGGCACAATATCACATGATTGCAGTCAAATGTTGGCTTGAGCTGTAGTCATAGAAAGCAACCAACTTCTGGATGGCCAGGTTGGCACACCTAGATGACTGGCAGTTGATGCTAGCTCTTAGCTGGAAGTTCAGCTTGGGCTGTTGACTTGTCTGCCTATCTGGCTTGTTTGCTGCATGGTGGTGTCAGTTAGAGTACTTACACGGCACCAACTTCCCCAGAACTAGTGTTCCCAGAGGAGCAGTTGGGAGCTGCATGGCCTTTCCTGCCTTTTTAGCCTAGGAAGTCACACAGAATCACTCCCCCTGCAGTCTGTTTCCTACAAGTGACTCACAAAGCTGAATGGACAGATTGCCCAGCCCAGACCTCCTTATTCTCTCTTCTGTCCTTCTAAAATGTGCCTTTCTTTCTACTCCATCTTTGTTGGTCTAATTCTTTTCTATATTTCAAGGTCTTCCTCAGTACCACCGGCCAACGCCTTTCTGATCCCATCAGTCAGCTACCAGAGCCAGTACCTTTGTGATTGAGTTGAAGTTCTGCTATTTCCATCAGTTTAAATCCCAGGTCTCCTCTTTAAGAGCTACACAACCTGGGAAAGCTATTAATTCCTTTATGTGAAAATCAAGAATAATGTCAGGATCTGCCTACCTTACAGGATTGTTGTAAATGTTGAAAGACAAAACAGTAGAGAACATTTCCTATAACACATAGGAAATAATGTTAGCTATTATTGTTACCCTACCTTGTTTCCCCAAATCCCATAGCATTTTATTTGTACCTTTTTTGTATCTATCTTAATTTATCCCTTGTGGTAATAATTCATGGGCTTATTTTCTATGGGCAACTTATCCCAGTATATATCTGTATTTTGAATATCAACTCACTCAGAGCTCCTTTGTTTTCTTAGGCTTCCAATAAGCAAAACACATCAAGAAACTTACCATTTTTATCTCTATCATTCCTTGTAACATTTTCTTTTCATGATTTTTCTTGCAGAAATTAGAAAAGAAAAATCTGAGAAGACTTCTTCAGTTCTGAAAGATAAAGGTAATAGAGTCAATGTAACATAACACTAGAAATTTATTAGCAAAATTATTTGAATGGGCCCATAATACATAAGTCATCATATTTGCAGATGTGGGAGACAAAATTCCATAGGTCGGTCACCCCATCTATTTAAAATTTTGTATTTCTTTACCTGTCCCTCAAATACTTTCCCATAGTTCACCATGACATAAAAAGTGCTCTGATTACAATTTCAAAAATTAAGGAAAAAAGAAAGAGAAAGGATTTTTCTTAAAGAATAAAAAGATTTTTTAAAAGTTAGAAGGGAAGAAAAGAATGCAGAAAGGACTTAGCTTTATGAGCTCCAGTTCTCTCTTTTCTGTCCACTCATAAAAATATATATTTAGTGCACAATTTTTCCAAGCACTTGCTAACCATTGGAGAAACAAAGTTTACAAAGCTAGGAATAGGGAGGGAAATTGAGGAATTGGAATTGTAAGTTCTGCTATTTCCAAAATCTCTCTTAGTCATGTTCTGTCTGCTTTAGTCTTGTCAGGCTTCTTATTGCTACGAAAAGGCATGATGTTCTCATTTAAATTTTGAGATTTTTCTCTTCTGAATGAATTGACTTTCCTCTCTGTCCATATTTTAAATCTCAGGCCTCCTTCTAAGAATTATGTCCATATAAACCAGCAATTTTTCTGTGTTCACTGAAACCGCTCTTCTGACTTCATACACTTATAAAATCTTATTTATCTAATTAGTTAATTGAAATGCACTTATTTAAGCATCAAGACCTATGTTAGTCATCATATTTTTATGTAAACTAATCAGTACCACATTCAATCATTATGTTTTTGTAGATTTAATACACAGAAATCAGAACACATACCCCTTAGATACTGGGATTATAAGAAAAACAGTCTGTGTCCTTTTAATATTTATAGTTTTAATGACATGATTCATTAAAATTATAAGAATCATAGAGAAGATATGTAGTGTTCCATAAAAGAGTGTAAGAAAGATTCTAATGAAGTCTGAGGACTAGGAAAGGCTTTCCTGAAGGAGTTATATTAAAGTCAAGTGAAGAGGCTGAGGAGTTAGCCAGGCAAAAAAATGGGAATTGTTTGGGAGAAGAATAGAAGCCGGGCCTCTGCTCTTTGCCAGGCATGGTTACATCTACTTTACACATTTTGTTTCAGCAAGTTGTGCTGGATATCTCAAATTTTATAACTGCGGAAGCTGAAGCATAGATCAAGTAAGTTACTCAGTTACACTTTGAAGTGAGAGGCAAAGGCAAGAATGAAAGTCAAGTCTGTTGGATTTTCAAGTCCATCTTTTAATTTTCACACAGATACTGCTTGCTCCTTAAAATAGGATTCTTGTACTTTTATTCTTCAAAGAACCTTTGCTTTGAATGTAGAGCTCATTACATAACTTTGAGAATCTACTTGATATAGACACATTGGCTATGCAGTATAAAAATATCCTTAGTCCTTTTGCTATTGGGTGACCCCCCCTTAATTGCCACAGAGGACTTTAATTTATTTTCTGCAGTGGTTACCTGCACTTTGTAAGAAACTCTTCATTCTTAATTCTCATTTTATCTGCCAATTAACAATAGATTGTGTGAGAACTAAAGGTGTCATTGAAATATTCTACCAGAAAAAACTCCTTTTTTTCAAATATAAATTTCTCTTCTTCCCACTATAGTATAAAATATATTTTGTTTCATCTGCACTTATGTCACAAGAATATTTGGATCACATATTACTATTCAATATAAAAGCATCTAAAAAAAGTTAAGGCATAAATTCAAAACTACCTTTCAGGCAACAGTGATTATCAAAAATCTAAATTGCTACTTAAACACTCCACTTGTGCCAAAGCCTAAACTAGTCGGAAATGGTAGTTGTAAACCTCTGTCCTGGAAAACATTATTTGAGGAATTTAAATCCACACTGACCACTTCACTAAGTAAGCTTCTGTAATTTCTATTATTGGTGTTATGTTATTAATGAACATAGGTAATTGTAGGTAATTTCTTAGTGAACACTTTTCCCCCCTCAGTGTTAAATCTTCTACTACTTGCAAGTTCTCTCCACAGTCACTAGAAAATCATGTATACAAAGGTTTGCTGCATATGATTATTGGTTTAGAGCTATTTAAAATGCACCTTTGTTTTATTCAAACTGCATTAATGCCCTCAAATATATAAGGTGGGTGTTACTCTAGAATAACTTTAGTTCCTATTTCCTATATTTTCTGAATATTATTTATCATTACGATTCTTACTGAAGGATTACCTATTAGATTTCAGGAACTTTAAAAACCTATGCGGTGTTATTGTTTCTGGGGCAGTCTTTGAAATCTGCTGCTGAGCTGTGGCAGAATCCGAAAGCAGCAATTCCATTCACCAAAAAGCCACTTACTGCATTGGAGTCATCATATATTGAGAGTTATTTATATTCTGCAGCTAAGTGGTTGCCTACGTTTGCCAGTCTCTCAGAGATTCCACATAGTGCAACATTAGAACCCACACTGAAGCAATGATGCTCCAATTCTAAAACCAGGATTATTACACAAAAGTCATTTGGGACCAAATTTGCCTGGGATGTGATAACCATGAGTAAATTAGGCATTTAAAGAATCATCATTAGGTTTGTGTCTTTATTTAGTGATGCAGAGAAGGTCTAGGAATGATTGTTTGAGAGAGAAAAACATCTTGCTGGCTTTTGGTGCTGGTTCAGCTACTGACTTTTCTGGGTGGGGAGACTTGTGTAAGTCCTTTGAACAAAGGCAGAGCCCTGTTTATGTGGCTGTGACCACTCAGAAACCAGACAATCCTGCTAGTCACCCCTGCTATTGGTTATGTTTCTTCCGGTACCCACCCCTATACTTCTTGTAGCTGGTCATTTATCAAAGGATCCTATAATCATCCATTGTCCCAGGAACTGCAACAGAAAAGTCGTCAAAGAGTGTGGGAACCCCTTTTCACATCCCGCGCGTTTCAAGGTTCCCGGTTCAGGGTTTGGGTTTCTGGAGAAGGCAGCACACTAATGAATAAAGAGATTCAGAAAAATATCAATTTGTAAAATGGGGGCCAGGCAGTAGTTCAACTCTAGTGGCAGAACTCCCACTCACTCTGGCTTCATTTATTTTATTAAGATTAAAATCACAAGATACAGCTGTATCCCCCAGGCCAGAAACATCAGTAGATCTCCTTAGGACTAACAGGTGGGAGCTGCTTCAGCTACCAACATCCCAGTAACCAGCTCCAACCCCTCAGAACAATCAAAGAGATGAATTAAATTCCTTCTTTATTAATAATACGATAGTAGCAACACTTCGGTTCCTCTGGCATTGGATCAGTATGACAGACACTGGGACTATTGGCCAGTCTGTGACACAGGCCTGTGTATGTTGGACCTAATGCTGGCGGAGGCTCAACAATGCTTATCTTCTGTGGCGTTCTGGTGCTCAAGACCGTGCACCTGATGATCCCCCACCTTCTCTTTGTCAGCAACGTGCCTTTTTTTGGCCATTCCTACTAACCAAACAAAAAGGATGGGCTAAGCTGTGTGAGGACTTTGAAACTGATCCCCAACAATCTATACTTCACCCCAGTTCATTACCCCCTGGGTCTCTGGGGGCAGTGTAGGGAAATGAAAAATCTGAAACCATCTTTATATTCCTTGTGAATATTTCTCCATCACACCCTCCTTGCCCAGATTATTTGAGAGTTGCACTTCATATCACAGCACATTTAAATATGTTCCGGGTGACTCAGTGGATTGAGTGTTGCCCCATGGACCAAAAGGTCCTGAGTTCGACTCACCATCAGGGCACATGCCTGGGTTTCAGGCTGGATCCCCAGTGGGGGGCATGCAGGAAGCAGTCAATCCATGTGTCTCTCTCATCGTTATTTCTATCTCCCTTTCTCTCTCTCTCTCGTCTATAAAAATATTTCTTAATAATAAATATGTTCCAGAGTCTGATCATCAAGATTCATAAGACTTCCTATAGGCTCTTAGAAAAATGCAAAGGAACTATCATATTTGTAAAAATAACACATGCAAGAATATTTTTCCAAAACTTACTTCCTAATAAATAAGACAGATGAATTTTTTAAAATTCTTTAAAATAACTCAGACCAATGATGTTTCCATTGAATTTTTTAATACAGAAGTGCAGAATTTTTATATAACATTCCCTCCACAGTTTTTGTCAGATTTGATATCTACTCGCTTAGCTAGAGACTGCTCAGATCTGCCTATGTACATGCTAACTCAGGTCAAAATCCCATGAAGTCAAAAAGGAGACTGGGAGAGTCAATGCAGGAAATGGCCCAGCCTGGGGTCAGATGCCATCTTCCTAATATCAAACGTGAAAATATGATTAAGATAATTTTTGAAGAAAACATTATATTATTGCCATACAGTTTGATTTAATGATAGCTCACTGAATTCATCATATATGTGTTCTCAATTATTTTTTATCTTGGCTGAAAATAAATGCTCAATGTTTCTTTCCAGAGCCTATTAAGGGGAAAGAAGTGAAGTTGGCAGCTTCCCTAAAGGAAAAAGGTAATATTGTATAATGAAATGTGAAAACACATTGGTTTGCCCACTGAATATTCAGTTACTTAGAACAAAGTAATATATCATTTATTTTTAATACTCTCAAACTATAACTTTCGTATGCCTCTGTATGTTTTTGAGTGAAGAACAAAATACCTATTTCCTATCATAAAATTCTAAACTGTACTATGAAATAACAAAGGGAAGAGTAATTATGTCAGAAATACTGAAAAGCTTTTAAAAATGCATATGCCCTTCTGATTTTGTCTCTGATGGGAAAACAACATTTTATAATCCCAAGGTGACTCTTATTAGGAATAGCCATGGAAACCAAGGGTTTAATTCAAAAGCAATACTTAAAATTTCTCAGTGATGTTTTGCCATTCTTAAGTTCAAATAGAGTAAAACCATAAATTTCATGGGTAGGAAAAACTTAAGAGATAAACTGTAGTCCAATATTCTCATCTTACAAAAACATAAAATGAATAGTGAAGAAGCTTTTAAAGTTATTGTAATTTCCAGCAGAGGCAACATTAGAATTCTGATCTTCTAAATCAAGCACTGCTCTCTTGAATCTTATTGCATCCCATTATACTAGTCTCTGAGTAATGTGGATCTGATATACCATACATCAAGTCATGTTCCCCAAAACATCAGTAAATATGCTAAGTTCAATGTCATACAATTGGTTTCAGAAAAATCTCAGTGCATTCTATGAGCATAGCATAGTATCATATTCAGAACTGCCTGATTTTCCTTGTTGTCAAAGTGAACATATTTGTGAACCAATGAAACCATAAAATGCACCATATTGAATGTCAGAAATAGAGCCTGTTTCTACATTTACTCTACAAAGAAATCTCCACAGATTACTGTTACTTCACAGGCCTGGCCGGGAGCTTCTTGGGCCAGATATGAGATTGGCCCTCTGTAACTGGAGGGCCTGGGAGACTGATGAAAGGCAGACCACTCCAGAACAGTAGGTGGCAGGTTTAATAAATAAGAGAACTCACTTAAAAGGCTTGTCTTGGCTGACCACAAAATGAGTAGATTTCCCCACCACCAGCTTGCCAGAATATTAAAAGCCTATAATAGAGGCCTTAACTAGGTTCAGCCAAGTACACAAGAAGCCTTAAGTGGGTTCAGTCACATGCCCAGCAGGTCTTGGTAAGCGTTAATCATCAACCCAGTTCAGAATGTCTCATCAGTACATTATTATCCTAAGGCTGGGTCCTTGGACAGCTCCTAGCTGGGGGAAGGCAAGTGGGGAGCGCATTCCTAAGCACAGGAGAGAGAATGAGGAGCTTCCAGTTGTCCTGGGGGAGCTCAAGGGTCAAACCAGTGGTAACATCTTGATGACTTTTCCCTACACTAATGTACAAGGAGTTAGTGGTAAAAATTGCCAACTTATTGGCATTGTTTTATTAGACTTCTGGTAAACCTACATACACATGTTGGAGTTTCAAGAAATATGAAGGATATGAGAAAGCTGACAGGGAATCAGCCAGAGAAATGAAGGATGTATGGAGAGTCCCCATTAGTTAATGTAGCCATGTGTAAAAGCCATACTCTGAAGTCATATTTTCCTAACTTTGCAGTTAATTTTTGAGTCAAACAAAAGTGCCATTTAACGAAGCACAGAGCACAATATGAATTTTTTTCTCAGCCCACATATGTGCTTGAGTTTTTTAAAAGCAACATGCACTCCAAACATATTAAGACATTTTTATTTTATTACTGTTGATAGTATTACAGATGTCGCCCATTTATATCTATATTTTATTTTAGAAATGTTTTATCATATTTAAAACTTTACTTTTACAATCACCAATGATAGTCTGATTTTGGTGCTATGGGAAATTTTATGTTATCCTATTATGTGAATTAGGATGTTTTTCCTTACAAAGAGATTACTACATGTTATGTTAAATGTCCAATAGGTAGAGAAATGTTGCTATATTATTCAAATAATTAATTAATGGTGAAGACTATACATTAATTTATTTTGTAGAAACTCTAAATTACTTTAATATGATCTAATTATTGATTGGAATGGGGGTTTACATAATAATCTAAATTGAACTCATTTTATGCCATTAACTAATTTAATCACAATAGTATGTTATAATTCCTTTGCCACTCTAAGACAGAAGTATAAAATATAAGAACAGATAGGAATATTATAAACATCCACATTTTTCACTACGGAAGTTTAGTTAAAAAAATTCCCCAGCAGAAATGCATCTGAACTACATATATAAATGAAAAACAATTCAAGTTTTCATTAAAATACCTGATAGTCATTTTAATTTTTGGTCATTAAAATATCCACCTAAGATTTCCCTCTCTCTTCTTTTACCTTTCTGTTATTGCACAACAGATGGTAAGTGTGGTATCAGTCAGTTCATGGCCACAGATAATGGTGGTGGGGAAGGGAGCACTTTGAAAGATACAGTTTTAACAGTTACACTTTATTTTATTACTATATAACTTTTACATTATTGTACCATTCTCTCCCTAATTTTTAATGAAAGTATATGTGGACAAGGGTTTGTACAAAATTTCAATTAAATGCAATAACCAGAACTATTATTTTTAATGTTGTCTTATTATTTTCTTAGAAATTTAGGCTTCAAATGATTGAATAAAAATATTTAATTAGTCTTTTTATTTTTACCATGATCTCTCTTAGTAATGTGCCTTGAAATTTTATTAATTGAATCTCATCATTTTTCCCCCAAACAAGCAAGCCAAATTCAGATCTGTAATACTAAGTAAGAACTATAGTACTTGATTATTCTGACCAAAAAAAAAAAGTATAATCATAATATAACTTTCAATTTGACCTGCCAGAGATATTGTCACATTAGACTTTCTTTACTTTAAGGGGGTCAATGTCATAATATATATTAGAACAGTCACAATACAAACAAATCAAATTAGGAAATAAAAAGATATAAAAGACATCCAAATGAAAAAGCAGGAAGTAAAATTATCCCTGTTGTTAAATGACATTACCTCATATGTAAAAAACCCTGACTGCACACACAAAAACTTGTTAGAATTAATAAATGAATTTAGTAAAGTTCATTGGTACAAAATCAACATATAAAAATCAGTTGAATTTCTAAACAATGAACAATCTGGAAAAAAATTAAGATAATTTTATTTATAATAGCTTCATAAATAATGAAATACTTAGGGATAAACTTAACTAAGGATACAAAAGACTAGTAAATTGAAAATTACAAAACATTGATGAAATAAATTAAAGAAGACACAAATATATAGAAAGACATCCTATGTTAATATTGTTAAAATGTCCATACCACTCTAAGTGATTTACATTTTCAATGTAATCTCTATCAAAATTCAAATGGCAGTTTTTGAAGACAGAGAAATAACAATAATAAAATTCATAATAAACCTCAAAGGACCCCAAATAGCCAAAACAATACTGAAAAAAGAAGAACAAATTTGGAAGTGTCATACTTGCTGATTTCAAAGCATATTATATGCTACTAGAGACTTGGTGCCTAAAATTCATGCATGGGGGCAGAGGGTGGGGAGGGGTGTCCTTTAGCCCAGCCTGCACCCTCTCCAATCTGGGACTCCTCAAGGGATGTCTGATTGCCTGTTTAGGCCTCCTAAATGGGCAAACATCCTTCTCACCTTCCAGGACTGCTAGCTCCAAACTGCTCACTTGCCTGCCTCCCTGATTGCCCCTAACCACTTCTGCCTGCTAGCCAGATCACTCCCTAACCACTACCTTGCCAGCCTAATTGATGTTTAACTGCTCCCCTGCCAGCCTGTTTGTCTCCAACTTCCCTCCTCTGCTGGCCTGGTCACCCTTCACTGCCCTCCCCTGCAGGCTTGATTGCCCCCAACTGCTCTCCCTTGCAGGCCTGGTCCCTCCCATCTGCCCTCCCCTGCTGGCCTGATGGCCCATAACTGCCCTCCCTTGCAAGTCTGGAACCTCCCACTGTCCTCCCCTGCTGGCCATTCTGTGGTGACCATCTTGTGTCCACATCGGGGCAGGATCTTTGGCCACATTGGGGCAGTCTTCTTGTGTGTTGGAGTGATGGTCAATCTGCTTATTACTCTTTTATTAGATAGGATAGAGACCTGGTACATGGATGGGGGCCAGCTGGTTTGCCCTGAAGGGTGTCCTGGATCAGGGTGGGGATTCCCTTGGGGTGTGGGGTGGCCTGGGTGAAGGGCCTATGGTGCTTTGCAGGCCAGCCATGCCCCCCAGTGACCCAAGCAGAGGCCCTGGGATCTGGGATTAATTTAGGTTCTACAATTGACACTGTGTAGCCTAGAGCAGACCCAAGCCTTCTGCTCACTCCTTGGCGACAGCCATTTCTATTTGAAACTTTGTAGCCTAGACTGGAGGCCTAGGCTAGGGCTGTAAAAGTTTGGCTTCCTCCATTGCCCCGGCAACCCTAGCTTCTGCTGTCTCCAGCTCCGTGGCTGCCGCCATTTCTTTTAGGATTATGTATCTTCTATAATTGAAACTTTGTAGCATTGACTGGAGGCCTAGGCCAGCAATGGCAGGCGGAAAACTTGGCTTCCTACATTGCCGGGAAAACCCAAGCCTCCCTCCTGCTCTCAGTGGTTGCAGCCATCTTGGTTGGGGTTTATTTGCTCTTGATTGGCCGGTGGGCATGGCTGTGAGCATGGCTGGATCGGAGGTACAGTCAATTTGCATATTACTCTTTTATTGGATAGGATAGTTAAAACAGTATGGTACTGGCATGAAGACAGATGTTTGACAAATGGAACAGAATAGAGAGCCCAGAAATAAGCCCACACATATTGGCTAACTGATCATTTACATGGATACAAATACATAATGGATAAGGCCTCGTTACTTTAACAAATGAGGTAGGGAGAACTGGATGTCTATGTGCAAGAGAATAAAATTGGATCCCTATTGTACACTGTACACAAAACTTAACTCAATAAGCTTAAACATAAGACATGAAACCTAGGAGAATATCTTCATGACATTGATATCAGCAATGATGTCTTGAAAATAACACCAAAAGTGTAGATAACAAAAAGAAAAATAGACTTATGAGGCAACATGAAACTGAAAAGCCTCTGCACAGCAAGCTAAACAATTAACGGAACAACTTATGCAGGAGGCAGCCAATCAATAATGCCCTCATCACTGATGTTCCCATCTCTTTCTCCCTCCCCTTCCTCTTGTGCATGCCCCCCTGTGAGGACTGAGCGCACAACCCAGGCATATGTCCTGATTGGGAATCGAACTGTGGCCTCCTGGTTAATAGGTCGATGTTCAACCACTGAGCCACACCAGTTGAGCAAAGATAATTTAAAAAAAGAAAGAAAGTAGTGATGCTTGCCAAATGTTAGAAGAGGAGTAAATGGAGAGATGTGCAACTGATATAAAGTTTATATTATTCAAGAAGTTCTAGAGATTGGTTGTACATTATTGTGCTTAAAGATACAAATAATGTACATCTAAACATTTTTATGAGAGTGAATCTCATGTATTTTCACCACATTAAAAAATGATCTGGTTAATTAATCAGTCTTTTCAATTTAAAAAAACCCTTGAATTTATCCATTTTGTATGAAATTGTGGATTCAAATATCTTTAGTGCATTGAATAAAAGTAGACATATATTCAATTTATGCTCTTAAATCTGGTTATACACTAAAATCTCATCTTGAGTTAAAATAAAAAATGTTAGTCAGGTCCCATGACCAAAAAATCTCATTCAGTAATTATGTGGTAGGGAAAGAAATGGCTTTTCAAAGTCTCATTTTGCAGGGAAAATAGAACTGTATATTTATGCTTTGATCCCTCATCTTTTCCCCAAGTCCTTAGAATGAAAGATAAAATATAGATTAATATGTTAAAAAGACCTAGGTAGTGTAAACAAAGGGAATGTGTGTGTGTGTGTGTGTGTGTGTGTGTGTGTGTGTGTGTGAAAAAATGGAAAAGAAACACAAAGCAATTAGCCAGAAGGAAGCTGCATGGATGCTGCACTGTAAGTGTTTATAAACAGCAGAGCTTATGAGCAGTTTAGTTAAGACAATAATGCACATTCCAATAAGCAGAGATTTTAAGCAAGTCACAACGCAATTAATCATGCACTGAAGTGGAGCTCCCATTCAAGAAAAGACACTAAAACAAAGTATTACTGCCAGCAATTCTCTGGGCTACAGTGAACTGGGAAACTGCATACACAAGGAGAATTGGAGAAAATAGACTCAACTGCTCATCTGGGGACTGAGAGAAGTCCCTGCTGGGTGGGTGACTTGTTCAGGAATACCCCCACTCACATGGAGGCCATAACTGAGTGACCAAAGTAAAAACTGGACTAGAGGTCGAGAGGGAGAATGGGGTGAAGTAAAGGAATAACATGATCATAGTTGAAAGAAGAGAAAGAACAAAAAGAAAAAGCAACAGTCATGATAATACAACCCACAGGTAAAATATATCTCCAAATTCTAAATCGTATGAGAAAAATTCATGTCTGAACTTAACCAATGTTCCTATGCTGCTACAACTAGTGATTACAAATATTCTGGTGTCCAGTGATTGACATGAGAACATTTCAGTTTTAATGTTATGTAGTGTTCTAATTTTCTAAACTAATATTACAGAGATTTATTTTGTCTTTTGTAACTGAGAATTCCTATAAGCAAACCCAGTTGATTATATAAATTTATTCACCATTCTGAGTATTTTACATTTTCCTAATAACATTGAAAATCACATTTATCATCTATGCTTATGACATTGTCATCCTCTAAGACATATTCAGATTTGCCACAACATTGTTTTTTAAAATCTAATATTTAGCCAGAATACTTGATTTAAGAATCAACATTAGTTTTTTCTTCACTTTCATATAACTTTTCTGGAGTTTTTTTTTGTGTGTAGGTCCTGTTTCTAGTTATTTGATATGACATAATTCTGCTTTGAAGTATTTTAAGGAGAAAATATTATGACTATCATGCTAACAATTAAGAAATTGATGCACAACCATGAAACGATTATCCAAGTTCCTATGCTTGATTAGATACTTAGTGTCAGATTTAAAAGTACCAAAAATAAACTTGTTTGCCTTTTTTCTTTGGTACTAGAATATATTAGCAAAACCTACCCTAACATGCAAAGATTTTTTCATAATAATTTTATTATATTTGCTAGGAATGAAGGAAAGTTATAGATAATTTGTTGAGGAAAAAGATTAGTATTCAAAAGCATACGATGTTCATACGTGCCTTTACAAATCTAGGGTTACTTATTTCCTGAAAGAATGTTTAAGTGAAAATTGTATCAGTAACAGCAGCACTTTCCTCCTAAGCAGCAACTTACAGCCTAAACTTTTTTTGTGTCCCCCAGGCCAAAATGCAAAGTTGACAGTATAAAAAGGGGTTGTGTGTTGGTAAGAGGAGTAGTTCAGTTTGCCAGAATTTTCTCTGTAATTATTAGCTTTACAAAATAATGTACCCAAGCACTGAGGATTTTTATTTCCTTTCTCCCCCCAAAAAATGTACAATGATAGTATGCACACAACTATAAGTATTTGAAATACATGGCCAGTGATAAGCACAAAGCCCCAATCTTCCTTCCTTGGTATCCTTCCCATGTGAGTTCTCATTTAAGAAAGACAGAAGAGAGTGAGAAAATGAGCCACTGGCACCAAGATGTTCACTTTTCTTTCACTCCAGGCCGCCTGGTGCAGTGATCTAACATGCTTCTCTTGCGGGGATACTTTTTTAAGGTTGTAAAAAGCCTTTCTATTGTTCCTGTTCACTTAAAAAATGCAAAGGTGTTACTTATCATGTAAAGCCATCTATTATTTTTACATCTTTGAAACAGATATAGGATTATCCGTACTTAAACCTTTGACCCTTTATTAATTTAATTGATTATTTTCACTTCAAGTTAAAGAAAATGAGTGCAGATGTGCAGGGGAAGGGATAAGACTCAAGTTAAAGAGTGCCTCTCCCTTGATAAGGAAAAAACAAACAAAGAAAGAAAGTGTGCTTACTAACCTTGACAAATTATTTTTGCACGGCTTCTGAACCCATTGACTGGTTTAAAGTTAACTGGCTCATTCCCTGAAATATGCCCAACCAGCTCTCTTACCATCTTCAGACTACATCGCAGGACCTTGTTCTGACTGACTATTCTTTGAGGGACCTACATATGTTCAGCCTCCTCCAATTATTTCTTACTTATTTCAGTGGGTACTCTTCGTGTTGGATGCTTCAGGGAAGAAGAGAATAATGAGGCACACGTAGCGATTCATAAAAAAAAAGAGTATATAAAAGCTAGTGACATTCTCAGATCCACGGTACCTTGTATTTAGCATAGGCAAAAAACAAAGGATCACGAAAATGAAATGATGGCAGAATGGGGCAGGGGGAGTGTAGGTATGCGTTTATTCTGTGCTGCAAAGAGACAATGCCCTCTGGCTCATCTGGTGTTTTTATTGTCCACTCAGCAGACTTCCTCTGGGAGCCTCACACTCCTACAGGAATCTTGCCAAGGAGGGACTGCAGAATCAGGACGTAGGCATAAAGACTGAGTCACAAACGAAGCTCTTGCATTACAAACCAAAGGCATTCTAGAACTGTAGTTACAGAAGCTGATACAGCATAATTATTTTTCCTTGTTGATCTAATGGGAATCAGAGGTGAAGAGAGAGAGTCAGTCACAGAACACACATGTGGGGAGTGTCTGCTCATGGGCATATGAGTTACGGAAAAAGCACTGAGCTCAGTACCTAGAGACTCTAGCTTCTGCTTTAAAATAACCAGCTACAAACCAGTTAATTCACCTAGCTACTCTGGATATTTGTATCTGAAGTTAAATTGATAGTTCCAACAATAAATATAAAAACCTAAGATAATGTACAGCAATGTTGAATGTCTGGTGGGTAAGTTCTAATGCACTTTTCCACTTGTGTAAGGTTTTACTCTTAATGGAACAGGAATTTCACCGGACATTTTGGTCTAAACTACCTGAATGTGAAGCTTACAAATTTTGTTTTCCTGGCATTTTGAAACAACAATTTAAATTCTTTTGCATCAATGAGTTTAAGTGTTGGTAGAATATACTATGGATATTTTAGTTTCTAAGACTCCAAAGATAAACAAGACAAAATCCTATTTTCCCAAATCTCCCTGAACTTGGATAAAGAGCTGGGAATGAGGAACAGCAAAGTGGCCCCCTACACTGCCTCAGACCAAGCACACTGGACTTTTTATCCAATAAGGAGATATCTATTATCCCCGTGGTGGGGTGTGAGGGAGGCAGCCATCAATGATTCTCTCCCATCAGTCATGTTTCTATCTCTCTCTCCCTTTCCCTTCCTCTCTGAAATCAATAAAAAATATATTTAAAAAAATAAAGAAAATAATACAACAAAAACACAAGAGGTATATATGCCAGAGAGTATTGAAATGCAATAACAGTGCCAATGTCATTTTCTGCAGGGTTCACATTGAAGTATTATAAGAAGTAGGGTGTGAGTGGCTGTGAAATTCTCTATTACATAAAATTCGGCAGTTAAACTAATTACAGTGTTTTATTTTTGTAACTCCAGAAGATGAGACTCTGTTAGGCTAAAACCCAAATCCCTGATACACAGTTTATACTCAATAAATATCTCAACCATGAGATCAGTTGTTCTGCTATTTGCAGGAAGAAATATTATAATGTATCAAAACCATCACATTAATCAAAACAACATTTTTTGTCAAACTTGAATTATAAGGCCCAGGTTAGTCGTGAAATAAGAGAAGGGATTAGAAAACATAGAAATATAGTCAGCTATCACATTGGTTTGGATGGTGTCATGAGCATTATCTGTATAGATTATAAAATATGCACTTAACCTATATTGATATTAAGTTAAAATGCAGAATTTCTAAACAAAAAATCATTCTTAGAATTATAAAAATACTTCATTTTATTAATTTTTATATCATTATACTCAATCTAGGCCTATTTATTTTATAAAGTTAATAATAACAAATATTAATAGAAAATAGTTAATTATACCAGTTTGAAATTATAAAATAAACCACCAGGTGGAGCTCCATGAATTGAGTGCATGCAGTTGAAAATAGAAAATTGATTAAATTAATAAAAGTTATATATTTTTCCTGAATAGTTTTTATTAGTTTTCTTAATTGAAATACTAGTTAGCTTATGAATCACAAGGAACAGACTCTTATTAAAGACAAGATGTCAAATTACTTGATTAGTATGAAACTTTCGGAAAACTGGATTTTAAAAACAAAGTTCTTTCACTTAAGTTACTTTATAATTTACTAATAAAACATGTTCATTATATATTGATGGAACTATATTCTATATCTATATAAATAAAATTTAAATTGAGAACAGATGAGAAAAATCTATAAAATCTACTTTTTAAACTGCTTAGTACTATTTTTAAAGAATGTTTATTTTTTTTCCTTGTTTGTTTGTGTGTGTGTGTGTGTGTGTGTGTGTGTGTGTTATATTTTATCCCAGAACCTGAAACTAAAAAAGATGAAAAGCCATCAAAAGCAGGTAAGGACACTTTGTAAGCTTTACAAGGTTAGAAACATGGCTGGTTTTATAATTAGGGTAAAGCTTTGAGAAGACTAAAATATTGAAAAAATACTGGTGTACCCTCGCATATATTTTAAATGTAATCAGCAATAAGCTTCTATGTAGGTTAAATTAAAATATGTGCTATTTTTCTTCTGGTAGATTTTGGGTTAGTTTATCAATGTGCTGGAACTGTTAGCATATGGTGTTCCTTATTTATCTACTGAGGATAATATAAATTTCAGAGGCGCTAGCCAGGTCATAGCAAAATGCCTCAAACTTAGGATTGATCAAACCTTATGAAATCCCCTATATTCAACTATTTTACCACAAAAACAGTAGTTTCAAATTGTTTAATCTAAAAGATTCAACCATTTCTTTTCCTTTAATTAAGTATGCAGATTTTTGGAAAGGTAATTCCTCCCCTATTGTTCATTCCTTTGAAAATTGGAATACTTTTTTAAAGATTTTCTAAAAACAGGCTTTGTGAGGAAGTCAAGAGATTAGCTGGGTGCTCTTAAAATAGGTGTTAAAAGTTAGAAGGAGAAACATTATAAAGATCGTAAAATGCAGGAGAAGATTAAAAATATTATCAAAATGTTTAATTAATCGAAATCTTTCTAGGGTTAATCCTATTCCAAATATTTTATATTTTTATAAAGGTACTTATGTGTCTACATCTATATATGTAAGAGAATGCTATATCTCTATCTTCCAATACAGTAAAAGTGATATTACATACATGTAGACATTTTTAATATTGGTCTTGAAATATTTGCATATACTCATTTCCACAAATTTTAACTGATATTTAAGTGATTCTTATTTCACCTTTTCATGTATGTATTAAATATTAACCTGGATTATTACCATCACTTCTCTTCAAGGTACTGCCAACATACAAAAAGGGAATTGTTTGTGTTTTTTTAATTTTTAGTGAATAAACAATAATTTTAAGTAACTTTGCATCATCTGAAAGCATGCATTTTATGAAAAATAAATAAGAAAACAGCAATTTTTAACTGTAAAATTATGCATGATAGAAATGAAAGACACATTGAGGCTTTACATCAAAAGTTATAATTGAGCTTCAGATTATCTGCAAAAATGAGAAAACTACATAGAAAAACTTGCTCCAGGAGAAACCAAGATGGTGGCATAGGTAAACACCTGAAATTGTGGCCTTGCACCACTTCAAAACTACAACTAAAAGACAAAACAGACATCATCCAGAACCACATGAAGGCTGGCTGAGTGAAAATTATACAACTAGAAGGAAAGAGAAAAGCACACTGAGACTCAGAGGAGCTGTGGAAGTAATGCAAAGGTACGAAGGTGCGCATGTGCACAGAAAAGGCTGGCAACTGAGGACATGGTTGTCTTTCTCAATTGGGAGGGAGACACAAGCTCCCAACTTCTCTGAACTTCAGTTCCTGGTGAGACTCTGAGGACCCAGACTCATACAGGAGAAACTGGACTGTCTAGCAGCAGGTGGAACTCGAGGGTGGCTTTCTCTTGGAGGTGCTTGCAGCAATTACCATGGGACACTGAGACCCAGGGGCTGCTCTGCCCTGTGGATTCCCTGAGACCCCCCCACCCAAGCTGTGTGCAGAGGCTTTTGCATATGAATGGCTTGGCCCTTTGCAATATAAAATTACCTAACAAACTGCAGCTGGGTCAGAGAGACCCAGAACATCTAAAAGAAGGCCCAAGGCCCCATAGCAGCTTGCATTGCTTCACAGCTAGGCCTCATCTGGGCACCTCCAGACCCCAAAGAAAAGGAATCAGCAGATCTCTCCATAGCTCCTGCTGGGTGGCCTCAGGCAGAGGCTAAATTTGCACCTCCTTAGATCTCCCAGTGGTCAGAGTGGGACCATCCAGATTACAACTCCTCAGATCCATAAGGGACACATTCAGGGGGCAGACTCAGTGAGCACCAAAGCCCCACTGAAGAAAGTCTTGCCCTATAAGGGTGTCTCCAGCACAGAAGTTCTCCCATCATAGACACAGTTGATTCTCACAGCCAATTGGCTTGGAGGTCAATTCCTCCCAGTGATACCAACTACAATCAAGGCTTAACTACAACAAGACTCTGCACACAGCCCACAAAGGGGTGCACCAAGAATGTCCACCTCAGATAACTGGGGAGGCTCAGCCACTGGGCCCTATGACACCTATCACAAAAGCCACTCTATCAACACAGGGAAGCAACCAAAATGTGGAGACAAAGAAACAGGTCACAAATGACAGAAATGGAAGAAAGCAAATAACTGGATATAGAGTTCAAAACCACGGTTATAAGGTTTTTCAAGAATTTTCCAGAAACCACCAATAAATTTAGTGAAACCTTCAAGGATATGAAAAAGGACCAACTAGAAATTAAGCATACATTGACTGAATTAAAGAATAATATATAGAGATCTAACAGAAGACTAGTGGTTCATAATAATCTAGTCAAAGATTTGAAATATGAAGAAGCAAAAAACACCAAACCAGAAAAACAAAAAGAAAAAAGAATCTAAAAATATGAAGATAGTGTAAGGAGCATCTGGGACAACTTCAAACATACCAACATCAGAATTATGGGGGTGCCAGAAAGAAGAGAGAGAGCAAGATATTGAAAACCTATTTGAAGAAATAATGACAGAAAATTTCCCCTACCTGGTGAAAGAAATAGACTTACAAGTCCAGGAAGCACAAAAAACCCCAAACAAAAGAAATCCAAAGAGGACCACACCAAGATACATTATAATTAAAATGCCAAGAGCAAAAGACAAAGGAATAATATTAAAAGCAGCAAAAGAAAAACAATTAGTTACCTACAAGGGAGTACCCATATAACTGTCAGCTGATTTCTCAGCAGAAATTATGCAGATGGGAGAGGCAAGAAATATTCAAAGTGATGAATAGCAAGAACCTACAACCAAGATTACTCTACCTAGCAAAGCTATCCTTTAGAACTGAAGGTCAGACAAATAGTTTCACAGATAAGAAAAAGCTAAAGAAATTCATCACTGCCAAAACAGTATTATATGAAAGGTATTCTTTAAGAAGAGGAAGAAGAAGAAAGAGATAAAGCTAAAATTTTTGAAAAATACATATCTCTCAACAAATGAATCTAAAAATCAAGGGAATAAAAAAAATCTGATGAACAGAATAAACTGGTGAATATAATGGAATCAGGGGCATAGAAAGGGAGTGGACAGACAATTCTTGGGGAGAAAGGGGTGCGGGGGTGCAGGAAGAGACTGGACAAAAATCATACACCTATGGATGAGGACTGTGGAGGGAGGTAAGGGCAGAGGTTGGGGTGGGAACTGGGTAGAGGGGAGCTATGGGGGAAAAAAAGAGGCACAGCTGTAATAATCTGAACAATGAAGATTTATTTAAAGACTAGGGGCCCCAGTGGGTGGTCCATCAACCCAACCTGTCTCCTCTCACATACTGGGAGCCCTCAGGGGATGTCCAACTAATGGCTCACCCCCAGCCTGCCCAAGGCCTAAAACCCAGCCATCGCCCTGCTCAGCTCAGCCCAGGCTGCCTTCGACCACCCAGCCCAGAGGGCTGGGCGCTTGCCTCCACTTCCGCTCTAAGTGCCTGGGGGCCGGGCACTTCCTGCTGCCACCACCACCACTGCTACTGCCACCTCTTCCACTGCTGCTGCCGCCTCTTCCCCTCACAGCGCCTGGGGGCTGGACGCTTGCCTCCACTGCTGTTTCATCTCCACCCCCGGGGTCAAGCGCTCACACCACTTGGCCCCGCCCCTGCTCCTGATTGGCTGGTAGCATAGCCAATCAGGAGTGAAGGTATGGTCACATTTGCATGTTTCTCTTTGATTATATAGGATTTTTTTAAAAAGAAAAACTTGCTCCATCCTTGACACTCTTACTGGGCTTGGTAAAAATTTGCTGATCAGATAAGAGGTGCATTATATTGCTCCTTACAGTACACATAGCATTGTGTATGCTTTATTTTACTGTTGATATACAATGGAAAAAGTGACACATGTGCTATAAATTTCCTACTATTAGTTTACATTAAATATTGATGTATATTTTGAGATTATAATTATCTTTAACTTCCTCAGAGAAAAGTCAGCATTAATAAAATATTTTATTATAAGATATAATCAATCAACAATTTATTGAAACCATATATTATGCTAATATCACTGCTATATGTCTAGAATTGTGCTTAGTATTACAAAATTTACAAACAAGTTATAAGAGATTGTTTCCATTCAAGAGAGTATCATCAAGGACATAGACATGAACTACTAAAAGATGTCTGCAAGGTAATTCATTATATTGGATTTCTAGAGAGGAACCATTCCTCTAGTCTGTGGCAATCAGTGGAAACTTCAAGGAGAAGAAGAATTTAAGGAATATGTAAGAGCAACTCAATAAGGGAGATCATCATAAAGAGTGATGGAAGCAGTGCTAGCTTTAGAGTAGAAAGACATTCATTTGACTTTCTTTGCTACATGCAGGAATGTGACTTTCCTTAAATTACTTAACATTTCTGAACTTCAGGTTTCTTATTTATTGAATGAAGATCATCATATTCATCAGGTGGGGTTGTTACAAGAAATAGAGTTGATACCTGCCACTTGGTCCAATTCAGCTTCCTGGAAAAGACAAAGAAGTGGTGGGGAGAAGGGAAGTGTCACCTGGAAGATAGGGAAGTATGGTGTATCGGCATCCCAAAGCAGAACACTTTGGAGAAAAAGGGGAAAAGTTAGCAGGAACAATGTTGCAGGAAGATCAAGAAACATGGTGACTGAGAAAAAGCCATTCTATTTGACAAAAACCTGTTTTTCTGTGACCTTTGGGGGAACATTTCCAATAGAGTGGTGGAAGTAGAAACCAGGTTATAGAAATTAACAAGAGAGTTTACTCATAATCAGCGGAAACTAATTCTTTCAGGAGTTTGTTGTTAAAGGAAGGCAACATATTCTATCCCAGCAAGTAGAACCAATGAGAGATGTTTCTGCTTTCATGGTTGTGATAGGGCAGAGTTGTCCAGGGAGAGGAGGGGCAAGGAATCCAGAGGGACATATTAATTAGGAGAGAGTGTTGGGATACACATCATAGATGGAGGCGATTAGCTTAATTATGATGAAGAAAAAATTTCCCCAAAGCTTTGAAGGCATAATGAGAGGGCAGGTTAAATTAAAGCTTGGTGTATAATAGGAGGCTCCTGCTGAGTGGTCTTTTCTCCTAAATTCTCTTCTGCAAAGGTGACCACTAGCATGTTCCTTGCCATTTTCCAGGGATGATTTTTTTTGCTCAAATTATGCTGACCCTTAGGCAACATTTGACACATTCACCATCTCATATTTCTCAAAATTAAAATTCTTTTTTTTTGTTTTTTTGGCAAAACCTAAATCATGTAAATCCACACTGTTAAAAATAAAACAACTAACGATGACTTTGTTTTTAAATACTGGAGCAACATTACAATAATTATTTATTTTTGACATAGCATATTAGCCACTAAATTCCTTTGTGTGTGTGTGTTTTTTACACCCCCAACCCGCAAAGAAAATGATAAGTAGGATATGCGTTTCGTTAAGTAATTGGAGAATAGCTAAGTGCTCTTTTTGGGAAGCAAATGACTTTAATTATAAGCAGTACTATAATTTAAAACAAAAATAGACCCAGTAAGTAATAAACAACAATTTTTTATTTATACAAAATTAATAATTATAAACAAACTCTTCAGAGTTCTATACTTGCCTTTCTAACTGCCTAGTCAACATCTTCACAAGGTTAAATGCCAACACATCACTTTGCTTAAAATTGAACTCAACATCTCTCCCATTGTTTTTTTTGCCTTTTGTTCCTTATCTCAAAAAATAGAATTCATGATTCAGCATTCAGTTACATTGACTTAAACTTCTGAGTCATTCACAGCTTTTCCTTCTCTTTCACAACTCAAGTAGGTGCCAAGTATGCGTCTCCCAAATTTGTTCTCTCCTTTTATTTTCTCTCCTGGTAAGACCCCTGTTCTAGTTCTCATTATCTCTTGCCTGAATACATATACAAACTCATGACCTAATCAACTACCTTCTTCTTGCAAAGTTTTTTTTTTTTCTTTCTGGATGCGTATCAATAGGGAACAGTGGTGGGTTCACTGTCCCTGACACATTTCTTCACGTGGTTCCCATTGTCTGATCTTCCACCATTACTCCTTCCCCTTCTAAATATTTTAATAAGATCATCAGTTCTATGCATTTTTTGTCTATTTGCTGTCTTTCTAATAACATTTTCCTTTTACTCTAGATACAGAACAAAAACACCTTAGCTATTTACCTTGCCTCCAATCTTGGCAACTTTAGTTTTTCAACTACTCTTCTTCTTCTTTCTTTTTTTTTTTAATATATTTTATTGATTTTTTACAGAGCAGAAGGGAGAGGGATAGAAAGTCAGAAACATCGATGAGAGAGAGACATCGATCAGCTGCCTCTTGCACGCCCCCTACTGGGGATGTGCCCACAGCCAAGGTACATGCCCTTGACCGGAATCGAACCCGGGACCCTTCAGTCCGCAGTCCGACGCTCTATCCACTGAGCCAAACCGGTCCTGGCCAACTACTCTTCTTTAGTTATAAACACACACCATGAGTTTTCCTGCCGTGGTCTCTCTGCAGATCTTTTGCCTCTAGCGGATCATATAGTGTCTGAGTTTGTTGAACAACTGTGTGTCTAAACGCCTATGTTATATCTCCTGCACGTCCCTTACTGGTGATAGAGCACAACTCAGATATGTGCCCTCACAGGGAATCAGACGACCACCTCTTGGTTCATAGGAACTCTCAACCACTGAGCCACACTGGCTGGGCAAGACCACCAAGTTATTGATGTGCTCACTAACATTTGAGAACTACTACTATAGAATCCACAGTCATCTCCTGTAGCCCTTACCTTCAGGAAAGAAAAATAGCAAGCTACTCTCCAGCTTGGACACATGTTTTTGAATGATTGCTTTCTATTGGATTTTAAGGGTATAAGGATAATGAACTTAAACTCTCAAGAAATATATTGTATCAAGGTGGAGATCATTAAGTAAATAGCTAAAGAATGAGTCAAACAAAAAAGAAAACTTGAACAGAATATGGTTTGCAAACACAGAGGAAAGTTATATTTCTATGGGCTTTTGGTTCAGGGGGAAAATGCCAAAAGAGAAGTTATAGGAGTAGACTTAGAGAATGAGTCAAGATTAGCCAGGGGAAGAAAGCCCAGCTGGGGGGTTCTGGAGAGAGAGAGAGAGAGAAAGCACAAGCCACAGCTGGAGGTGGGAAACCAGAGGAGCATTGGGTGCTACAAGGATTTCACCTCCACTGCAGCATAGCGCGTGAGCGGATTGGAGTAGGTGAGACTGAAGGGCAACAGCAACAACAAAAAAACCATGGCTTCCTGAGTAAGAGTTGTGTTTTCTTCCTAAAGGAAATTGGGAACAATTGAAAGTCTTTAAGCAAAATGAAATAACAGCTTCCATTAGAATTATAAATTATTCATTTTGGCTAATCACCGAGATTGAAAATGAAAAGGATGCTAATAGCTTCAGGAAATCCGTTTTCTGAAGATGACACTATTGCACTGAAACTCTAGTTATTAGAAGATCTTTATAGAACACTACTAGGAAGAAAAGAAAGCAAGCTGTTATAGAAGTATTAAGGAACAAAATTGCCATAATTTGGGGGGAGGATGATAAACATTCAGATAACTCCCAGGCTTCTGTCTTGGAATAATAAGTATGTGGATAGTAGCATCATATATTATGATTGGAATTTCAAAAAAGGTGGCATTTAGAAAAAGAAGCTTATATCTATTATGCAATTTTTATATATTTTACACATATTTTTGTTGAGCAGTTATTATATGCTGAGTACAAAAGACATTGGTGAACACAAAGTTCCAGCCCTCTTAGAGTTTATAATCTAGTTAATGTGGGGTGGGAGAAAGGTATTTGGGGTTAGAAGTACCTGTAGGTTATGCATTTAGGTATGCTTATCAGGCACCCTGAGAGAAAACATAGTAGCAGATTTGGCAGTTCCCAGCAAAGGTTTTCTGGCTTAAACAATGGGAGTTATTGACATCTGCCCTGGGGAGTGTGAACTGAGGAAGCAAACCAAGAACACTAATGTTGAAGGAGTGGGTAAAGGAGAAGAAGACCCTGAAGGAATTAAAAAGCAAGCAGCAAAAGAACAAAAACAGAAACTAAGGAAAGGTGGGTGGGGTTCTTTTAGAAGTTGGAGAAACTAGGGAGAAAAGAATATCAAGGAGGAGGAAGCTGTTTAAAGTGTCAAATTTAGCATAAATTTACAGTAAGATTAAGACTGAAAAGTATTCATTGGGATGTATAATATGGAGTCATTGATGACCTTATGAGCAGTTTAATGAAGCCTAATGGTTGGAAGACCTATTTCGTTTTATGTTTATTATAGTTTGAGGTATTTGATTGGAGCTCAGGAAACAGGCCAGAAAATAAACTTTATATACCTCATATACACTGGAGACTATTTTAAATCTTGTCTGAAAGGGAAAAGAAAATGCATTTAGTCAGGAAAATGGTGTGGCAGAGTAGAGAGCGGGAGATGTGTCATTCCTCAGTTCTGGGCCTCCTCATGAAACTGCAGGTCAGATGATTTCTAGTCTGTCAAACGGAGACATGAGGGCAAGACATGAGGGCAATTGTCTTTACAAGTTTGCAGTGTTAAGGTATCTCTAACAGGCAGCAATAATGGGAAAGCGCTAAAAACGTAGGCATACACTAATTCCATTTTAAAGACATGAGAGAGAAGGGATTTATGTTTATAACACCTAAAATTATTTCAGTCTGTTTAATTACCACTGAGAGCAAACCATTTCCTTTCTAAAAAAAAAGATCTTATTTGTTACTTCAGTTGACTTGAGTAATATCTCTTCAGGGGTTCCTATGATACCACTTTTCAAAATCTTGAACTTTGTTGGTTCATTTCTTGTATTTTCTATGTCTGAAATAGTTCCTGGTACCTAGTAAGAGCTCAGTAAATGTTTTTGAATAAACAAATTAAGAATTTAGTTAAATAGTCAAATGGACCTAGAAGCCTATTTCCTTATGTGTTAAATGGGGAAATTGGTCTCATTTTCACTATAAGTGTTAAAATATTTAATTTAAAAAACATATAATCTGCCCTAACTGGTTTGGCTCAGTGGAGAGAGAGTCGGCTTCCAGACTCAAGGGTTCCAGGTTCGATTCTAGTCAAGGGCATGTACTTGGGTTGTGGGCACATACCCATTAGAGAGTGTGCAGGAGGCAGCTGAAGATGTTTCTCTCTCATTGATGTTTCTATCTCTCTATCCCTTGCTCTTCTTCTCTGTAAAAAAACAGTAAAATATATTTTAAAAAACCATACAATATTATATAGTTCAATTATGAATATAAATCAATAGCAGTATTATTAATATAGTTTTTATTTCTTATTGTAAAAGGGAGGAATGCCCTATATATAAGTAAGCTATTTCTTACACTTGTATTTTGCAAAGTGTTTCGCACAGAAGACTAGTTATATAATTGCTACATGAAAGATTTTAAAGTTACATAAGTTTGGGAAAAGCTCTTGGAATTCATCACATATGTGCACACATTTGGGAAGTTTGCTAGTAAAAAAACAACAGTTATAATTTTTTTTACTCGATATTTCTTAAAGTTATTCAACCATGATATATTTTTGCTTTTGTAATATAATAGCAGTGTTCAGCTGAACACACAGAGAAATTGTCTTACATTTACTTAAAAGATCTCAGGAAGCAATAGAGCAAAGATAATAGTGTTTGTTTGTTTTTTTTAAAGTAGTGACATCTATTTTAAAAAATCTAAATGAGAATGACAGGAAATAATAGTCAATTGTGTTGCAATTAGAACAATGAAGTTGTGCTAACATATAAAATAAATGTATACTCAGGCATTGCTATCTCAAAATTTCATTTTATTTTTTCCCCATAGAAACAACAACAACAAGAAGAACCCTAGAAAATTCTTAGGGGAGAAGGTGTTCATTCTTTTTCAGGATTAAAGAAAGTATTAAAATTATGCTGACATGGAAAATTGATTAATTGCTACCAAGTAGCCATGGTGATAAAGACTTCATAAGTATCCCTGTAGACAGCCATGTATACCTAAGAGGCACAGGTCAATCACCATGTCTATCACAGACTAACGTTTACTATGTAATGGAACTAGACACTGAGGAGGAAATGAAGTACAAGTGGAAAAGAGCCAGTACTCCAGATTCACTGAGGACATGTCATCAGCAGGCCTCTAGTTAAAGGGATGGGGGAGCTTGGAGAAGACTGTGGGATGACGACCAGCTCCTTGTTGGAACCGTAGGTGGACAGAGATAACATTTACCAGCACAGGGAATATGTTTGGAGGAGAGAATAGTAGGTCATGGGTTAAATTTGGAATTTATGAAGTTTAAATTTCCTGAGGCATATTTATTTTTCTATAGGAAGTTAAATATGTAGGTCAAGAGTGAGATAAACCCATATATCTCTTTATATTCCATTCTCTATATTCCACAACTTTTCAAAGGATATGTGTGATATCTGAAACTCACGTCCTTTCCTATGCTCTTTGAAGGAGCTGCACCTAGCACAGTATTTCAACCAAATCTAATTTCTATGACTTACCAGAATTAAACTTGTCAATAGCAATTGTTTCAATTAGTAGGTCAGCCTTACAGGCTAACTACACTTGAGGGACTGAAGTGCTTAGCATAACTAAGTGCTGAGTAAATGCTTGTTGAATAAATAATTGAATAGTTTAATAATCACAGTGTGATGTCAATGCTATATCAAGTTCTATATTTAAAAAAGGCTTTAAAACAATGGTTCAGAATAACCTCCTCTATTTTTTTCTGTTGGTTCACTATTAAAATCTTCCAGTCTTGCCCAGCTGGTGTAGCTCAGTGGTTGAGCATTGACCTATGAACCAAGAGGTCACAGTTTGATACCTGGTCAGGCCACATGCCCGGGTTGCAGGCTCGATCCCCAGTGTGGGGTATGCAGGAGGCAGCTGATCAATGATTCCCTCTCATCATGATGTTCTATCTCTCTCTCCCTTTCCCTTCCTCTTTGAAATCTATTCCTATAATAATAAAAGCATAATATGCTAATTAGTCCAGACAGCTGAACACCCTTATGGACATCCTTCCGCATGACGTTTCCAGACAAAGCCAGGGCTGCAAGGGCCTAGTCCCCTTGCACAAATTTCATGTTTCTGGCCTCTAGTATATATATATAGAATGTTTCAGTATCTCTTATCTGATGATGGTAAAAACAAACATTTGCTATTAAACAGTTTCGTGTACATCACTTGTAACCCATTTAAATATCAAAGGATAAGACCCAAATGATCCCTCACCATTCATTTGAGACAAAAAATAAAATTGCATCAGAGGAATTGTTAGAACAGATTGGTGAAAGAATGCTTGAATAACAACTAAAACAATTCCATTGTAATTTATTAGCATTCAGCTTCAATAAATTTAACAAAATATTTGGTGACTAGAAAACTTAGTACAATGCAAAGCCAATGAGGATGAAAAATTCCTTTCTGTATAGATGTTTCACTGGGTATGTTTGCAGGAGGACACATTAGCCACAGACCTCAATACAAATAGACCTTAAAGAACGTCCTCAAAATGATCTTGTCATTCTGCCGAGTAGGATTGCTTTTAAAATTAAAGAAAACCATGAACAATGCTTTTATTTCTTATCTACTAGACAGCATTTCTATCTTAACATGAAATAAAAAGTTTTTCAGAAATTTAATTCCAATTGTCAGAGGCACTTTTTGCTTACTAAATGGCTTTCAGAATACTAAGGGGTAATTTACAAGCATTAATTGTAATTTCTTTCCCTGATTTTCAGCACTACATAGATAATGCTAAACTTCACATAATTTTTATTAAATCTCTAAAAATATATTTCTGAATATTAGCTAACACTACATTATTGTTTTGAACAAGTGACTTTACACTGTGCATTTGATAAATGAGACTGTCCCTAAAGGAAAATACCCCTGTAGAGAAAAAAAGGATAAAAAGAAACATTTGTTTACATAAATTCATATACAGATCAAAAAGCATTTCTTTTAAAGTTTTATAATGTATTCTATATATTTCTATTTCTTCCATTTTAATTTTAATTAAAATATTAGAAAAACTCATAAATATGTAGCTGAATAATGATGGCATCTAGAAAAATGCAATACGATTTTGGAACTGATTCAAGCATCCTATAAAAGTCCTTATATTTTTTTGCCTCCTCCAAATGGTTTGCTTATTCAGTATACATAGTACAGAGTTTAGACATTAATCTTCAAGTCAATTTAAAAGGTAAAGTGCCTGTTAGGTTTTTTTCTGGCTAAAGTGTATAGCTACAGCACAGCCAACATCTGCTCTGTACTAAATATGTATATATTATATTTGGAACATACTGGCCATAAAAACAAGGTATGTTAATCTGTCTTTAGACTTAAACATGCCCCCACAGCAGGATATTTATCTAGAGTTTGGTAAAGCGAATTACTAAAGAGCAATAAAACCAAAAAGAATGCTGCAATATTTCAGGTTGATTTCTATTTAAATGTTGTTTCCATAAGAAATTATTTACTACTTAGACTTAAATTAATACTTAACATAAATATATAATTTTAGACCTGGATGAGATTTTAGAAATAATTTAATCTAACTTCCTCTATTTCTTTTCTTTAATCATATATAAATATATATATATACACACCTTGTAAAGTTATCACCCCAATAACTATAGTACCCATTTGGTACCATACATGATTATTACAATATTATTGACTATACATTCCCATGGCTGTTTTGATAACTGACAATTGTGCATCTTAATCCCTCTGCTTACATATGGTGTTGGTAAGTCAGGGAGAATTGGTGATCAGAGAGAACTGATAAATAGAATGGTGGGAATAGAAGTTAGAGTATAGTAAATTAATAATTAAATGGGGGTCAAGAGATGAACAAAAAGCAAGTAAAGATGGCAAGTTTAAGACACTGATTTGAGCAGAGATGGGATGGCAAGTATGAAACAATACAAAATCAAAGGAAGATTGTGTGTGTTTTATTGTCACAATCTTTGTTGACATTTCAAAAAATTAAAACTGATTATGGATAGTGGAATGGCTGGCAAACAATGGCCTATGCACGGGCCACCAGTTTCTGTAAATAAAGTTTTATTGTAACACTGCCATTCCTATTCAGTAACATATTGCTTATGACTGCTTCCATGCTACAAAAGCAGAGTTGAATAGTTGCAACAGAGATTATAAGGCCCCAAATTCAAAAATATATACTGTCTGACTTTTCACAATAAATTTACCAACCCTTGCACTAGGGTTCCTCATGCCATATAAGCAAATGATATTTCTAGTCATAAGGGTTCCAAATTCAGTAGCAATCACTTTTCAATGTATTATACTGGGATAGATAACATAGATAATATTAATAGAATTTTTTAAAAAATTATCTCAGGTATTTTTCATCTTGAATAATTAAGGGTTAAAAATAATGTCTCAAAAAATTGTCTTACCTTAATGTAAAATTAAAATTTTGCACATAAGAGTTTGTGAACAAATTATTTTTTAATGGTGAAATGAAATTAAGCTAAGAGTTTTATTTTTTTAATGATTTTTTAAAATAGTAACTTGGCATGAACATTAAATTACATAGCCTATAAAATTTAAATAAAGAAAAATATCTGGGGTCTTGAATAACAGCGAAATTTTTATTTTTGTTTAATTTTGATTTTCAAATGTATAGTGTTCCATCATAATCAGTGACGATTCAATGAGAATTGAGCGACTCAGTCTTTAATATTATTTTAACTTTGTCTAGGCAAAGAAGTCAAGCCTAAGCCTCCACGTATGTTATGTACACGACTAAATAGTAACTAAATAAATAAATAAGCTTTTTAAATGCATGCTTTTAATCATCTTCTGATTCCATTGTTGAATATTTTGCTTAAATCCAAAACTTAATTATTTTGTGAAGAATATATGCCTATTATCCTAAGTGGTCTTCTGAGAATATGCTATGCTAAAATTTTCCTTCATCATTTATTCACTGGGGGTACAAACCAGTACCTTAATTAACCTCATTAAAATTTTTAGTTTGCATTTTATTTTTTCTCAAAAAAACTCTGGTGATTGATAATGAAGTACCTTTATTTGTGTTTGTATTAATTTGCTACTATTATAAGAAAAAGGGGAGTAATATAGCATACTAAAAAAAATGAATAATATGTAAATGAAATAGGGTGGACAAAGTAGTTTTACAGTTGTGCGTACACAAAAATTTATTCTTTTATTACTCACTAGGTGCCCGGTGCACAAAATTCATGCACTGGCAGGTGGGTGATCTCTCAGCCCAACCTGCCTCCTCGCAAATATTGGGAGCCCTCAGGGGATAGCCTACTGACTGCTCACCCCTGGCCTGCCCAATGCCTAAAGCCTCTGGCCAAGGCTTTAGGCCTTGGGCACCTAGCCATTGCCCTACAGTTCCACCCCAGCCCTGGCCTTAGCGCTGGCCAGCAATCACCCGGCCCCAGGGGCCATGCACTCACTGGCTGCCTTGGCTTCGCCCCCCGACCCCAGCCACCAGCTCCTGATTGGCTTGTGAGCATGGCTTGTGGGTGTGGCTTGATTAGAGGTATGGTTAATTTGCATATTACTCTTTTATTAGATAGGATTATTTTAGTTTATTATTGTATTATTTTCCATATGAACAACTATAAAGCCACTTTTGCCTGTCCCTGTATGCATGAGTACAGGAAATAAATATTTATATGACATCATTATTACTGTACATCTATATTTTCAGAGCCACAAGTAAAAAAAGAAGGGAAGCCAGGTATGTATATTTTATGTATAAATTCATACTTGCATTCTGTGTTTATAATGAATAGCATAACATGTTTTTGCAAATGTTGTGTCCTGGGATAAATATTGTACCAACATTTTATCTTTGACCAACTTTTTAAAATGAGTCATAGTACTTGTTTCTAAAGGGAAAAAGAAATCCTGAGAAATGCATATGGTTCAGAAAAAAACAATTGATTAATTGGGTTCAATTCTACACAACCACTATTTTTGCTGATTGTTATATGCTGACATAGGCATCATAAATATTTCATCAGAAACACAGCTGCTCTCACTCTCCTTTTCCTGGAGGCTACTGAGTGAGACGAACATTTCTGAGGGCTATAGCGGGCAGCAGAAACCATTTCAAATGAACAAAGGGAATTCAGATCCTCATAACAGTTAAAATTTTGGTTCATGTTTATAACTGGATTAGGGTTATATGGCTGCTGTAATAAAATATACAAACTAGGTGGATCAAAACAACAGAAGCTTATTTTCTCAAAGCTCTGGAAGCTAGAAGTCTGAAATCAAGGTGTCAACAGGGCCATGTTTTTCTTGAAACCTGTAAGGAAGAATCAATCCTGCATCTTCTGGCTTCTGGTGTTTGACAGCAGCCCTTGGTGTTGCTTGGCTTGTAGAAGAAGCATTAATCCCATCTCAGCTTCTGTCACCACTTGGATATCATCTCTCTTTGTGTCTCTATCTTTGTACCTTTTTTCCTCTTCTGATGACACCAGTCACACCCCATTCCCATATGATAATACTTAATTCATTATATTTACAATGATCTTATTTCTAAATAAGGTCATATTCTGATGTAGTGGGTGTTAGGATTCCAGCATAATTTTTGAAAGATACAACTCAATGCATAGAGGTTTGCTCACTGCCCTCCCCAAATGTATGCCGTTCACATGCAAAATACATGCATCCCATTCCACAGTCCTTAAGTCTCATCCATTTTAGCATCAACTCTAAGTCCAAAATTTCATCAAAGTCCCAAATCTCATTATGTAAACCAGTTATGCGTGAAACTCGGGGTATGATTCTTCCTGCAGACAATTCCTCTCCGTATGTGAACCTATAAAACCAGAAAACAAATCACTGCCTCCAAAATAAAACAGTGGGACAGGAATAGGATACACATTTCCATTTCTAAAGGGAGACATTGGAAAGAAAAAAAAAGGAGTCACGGATTCCAAGTAAATTCAAAACATAGCAGGAAAAATTCCATTAGATTTCAAAGCCTGAGAAAATCCTCTGGCTCACTACTGTATCCTTTGGGCCGGGTAGGGAGTGGCTCTGCCCTCTGGTGTCACCTAAGTGGCAGGCTGCCCTCGCTACATGAGGGGATTCCATCAGCCCAGGTCTGAATCCATTGTTCTGACCTTCAAGTTGTTATCCCTTTATTTCACCCCATTTCTGTCCCTTTATATCCATGCTGTGTTGCCTCTGCATGTAATATTCTCACAAACATGACCAGCCTTGCTTTCAGTTAATGGGGGGGTGGGGGGGGAGTGGTGTCCCAAGCCATTGGACAGGAAGGCCCTCCACAGATCTTTCCTGGATAACCCCGTTACTATCACTGCTTTCTGCTGAGATGGTGGATTGGATCCATGAGTTACACATTTATTCTTTACCCATTTTACCAAAATTTTGTCCATCCTCACCTGTAGCCCTGTTCCCCATGCACGTTACTTAGATAGGTTGCAAATTGTCACGATCTTCAAATGCTAGTTCTTTTTGCTTAACAGTTCCTTCCTCAACTTATCTTCCCTTTCACATTTTATTCTGAGAAATCAGGCTTACTGTTTCACACTTTGCTTGGAACCTTCCTCAACTAAATATCCATGTTCTTCATTTACAAATTCTACCTTTCAGCCAACAGAACACAATTCAGGCAAGTTTTTTGTAACCAACATCACCCTTCATACAGTATTCACTAACATGTTCCTCATTTCCTTCTGAGATCTCAGAAGTACATTTCACATTCTTATTTCTAACAATATTCTGTTCATTGATTTTTTACAGAGAGGGAGAGGGATAAAGAGTTAGAAACATTGATGGGAGAGAAACATCGATAAGCTGCCTCCTGCACACTTCCTACTGGGGATGTGATCACAACCAAGATACATACCCTTGACCAGAATCAAACCTGGGACCCTTGAGTCCACAGGCCAACACTCTATCTGCTGAGCCAAACCAGTTAGGGTAATAGGGTACCAGTTAGGGTAAACCAGTTCTGTTCATGATGATGTATGTATTCTCAAAGCAACAGAAGCTTACTCTATAGCTCCACTGCCCCTCCTAACTCCTCACTCCGTCCCCAATTCTTTCTGAGTCCTCAGCAGAATAGACTTTAACATCAATACATCTGGCTTTTTATATTAAGTGCCTCAAAAATTTTCAAGCCTCAACCCATTACCCAACTTCAAAGCTACTTCTGTATTTATAGGTATTTTTGACCCCACTTTTCAGTACTAAAATCATGTTTCTTTGGAGGGCTGGAATAAAGTACCACACACTGTGTAGGTTAAAACAATGAAAATTTATTCTCACATAGTTCTAGAGGCCACAAGTCCAAAATCAAAATGTCAGCAGAACCACACTTTTTTTTTTGAGGCTTATAGAGGAGAATCTTTGCCAGAAATCTTCGCTGTTCCCTGGCTTGTAGAAACATCACTCCAATCTCTGCCTCCATCAGCACTTAGGCATCATGTGTTTCTATCCCTGTTTCTCTTTTCTATTTATTTTTAAAGACATCAGTCAGATTGGATTAATGGTCCATGCTTCTCCAGTATGACTTTGTCTTACCTAAAATAATCACATCCGAAACAATCTTATTTCCAGATAAGGTCATATTTTGGGGTACTAGGGTTAGAACCTCAACATTATCTTTTGACAGGACACAATTCAAGCCATAATACTATTTGTGTAAACTTCTAAATCACATAAGTACCCAATTGTGTCTATTTCAAAAAGACACTTCCAACTCTCTAACTACTTATTTTATGCTGGCATTGGAACTATTCTTCACAGCAATCATCTTGAGAAAACAAAATTCACATTAAAATCAATTAGCAGTAGCAACAACTTAGTAATTGGCATGATTCTAACTTCTGTGTGTTTAATAGTCTAGCATTGAGAAACTATCATGAAACTGGAATATTTTTAGAGCAATTTTGCTTTTTAAATTATGGTAAACAAAACAATTTTCCAAAAATGAATTTGTACTCTCGTTTGTTTTTTCAAATTTTTTAATTTCTGAATTTTGTTTTTCCTTCAGAGCCACAAGTAAAAAAGGAAACAAAACCAGGTAAAAAATTTTATTGTTGAATTAATAGAGTTGCTATTGTCTTCAGTTTAGAACTACAAGAGGCTTATCACCCACCAGTGGAGATTTACACAGTCTCTCTGATCCTCATTTTTCCTGCTCCATTGATCAATATGGTTTTATAGCACTGGATTAAGAGTGGGGATATCCCATTGGCAAAAAATATAAAAAATATGGCTTTAAATGGGTTTCAGCAGAGACTCCAGTTTTTAGGAGGTATTTTTTGGGAAGTTCTTCAAAACTAAATATGATAATGTTTAATTTGTGGGCTTTTTCTGATATCACACCAGACTCATAAAATTACAAAGTTGTAGACTACTGAGATTTAAAGGATAAGAGCACAAAAATTATTATGCTATAAATATTATTACATATATTATTATTATTAAATACCTCCTACAAATCAAGGAATAGCATATAATTATTATATTTATTGTATAACTTTGAGAGACATGAAACATGACAATCATTGCTCATATTTATTATCTGTGGGAACAACTGAATTAGACTAAGTTCAGAAATTATTATTCTTTCCAGATTTTCAAGTTAATAAATGTTGGAGTTAGGATTCTGCCCATGCCTGATTTACTCAAAATCACAATAAGAGGTTGTCTCAGACTGACAATCATTCTATTAAAAGTAACGTTGACCTAAAATCAGGGTGACCTTTCCAAGTTTACATTGCTATTTAGTGTTATGTCCTAGCTCAGGTACCAACTAGCTATTTACCTGAGGCACGTTACAAAAACCCTCAGGCTTTGGAAGTGATTTCTTCATTATAAAAAAATTACACAGCAGGATTCTTTAATATCAACAAATTCAAGAATCCAAGTGCCTCTCTCTCTCTCTCTCTCTCTCTCTCTCTCATACACAATACTATTATTACCCATTTAATTCTTACCAGCTCTTACCTAGCAACTCATTATAAGCTTGAATCTAGTTGCTCTTATAACAACATATATTTAATGTAACAAGGCTCATAGATGCCTAGCTATTGTTTTCTGATTTATTTTTCTGACTATATTTATTATGCAGATGAATATGTATTACCAGATAGAAATATTTTGCATATTCCCCCTCCCTCCCTTTTTTAAAACCAGAAGCCTAAAGCCATTTAAAACTTCTAGTTAGGTCTAATACCATTTAAAATTTTTATTTATTATTGTTAAAGAATGTAGTTTTGCATTTAATATTATTTATTTTTATAAATAAATGTTTTTTAGCTTCATCTGGAAAAGCTTAAATACACAGTGTATGTATGAATTTTATCTATAATACTCCTATGGAATTTTTAAAACATGTTTAATAATATATATTTTCACATTACTTCACTTGACCATTGTACTCTATTCCAACCATTGCCCAAGCTCTCTGCTTTAGTACTGATGCTTTATTACAGCCTTATCTTTGGGTATTACAGATGCTTAAGTGTAAATAATAATTCTTGATATATGGTTTTTTAAGCTAAAATCTTTAAGGTTTTCATGTAAACTACAATGAATGAAAATTTATGAAGAGTTTTTCTCCATAGGCACAGTTGTTTAAGTCACAGAGAAAATTCACTGTATGTTGGTTTATAAAACTAAACACCTGAAAATATTTTCTTTTAATTATTTTTAGAACAAGACATAGTGAAACCAGAAAAGACTGTTTCTCATGGTAAACCAGGTATTTTGCAGGTGGTGTTTGCAGTATCGAATTGTTTTCATTCTAGCGGAATGAAGAGCTCAGAGTCAATTCTAACATGATTTGTTAGGATCCATGGTTCAGACCATCCAGATTCTGGAACATTCTAGTTTATTCATCATCACAATGTGTTTTGTACTGAAGAGTTGACTAGTCCCAGCTAATCTTCCTTATCATCAGAGAATTAGCTAAGTACCAAGACACCATAGCCACCACTCAGGTGAATGGGCTTTAAGCATTATATTATCTACTTTAGTTTGGGGCAAGGCATTCTGGGGAAATGTTTGCAGGTTCAGACTGGCTTTTTCAAACGTGATCATCTCAGACTCCAAAATAAGAAAAGGAAATCGACATTTCTCCCTTCTGCCTTTCCTCCTTTCTTCCTTACTCCATCTTCATCTCCCTTTCTTTCTTTTTATTCCTGATCTCACATTTTGAACAAAGTAGATCCAAAGTGTTCTGCTCAGAAAGATAAATATATAAGTTACCAAGATGAGTTTATTAATTAGTTCTTGCTTAAGAAGAGAAACTTGGTTTTAATTTAAGCTACTTAAATAATAGTTTCATTTTGAGGCAGCTCTAAGTCCGTTGTTCTGTAGAATTTTTTGCCTCATTCCATGCTAAAATATTTACCAAAAGTTATAAATATAGTTTGTCCAGAAACTTTAAAAAGTTAAAAACATACTTTCTCTAAACGTATCTTAGGAAATCTTTTGCTTACATTTTTTCAAATTTTACTTTAAAGCATCTATTTACAATGGGTTTGAGTTAGAATGCTTTTATTTGCTTATGTTTATAAAAACATGAGACATCAATAACAGAACCCACAGGAATAAAGGTAGCAGGACTGGAGTGTGGGAAGGAGAGGATAGCTTTGTATATCAACATAAGCAAAACCTTAAAAAAAATTTTAAAGAATAATGAAAATCTGCTATTTTTTCTCCTGTTTCTGATGTCAGTCATTTTGAGGTGTTATTACAGAGAGAATGGGAGATTTTAGGCTTTAAGTGAGCAAGTGCATTACCCTCTAACTTTATTTCAGTAACAACAATGATACTCTAAATTCTGTTTCCCATTAAAGCTTTCCCTTTTGGATATTTGACCAGCTGATTGACCCCCATGTTAAATACATGAAAAGTTTAATTTTACACAAGATCATTGTAATAATCACTCTACTTTGACCCAAATATTGAACTATGTTGATAAAAACAGAGAGAACAGCCGAGACCAGTTTGGCTCAGTGGATAGAGTGTCGGACTGCGGACTGAAGGGTCCCGAGTTCGATTCCGGCAAGGGCATGTACCTTGGCTGCGGGCACGTCCCCAGTAGGGGGCGTGCAAGAGGCAGCTGATCGATGTTCTCTCTCATCGATGTTTCTAACTTTCTATCCCTCTCCTTTCTGCTCTGTAAAAAATCAATAAAATATATTTAAAAAAAAAAAAACAGAGAGAACAAAAGTCACCCTATAAATATACCCCTTTTGTCTGGTCCTAGCTCTACCCCATAAAAAAACTTGAGTTCCCAAGCTAATCCTGGATTCCCAGGGAGGTCTCTTGCTTGACAAAGATAAAAAATTGCTTCTTTTTATTCCAATTCAATATGAAAAGGGGATACATGTTTTATAAAACAATACATTTTTTGTAGACAAATCAGTGAAGTAAAGAAGGAATAAGGAGTGTGTGGGCAAGTTGAGGGGTGATTTAAATAAGAAAACTCTTATGGTAAGATAGATGAAAAGGACATCTGCCGATGGACAATTTTTCTTTGTACTTTCATCCAACTTAAAAAAAAAAAAGACATCACTAGTCTATTTTGTTAAAGAAACAGCTATATTTTTCTCAGTATTGGTGTTATTTCAAAGAGAATACAAAATATCAGGTTGAAGTATGTCATTATTTGTACTGACACATTTAAAATTTTTCCCATCACAGAAGAAAAAGGTGTCAAGCAGATAAAAGCCACCACAATAGAAAAAACAGGTAAACAGATATTTTATATTTTTCTTCCATATCAATTTTTTGTTATATGAGTACTGAAGACTTGACTAGTCTTCACTGAAGTTTTTATGCTTGTAGTGCCATAAACTCTAAGATTCTAAATTCTTATAAATAGCTAAAGTTATACTCAATAAAAATGAACACCGGAAAACTGGAAAAACATAATTTTATTTTTTTAAATGTTATTGACCTAAGTTTACATATAAGTCTTGAAGAAATCCATGTAATTCATTGATTATCATGTATTAGTAAGTGTTTAATCTTCAAACTACATTTTCTCGAAATATAAATACTCAAAAAACTTAAATTGTCTGTTATTTATGTACTATATAGAATAATTTCCTCTCATAAGAACCCCACAGAGAGTTGCATGGCTGTATAATGTTTAAAATCTGCCCTAACATTGATAAACAGAATATGTATTATTAAAAGGAAAGACAGTCCATCCTTTTATATTTCATGTGAGAAAAATAAAGTGCACACACTCTTTCAATTCTAGAAGTCTTTTCTGGAAGGATGAAAAAAACTGTGTCTTCAGTCCCACTGACAACTTGAAGCATGGATCTCCTCCATTTGATTCCAAAACAGGAATCCTACACACCTTGGTCATCAATAGAGTCCCATCTCTGATTAAAACTAATTCCTAAGGAAAAAGTCTGTGAAGTGATTTCTTGCAACCGAGCTAATTATGATCATAAAGATTTAAATACAGCCTCTCAGAGAAAATATAATAGAACCAAGGAGAGAACTATGAAGATAAATTACAGGCTATTACCACATGAGAAAAAAAAATGCATAAGGCCACTTCATATTCCTCTCATGACAATTATACTCTATTCAAATCATTTCCTAAGCTCATAATTTCAGTTAATGTGCCCCAACCGTAAGGTGTTAATATTGCTCCTGACAATCTTATTTAGTTACTGGTGTATGGTATTTGAGGATTAAAAAGAAAGTAGCTCAATGTATTTGTGTTCCAAATGCGTGGATTGTTTTAAGTTTTACATACATTTTGTGTGTCTTTGTTTTATATTAGCAGGGAGAATAGATTAAGTTTAAGAGGAAAATTTAAAAACTAAGAAAGTATGATGCTAAAGAATTATTTTTCCATGGTTTATACTCATCAAATATGGCATTTATTTTTCTCCATTCTCCACAGTCAAGCCTAAATCAGCAAGTAAGAGATGAAAAGAATAAAACCTGAAAAGTATTGCTTGATCATTTCAAGTTTAACCATTTGCTTTTATAAAAAAAATGTTTTTAATGTTGCCTCAGACTAAAACACCTATATAGGTGACAAATTAATGTAATTGCTATGGCTTTGATTTAACATCCTTCTCTTTCACTACTAATTAATAGTTAACTATATTCAGAAGAAATATCTGGAAATTGTATTGATATTAATATTAAAATAGTGAGTCCATATCAGCTATAAAATAACAATAAGAAGTTAGGATAGATGAGCACCTTTCAAATATACAAAAATAAGTAACAAAAACTAGAAAATTCTATATAATTGTTAGTATTATGAACCACATACAGTTTTAATTTGTTTTAAGAAGCATTCATTATATCGTAGGTATTCATTGGTATTTAGAAATTTGTAAGATTATAAACATTTTGTGACTTATTAAAATCATGGAGTTTTCTCATGAGTGTGGACTTCGATGATCAGTAATTTTATTGCTCAGGTGTGATAGAGTTGTAGGAGTTTAAAAGCTGACTATTGGACTCAGGAAGGCATGAACATTTGCCCATTGTTACAAAAATCATAAATAAGTCCAAGATTATATCAAATTGTGATGATGGTTCTTGAGTCATATATATTTGTGAAACAGAAGTTTAGGTGAAGGCATAAGTTAGTCAAATATTTGCTAGCTGGTGTATGAAAATGGATCAACAAGGTCCAAAGATGAATTTGGTGAAGCCCGATAAGAGGCTGTATAAATTGTTCAGGAGATATGTTACAAACATATGGAGCCTAAATAAACTCATCATATAACCTCTTTCATTTTTAAAGAACATTTTATAGTATTATTGCTATAATTTATTATGCTTTTGTGTTGTTATTAGTATGACAGTCTTGATTATTAACTTCTTAATTTTCTTTTTATTTTGCATGCTTATTTAACATTAATATTTATGCAAACTAAGTTCATTGAAGATCATTCTTGAATTCTGCCAATCCCTAATTTAAATATATCTAATTTAATCTTATGACAGTGTGGACCTACATCACCCCACTTCCTTCACTATTGGTGAATCCATGTCAGTGATAAATAGCAATACTTTTAGAGAGTCTCCAAACTCAGGAGTGAGATAAGCAAAAAATGGGTAAATATCAATAATATCTCAAGAAGACTAACCCTGAAGGTGATTAGAAAGAAAGAATTAAAAAGAATTAATGTTTGGCAATGGTCTCTATTTCTGAATATTATGTTATATTCAAAATACCCTACCTTACATGGCCTCATTTGTAATTCTACTTTTGATGTAAGAGAGAGACCTCTTTTTTTTCTTTTATTCGAATATTTTTCAGAGCACAAAGAAGGATATCAATTACACATTTTGATTCAGTTTGTCATGTCCTAGACTTCCTTTACATTTATCTGTGAGAATTCTAACTGGACCTGTAAAGAGAGTGTGTGTGGTCCAGAAAAATACAAGTACAAATGTGGTACTTTCTTGAATAAGTCAGGTCTAGGTCAACTTTTCTACAAGAAACATGTCCAGCACCAAATTGCTTCTGACCCAGCGAGAAGGGAACTAGAAGGAGTCAGAGAGGTAAAAAAGGAGTTTGTAATATGCCAAGAGCAAATGTCATCTACTTTAAAATATCCTCAAGGAATGACTCAACCTTCAGCAGAGAAAGAAAAATCCTCTTGTTCCCCTCTTTGTCATAGTCTATCTTCTTTTTATACCACCTGGCCCCACGAGGCTAGTATCTTTGCAACTGTCTTTCAGGATGCCCAGAGAATGAACCTGACCTCGTTTTTAATGTGTTTCTATGGCAATACGCTTTCTGTGTTCCAAGTTACATGCAAATTACTTCGGGGGCATGTTTCCCATGTCAATGATAGCCTGCAAATCTATAAATAAGAAAGGCTTGCTACACAAACAACCCACTGATTATCAGTTAATTTTTATTTCTTTCTCTCTAGAAAAAGCTGAACATCAAGAAAAAGTATCTCCACATATAAAAACAGGTGTTTTTGTCTTTCCATTTACCTTGTCTTAAGTCATTACTTTTATTAAATTTGAAAATTAAAGCAAAGTATAAAATGATTTTTATTTTCTGGGAGTGTTTAGCCTTCTAGTTTTGTGGTAAAATCTAGTTTATCTGACATGGGGCTGTGGTATTGTTGACAAATATTTTATTAAATATTATAACTAATATATGTAGATCGGCAAACATGCTATTATAATACAGCACTAGTAACAAAATAGTATTTTCTTTTTTTAAATATATTTTATTGATTTTTTTACAGGGAGAGGGATAGAAAGTCAGAAACATCTATGAGAGAGAAACATAGATCAGCTGCCTCTTGCACAACACCTACTGGGGATGTGCCCACAGCCAAGGATGTGGCCTTGACTGGAATCAAACCTGGGACCTTTCAGTCCACAGGCCAACGCTCTATCCACTGAGCCAAACCAGTTTCAGCACAAAATAGAATTTTCTTTCATATTCACAAGACCATTTCAATATTACTTTACTGTTGTCAATATTAATATCATGTATCATATTTATATCATTGATTCACTATCTATAGTATTATAATATATCCTATAAAATTGCATATACTTCACTGAAAACAAATCATTAATTTCAACAAGACATGTTTTCTTTAAATATAAATTATACCATTCTATAATATCTTGATTATTTTAAGAATATTAATCAAATTTTTAAATATATAATATTTGGCATGTTTCAAACACCAAGGCAAATAGTAGACTGAGAAAATATCCCTTCCTCTTCTTTTTTTCCTATTATACCAGTTCTTATTCTCAAAATATCTTCTAGTAATTTAAAGTAGGTAATCACTGGTCTTGTGAATATGAAAGAAAATACTATTTTGTGCCAAAACTGGTTTGGCTCAGTGGATAGAGCGTCGGCCTGTGGACTGAAAGGTCTCAGGTTTGATTCCGGTCAAGGGCATGTACCTTGGCTGCGGGCACATCCCCAGTAGGTGTTGTGCAAGAGGCAGCTGATCAATATTTCTCTCTCATAGATGTTTCTGACTTTCTAGCAATATATACATACACATCATATATACAAATAATACATATTCTCACTTTTTATACAAATCACAGCATAGTATAAATTATCTTTTTCTGAGATTTTTCTAATCATAAGTGTATTTTGAAGATATTTTATATAAGTATATAAAAATTCATCTCATTAATATTATTACCTTATATAGTTGTACACACTTTACTTAACTAGTCTCTGACTGACATCATTGAGTAGTCTAACAAGCTTTCTTTAATAATTTACAGTAATAAATATAACTACTTGTCTAGTTTTGTGAATTTATCTTTGGTGTAAAATTTCTTAAAGTAACATTTTTTAAATAAAGTGGTATATTCAATGTAATTTATATAGATTTTTCATTGCTCTCTAAAAAAGTTATATCAGCCGAAACAGGTTTGGCTCAGTGGATAGAGCATCGGCCTGCAGACTGAAAGGTCCCAGGTTTGATTCCGGTCAAGGGCATGTACCTTGGTTGTGGGCAAATCTCCAGTTGGGGGGGGGTGCAAGAGGCAGCTGATCGATGTTTCCCTCTCATCAATGTTTCTGACTTTCTATCTCTCTCCCTTCGTCTCTGTTAAAAATCAATAAAATATATTTTAAAAAAGAGATTATGTTTAAACAAGTTGTATCAATTGTATTGCCTACTATTAATGAATTAGTTGGCCTAATTTTAAATGCTTCAAGTTCTTCACAATCATGAACAAATGTGGCTACTTTTTAATGAATAAATAGATCTTGAAATATAAGACTGAATAGTTGAAGCTTTTGATTAATAACTTCAGAAGACAAGCTATATTGGAGAAAGAAGTCAAGCTTTGCATTTTTCACCTACCTCTTATTTATTCTTTCTACAATTTTATAAAGTCAGCATCTTTATTTAAAAACTAGATTGGGAAAGTTTAAATAGTTTATATTAACATGTACTCTGTAAAGGCAGTGATAAAAGAAGCAGGTTATGCCATTCATAAACAGGAATTCAGATTACCATGAGCATTCATCTTGTATCAAACCAAAGATGAGGTTTTACAAAAATACAGAAGACACCATGGCTCTGGCCAGCTTTGCTCAGTGGGTAGAGCATTGGCCTGCAGACTGAAGGCTCCCGGGTTTGATTCAAGTCAAGTGCACATGCCCACTTTGCAAGCTTGATTCCCAGTGGGGGCCGTGCAGGAGGCAGCCCATCAGTGATTCTCTCTCATCATTGATATTTCTATTTCTCTCTCTTTCCTCTGAAATCAATAAAAATATGCTTTAAAAAAAAAGAAGGAACCATTAAGAATCTATATTTTGAAGCTTTACAACTTCTTTGGGGAATTCACTGGGAATATGACTTACAAATTATTAAAAATGCGTTACTTATTGCTCATTTTAATGATAAGTTTAGTCTTTGCCTATTTTAACTTGAACAAACAGAAATAGGAAACAAAACTGGCTGATATTTTTTTTCTACAGGTAGAAAATTATCACTAATTTTCTTTTCTTTTTACTTTTTAGACAAAGCAAAACCAACTTTAAGTAAGTGTACCATTTTAGAATCAAAAGAACTTGCCATTATTTTGAATGTGTAATTTACTTGAGTTGTACACACAGTCAAAATGTACATAATGGCTATGGCCATTATGATTAACAATATAAATGATTTTGATGAGAAATAATATATATTGTATTTATTAACTTTTGAACATGTATTTATTGAGCACTTACTAGACGTGTTATACCATACCAGGATGTATAAAGAATGCCTAAAAAGATTTTTTGTTTTCATACTGAGAAGAGTTAGAAACAGGGTTAGACGTATAGAGTAAGGGGTGAAAGGGAGGAGGAAATATGGACGTGACAGTTGGAGCCAGCTAAAACTGTTACAGGATTCCAGGCCGGACAAACAGGGAAACTGAGACAGGAAAGTTAAAACAAGGCCAAACAGTGTGGGCAATCTTCACCCAGCTTGTAACTAACAAACCATTATCTTCCCCAGGCACGGACACCCAAGCAAATAGTTTTTTTTAAAAAAACTTCCCTAATGAGAGAATGCAGGAAGGGAAGTGGGAATGGGAAAGGAAACAGGGCCATTTTACTTTCTAAGCAGAGAAGCCCGCAGTCTCCAGGCTCAGCAAGATAAAGTTGCCAGGTGCCTCTCACACATTCTGGGAAGGACACAACGAAGTAAAAAACGATACCTTGAGAATGAATCTGCACCCAAATAATCAGCAGAGGAATGGTGAAGCCTCTCATCAGGAGGGTGAACTAGTATACACCTCAGACCTCCGACCCAACCTGCTCTTCAGATTAGCTGAGAGCTCGTCTGTCCTTCATAAGCCAGATGTATAGGTTTGCTTGCTTTGCTTTTGCCTTTTTTTTTTCAGTAAAGATACATGCTTTAATTCCTTTAATAAATTGGCTTTTCACAGCACAGTCGAGGTCTCCCGTATAAATTCATTTATATGAGAAGACAAGAATTGAGGTTGGGAACAGTCCTCTCCCATTGGCTCAGGGCTGTCCTGTCCAGTAACACCTCTCAGGTGTTGTTGAGAGGTGCCCATAATAATACCTGTGCAGGAAAAAAGTGGTTACATCTCTTTTTTATATACTTTCAGTTGTTTGTTAGCATGTATTGAGGAAACAGTATGGAGTTTCCTCTACTAGTCACCACTGGGTTAAGAAAAATGCAGAACTCATTATCTGTTTTCAATTATTTAATTTTAACACATTAGATTTTATTTTCTTTTTTTTAAAAATTGAAAGGTGAGTTGTTTTTAATATTTCAGAATTACTGTTTTATTATGGTTTCAAACAATAATAAAAACGCAACAATTCATGAAATCTTTAAAATGTTTGAATGTCATGCAATGTTATAAAAATGAAGTGTTTATTTAATGCTGTGAAATTGACCAAGACTTTACCCTGGGGTAAAAATATGTGCATTTCAATCAAGGGTGTATCTAGAAGTTGTATCTAAAGTTTTTAAATGATAAGGACTAACAATAACTTGAATGTTATGAGATATTCTTAAAAACACAGCTACAATTTTCTTCTGAACTGATTCTATGCCAATGTAAAAACATTAAATATTGCCTTTGTGTTGGAGAAAATCTCTAGTCTACTTAGTTTGTGTTATTGCTACTCATGCGAAGAGTATAATAATAATTAAAGCTTGAAAGTCAAAACTAAAGTGAAATATAATCATTTGCTAATAATGTTTTTATTAAACGATTTTCTATCTTCATTATTATAAAATATTTTAATCATTTCTTCTTGAATTTTAAAAATAGCTTCAAAAAGATTGATCATAAATGTATCAGATTTATAGAAAGTGTTATCACTTCAGCTGATTTGTGAGGAAAGATATTTTGAAAATCCTGACATAATACTTTTTAAATATTACTCTATAAATTTGCATATGAGACAAAATGAAAGACTGATTCTGCATTATCATAGGATAAGGAAAACAAACATTTTATATTCTGTCTCACTACTTTAATTGTTGTCACCATAAGTTGATTTTATTTCTGTGATATTTTCCAACATCATCCCACAATCCCACCCACTGCACTTCGTAAATATTATACATGAAGTTGCTTTATAAATATATTCAATGAATGTATGTTTGCATGGATATATGAAAATCAAGTTAAAAGTTTATGTAATGGAGATTTATACTTTGTAATTATTTATAATTAAGTCATTTAAACCAAAGGCCCAGAACACAAAATTCATGCAGAGGATGGGGTGTCCCTAATTCTGGCCTGTGCCCTCTTGCAATCCCGGACCGCTTGGGTAGGGTACTTAGGCCTGGCTGGTGATCAGGGCCTATTGGGGGCTTTCCTTATCCTGTATACCAGCAGCTGGTCCTGTTGCTGTCATGGCTTGCCATCTGTGCAGTGCTGCCCCCCCCCCCCACCAGTCACCTCCCTCTGCAGGCGACAGGCATTGGGCGTGATGGCTAGCCAGCCCTACACACCTGCCACAGGGCCTCCTTTGGTGGGGTGATCAGTCGCAGGGCCCCCAGATAGATCACCCTGCAGAGAGAGGCCCCACCCACCCGCTGCAGAGCTGCTGGCTGGGTAGCCTCTTTAGAGTGATCCTGGGGCGATGGAGGGGCCTCCTGACCAATTGCATCACACCCGCCTTGGCTGGCCTGGCACCAGTGCATGTCATAGCGTGGTCTTTTGGAAGGTCATCCAGACGGTCATTCTGCTGTTTGGTCATTCGGTTGATCTGCATATTTCACTTTTTTATTATAGATTAATTCTACCATATGTGAAGAGACTCTAAGATTGTTCATAAAATGGTTCTATTTCCAAAATAGATTTCTAGATACAGTTTCTAGGAATATTAGCTATCAGTGTGTTTCTTTGCCATTTTGAGTACATACCTCTATTGCCATTACTATTAGAATTCAATCAGCAATATCTGCAGTTGATGGTAAATTGGTACTTAAATTAAAAAATATATATCCTTTCTTTTCTTTTTTTTCCCTTTTCCCTATTGTATTTTTCTTTTCTAAAGAGGAAACATCAGAAGTCAGAGAAGCAGGTAAATATTTACTTTTTCATGGGAGGTAACACAGATCTGTAGAAACAGTATGTAAATTTGAGTCTCCATCTAACTGTGTAACATTTGGGAAAATTCCTTAACTGCTAGATTCCCAGTTTCCTCATCTATAGATCAGGCATAATGGCTTCCCCAAAGACTTGTTGTAAATATTAAATGAAATAACATGTAACGTTTCCATTACATACTTGGTGCAATATTGCTTTCCATCTTACTCCTGTCTGATTGAACAAGTGTTCTCATTCCTAGTAAACATAGATCTCTATCTAGTGTGTGTGTTGGGATGGGGTGACAGGTGGGGTCTTATTTTTTACTGGTTCTCTGTTGCTGGTGTTGTAGAATGTGTACCTGAAATGGCAGCACATTTCTATACATATAACTTAGACATAAAATTATTAATAATTCAGACATATAATTATCAGTTAATATTAAGGGGTAAAATTCGAATAAGAGAGCAAAACAAATTTGTAGAAAGATATAGGAGCACAATTTGCATATTGGAACTTTTCCTAAAATGTAAATATCTTTTAAGATAATCAGCAAAAAGGATGAGCAGAAATGAATTAGTTAAAAAAAAACATAGCCATATCCTTTTCTATTATAAGCTCATTTAAACCTTAGTACAGAACCAATTTAAATCATGCTCAGTTTAAAGGTAATGCAAGTGTGATGAGAAGTCTAATGTCTCAGAGTGTTTACATGGTAGATTCAGGAATTGGTTCTAAGTCAGTATGATGCCAGAGTCTTAACAGTTAAGCCTACTCAGTCATGTTTTATTCTCCTATTACACTGTGACAATAAAAGGGGAAGCTTAGTATCAATCAGAGCAGCCTAAAGATAAAATGGATCTCACATTGTTCCCAAGAAGGTGGTCTATTAAAGCTATGATTCAAGGGCTGAGCAAGAGATTCAGACATTGGATGGATACTACTTTCTGACTTCACTCTTTGAGTGCATCATTTCTAAGATCTTTATATTATGAAAACACATGGTAGAAAATAATAGTTACACTAGAAATCACAAGCCCAACTAGTTGAGAGTATAGCCACTTTTCTATTCATTTCTTCATTTAACAGATAGTTTTTATATCTCAATAATGATTGATTCTTGTCTAAGTTCCCTTCTTTTTAGCCAAACCTAGTATTTTTAAGGAAAAAAATAATAACATGTTAGCCTTACAGAAGTATTTTCCTACATTATTTTATTTATTTTGCTATTTAGATATGAGATGTGTTGCTATAGTAGCACTGAAAACATAGGATCCAAGTGAAATGTTTTTAAATACACTTTCTCATGGAATTAACTTAATTTGTATAAATTTGTAATTCTTAGAAACTTCAGAATTAAGTCTATATTAGAAAATCTACAAGACTTTCCCAGCCAGGGTGGCTCAGTGGGTGAGTGTTGACCTATGAACCAGGAGGTCAAGATTTAATTCCTGGTCAGGGCACATGCCCAGATTGCAGCTGGATCCCCAGTTGAGGGTATGCAGGGGGCAGCCAGTCAATGATTCTCTCTCATCATTGGTGTTGCTATCTCTCAAGCCCTCTCCCTTCCTCTCTGAAATCAATACAAAAAATATTTTAAAAAAAGAAACTATACAAGTCTCAAAGTAAACTCTATAATGCAGATTCCTTTAAAAATGAATATTTCTAAGCCTAGTGTTTTAAATTAGACCAATGTTGGTAGAATACAGGTGTTACCAATCCTTTTCTTTTTCAAGAAGTTAGAATGCCTGCTATAGTATTTGAAACAATCATCTCACTTTATACCTTTGTCCTACATACCCTGTTTCCCCAAAAATAAGACAGTGTTAATTTTGGCTCCCAAAGATGTGCTAGATCTTATTTGGGGGGGAATGCCTTATATTACGGTGAGTAGGTCTTATTTTTGGGAGATATCTTACTTTTGGGGAAACAGGGTACATACAGTTTAATGAAAAACCACATTACTTTGAAGAATTATGATCTCTCATTGAAACTAATAAGTAGATAATTATGAAAAATTAAACTTATTTTGCATATTGTTTTTAAGATTTGATTTTACAGTCCAATTGGTAGTTAGTTGTCTTTATTCACCTTTGAAATGAAAATAATTTTCAATGATATATTTTTATGAAATTAGGAAACTTAAAAGAAAATATTTAGATTAATTATATCATCCAAAGTAATTTTCTCAAATCAGGTATAATTATAATTGAGCCAAAACACTTAATTTAAAAAAAGATTCTGCTGATTTTAGAGGAATGTTTGAAAAACATTAACATGTTGTGACACCTACAATTATTAATAGCATTTTTTAATTTCTCACATAAAAGCAATTAAGAGATTCACAGATCCTTGTTCTCAGGCAATGGAGTTATATTTCTTCATTAACAATAAGGAGAAAGTAAAAAGATATTAGAAACTTTCATATAGTTCATTGATATATAATTTCTTTGCATTAACTTGTTTCCTTTTTGGGTTTTTTTTAGCAGAAAAACCTGCAAGAGTATCAAGTAAGTACCACTTCCATTGATGAAAAATTCTCTTTGGTACACAGCATGAATTTCAAACTGAAATTCATAACATATTTATATTCTTAATGTATTTCAAATTTGCGTCATTTTATATTGAAACCTCTGACAAGAATTTGTTAACTTTTAATCTTACTTATGCTGAAGCTTAAAAAATACACATAAAACTACATCATTTGAAATGACAGCTTGTAACAGAAATAGTTTATCATGTTCTTCAGTCTGAAGATTAATGACCTGCATTCAAATATATAAATGTTTGCAGTGGTTGAAGTAGAATGAAAGAAAATAATCTTGTTTCTGTTTTAAACTTTTCATCATTAAAAATTTGCTATAAAGCATAGAAGGTCAAGTAATTATGGTTTAGCTTTGTTGTTTCCTACTCTTCATGAACTTAAGTATAATTGCATATACTCCAATAACATAGGAATAGATCTAATCTTGTATAGCATATGCACACAAAGCTTCAAAAACACTCTCTGAAATATTAAGATACAGATGGGGCTTTTAATGTTTAGGATACAACTGAACATTTTTCTATAAGTTCCCAAAACTTCAGGAAATAATCATTTTTATTTCCATGTATCCATATTCAGAAAAACAAATCATTTTAAGATATATCAAATTATATATCAATGAACTATATGAAAGTTTCTAATATCTTTTTACTTTCTCCTTATTGTTAATAAAGAAATATAACTCCATTGCCTGAGAACAAGGATCTGTGAATCTCTTAATTGCTTTTATGTGAGAAATTAAAAATGCTATTAATCATTGTAGGTGTCACAACATCGTGCAATATCATGTATGCCAACTAAAATTTTCTAGTTGATACATTAAGAGTAAAAAAAATAAGTTTAGTCATGTTATTTAACTCTATACATACAAATACCAATTCCACATGTATCAATATAGAAATATATTAAATTGTGTCTGTATTTTATATTTACAGAACATTTCAGTTTCTACTGGTCACATTTCAGTTTCTCAAAGCTACATATATCACTAAAAATTCTTTTCCTGCAAAAAATAAAGCTCCATATGGACTTGCTTTAGGAATTTTAAAAAGGATAATAATTAAAAGGTACAAACTTGTCTCACTAATGCAAGGGCAAAATGTAGAGTTGATCCTCAGTAAAGCCCTCTGAAACTATCCTCCAGCACACCTTTCCCCTTCAGCCAAATTAGTCAGGGCAGACTTCATGAAGGAAATAATTCTAGAATTTGTTCCCTGAACTATGGTTAGGGATGTTTAATGGAAAAAGATAAATTTAGCACAGACCTCATTGTTATTTTTCTGAGCCCTCTTTTCAACATTCTATACATGTATAATTTGGGAGGCTAGACTTCTTATTTATTTTTTTGGTCATTTATTTGTCGCTTACTAAAGGAAGTTTACGAAATAGCTCCTGCTTTGAAGCCATTGATCCCTTCTACCCACATTTTGTAGCGATACTCTAGTGCCTGCATTTCTTGTGGGTTTTTTTTTTTTTTTTGGAAGGACTAGGTCCTCTACCAACAACAGGTCATTTGGATCAGGAAGGCGGAATTTTGATATGTGGCTATAACTGGTGTAATTATTAGTCTTAGGATACCAGCGCTGTGTCCTCATTTGTTTCAGCATTGTGTCCTCATTCGTTTATGGCTGATGTTAAGTTGCTCTGACATTGCCCTCGAGACAGTAGTGTCTTATCCTCAGAGTGACAGGACAGACACTCAGGAAGGATTGCACATGTTTATTGAATACCATTGCTTCACTGTGTACAATATTCCCAAGGTGGACGTTCTCTGCATACTTTATTACTGCCTGGGGTCAATTTTAATAATCCTGTGGATATTGCTCAGTGTACCAGTTAATTTTTGTTAAAATTCATAATTATTTTAAGTCCTAGCATGCGTAGATGACTTTCATAACTAATAGCTAAAATAATCTGGCTGTCAGCTGCTGCCTTGAGCTACTGTGGACCCTTAGGACTTCCTGGAAAAGAGAAAACACATAAACTCTTAGAATGTAAAATCTCATACTATCGACACATAAGCCAGCAAATTAGTTGAAGAAATAATTTGGAGTTGTTGGTATTTCTGCAAAGACAAAGTGATGCAGGGAATTAAAGAAAGAGGAATTATGGAGCATACAAACATCATGCTGTTAGCATTTTGTCTGTGCATCAGAGCTCCAGATGTTTGCCTATGAGTATTTCTTGAAACTCTGCACTAATTTGAATAGGCTGCTAATGGAAATAAATATAGAGCAACTTCTGGTACACACACACATGCATTCCTTAGGAAGTTTTTATTTATTTTTCATGTTTGCTAAGAATATTCAGAGCAGGTTACACAGAACATTTTATCTTAAAAATAAAATAATAATAGAATTAACAGTCTATGCCATCAATGTGCATTCTTTAAAATGTTTCTTCTCTCCACATTATAATTTCCTTTTGTTTTTCCCATTATTTTACCTAACATTATGCTCTCATGTTAAGAAGAAGCATTGCTGCTTCAAAAATCACATTTTTCTTGATTCCAGTCCTTCTTGCCGCCTCTAATCCTTGATCCTCAATCATGCACCTTAAGCTCTTACAGTAAGAAATCCTCCTCCTTTTTTGCCTACAAATATCTTCAGATCATTTTCACATGTAAAACTTTCCGGACCCTTTTTGCTTCCTGAAGCTATTGTGCTGCTGCTCTGCTTTCACCTACAATCACCACTCTGAACAAGTCTCCCACCAGCCTTCACCACCTCCTCAGGCTTCAACTTTAGGCAACCTGAACATTATGCTCTGACACGTTCCTCCAATAGGGCACTTTGAACTCAACCCAGAGCTCTGAAGCACAAAACGAAATTACCTCTGCTCATTTCTCCTCCATTTGCAATCACGAGGCTGTGCTAAACATTTCTTGTCTCCCACACTTTTTGAATTGCTTTCCTCTCTTGATTCCCATAATGTAGGACATTTTTGTTGTTGTTGTTTTCAGTATTAGGATTTGCTACTTTTTTTCTCAGAGACTGAGTCCTTCTATTCTCAGCTCTCTTTCCTACCCTTCTGCACTTCCTCAGTGGGCTCATCCAAACTTGCTATCTACCTCTTTGTGGATAAGACCTCAAATTGTTCTGAAACCTGTCTTCTCAATAATATCTCTCATTCTTCCTTTTCATTTCCATTGATAAAGTTTTCCAGTAGTTCAAACTGATTACACCATTTATATAATAAATGTTCAATATTTATTTTTGGTGAATTTAGAATACATTGTACATTTCTTACCTGAGAGTCTAGAGCCTCTATAATCTAGCCTTAAACTAGATTTTAAATATTTTTTCTATTATCATGTTCTATACTATCACAGCTTTAAACCCAATTTAAATTTCCATGTTCTCAACATTCCTGCATCCAAAACTTTGGCCTGTTATTCTGTTTTACTGGAATATTCTTCCCACCTCTGACTAAAAATGCACTTTCAAATTCCATCTCCAATGGTATATATTCCAGAAACACTTATTTGATCTCTATAGGAGGAAGTGACCACCCTTGAAAACATCTCTCATTTACTAGTACTTTGACAATTGTCACCTACTTACTACCTTGAAGTCCATAGAATCTTATATCTGTTTAAGTATATACTCATTTTCTCCACTTGACTGCCAATTACTGCCAGGTAGCATTATGTTTCCTTTTGCTTCTTTCAGGGCACATAGCAATGTGCTTTGCATGTAGAGATAGAATAGTTTAGTTAAAATCACAAAAGTCTAGAAATTGAGGAAAAATTCGCTTCCTATCTCCTAGCACTTTTTAAAATGTGTTGCTTGAAATAAAATTGTTTTAGCCTCATTGTTTTCTCAAAAAGAAAATGGAGATTATTCTACCTGCTTTATAGGTCTATTGTGAGGCTTAAGTGGAAACATATGTAAAATACCCAAAGGAGTACATGGCCCAGAAAGAGAGCTCATTGTAATTATTATAGCTGAAAAGTAACTGCTTCTTATATAAGCAAATTACAGAAAAACTTTAGGGTAATTTTCACTTTGACTGTACAACTAGAATTTGGGATACAGAAGAAGCTAAGGTTTTTATTCTCCACATTTATTTCTCCAGGGGTAACAAATAGATCCAGAGGATAGTTGTCTTAGTTTTAAGTGTGCTATAATCTACAAAATAGAATGTATATTTCTTGTGTACAAGGACCTTGCATCATTTTAATTTTGTAAACATCTTCCATAGACATTACCAGATTTTTATTTCACTGTTAAAATATTACTGGACTTATCTAACAACTCTCACATTATTCTTTAAATATAGGTACCAGTTACTTCAAAATACCCTATAACTCTTTATATGATACCTTTATTTATATCTACTGATTGGACAGTTTAAGCCCATGAGCATTTAATCCATTGTTTAGGTGAGTTAAGCCTACGTTTAAGTCTTTTAGAAAACTAATCAAGTTAAAACTCTACTAATTTACTATGAAGAAAAAGGCTAGTAATTATGTTTCTACTTCCCATTTTTTCTTTTACATAATAACATTTCTTCTAAAAGGTCACCTTTTTCCCATTGGAGACAATTTGCATAATGACCTATTTTACCTCTTTTCTATTTATTTGTGAACTGCTGGTATGCAAAACATGAGTAAATAATACAAAATTGACCTTCTTTCAGCTCACTACAAGTGCTAAAAGTTGATATGAAAATTTAAAGGTCATTTAATTATATGAAGTTAGAATTATCTGTGCCAAAATTATTCCCACAGTATTCTGCTATGTATTCTTAGACTTCAGTTCAACATCGAATATCTTTTCATTGCTTTTACAAGTATCAAACATTAGTTTGTTAGTAAAATATATGGATGGATATTTTTCTCTTGATCTACATTGTGTATGAGAATCCATTTACCTCAAATTCTCAAGATTCCAAAAGTGACTGTGATTTTGAAAGACAATTTAGGAGTCAGAGGAAAAGGGCCCCATTAGGGAGGGTCACTGCAGGCCTCCTTGCTTGGCCAGCCTTTGCTGCTGCTCATATCCTGGCATCATGGATTCGTTTCTCCCCATGTTCTCTAAGTTGGAGAAGTTGCCTTATTTCTCTAGAGACTTTTGTTTGCAGAGATACTAGATGCTGAGTTTATAAGGTAAGAGATTCTGTGACTCTTAAAACCCATTAAATATAATATTTTCTCTTTGGGGAATCTGGAAATAAACTTTTTTTTGTTTACTCTCTAGAAGATGCTGAAGATGTTCCAGCTCCAAAGAAAGCTGAAGGTGAGTTTATTATCTTAAGTTCACTTATGGATTTTTTTCTTAAGACCATAAGATTTCAACTGCCTATTTTATTTAACTATTTTTGGCCTAGCCCTTAACTTTTCCTAAGCAATGTTTATATGGTGGATATGTTTTCTCAAAAAAAACATTTTTTGTATTAATTGTATGAATGTGTGTGTGAGTGTGTGTGTGTGTGTGTGTGTGTGTGTGTGTGTGTTTGTGTTGAAGTTACTAGTTGGACACTGATTTATTTACAAGTAGTTATTATATGCAAGAGCAATATTTCAAAAAAATTTATATAACCAAGAATTAGGGGAATGTTAGCAAGGAAAAGAACATAAATGCTGAAATCTTAGTTTAACATATTTTTATTAAGATAACTTGCCTATACTAGCAGCAATAGCATATAGGAAAAAGGGAAGGAAGGAAGGAAGGAAGGAAGGAAGGAAGGAAGGAAGGAAGGAAGGAAGGAAGGAAGGAAGGGAGGGAGGGAGGGAGGGAGGGAGGGAGGGAGGGAGGGAGGAAGGAAGGAAGGAAGGAAGGAAGGAAGGAAGGAAGGAAGGGAGGGAGGGAGGGAGGGAGGGAGGAAGGGAGGGAGGAAGGGAGCGCTCAAACCTCAGAAAAATCTGGTACAAGATGCATGATCCTGAGTGAGTCATCTCAGGACTAAAGTTCATCTTTATTATAAGGGTTTCAAGAAATTTGATGCATTTTTTCCCCTGAAGGGTTTCCTGGCTTCTTAATTTGGCTTGTTATAGAACAGATATTTTCTCTTCTACTTCTTTAAACTTGCCTGTGGACAATAAGAGTTTGCCTAAGAGCTGTTCTTAGCATGAAAATATAAGTTCTGTGGCAATGCCCAGAATTAACAGTGTAGAAAATAATGCCTTGAGAAAAATCACAGAGAATTAGATACCTGAGTCTTTTGGAAACTGGTATTTATTTTTCTTAAGATACATTTTTGAGTACTGAATTTTTAGATTTTTAAAACAAATTATTAAGAACAACTCAATATGTTTTTGACTTTTAAACCATTGCTTCTCAAACTATTTTCTATATAAAACACTTGACAGTCTTGTCAAAATGAAATAAGTCTGGGTTGGTGTCTAAGAACTACATTTATATCAATTTCCCAAATAATGGTGCAAGTACTGGTACATGGATCACACCTTGAAAAGGAAGCTTCTTGAACTCATTTAGAATTTAATAAAATCTGAAACCTAACTTTTGACGAAACACACACATTCACACCTTAACATTTTAACATTTTAAGGGTTTTCCAAAGTCCATCTATGGAGACCAGTTAAGAACTTCTAACCTGGAGAAAGGGGTTCAAATGAATGGCTTAAAATGATCCATCACTAGGAAAACACATGTCACAACCAGCAAAAGAAGTCCTTTTGTCACATAAGAAAAGGAAATGACCCAGGGTACAGGGCAGCTGCTATTATTTCACAGCAAGAATGATCACTGAAAACTTATGGCCTTCCCAAATTTAGAATTATTTTCACTGAAATTGTTGTCTTATAGCCAGATTGTACCCTGACCGTATTATTTTAGCACTGAGTATCAAGGTTTTCTTTTAAGAATGCAATGTATGTCTAGTAGCCCTCTCCCACCAAATCTAACACATCAGGAGGTTTACTATTTGTATTTTTGTTGTTAATCCTCACCCAAGGACATTTTTTTCATTGATTTTTAGAGACAATGGAAGTTGAAGGAGAAAGACACAGAGAGAAACATCGATGCGAGAAAGACACATCAATTGGTTGCCTCCAATGGACCAGGGGCAGGGGAGTAAGCCTGCAAAGGAGGCACGTGTCCTTGACTAGAACAGAACCTGCGATCCTATAGTCTACAGGCCAGTGCTCTATCCACTGAGCCAAACTGGCTAGGGCAGGAAGTTTTCTACTTGAACAATTGCCTGTGGCATGCTACATTCTTTTCCTTCATCAGCTCCTCTTCTATCACTGGCTCTTTCCTATTAAGTTTTATAGTGAAAGATTGAACAGAATCTGAATAAGAACCGAGAGTTGTATTGTAAGGAGGACAAGTAATTCCAGTTCCTTTCATACCATGTACCTGTGTAGACATTTTCAGAACCCTACTTATTTGTTGTATAACAGCTGTGAACGTAAAAGTGATTTATGTTCTTATTTTTTGTATCCACTAGAAGAAGCTGAAGATGTGTCTTCCACAAAGAAGCAAAAAAGTAAGTTTATAATTAGATTAAAACTGTTATGTGGATCTGTAGTAAAGATGGTATATATAAATTAAAACAAAATTCTCTGAAGACCAGTGTGAGAATAAAAAGGTTTTTAGTACATGAAGAATAAAATTAGAGTGGATCATTTATACTTCAAAGAGTAGCTCATTACTTTTTGTGTCAGGAAAGATGCACGGATTTGGAGGAATTGCAAAATAATGACTAAAGTGGCATTTGTCGCCAACCATTCTCCACAGCTCTGATCTGAGCACTTCAGCTGAATCTGTGTTACCGTCTGCTTATAAAAAAAGACAGCTGAAGTGTAAGCTGAACATTTTTATATCAAAAAAATGTAGGTATAAGTCATTGATGGAAAGTTTATTTTATTTTTCTAGGTAGAAGGTAGGCTCTTAGTATTCAATTTTGGAGATCATTGATTTTAGAATGCAATCAATATTTATATGCAGTTACAACAATTTAATGCTCATGATCCTCATTATTCTTCTATTTCCAAATTAGACATTTTTCTTCAGTTGGTAAAGCAATACCATCTGAATAGCAATGATGGATTCATATAGGCATTAAAATTATTGCTGAGCAGAATAAAAGAAACAATTTTTTAAAATAGGTACAACTGGAATTTGTTCTACATGTTTTTAAAGTAAAGAATAGACATTTACCTAAGGAAATGATGTAAATGTTCTCTGAGTTTTACAATGCTTCTTAAATGTATTTCTGCAGGAAATTATAAAAATGCCCTCTGCATTAGCAAATGCCTCCTACTCTATATTAGTAGGTGATTTATTAGACAAATATTAAATGCCTACTGTGTCCAAAACTCTGTTTAGCTCTTAGAGATGCTCATTATAATCCTTCAAAAGATCAGGACATGACAAATACAAGAAAACTAGCAATCTTAATAATATGTTCAGATATCGTTGCAAAATCCATAAAGTCAATCTGGGTATGTTTCTGATTTATACAGCAACACTTTCCTAATTGTTTATCTACTGGTAACAATTTGTGGCTACATCAGATAAACATTTAAAATCTCTTATTTCATAAATAAATTTCAAAACATAACTCAATAAGATAGGTGGATGGTACCAATGTCAATTTCCTGGTTGGGATATTGCACTACAATTTTCCAAAGATGTTGCCATTGGGGGAAACCAGGTAAAGGGTACATGGGATCCCTCTGCATTATTTTTAATTTTTATTTCAAAGAAAGGTTAATGAAAAATAAATAAACAATTCAAGATTTTAGTAAAACGATATTACATATTTTAATTCAATTGGCAGACTTACTATAGCAAAACAATATTTTCTATTTTCAACTTACTATGAAGTAGTCCTATAGTCTGATACTCATGCAACTCACATAAGCTCTAAAATTTGCAGCTACAGTGATGTGTTTTTTTAAATATATTTTTTTATTGATTTCAGTGAGGAAGGGAGAGGGAGAGAGAGCTAGAAAGATCAATAATGAAGGAGAATCATTGATTGGCTGCCCCCCCAAGTCCCACACTGGGAACTGAGCCTGCAGCCTGGGCGTGTGCCCTGACCAGAATCTCACCGTGACTTCCTGGCCATAGATGGATGCTCAGCCACGGAGCCACACTAGCCAGGCTCTAGTGATGTTTTCATTAACAGCCTTTTCAACACTCACTAAATACACATGTTAGAACAGAACCTACCTCAGATAAGGGTCATCTGTAAGGCAGACTGTCTTTGGTGATGGACTCTTCTACTTTTAGCAATGGTACTCGCATTCCTCCTCAACACAGGCCTAGCTCTCATGCCATCCCTCTCAGAAGCCTGTCTCTCTCCCAAGCTGCAACAACCTTGGGGGAGGGACAAGGTATGATACTGCATCTGTTCGGTACTAAAACAACATGGGAAATAATTCTGCATGAGATGAAGTGGAAAGAAAAAAAAACATTTTTTTTTCCTTCCAAGATTTCTCCAAACTCTTTTCATTATTGAAAACCCAGGATTGAAGCCAGCTGACACCAATCCCTGAATGATAATCTCTTGAAGAATCTCTTGCTGCTTTCCTTAGCTTTTGTTTTTCTTTCAACCCAGGCTTTTCTTTATTCTTTACTTGCTTTATTTGGCCCACTTCCTGGCGTTCTCCATACTACTAGCTCGCACTGTCATTCTCTTCCTTGGCCATCTGCAAAAATGTCTGTCGTTGGGTGACAGCCTGCAAATGGACAGGATGGTAGACAATGGAGAGTCCATAGGTGTGCAGGACTGTGACGGAAGGAGAACCTCACCGTCTCTGAACAAGCTGCTCCCTGAGAGCCCCCGCCTCCTGGGCCAGAGCTCAGGCTTGTATCGGCCCCGCCTCACTCAGCTTTAACTCCTTTCCTGGGTTGCTTTCTGCTCTCTGACAACAGAGCTGCTACCTGGAGGCATTGCCTAACGAGTACAGGCGAGTGGGATATCTAACATTAGGAACCACAAGGCTCTCTGTGGTATTAGTAAAACACTTTTTAAAAGTCGGTTACTTTGCATATTGATAAGCTCGTATTTTGAAACCTACATAGCACTTTTTCTGAATGCTGTACACATCAGTAGAGGTCTATGAAGTAAGCACTTGGATGTTTATGCTAGACCATTTTTATTATCCATTCAGTAAGGGCTTATTATTTGCCAGGAATTATTTTCAAGTGCTTTATGTGTATTACTTACTCATTTCCACATTTCTTTGGAGGTTTTTGTTGCTGTCTCAATTCTATACATGAGGAATCCAAGACACCAAGTTTTGGTAACTTGCCAATAATGGTCAAGACTACTTGGCTACACAACCCACGTCCACACATATTGTGGTGCAATGCTTTGTTGTGCTCACCTTCGAACCGCTTGTTTTAACTCATTATCATACTCTGTTCCTCAGGCCCCATCAGTTTCTTCCAGTGTGTGTACCTGAATGGTTACAATGGCTATGGATTTCAGTTTCCAGTGAGCCCTGCCCAGCGCCCTGCAGAGAGCTCCGCGCCCTCGGCACGGAAGCCACAAGGACAGTAGGCCCATGCGTGGCCAGTACAAGTGCTTTAACACTGAGCTGAGACTGGCATCTTCCATTTGTCCACACTGGTACAGGCCACCGAAATAGAGGAATTCGGGGAATTTCTTTGAAACTATTTTACCGTTCTGCCTGGTGTAGAAAAGTAAATGGGTAAAAGGATTGAACAATCGGCACGCATGTTGAAATCTGGCACTCAAGAATCTGCCATTCGTGTTTCTTGTTGGCCTGGGAGCTTATATGCTTCTACTTCCATCACCCAGGGTTGTTCGTAAATTAATTTCAGGTTTACTTAATAATGGTCTTTTAAATGTTATTGACACCATTAAAAAATGAAATTCCTGACTTCAGTTAGGCAGGTATTTTTAAATGAAAACACGGACTATACTTTAAGTTTAACGAGTCCAGGAACTCATATGAAAGCTACTCCTTTGCATCATGGTTATCTAAACTCAACTTACCAAGAACTTGATGTGTAATAGTTTCATTGTATTTATGCCTGTTTCTGTTTCAGTGTAACTATGCTCTAAGACCGGGTTACAGTTTCACCAAAGAGTATCATCAGCTTCTTGTGATGCTCTCTTATTTCAAGCTCAGAATATCTCTGAAGTTTAGACATGACAAGAAGGAATAGAAATGTTTGATAAATCTTTATCTCTAAGATTGTAATTAGGACATTTTTTATCTTGAATTGTATTTAGGACATTCACTCTAGTGGAAATACAGGCAGGTCTGGTGAATGATTTGTGTATAATACAAGCAAATGAGACATAGAATTTTCAGATTTCTCCAGACTGTGCTGTAATGAAAATATCACCTGGGTGAAATTTTACATCAATTGCTACATTTGGATGACAGATGCAAAAGTCTTTTCATTGCACTTTAATAGGATCCTTCTATGGAGTTAAATAGCTTTCCTTTCTCCAAAAGGAAAACTATGAATGTCATCAAAGTTGAAGGAATACATTTTAAACGTAAGCGCCTCATGAGATGTCTTACTTGCTTTTTAGAGAATTGGTTATCAGTGCCAATGAAATGAATGACAATCTTTAACTTACTTGACGACACATCATTGGGCATGACTGTTGTGGCTTTGCCATCTTTTGTCTCCCAGTGATATACACAGTTGTATTCTCTATCACATTTTTCTAATAATTATAGAAGTCATGCTACTGTGATCTTTTCATGTTTACAGTTGCAACTCAACTTATGGCAAGTTAACTCAGGAAATAAATTGAGTTCTTTTTTCTAGCATTATACTTACCTTATAGTAAGGGAGCTAGAGCCGATACTAGCCAAATGATTTCTTTTCAAGGACTGCAACTAAGTTCTTTAATTCCAAGATTTAGAACACCATCTTACTGAAATATCATTAGGCTTGGACATCAATAACATCTTCATTATTAATAATGGATTTTCAGTGACTTTTGTGACAGAAGTTGATCTTGGCCACATGCTGGTGAACCTAACTCACACCACAAAAGCTAATTACAATGAACCAAGAGTAATGACACTCCTTATGGGGGCCTGGAAAGGTGTACTGTCAGGACTGACCGGATGGTACCAGCTCACAAAGCCCCTACATGTAGCAATAAAAACTTGTGGTAGGACAATGCTTAGAGTTTATTGCTCAACTGCTCCTCCAGCTCTCTGATTTAGTGAGTAAAAGAAATAGCGAATATGATAGTTTATTTTATTTTATAGAACAAAATGATTTGTTCATTAGTTCTTATATTCAATGACTATTTTTTATTGAGTACTTAGTCTCTTGAGCACTGGGCTGTATAAGAAAAATATCAGATATAAATTCTATTACTGGTATTATCCTGACACAATATGTGGACTTGGAAAATTTATGAAACACATTATTCTTGTTTTCCAGTGTAGAAAGTAAGGATTTCAGGAAAACCAACTTGATACACAGATGTACTGTAGACACTGATAAAAATATCTTATAATGAATATGACATCAAAATTAATTTCTAGAGTAATATTTTAGATGTTTTCTCTTTGAGTGAAATGAGCTTTTCTACATAATATTATTGTTTCTTTCACTTTCATTAGAACTATTTGATAAAAGAAAAATATGATAACTTATTGTAACTAGAATTTAGGCAAACCAATTAGGATTAATTGTTAATAATAATTATTACAGCTTATCTGCTTAGAGTTACAATGATGATAGCATTTGGAAAATATTCACTAAATTCTCATCTGTATAGTTCCATCCAATAAATTATTATTGGTTCTTTCAAGTTCATGGTTTACATTTTTTAAGAGAAAAAGATAAATGCTGGGTCAAAAGTCTCATAATTCATGTTGCATTGCTCAAGAATATGTAAGCATTTAATAATTGTGTTAGTTATATTCAGTTACCAAGACAGAAGGTGCTGTGGGGGGAGAGAGGAGGGCGATTTGATCAACCATTCACAAGTGTTTGTTGGATCCGAATCCAAACATGACATAGGCCAGCATCTCCAGGCTGAAGAAGGTTGTGAGTGTAAGTACATATCCCTTCCGGGATAGACATAATGAAAAAACTGCTAACATCACACTGACTTATGATGCAACATAAGACTGGGTTTCCTGAGGATAAACATGGAGTGTTTATTAACCAATGAGAGACTAACTGAGGGTCTCTCCACCTGGACCCTCCCAGGGCCTATCACTGTTTTGACTTCAACTGTCTATTGATCAACACTGAACAAAGTTCTTCTTTATAAGATTACTCTTGCATTAGTCACAGAATATATTTTTATTCAAAAAGTTTCCTTAATTTATTTTAAGTATATAATGCATAGCTTCCCGTGTGTGTGTGTGTGTGTGTGTTTCATGTCTCTTCCATCTCACTTGATCAGTGCCTTCATGCTTTTCTATCCCCTGCCAGCTTTTGATCTAATGACCTGATGTATCATTTATTCACACTGAAGATGTAATTGTTGAATCTACCTTTACTCCATTCTTCTCCTTTAGTGAGATGTTACCATTTCTACCTGTAGGCCTGGGATGGGCTATGTCCCATCAAAGGCTGTTTTCCCACTTGGAAATATATATCCAATTACTTCAGAAAAGTTTATAACAGAAATCACTTGGCTTTGAAATCAGACACTTCTCAAGATTTGAATTATCATTCTGAATCTTATTGGTCTTTGACTTTGGGAAATGTACTTAATTTTTTTTTTGAAAAATAATTTTCGTATATAAAACCAGTGTGTCAATAATATTTACACCCTACTGAGTTGTGGGGAAGATTAAATGAGAAAAGCATGTATGGCACATTATATGTATTCAAAACAGGTTAGTGTCCCTTATCCCTGTCTTTTGTTTTCTCTTATCAGTCCTTTCAGTGTCTAAATCCATCAATTGCTATTTGACCCTTTGATATTCTTTAGCCAGCTGATTCTTCCGAGCACTCTGCCTTTAACTGGTCCTGAGACTCCCACCATCCAGTATCACTTTTCAGGTTTTCTTCGGGCCTGCTTAGCCAGTGCAATGCCTGCCCATTTATCTGCTCTCCCGGCGTCATCTTCTTGCCCTAAAGCCCACCTTTCTTTCTTGGCTCTACCTCCACAATTACTGTTTTGACATTGTGTGACTTAAGTGAGGAAAATGTGAAGGACATTTTCTCTCAGAGATTATTTGTGTTTTTCCCTAGAGCTAAGGAATTAAGAACTCAGCCAAGGATCAAGCCTAGGAAGAATGCATTCTTTGAATGAAGGCAACTTACCTACGTCCCAGTAATAATGTAACCACACAGCAGTCCTTATTCAGCTTCCTCCTGAAAGTATTCCTTGTTAAAAGGAAGTATGTCATAGACTCTAGCAACCCTTTCCCAAAATAGTACTCAGAGAGCTTAAGCTTTGGCAGCCAGGTAGAACCTCCTGATGCGAAAAACCAAAGGGTTGTGGAGACAGAGCAACAAAAACTCATTTCTATTGGACCTTAAAGATTGTTTCTCAAAATATTAAGTAGTTCCACTATAGTCATTTAATTCCTTCCTACTTAGACTTTAACATTTATACCACTGTAGAGTAACTAGCATTAGGTTTAGGTTAGAGACAGTAACCCCAGTCAGCTCAAGAATTCCCTGAAAGAATCAATCCGTGCCCATCCATCTGTTTTGCACCTTAACTTTCTTTTTCTTTTAACTTTTGCAGATGCTACATTCTCCTGTCTGTGCTGTCCTCTCTAAGAAACAGGTGCCGAGGAGAAGCATTTTCTTACTGATGTTTTTTAAAGAAAATGTAATTTAATCAGCAGGTGTAATTTTCTGCTCCCCTGCAATTTATTGCCTCTGCTACCTCCTAAAAACACCTCCCCTGCATTTAGTTCAATTTCTACAGAGCAATGGGGAAACTCCATTATGCTGATGATGAGACAGATAAGTGGTTTACGTAAATTAAATTAGCAAACACATCCAATTACTTGCAAGCATTCTGAACCTTACCAGAAAAATCATTACTGGCACAGAAGAGATAAGACTTTATTTTTTGTTTTGTTTTGTTTGTTATTGTTGGTGGGAGTTTATTTAACCTTTCTTTGCCAAAGAAAGGCATAAATGATTGACTGGTTAACGTCAACCTTCCTAAATTGAAAGCTAGCATAATAAAAGTTTGTGATTCAGCTTGCTCTCAGTGAGAGGGTTCTAAAGTTATAGCCCTGGCTCTTGGCTTTAACTATGAGAATTATGTCTCAAAATAGATGCCTTATTGTACTTATTTATAAAAACCAAGCATTGTCTTTCTTTATCAAGATATCATTACATATGTCCTATATTTTTTACATTGTCCATGGAATACAATTCAGGGATCATTCTATATAATAAAAGCCTAATATGCTAATTGCCTGGTTGTCCAGTCATCCTAAGTAGGCAGTCAGACATCCCTTGAGGACTCCCAGACTGTGAGAAGGCTCATGCCAGCTGAGGGACACACACACACCCCACCATGAGTGCATGAATTTCATGCACCAGGCTGCTAGTCCTACATAATAAAAGCCTAATATGCTAAGTGTCCAGTTGTCTGGTCATCCATTCAACCAATCAATGTGTAATATACTAATGATATGCTAAGGCCACTCAACCACTAGCTATGACCTGCACTGATCACCAGTAGGCAGACAGTTGACTATGACATGCACTGACCACCACTGGGCAGATGCTTTGTCCAGTAGGTTAGCTTGCTGCTGGGTTCCGGCCAATCAGGACTGAGTGAAATAGACTGGACACACCCTGGAGCCTTCCTGTGGCCCTTCCATGGCTGGTCAACTTACCACATTCCTCCCTGGCCACACTTGTGCATCAGGCCAGTGGGGTCCCTCACCCTGGCCTGTGCCCTCTCATAATCTGGGCTAAGGGACCCCCCACCCCCAGCACATTAATTTCATGCACCAGGCCTCTAGTATGTTATAATGTTGTTCTTCCAATAAGAATCTTAGGCAACAATTTTACATCAATTAATTTTACAAACATTTGATGAGCATAAGTTGTATGCTAGACATAAAGCATGGTTGCTAGGGGCTGAGGATACCCCGGTGAGTAAGCTGATGTTTTTGTTCTCAAGCACCTGAAGTCAAGGGGAAAAGAGAGATGGTAAACACATATAAAACAGTGATATGCAGCCTATAAAATGGCCACACACACTCTGTTGTGGCAGCCTAGGGAAGTGTGCTAAATTCTGACCTTTGTGGTGTAAGAGGAAGGATTGGAAAGATTTAAAGAATGACCTCATGATGGTAAGCTAGAAGACAAGGCAGTTGAAGGCAATTCTAAAGAAAGGAAAAAGTTTCAGCAAAGGCCCAGGGTTGTCCAATGACATTTTTTAAAAAAAACTTTATTGTTGAGAATATTACAGGTGCTCCTCATTTTTCACCCCATTGTCCCCCTCCACCTGGTTCCCATCATCCTCCAGTCTTTCACTGCCCTACTGTTTGTGTCCATAGGTAAGATCTTTGGTTAATCTCTTCCTGCCCTGCCCTGCCCTGCCCCTCCCCTCTGAGATTCATCGGTCTGTTCCATGATTCCATGCCTCTGATTCTGTTTTATTCACCAGGTTATTTTGTACATTCGATTTCTTGTTCATTTACTTTGATTTTTAGATTTGATTGTTGATAGATATGTATTTGTTGCTATTTTATTGTTTATATTTTTTGTTTCTTCTCCTCCTCTACCTTCTTCTCCTCCTCCTCCTCCTTTTCCTCCTCCTTCTTTTTCAATAATACCCTTCTACATTTTATATAATACTGATTTGGTGATGATGAACACTCTTAGCTCTTGTTTGTGAAGTTCTTTATCTCACTCTCAATTATAAATAAGAGCTTTGCTGGATAGAGTAATCTTGGCTGTAGATCCTTACTTACTATACATCACTTTGAATATTTATTGTCACTCCCTTCTGGCCTGCAAAGTTTCTGTTGAGAAATCAGCTGGAAGTCATACAGGTATGCCCTTGTAGGTAACTAACTGTTTTTCTCTTGCTGCATTTAAGATTCTCTCTTTGTATTTAACCCTTGTCATTTTAATTATGATGTATGTTGGTGTGGGTCTCTTTGGGTTCTTCTTTTGGAATCTCTGCACTTTCTGGACTTGTAAGTCTATTTCTTTCACCAGATAGAGGAAGTTTTCTGTTATTATTTCTTCAAATAGGTTTTCAATGTCTTAGTCTCTCTCTTCTCCTCCTGGAACCCCCATAATGCCAATATTGGTTCACTTGTCCCACAGGCTCCTGACACTTTCTTTGTATTTTTGGATTCTTTTTTTTCCTTTTTGCTCTTCTGATTCCTTTGTTTTGTTTTGTTTTGTTTTTGCCTCCTCATATTTCAAATCATTGATTTGATTCTCAGAATCCTCTACTGTTGAATCCCTGTAAATTGTTCTTTATTCAGTTATTGTATGCTTAATTTCTGACTGGTCCTTTTGTATGTCTTTGATATTCTTTTTTTTTAATATGTTTTATTGATTTTTTACAGAGCAGAAGGGAGAGGGATAGAAAGTCAGAAACATCGATGAGAGAGAGACATCGATCAGCTGCCTCTTGCACGCCCTCTACTGGGGGTGTGCCCCCAGCCAAGGTACATGCCCTTGCCGGAATCGAACCTGGGACCCTTCAGTCCACAGTCCGACGCTCTATCCACTGAGCCAAACCGGTCTCGGCTGTCTTTGATATTCTTACTAAGATCCTTGAAAGTCTCATGAAAATCCTTGAGTAACCTTATAACCATGGTTTTGAACTCTGTATCCAGTAGTTTGTTTCCATTTCTTTCATTTGTGACAGGTTTCTTTGTCTCCGCTTTAGGCTGTTTCCCTCTGTTTATTCCTATGCATTAAGTAGAGCTACTATGTCTCCTGGAATTGGTAGAGTGGCCTTGTGTAGTAGGTGTCCTGTAGGGGCCAGTGGCTCAGTCGCCCCAGTCTCCTGAGCTGGGCACTCTAGATTTCCTCCCCAATGTCAGCTGTGTGCACAGTCTTGTAGTTGAGCCTTGATTGCTGCTGGTATCTCTGGGAAGAGTTGACCTCCAGGACAATTGGCTGTGAAGACACAGCTACATTGGGAGCTTCCGTGTAGGAGATGAGGCCCAGCTGTAAAGCAAGACCTGGTGCTAGAGCCAGGTCTTGGACCTTTTATTGATAGGTTTGGGGCACGCTGTCACCAGCTGAAGCTTGTTTAAGGGATTTTAGGAAAATATGAAGCCTGAGCCAACACAAGCCATTCATTTGCAAAAGCTGCTGAAAACAGCTTGGATGGGGCTGAAAATTGGATGGGGTGAGGTCTCAGGGAATCCCCAGGACGGAGCAAGCAATGTGGGCCATGCTGATATGGCTGCCAGTCAGCCCAGCGACAGAGGAGGTCCAGCACAGGAATAATGACCCCTGCAAGTACCACCGTCTGAGAGGAAACTGCCCCCAAGTTCCTGCTGTGGTGCCAGACAATCCAGTTCCTGCCTGTATGTGTCTGAGTCCCCTGGCTCCAAAGAAGCAGGACCAGGTAAGTGTGCACCAGCCCTTTGAGAGGAACACCGTCGCGTCCCTCGGCCAAAATCCCTGCTGGTTTTTACGGCCTGGAGTTACAGGGACTTCCCTTCCCAGCTCTGGAAGCCTGGGCTGAGGGATCTGGTGTGCGGGTGAGACCCCTTGTTCCTCACGGCAGCCTCTGCAGAGACGATCTCCCTCTGGATTAATAAACAAAGGCTGCACATGGGTGTTGACCCAGCCTGTTCCTTGCCTCCCTCCTCTTCTCCTGTCTCAATGTTCTTTCTTCTCTACTTCTCCAGTTGCAGGACTTCCTTTCATGCAGTTCTGAATGATGGCTCTCCTGTAGTTGTAATTTTGATGTGGTTGTGGGAGGTAGCAAGCACAGGTGTTTCCCTAGGCTGCTACCTCAGTTCTCCTCGATGACATTTGTAAGGAACAGTAAGGAGCACTGTGTGGAAGTCGAGGGTGAGTGGTGAGGAAATGGAAAGCATGAAGCAGTCAATCAGAGATGCTGCTGCCAAGGTGTCCGCTTGGGAGACTGAGGTTGAGTTTCACCACAGAGAAAGTGTTGATTTCCATCTAAATTTCAGAAAAAGACTACTTAGTATCATTCCCAGGAGCCTGATATTTGCTATTAAACTCTTAATTCTTTATTTGAAGAAATGAGTGACTGAGAAAAGATGAGAGTGCTACCTTAGCCATTTAGATTTGCATTTTTTTAAAAAAAACCTATCACCAAAGCTTTTTTTAATGAAATAAAACCACTTTAACAGCTTCATTGAGATATCATTGACATACAATAAACTGCACATATGTAAAATACACAATTTTATAAATGTTAACATACATATATATCTGTGAAATCATCCTCAAGGTCCAGATAATGCAATAACCTGCACCCCGCAAAATTCCTTCTTCCTCTTTCCAACTCCCAAGCAGCCACCATTAAAAATCCAACACGGATTTAGGACAGTTAGTGATATTGTATACAGTTTCCTCTCTGCTTAAGGATCATGGGCCAGCTACAGTAGGTCACCAGGGAGGAAAGCCCTGGACAATTGTAGAGTGGCACCTCCCCACAATGTGATCTTTCCTCTCCTAGCATGACCTTCTGACCTTCCCTCCCTAGAGTTAACATCTAGGCCTCAGTTGTATTTTAGCTCCAGGTCTAGAAAAGCAGTAAAACCATACAACTCCAAGGTTGACCTCAGGACCAGCTGCATGGAATAATGATCTACTGCTCTGGTGCTGACCAATCAGTGGAGGCCATGACCAGAAAGAGCACACCTGGAAAGCTTCTGAATAGTCTATTGAGAGCTTCCCCTGTCCTCCCCTAAAATCTTGTTAGCTTTAAAATCCTTGGGAAGGAGAACTTCCTGAGAGCACCTGGAGCTTTTGGCACCCCTTATCCCATCTCCCCAGGCAAGTTACCATTATCCTTCTCACTCTCAAGCTCCAAGGGCCCTTCCTTTACCTCTATAACTCATTTCCTCAGCTCATTTCTTCTAGGAATTACTTGTAACCTTATGATTTTATTAAAAAAAAAAAAAAAAAAAACAATGGCCCAGTGCATGACATTCGCGCACAGGTAGAGTCCCTAGCCTAGGCGCTGCTGGCTGGAGCCTCCCTTCCCCAGCTGCTGGCCAGGGCCTTCCTTCGTTCTGTGCCACCCCCTGGTGTTCAGTGCATGTCACAGTGAGCAATCAAACTCCCAAGGGGACAATTTGTGTATTAGGCATATATATAATATATATATATATATATATATATATATATATATATATATATATATAGTTTTCTTATAGTGTGAGTCTTGGCTTTGAATTCTTTTCTAGCCAGAACTCAAGTGCTGAGGTTGCTGAACCGAGGTCTAGTCCAACCCCACTGCTCTAGCGCTTACAACATACTGGTTTATAGATAATATCTTTGTTTATAAAATTTATCTTCGAATGGTTTGAGAGAAATTGCTAAGTAGGAAGTTATTTAAGATAATTTGGAAGCATTAGCACTATCTTCTGCTTTCACTGGGCATATGGAGGATGTAAATATTCTAACAACCAAGATTTTCTCCTGTTCTATCACCACCTATTGCCTATTTAAATTGTCATTTAGCTTCTTTAAGTTAACATGTGAAATTTAACCTTAGATTTTATTGATTTGGTCCAGCCTACATCATTTTTTGCTCTATAATCTAAAGTTATTTTTGTCTTGCATTTTTTTTTATTTTAACGATCAACTACCTTCTTAGTTACTTAGAAGTTATGGAAATATGTTGTTTTGAACCATCCAGCAAGCTGTATGAAGATTCTTAGTGCCTATACTCACAAATACAGTGAAAATGAATGAAATTGTGGGTAGAGTTTTCAAAATGCAGGACAGATGTTTCATTTTGCCTCTTATTAGTTAATTATGGAATTACAGCCACAATAGTTCTAAATAGGTATTGCTCTTTGTTTCTCTTTTTTTATTAGCTTTAGATAAATTGTTTCCTATTAACATTGTCCTCTTCCTCACTCATCATCTATACTGCAATCCCTTTAACTCTAAGGGTATCAAAAGGATTTGAGGTTTAATAAGACACAGGGAGCTTTTGATATCTCAGGGGGAAAGGTCGTGGCCCCAGTAGAGCAGTGATGTTCTCATACCACAAAAACTTAATATCCCCAATGAAAAATATTTTCTCCAAGAAAATTAAAGAAATAAACAGGTGAGTGAAATGCAAATATCTCATCTGTATGCTTTATTTTCTTTCTCCAGATTTATAGTTTTAAGATTCTTTTATGTGAGGTAAAGTTATCATGAGTCTTAAAAATTTCAGAAATATCATTTCATAAACAGCACCTTATAAATATAAGGGCAACAGCCTAAGTGAGTTCTCGACACATCCTCCAAAAAAGAAAACATAAACAAGAAGATGAAATAAAACCAAGCTTAATTTACGCACTGCTATAACCAGGAGACAGAAAATGGCACAAAGTCAAATTATGTGGATGTTTAGCAAAAAATATCAGAAAGTAGCAGAGGCAATTTCATAATCACATCAGAGTGAGGAGTCAGGATAATACTGTGGAGAAAACAAAACAGAGGAAAAGGCCATAGAGGTGATGAACACTGGTCAATCAGCCAGAAAGAGACACTCCTACCTTAACAGCTTATCTATTGAGAACATAATCTGGTACTAGGTGGACCCAAGTACCAGCCTCCTAGAGAGGCAGAGAAGCATCTATCAGACTGCCAGACCTCAGAGGGAAGGTAGGGGAGGGTGGGGGAAAGGAGGAGAGATGAACCAAAGTACTTGTATGCATGAATATAAGCCTAACCAATGGACACGAACACCAGGGGGGTGAGGGCATGAGCTGTGTGTGTGTGGGGGGGGGGCGGGGGGGTTACGGGGTTAATGGAGAGATGAGGACACATATATACCTTAATCAATAAAGAAATTTGAAAAAAGAAAGAAAATGAGTAAAAGTCTATGGGAGAAGACAAGAGGTGCAAGTTAGAAAGCGAAGGCATAGCTCAGCAGCTTGACAGTGAAAGGAAAGAGAGTAGGATTTAAGGCACAATGCCAGAATCACAGTATCGGAAAGCACACCAAGCCTTCGCTCTGCAAACAAACCAAACGGAAGAAAACAAACAAGCCTGTCATTTAAAGGAATGTACTTCTGTGTACACACCCAATGTGTACTCATGAACGAGGGCACACAGTAAGCCAACCAAACACTTCTCTCCCAGGGACACCATCTGTGAGGAAAATATAAGAAATTTAAAATTGGCCAGAAAATGACATAGAGAGTCCACTCATAGTTTCTATAAGAAAATTATCAAAAAGTCAAAACATTTTCCTGTTAGGAAAAATGTCCTTCCCCAAAACCATCATAAAGTAGATGAAAACTATATTAGCACACTCCAATTTGAATTAAATACCATTAAGTAGGCATTGAAAAATTTGTGTGGGGGGATACATTTTTAAAGTAAAACATAATAAATAACAGCACTAAACTCATAAAAATTGAAGGACAAAGAAAATTATTTTAGAAATAAAGACTAAATTATGATACCCAAGGAAAAATGATAAAATAAAATAAAAATCTATTAAATTTCTATATACATACATAGAATTAAAAAAAAAACCTTAACCAAAGCAATGTCCCAAAAAAGAACAGAAATATATCAAAGATTATCCCATGTGAGAACATAAAAGTCAGATGGTATTATGGAGGAATTCAAGCATATCTTTAAAGATGAGGAAATGCAGAAATTGTTTATAATGTTTCAGGTCATAGAAAACAATGGAATTGCTAATATTTTTTAATTGTTGAAGCATAACATAGAAACAGAATATATTAAAAATAACATCACTAATACCAAGAAATTCTTGATGATTGAATATTGGAATATTATTAATACAGAGTGGGGCAAAATAGGTTTACAGTTGTGAGTTTTGCTTCATCCTGTATAATTTACATTACTGGATTCAATAAGAAAAACAATATCATTACTTCTACAGATGCTCAAAAGGCTTTGAAAAATATATTCTTTTAAATTTAGCACACATTTCTGATAATAACACTTTAAAATAAGAATCAGTCTATATTTAACACTAGGGGCCCGGTGCACAAAATTCATGCACTGGGGGTGGGTGGTCCCTCAACCCAACCTGCCCCCTCTCACATACTGGAGGCTGGGTGCTTGCCACCACCACTGTGGTAGCATAGCCAATCAGGAGTGAAGGTATGGTTAAATTTGAATGTTTCTCTTTTATTATATAGGATGCTTCTATCTACACTAATAAAAGAGAAACATGCAAATTGACTGTACCTCTACTACACCCCTAAGCCATGCACACCAGCCAATCAGAAGTGAGTATGCAAATTAACCCAACCAAGATGACTGCAGCCACAGAACAAGCAGGAGGCTTGGGTTTCCATGGCAATGGAATAAGCCAAGCCTCCTGCCCACTCTGGCTGGCCCTAGCCTCCACTCAGGCTACACAGTTTCAATTATAGAAGATAAACAAATCCCAACAAAAATTGTGGCAGCCATGGAGTTGGAGAGAGCAGGAGGCTTGGGTTGCCCCCGACAATGGAGAAAGCCAAGCTTCCTGGACTGCCTTGGCATTCGCTCAAGGCTACAAAGTTTCAATTATAGAAGATAAATAAATCACAGATACCAGGGCCTCTGCTTGGGTCACCAGGGGGCGTAGCTGACCTTCAAACTACCACAGGCCCCTCGCCCATCCCACACCCCAAGATAACCCCTACCCTGATCCAGGGCACCCTCAGGGCAAACCAGATGGCACCCACCTGTGCACCAGGCCTCTATCCTGTCTAATAAAAGAGTAATATTCAAATTGACCATCACTCCAACACACAAGATGGCTGCCCCATGTGAACACAGATGGCCATCAGGGGAGGCATTGGGAGGGACCAGGCCTGTAAAGGAGGGCAGTTGGAGTGATCAAGCCTGCAAGAGAGGGCAGTTAAGGGTGACCAGGCCAGCAGAGGAAGGAAGTTGGGGGCAAACAGCCTGCAGGGAAGGGCAGTTGGGTGGGTGGGGGGAAACCCAGGCCTGCAGGGGAGAGTGGTTGGGAGGGACCAGGCCTGCAGAGGAGAGCAGTTAGGAGCAAACAGGCTGGCAGGGAAGCAGTTGGGCATTAATCAGGCCGGCAGGGGAGTGGTTAGGGGGTGATTAGGCTGGCAGGAAGAAGCAGTTAGGGGCAATCAAGAAGGCAGGCAGGTAAGTTGAGAGCCAGAAGTCCTGGATTGTGAGAGGGATGTCCGACTAGGATTGGGCATAAATGGGCAGTCAGACATCCCTTGAGGTGTCCCAAATTAGAGAGAGTATAGGCTGGGCTGAGGGACACAATGCCCTGTGCACAAATTTCGTGCACTGGGCCTCTAGTATGTATATAATACTGAAGCTAGCATTCTGCTAAATGTGGAAACACTAGAGTAATTCTCACAAGGCAAGGATACTTATTACCACCACTACTATCAATATTTGCAGATTACTAGTATAGAACTGGCAAACTAGAGCTAATCTATTTAAACATCAATGAAAAAATATAATAATGCAAAAAGATGCAAAAAATAATAACATACCAGTGGCAATAGTCTTCATAGATGAAACAATAAATACCATTTATAAAACTAACCACAAAGGCTAAATATTTAGAAGTTAATGTGAAAATACTCAGTGAGGAAAACTTTTATATATCCTGAAGACACAAAAATTGGTTTGAGTAAATAGAAGGACATCTCTTATTTTAGAATAGCCATATCAAAAAGATGTTAATTTTCCTTAAGTTAATATATACATTTAATATAGTGCTAAAATATTATATTTTCCTCTTGAGCTAGACAGTCTAAATTCCAGGTGGAAAAATAAATGTGCTAGAATACTCAGGGAAGCCCTGGAATGGCAGGGGGCGGGTAGGGGAGAGGGGGGAGAGACAGGGAGAGGAAGAGCAATAAAAGGGATCCAGCCCTACCAAATCCTAAAACAAAAATTAAAGCCTCAATAATAAATTTCTGTGGTTCTACCCAGTTGCCCTATATTCCTCAAGAATGAGGAGTGATCAACAGAAAGGGGAAATTTTTAAAGCTCCAGGAACTTCATTTCTTTACTATGATTTTTTCCTTACTTTAAGCTAGCTTTTTTCAATCTAATATATAGCCATGACACACTGCAGGTCCACTCCCTTAATCATTAAGCCCTTAGTACATTAGGTTCTGGTCAGTGGTCAAACTGCCTGAAGAATAAAGCCTCCCGTCTGTTGATCAAGGGAACAAAGTTTTTAGGTCAAATAAAGATAGCATCTTGACCTCAGATGTGGTTCACCCCAAGGTCTGTGACAGGGAAATGACCTTATCTACCACACCCTCATGGAACTGGACAGAGCAGTGCCATGGCTGACATCAGGACCTGATAAAATAATCAACTCTCAAAGTTTGTAAGAACTAATTATCATTAAGTATGCAATACTATGTGTACTTTCATTTTCCATTTATCTGGGAAAAATCTCAGATTCCCTGGGCCCTTTGTTCCTGAAGATCCTAGACAGCCTATTGTTTCGTTTCTGAAATAAATTATTCATAAACTTATAAAATCAGTGAAAATTGAGGAACTGAATATAAGCCCTTGTTTTCAACTGTATGTGCAAGTGAAATCCAGAGGAGAAACTATCTGGAAAGTTTAAGGATAACAGCCATCAATATGAGTAATCTCTCAAGAAATAATATATTTTACGAAAAGCATGCTATTAATCCATTTTCTTTCATTTCTTTCAGAAATGACTTTTAGTTTTCATTGTATAAGTCTTTCACCTCCTTAAGTTAATTCAAAAGTATTTTATTCTTTTTGATCCTCTTGTAAGTGAAATTGGTCTTTTTCCTTTTTCAGATTATTTATTATTAGTATTGAGAAATGCAACTGATTTTTGTGTATTGTCTTTGTATTCTGTTACTGTGCTGAATTGCAACAGATATTTTAAATTCAGAATTTGAATTCAACATATTGCACTGACACTATTTGCTAATGTGTTTGTGAAAAATTGGATCAGCATCACTGAACTTGGTTATAGATTGGGAATTAATCTAAAACAGTAATTTGAATGTTATTAGAGGAATGTACTATGTAATTTTACCATTATTCCTCCTATTAGCAGACAATTAACACTCTATGTAATTGCACTGTTCAATCAGGACAATGGAATGAAATGGCCATGGAACGAAAATATGAATACAGACAACTGAAGTTCCTGTTAAAGACTCACACATTAGTTCTGCAGTTACTACTATTTGATGATAATCTAGTGTCATAATGGACCACTTAAAAGTCTGAAGAGATTGGTTCCTGGTTAAGAATTCAATTGAGTTTAACAAATAAGATATTGAGAACTCATTATATTCTTGCAGTAAATTAGGACCTGGGTACACTAAAAACGAGACAAATATAACACCTGACCTTAGTGGCCGTACAACATAAAAGCATTTATGAAATTATAGAAATGTGATGTGTGTTGCATAGGGCTAAGTAATAAAAGGTGTGGTACTGGAGTTTGTAGAAATGGTGTTTGATTTTCCTATAATGTAGGGAAAAGCCATTTAAGCTCTGGTCAAAATTAAGTAGAATATAGAATGGGGAGTAGTGCCAATAACTAATTTTTATGCAAAGACAAAACAGCATTTAAGATGTCAGAAATTATACTTCAGTCATTAGTGCTTTGACTTTTTCCTTCCACATATTAATATTCTAGGTGGTGGTCTTTCTGGTTCAATAGCATGGATATACTCATGATATCAATCACAACACTTACTCTATATTTTTATATATACTTTATTGATTTTTTTTACAAAGAGGAAGGACGAGGGATACAGAGTTAGAAACATTAATCAACTGCCTCCTGCACACTCACCACTGGGTATGTACCTGCAACCAAGGTACATGCCCTTGACTGGAATCGCCTGGGACCCTTGAATCTAGAGGCCGACGCTCTGTCCACTGAGCCAAACAGGTTAGGACTGCAGGACGAATTTTTAAACTTTTATCTCCAGTCACATAGTCAACTTCCTACTCAATACCTCTACTAGGATACTGAATAGACATCTCAAACTTAATCAGAATGTAACCAAATTCCTACTTCCTCAGCACTTCCCATCGCAATAAATGGCACCTCCATTAACACAATTGCTCAAGGGGGAGGGGGGGCAATTAGAGAAATCATTGACTCTTGCTTCCCTTTCACACTGCAGATCCAGTCCATTCTGTTTGTTATGTCCTCAAAACAATCCTTAAATCTGATGGCCGTTTTGGTACTCTCACCACGACCACTTAACTCTAAGCCACCATCACATAGCTTCTTAGTTAGCCTTCTATAGTCTCCTTGATCTTACTCTTGCTCCATTATCATGTGTCTTCTACAGCATCCAGAAAATCCTTTTAAGCGGAAGTCATGTCACAGTAGTGTCTAGTTCAAAATTCTACAATTCCCAGTCTTTCTCTGAATGAAAGCTCTGAACCCTCTCCCATCCAGATGTCCACAGTCTGCCTCTTTACTTCCGGCTCTGCTCAAGTGATTATCTTCTCTGAGATACTGCCTCTTAACTCACAACCCAAAATAGCATATGCTGTCATTCCCTACATTACTATCTTGATTTTCTTTTGTCCATATCTCCTTTTTTTGGACAGAGATTTTTGTCTCTTTATTAATCCTTCTTTCCCTGGTACCTAAAATAGTTCCTGTCATAGGTACTCATTAAATAGCTTTTCTTATGAATGTGCAATAGAATATCATACCTTGAAATGTCAATGCGAGCAAATAAAATCATCTAATAACAGTTTCAGCAGGTTCCTAATTATACTCCAAAAGAGAAAGAGGTACCAGAGGTGCCATTTCCAGCAGTTCATTAATTAGTCAATTAACCAATATCTTCATTTCTTCATTCAACAGGGATATTTAGAGGTCAATATGTTAGCACAGATAGGTAATAGAATTTTAAATATTCTAATAAAGAAAATACATGGTCCTTATATCATGGAGTATAAGTCTAATAGGAAGAGGGATAAATAACCAAACTATTACAATATTATGCAAAAAGTGCTGTAACAGAATATGTCCTGAGAGCCATGAGAAATAATCACCTAAAGGATACTAGATAATCCTCCAGAGACAGGGAGACTTCACAAAGGAATGGCTTACATGCTGCTGTTCTTGAGAAATTTGGCTAAAATGCTCACATCAACCTTCTTGATCAACTTTTTTTTATTAGAAAAGTTGACACTTTAAGGATATCTCTTAAATATGAGTTGAGACTGGCTGACCTTTTATTTTTTATTTTTTAATATATATTTTATTGATTTCAGAAAGGAAGGATGAGGGAGAGAGAGAGAGAAACATCAATGATGAGAGAGAATCATTAATCAGCTGCCTCCTGCATGCCATCAAGGCCCCAAGTGGGAATCAAGCCCACAACCCGGGGAATGTGCCCTTCACCGGAATCAAACCTGGGACCCTTCAGTCTGTAGTTCGACGTTCTATCCACTGAGCCAAAGCAGCTAGGGCTGGCTGACCTTTTTCTAAGTAGGGAATGATTCCAACCAGAGAGAAATTAGAAGACTCGTGAACATAAATAGAGATGCCAATGAGGGGAGAGAAAATTAAGAGGAAAACACAAAAACAAAATATGCAACTACAATGATCACTGTTGTCACATATTACATAGTTTTTAGTAAGAGAATTCCCCAATAATGAAAGCATACTTATTTCAGTCACTAGTTTTACAATATGCATCAATTAATTACATACTTTTATTTTTTTTAAAATCTATTATTAGAAGACAAACTTCAGTTATAAAATATATGTAGATGAATTCCTTAGCCTGGGGACAGGGAAAAGCTTCCTTCTTATAGCTATTCAGCAGAATCTAATGCTTTTCTCTTTTTCTAGTCAACATATTCTAAGATATTGTTAAGATCCTTAACAGTATCACCCCCTTATGGGATTGAATAAAATATTATAGCAATTGGATTGTTCCAGCTTCTTGCTTCCCAGTTCTGTGTAATCTTTTAAAAACTAACTTCTTCAGATAGCTCTGCTAGAAGGCATAGAAACCTAAGTAAATGAAGTGGATAGAAAACTTACAGATATAGAAAGCTTTGACATTTTGCAAAGATATTAAAAATATAGCTGCACAATTTTTATGTGAACCAAAATAGGTTTAGTCTAGGTGAGGACGAGAAAAGAGCTTCACTATGGAAAGAGAGAGAGAAGAGATGAGAGATCACCTATTTCCTGGACTATTTTTTTATTTTTTTACTTTTCTGATGTAAGATGTATCTGTCTTTTCTGATGTATCAGATGTATCTGTTTATTCTACTATCACCTAATTTCACATGTGAAAAATTGGGAGCCTCTGCTTGTCTTCATTTCTCTTTTGACTTATTTTTAATATTGTTATTCATTACTCCGTGTGAACTTGATAATGAAGAAGACAAATCCTAGCATGGCAAAGTTGTTTTTTAAAAGAATTATTTGAAAGTTAATGGTGAACGTTTTCTTTCAGATGATTTAATAAATTTAGAAATCTAACAAAAATAATTATGAGCACAAAGTCCCCCCCCAAAGCATTTCAACAAATATGTATTCACTTTCCCACATAAAAAAGAAAAAAGAAAACTTGTTCAAAATTATAAAAACATCCTTAGCTAATAATGCACTTGGCTCTAAACTCTCAGAACAATGGCTTTATCTACCTGACCATTAACTTATTAGAAGCAACAGAATATTTAAGAAAGACAAGTTGATGATGACAGTATGCCATCTCAGTTTGACAGCACTTCGCTTAACAGTTTATATTTTTAAGGTATGTTTAGGCAACTTCTATAGAAGTTTTCAAAAGATATTAACGCATAAGCAGGACATTCTCACTTTAAAAGGAAATAAAAATCCTTGTTCAGTTGACATTCGGGGACATGATGCCTGCATACCAATAAGCTTTTTTATTTTTGAAGATTTCTCTTTATACAGGATGTTTATCACATATGTTTTGATTGTTCAGGGTGCTCTGTAATTTATAAATCTCCCATTTATTGCAGGTGACTTGTTACATTCTCTTTCTTAGAAGTTATTCATCCCATGGATCTTTGGCCTCTAAAACGGGTCAACATAGTAGATAAAGTTTGGTCTCTCGTCGTAAGGCTATATTAATGCACCTTCTTCTCTAGAACATGTCTCTGGTTAGAAATTTAAAAGCAAACAATAAAAATGTTTTGTGTGTCAGTTGGAGAGCCCATACTTGGTTTAAGCATAGAATTTCTGTGTAATTTATTATTTAATGTAGAACCTTTTGAGAGTGATAGGAGCCATTATTAATAATTTACTGTTACAATAAAAATAAGCCAGGAATTTTCTTAAGAATGAAAAAAAAAGAGAAAGTTTTGTCCACTAATGAGAGTTACATGTATGGCTCACAAATTTAGGAAAAGTATCCAATAGCAAAATTTTATTTATTTTTTCTAAAAGTATGTACTACATAATAACTTAGATGTTTTGTTGGCTTGATATATGCTATCATATATTATGCCACTTATAAACACTTTGCTAAGACCATTAATCAATGAAAAAATGAGTGGACTAAGTGTTGCTGAGTTAACTCGGGCTCAGCCTCAAACTGTGCTAGTCACTCAATGTAAGGTATGTCACTGAGCATGGATGCTGCTAACAATAATAGTTAACATACCACTAGGTATAATAGTTATTGAGGAAGTCAATGTCTGGAGCATAGTGCTAAGTATGGTACATGTATTATCTCATTATATCTAAAACTCTGAGAGGAAGCTATTATCATACCCATTTTATAGATGAGAAAACTGAGGCTTAGCAAGGTTTTATACTTCCTCGGGGTCTAAAGCTTAATCTTTCAAATTTATTTATTTAAATACAAGTCCTTCTGATTGTAAAGTCTCGGTTTATCATTTTTTTCTAGGCCTCAGCTTTCATACTTATAAGATAACTAAAAATGGATGGGAGTACACAATATCTAAGCCCTTCAAGATTAGCTTTTGATTGTTTCCTTTTCATTGTATCATAAGACAACATAACATCCTTCATCCGAACATTAAATAATATAGAAAATAAATCTCAACCGCTTCCTTTTAATAATACAAAAATGGACTTAAAATTTCAGGAAGGTTTAATTTTGGATATAGTCAATATTATGAAGTATTTCATTCAGCAAACTAACAGCTTAGACAGATGCTATTTGTGAAAAAAAAACAATTAATTTAATTTAGAATGTGGAGGAATAAACATTATTTTAATGCGTACACATAGTTAGTGCCCTTATGGCTTCCTTGGGGATTGCTTTGAGCTTACTTGGTTTTTAAAATGATAATATTCTCTGTCATCTTAAATTATTTTATGGAGAATAAAACAAAGTGTTATACTTTTATTATTCAGCTGGTATTTTTATCCTTATCTGCCTAAAGTGTAATGGGATTAATAAGCCTATTTATTTTTTCCCACTGCCTGTTGTCATTTTATTCAGCTTTACATCTAGAAAGTTGCTTATTCTAGAGTTTCATTATTTTACATGATTTTATGTAACTTAGTTTCTTTATCAAACCTTTGCTCATTGATCACTCTATGCAAGGCACTGTTTTAGATGTTGGGAAACAGCAACAAATAAAACAAAAAAAAAACAGCCTTAATGGAATGTATATTCTCATTCTTAAATAACAAATGCTCATTTTTAATAATAATTCGATATACAATTTATTAACCATAAAATCTTTCTTGAGAAAACTGCATCATACTTATGTCAATTCTTCTAAACCTTCACACATAATTTGAATCAGAATATTTAAATATTCTGGTTCTACATTTTTCTCAGCCAGAAATGTTAACTTCCCAGCCAAATAAACTGTATTGACATCATTAAAGAAAAACAAATGCGCAGCATTAATGTTCCTGTTATCTATTGTTGCAAAACAAATCACCTCCAGATCAAAGACATGAAAGGCATTCATTTTATTATGGTCAGGGCTGTGGGTCAGTGTTGCGGACAGGGGAAAGCACAGATGGCTGTCTCTGCTCCACAAGGCCTTGACCTTCAGTGGCTTTGAGCTAGTAGCATCTTCACGCTGTGTCTTACACCTGGGCTGAAACGGGTCAAAGACTGGGCCGCACTGAGGTTGGTGACTGGGGCTCCAAGTTGTTCCCTTTCCATGTGCTTGGGTTTCTCATAACATGGGAGCCAGGTTCTGAAGGAAAGCTCCTGAGTTCTAAGCAAATGTTCCAAGAGAAACAGGTGGCAGCTGCCTGTCTTTTCTGACCTTGACTCGGAAGTCACAGACACCCCTTCCCTTGTACACTGCTGGCCAGAGAGCAGTCAGAGCCTGTCCAGATTCCAGAGCAGGAGAAATGTCCTCCCCGACTGAAAGGGAAATGTCAAGTTCACATTTCACAGCAGCATGTGAGGTGTGCGAATTTGTAGCCATATTTGGAAAATGCAATTTGTCACAATAATATTCTCTTTCTTGTCCCAACTATTTCTCACAGATCCTTTAATTGCTCCACCACCATACTCCTCTTGTAAGAGTCTCCTGGGCTCACCCAGTAGGCATGACTTTCCCTTTTTCTTCTAATTGCTTTATTCTTTCTCAGCACTGTATTGTGTAAATCATTTTAACTGCTAAGCCTAAGTCTTTCTTAGTTCTCTTTAGAGTTATGAATCCTTGCCCCTTTTCTCTATCAATTTGCAGCATTGAAAAAACAAAGAATCTAGCTAAAGTAGTGAACATTATCATATTCACAGATGGGAAAGGAGGAAAGAGGAAGAAGTGGAGTAATCGAAGATAAAATCTTAGACACCGAGAACTTTATGATGGGAACCTTTAGCCAATGGCTGATACTATCATTGTCTCTCAGTCTTATCGCCTAATAACTTTCATTATCAACAAGAGTTTAAGGATCTCCTAGTGCTACGGAAGTAGTCAGTGCTTATAACTTGCTAACCAAAAAGTGTCCAAACTTTGACTTAAATGCTTGTGAATCTCCAAGTCTCTCTTTTCCGACCCTCAGCAGATGGCTTCTTGAAGCACAGCATGATCCCTTGGACACTAACCATGGTTAGGGACTTAATACCTCAGTCACAGTCACTGACTAACCTGCTCTATGTTAATTCTAAAGCCAGCAGTGATGCCTACCTTTCTGCTTTGAATTCCAACAATAACTTTAAGAGCAGGTATTTACTTGCAAAGTCATATATGGATATTTTTCTGAATCTGAGCCTATTCATCCTTACACAAATCAATAATCTGTCATGCCACAGGCCAAATTCAACACGATTATTTATGGAATTCTGTGCAGCATTGGTAGTAATTAGCCATTTCCAATGGTTCTAAAGCCAAATTTTGAATCTCACAACAGAGCAAAATCCCTGGAGTTGACATTGGTCTGTAAATCTGTGTGAAATTCTAAAATTTATCCAAGCAAATAAATATAAACATTCTCAGTTTGAAAAGGAATACAGAATTTCAAGGAATGTTGATAATAAGAAGTTGGCTGAATGCAGAAAGGATTAAATTAATTTTTCAGCTCATCATGGTAGGAGGAAGTGCTTTGATCTTAATTTAGTAGACTTACTTACACAGTGGGACAGACATTTGACCCTCCTGATATTAATCTATCCCTCAATAGCACATTTTCCTAGAACTAACAATGTTCTAGCCTTAGAGTCATTTTTATGATGTCTGAGTCATCAGACAAATTTCAGTGTCCATCATTGATCAAATTTGATTAACCTGCGCCCCATTACACTGATGCTTCCTATTTTCAGATGATCATATGAAAATGTGATTTTACCAGAAACGATCATTTTAATCTTAGGTAAACTACCTCCTGCATTCCGCACACTGGGGACTGAGCCCACAACCTGAGCATGGACCCTGACCAGGAATTGAACCATTGAGCCATGAATCATTCCTTTTGTGAGAAGTGTGAGAGAGTCAAGGAATTGAAAGATACGAGCTATAACCCATTATAGAAGAAAGGACAGAACCTGCCCTCCACGTCTGCTATGTAAATACAGGAGTGGTGCCTTCTTAGATGTGTGATGGTCTTCTCTCCAAAACTGTCGTGTGAAGTTGAAGAATTACAGTGTGTCAATGACAGGCTACTTTCAGAGCCATCCCTAAGCAAAATTAGGACATAGATCAAGTTATCTTTGTCACTTTCCTCTCCTTGCTCATAATGGAGCTCCCTACCGAGAGTATATTTCTTTCTAGTCCCAGTAGAGCAGGTTCCATGACCTGCAACTAATTGAGAAAGAAGATAGTTCCCCTCAAAATGTCAACTGTTCAATGGTAACATCTCCCAGGAGTATTATACGGATTCCTGCTGACCAAAAGAATCTTCAGTTCCCAAAGAAAAACATTTCTAGAACTGCAATTTAGCATTATCATGAGTGCTTACATACATATTTTTGAGCAGAGAAACTTTCTTAGTATCACTAAACTGATAAAGCCAAATATAACAGTATCATTTTTAATATATTTAGCTTGCTTTTCACCCTAAGCAGATAATACACACACACACACACACACACACACACACACACACACACACACACACACACATTTTTATGAAACAAAGAGTAAGAGACCCATGTTTAAACAAGAAATACCCTATACACAAGCTGCCACTTGCTCTATAAGACACAGAGACATGTCTGTTTTTCTTCTGAAATGTGCAACGTAGCAGATTTGTTTGCTGGGAATGTCTAGTGTCAAAGGAAGAGGAAACTCTCAGGATGTTTTCTTCCCTCCTTGATGTCTTGAGAAGACACTGTGATTGTCCATTTTATCTTTAAACCATACTTAAATTTTTCATCAAACTTCTCCTCTGGGTCTTTATTCTTTTGCTCATGATTCCACATAACTTTTCTCACCTTCAGGAGAAAATTTTAAAAAGCATTTGGGTTTAATACTTCTAGCTAATTCTTTCGTTAACACTACTTTTTTACATTCACTGTTGTCTTCTTCAGAGAAGACATTCATAGTCATTACAGCTAATTTCAACTTATTCTAAAAACCTAAGAGTTCTTCCTGGGGGGTAAACTATGAAACTTATACTATCAGTAGTATCACCTAGAAAGATGCAGTATCGGAGCAACTGCAAAGTAGAAATAGGTCAATCTAAAAAAAAGCCTAAAATTTAATTAATTTAATCTAAGATTGGGTTAATGTGATCTATCTTCACTGTCTGCCAGAATTAAAATAAAATCATCTGTAAATCATTCCATAGACTCTAGTTTTTATATATGATCACTATCAATAAAATTGATCAGGAAAACCAAGTAAAAAGTAAACAGGAAAGACTAGACAACAAAACAAAGACTGCAAATGATAATTATTTAGAATTATCAGACACAAACTTTGAAATAAATATAGCCAACATATTCAGGTGTCTAGAAGACAAAATGGAAAATTTCATCAGAAACCTGAAATCTATAAAAAGATTCAATAAAATTCTAAAAAATATAGTACATAAAAATTAAGAAGTGAGTAGATAAATTGAATAGATTGTTAGTCATGGAATAATAAATTAGGAAAATGTAAAATATTCAAACTGTAGCATGCAAAAGAAATGATGAAAATCTGTATGAAAAGGCCTAACAGATATAGTGGATTTCATGAAAATAACAAAAATACACATTCATGTGTTGGAGAGAGAGAATGGGGAAGATAAATCACTTGAAGTCATGACCTAACATTTTGCAAAATATACAGTATTTTTTAATAAAAGCACCTATACTTGAAAGAACCAGAGTATAACTGCTTAAAATGCAAAGAAAAAATATCTTCAAAGTAATCTGAGAATTATCAAATATTTTAAAAAGAAATAATATGAATCACACTTGCCCTCTCAAGATAATGAGAACTAGGAAATAGTGGAACAAGAGAAAATATCTGAAAATCTGGAATTCTACTAATATACCCACAGACTAACAAAATTGAGTGAATTTTATATCTGTTTAGAGATGGAAATTGATGAAGAGTTGTAGGTATCTAGCAGGTTTCCCATTTCAATTTTGAAGTGGATGGTGACAGCACTGCTTAAAGTAGGAAGGACAAAAAGAGGGGGGAAATGTAAATAGATGTTTGAGGAAAGAGATCTAAGATGGATCTTGGAACTGTCCATATGCATGTGGCAATTAAAGTCATGAGACTTGATACAAAACACATAAAGTCAAAGAATAACAGGATCTAGAAATATTTAAAGTACGAGAGAAGTTCAAAATTATCTGAAAAGAGTAGGTAGAGTGGATGGAACTGATGGCTATGGTGGAGCAAGGTAGGGACTGTATTAGGGTTCTTCAGGGAAACAGAAACAACTAGGATATGTGTGTGTGCATGTGTGTATGCTTACATATACCCCTACATGTGGAAACGGAGATAGAAAGAGAGAGAGAGAGTTTTGATTGATTTAAGGAATTGGCTCATGTAGTTGTGGAGGCTAGCAAGTTTAAAATCTGCAAGGTAAACTGGCAAGCTGGAGAGCCAGGAACCAGCTGCAGTTGTGTGTGAAGGCAGAGAGATGTCAGAATTCCCTTTTTACTCTGGGAGGTCAATCTGTTTTCTATCGAGGCCTTTAAATGATTGGATAAGGCCCACCCATACTATGAAGGATAATTTGCTATATTGAAAGTTTATTGATTTAAATGTTATCATCTAAAAAAATCTTCACTGAAAATAACTATAATAATGTTTTATCATCCATCTGGAAACTATGGCCCTAGCCAAATTGACACATAATATTAACAATCACAGAGACCAAAATCAGAATGCCTTGGTTTGAGGAATACTGGGGAAGTGAAATTAGAACATTTAAAAGCATTGCCATGACCATCCAGATACCATTGTTGACATGCACACATAAGGAACAGTTTGACATTGAAACTGAGACTCAGAACTGTTGGTCATTGAAACTGGGTCTCAAATATTTCTTGTGCTCATATATTTATTTCTAGTCTGCAGAGGCAAATTTTTTTTTAATTAAAGGAAACAGGGGAAATAAAAATAGATACAGAGGCAAAGAAGCATGGAACAGACTGTCGGACTACCGCAGGAAGGCAGGGGGTTGGGGGTCGGGTGCTGCAAGAGATCAACCAAAAGACTTCTTTGCATGCATAAAAGCATAACCAATGGGTACAAGACACTAGGCGGGGGACGGGGGGGGTCAGCTGACGGCATGTGCTGAGGAGTTGGGAAGGCCGGGGGCAGGTCAAGGGGGGAGCAAAAGGAAACATACGTACTACTATTTGTAATACTTTAAACAATTAAAAATAAATAAATAATAGATAGATACATAGATAGATAGATGATAGATAGATGATAGATAGATAGATAGATAGATAGATAGATAGATAGATAGATAGATAGATAGATAGATAGAAGTGTGGCCATGAAAGGAGGGGGAGAGCAAGTTACAACTAGAGATCCTAAGAGTGGTGTGTTGTCCTGGGTGGTTCCTCAGTGGTTAGAGGGACCATAGGTTTGATTTCCCAGTCAAGAGCACATACTTGGGTTGCAGGTTTGATTCCCAGCCCAGATTGGGGTTCATGTGGGAGGTGACCAATTGATGTTTCTTTCTCCCTTCCTCCCTTCCACTCTTTCTAAAAGTCAATGGAAAAAATATCCCCAAGTGAGGATAGACAACAACCACAAAAAGAGTGGTGTGTTCTTAAGGCTGGACATATTTATAATTTTAGAGGAATATAAAATTAGGAAAAAGGTTAATACTATAGGAGTGAGGTATGTGTATAGGGGCCAGAGCTCTCACGTAAAGATAAAACACTGAGACTGGTATGAGGATTAGTCCATTCTTGAATTGAAAATCTACACATCTTTTAATAATTTATAGTTTTAATTTTTCAACATAAACACTATATTTAAGTAGTGGCTTATGCTGGTCTTATAAATGTTAACTTTGTTAGCTATATAAGGCATTCAAAGATATCTTATTTTAAAAAAGAATAACAAAGCATAGCATTTTAAGATTGCTTTACTACAGGTTACAGTCTTGTGTCAGAATTGTATTGAGAAGGTCAGGGCAGGCTTCCTGCAGAAAAAATTTTAAATTGTTCTTAAAAAAACAGAGACCTTTTCTTAGCAGGGAGAGGGAACACAGAAAGGGCAAGAGAAAAGACAAATCTAAGATGAGACAAAAGACAAATGCCCCAACCAGGAATGGAACCATGACCTCCTGGTTCATAGGACGATGCTCTACCACTGAGCCATGCCAGCTGGGCATTTTATTAAAGGAACACTAGTACCATCAAAATCACAACATAAGTAAATTTTTTTTCAAAAATAAAGACATTAAGGTCATGCAGTTGGTATGTTTCTCTTCTGAAATAAAGTTCAAATTCACTTCAGCATAAATATAAGCACATATTTAATATGTGCATTATTTAAATAATAAATTTCAAAGATTTTAAATGGAATTTTGTTCAAAAATTATTAAGCTTTAATTATGGATATAAAAGATATTATTTAATATATATGTTATGTAACGCATAAGGAACTGACAAAAAGCACAAAAGAAAAGACAAATCTAAGATGAGACAAAAATCTAATCCTATATAATAAAAGCCTACTATGCAAATTGTCCCCTTGACCAGGAGTTCGACAAGGGGGCAGGGCTGGCTGGCTAATTGTCTGTGGCCCCTCCCCACAGTTGGCCTCACCCCTGATTCCCACCCCGCCCCCTGATCAGGGGCAGAGTTGGCTGGCTGGACTTCACCCATACACAAATTCATATACCAGGCCTCTAGTACATAAATAATTTTCAAACCTGGGAGAGGAGAATAAAATAAAAGAGGTGCTAACACAATTCTATGGCATTTAAGAAAAGAAGGAATTATTTCTCAAGGCAAGGACAAGGGATGGTTTTATAAGAGAGAAAGCAATTTGATATGAACCTCAAGGACTGAGTAGAATATCAGAGGATGGGACATTGTGGTGAGTGAGGAAGGAATTTCATCATGCTACCAAGAGCGTACAGGATTAGTGAAGGCATGGAGTTAGATAATATGGACTTAAAAACCTACACAGAATTGCTCTGGGGCTGAAATTTAGAATCTATCTGAAGAAATAGAACTAAAACTGGAAAAAAAAATTTGAACTAATGTTGTCAATAACATCAATATCAAAAAGAAACTTCTCTTAATTTAGAAAAATGAGTTTACCTTCAGATAATGTTGATGCTGGGAAGAATGAATTTGAATAAGAAGAGAGAGAGGCTTATGACTGACCAGAGGATCTTGTATTAACTAGTTTCAACAGGAAAGAATGTGGTCCAATTTAGTGGTGGAAAAATAAATAATAATGACAAGACTGAAAATAATCAATACTAGTGTCTCCAGAATTTGATTTCATAAGCCGCTCATAATTATTTTAAAATGGAAGGCTAACATAAGGCTAACATAATTCTATTTGGCTACGAAAAGGCATTTAAAAAGTATATTCTGACCTGACCATTGTGGCTCCGTGGTTGAATGTCGAGCTATGTGCCAGGAGGCCACAGTTCCATTCCTGGTCAGGGTACACACCCAGGTTGATGGCTCAATCCCCATAGGAGTGTGTGCAGGAGGCAGCCAAACAAAGATTCTCTCTCATTACTGATGTTTTCATCTCTCTCTCCCTCTCTAAAATCAATAAAAAGTATATTTTTAAAAAGTATATTATGGTATAACTTCATGACCTGATCTGCAGTTAATACTGTCCACGTGTGGGATTTAAAAGATCCTTCCAGGCAAGGCTGACCTTGAGGTTATTCATTCAATCCATAAATTGGTATTGTGTACCTACTATGTACATTACAGTCTTCTAAACTCTGGAATGCTGCTATAAACAGTGTCACTGCTGCTTTAGAGTTTATGTTTTAGCAAAATGAGACAAATAAGAAACAAATAAAAATAGGCTATGAATGAAAGTAAAAGCTTTGGGTTTTATTCTGAGTTAGGTAGGAAGCCTTTGCATCACTATGGCTAATGTGTACACTTTCCATCTGTACTAGTAGAAAAAAGAGATTAGCTGAGACAGGTCAGTTATTCTGGGTGAGAGGCAAAGGTGGCACAGGCTAGAGCAGCTGCACTGAAACTGATGAGAAATTTCAGATATATTTTGCAAGCAGAGTTGACAAGGTGTACTGAGGAGTTGGATAGAGGACAAGTGGAAGAAAAGGATGAAGGTTGATACTTTAAGCTAGATGACTCTGTTGTGGAAGACTATCCTGAGGATTATAGATGCCAGTAGCATACATCCCCTAGTGGTGACAAGCAACAATATCTCCAGATATTGTCAAATATCCCCTTAGGGACAAAATTATCCTCAGTTGCAAGCCACTGTTTCAGAATAAAGAGGGAATGTATGCAAAAGGAAATTATTAAGAATATGTTTTAAATTATGCTAATTTGGGATAATTATTTTATATTCTAAAAATCTGATCCAAAGATTGTGGGGAATTAGTAAATGTCAGATTTTCAAGCCACTGAAGCAGCAGTGAGGGTCAGGTATGACATCCCACAGAAATAACCTTAGAAAGTAGCCAGCTGAGTTTCAGTCCCAAATAGTCAGTTTGCAGCAGCCAAATATATTTTTATTCTATTTTATTGTTTTTTACTTATCTTTATCCTTGAAAGTATTACAGATATCCCTTTTTTCCCCATGTACCTCCTCCACCTCACTCCCTCCCCTCCCCAGGACAAATATATTTTCTAATCCCCATTGTGAGTGAAACAGGGCCCTTATGGCTGCTCACTCAGAGCTGGGATGAATAAGACTATCCCCAGGTGATATCATTCACTTATAAAAGTTTAACTACCACTTATACTATATGCAAAAATCAGTCCCTACTTGGTTTGCCTGAGTATATCATTTTGGAAACCCATTTACCATGTAAAATAATGTCTACCTGTGTTAAAGTCTGCATCTCTTCATTCCAAATCTGCCCTACTTAATGTACTCACTCATATTCTTCATGGCCCAGTTCCAGGGCAGGACTCCCGAGGGGTGAGAAAACTAAAAAGCAGCAGTTTGTTGGATTCTATTTTGCAGCTAGATTTTTTTTTTTTGCTTACTTCTACACTTAAAATTTCACTTATAACAGTATACCAGAGAGTAACGTAACAATCTCAATGACTATAAAGATAATGTCTTATGATAATGTCTTATAAAGATATGAGGTGATCTGTAAAATAATTTCACAAGTTTTGTAATAACACAAATTAAGACAACTGTGGCAGTAATTTACTCTCCCAGGTTTTAATGGCTTCTGCAGATGAGCTCAGCCTTGATGATATTAATACATTTAGAAGGAAGTAATTTACCAAATGCACATTGTTAGCTTGGTTACACGGTTCAGCTTCATTTGACTGTATTTCTCCCCTAAGAATTGTTTATTGAAATGATGCCCTACAGCTATGAAAATTCAGATTATAACATCTTAAAATGCACTTGCTTGTAATCACAAAGTAAAAATTTTCACACTTTTGAACCTTTACAATACAAGCAATGTATAATCTATTGCAATCCTACTCTTGAATTCTTCTGGTGTATTCTTTACTTTTAAAGGTCACCAATGTAATACTAATTGGATCAAATTCCTTCAAGCACATTCTCATCTCCTTCTGATGTCTGACAAAATAAAACAGCTTTCATTCTAGACACAACAGAAACTGTAAAACGAAGTAAAAATAACACTGGATATTTATGAAATGCTGAAATAATCTTTCTGCAGAGCTTCTTCTTGTAGCCTATTTTTCTTTGTTAATATGGCTTTATCTGGTTATTTAAACTAAGCATTTGTTATATCAAAAGAGGACATAGTCCCAGCCAGTGTTGCTCAGTGGTTGGGCATTGACCCAGGAACCAGGACTCCATTTCTGCCTGGATTGTGGTCTCTATTGCAGGGGGACCATGCAGGAGGCAGCCAATCAATGTTTCTCTCTCATCAATGATGTCTAAATCTCTCTCTCCTTCACCCTCCCTCTCTGAAATCAATAAAAATATTTTTAAAAGAGGACATAGGCTTTCCATGTTATCATCCTTTAATGAGTTATAAGTTATCTATAATTGTCTGATTATTAAAAAAAAAAACTAGAGGCACGTGCACAAAATTCATGCACTCAGGGGTTGAGGGGCTTTCCTCAGCCTAGCCTGTGCTCTTTCACAGTCCAGGAGCCCTTGGGGGATGCCCAAGGGCCTGAAGCCAGGCGCCCTTGGGGGAGTGGGCCTAAGCCGGCAGTCAGACATCCTTAGCGCTGCCTTGGAGGTGGGAGAGGCTCCCGCCACCTCTGCTGCACTGGCCAGCTGTAAGTCCAGGTTCTCGCACCAGGGGAGAGCTCCTGAATTGAACATCTGTCCCCTGGTAATCAGTGCATGTCATAGTGACTGGTTGTTCTGCCGCTTGGTTGATTTGCATATTAGATTTTATTATATAGGATGCTTATAACTATTTCTAGAAAATGTACAATACTAAAATTCAGAACATAATTCCTCTACCTTGGACATTTGTTTACTAGTGAGCACAAGGTTCCTTAGCCCCTGTGAATATAAAGCCGTTCTTGAAAGCCTGAGCATGGTAGTGGTGGTGAACTTGGGTTACAGTAACATGTGAAAGACACCATAGAAAATAAACTGAATGTGTATACCTGAGGTCTGGGAGTTTCCATGCACCTACCTGATGGCTATGTGCCTAGGGAAGCAATGCCAGCCATATTTTTGAATTCTGAATCTATGGTCCTAAAATATTTCTCTCTCTGAAGATTGGGAATCCATTGGTGACCACGTCAATGTGTGAGTGCGCATTTCCTACACACCTACTATCAGTGTGAGCTCTGGATCTGACACTGAACCCTGCTCATGACATGAACAACAAGAAAAGTGAGGCTAAAGGCTCACCTCAAATTCTTCTATAAGAAATAAACTGCCGGAATTTCCCCTTGTCTGTGTTTCATCAAAAGGGAAAACTGTGCCCCTAACACCAGTTCCTTTCAGGCATGGTGGGGTGTGGGTTGAATGGTTTCTCTCCAGAAACCTTTCAGTAACGAAGCCCTTCTAAATGAGAACTGCATCCTGTCTGCCTCCCACTTTGAAAAACCTGTTTATCAACTCAGAGATGAATCACTGCAGCATTTATGCTAAATCGGCAATCCGAGGCAACATAGTTATTTTCCACTGCCACAGCTGGCTTTCCCTTTTATTTACATCCGAACCTCAGCCTGCTCCTATTGAAGAGCAGGCCTGGCCTCCCCCCAGACCTTCCAAATCTGATTACGGAATCCTCTAAGGGGAGGTCTGATGAGTGTGCACTACCTGGAAGGCCAGCTTCGGCCTGTGCGGGGCCCTGCCACTCTGCTCTAATTGCTGTGCTGTGGAGAGCTCAACCACTCTGATCATGGGTAAACTCTGATTACTGGTAAACAGGACTTGGAGTATAAAGTGGCAAAACAGAGTAGGTCTCCAGCTATGTTATCTCTGACCACTGATAATGTACAAGAGATTTAGAATAAAAAGTTTCATGTTAAGCTTTGTAATGCCTTAAAAAAAAAAGTCTGTCCTTTGTGACCCAGCATTTTGCAGTTTCTAAAGACCTAGGTTTATGAATTAGACTGAACTGGAATTGGTTCCTGACACATACCAGCTATGTGTCCTTGAGCAAATGATTTGTTGTCAATCAAAGTTTCCTTATCTCAGAGTTTTGGCTAATATTAGTATTTACCCTATAGGGTGGTTTTAAGGATTAAAGTAAATATCTGTATCATATCCAATAAAAGAGTAATATGAAAATTAACTATACCTTTGCTATACCCACTAGCCTATCAGAGCAAGTATGCAAATTAACCCAGCCAATATAGTGGTTGATTTGCATATCTGCACACAGAAGATGGTGTAGAAGGAAGCCAAGCACTGCAGAAGGGAGCAAAGCTGTAGAGAATTAAGCAAGCAGGGTGAGGGAGAAGGGAGGGAGCAAGGCAGAGGAGACGAGAAGAAGGGAAACAGCACAGAAGGAAACGAGGCAGCGGAGATGGGAGCGAGCAAGACAGCAGACACAGGAGAGAGCAAGGTAGTAGAGACAGGAGCGAGGCAGCAGAGAAGGGAGGGAGCTTTGCTCAGGCTGCAGGAAGCTCTATTCTTACAGGAATCTTCCTGCAACAGGTCTCTAGTCCTCCTATCTAGTAACATGCAAATTACCATATCTTCGCTACGCTACCAGCCAATCAGGAGCAGGGATTGGGCGGCGAGGCGCACAGGAGGGTGAGGCGGTGTGGCAGGCTGCGGGTTGCATGCCCACGCTGGAGATTAACTGCCCAAGGCCCGAGCCTTAAATAGAGGCAGCAGGGTTATTGTGACTGCTGGGGGTTAACCATCCAGGGCCCCATCCTCAGAGCAGAGTGATCAAGTACACTGGGGGTCTCCTGCCCTAGACCTGTGCCTCGGATTCTTGGCCAGAGGCTTGGGGCCTTGGCAGGGGTGGAGCTGGATGTGAACTGTAGAGGAAACACCTTTTCTGACAGCTCATTGGCTAAGCTCCCTGTATGCCACTGGTAATATTCTTAGTAACTTGGGTATAAGAATCCAAAAAAGTAATCTAGGGTTCTTCCACCACACTCCTGGAGAAAAACACAAAGATCTGTGGCTGGAGGGCTAAGAAATATGATATCCTTTCCTTAGGCAGTTTGGTTCAGTGGATAATGCCTAGGTTTGCCAACCGCAGGGTCCGGGTTAGATTCTGATCAAGGGCATGTACCTAGGTTGCAGGCTCCTCCCTGGCTAGGGCCCAGGTCAGGGCTCATGCAGGAGGTAACCAATCAAAGTGTTCCTCTCACTTTGATATTTCTCTCTGTCTTTCCCTTTCTCTTCCGCATTCTCTAAAAATCAGTGGAAACATATCCTCAGGTGAGGATAAAAAAAGAAAAATAAAGAAATGTTATATCCTATGAAAGACACATCTTGAAAATGCCTTTAAAAAGTTGCCATTTTTTCATGGTGAAGGGACTGGAATCTGGGTTGATGAAAACACCTTGGTGGCTGTGGTGACTGGCAGTGGCTGCAGCAGTGGGGTGATGGGGCTGGTGCCTTTCCCTGATCATCCTGGTTGCCTTCCACAAAGGGAGGCCATACTGTGGCTTAGGCCCACTCCCTATGGGGAACGGGTCTAAACCATCAGTAGGATATCCCCTGAGGGCTCCCAGTATGTGAGAGGGTGCAGGCTGGGCTGAGGAAACCCCCTCCCCCCTCGGTGCATGAATTTCATGCACTGGCCCCTAGTGTGGGTGTGTGTTTGTGTGTGTGTGTGTGTGTGTGTGTGTGTGTGTGTGTGTATATATATATATATATATATATATATATATTATGCAAAATGTCCCCTAGCTAGTTCGACCAGTAGACCAAGAGTTCCATGGCTCACTATGATATGCGTTGACCATCAGGGGGTGGTGCAGAATGAAGGAAGGCCCCCTACTGGCAGCAAGAAGCCCTTGATTGACCCTTATCTCCAGCCAGACCTGGGGACCCTAACAGTGCATGAATTTCATGCACCAGGCCTCTAGTAATATATAAAAGGCATAACATAGAACCAGTTGCAGAAATGGGTTCAAAAATTAGTAAATATTACTTAAGAGTATTATATTCATAGTCTTTTTTCATAATAATCTGATGTTCTTATAGCTGTTACTACCACTCTTCTTCTTTTTCTTATTTTTTATTTAGTCATTCTCTTGGCTTAAATCTCTTCAACAAAACCCTTTTTAGCATATATTTCCTTTTGGCTAAAAAATATATTCACAAAAAATGAATAAAGACAAATAACTTATTATATCTGAGAAAAGGCAGTGATGGATAACACAAATATTATTTTGAAACTTGAATACTAATTTATTTAAAATTAATTGAACCCAAAAGCCTTCCTAAAATTTGGTTGTGGTATTTGCTTGTTCTAGTTTATGCATTTGCATTTTCAATTCTTTGTGATTTCTAAAAATCTGAATGGACTTGAAACTGGGTAGTTGAGCACTGAATCATAAGAGTATTTATCTGCAGAATTCATATAGTGTTGTATTAAAAAGTAATACAAATATAGTATAAAACTCAAAGAAAAGAAAGCCCGTATTCACACAATAGCTGAAACAAAGTCTATTTCTACCAGGAGATGGGATTTACACATGGGTTTTCAGCCATATTGTCCACCACCTGCCACTTGAATGAGGCCATGGCTCACTGTGCTGCCTCTGAACCTATCTTAGACATCCTACACTGCAACAACTATGCTGGAGCATCTATTTGCTGTTCTTCGGGCCACTCAGTTTTATTGATTAAGCAACTTTACTACATCTGGTCTTTCAGTGATTTCTAGACTTTCAATCTCATATCTTCACAGCTGTATTAATTAGTGTTACCATAACAAAATACCACAGGTTGGATAACTTATACAGTAGAATTTTATTTTCCCACAGTTCTGGAGACTAGAAGTCTAAGATCAAGATATTGGTAGGTTTGGCCCTAGCCAGTCTGGCTCAGTAGAGAGAGAGCATCAACCCAGGGACTGAAGAGCCAAGGGTTTGATTCCAGTCAAGGACATTTACCTGGGCTGCAGGCTTGATCCCCAGCCTGGTCAGCTACCTGCAGTAGGCAACCAATCTCTCTCTCTCTCTCTCTCTCTCTCTCTCTCTCTCTCTCTCTCTCTCTCTCTCTCTCCCTCTCTCCCTCCTTCCCTCCCTCCCTCCCTTCCTCTCTCTTGCTCCCCCTCCCTTTCAACTGTCTCTAAAAATCAATGGGAAAATATCCTTGGGTAAAAATTGGCCAAGAGAAAAAAACAGATGTTGGTAGTTCTGGTTTCTCAGAAGGTCTCTTTCCTTGGCTTGCAAATAGCTTCCTTCTCACTGTTTCCTCACATGGCCTTTCCTCTGGCATTCTTTCCTCTTTTTTAAAAAAAAATATTTGTTATTGATTTTTTACAGAGAGGAAGGGAGAAGGATAGAGAGTTAGAAATATCGGTCAGTTGCCTCTTGCACACCCCCTACTGGGGGTTGTGCCCACAACCGAGGTACATGCCCTTGACCAAAATTTAACCCGGGACCTTTTAGTCTGCAGGCCGAAGCTCTATCCAAAGAGCCAAACCAGTTTCAGCTCTTTCCTCATCTTACAAGGACAACAGTCCTACTGGACCATGGCCACAGGCATATATCTTCACTTATTAACCTCAATTAATTCTTTAAAAGCCCTATACCCAAATACAGTTATAGTGGAGGTTAGGGCTTCAAGATATTGACATATGGAAGACATCTCTCTGGCCCTGTTTAAGAGAATGCTGGGATAGCTACACTTTATTCTATAGGCAGTTTCCCAGGAGTATGCTGTTCACCCTAAGGGCGGGGCCTGGGCCAAAGGCAATCAAATTACGCAGGGCCTGGAAGACACTGAGACCCATTGGCTCTTTGGGCAGGTTAATAAAATACAGCTTTTTCACTGAAATTATTTAATGATCAGAGTAATATTTATTTAGGGAGTGGGATGAAAAATATTCTTTTTTCTTTTTTACAGGGAACTGTTTCAAACATACAGAAATGTATAAATAATAAAATAAATGCATATGCATTTTTCCAACTTTATCAAACTTAAAAGAAATTCTTTTAAAATAATTGTTTTAAAAGAAGCATAATTCCTTTTAAAGAAATGTAATGCAAGTATACCAGATATACGCAAAGCTCCTGTGAACCTTGCTTGATCATACTGCTTTTCTTCCTTCCCCACAGGTAATCATAATTTTGAATTTTCACTCCCAGATATGATGTGTGTTTTTTTACTTTGCTTCATATGAGTAGCTATTTTTCTTTTAATTGCTAAATTTCACATAAGTAGCATTATATCATAGGTAAACCTGGTATTATAAAATGCTTTTAGTTCTCTCACTTTGTGGGTTACTTAGCATCGTGCTACTTTTAAGTCACATTTCTCTGATCTCTGGAGAGTATCTTTTATGTTTTTATTAGCAATTCAGTTTTCTTCCTTTTCTCTTATTCCATTGTTGAATTTTCTATGACATTGTCTGCTTTTTTTTTTACTGATGTTCAGAAGTTATTCATATATTCTATATTCAAGTAATTTGATGAATATATACTTTCAAAAAGGTTTTGCTGGTTATCATAAGATGGCTTATTCTTTATGGTTAAATAAGTTTATCTTTTGCTATACAGAGAATTTGATTATAATCAAATGTATCTCTTCTCTTTAAAAATTTTGAGGTATTTAAGAAAGCCTTCCCTATCCTGGCATCAAGATCTTCATCTCTAGTTTCTTCTGAAATTTTGAAGTTATATTTTCACACTTAACTTCCTAACGCATTTAATGCAAAAAAAAAAAAGTGTGTGATTCTATCCATACTGAATAATTAGATTGGTAGGCATGCTTACTTATTTTGTAATCTTTATCTGATAGTTTTGACATGTGAAATTTTAAGAAAGATGCTATTATTTCTACAATTTGTTTTATCTGATAATTTTATCTCATGGTAAATTTGTTCCTTATGGATTTAAAATTTTGTATTATAAGCTTACTTATACTCAAGATTGCTGTGTATGTGGAAGTCTGGGAAATGTGGATTTGGCATGTTTCTCCAGAATGGCTATGCTTGGGTTCCATCAGGCACATACTGCTATCTAAGACTTCTTTTAGATTGTCATTTCTGAGTATGGTTTTTAGACCTCATCATCCTGAGTACACCTACTTATGAATTCTCAAGACTTACCTTTTTCTACCAAGGTCTAGACTAATGCCTATCGGTGTTCTTTAGCAGGTGGGTTTCCCTGATGGTGTAGTCATTTTCTCTTTTTATGATGGAACTAGTGACCAGTTGCGTGAAATTCATGCACATTAAAATGGGATTAATTAGAGGAAATAACTTAATATTGCTATCTGCCCTTTCTCTATAATAGAAGTGTCATCGATGAAAGAAAATTAGTAAAATGTATATAAAAACCTTCCTCCTGTCAGACAGAGTCTGAGGCACACCACCGGACCCAGAGTCAAGTCCTCACCCACCCACATGCACTTCAAAATCATGTGAGACCCAGACAAGGCTGCCCCCATCCCAACTGGGCTAGATCTAGACCCGGCTAGTCCCACCCTTGTCAAGCCCTGCCAGGCAGGGGGCCTAGCCTCACATCCCCTGACCCAGTGCCAGGATGAGGGGCATGCCCTGAGGTCCCCCTGCAGAGGACGTCCCTTGAAGTCTTCTGTCAAGCCTGCCAGGGTGGCCTGAGATGCCCTGTCAAGCCCCACTGGGTGGAGGGCACGGCCTGAGGTTTCCCGTCAAGCCCTGCCAAGTGGGGATTATGCAGCATCAGGTCCCTCATCAAGCCCTGCTGGGTGGGGGCATGGCCTGAGGTCCCCTATCAAGCCCAGCCAGGCAGCAGGGAGCAGCCTCAGGTTACCTGGCCCAGTGCTGAGGCATGGGGCATGGCCTAAGATCCCCTGTCAAGCCCCACCTGGTGGTAGGCATGGCCTGGGTTCCCCCAGGCTGGTGTTGGGGCAGAGGGAGTAGCCTGAGTTTCCCTAGCCCAGCACCAGGACAGGAAGCACACCTTGAGGTCCTCCATCAAGCCCCCTTGGGCAGGGGGTGGGGCCTCAGGTCCCCTGGCCCGGCACTGCAGTGGAGGGTGTGACCTAAGGTCCCACCGGGGCATGGCCTGAGGTCCCCTGTCAACCCCTTCTGGGTGGGGGGCACAGCCTGAGGTCCCCTGTCAAGCCCCAGGGGGGCAGAGGAGGATGTAGCCTCAGGTCCCTGCTGATTGCTCGTTAAGTCTCCTTATGAGAATTTGGCCTCAGCTGTGGGTGCAGCCATCTTTTTGTGATGGAGTGATGGTCAATTAGCATATTCCCTCTTTATTCGATAGGATATCCCTTGAGGAATGCTTAGCTTAGTTTAAGATCTTATTTCCAATTCACATTGCTTTCCTGGACCCAAATCCTCATTAAACTTTAAAAACAATAAGAAAAGTAGAATAGCAACTTCCTCCATCAACCTCTCACCACTCCATTCCACAATCTCATCACTTTGTACTTCAAAACTTTTACACTCTTATCTTAAAGATTTCCCTTATTTTCTTGCTTGCTCAGCTATGCATTAAAAATGATTTAAAATATTGTGAACATTCTAGTTATTTTGCTGTTTATAAATATGCTATAAATGAATGCTTTGCTTTTCTGTTTATAAATATTATATATCAAATAAAATCACTTACTGATTCACTTTAATTGAGCAAGGCAGGATTTATATTCTAAAGTATATTAATAAATAACTGTGCTATAGTTTCTATTTCCTTTTCAGCATTTTTTCCTGTTCAGAAATCACTTGGGTGGTATAGCAAATGCTATAAAATTCAGATTAATTTTCCATATACAGCACTGCATCATTAATTTTTTATTTTCAGAATTTCAACTGACTGACTGGCTGCCAAATTTCTGCAGTCATGTAAATAGAAACAACAAAAGAAAAAAAAAGAAGGAAGAAGGGAAGGGAGGGAGGGAGGGAGGGAGGAGGAGGAAGGAAGGAAGGAAGGAAGGAAGGAAGGACAGACCATCTCATTTGGCAGTTTCCCAGCTGATCTACTCCTAATATCATCTACCTAGCTATAGATAAAATTAAATGATTTAGTATATATAATCTCTGTGTAATTTTATTTCATTCCAGAGAGGACATCCAAGAAAAAAATTAAAAAGCAACCAAAATTCATTTTACATCTCTATTTTTGCTTCTTTTTCATTTCAAAACCCTTCTTTTTATTTGCTGTTGGGAAATAGGTAGAGATGCCATATGGCTAATATATCAACCAAGTCAAGCCCTGCTTCAATTGTTAGTGCTTCCAGAAATATGTTCAACATCTTTTTATTTTTTGCTGTGTCATCCCAAAGAATGAGTCATATGGCAGAATCAGACAATAGAGCCAGTGTCAGAGAGTTTCTAAAATTAAAGGAGATAAGAATGAGAGTAAAGCCTGTTAGTGCTTCTCAAGTTATGCCTTTCTTTTTAGTCAATAGACCTGGCCTACAAGAACAAAAGGACATTCCAGGGTCCCTATTCTCCACTCAGTGAAGTTTGTTTGTTTATTTATTTATTTATTTATTTATTTATTTATTTATTTAGATTGATTTCAGAGAGGAAGGGAGAGGGAAAGAAATAGAAACATTAGTGATGAGAGAGAATAGTTGATCAGCTACTGACTGCATCCCCGCCCACACCACCACTAGGAATTGAGCCCACAGCTCCAAAATTGAACCATGACCTCCTGGTTCATAGATAAACATTCAGCCACTGAGCCATGCTGGCCAGGTGAGTTGATATGTATCTTAGCAAACTTCCTTGTTCATGTAGAGTAACTCATCAGAGAATAGGTTTCCCACATTTTTCATCTTTTAGAAAATGTTTTGACTCTAAATGAATCTTTAAAAAGTTCTGACATGTGTAACACAATGCTATATTTGTTTTTCAGTTTTCAGGAACAGTGGAGCGATTTCTTGATAATTTCCAAGTGACTTAAGATTATATACATGTTTTCAATGTGAATACTTTTAAGAATGTCCATCCTTATTTTCAACTCATATTTTTCACTTAGTGTTGCCTTTGACATAAAAATAGTAAGATTTGCTCACCAGAGCTTTCATATCATCAACCACTAATTGCACTAATAATATGTCAACATATGCAGATGGTATTGCTTTATGAGGTAGATCTTTGACTTAGATCTTCCTTTTATTGAAACACTTCGCCAATATGTCAATGATGAAAATACATTGCACAAAATAAACTTAACAGAGAAGGTTTTTATTACTATAAAGTAATAAGATCAATTTCAATAACAGTTAAACAATTTGTTTGGGTCATACAATACATGTTATATATGACATGCCTGATATGCTGCACATTGTAACACATGTTATGCATTTTCTGTTCACTAAAATTATTTGAAAAGCAGAATGTCCTCATTCATTTCTGGAAATGTCAAGATGTCTTTAAGTAGCAGAAAGTGGTAGTAGAAATAACTTTATTGTTAAATAACCATATTTTAAAATCCTGCTTCTTCCACTTATTGCTCTGAAATCATCTTTACAAAATTTTTACTTTCATCCAAGTGATGCATGAGTTAAAAATACCTTCTTTCTATTAAAAAGCACTGGGCACAAATAGTCTCTCTTCTTCCATGTTTACTAAGAACATTTAAAAAGTAGAATAAGCTATACATTTATAATAAGTAAGATATATAATTCAAGTTCTTTCGTGACTTTAATAAATGTTCACTAATCATTTCATTGTTTATACTGATAATGATATTGAGAGTGAACATAATGACCAATATTATTTCAACATTTATCAGTACATTGAGTCTTTCCTATGTCATTATTTTCAATGCTGTTTAATAACCCTTATCCAAACTCAAAAACCTTAGTCTCCTCTGGCTTCTACTTCTGTTTCATGACACTGCTGTTATTTTCCAGCTCCTCATTTGTCCTTGGTCAGCCTCACTCTCCATTTGTGGAGTGTGAGTCACTTTGTGGTAAGAGCACATAAGGACAGATGGTCTATAAGGCAGAAGACATTAGTCAAGAGAACTGTAGTACTTTTCCCCTTCTTTCAATGAGTACTGAAGGCCTGGGAGAGAACTACTACACATATAAATGTGAAAGGTGAAGGAATTTGGAACCAAAGCAGCATCAACTTTGTGATTTCCTGTTATAGATGTTCTCCTTTACTCTAGGATCAGTTTATAATGATAATATTCATCAATAAGACATACCAATTATAAATCTTTATGTACATAATATTGGAGTTTTCAAATACATGAGGTAAAAACTGACAGAATTGAAGGAGGAAACAGACAATTCAACAATATTAGTTGAAGTACTTAATATTCCATTTTCAATAATAGAATAACTAGGTAGAAAAATAGCATAATAAAATAATACATGTTATAAACCCACTACAGTAACACAGAGGAAAGATCATATGAGAATGTAGCAAGAAGGCAGCCATCTGCAAAATCAAAGAGAGAGGCTAGCTTCCAGAATGTCAATAAAATAAATTTCTGTTATTTAAGCTACCTAGCCTGTTGTATTTTGTTAAGGCAGCCTTAGCAAACTAATACAAATGGCTTCAAATCAAGAGTCTGACCAGAGAGGCCACAGTGCTAAACACTAGTCTAGGGTATTGTGGCTTAGGTGTTTACTCTCATTTGTCTTGATTTTAAAATATGTATGAGTAATTCTAATCTATATATATTATGAATACCCATTTTCACTCTTTTATTTCAGACAATTATAGACAGCTATTTAGGCAGCTAAAAGTCACCGTAGGTTCTGAGTAACTTGCGATGAGTTTTGTGTTGGCCCACAAATGATGAATCCCAGCCAACCCCTGGTTCTAGACCACCTATTTTAAAAGGGATAAAATAATTCTGTTAAGAAACTGTTTCAGAGACAACCTAGAGGTTCTGAACACTAAAAAAAAAAATCAAGGATAGAAAATACCCCACTTGAGTAGTTTGGTTAGCATAATATTGCCTCCTTTCATCCCACCAGGATTTCATCTCTGCTATTTGATTACTTAAAGAAACCAGAGGAAATGACAGCCTCCTTATTGATCATTCTGTATATCCATAAGCTCAGAAGATCCGGTCCAACATTTTAGAAGAGTGCATAGGCAGCAGGTGAAATCTGAGAGCTTTTTGCCTAGACCAATACAGAAGTTAACTGTAAGAGAAAAATAAATGACTAAGCAATTGTGATTTCAAAAAAACTTAATATCAATTCCAACCAATATGAAATATCTTCTTATTGTACAACAAAAATGTCTAGAGCATTTATTCTTAAGTCAGTAGGTATTTAGCTTCCCACACTCATCAGATTTTCTTTTATTTCTTTTAATTTACAATAACTGGGACACATTGCATTGAGGCATGTGTCAAAAGTGTTAGTGATAAAAAAAACACACATCACAATAGCAAAGTTTCTACAATATACATTTCTTAAAAACTAAATTGGGCTTATGATTTCAGTGATTTTTTTCTGTCAGAGTTCAAAGTGCCTATAATGCCAATCAATTGAAAAGACTTCTGGTACTATTGATATGTCAATTGATTGAAAAGACTTCTGGTAGTATCGACAATTTATCCATCTATAAAGCAAGTAGAAATCTTATATGTTTTAAAAATAATAATAATAATCTGGCAAGAAATAAAGGAAGTACTCAAATGATAAGTACAAGCAGGTATAAAAAATCCAAAATAGTATATCAAATATTGATGACAAACATTAATCTTCTTTTGCTACTCCTGTTTCACATAAAGGTTTGGTTAGAATAGTTACTAAAAGTACAGGAGACAAAGCAGGGCTCTGAAACTCAGAGCAATGGATAAATTCGGGACTACCTAACACCAAAGTTAGACACTTGGTTGATGGGGGAGGGCAATATTTGATCTCCATCATTCACTACTGCAAACATCAATTCTATGTAGGTCAAGGATCAAATGTGAAGCAAAACTGTAAAATACTTTGGAAAATGAAGGAAAAACCCATTTCCTAAATAAAAATGGTCATTAATTTCAAAAATGTTAATATTAGAAAATAGGAAAAACTGAAAATTAATAGGTTGGAACACAAATTAGGAAATTTATATTAATAAAACAATATCCACAAAATTTAACATAAAGAGACAAATAAAAAAATAAATGAAATGAGTGAAATAGGAAACAAAGGTACAATAGAGTTTCAACCAATCGATCTATGGAAGGCCTACAGCAACTCTAATAAAAGATATATTAATAATGAGTAGTAGAAAGGAAACTATTAATTCAACATCTGTATTTCAAAAACTGAAGATTATTATAAAATGTAGGCAAATGAATTTGAAAACTTTATAGAAAATGGTTATTTTTTTTAGAAAAATACATGCAATAACCAAACTGATTCAGCTAGAAATGAAAATTGCAATAGTCCTCAAAACATTGAGGAATGGAATTAAGAATTTAAATATTTGCATAAGGAAAATACCAGTCTTCTATCAAACATTCAAAGAAGAAATAATCCAGTCTTACCTGAACTCTTTGAAAGCCTAAACTTTTTTAGAAATATACACATAAATGATAAAACTATAGATAAAATTAATAACATATTTTGGATAATTACTTGTAAGCAGGAATCAGAAAACATTATGTAGAGACATCAAGAAGAATTTAACACTATTGATAATGGTTTTTCTTTCCTCCCTCACTATATATCCCCACTATACTCTCTTCTACCTCTACCCACCACCCATTCCCCCTGCATTCATCACACTGTTGTTCTTTATCTTTTTTCTTTTTTTCTTTTTTTTTTTTGGCTCAATAATGGTTTTAAATCCTTTTAATCTTAGGCTGAATAGTGGATACATGGGTAGAATAACCTTTGTTATTCTCCATATATACTATAGAATTCCTAACTATTAGCAATGTCAAAAAAGTTTAAGACCAAAATGCTTAAATTTTTATTTGATTTTTCAATAAATTTACATTCACAAAGTTCAACAATAAAAAAGTAGAAAGATGAGAAGTGAACATTTTTTCCCATTCTTGTTTCAATCCTACTCAATTTCTAACCCTCCCAACAACCAATGTATTAATCCCTTTACATTCTTCTGCATGTCCTTATTATACAAGCAAATGTGAACATTTATTTTTAGTTTCTTCCCATGTTTTTACATTCAATATAACATATCTTGTACAATATTCTATACTTTTTTCTTTTTGAATAGATCTTAGAGATCTTATTTCCATATAAAAGTGTTCCCTCCGTGTTTTTTTTAGATTTGTATAGTATTCTAGCTTAAGAAGATTATACCATATCTGTGTAGTATCTTTTCCATATGTGTGTTATATTTTTACATTGTTCTCCAATTTTTGTTCATGCAATTATCCTTTGAATACTCTTTACGTATATTTAAATATATGCTATGCAATATTTCTCATGTGTGCGAGTACATTTGAAGGATAAATTTCCAAAAGGGGAGTGGCTAGGTCAAAGTCCACTTTCTTTTATAGTTTTGACAGATATGGATACTGCCAAATTGCCATCTATGTTAAAAGCAATGCGAAGCAGCGCTTATTTCCCTTGTGCCTCCTGGAAAGAGAGTGTGCCATCACTCTACTCCATATTCTGAATTTCTGCTTCTCTCATTTGTAGGATGGGGTAGAATCTTGTCATATCTTTAAAGACACTATATTTCCTATGAACCATTTGTTTATATCAGCTGCTCATTTTTCTATTGTTTTTTTTTCTTTTTCTGATCAATTTCTAGAAACCTTTTAATGTATTAGAAAATTTGGCTCTAAGTCTGTGATATAAATTAAAAAATTTCCCCCCATTTTTCACATCTATTTTGACTTGGCTTATAGTTTTTTCTATGCAGAAATTTTTGAATTTTATTTATTCAAATGTATCTCTTTTTTTTTCTTTTGGGAATTTGTCATAGGTATGAAAGCCTCTGTTCCAAGATTATCAAGGCATTCTTTCATGCTTTCTACTGATACTTCAATGGTTTACTGATCTTTATTTGAATTTTTAATACATTTAAAATTTATCATACTATGTAGTATGATGTATGGAGCTATCCTGTTTTTAATCCTAATTTATTTTCTCCTAGAGAAATAACATTTAAAGTAATTACTCTCAATTTAGAATACAATAATACTCATTTTTTAAGACAGTGTGCATTTTAAGAGTATGATTCTTTATAACATTTATATTCTCAGTATGGGTCTAATAAAGTGTTTTCACACATTATTTTAAAAGCCATGAAAAAGCAGTTAAAAAAAATCAGGTCAAATGATAATGGCTAAGTAACTTCAAAGTCACCCTTGTCCAAATTCAACAACAGCCATGCTGAGATAGCCTCAGGATAATCTGAAGCAGAGTCCTTTTACTCCCTTCTGAGCTAAATTAAATAATTTTGCTTGCTTAGATTAACTGATTAAGATCCACAGCTCTCTCCAACATTTTTTTAAGATTTGAGAAAATCCAATCTGTTAAAGATTCCAGCCCATAACATTCATATTATAGTAAGTCCTATGAGAAAAGCACACCATAAGGTATTGTAGTAAGAGAAACACCTGAATGAATGAATGAATCTGTGGGGAAGCTCTCTCCCGTACAGAAGCATAGCACCTCTATTTACCTAGTTGCTTGCCAGTCATTATGATAGCAAAAGTCTTCAACATCCTGGCCTTCTACTTGCCTTAAATCGGGGACACATGTAGGGAAGATAAGCAAGAGATAAGTTGAGTGGCTATAATGAGCTGCATTCCAACCCATTTTCTGGAAGTCAGGAGCACATGCTTCTAAACACAACATAGTCAGCCTCACTGAGTGACTATTGTTTTATTTAGACATTAGAGGCCCGGTGCACAAATTCATGCACAGGTGGGGTACCTCGACCTGGCTGGCAATCAGAACCATCTCGCCCAGCCCCAATCGTGTCCAGTTGCCAGGGGTGGGTGGGGGTGGGGGGGCTGCAGGAGGTTGGCCAGCAGGGGGAGGTTGACCGTGGGAGCACACTGACCACCAAGGAGCAGCTTCTACATTGGGTGTCTGCCTCCTGGTGATCAGTGTGCACCATAAGCGACCAGTGGTTCGGTTGTTTGGTTGCTTAGGCTTTTGTATATATAGATAGGCTTGATAAAGTTTCATCTTCCTGCAAGACTGGGCTCATCCATATCTACTGATTGCTAAGATGCTGAAAGACTGGGAATAGTGGGTGTGTTCAGTCTGCTCCTAATTTGAATGTCCCTGAGTATTGTCCTCTTTGTGTTAGCAGATATTTACCTAGTATAATACTGGTGGAGAATTCCAACCACAGAAAATGATGTGGAGAAAATGAAGGGTGTCACATGCAAGTAGAAAAGGGTTGGAGAGCAAGGGAGAAGTTCAAAGCAAGAACAGTATCACCAGATTGGTTGAACCTTGGTTATAGTATCAGCATTTCCCTTAATTGGTTGTGTGACTTCTAAGAAGACAGACCTGATGGGTCTCCATTTATATATATATATATATATATATATATATATATATATATATATACACACACACACATACATATACAAATGAAATGAGCAATTTGGATTACTTAGTCTTTTAAGGATATTCTAGCAAAAGCATTTATTATTCTCAAGGAAACCAAAAAAAGAAGTAGTTTTTTTACTATGATGAGCAGAACATGCCTGAGGAACAAGAAAATTTTAGTTTATTTTTACTTATGTGTTATTATCTTTTTGTTAGTTTCCATTAATCAAGTATATTAAATTGCCCAAAATCCTCATAATTATTCCAAATTAAAATATTGTATACTTACATATTTGTAGGGTTTTTTAAGTCTTCAAGTTTTTCTATAGTTTATTTTATTATTCTTGAGAAAATTTTGTTAAAACATTTTTATAATTCCCTAATATAAAATGACAAAAGAGCAACTGTGGCAAAATAATATTTAAAATCCTTTGATCCTAAAAATGCTTTCAAATACCTTTCCTAAATAAATTGTGTAAAAATAAATTGTGTAAATAAATTGTATAAAAAATTGTGTATATTTTTCTAGAGACTGGTTAAAATCTTCACTATATAACCGTGAGGGAAATAAACTTATAAAGACTTCATAAACAAAGAATTCCCACACAAAAAGACAATCTGAAGGGCATCTATACTTTCTTGCATCCAAAAACAAGATGCTTCATTATGCTTATAATAGATTAGCTGTTTTTCTTCATAAATATAATGAATCAATTGTTAGTGGTCTGAAATATTCCTTTATGAAAGTCAGTATGTGAAATTAGACTCAACTTTTTTGTTCATTACTTAATATGACATCCAATCGGCCTAAAATAGACACTCTCCTTTAGTAATTTGTATATGGATAGACATAGGGAAAATGTATGTTTCCTTTAGATGGAAGTCATTTGTGGTTTGTTTGTGTGTGTGTGTGTGTGTGTTTGTGTGTGTGTGTGTGTGTGTGTGTGTGTGTGTTTTAATTTCATAAAAGGAACACTTACTGACTCATGGCTTCTCTTAAAGGAGTTATAATCAATAGTTATGGCATCCTCAACTCTGCCCATACTTTCAGATTTTCCCAAGGTAAGTTTTTCAAGATTTTTTATAATATGATTGCTTTCTAACTTCTCAGTAAATTATACTCACCAGCAAGAAGTAATTCTTTCAATACTACCTAAATTAACACCTCTGGCTTCATCATGGTTGGGATATGCCAAAACCTATCCAGGAAAACCATGGTTTTGTGGTTCTGACTGTGGATGAAGAAAAATAACAGATTGAATAGGAAGATTCAATTTTCTATCAAAATTTGTTTATCTTTGGTTCTTTTCTTCTTTTCCAATGAAAATCAGTGTATATTTTTCAGTTATAATGAATTAAAGCGGTATAGAATTTACCTCAAAAGGGAGGAAATTGGACAGGAGCTGGCATATTGTGAGATTCATTTCCCCTGAGCTAAGCATCTGCAACCCTGGCAGCTACTGAGCAGAAAGAAAGGAACCAAAGTAGCCTAAGAGCTGTCCCCATGACAGCACTGGTATGAGATTGTATTGCATTTTTCTAAGAAAAGAAAAAAGACCAGGTTATTGAAATCTAGCTCAAACTGCTGGCACAATCATTGCCCCATTGCACAGAGGAGGAAGCAGTGCCAGAGGTCGCACACATTAAACTAGAAGTCTTCATCACACTTATAACACAGTGCATAACTTTAACTGCTTTTTGTGTGCCTTCTCCACTAGAATGACTTTCAGGAGGGCAGGGTCTTTGTTCTGTTTACTGCTGTTTCCCTCTAGAATGGGTCTGAGGCACAGTAAGTGATCAATAAATATTTGTTAATGTTAAAAATGAAACAAACTGAAGTCATCATTGAATCTCCTCCACTGCTTCAGGGGGATGACTTTATAACTGCATGTCCATTCTACCATTCTATAAGGGAAGAAGTGGCTTTCTAGTGATTTGAACTTCTATCAATTTTATACAATATATTTGATTGAATCAACAATAAGTTCCAAATAATATTGCACTGTAGCTATACATTTGAAGTCCATTTAAATGCTTTTTGTACTTCCAAATACTAACACCAATTTTATATGTCTCCATATTTTAATGACACATTTATTCATAGCTATTTGATATGGTATGTCTTCTAATTTTATAGGGATTTGGTTTATATTGAAAAAATTGAAATGGTATATATGCACATTCACATTTCTGAATTTGAATTTTCATTTAGCAGAATTCTATCCATCCTCAGAAATAAAAAAGACATGAAAGAATATTTACATGAAATGAAATATTAATACTACAGTTTTAATAATATAATAGTAACCTGTAAATTTTCAAAATCCATTTAATAGGTGAGGTCATTAAATTTACCAAGAAACGTCTTCTTAGAATTCAATCATAAAAAAACTTATGACAACAACACAATTCAGTAGAAGATAACAAGAGCTATTTCCCACCTATTGTGTATATTTGATCTTGAACCTTTTATTTTGGAAGTGATGCTAAACACAGTCTTAAAGGTTGGCAAAGGCAATGGCTTCCCCTGCCTGTACAGACTGTCAAAGCTCAAATAGTAAGAAACACAAGAAAAGTCTACCTTTTCCTGAGCCAGGACCATTTAATCTCATCTCAATAGAAGGTTTTTCCATTAACCCTGATTGCCATATATGTATGTAATTGACAAGACATATGATCTATATTGATTACCAATATGCTGCAGAGTACCCATCACAAAGCCATTAGAAGACTGGATGTCTTCTGGAAACATTTTCAAACATCTATCCTTATTCTTCTGGTTATAGTTCCTTCTTCAATATCACTGGCCAATATTTTATTTTCAGAGTCTTCAAAATAGAAGGCCTGTTGCTAGTAGATTATAAAATGGAGGCTTGAAATTACAATGTGGAGTAAGGCACAACAGTATATTGGAGAAAAAGGAATAACGTAGGTTTTTGTAAAAATGAAAGATAAAATGAAAACAATAAAAATAAGAAATTCCTCATACCGAGAGCAAATATCTAAGACATTTGTTTACTAAAATTATGAAGTCAGTCCAAATAGTAGAAAATTCAAGCATAGGGATAGTTAAAGATGACAAGTTGTGATTGCAAGGTTCATAAAAATAATAGCTGCAGTTAAAATATAGAAAAGAGGGAGAAAGCTGGAAAGCCAGTTAAAATAAGGAGTCTGAGCAATCCCTGTCATGTGGGTCAGAGCTATAAATATTAAAATAAAAAACATATAAAGATATTAAATATAAAACCCAGTTGATGTAGGATTTCTCTTCTGGGGGTTTATAGACTAATTGGTTTTAATATCTAGATTTCCAGATCATGGAGAGATCTTAGAAATACCAAAAGGCTTTCTCATTCTTCTTCTAATCAAAGGCAATTATCATTTCTTTCCTCATCCTCTTCTTTTCCTTTGTTTTTCCAGTAAAAACGACTAAACAGGCATTTTATCTTAAGCTGACTTCCAATATTAGAAAAATAATTGTCTTTCAACTTTCTGCAGTTTTTTAGCATGGGAATTAACTAGGGCAAGCAATGAAAAACAATTTACTATGGTTTCAAGCTCAAACTAACTTTTTATCAGAAGAGTCTTATAGTCTCTCCAAAGGTAAGTATAAACCATGTGTATGCTATAGGGCCTAATAATCCTGGAGTAACTTCCAAAGATAAAGCTCAAACATTGATGAAAAACTTATGTTTGTAGGTAGAGATCCAATTTGGGGAAGAGGAGCATATAATTCTTGACTGATGATTATATCATCATCTAGAGAAAAATTTCCCCTTTGAAGATAAATAACAAAATGATGTTTCTTATTAAGAAAAAATCTCTCCTGTAATGCATACTACTTGGCTACTATATAACTTGCTGAAATAAATTAAGATCTTCGTGCAATCTTTTTGGATATGCTACTAAATTCCATGCAGGATTCAAGGCACCGATAACACAATAGTAAACAAGATAAACAAACATCCCTGCCTGTGTAAAACTCACATTCTATTAGGGGAAAATGTATAAAATAAACAAAATAAATAAGTTATGTGGTGTATTAGAAGGTAATAAAAGCTGTGGAGGAAAAATGGAACAGAAAAGGAAAATATAAAAAACCGATATAGCCATGTATTTTAAATAGGGAAATCTAGAGAGTTCTAAGAAGGTGATATTTGATCAATGATCTGAAGGAGATGAAGAAATAAGTCAAGAGGATATCTGGGGAAAGAGACAGTAGGAGCAAAACTGCAAGTTCTGTTGTGGAGGGATGCTCGGTGAGTTCTGGGAATAGCAAGGATGACAGTTTGGCAAGAGAATGAGAGGAAAACCTTTTTAAAGAAATTATCTAAATAGGGTGGTGAAGACCTGGGGCAGGAGTGGCCTAGAAGAGGTCAATGGTAGGAAAAGGGGACATATGTAATAATTCCAACAATAAATATTTTAAAAAGTGAGATCTAATAAGAGTCAGGGGTGAGATGGTGTATTATTTAGGACTTTAGAAGCAAGAAATTAAAGTATTAATTAATTACATTTGCATTGTATCTGCAAAAGTGCGAACTTGATAAAAAAAATATGCTATTCTGTTATACTGGTGCTTACTAACTTCATATCATCCCCCCTCGTACTCCATTATAAGGGCTTTGGTTGGTACTCTGACTGCAGGTTTTGAGGAGTGAAATCATTTAAGTTCACTCTTGCTAACGTGTTGTAACTTGACTCAAGAGGCCAAAGGCCAAAGCAAGGAGACTAGTTTTCAAATTAAAATATTCCAGGTGGAGAATGTTAGAGTCTTGGTCCAAAAGATGGTTTAAAAGAAGTGGTCAGAGTATGGATATACATACTTTGAAGAAGAGCCAACAGTATCCAGCTAGTTGATTGGATGTGATTTTGAGATAAAGAGAAGATGACTCCAAAGGTTTAAGCCCTAGACACTTGAAAGTTAGAGTTGACAGTGAGATGGGAAAGCTAGAGAGGAAGCAGGTTGAAGGTAAAGGAAGAAAAATTTGGTTTTGTAAATATTGAATGTGAAATGTCCATTAGACATCAAAATAAAAATGTTTAGCTATATGAATTCAAATGAAAAGATATTACCAGTCTTTTCTACAAATCCCATATACAAAAAAACATTTAATAAATTTCTGGTACTAAATCCTGTCATTATGTATTTTTAAATTTTTAGGTTAGAATTTATAAATCAGCATGCAAGTATTTTAATACTATCCAACAGAGTGAATTGTGTTTATATGCATGTAATATAGTATTTTTTTTCTTAAAAGGCAACAAAGTGTTTATATTTTCTGTCTGGTACCTTTATGATTCCAATTTTTAAAAAAGGGGGAAGAAGAGAGCAAGCTTTTATTTTAGAGAGGTGATGCTCCGAGACAATGATTTTGGATAATGTTGCTGTGTGAAGACAGACCATCATATCCTCATGGCCTCTTCTCATTGGCCAAGTATTTAACTCTTGATAACAGAAACCCATGTTTTTAAAAATATTTTTCTGTATTTATAATTAATAATACTACTTCAGAGGGAAGGGGAATGGAAAGAGATCAACCAAAGAATTTATATGCACATATGCATAACCCATTGACACAGACAATAGTGTGGTGAAGTACTGAGAAGGAGGTGTAAGCTGGGTATAGGGGGTCAATGGAGGAAAAAAGGGGAACACCTGTAATACTTTCAATAATAAAGATAACTTTATAATACACTATAATGCCCTTTTTAGTGACAAGAAGTAAAGGCCATATCTGTGGCTTCTCGTGCATGCTCTGGTTGTCCTGGGTTTATTTCCCTTCAGGATGCTTACGTAGTCACTGCTAGAAATGTGGGTGCCTCCTGACATGGCTTTTGGAAGAGGTGACAATGATTCTTGTTTCCCTCAAAAACACTGTATGGGAAAACCATCTGCGTCTGAGCCAAAGAAAGTCTATTACAGAGGGTTCTCGATAAGTGACTCTTTACCCTCATTAGATTATTTTTTCATCCATAGGTAAGATAAGTGAGAAAAACTCACAGTAGATACATTTTTATTAAGTGAGGAATCTTTCTTCCAGTCAGTGAATATTTTTATTTTACTTAATATGTTGAACTGGTATTATTTTAAATAAGATTTTTGAAACCAATGCTTTCATGTAATTGAAATTTTTGAATGTAGTCACTTGTCTCATCTAATAATTATATGTGAAGTGTGGAAATAATATTTTGTTTGCTGATCATACTCATTGCTATATCCAACTTAAAAGTTAATTTATTTCCCTTGTCAAATCAGCTTTGAAAGCTTGTCTAGAATACTGAAAATATCATCTTGATAAAATAAACTTTGCTTTCCCCTTTAACTCCCAGGCACTCAAATATCAAAAAATGTAGTTTATCCTCACCTAAAAAGCTAACTTCGATTTCTCTCATAATAAAGTTATTTTAGAAATATCCATTTCACAGATGCCACAGATCCAGTACTATCAAATTGAGCATTCATCATATGCAAAATAAATGCTTCTTTAAAACAGAAATATGTACTTATTTTTAAATTATATTACACTACTTATGATAATGTGTGGAAATAAATATGTTCCTCAAAAGGTCAAACATATTCGAGCTAAATAGTACTGTGCTCAGTATTCTTATCAAAGACTTGTATAATTACTTTTTAGACATCTTGTTTTTTCTGAAAGTTTTGAAAACAAAAATGACTTGATCTTTGGAATTTCGCTTATCTTTTAAACAAATACAGAAACCGAAGAACTGGATTAGAAACAAAATGTTTTGCACCTGTTATTTGTAAACCCATTACATATCATTTATTGCAATTTTTCAAAATAGTTTAGGATTGATTCACTCTTAAAAGTCTTAAAATTTATTTCACTATTCATCTATGTCCCTTTCATTTACCACAATAAATAATTTTGATAGAATAAGTGAATTATAATCATTAAGGACAAAAATATTTGAATTGAAACTAAGTCAAATACTGACCAAACACCTTCTAAATTGTAACAATGCCCTTTATGTACTATTAAAGTGCATTTTAAGTCCTATACTTATTTGGTTCGTAAATATTTTTTTAATTTCAATAGTACCACTTGCACTCTTTCTTCTAAGAAAAAAAGCGCAACTTGGGTGTTTAAATTCACAGAATTGCTATTTTATATTGTTCCCCTACACTCCAGGAGAATAAATTCCTACACTGAACACAGAAGATACTTCATAGTATTACCTCCACATGTGGGATTAATCTATGGATGTTTACAAATAACTTTATTTTAAGAAAGAAAAATATATTCTCTATGCCATTAAGATCATAATATGATAATGTTTCAAGGCCAAATGTCCTTTTGTATTTTTACTTATTTACCCCATTTCAAAAAGTAAGTAGTGATGAATAATTTCAATAACAGATTAGAAAGCAGAGTTTTCAACCAAAACCAAATACTTTTCACTACCGAGGATAATTATACACCATGAATATTTAGGCAATTGCCTACTTTTGTTCCAATATATTTTATATCACCTGCTGATTCTTACAAGGTCTCATGGCCTCATAAATTTAAAATACACCACCATTTTTATGCTATATCTCCATTTAGTACATATAACATGGAATATATGCCTATTAGCTTATTGATATAAACAAATATAAATATCATGCCCTAAAGTAGAAATACCATGCCAGAGCTCTGCTCATTTTATTTTGTGTGTTGAAAATCATTCTGAAATATCCTCATGTATGATTTTTCAAGTAATTACATTAATACACACAAAATAAGAAGCAAAGAGATAAATTAGACATTAGACATTTAGATAAAACAACAGAAGAGTGCATAGTCTCTCAGTAGGTTTTCCTGATGTAGCTCTTCTAAAGGTTCATGGTCATGTCCATAAATCTTTATGTTATTTCTAGAAGAAAATGCAGTCTGTCCCTGAAGTCACACTGCCATGAGTCTAAAGGTTGTTGTTTTTTTAAATATATTTATTTATTTATTTATTTCTGAGAGAAAGGGAGAAGGGGTGATAGAAACATCAATGATGAAAGAGAATCATTGATTGGCTGCCTCCTACACACACCCCATTGGGGATCAAGCCCACAACCCAGGCATGTGCCCTTGGCTGGAATTGAATCAGGACCCTTCAGTCCACAGGCCGACGCTCTATCCGGTGAGCCAAGCCAACCAGGGCTAAGGGTTTCTTTTTATGAAGAGAAATATGTTCCTGGATATCTGAAACAACTTCCAATTTTCTTGATGCATGACATTTCTGTTCCCTCAATAATATTACAGATACTTCAAATGTTTAATTTAACAATGCGGCCTAGTTTACAATATTGAGAACCTAGCTGTTTTGCTTTTCCTGCTTTGAATATATGAAATTTCAGTACTGTAAAGTAAACAAGCACTTTATATGAAAATATTTAAGGAATGTATTTGCCTACATTTATGCAAGCTATAACTGAAACAGAAGAACTAATGCATGCCCACTTCAAAAACTTGCTTGCAAAACTCTATTTAATACTTGTATATTATTTTAGCATAGTGCCAGGTTTGTCAATAATGTGTTCAAGTTACCGTATTGGACTTACACAATAAAGACTTACACTATATGGAAATGCACACAGCAAGGCTTCAAATATCCTTCTTCAAATGCTATCTATGTTTTGCCCTTACTTTTTGGAAGAGAGTACAAATAGAATCTGTATTTTAGTATCACTGCTTTATCCCATTTTTAAAGAGGCATTTATTCATATTTCTTAGAGTATTTTTTCATGGTAACGTCTTCCTTTTAAAATGTCAGTCAAAAATGTGTGCAACTATCACTGATAACATAAGAGAAGTTATTTATTCTTAAAGGAGCTTTGAAAGTAGCTGCTCCTGAAATATATATATATATATATATATATATATATATATATATATATATATGAGAGAGAGAGAGAGAGAGAAAGAGAGAGAGAGAGAATATACAAGAATACAAGATAGAGCAGGTGGGGTAGGAGAAATGAACTACTGGCCTATTCCAAATCAAATGTGATAATTCTTCGATGTCTACATATTTTTAGGAAGAAGATACCTAAAAAAACAAAACATAGCTCTCAAAATAGAGACAAGTTCATCAGGGCAAATAGTCTAGTGTTTGTGTGTCCGTGTGTGCGAGTGGGAGTGTACTATCACAATTAAATTGAAATACAGGGTTGCTTATTTGCTAAGTTATTCAACTACAAGACAGAAAATCACATGGCAGGAAAGGGAAAATCCTAAACAATGCTAGTAAGTTGAGGGGAAATTTTATAAAGTTGGCCAAATATCCCTTGACTATGCAGCTTTTAACACATTACTATAAAATGAGTTACAGACTGATCTAGATTTAGCTAGTTCAAAAGGCATCATTGTTGTAATTTTGTTCATTCAATTTAAAATATATTATACATTCCAGCCAATCCTCAATTGGTTATTTGAAGAAGAGCAGGCGAGCAACCAGGCCTCTGCAGAATTTCCAAACATAGGGCAGGGAGGCAGTGTGAATGATACTTGTGATAGGTATAGACCTAAACAACATGCCTTCTGACTTATTTTCCTATGACACCAGACTAATGATAGGGGAAAGAAGCCGGCTATGCCGATTGACATCTGAAGCTGGTAGAATTCTACAAATTGGCAATAAATGAAAAGAAATGAATGAGAATGAAAAGCTCACTGCCTTCTGTACTTAGTTTGTTTCTATTTTATTCCAATGCATCATGTTGCCTAACACTTGCTTATATAGTATATAAAGTTCAAGGCTGTAAAATGTATGTCAGGTTAGAAAACAGTAAGAACACCAATGGTCGGGGTTCTTATAAAGATAAGAATTGCTTCGGATTTCTATCCCCAATTCATTCCCATCTCTATGGTATTTATTGGTGGAGTAGAGTACCTACCAATCATTCTTCTTCCACACTTGACTGGAAGTTGGCATTTGTAAGGGATATTTCATTTATGTATATTTATGTAAGTTTACAAATATTAAACTGTCCGCTGGTGATACTGCAGACTGATGTACTGACCTTGATTTTCAGATTATTGACTATAGAACTATCACTGAAAAGTTTTGAGTTTTTAGCAAAAAAGTATGTAAAGGCTGCTACATGACTTTATTTCTGTTGGTTTCCAAGAGTTCCTTGAAATAGTTTTCTTTCAAAAAATATTTTAATGGTGAGATCTCAATCTCAAAACTTACCACTCTGAAGAGGTGGTAAAATTTTTGCTTTTTTCACACTGGAATTTGAAATTTAAAGTAAGATTTTTTAAAAATGTGCTATAATTGCAGAATTTTTATGAAATAAAAACTTTCAGTAACATAAGGATTCCAAGTCTATATTTAAAGTATAATATGCTATCTCAGATGCCCTCAGATGCTTCCAGTATGTCTCCTGGATGCAATGTGTTCTTTCAATCTTTTCTGAAAAGAAAATGTGTACTTATAGAATCATTAACTTGAAATTAAGAAAAACTGTATGAATCACTGTTGATCACTTCATACTGCCTACACTAAGTTGAGACCTATTGTTTTGAAAAATACATTTCACTAAAATGGCACAGATTCAAGAGTATATTACAAATTAAGTTAGAATTCCTTTAAATAGGTTCACTAAATGTCTGCTTCACTATACCTCATTTTCATTAACTTTAGAAGAAGTAGTTTTCCAGAGTTAGCATGTCATGTAATATCTATATCATCTCTAAGAGCATTGAATATGGATGATTTATTTTATAAGCCTGTCACATCAAGGATTTATTAGAGCCCAGTAAAAATATACGTGTTTGTGAATATACATTTTTGATCCAGTGCAAAAAAATTGAAAATTAGCCCCTTATCTGTATGTAGTAACTTTTATGTTCAAAATTAGCAGTCAAAACATGAGTTCTCTTTTTCTTCATCAGAGATTTGAGGGGAAAATGTTCTTAAAATAAATTAGACAGGGATTCAATGGGGGAGGGGGATGTCTTGAATAAAGGGTATATTGTGAAGGCAGCATTTTTTTTAAAAATCCACTCTCAGAATTCCACATGTCACTTTGGGGAACATATTCTTTTACATCTTACTTTGGCGAACATCTAATTTGGGGGAACATATTCGTTTACAAGACTCCAGGAATTAAACAATATGTAAGAGTTTAAGTGTCCAATTTACCGGATTATCTGCCATTCCTTGTCTCCAAAATGCAAGGCCAGTGATAGTCACTAGAACACATTTTCTGCAAACTGAAAATCACTGGACAGGAAATACATTTATCATAATAATTTCCTACAGTCATCTAGTTCCTTGTGCCCATTAAAAGTCCATTTGAATGTGACAGAGTTTCAGATAAAAACAATGAAACATCACAATGAGAGCTGAAATATGGCTTCATAGGAAACAGGGCTTCATTTCATTAGCTTTGATTATGTAAGTGTCTTTTATTTTTGTAATAGTTCACATCACTGGCATGAACTCATGGGCCAAACTTTTCCAATTTTAGTTATTACCAAAATTTACAAACTTGACATAAAGATTACATTATTTACAAAGAACTTGGCACTTACAGAATAAATTATTCACTTTTTAACCCAGACTAAGGCCCCCATGGTTCAGACAAATGGGAAGGCCTGATGCCTTATTATATAGTATGCTACATTGACAAGAATCGATAAATTTCCAGCTGGTAATTCCTCCACAGTGCTGTCCCTGTTGCTGAAAACAAGTACCTTTCATTTCTAATCCATGGAGTGTGGAGAGCAGGTATCAGTCCAGAGAGAGCAAAGGTTGCATGTTTTCTTCCTCGTTTTTATCCATGCGTTTTAGGACTGCAGGATCCACTACTGATTGGGATCTGGAAATGTTAAAGCCAGTGTTAGTGAGCTGTCACCAAATAATCACATTCTCTTCTCTCTCTTTTCTCCACTATTGCTGCTCTCACTGAAGCGGGTTATCTCCCTTTGCATCAAGGGATTTATAAACTGAGAATGCTACACAGTCCAAGAGAAAGACACTCTCAGTAGATTTTGCAGCTGAGGAAACAATCCCCTCTGGCCTCGAAATGGAATACTCAACAGCAAAGGATCCTAAATACACAAGAATAGGATTAAGTTCTTTTTAAAAATATATATATTTTTATTGAATTCAGAGAGAAAGGGAGAGAGAGATAGAAATATGAATGATAAGACAGAATTATTGCTCAACTCCTTCCTGTATGCTCCCCATTGGGGAGTGAGCCTGCAACCCAGGCATGTGCTCTGAGCAGGAAGCAAACTGTGCTCTCCTGGCTCATAGGTCAATGCTCAGGCTCTTGAGCAACACTGGCCGGATGGGCAATAAGGTTAAGGTTCTTTGAGACTGGGGCTTTCTACTGTAACACAGATGTATTCCAAATGAAAAATTATTACAGTAAAAGTATTGTTATGAGACCTAAACTAAAAATGATAGGAGCCTTGAGTCCTGTCTTAAAGGGCTCTTTAATACACATTCAACATAAATGTGCATGTTTGAACCAACACTTTTGATTTTTCATGATCACATTAGGAAGAAAGTCAAAATTTGAATGTGAGTTTTATTCAATTTCCCACTAGACTATTTGAATAAAATCAATCTTAATCTTGAAATTTTGTGAAATGTTTTAAGACTGTTAAAGAGTTAAAACCCGCCAGTCTTGGTGAAAATAATGAAGGGATTAGGAAATACAAGCTGGCAGTTAGAACAGAGTCACAGGGATGTAAAGTACAGCATTGAAAATACAGTCAATAATTGTCAATATATAGTCAATTACAGTCAATATGTGCGGTGTCAGGTAGGTGCACCACTTATCGGGGGATTGCTTTGTAAGTTATACAAGTGTCTAACTTGCTTATATAGTACATAAAACATTTTTTTTAAATTATAAAGTTATAAAGTTAAAAGCCCTCTTGTTTCAGCAGCAGCTCTTTATGACTAGGAAAGCAAATACTGTGAAAACCCCTTCCACATGCCTTTGACAGCAGGTGGGAATTGTATATTAGGAAACAACATAAAACGGGCAAGGAGGAGAGTTAATGAGACATGCTACTGTTGGGGCAGGAAGCTGCCATCGTAATAGCTCCAGCATTAAGGAAGCAGCTGCCCTTTTACAATTCTCTGTGGTAATGAATTTTCCCCCTGCTGCTGCATTCCAGCCAATTGGCTATCACTGTGCCTCTTAGCAGACCTCATTAACTTTCAAACAGAAAGACTATAAGCTAAACTATAACTGCACATGCTAATGAAAAAGAAAAGCAAAAAGAATTACAGCATTAACTGATAAAGTCAGTCCTTCACTTAAATAAACTTAAATTCCTTTCCAAAGAGAAAATGAAAGGAACATGGGGATACTGAACAGGGAGGTTTTAGTTCATAATTCATTACCATTTTATCTCAACGCTAGGTATTAGATGCCTAGGTCAGAAAGGAAATTGACCACAGTTGAATGTGTGTGTATGGAGAGAGCAGGATAGAAGGGGACCCAGAGGGAGGGAGGGAAGGTAACAATAATAATTTATCTTGGAAAAAGTACATCAACTAAATACATTTTAATATTGCTCAAAATGTTTAGTCATCAGACCTTTAAAACTGTTTTTCTTAGACAACTAAACAATTGGTTTTCCAAGGTTACTCCATACTCAAACATGTAGAGGTTCATTTAGAGTCCTGCACTGAAGTATTAGCTTGATACTGGTCCCCACTGCACTGTCTATTCCATGAACAGGGACTTTATCAGTGTCTCTCCTGCTGCAAACACAATGTGTTTCATAGGCTGTTACACAGTAGGATCTCAATGTTTTAACTTCTACTCAATAAATAGTTTCCATACTGGGAAAAAATCGGTATTAAGAATTTTTGAATAGCAACTTATCCTGTGAAGAAATTCTTAGCAGAAAATGTATTTTTAAATTCTCATAAAGTTAAGTCTATTGTATAAATCTTGAGGACTATCTAATAACATTCAAGGAGTTCACACCAAAGCTCTTCAGACAGTGCAAAGGACACAATGTAAGCATTTGCCAAAATGTTTCTGAAAACACACGTCTCTCACACACACAGTCTTTTAAATCTTTATGTTCCTTGATTATTTGTTAAAAGTATTAGAGGATATGGTGACTTTAATAAAATTTCAAATTATATAGGGCTATCCAGTGGTCAGCAAACTCATTAGTCAACAGAACCAAATATCAACAATACAACGACTAAAATTTCTTTTGAGAGCCAAATTTTTTAAACTTACACTTCTTCTAAGGCCACTTCTTCAAAATAGACTCACTCAGGCTGTGGTATTTTGTGGAAGAGCCACACTCAATGGGCCAAAGAGCCTCATGTGGCTCATGAGCTGCAGTTCGCCAGCCACTGAGCTCTACTATCAGGGATTAAGTCCCTAGTTTCCTTTCATCATGCACTACAGATGTGAGAATGGCCCCACGTGTGCAACCATTCCTTAATAAAACAAGCCAGGCAGAAACCATTTCCAATTCACATGACTGAGATTTTCGGGTTGTGTTTAATTGCCCCAAGTTTACTGTTATTTTGATCCAACAAAATTGCTATTGTTATTGTAGTTCTCTTATACAAAACAAAGGGTTATTTGTGCAGGATCTTAACAGTTAATGAATTGGTCTGTATCAGCTGCAATAGAGAGCGTTGTCCATCAAGAAGTCATAAGATATCTCAACAGCCCTCACATAGCCTCTACTGTGTTGGCCATAACTTTTATTTTTTACTAAAACAAATAATTTAAATTTAATTATCCAGGTATCACTCATTCATTTATTATGCATCTACTACAGCAATATTGTACTATACCTTAGTGTTTAAGAGGCTAGATTTTGGACATAAGGGATTCCAGTTCTGCTATTTGCTATCTCTATGATTGTGGGAAGGTTACTTAAACTTCCTAAAAGTTTATTCTCATTATCCATAAAATGGGGAACATAGAACCTACATCATACAGATGTATTGAGGATCAAATGCAACAATTAATGCAATTAATTGCAATAATGCTTAATGCAATTAAGCACAAATTCTGGCAGATAGCACATTGTAGCAGTTAAGGAAATGATGTATGGAATACTATTGCCTGTGTTCCCATATTAGCATTACTACTTTGTAGCTATGTGACATGGGAAGTTACTTACCTTCTCTGTATTGGATCTCCTCATTAATAAGTTTGTTTGTTGTTTAGAGAAGCAAAGGAGCCTATATATATATATATATATATATATATATATATATATACACACACACACACACACACACACATTAGGTTTTGGCATGTAGTAGCAATAGATGTTAAATATTGTTCAATAAAACTGAAAGTCATATTAGCATAACAGTATTGTTGCTCACTGCAATTGTTATGTGCCAGGCACTATCCTAGGTGTGAGAGATATGAGGTCAAAGACACTTGCCCAGTTTAAGGCACCCACAATCTACTGAACTTTGTGTCTTTTCACATGACTATGCTATTTCTCCACAATTTTACACAGGGGGACAGATTCTTCTTCCTATATATCTAGCTAAATTCAATAATGGAAGTATTTTCTACAACTCTTTGGTAAAGGAATGATTTTTCTATTTTCTCTCTAAGTATGACATAAATCTGAAAAACAAAATAGAGAAGAACTGGGGAACTACCATTTCCTGAGATGGAGAAGATGACAAGTCAAATAACTTTCTTAATCTCATTCTTTCATAAGTTTTCAATAGAACAATAACAGCTTCATATGATAGAAAGCCTATACCAAACAAAGGATGTCTAAAAACATAAGCAGCCCACATCCGAAGCAAGAAACTCCAGGGCTGGGAGTTCGATGTGCTGTGAGCCAAGTGCACAGGGAACAAAATGGCCTAATTAGTTGGAGAAAAAAATCAGGATCCATAAAGACTTCAAAAGGTAGAGAGACTGAGCCAAATCTAACAAGATGGTATAATCGATTAAAGCAATGTGCTTGGAGGAAAAAAGCTATACTTAGAAATAGAGAATTATGAGAATTTGGAAAGAGACTTACTAGTTTTAGGCAGTACAGTATGAGTCAGCAATGTGCTCTGGCTTCCTGAACAAAACAACAACAGAAACAAAAGGAGGCCAATGAGGTCTACACTGTAAAGCCAGAATTCTGGACCCTCAGTGCAAGTAGAAACAGTGTCAGATGTTACCTGTTCAGTTCTCAACATGGCACTTAAACAGGCTACTGACAGACAGCAGAGGACCCCTTCATTTCTCAGCTAGTACCTAGTGAGTACCCTGTGTTCCAGGTCCTACTCCAGGTACTGGGGATGCAGAAGAGAACAGCGTAGACAAAGCCACTGAATTTTCCATGAAGCTTACACTGGGAGGTTGGGTATAAAATTAAATAAAATAAGACACTTCACAGACTGGTAAATGCTATGAAGAAAATAAAGGAGGTGACTAGAATGAGGAAGAGGTAGAACTGTTTAGGACCTGGTGATTAAGAAAGATCAGAAGTCCTCTTCAGCACATGACCTTTGACTGGGTCAGCCATTGGACAACCAGAGGTGACAGATATAAAGATCCTTAGATAGAAACAAGATGCAGAGACTGAAGGAGGATCAAAAAGGATGTTTTGTCTGAAAGGAAGGAGAGGAAAGAAAAGGTAAACAACAGAAAAGAGAGGTAGGAGGATCAGATCACAATGTAAGCCCCAATATGGAGTTGATTTTATATTGTATAATCAGCAGGCATTAAAAAGTTAAAGCAGAGAAGTGAAATAAATACTCTGATTTTGAGCAGAGTACAGCTATGGTCTTGGAGGTTATGGAGAGAAATGTGCTCAGAGGAGAGGATTACGTTAGTTAATATGTCTTTAGTCATGGAAGGAAAAGCTTAAATGAGCATTGTTAGTTGGCCAAAGAAATGACCTATGTCAGTTGTCTTTGAATCTTTATATAACTCAGTTCTAGAGTGAGGGTTCTCTGTGTCACACTGCAATTGAAGGGAAGACAAAATTCATGTCAACAACATGGAAGACTTAACACCTCATGGATTGGAACTGCTGTTTCACTGCATATAGACTACATAACTTTGGAGATACAATTACAATATGTGTTTGACTGGATTGCTGTGATGTTACCAAAAAAGTACCTAGTAAGGGCCTAATTCATAAGTATATAGTAAACAGTATTTTGCAACAACTAATATTAAGATTATTATTTTAGCCCACCTGTCAGAATAACTATCATCAACAAATCAACAAATGACTAGTGCTGACGAGGATGTGGAGAAAAAGGAACCCTCATGCACTGCTGGTGGGAATTCAGACTGGTGCAGCCACTGTGGAAGACAGTATGCAATTTCCTCAAAAAGTTAAAAATGGAACTCTCATTTGACCCAGTAATCCCACTTCTAGGACTATATCCCAAGTAATCAGAAACACCAATCAGAAAGGATATATGCACCCCTATGTTTATAGCAGCACAATTTACAATAGGCAAGATTTGGAGACAACCTAAGTGTCCATCAGCAGAGGAGTGGATTAAAAAACTGCGCTATATCTACACAATGGAATACTACACTGCTATAAAAAAGAAGGAACTTTTATCATTTGCAACAGTATGGATGGGACTGGAGAGCATTATGCTAAACAAAATAAGCCAGTCAGAGAAAGATCAATATCACATGATCTCACTCATATGTGGGATATAATGATCAACATAATTTGGTGAACAAGAATAGATCCAGAGACAAATGGCAGGGGCGGGAGAGGGTTAGAGCAACCAAAGGACTTGTATGCATGTAGCCAATGGGCACAGACACTGGTGCAGTGGTGGCTTGCCCGGGGTGGGAATGGCTGGGCAGATGGGGGTGGGAGGAGTCAATTGGGGGAAAAGGAGACATATGTAAAACTTTAGACAAAAAAAATATTAATTATTTTAGCCTGGCCAGTGTAGCTCAGTGGTTGAGTGTCAACCTATGAACCAGGAGGTCATTATTCTATTCCCGGTCAGGGCACATGTCCAGGTTGTGGGCTCAGTCCCCAGGAGGGGAGGTGCAGGAGGCAACCAATCATCATTGATGTTTCTCTCTCTCTCATCATTGATGTTTCTCTCTCTCCCTTTCTCTCTGAAATCCATAAAAATATATATTTTAAAAAGTTTGTTATCTTATAAAAAGAAACCAGACATTCTGAGGCAATGGCTTTTAAATATTTTTATTTTAGAAAACTTTTTGGAGAATTTGATGAAATATATACCTTAAAATATACTATATATATCCACACCTTTCCATACACAGCTTTGAAGACAACTTTTAGTACTTAATAGACCCCCTCAGGAGCCCATCCATGAACCCCATTGGTTAAGAGCACACAGAACTCAAATTAAGAAGTCCTATTTTGAGAGAAGGGAATTGAGAAGCCTAAACTTGATTTAAACATAAGCTGTATGCTTACTGGAAAAATTAAAGCAGTAGATGAAATTGGCCTTTTCTCTCCAAGGAGAGGTAGAGCAGCCTAGAGAGAAAAAGACATCACACACACACACACACACACACACACACACACACACACACACAGACACACCCCTACAGTAGTAACAGCAAAAAGAGAGGCCAGCTCAGAGAACTGGAATGTCACTGCATGAGTCAGAGCAATGACAGAAGGGCCATGAGGCTTTTCTCAGGGAAGGATGCAAGACAGTGTTTGGGATGACATGTAAGATGCTCTCGGCTCCTGCCTGAGCTAGGTGAGGAGAGACTTGCATTCCTTTCGTTCTGTGATGGGAAATGAACCAATAATAAATAATCCTCGTTACATTTTTCACATGAACCTGGGGCTGGCGGGGCCTGGGGAAACCTGGGAATTAGATATCTTCTATGTGCTACAGAATGCAAACTCAGTTATACATCTGTGCATGTCTGGCAACTCCCCCACCCTCCATCACTGGATGATGGCTGGATGTACATGTTAGCCACATTGGATCCGAAACGCCTAGGAACATGTTACGGATAATATCTCCAATAAAGATGCTCTAATTGAAAGAAAACAGTCATAAGAATACTGTGAAAGTCAAAACAGGGAATTTGACTCAACGGTGAAATTTATAAAGATTTAAAGCTGTACGGAAGTAGAATGTTTTGCCCCAGGAATGGCTAGACCTTTAAACAGAAACTTGGCAGAAATATTGTAAAGAGAACATAAGCTTTAGATATTACTGTTGGAAGGGTGTGTGTGTGTGTGTGTGTGTGTGTGTGTGTGTGTGTGTGTGTGTGTGTTTGCTATGGATCCCTTTCTTCAAATAAAATAGTACACCAAAGTCTAATAAACTGCTTAGAAAGGAGTCATTTTCATTGCAGTGGAGATGGGCACCATCCCCATCCCACCTGCCTGAAGTGCAGTTTGAAAAATCACTGGACTTAGTAACTTCTAAGGGCCCTGCTAGGTTAACAACACTGAGTTCAGGTTAGCTCAAATGACTATCTTTGACTCAAAATTCCTAGACATCCAATCCTGGGGGCATACAATGCTTTAAACTCTCACCAAATGTTGCCTACAGAAATATAAAACCTAACGTTAGGCCTAGGCTGCCTCTGCCCTGACCCCAGCCCACTGCCCAAGTAATCAGAAACACCAATCAGAAAGGATATATGCACCCCTATGTTTATAGCAGCATAATTTACAATAGGCAAGAACCTCCTGCATACCGCTTCATGGACTTGGGGGAGAGCTCCTGTTCCACTTCTCTCACGGGCATGCTGTAGGAGTCCACATGGTATTCACTGTCATCATCATACTCGTGGTCGAGCAGTGTTCTTGCCCACGTTCCCATGTCATAAGGGGGCAGCATTCCTCCAAACTCAGAGGGCAGGATCTCAGGATGAATTAGTTGGTGTAGACTATTTAGGTTGTTACCATGCAAAAATATCTACGAGCACAAGAAGAGAGGTAGGAGGAAACACACAGAAGAGAATCAATATTATCCAAATGCTGTGGAGGGAGTAACAATAGCAAAAGCAGAAGCAAGAGTTTTCTATTTCCATTAAAATATTTAAGCCCCTATCCACTCTGTGAAATAGGCAGGCTGGTACTGTCATCCTAGTGCTTCATATAAAAATTCTGAGTTAAGGAATTTTAAGGTCTGCTAGTTATTGGGTTAAAGAGCTGGAACCAGAATTTGGTTTTCTGCTTCATAGCCAGGTTCATTAGAAGAATCTAATGTGCATGTTAATCTGTACATCATTCTGATGTTAGTTGTGCAAAGCTGATGATGTGCATAATGAATGCTATTAAAACAGATTCTTCTCATAGGGGACTCATCAACTACAAAGCCCATCGAAGTTATTGAGCCCCAAAGCTATCACTGGTATGGCCTTCTCTTTATCATCCATAAAATGTGAATACTGTAACTACTAAATTACCACTCTGTAATGCAAAGTATGTGATGTAAATAAAAGTAGATTGGCATCGTCATAATGAGAGGTTAAGTGAAGGTTCATGTCCCAAAGGACTTACGTTCTATAGTGTTTTCACCATCTTCTCTACTCAACATTTCCATGTTTACTGTTCAAATAGAAAATGAAATAATGGATTCAAAATATAAAGGTGCATGCATATATTAATTATGGATAATACTGTCTACATAGAGCTTTTTTGTTGAACTGAAAAACTATTCAAGCTACAGACTCAAGATCTGTTTCCCCAGAAATTGCTACCTCTTTTCTTTCATTTCAATCTCAAAACTACAAATCAGTCTTCTCAGATAAAGCATTCTTTGTCACCTAGTGTAAAGTTATATAATATTTATTTAAGAAGTATAATTTATAAATGACAAATGATTTCATACTTCAGGTTCATGATGAACAGGCTAACACATTTGTCTTTGTTTCTCATACCTTTATAATCTAGTGAAGTTAATGTATAGGAAAACAAAGGAAGACTAGTCTATGACATCAACTAAAGTAAAAGGATGAGTGTCACAAATCAACAAGTGATTTCAATAGTGAAAGCAGATGAGAACAAGTCTCTGGCCAAAACAGGCAGAAAAAAACAGCGGCCTGGAATATGTGATGTGGGACCTATAGGGGAAAGATGTCATCTGTCCCTGAGTACATGAAGTTAATTCCAAACTTTATACTTTTCCACTCCTATTTGCAGAGCACAACAGGCCAGGAAACACACACACACACACACACACACACACACACACACACACACACACACTACTAGGTTCTTCTCATAGGAAATTAAAGAAATTTTTCCTTGGAAAGTTAAGCTCTAGCATCTGAAGCCCTTATTTTATTAGGTATATAACCTTTAGTTTATCAGATATATTACTTCATGTAAGACACCTTCTCTTTCAAGTCATGCACGATGTATGGTAAGAAATCCTTGGGGAAATAAATGTAATCCAGCACACTACATCCTCTCCTTACACTAACACTCTGTTACCTCCTCTCTCAGCATCACTTCCCCACCTGTATACTAGAATTCATCCTTTCTCTTCTCCTCAGTTATACTTCCTAAAAATTATCCCTGTCTTTCTCACATCATCAAATTCCCTTGCTCTGCTGGCTCTTTCCCATCAGAGAACAAACATGCCAACTCTACTCTTCTATTCCCCTATACATTAATCTCTCTTGGACCTCCTTCAGCCTCCAGTTATTGTCGTGTTTCTCTCCTTCCATTTATTACAAAACTCATAAAAATTGTCTATATTTATTGTTCAAATATTCTCTCATTTTTCCTAAATCCAATGAAAACAGATTTTGCCTTCCAACACAGTAAATTGCTCTTGTCAAGATTCTTCTCACTACTAAATTCATTGTTCAATTTTCAGTCCTTATTTTTCTTGAACTCTCAGCACTGGAAATAGTAGATGATGCTCCTTATGAAAACATCTGCACTCAAGATCTTTTGACTTTCTCCTACATCGATCGATGTTTATTTCAGTCTCTTTTGCTTATTCTTCCTCAATTAGCCCAACATCTTAATGCCAGAGAGCTCTGGGATTCAGTTCTTGAATAGTCTTCTCTAACTGTATTCACTCCTTGGTGATTTTATTCGCTCTCATGGCTTTAAGTATTGTCCACACACTGAAAGTCCATATATTAAATCCAGACCTCCAACTTTTATTTTATTTTATTTTCTTAACCTGTGGTATTAAAGAAAATGTGCTAGGTGATTGAAGTGGAAAGGAGGGGGGTGGAATACTTTTGAAACTTAACAAGGAAGAGAAGAGTGAGTCCACCATATATTTGTCAGAACTACAAGTGAAACCTGACTCCTGTCAGTTCTTGGGGAGAGGCAAGACCACAGCCATGGACTAGCTGAAGAGTACACACGGGTAGTGGGTTGAAGCCTAGCCATTGGCTGCCAGCTCCAGCAGTGTTCTTTTTACCAGGATATCTGGAGAGCAGAAGGAGGCCTTCATTCAAGAAACTAATACTGGCTCATACAATGAAGCTGTCTGAAGTTGTCGAGATAGCTAAGAAGTTTGGTTTCGCATGAAACATTCCTGGTATTGCTGAGAGTTTGAGAAGTGACTCTCTATAAGACCTAAGGTGGCTGGTTATTCCTTCCCATTAAAGAGTATGTTGGAGACTCAAAGTCATTCAATTTAAGAAAATGAAGAACCAGGTGTTTGTGCACTGGTGGGGGACATCTGAAGTATGCAGCGTTTAAGTAATATTGTGATGTTGAATTACTTAGAGCACTAGCAAGGAATTATAATCATTTTGCATTGTACATTGATTACATAAAAATTAAAGGTGCTTTAACCTATAATTACTTTCTCATATGAAAAATTCCAATACAGTTTTAATTAAAATGCTAAAGTTCAGATGCTTTACTTCCATGTGGAGTAATGCTAAACATGCATTTGTGCAGACATTGTTGGAATTTTCAGATTCAATCTAATAACCTCAAAACCTGAAACGTTCTTGGTTTTCTAGACATGATCCTCGTCAGTCCTTCAACAGAACACAGTCATGCTAAAATCATATCAGAACAATCACCCCTATACTCCAAGTCTTCCAAATCCTTCTCATTTCACTCTGAAAGTTTGATCCTTGTAATGGTGTCCAAGGCCCTATATGACCCAGCACACCATAATCCCTCCTACCCACTCCTCCACTTCCCTTTCCTCCCAAAATAGTTCATTATGCTCCAGCCCTCCTGGCCTCCCACTGTTATATACTCCAGGAGTATTTCTACCCAAGGACCTTTGTATTTGCTGTTCCCTGTACCTGAAACAGCATTCTGGGCAAACGCACACATTCAACTCTACTGCATCCTAGCAGTGATTTAGAGCAAATTGCTTAACCATCTAGCCTAGTTTTTTCTCTACAAAAGACCAAAAGCAGTAAGCCTTGCTTTCAGGATTAAATGAGTTAACATATGTAAGGAATTTAGAACAATCTGTGGCACAGTGACTGCTACTAAAGCCTTCAGTAGTATGATTTGTACTGAAAGCTCCAGCAGGTGTTTTGGATCACCTGACGATCCTTTCATAAAACAACATTTGCAAGTGTTATTTGTGACACCCATCCATCCATTTTTCTATATTCTAAAATGTAAATTAATTTGAGACTCAGTGGTAGAAACAACTCCCAATATCCTCCTAAACTACTGGAATATTTTCAACAAATTCATAAACAGAAAATACTCTATCACTAAGGTTTGATCTAAACATATATTTAACTATTTTTTCACATCCCCGCTCTTATGACACTGAAGTCACTGAAGTGCCTTCTCATTTGCCAAGGAACATGGAAAATTATCTTCCATGTGGGTTTAGAGCTATATTTTATTATGGAACTAATCATTTGAAAGTTGGTCACAGAACAATGGTAAAAATAGCTCTAACTATGGAGCTATTTTGATTCAAGTATTGCTGTACCATTTCACAGCTGTATAAATGACTAATCTAGCAACTTATCCATCCTAAGACTTAACTTTCCTCTGCTCTGCAATAGGACATAATGCTTACTAAGCTTATTTTCAGAGATGTTTAGAGAATAAAATAATGTCCATTAAAATGCATTTTTAAATCAATATTATTAATTAATTAGAGGCCTGGTACACAGATTTTTGCACTGCCTGTGGGAGTGCCACTCATGCTGGTCAGCCGGCTGTGGGAGTGCCACTCATGCTGGTCAGTCCAGCAGCTGCGGACCTGCCTTCTGAATGGCTGCTCCCACTGGGGAGCACCACTCATCCTGGTCATTTGAGCAGCACCCCCACTATGGAATCACACTGACCACCAGGGGGCAGCTCCTGCATTGAGCACCTACCTCCTGGTGATCAGTGTGAATCACAGCAGCTGGTTGACTAGTCTTTCTGGTTGTTCCACTGTTTGGCCACTGGGCTTTTATATATATACCAGAGGCCTGATGCACAAAATTCATCAAGAGTAGGCCTTCCTTCCCTCGGCTGCCAGCACCATCTTCCCTCTGGCACCAGGGACCCAGGCTTTCCTCGCAGCCCCAGCTTCATCCAGAAGGATGTCTGGTCTAGTTAGGATATTATGATTTTATTATTATAGATAGAAGACTAGAGGCCTGGAGCATGAATTCATGTATTTGGGGGGCAGATAGGTGCAGGGCCAGTGGGGAAAAGGGGACCACAGGCAGTTTGTGGGCCAGCCTTGCCTATGATCAGGGTGGGGTGGCCAATTGGGACGGGGCCAGGCCAGGGGGAGGGGACACGGGCAGTTAGCAGTGGGTCCTGTACCCTGATCAAACCCCTAGTTGAACTTGTGGTCGAGGGGACAATTTGCATATTAGCCTTTTATTATATAATATAATAAAATGTATTCAGCATTTACCATGTGCCATGCATTGTGCTAAATGCTTTGTATAAATTATCTCATTCTCAAAAAAATCATTTTATTGTATATACTTTCAATATCCTCATTATTAGATGAAACTGAATCTAAGAACTCAAGTAACTTGTAATTTAAAGAGATATTAATATTTCTACAGATTAGCATTCTTTCATGACAATTACTGCAAAATCATATTAACTTCCACAAAATTCACTATATGCAATGCAATATGTACTGTGCAATAACTCCACTTATCAATTTATAAAATTATAGCTTTTATCTAGGCCTACTTGATATTAAATATACCAATAACTATATAGTAACAGTTATTTTTTCTTTACTTTTAAACTGAGGCATCCTATATAATAAAAGGCTAATATACAAATTGACCAAATGGCAGAACAAGCAATCTCTGTGATGTGTCCTGACTACCAGGGGACACACACTCAATGCAGGAGCTGCCCCTTGGTGGTCAGTACGCTCCCACAGGGGGAGCGCTATTCATCCAGAAGCCCTGAGCCAGGCTCATGGATGGCAAGCACAGCGGTGGTGGCAGGAGCCTCTCCCATCTCCTTCTCAGCATGGGAAGCAGGCCTAAGCCATCGGTAGGACATCTCCTGAGGGCTCCCAGACTGTGAGAGGATGCAGGGCAGGCTAAGGAACCCCGGAGTGCATGGATTTTGTGCACTAGACCTCTAGTTAATATATAATGCAGGTGCTAAAATGTTCTCCAAATTTGTGGAAAAATAGGAGAGCTGGTTTTAAATATTTCTCTCATAGATAAACTGTTCAGAATTAATCACATGTCTTTAAGAATTATAAAATGTCTTGTATGTTGAAGTTAGATGCAATACATAAACACATTTATGATACTGATATTATACACACAGCGTGCAACATAATTCATTGAATGGAGCATGTGAAGTGATATAAAGACAGAAACAAATACCCTTTTCCGCGTCTTCTCCTTTAGGAAAGGCCGGATTACAGTATACAGGGCATGGATATACCACGGCTGGTTGACAAAATGAATTCCTCCAAATCGGGCTGGGAAACTGTCCTAGAGGAACATGAGGGAAAGAACATCCAACATGCTTTAATATATGGCGAAGGTTTAGGGAAGGTCATATGATAGACAAATTTTTTAATCCAATGAACTTAGATTATCTGTAGTTAGGAGAAGAAGGGAAGATATTTATTGCATTAAATACTAACTTTCTTATAAAAACAGAAAATTTGTAATAAAGCAAATCCTTTGCATGAATAGATATAAGAACTTCAGCATTTTTTAGACTGTCATATATTAAGCCTCCAAACTCCCAACACCCATTATAGGTCAAGAAACATAAATAAAAAAATTAGCAATTTGTCAAATAATGAACCTATGATATATAAGTGTATTAAAGTGTATTTACATTAAAATGTTTTTATTAAATTTCACTGTAGTCATCTATAATGTGAACACTGTCAGATATCAAAACTCATTTTATTTTCTTTCTCTTATCAACTTTATAATAGACATTCTCCTTTCCTTATTTCAACCATTAACAAAAGGAAATGCACGTAAGCAAAATAAAAACCTAGAATTATAGTATAAGGAATTTGGAGATGGATTCTGCCAGATTAAATAAAAGTCAAAACCCTCTGAGCTCACCCCACAGGTGGAAATGGGGCTCTCATAAGGCCAGCCTCTGCTTGGCAAGAACTCGCCTGTATAAGGTTTACGTCTGAAGTTATTTACAGAGGTTCATCCAGAGCCATTCCACAACAGGAGGGAATAAGTGAATTAATTGCAACATTTGACAGTGCTACAGATTCCACATAAATAGTCCTGATTCTTGCTACTAGTGCAGAATGCCACACTGGATTGACTATTGATGTCTACTTTAAGAAAAACTATACCACTACAAACGTCCCTCAAGTGACATATCATAATTGGCATTCTTCTGGATTCTACTTAGAGGATTAACAGAAACAAAAGTAAAGAAATTGAAACAATTATACATGTATTTTTAAAAATTAAATGATCCTTGAACAAGATTCAAAAGATTAAAAAACATGCATAATATAACCTCACTAATTTATTTTGTTTGGGGGGACACTTATGAGCATTAGTAATTAATTAGTGTTTTGAATACTGATTTTCAGAGCCCATGAGCATTTTTGCAAACTAATTTCTATCTCTGAGAATAAGACACTATAAAAAACCCACATTACTTCAAACAATAAATAAATTAGAATAGCTAAAGGTAAAATGTGACTCCTTTTATGTCACTGTCACTACTTCTTTAATAAACATGTAGTTTCATTCATCAAGAGGTTACTATGATGGAAATGAACCAGGTAGAAATGTAGATAAGTATGTTTCCACCTTATGACATTTTTATATATGAAAAGAAGATAACTAATGTATGTATAATAAAAAGAATGCCAAGATAAACACCCATGTGCCCTCTACTTAACAAATCATTGGTAACCTTGAAATTCAGTGTTCATATTTTTTCACCCCCTCCCACATTTTTTTTAAATTTCACATATTTAAAATATAAGAATTTCCCTGGCTTATATTTTATGAATATTATAAAAATATTATATATATTCTATGTTTTATGTATTTAATATTTTCCTACATATATATATACATATATATATATGTACTACTAAAACATACTATGTACTTAAACTTCATAAAAACATCATCATAGTGAATGTATTCTTCTGTTGTGATATCACATTGGTTTTGAGGTTCATTGTATTGATGTTTATACATGACTAGAGGCCCAGTGCACAAAATTCGTGTGGGGGGAGGGGGGAGGGGTGTCTCTCCAGTCTGGGATCCATCTCACAATTCAGTAATGCTGGCTCCCAACTGCTCACCTGCCTGCCTTCCTGATTGCCCCTAACTGCTTCTGCCTGCCAGCCTGATCACCCCCTAACCACTCCTCTCCCATCCCGATTGCCCCTAACTGCCTTCCCTGGCCAGCCTGATTGCCCATAACTACCCTCCCCTGCAGGCCTGGTCACCCCTAACTGCCCTTCCCTGCAGGCCTGGTCACTCCTAACTGCCCTTCCTTATAGGCTTGATTGCCCCCAGTTGCCCTCCCTTGCAGGCTTGGTCCCTCCCAACTCCCCTCTCCTGCTGGCCATCTTCTGGCAGCCATATTATGTCCACATGGGGGCAGTCATCTTTGACCACATGGGGGCAGCCATCTTGTGTGTTGGAGTGATGGTCAATCTGCATATTACTCTTTTATTAGCTAGGATAGAGGCCTGGTGCATGGGTGAGGGCCAGCTGGTTTGCCCTGAAGGGTGTCCTGGATCAGGGTAGGCATTCCCTTGGGGTGTGGGTTGCCTGAGTGAGGGGCCTGTGGTGGTTTGCAGGCCAGCTATGCCCTGCCCCCCCACCGGCAACCCAAGCAGAGGCCCTGGGATCTGGGACTTATTTATCTTCCCTAACTAAAACTTTGTAGCCTTGAGCAAAGGGCTGGACAAGCCAGGATGTGCAGGAAACTTGGCTTCCTCCATTTCCAGGGAAGTCCAAGCCTCCTGTTCACTCTGTGACTGCAGCCATCTTGGTTGGGTTAATTTGCATACTGCTGATTGGCTGGTTGGCATGGCTGGAGGGTATAGCAGAGGTAACATCAATTTGCATATTACTCTTTTATTATATAGGATGTGCATAGCTAGATTTCATTGTCACTGTTGTACAGTATACCATTGTATGATACAACACAGTTCACTTATTTTCTTCTCTATGAAAAGAAAATTATTTTCCAAATTTTTGCCATTACCAGAAATGCTGCCCTGCAGATTCCCTTCAGAATGTCCACCCCACTGCAATCCCTAAAGTAGTATGCTTCTAAAACATATTCCTGAATGGGCATTTGATCTCTAGTGCAGAACTGAATGAACGCCAGCTATCAAGTTATTAAGCCAAAAGTCTAAGCTCGGTGGCTTTTAAACTTTGAGAATCATGTCCAGGTCATTTTTCTTCTATTCTGAAAAAAGATGGATATGCACACATATATACATAACTCACACAACATATCATGGGGTTTCCTGAATACATCTTCAGATACAGAACAACATGATCAGATCATATTTGCAATAGGGTGAAAGAGAAGGAAAATCACTGATTTGAAAGCAATTACATCTTGGCTAAAATTCTGATTTAATGCCACCTCTCAGGCATCAGAGACCAAAACAAGGACATAATCCTTATTTCCTTCTCCTCACTGTGATACCTCTCATTTCCTTTCTCTCTCTCTTCTCCTGTGGTATTACCACATACATATATTATACCTTTTACTAGAGGCCCGGAGCATGAAAATTCATGCACTGGAGTAGGAATCCGTCAGCCCGGCCTGCCCCCTCACACAGTCCAGTAGCCCTTAGAGGCAGGAAGCAACCTGGCAATCATGGGAAGGTGATGGCACATCATATCTCTGCTGCTGCAACTGTGGCAGCACAAGCCTCAGCAGGCTATTGTTACCTGAGCCTTGGGCAGCCCTGGGGGACTAGGCAGCAGCCATCCAAGGCTCACCTGCACCTCAAGCTGACTCTGGGTGGCTGGGAGGCTGAGGGGACTAGGTGCCATTATGTGGCTGCAGGTTTCGCCATCTTTGAGGGTGTGGCATTCAATTAGTATATTCCCTCCTTATTGGCTGTGGACACCATCATCTTTGAGTGTGGGGCAGTCAATTAGCATATCCCCTCCTTATTGGCCTGGGCACCACTATCTGTGATGGCGTGAGAGTCAATTAGCATGTTCCCTCTTCATTAGATAGAATAGTTGTCCCACGGTCCTTGGATACTTTCTTCTGAGTTTTTTTGTTTTGTTTTGCTTTCTCTGCTTTTATGATCTTTGCTTTTCAGTGTGGGGGATTTCCATTGATCTGTGCTCAAGCTTAGAGAGTCTTTCCTCAGCCACATCTATTTGATTGATAAGGCCATTAAAGGCACTCCTCATTTCTGTTACAGTGTGTGTGGTCTCGAGCATTTCTTTTTAGACTTTCATCTTTGCTTATAGTTTTCCATCTGCTCTTGCAAGCTGTCTTCTTTATCCATTAGAGCCCTTGGCATAGTAATCACAGTTGTTTTTAATTCCTGGCCCGATAGTTCCAACATCGCTGCCATGTCTGGTTCTGACATTTTCATCCTATCTTCAAAGTATGTTATTTTGCCTGTTTTTTAGTATGCCTTATAATTTTGTCCTTATTAGCTGGGAATTATGTACTGAGCCTAAAGAAACTGTTGTAAAGAGGCCTGTACTAAGGTGGTGATGAGGTGTGGGAAGAAGGGAAAGCATTTGATAGTCTAAGATGAGGTCTTACTCTGTTAGTGAGCCTGTGCCTCTAGACTTGGGACACATAAATTGTTTCAGATTTTTCTCTTCCTTTAGTGGAGCAGGTAGCCTGGAGTGAGTATTCCCCTACCCCCATCGGTAAAGCTCTAAAATACCCCACCAGGTTAGGCTCTGTTAACCAGTTTCTCCTGAGGGCAAATATTGAGAACAGAATGCTCTTGCATATTTCAAAATGTTTCCTTTGACTCTTTCCCTGACAGAAATGCAGCAAGATTTTTTTTCTCCAGTATTTACTGTCAGAACATTGTTGGTCCCTGGAGGTGCAGAGGACTTCCCCCCACCATCCCCTCCCTGCTCCTTGCTCCCTGCCCCCCAATGACTAAGCACACCTGGAGCTTTTATCGTTCAGTCTCCTTCACAGTGACCTTCCAGCATTGTCAACTACAGTGCAGGTTGTCCTACCCCAAAGCTGGCTCCCACAGATTCCCTCCTGTATTAGCTTATCTCTTCCATCTTAATGGGACTGGTTTGCCCTGCATGCATACCTCTCTCATGGATCTAGAAAGAGTGGTTGATTCCTCAGTTTGTTCAGTTTTTCACTCATTGTTAGGACGGCAGCTTCCAAGCTTCTTACAAGTGGAACTGGAAACCGGAGTCTAATCCCTCATTTTGCTCACATCCAAACTCCTGCAATCTGTATGCCCCCACCTCCAAGTGGCTACATATTTCCATATCTATTCTCCATGGTGCCGATGTGAGCACAGTAAAACTGCTCTCTTGGTTTGGAGGTCACGACCCTGCAGATGTAATCCAGAGGTCAAGACCCTGCAGCCGCCACGCTATTGCTGCTGCTGTCCCAGAGGCCTCTCATCCTCCAGAGTGGCGCTTAGAAAGTGGAAAGTGTGTTCAGACACTAATGCAAACCCACCAGGGTTGCAGCAGGAAGGTGACCGCTGGTGCCCTTTGGTCCTTTAAATCTTACTCAAATGCATCTCATTGACATAATCCTCCTATTCAGAATCCCAGCTGTAAGATTTATGTTTAGTCCTTCATCTTCTGCCCTATGGGGGTCATGCATGAGGTGGGTCGAAATGAACACCAAGGAGCTCAAAGTCTAATAGTGGAGACTGACAAATAAAGAGATGATTTCAGAGTAATATGGCAACGACAGTGATGGACTTAGGCACTGTGCTGGGGATGGGAGGCTTTTATGGTAGAGCAGTGAGTTAAGAAATGGAGAACAAAAAGAGATTCCTGGAGAAGATATTGCCTGAATAGGTCTTAAGAAATTAAGCAAGAGTAGATTATATAAAAAAGGAAGGAAGGCCATGGCAGGCATATGGGAGAGAACAAAGCCAACAAACTGTAAGACAGCCGTGAACATGAATAGAAATGAAAGGATGGAGGGAGGTGAGATGGTGCTAAGCACGGGAATGGAGGTAGTTGGAGTCCTCTCCTAACTTTCATTTCTGCCACTCTTACAATAAGGTCTTAAGCACTAACTCTCTGTAGCAAATTCATTTTTTCTTGAACCAACCACTTATGCATCAGATTGTGCCTGATTTATCTTTACATTTACAGCATTTCAAAAATGTGTGTGTGTGCATATGTGTATACCATAATGAAACTAGATGAGATTTTATTGAATAGAGTGGATTCAGACATTTGCTTTTTAAGCAAACTACTTTTCTGCACGATAATTTCCTTATCTGAAAAGTGCAAACAACATTTAATAGAACTGCTAGTGGCTAAATATAGAGGATATCATTGAAACACCTCCTAGATACTAGGCTTCCATATAACTATCAACCTCCACTTTACAAACATGGAAATGACCACAGAGGTAAACATATAACGCAGAAGAATATATTTCTATGTATCATATATCCATTAGTAAATTATTCATATATTTCTAACAGAAATATTTGTTTCGAATGTGCAAATTCCTTAAAGAAGGAAATTTGAGAATCTTAGCTATTTACACTTTACTCAAATGCTTAATTTTGATGAAATATGAAAATTGTGTGTTAAGATCATTGAGATATTGAGAACAAATCAATATAATTTTTGCTGTAATCAGGGCACAGTTTGCAGTCAGAAATGTGAGCAAACTCGACTTTTCTCTGAGAAGTAAACCCACAACTTTTGTCTTATTTCACAAGATTGTCTAAAGTTCCTAAACTTGTCAATTGTGTTGAGAAGTGTCCTCAGCATGGACATCAGCAAAAATAGTGTATGACTAACCTATTCAGATTTAAATCTATTAGGCTTCTTCATGTGTTTTTCTTTTCTCCCTTTCTTGTACTTTTCTTTTGAAGCACCTAGTTTCAACTATTCTATGCACTACAGAAAAGTGCATATCTATAATAATAAAGATGTAATATGCTAATTAGACCAGACAACCCAATGACCTTCCAGATGTCCTTCCAGACATCCTTCTGGACAACTTTCTGGATGAAGCGGGGCTTCCAGGGTCAAGGCAAGCTGCCGCAGCTGCAAGGACCAAGCCCGTTGCGTGAATTTTGTGCATTGGGCCTCTAGTAGTAATAAATTTGGAATTGTAGAAATTACACCTTTAATTCCATAACTCTATCCCTAAAGTTGTACTAGTATAAAAATAGTGCACCATTCCTTTATAGTGCTTTTAGTATAAATATAAAATATGTTTATTATATAAATCATTGAGTAAGTTATAAAAACTCACTCATAATCTTACTAGCCAGAGAAAAAAAATACTATTCTAAGCATTTTGGAGTATGCTTCCTTTTTTTCAATTAAATTTTATGTACCTGACATGAAAATCTAACAGTCTGGAATTATGATAATGTTTTCTATAATGGCTCATAGCTATACAATATAATATTACTCTAAAATGTGCATATGTGTAGAAAGCATAAGGTGATTATTGTAACAGTTGGTACCACTAGTTCCTTAAGTAGTATCAATATTAGTTTCTTTCACATATAAAATTATTAAGATTGGTCTGCTTTGGCATGCTAGCCATGCAATGTTTTCCTAAATATGTCTTTTGGCAGTATTCTTTCTAGATGGTATAATATTATATGCCTCATATCCATCTTTTATAATGTATTAACTACCTTTATACACTTCCTACTCATCTTCTAAAAGGCTAAGATTCCTAAGAAAGCTGAGTTTATCATGTTTCCAACATCAACATCCTGCTCCATTCCCTATCACTAACATCCTATGCAGTATCTTATACTGAAAAGAATAAAATTATCGTTGTTATCACATATATTCAGTTTTATCAACAGTGGACAGGCAGATCCAGGAAAGTCATTCAATCGCTTTCATGAGGGAAACAAAGATTTTACCAACACATTATAACTAGTGTTTTCTTCCAAACTGAGAGGAAACAGCCAGAAAACTGTTTAATCACCAGCTAATTGGAATGTCTTTTCTGTCCCTGTCTCATAATTGGTAATGAACCATATGTAAATAAATGCAAATAACAGTTTGAAAACAAAGGATCTTGTTCCTGCTGCGGAGATTGAAATTGGGATGGCACACATGCAGGGAAATGTTTGACCTCCATCCTCTTGACTTCTAACTGCCCATTAAATTGTCAGGCTGTCCAGGTAGGCCTACAATAAGGAAACTTGATTTGATGCAAAGAATTGTATAGAAGCAAAATTTCATCAAAAAAGTAATTGCTCTGCTTTGGCCAAGTGGCTCAGTTATTTAAAGCATCATTCCATACACCAACAGGTTACAGGTTTGATTCCTGGTCAGGGCACATACCTAGGTTGTGGGTTCCATCTTGGTCAGGGCTCATATGGAAGACAACCAATCAATGTTTCTCTTCTCTCTCTCTTTCTCTCTCTCTCTCTCTCTCTCTCTCTCTCTCTCTCTCTCTCTCGCTCTCTCTCTCCCCTCTTCCCCTTCCTCTCTCACTAAAAAATCAATAAAAACATATATTCCAATGAAGATTTTTTTAAGTAATTGCTCTTATATGTAGGGAAATAAAAATGATTAACACTTTCTACATCAGTTTGTTTAGCACTTGGACATTCCTCAGAAAAAAATTATTATATGGTTAAAAATAGTCAGCCAATTCCTGTTACAGAAAAGAAATCAGCCTTCAAAGACATATCACATTGTATTTCAAAACATGAATATAGCAATTTTTTCTATTTGATGAGTAATTTCTGAAACAAAATGCATTAAATTACAGATTTAAATTATCATTTTTTCCTCAGACAACAGTGTCTTAATTTTAATAAGTGTTTAAGAAGCCTGGATTAACCATGATGGATCATTTAAAAGAGTGATTAGAGAACATGTTAATGTCCCATTACTATGTGGCGTAGGTAAAATTCTTTATAAAATTTAAAATTGGGGGGATATGAATATATTTTAAAATAATTTTGCCCTCCCAAATGTTAAACTCCTAAATCCAAATATGCACTCAAATATACATAACATTTTAGGTTGACTTTTTAAATTTGAAAATTGATTGGCTTAGATTTACATTTGCATATTTTATAGTGTCTGTTTGTTTTAAGACCTTTAGCAAAATGCCAGCTATTGTTTAAATTCTCTATTATGAATACAAGTGTGTCAACACGTATTTCTTTTAAGGGTGGTCAACAAAATACACTCTACCCAAAGGCAAATGCATATCATTTCTGACATTTCTATTTTTAAAAAGTAGCCAGTTCCTTCCTTCTATGTGCATTAATAATTGGCAAAGGCAAACTTCATGACACTGTGACTGCTAATAAATCTCTCTTTGCCCTGTCACTCTCCATTGGTGAAATCCAGTTCCCATTGCAGGTATGGGCTAGCTTTGCTATTTTTCAGCTTTTTTTTCTGAAGGTAGCCTCTGGTTTTATTTGTTTACATTAATTAGAAATTATGCCCAAGAACAATGATGTTACCCTGATACCTGTTTATAGAATCAAAAAAAAAAGAAAAGAAAGCTCAGAGGGGCTTACTGGATAAAGCTGTATCTTCTCATGGCAAATAACTAGAAAACTAAGGTATTACATAATCATGTCCTTTAAATTGTGAATAGGCATATGCAGTAGGAAGAGCAAGCCTCAAGCCAACATTTTGAAGGCAGAGGGGTTTGTCTACATGGCTTCTGTGATTCTGTCACTGGTGTGTAGTGTTTGGATTGACAACTTCCATTCAGAAGACCAGGAGGAATCTTCTTGGGAAACTCAGAACACAGTGGTGGCTGAGAACTGGCCCAGTGGGCCAAGCTCTAGACCCAGAGGAAGGCAAGGAGTCACCCCCTCCTCCTCCAAGAGGGCATGTGACTATCATCTACTCGTGTGAAAACGAGAGCTTTGTAATGTTCTTGTCATTGTCGCAATCTTAATGTAGACCATCATTTCCACATTTTTAATTTTGTTTTTAAATCCTAAGTAACAGTAGAATTGGCTTGCTTAAATCTATAAACTATAATCTAATTTCCTCTTTCACCAAGATTTTATCACTTGTAAATAACAGTTATGTACTGATTTAACGGAGGAAAAACACATTGTGATTCCTCTTTTCTTTTCCTGTTATGTTTTGAACATAAGTATTGAAGTAATCGCTAACACTCTTGGCTCCCAGGTTCCCATGATAAATTCACTTATGTATTAAGAAGTATCTCTGTGTCTCCTCCCAGCCACATACTCAAAATTAATACATAGATCCGAGGGGTTATTATGGAGAGCAGGCCTAGTAGAGTAGTTATGGCTACATGATAAGGGCTGCTGAAATTTATGGGTGAGCACTGAGCAACATATCTCAAAACCTCAGGTGTATACTAATTCCAGCCAAAGTATTTTCTTATTGGTTTTTGTGAATGTGCTTATAGTTGATCACTTGGTGCTGGCTAACTTTGCTTCAAATAAAACGCTCCTATCCTGGGAAGGACCCAGAAACACGATGTCGGTGTGTTAATATGGACAAATATCCACACCTGGATAAACCAAACCTCTCCAATATTACTGGTGACTCAACTGCATCAACCTTGCATAGGGAGGGGAATGCCTGAATCTTGAACACAGTAAAATATAGACAACTTAAAGAAGATTATTACATAAAATATTCCTCCTCGAAAGAGCTCTGCCTAGCTAAAAATATTTCTTGAAATAAAGCCAACACTGAAAAATAATACAGGGTTGGGCAAAAGTAGATTTAGAGTGGTGAGTATGTGAAACACAGATTTTATTCTTATACTATTTTTTTTAATTATTGCATTTTTTCCATGCAAACAACTGTAAACCTACTTTTGTCCCACCCTGTATATAATATGTTTAGTCATCATATAACTGAATAGGCAAGAAAATCTCTTTGTGAGAAAAATAAGTGTGGTATTCTCCTGGGCTACTTTATCTGTCAGATAAAACTGATAGCAAATCATAGCCATAGAGACTTATCGTGAAGGCACAAGGCTTATAAGTTAGTTGCTGCTGGTGTGTGCCTGGAACCCATGGGGAATGAGAACACAAACCAATCACACAGAGAACATGACACAAAGCTCTTCTCACACATCTCACATATACTTTATTGCCCATTTCAATCAAGTATATCAGCAGGAGAAAAATCCAAAGTAAAACCTACTATCTTATAAAAATGTTACTTATGCTTCTAAGGCAAGCTCTTGTCTTAAACCTGGATACATAGCAAGGGTAAAAAATAATGGTGTCATTTCACAGCAAAATAGAATGTGTAGTAATTGTCTAAGACTAGTATCTTGAGGCTTATATGCCAACCTATATGCCAGCTACATCAGGAAGGCCAGACTGTTAACCCAGCCATTATATCAATAATGGATTAGATCTCTCACTTGACTTTTAAATAACTTTAGTAATGCACATTCAAAAGTGCTGATGTTCTCATGTTCAAAATAGCCAAAGGGGAGTTTAGCAGCAGAACTTCTGCTAGAGAAATTGAGAAAAGCAAATTATAAAAAGAATTAGGCAGAAATTCAGTGGATATTTAAGGACACTCTTGCCTACATTCAGGCATGTGAAACTAGCTGAGAATGTATTTAATGAAGAAACTCAAGGCGGCTAGACTTTAGCTAGACAAGCCCCATCATATTTTATTAAAAGAATATAAGTTGTAAACCATTCCTGAAAGAAACCACTCCTTATGTTCCCTAACACTAATTCTAGAAATCAATTATAAAGAAATTGTCGCCCAGTGGTTGAGCATTGACCTATGAACCAGGAGGTCACGGTTTGATTCCCAATCAGGGCACATACCAGAGGTTGTGTGCTTGATCCCCAGAGCAGGTCATGCAGGAGGCAGCTGATAAATGATTCTCTCTCATCAATCTCTCTCTCCCTCTCCCTTGCTCCCTGAAATCAATAAAAGTATACTTTGAAAAAATAGAAATAAAAAAATAGCACAGAGTCAACAATATAGCACCGTAAGCATTGATTAAGTTTAGCAAATATTTACTGAAAACTTCTGAAACCTGGGAAATATACAGGGGATGTGAATGACGAAGGAATTTATAATCTGTTCAAAAGAATCATAACATAAAACAAGGAAAGATCATTTCCAAAGGTGTTATGAGGTTTAAAGGAAAGAATAAAAGACTGGAGAGGTTGTAATGATGAGGAAAGAATTCCCAAATGATAGTATTTAGACTTAAAACTTGGGATGTCAATGAGACACAGGTAGTTGTGGAAGAAGCAAGGGAGTGAGTAGAAAAAAGTATCCCATAGGACGAGAGATGGGAAAACTGGGCCACCTCTAGAATACAATTGCCAAGTCTGTCTGGAGTTGAAACTAGGGGTGAGAAAATGTTCGCAGCATGCCTGAGAAGATGATTTTGGAGTCTACCTGGACCATCCAAGTCATCTTGTAGAAGAGTCTGTGTGTTCTTAGTACTGGGCATTCTTGAGACGAGAGTGGCATATTGCAGTTCATCTGGCAGGGTTATCTAGTTTATTATGGAAATTTTACCTTTTAATATGGGTTTCAGTGCAACCCCTTTAAGCAGAGACATTCTATTAAAAATAAAAAACAACTAGAGTTTTAGCTTAATTTTTTTTTGTTTTTTGTTTGTTTTTTAGATACCCAGGTAATGTGTGATACACACATCCATCCACCAGATCCTATCATTCTGACCACCCACCGCTGGCCAAGAGGCATGAGGTAGTGAAGGTTAAGGATGGGGCAGGACTGAAGTTATACTTGGGAATGGATGGAGATAGGATGAAATAAGGGTCATAGGTATCTCTGGAGCACATTTGTTGGAATAAAAAACAGTGATTTCATGTTTTGACCTAAAGCATTACAAAATGTACTACTTTATTTAATTTCAAGTAGGGAGAAAGCAAAGATGTGGTTAAAGTTAAGATCACTATGCAGGTAATTAGAGCCTGACTTTGAATCATATCAAGGTATTAACTAAAAATAGGGGGAAAGCAAACATTTTAGAAATATGAGGAACATAGAGGCTATACAATTTAATAAATGACTGGGTGCAGTGGAGGCTTATAAGAAAATAGCAGAAAACAGATCATTTCATTCATCTTAGTTAGTTGAGAGACCACAAATTATACTAGAAACTGAAAGAGGAAAGTGAGAGGAAGTGTAATATCTCAAATTTCAAGTGTCAGTAGGCTGTGTGCAGATGTCTGCATGTTCAGGTAGCTCAGACCAGAGTAGCTCAGACACAGAAAACAAAAACAGCAAAAATTAAAATTCATGAATACCTTGAAAGTACTTTTTAAATGCCTGTGTACTTCAAAATAATAATAATACACAGATTTCTTCCTAATTTAAGTTCTTAACCAGGAAGGAATTGAAGAGAATATCTGGCTCCAGTAAGAAGTTGGAGATAAGAGATCACTGAAGCCAAAGGGATGTTTTCCAACTATTTGCCAGAACCCTTTTAGCTCTACCAACTCCTTCCAAGACTGTGTGCTGCCCATATGGACTGTGAGGCAGTGGATTACAAAGATAGCTTGAGAAGACCTGAAGATGCTCAGGCACGTGTCCTCCAAAGAAGCACACAGGAAGAAAAACACAACTTCAGCTCAGGGTGCAGGCAGCCCTCCACCTGACACAGCTCATGAGGGACTCCCATTCAGTCTCTGAACATCTCCTGCAATATGGCGTTAAGATGGAGGATGCTTTGGTCCAGCTCATATGGGATTGTTTACTTTCTCTTGCTTATTAGTTTGACAACAGGAAGGAAGCAAAGGTTCAGCATGGGATCATCACCCTTCTCCAAAATCCAAAAACCCTTAATGAATGTACCTCTGAGTACAAACAGAACTTCTACCTTAATGCTTCAAAGACTTGAGTGTGCTTTTCTTGTGCTTACTATAAAATCTTATAGATATTTATTAATTTTGGTTAACTTCAGAAGATTTTAATTACACCACCAGGAAATCCATATGGTCTATGTAGGATTCTTTTTTTTTCAGTCTAGCTCTGGCCACTTTATTGGCAAGAATTAATCACCCAAAGCTATTCCCTAGAAGTTCCCCTTCACATGGATACAAAGTCCTCCTACAAATAAGGCTACTCAGGAAGTCATAGTCAACAAATCGTTGGACCATGATGCCTTTCACTGGAGAATGGATGTCAATGACAGCACTTACTGTCTCTCCATGGCATTCCTACGCATGCAAGTTCTCTAGTCGCTCTTAACCTTGCAGCAGAATTGGGTAGTTCATATTAGTTGTTTGTCTGCCAACTTGCATGAGCAAGATATGCAAGCGTCCCTATTTATCCAAGCCTTCAAATCGGAGCAACCACACACATCTGTAGTCTTTCTTTCCATAATCTCAACCATGACATATCAACCAGTAAACAGAAAATTTCCAGCCCAGCTACATAAAGTTGCATAAAATCCTTAAGGAAGTACAGGTTTTCTGAATAAAGAAATACTGTTTTCATCTTCTGCTGTATGTAAGGATGTGTGCTTGTGTGGTTAAGAGAGCTCCCTAGCTTCAACCTCTTCCTTGAAATTGGATATTCCATTCCTCACCCTTCACCTGCCCTTGAAACCTTAGTGAAAGCAATTCTGAAACCAGTGACAAAACGTAGATATCTGTTTTACATAATGTGTGAACCTGACTGGGCAATGCATGTCACTTTAAACACTGAAGTATATGAAATGTGTATATCTATTTAAATTTTTAAACACTCACTCTGGATTCTTTAGACTATGGCTTAACTGTGAGTTACAATTTAGGTAAATTCACAAGATTTTGGAGATAAAACACGAGCGCTTCACCTTTCCTCGAACATCTTTATCTTCAATGCTCTTCCCACCTTCCAGGTGGTGTGCCACTGAATCGGTCTTGATGATATTCTTTTCATCCTACCACCCACTTCCCTTTCCTTCATCATGGGTCTTATCTGTGCTTATGTTTACATATGTAAACATGAATGTGAATCTATGTACTTCTACAAAATCGTATCATTTTTGTAGCTTTGTGTAACCATCACCAGATTCAAGACACAGAAATGTTTTATCACCACAGGGCTCCCTCACACTACCCCTTCAGAGTCACACCCAATCCATCGGACCCCAACCCCTAACCTCTGGCAACCACTCATCTGTTCTCCATCTCTATCATTTTGTTATTTTGAGAATTTAATATAAGGAAACTCATATATTATATAATCTTTTGAGACCAGGTTTTCTCATTTAGCATGATGTCCTTTGATATACAGAAAATGGTTGCATGTATCAATAGTTTTTTCCCCCTCTTTCAATTGCTAAGTAATATGTCATGATATGAATGCACCACAGTTTTAACCACTTACCTGTTTTAGGACATCTGGGTTGGTTCTAGTTTAGGGGTATTACGGTATGAATATTCCTATATCGGTTTTTGTGTGAAAGCATGTTTTCCTTCCTCTGTGATAAATGCTCCAGAGAGTAATTACTGCATTACCTGGCTGCATGTCTCGTTTTACAGAAAACTGCCAGAGTGTCTACAACATTTTCCATTTCCTTTGGCGAGAGAGACCCAGTTTCTCCTCATCTTTGCGTCCGTTAGTATTTTCACTCTTTCTTTTTGAAGTTTGGCCATCCTGTTTGGTATGTAGTGACACTGATTTCACATTGTGGCTTTATTTGCATTTGCCGAATGGCAAAGATGCTGAATGTCTTCTCATTTGCTTGTGTGTCATCTGAATATCCTTCTCAGTGAAATACCTGTTCATGTATTTTGTTCATTTTACTATTGAGTTTCTTTTCATTATTGGGTGTGTTTTTTTTATATTTGCCAGATAAAAGTGCTTTCTCAGGTATGTGATGTCCAAATATTTTCTCCCACTTTGTAGCTTGTCTTTTCATTCTTTAAAGGGAGTGTCTCACAGAGCAATTGGGTTTTTTTGTTTGGTTGGTTGGTTGTTCTTGTTGTTGCATTTTTAATGAGATTCCATTTACTTATTATATATTTTTTTCTTTTATACATTGTGCTTTTGCCCCTAGACCCTAAAGATTTTCTTCCATTTTTTAAAAAAAGTTTTATAGTTTTGTGTTGGAAATTTAATTCCATAATCCATATTAAGGTTTGAAATTTTAAGTCAGAATTCATTTTCTTTTTTGTCTATTTGTTAAAAAAAAAAAAACATCTATACTTTCTCCATTGACATGCTTTTGTACTTTTATCAAAAATAATTTGGGCAGAGAGGAACCAAGATGGCGGCATAGGTAAACACCTATCTTGCTGTCCCACACAACAATTTCAAAACTACAACTTAACGACAGAAAGAACATCATCCAGAATCACCAGAAAGCTGGCTAAGTGGAAATTCCACAAATAAAAGTAAAGACAGGACACTGTGACTCAGAGGAGCGGTGGAGGGCAGAGTTGCAGATACATGCAGAGTCAGAGGTTTGGAGCCATGCGCGCATGAGGGGATAGGGCAGGCGGCTGCAAACCTAGCTGGTTTTCTCCAACGGGGAGGGAGACAAAGGGATCCCACTGCACTGATTCCCCAGTTCCGGGTGAGGTCCGGGGAACCCACACCCATACGGGGTGAAACTGGACAGTAAGAAGGAATCACGCTGAAACTCGGGTGCTGCAAAGGTCTGTGAGCTTGCGGAGGGAACATAAACTTAGGAACAGCAAAAGTGCATGAGCATACAAAGAGGACTCATGACTTGCTCTCTCCTTTGGGAAACCACTGGACTGTATTGTTTTACAACCCTGGGTGAGACTTTGGGTGTGCAGACTCATTTGGGGAGAGGCTAAATTGTCCAGCAGCAGGTAGAACTCGGCGGCAGCTTTCTCTCAGAAGTGCGTCCAGCCATTACCACCAGGCACAGAGTCCCAGATGCCACATAGTGCTGCACTGACATGAAATAAAGGCTGCCTGCTCAGCCCAGAGACTCTGCCCATCCAACCTGAGCACAGCTAATCCTCACAGCAAATTGGCCTGGAGGTCAAACCCTCCTAGTGCTAACAACAATAATCTAGGCTTAACTTCAACAAGACTGTGCAAGCCATAAAGGACTGCACCAAGACTATCCACCTCAGGTAACTGGGGAGGATGAGCCAATGTCCCCTAGAGGACATCTGCCACATAAATCTAATCGACCAACTCAGGGAAGTAGCTACAATGCAGAGACATGGAAAGAAATCAGATGTGAAAGAAATGGAGGGAAAAAACGACTGGACATAGAGTTCAAAACAACAGTTATAAGGTTTTTCAAGAGGCTCCTAGAAAAGGCTGATGAACTTAATGAGACCTTCGAGGAAATGAATGAGACCCTCGAGGATATGAATGAGACCCTCGAGGATATGAACAAGACCCTCGAGGATATGAAAAAGAACCAACTAGAAATTAAGCATACACTGACTGAAAGTAAAAATATACAAAGACCTAAAAGCAGTCTAGAGGACGGCAAGAACCAAGTCAAAGATATGAAATACAAAGAAGCAAAATCCACTCAGCCGGAAAAGCAAAAGCAAAAAGAATCCAAAAAATTAAAGATACCGTAAGGAGCCTCAGGGACAACCTCAATCATACCAACATCCAAATTATAGGGGTGCCAGAAAAAGAGAGCAAGATAACGAAAACCTATTTGAAGAAATAGTGACTGAGAACTTGCCACACCTGGTGAAAGAAATTGACTTAAAAGTCCAAGAAGCGCACAGAACCCCAAACTATAAGAATCCAAAGTGGACCACACCAAGACACATCATAATTAAAATGCTAAGAGCAAAAGACAAAGAGAGAATATTAAAAGCAGCAAGAGAAAAACAGTTAGTTACTTATAAGGGAGCACCCATACAATTGTCAGTGGATTTCTCAACAGAAACTATGCAGGCCAGATGGGAGTGGCAAGAAATATTCAGTGATGAATAGCAAGAATCTACAACCAAGATTACTCTACCCAGCAAAGCTATCATTCAAAATTGAAGGTCAGATAAAGTGCTTCACAGATAAAAAAAAAGCTAAAGGAGTTCATCACTGTCAAATTAATACTATATGAAATGCTGAAATGCATTCTTTAAGAAGAGGAAGAAGAAAAAGGTAAAAATAAAAATTATGAACAACAAATGCACATCTATCAACAAATAAATCTAAAAATCAAGTGAATTAAAAATCTGATGAGCAGGATAAACTGGTGAATATAACAGAATCATGGGCATAGAGATGGAATGGACTGACAATTCTTGGGGAGAAAAGGGGTGTGGGAGGGGCAGCAAGAGACTGGACAAAAATCATACACCTATGGAAGAGGAGGTAAGGGTAGAGGGTGGGATGGTTACCAGGTGGAGAGGAGCTACAGGGGGAAAAGGGGGGAACAATGTAATTAATAAATTGAACAATAAAGATTCAAATATTAAAAATAAAAAAATAATAATTTGAGCATATTTGTATAAGTCTATATCTGGGTTTTCTGTTCTGTTCCAGTGATCTATGTGTCTATCTGTCTATTAGTTCAACATTCTAATATTTATCTCTCTAATGTTGTTGTTGTTCCTAAGTAGATTTGACACAAAAAATATAATTCTTTTAAGAATACAAATTTAAAATGTTTCCCAGATATAACCTGATGTTACTCTTTAAAAGATAAATAAATGTTGCTAAAATTTTTAAGGAAACAATTCCTTCCCCAGAAAAATATGTTGAATGATTAACTGTCATTTTTAATCTTTCAGTTTCATGAGCCAAATGTTAGTTTAAAATGTTTCCTTCAAAACAAATGATTATTTTGTCAGCATGAAAAAGATAAAGCACAAGCATGAGTCAAAGATAGATGTCAAAAAAAATGAGAAAAATTAGTAAGAAAAAATACAATTAAAAAATAATTTTTAAACACTGTGACATAGATAAAAAAATAATATTCAACAAATAGATCTTTGGTGTTTTTAATTTACAGAATGCCCATAACCTGTAGGACAAGCCAGTTAGTGCATGATCATAATTTTATAACTAAGAAAATTTGAGCACAGGAAATTTAAAGATTTAAAATATTAAAGCTCAGTTCAAGCTATTATTGTCAAGCTGAGTATAACTCTATTATAGTTTCAAAGCTACCTCTCAGTCCACTTTGGTGTAACTTTTTTATGCATTACTAAGTGAGAAAGTGATCAAAATTTGTATATTAGACAAGAGGCAAGTATCAAACTAATAAAATACTACAATACTCCTACTGCAGTGACACTGCTTCAATCACTCTACAACCAACATACACCTTAATCACTTTCAGTTTAGACACACACAAAAATCACATTTCATTGTTAATATATTTACTTAAAAAACATTTGTTAAACCCCATTTTTTTCCACCCCCTTGGGTGAGTAAAACAACAACCCTGCTTCCCATGGATTTTGCTAAAATTAATTGAAATAAAATTTGTATACTCTGTATTTTACCAGCAAGCACTTTGGTGCTTTACAATAATATATAAAATTATCTACAAGCACATGAGTACTTTCTGATTTAAAATGACTGACTGAGCAAATGTATTTGTCTTCCTTGTCCCTTAGGCTTCATTAAAAATAATGGGAAATTAATATTTTTTTAAAGAAAATGAAATCTAAATAGTAAAAGACGTGGAGAAAAGAATAACACACCATCCATAAGTTATTTTAAAGCATGTTTAGACTGGGAGAAGATAAAAGTCTAATGGATCAAACGGAAGCAATATAGCACGAAAAACAGAGGAAAGAAGTAGAGATATTAAACAAGAGACTATAAATTTAAAACAATCCAGGATAATAACCATGAAAGCAGTTAAATTAGAAGAGAAAGTACTAGGCTAAAAAATGAATGAGCTTCATTTTTTCAATAGAATGAATATCTACTGAAAGATATTGACAGTAATTCATGGGCCTTTTGTTTTTTGTATGCCCTCCACTGGGAATCAAGCCCACAACCTGCGCATGTGCCCTGACTGGAAATCAAACCATGACCTCCTGGTTCATAGGTTGACGCTCATCCACTGAACCACACCAACCATGCAAGGTCTTTTACTTTTAATTATAAGGCCTTACTGTTTTTTGAAGAGATAAAAAAATCTTACATGATATAATATTACAAATGGAACTATAAATAAGGAAAAATAAGACCAAGAGACTTAATCATAAGATTAATACAATAAAAACATGTACTACTAGTGGATTGCACATATATCTGGTGTTTTAGCAGAATTTGAAGTTGTGTTCTCTGATACCCTCCTGGAAATAGTCACTTATAAATTCATCAGATTTTTTAGCAGATACATGAGCTGGTGTTAGAACTTCCATTTGCTTGTAAAAACAGAGGTGGCCTCATAGAGATACCCAACACAGCACAAATTAATCTTTCCTTGGCTCTGTGAACTGGACAATATCCTTTCTGGCAAGATTAAGATGCTCCTTACAAAAGTATTCAACCTCATCCTAATGTGTAGCAAATAAATAAGATTTAAGTCCCTAGGTAGCTTAGTGGAGCAAGTTTTAATCTCAGATACTAAAAAAGAAATAGCGGGCTGTTGTTTGGATCTGTATAGCATGACTCCACTCAAACATTTATTACCTGGACAGCAAAGTCCAGTTTGGAGCTATGAAAAGAGACAAAGGGAAGCAGAGCTGGAGAACATGTTACTGAAGACAGGGCTGGCCTTTATGCTTAGCCAGCAGGGAGTGGGCAATTCTCAAGCATTTGTAAATAAGTCTGAACTAGTGATTTTAGGTGGCAAAGAGCTTGATTTAAAAATGACTCGTTCCTGCCTCTGGCTGCTAGATAGCATTGAGAACATTAAAACAGAATATGAGATAAGGTTCTTGGATAACTGAGACTCCACAGATTAAACATTACACAATGAATTCAAGAATCTGAGTCTCTTATCTGTCTCTTATAATAGCTGCATAGAATCAGAGATAAGATCAAAGATCAGGAAGATAAAACTGAACTATAAAAGAACTAAACTTGCACACTTTTTTATTAACAGCCTATGTATAAGCCTATGTCAAAGAAACAAGAAGGAAATGACATAAAAGGAGACATAGGGGTATTATAAGACAACAGTGTGATGGTGATTAACTGTAACTTCCTGCCTTTATGACAGCTGGCATTTGCAGAGTCTGGCAGAGCTTCGACTCTGCTCGCTCTGTAATGGCTCTCTAAATGTCCAGTGTGCAGAGGTCATAAGCATCTCACTAAGGAAGAGTAATGCATCTTCAAGTCTAACAACAGTCTCCATGTGAGGTGATTCATGAGAAGTATTCTCAGAGTGCTTTTGACAAGAGCCACCTCATCAATCTGTGTTTCATTACACAGCTTCCTTACTACCTATGAATTCCATCATCAGGCAGAGGGAAAGAGTTGGGGGAGGTAGAAGTGGGTGAAGAGGGGGGAAATGATGATGGAAGAAGACTTGACTTAAGGTAGTAAACACACAATACAATATACAGATGATGTACTGTAGAATTGTATACCTTAAACCTATATAATTCTATTAAGCAACTAGAGGCCCAGTGCATGAAATTTGTGCACTGGGGTGGAGGGGTCCTTCAGCCCAGCCTTAGCCCTCTTACAGTCTGGGACCCTTCACTCCTTACCACCCACCTGCTCGCTCTCCTTACCACTCAGCTCACTGCTCCTTAGCGCTGCTGCGGAGGCATGAGAGGCTCCCACCATGGCTGCTATGTTCAGCAGCTGTGAGCCTGGCTTCTGGCTGAGCAGCACTCCCCCTGTGGGAGCACACTGATCACCAGGGGGCAATTCCTGTGTTGAGCATCTGCCCCTGGTGGTCAGTGTGCATCATAGTGACTGGTTTGTTCTGGTCATTTCACCATAATGGTCGCTTAGGTTTTTATTATAAAGACTAGGGGCCCGGTGCACAAAATTCGTGCACTGGGGGTGGGTGATGCCTCAGCCCAACTTGCCGCCTCACACATACTGGGAGCCCTCAAGGGAAGTCCTACTAACCACTCACCCCAGCCTGCCCAAGGCCTAAAGCATCTGGCCAAGGCTGTAGGCCTTGGACATCCAGCCATCGCCCTTAAATGGCCACCTGGACCCCGCCCCCCCATAGCCTTGTCTGCCTCAGCCCCTCCCCCAGTGGCCCAAACCGCCTTGGCCCCACCCCCCACAGCCCTGGTGCATCATCCCCGCCCCACCCCCCTGCCCTGGCCTGCCTTGGCCCCACCCCTGAGGCCTGGACCACCTCGGCCCCGCTCCCCACAGCCCGAGCCGCCTAAGCCATGCCCCCCCATGGCCCGGGCTGCCTTGGCCCTGCCTGGTCCCCCGTGGCCCTGGCACATCGGCCCCTCTCCCCCAACCCCGGCCTGCCTCAGCCCCACCCCTGTGGTCAGGGTTGCCTCGGAACCGCCTCCCACAGCGCAAGCCACCTAAGCCACACCTCCCTCGGCCTGGGCCACCTTGGCCCTGCCCCCCTATGGTCCAGGTCGCCTTAGCCCCACCCCGGCTTCTGATTGGCGGGTGGGCCTGGCTGGTGGGCATGGCTTGGGGGTGTGGCAAAGGTATGGTCAATTTGCATAATACTCTTTTATTAGATAGGATATCACCCCAATAAATTCAATTAAAAAAATAATTGATGACATGCTTAAAGTAAACAAATGGCATGTTGCAAATGTTGCTATGTTTGCCTCTGTCTCATCCATTCTTTGTCACAGAAACACTAGATTTATCTATTAAAATGCACTTATCCCCAAAACTTGACTGATCACCTACAGAACAAATTCCATTGTTAGAGGGGCATTCCTGGCCTTCTACCATTAGGTAATAACTAACTTTTGCAACCTTCCCACTTTATTTCCTTCTGAATGTTAAGTATAACTAAGTTAATCTATTTGCTGATTCCCAAATGCATCATGTTCGTATTCATCTCTGTTAATTTCCCCAAGTATTCCTCAGCCTATGATGCTTTTAACAATGCATTTTCCTTCTTTCAAAATCTTCCTATGATCTTCTATGAATATGTTTTCTTAATCCTTTCCCTAGGTAAAATATAATTGCTCTCTCCCTTCTTCCCCTGTGGTATGCTATTTACTCTTTTACAGATCATTGGTATTTTTCAATTAACTTCACCTTTGGCTATTTAATAATATCCTTTTATAATAGTATGGTATTATTGCCACACTAATAAAACACATGTGGAGTATTTTTTTTTTAACTTGGGGAAAAACTTACAAAATGTTTTCAATTTAGAAGAAGATATCCAAAATGATACACTATTTAGAGAAAGGGACAGAGGGACAGTCCATAGGTATTTGGAAAAGAAAACTATAAAATGAAAAATATCAGAGTTTTTCAACTGTTCAGAGAAACAGATATTCTATGTTTCTGAAATGCGAAAGACAGTGTATTTGGTGGGGTGTCAATAATCCTGTGTTCAAGAGTTGGTATAAGGTACAATGGGTGCAAGAGTCAGATTCTAGCTGACTTTAAGCAAGATCTTTGTGGTTAAACTCTTAGGCATAACTGGGATGTTTGATAAAGCATTGCACTGGCAGGCTCTGAATGAGTACAAACAGAAGCTACATAATTATCTTTAAGAACTACCATAGTAATATTCTTACGTAGGTTGGCTCGTGTGACTTCTAAGTTTCCTTCAAATGCTAAGATTCTGAGTCCAGACATGTATACACTAAGCTTTGCATTACAGCATGTGACATAACATGTACTCCTGTATTGTGGAACTGCTAAAACTGATTTAGATCTGTTTGGGGCCAATACTTCAATACAAAATCACATAAAATACCAATCAACAGCCTCCCTGTTAGATTAGAAAGTTCATATTAAGATGCTGTCTAATATTTTAATATACAGTTTTCCATTCACTTGAACTTGGTTTATAGTCTAGAAAAGCTATAGGAGGGAAAAAAATCAGATATCTGTAACCCTTAAATACTTATAGTATACAAATAATCATTTGTAACTCACCAACATTTGATCAAATTTTAGGAGAAAATTAACTTCATTAAAACATAATGGTATGAACCATTCTATCATTTTAGTCCATACACCGTAAAACCCTCCTCTGAACTTCTATAAATGCACGGTACATTAATATCATAAATACAACTTATCATTAGATCTTGGCCAAATGAAAATACATAAACCTTTTCAACAAACCTTTTCCACAAGAGATTTTACCATTCATAACAATGTATTTATTTTTCAAGAATATCTTTAAATGGCATTCTAATTTAGATTTCAAATTATTTCCTTTCCAAAACTTATTTTTGTTTTTTTTTAAGTAAGCTTCATGAGCTCTGGTCTACATGGCATGACAGAGCCCTTACTTCCTATCTATACAAGGGAACAAAATGAGCAAAGACATGGGTTGGTAACAAAATCATATTTTAGAAAAACAAGTGTGATCTCCATGTCCAAGGTGCCAGTTGAGGTAAGGCCACTGCTTTGTCTTTTGAAATAAGCAAATTGAAAGGTCACAAAAATTTAAATGAAAAAGAAATCTTTTTTATTATCACTTAGCCTGCCACTAATGTGGACTTTCTGAGTCTCAGGGCTTGGTTGCTATAAAAGTCTCTCCCAACTTCCCATTTTTCCAACTTCTTTCTTTAAAATCATCACACTGAACAGATATTTGTAGGATGAAATCATAAACAGATGAATAACATCACATTCATTTTTTATGATCTGTTCTACTCAAAATACAAATTGATCTCCATTCTTCATACTATGTAGTTTAAATTTAAAATCCATTTCATTTTGACCCCAACCTGTCAGTTTTCTTCAGCTTATTTTTCTTGTCCACCATATATCCACACTTCACATCGATTAATTTTCACCTCTGTCCTTAGCTCTGTTCTTTCCTTTCCTTTGTCTCTTTACATAGCCAACTCTTCCATAAAACTATTCTATCATTTTATTCTATACACCATACAGCCCTCCTCTGAACTTCTGAATTTCTGTCTGTAAAATTTATTTTGTCATTTATTGAATTGATTTTAATAATATAAGGATATAACTGGCAGGCAGAACTAACATGTATTGTTAAAAGCATAATTGTCTTTATAAGGTATCAATTGTGTCCACTTTTTTGTCTTATACTTAATTCATCTATGGCTATTTTATTTAGATTTGCATAATAATGTGTTTTTAAATAGGGCTTATTGATGGCTGCCTGACTGAATTTAACTTCCTTCCTCCTACCAAAAACTGTTTAGTACATGCCAAGTATATTAGCATAATATTTTGGATTATATGCTTTATTACTCCAAAGCATATTTACATTTCAACTGACTCTGCTTTCCTGGGTCTTGCTGTAAATTTCCTTTGTGGTCCCCAAATGTGACCCATCACAGCTATATGTGTTAGCACTGCATAATTTTCTTAGGATGAGCAGCTGCAGCTGTCAGATTCTATTAATTTACTCATCAAACTATGTTAATATTATTTTAAAATAGACACTAACATTTATAATGTGGCGCATTGTATATTTACTTGTCAAATAATTGGCTTTATGTTCTGCAGTATAGTATGAATGTTTTAAATGAAGTTTTTTTATTATAAAATCTAGAGCCCCAGTGCACAAAATTTGTGCACTTGGTGGGGAGGGGAGGTCCCTGAACCCACCTAACCTGCATTCTCTCGCAGTTCAGGAGCCCTCAGGTGATGTCCAACTGACGTGAAGTTGGGAGAGTCTCCTGCCACCACCGCTGCTCTCGCAAGCCGTGAGCCTGGCTTCTGGGCTTCTGGCTGAGCTGAGCTCCCCCTGTGGTAGTGCACTGACCACCAAAGGGCAACTCCTGCGTTGAGAGTCTGCCCTCTGGTGGTCAGTTCATGTCATAGCGACCGGTCATTCCTTTGTTTGGTCAATTTGGATATTAGCCTTTTAGTATATAGGATACTGTGTTTCCAAAGGTAAAAAAATGCATACACACTGCAAAAAGTAGAAAAAAATAAAATTTCACCATAATCCAGCTGCTCTCATAAAATCACTATTTATGTTCCCATGCAATTTCTTCTCCTTTTTATCATGTTTTAACATAAATGTGGCAATATTTACATTTATATCACACATATTTCACTTAACATTATACATAACCATTATCCATATTATTACAAACTCTTTGCAAATATTACTCCTAACAGTTGAAAGATCATCCATCATAGAAACAACTTGGTGTTGCAGATTCTTCTTTATGGAGATCTATATTTTCTAACAGTTCACTGATTCTGAGGCTAAGAACTGGCCCAGGTCAGGAAACCAAGCATGGTAATCTAACAATACTGAGATAGCTGCCCTCACTCCTTTTCATTTCTTTAGGTTGAATATTTAAAGCAGTACTTATTGTTTCCCTATCCAACTTCCCCATAGAAACACCATTTAATTATGACATCCATAGGTCCATATGACTGTCACTTCTACCTTGCCACTCACTATAATAATTGTATTCAACATATTTCTTATCTTTAAATGCCATATATGGCCATTATTTCTGAATCTTATCATACCCATTGCTCAGGAAGTCCTTTCACTGACTTTTTCTAATGTATCCTCTCTTTCCCATAATCCTTTTTATAAATTTTATCTTTATTACTGAAAGTAATACATGTGTGTCCCCCCCCCCCCCCCCCCGCTTAGACTCCCTCTACCACACATCCACACACCCCCAGGCCTACCCCACTATTGTCTGTGTCCATAGGCTATGCATATTTGCATATAAATTCTTTGTTTAATCTCTTCCTGCACCCCCTACCCACTTCCCTCTGAGATTCATCAGTCTATTCCATGCTTCTATGTCTCTGGATCTATTTTGTTCATCAGTTTATTTTGTTTATTAGATTCCACATAATAGTGAGATCATGTGATACTTGTTTTTATCTGACTGGCTGTTTCCCTTGAATCTCTAAAATGCCTACAACATTACACTCTCCAGTGTATGCTCTCCCAAGAGTACCCATCCTATTTCATCACAGGTGAGAGTTATAAGAATTGCAGTTCTATGATATGCCTGTAGTCCACCCAGAGCCAGTGATATGATCCTCCTTGCCAGCCAGCTAGTGACTTACTTAGCGGAAGTGAATATTGTCCTTGCCATTGATGAGCTTATTATCTAGTTGAGAACAGTGAGGGGAGATATGTACCTGAAGCATGTCTTTACAAGTCCGGTTTCAACAAAATATTTGTGATATTCCAAAGAGTGAAAATCCCAGGAGCCTCATATTCTAGGAATAAACCAGTGAGTTCTGTAGGTTATAGAGCACCAATACTTGTTATAACCATATCTAATCACTATCTTACAACCTGGAAGAACAAAGGCAGGGACTACAAACTTTAAGGAGAAAATTGCCTACAGTGTCTCATAAATTACAAAAAGTCTGGGGGCAGGCTTTCATCCCACATAACTTCAGTCAGTCAGTTTTGTATGAGCTGCCAAGTTAGGCTGATTAATTACAGTGCATTGTATAATAATCATATTTTGGCCTAAAAGGAAAACTCTTGTTTTGTACGTTTACTTAGATTCTATTCTTGATCACAGGGCAGGAAAGAAGTGCATGGGAAGGGCTGATTTTAACCAAGCGCTTTCTCTGTGTATCATGCCAATCTCTTTCATGTATGTTATCTTGTTTAATCCTCATAATAATGCTAGGTGGAAGGTGTTAATCCCAGGTTTTAGGGGTGATGACAAAGAGTAGGGTCGATTAAGTAATTTATCTAAAATTGAAATCTGGATGTGGCAGATGCGAGCTTTAAGCCCAGGAATGCTTGACTCTAAACTTTGACCTAATCTAGCAATTGTTAAGAGGAAAGATACTATATCCTTTATAATGGTTCTCCAAACAACTCTCTATGAAGAAAACAGGCCATCAAGACATTTCTTTCCCAGCGGTTTGTTTGGGCAAAGAAGATGATCTCCTTCTTCCTTGCATGGCCTCCAGATACAAATCAACATCCCTTCCCTCACCTTAAGAATGTTTTGTGTTTTAAAATTAGATTATAAGTATCATTTGGAGAAGCCTCCAAGAGGAAAGAAAGGGGAGAGGATAGTTTTAATTTCAATGCTGATACAAGAGCTGCCAGGAAACAATTCCAAAGCCGTAGTTAATAATAGAGAAAAAAGAAGTCCCGAAAGGAGAACCTTGGGCCACGTGAAAAATGTAGCTTGGGGTTAAACACATAAGCTATGGGACCCAGAGATAATGAAGGAAACCTGGACTTCTGTGAGGATTACAACCTATTTTAAGAAGTAGAGGGGTTTACTTTAGAGGCTGGAGAAAACCAGAGCTGCAATGAAGATAACACGCAACAATGGAATTTCCGGAGCTCTCCATGGTGCTGCTCAAGTCAGCCAAAGCCTCCTTTGACCTTAACTGACTGCGTACAACCAATTGTGATAACTCACTACCTCCGGACCAGCTCCCAAGCCTCCTTTGATAGTTTCCACAGCATTGAAGTTATGTTAGCTCTCCTTTGAGTTAAGGTCCTTTCCAGCTCTAACTACTTGTGAAATTAGAAAACAGCCTCTTATTATTTATGAAGGAATGTTTTTACTCTCCTTACACTGACTAAATATATCTCTAAGTTCAGCATGTAGCAGTATCCCACTACAATGCTGACCATCTCCCTCAGGTTGAAAAAGCAGCTTCAGGAACCCCCGAATGTCTACCAGTTGTAGGAAGCTATTACTGTCCCAGTGAAGTAAAATGTGCTTTCCTTAGCTGCCTTAGGAGAGACGATGGGCTGACTAGAGGCATCTGTTCGAGGTCTTCTTCTGAAACCGGGCAATGAAGGTGACTGAATCACTACCCATTTGCAAATAAACCTGGTTTTCTAATACTTAAGCTTTAAGTTATGTCTTCCTAAACTGATTTGCAAGAATACCTCCCACCCCCTCCCCACTATTCCCTCCCCCTGTCTTGCTTTGTAGTATAAAAGAGAGCAAGATGGGTGGGTCACCAGCAGCTTTACTGCAGCCATCAGAGAGAATTTGGCCAGGGTTCTGTTCTTTGCATGTCTGTTGAAACCAGCTCAGTTTGATCTGGAAATATGGCCTCCGTATTGGCCAACAGTGTTTCCATCGGTATGCAAAGGATACAGGCTTCATTATGTTGGCCTAAGTGAACTTCCTTAAGTGAGTCATTACCACTGAAACAATGCTGGCTCTTTATACACTACAATTATCAGTGTTTTAATGTAAATGGAATAGTGAGGTAATTATAGAAACATCCTTGTTAAAATTACTATTATATTCTCAGTGACTTCATCTTTAACACTTGTGGCTTATTTTCCCCCAGGTATATAAAAGTATTCATGCTGAACTCTGGTCAGGAAACAAAAAGACTTATGAGTATATCCATTAGAATTTTGATTTTTGGAAATACATTTTTTTCCATATTTCACTCCAGAAAAAAAAAAATCTTTGGAGATTTAAATTAAAGAACATAATAACAAAGAACTATTACTGTATAGAAGCAAAAGAATTTCTTTCCTAGAGTGTCATATAAAATTAAAATGATTACTCATGACTTCATTTCAATCTTCATTTCTATTATTGTGTTATCGTAAAGTAGGTAATGATTGGCGTTAAGGTGTTCAGGAGCTTCCAAGTCAATATGGTGGACTGAATTAGCACAATTTCTTCACCTTTCTCCACAAATGTAAGTGACAGTAAAGAGTAAATCCATAATAAATTTACAACAGCATTGAAAACTTAATGAGGTGGAGTAACATTATGTCAGATATTTGATAAAATGTTGGGAGATGAAAAATACATGTGCTTTTGATTTCCACTTCCAACAAGATGACATAGTCTTACTTTCCCCTATTTTTCTCATTAAGTAGAACTTAAAAACCTGGGCATTATCTAATAAGGAGGGAATATGCTAACTGACCATCATGCCCTCACAAAGATGACAGTGCCCACAGCCAATAAGGGGGAAATATGCTAATTGACTGTCACACCTCAAAGATGGTGCCCACAGCCACAAAATAATGGTGGCCAGTCCCCTGAGCCTCGCTGGAGTGACAGGCACACAGCACAACCATACCCACCCCCAGATGGGTCTGGCCACTCTGCCAGCCTGCCTCCAGAGTCCCCCAGCTCCCTCAACCTCTTAGATGCCCAGGGCCAGCCCATCATAGGCAAGCCTCAGATGTCAGCTGCCCAGCCAATGCTTGAGGTACAGGAAAGCCTTGGATGACGGCTGCCCAGCTGCACAGGGCCACCCGAGGCTCAGGTAACCAGGGCCGGCTGAGCCTTGCACTGGCAGCAGCAGAGATGTGATAGGAGCATCACCTTCCCCTGATCACCAGGCCGCCTCCCACCCATGAGGACTCCCGGACTGTGAGAGGGGACAGGCTAGGCTGAGGGAGCCCCCATCTAGTGTATGAGTTTTCATGCACCAGGGCTCTAGTCGTATATAAAACAGACACAAGAAGACTATCAAAAATGAAGAAAAGAAGCTAAGCCGGGTAAGGACCTTTGGACCCAAAGAATAACGTGATGGTAAGCTGCCTGGGTTTGATTTTCCCCCATCTATCCCAGATTTGGAACTCAGGAAAATGGCATATGAAAACACCAATGAGAAGAGACGCCCCCAAAAAAGCCTCTACAAAAGCTTGCTCTCCTGGGCAAAGAATCAGAAAAGGTGTATACTAGCAACATACAAAAAATTTAGGCAATAACTACTGCACTCTGGCTAAATATCACAAGAAAAATAAAAATGTGACTTCAACACCTATCCACACAAGCAAAGAGCAAGAAGTGAGCTGAGACCTCTAGCCGGTTTGCCTCAATGGACAGAGCTTTGGCCTGAGGACTGAAGAGTCCTGGGTTTGATTCCTGCCAAGGGCATATACCTCGGTTGCAGACTCCTCCCCAGGCCCGGGCCCGGTCAGGGTGCATGCAGGAGGCAACCAATCGGTGTCTCACTCACAATGATGTTTCTCTCTGTGTGTCTTTCCCTCTCTCTTCCACTCTCTCTAAAAATCAAAAGAAAAATATCCTTGAGTGAGGATTTTTTTTAAAAAAGAAGTGAGCTGAGAATACCATTCTCACCAGGCTGTAATGTGTGGAGTCAAGAAGCCGAGATGGCAGACAGGGCTTTTATCATGGTTATAGTAATGTTAACATTCTAGTTACAAGAGTGTACAATATTTTTGCAAAATGTTACCATGGAGGAAAACATATATGAGATATCTGTGTTTCATTTCTTACAGCTGTATATGAATGTACCATAATCTCGGAGTCAAAATGAAAAGTTTAATGAAAAGTACTTGTGGCCATACAACTTTATGATACACGGAGAATTAAGACTACAAATTACAAAGACTGTGATGTTCTGCTAGGAAAGAATGATATATCAAAATGCATTTACACAGTTACTAAAAAGAATGAGAGAGAACTTGCAGTTATTCATCTTTTTGTTGTTGTTCTCTAGTTAAGGACATGTCTAAACATAGCCAATAAAATGAAATGCAGAATAGCTCAAATTATTCATTGCTTTTTCATTATGGATAATTATTTTCTATCCATTTATTGTTATTTCAATGACTCAAACCAAAAGATTGTTATTTGTTTCTTGCCATTTGTTGCTTCAATTATCTGGATACTGGAAGCAAAATGATAACTAGTCTCTTTCTCAGTGGTTGACAGTGTAGCAGTATATCATGTTATTGCTAATTACTGATATTCTCTAATTGAGTAAGTATGTGTTAAATAACTCTAGAGCACTCATCTCTGTTTTCTCAAGGCTGACATCTACTTCCAATAACTAGACATTTTAAACACATTTAGCCGCTAATCAAGGGAAATAAACCAGCAATTCTAACATAAGAAAAAATAGTGGCATATACATACATATGTATCTATATCACACACACACACACACACACACACACACACACACACACACATATATATACGTACTAGTATAGCCTTTTATCAAAGGTCATATACCATCCTTAACCTGCTTGGTAAACTGAATATTATAAATAGTTTTTACATACCTATTGTCAGCTTTTAAAACAATTTCCAAATTGCCCTAGCCAGTTTGGCTCAGTGAATAGAGCGTCAGCCTGCAGACCAAAGAGTCCCGGGTTCGATTCCAGTCAAGGACACATACCTCAAGTTGCAGGCTCCTCTCTGGCCTGGGCCCTGGTCCAGGCTCATGCAGGAGGCAACCAACTGATGTGTTTCTCTCACCCGATGTTTCTCTCTGTCTTCCCTCCCTCTTCTACTCTCCCTAAAAATCAGTGGGAAAATATCCTCGGGTGAGGATTAACAAAAAGATATTTTTTAAAAAGGACTTCCAAATGACCACCTTCTCACATTATGAAAAAAAGCAATACTCTAGTCCTTCACTCATTTTGTTTTAGGTTAAGTAGCAACTGAAAGGAAGCACACTTAGCTCAGATAGCTATGCATGTGATGAACAAAATGTCACTTTTTTTACACACTGTCCTTGTCACTGTTTCTCAATATGGTTCTGCCTGTGCACACAAAATGTGGGACTAAACTGCTCTCACCTACAGGCTGTCTAACTGACTGCAGTTCCTGAGTCTATGTGTTCATTTCAAAAAAAAGATAGGCATTGTTTCAACCCTCCCCCACCAGTGCACCATAATGCTGCCCTAAGTTTACCAGATAGCTGGCATGCAGAAGCTTTCTTCTATGTATTGTCTAGAGCAGTGATCAGCAAACCCATTAGTCAACAGAGCCAAATATCAACAGTACAATGATTGAAATTTCTTTTGAGAGCCAAATTTTTAAAACGTAAACTTATTCTAATGCCACTTCTTCAAAACAGACTCCCCCAGGGCGTGGTATTTTGTGGAAGAGCCACACTCAAGAGGCCAATGAGCCGCATGTGGCTTGTGAGCCGCAGTTTGCCGACCACGAGTCTAAAGCATTGTTAAGTCTGGAAACTCCTGGCAGGTTAACAACTATTACAAAGAACAACTGCTGCAGAGCACAGAGTCCTTCTGTTTTATTATGAATCCCTAATTTACTTAATACCTCCCACTGTTCTTCTTTCATATTCTCCCTTATCCATCACACACACACACACACACACACACACACACACACCACGAATGCAATTTCAAAGCTGCCAGAGATTATGAGTAGGATTTGGAGGACTGAATAAACTAATGCTAGAGAAGTTAATGAAGCTCCTTGCCCGCTAGCCTTGGAGAATGATGTTCCAAGTCATTAGTCTGTTCTCTGTTTTTGGCAAGATCCCCTTTGTAGGCCTGAGCTTGCAAACAGTCAGAGCCCAGAATTTGACCAGCAACACTTTTCTGCCTTCCACATGAATGAGCAGAGCTCTCCGATCTAGCAGATGGGTAGCTGCTTGGAACGCTGAACCCTTGAGTCAAAAGAAAGGACCCCATTAAGTACTGCGAATTAATTACATAATCTTTGTTCTCTCACAAGTCCTGGTTTTATGAAGGGCCCTTACAATATCTGGCACGGCTTTAGGCACTTTGTGATGGCCCTACATCTGAGTCTAAGTGTAGCCATTCAAAGAACTCTTCAAATCTCTGTTTCAGCCGAACCCCCTGCCAACAGACCCACATCTTGACGACATTGTGTATCTTTCCGCTTATAGACTTTGGAGATTCCAGAGAGGCTGTGAAAGCAAAAGCACAAACAAGGCTGGACAGAGCTGAGGGGGAATAACAGTAAATAGACACATAGAGGGCTTGGATGATTTTTTTTTAATTCACAAATAAGAGATCCTGCATTCATAAGAGAGTTTGAGTTTTTCACTATTAAAGGGTTTTAAGCATGGTAATATTTAAGAAAAAAATAGAGTAACTGTGACTAAAATATATTAAAAGCACATCAGTTCTCTGTAAATCCAAAAAGTCTAAGCTTTTCCAGATATTTCCAAACATTTCATGTTTTAATTGGCTTCCCAGGCGGATAGATAGCTTAAAGTCTATGAGTTACATCCACTTAATCTTGTATTGATTTTCTAAGATACTTCCTGTTACTATAACTACCCTAATCAATTAACTTTTTGTAATTAGTGGGACAATTTTCTCTTTCTCTTTTCTTTCCAATGAAGCCTCAATATTTTATTCCAAAAAAAAAATGGTGGTGGGGGGGGAATGGTTCTGCCACTTAGTGTCAAAAAAATGCAAGGCCAGTTAGCATTGCTTTGTTTATCCCAATAAACAAACTTCACCTGTAACATGTGGGCGTTTGGCATGGGGGAGGGAAGTTACTCTAAACCAAGCATGTCAAACTCAAAGGCTAGCATGGGGCAATAAAGGCATGCGGCCTGTGGGCCGTGAGTTTTGCATGCTTGCTCTAAACAGCTTTTCACTCAGCCAAGGTGGCACAGTGGTTCAGGAGGTCAGGGTTCAATTTCCGGTCAGGGCATATGCCCAGGTTTCAGGCTTGATCTCCAGTGGGGTGCGTGCAGGAGGAGGCAGCCAATCAATGTTTCTCTCTTATCATTCTAGCTCTCTCTCCCTCTCCCTTTCTCTCTGAAATCAATAAAAATATGCATTAAAAAATAAACTGAGCTTATCTGCTTTTCCTTAAACACAGCCCTGGAAACAATTGAAACAAGATTCAGGAAAGGCATTGGTCTTTGGAGTCAGCCAAGCTGGACTCAAGCCTTGATGTCAGTTGAGAAAATCTAAGTGTCAAACTCACCGAAGTTTCATTTCCTGTCCTACAAAATGGAATCTACATAATTACCTCCAGCACAGTTTGGGGGTTCTTAAACTAGATCTAACCCCTCCCTCTTTTTATATAAGCCATTCTTCTACCCAAAAGATCTCCCTCAAGCAGAGGAGTGACCAAGTCACTCTCTTGTCCAAAATTTCCTCTTGTCTGAGACCCAGGCCAATCCACATACCATGCCATCCTCTAACCACGGCTCAGCCTGCTTTTCCCATTCATTTCTGGCCATTCACCTCAATTCCTGTGTTACTCTAACCAGATCAAAACAGATTTATCATGTACTTCCAATCCCTTGTAGCTGTATGTTCCTTCAAAAGCACTCCCCCAAATTTTCCCTGCCCAAAATGCTTTTCCTGTCCTAGTCAACTCAGCAAACGCCAGCTCAACTCTCAAGGCCAAGGGTATCTCCACACTCATCACCTTTTCAACTGTGCCTGGAGCTTCTCTGAAAAGACACAAAGATTAATTTTCACTAGATGAAACCATTTCAATTTTACTTGGCTTCCAACATGAAAAAATTATTTTTCTTGGCATCTAACATGAACATATCTAGATGCTATTTAACCACACAGTGAAGTAATTTTTTAAAAAGCAATCTGTGTATCTACAATCAGAGCCTTAAGAGCCAAATATGAGATCATTCAGATTCCCAAAGTCAATTAACTTTAGCTCTTCACAGTCTAGGTAGTCACTGAATTGTGAGAAAAAGAGCACATACGCAGAACAATATGGCACCTAAAAAAATTAGCTCATGCACACTGATGACTGCCTATTGATATCACCCACTGGGTGCAAGATGTACAATTTCTAATATAATACTTTACATTTGCTATATAAATGAATAGACAAAGATGCAAACAAGTTTAATGGAATTGACCAAATATTTGATATGTGGCAGGGCTGGCATCCAAACCCAGGGCTGTCTGGTGCTAAAGCCCATTTTATTTTCACCCTTCCATGCTGTCTGTCTATTGACCTGGTTCTGTGAGCACAGGTGTATCTTCTAGCAATGGTCTACCAGTGTGTGTCCATAGCCAAGGTATCAGGTGCTACTGCTAGCCAAATCACTCAAAATACTCCTTCACTTCAGGCAAAGGGAATTGGTGTGTGCAGACAGGTTATGCAGTAACCTCAAGAGAAAGAGAGATGTGACCTGTTCAAAACAGAGTTACATCCCATTAATAATTCACTTCATTCAAGTAAGTTTCCTCTCTGGCACTATCATCTTTAGCCTTTCTTATTTTGAGTTCAACTCCCTAGAATATATTTTATGTATGCCTAAGTAAAATAACATGTGATAGTAGAATTATGACATGGCATAAACCATCACTGCGTTATTAAAAATATTCTCACATCAAAAAAAAGAAAAAATAAATAAAAAATATTATCACCTCTCAATTTCCCTGACATGGGTAATTGGAGGTTATTTATTGTTGTGGTTGTGTTAGTTGTCTTGATGATTGTATTAGTGACCAAAAATTGTGTCTTGTATCTGTAATTCAAACGTTTTATGGTCTTATGTCCATCTCAAAAATAAATTTATCCATGTTCTGCATGAAGTACATATCAGTGGGCAATAATATTTCTCACATGGTAAATGCAAAAGAAACAGAGACTTGATTAGAAAAGTCAGGAAATGTAACTTCTGTATAAAACTAAATATGAAATCATGCATGTTACAATCCTGTACATCTTATAATACTGTTCAGAATTACCCCTATAATTTTAAATACAGTACAGACAGAGACAGAGAGGCATCTAGATATAGATATAGAGCATTTAAAAAAAATCGATCTGAACTGAAGAAAACATTGAGTTTAAAGGTGAATAATATGTCAAATTTATTGACAGGAAGAGTTCATTTATTGTAAGTGGCTTCCCAACCAAGAACCAGAAAGCACGACCTCTTTTTCCTCGAACCCACTTCTGGGAGAAAGAAAAGGAGTTTGAAACATTTATGAGGAATGGAGATGAGGCAGCCAGCACAGGCCCTGCGGGTGGGGCCGCTTCCCTCTCCAGCACAAGCACAGAGGTGCCATCTGACTATAGCTCCTGTCATGCTGCCACTTGGCCCTTAAAGAAGTTCTGATAATGGCCATGGCCAATAGGGAAGCTCCCAACCATGTCTGAATTTTCCATTTTTCTTCTGCAAGGACTTCTCGCCTTACTCCATATAGTGTGTAGGTTGGCAAATAGCAAAGCATGAAGTCTATCTTTAAAGTGGGGTTTTTTTTAAGTTTCATAGGAATGATACAAACTCCCTAGTCCCTCATGCAGCGGAAGGCCTACTCTACTGCTAGTGCAAAGAGAAGACGCAAGTTAAACAGTGGTAACAAGTCTAAAAAGCTAGGTTGCCATCCTGTGTTAAGTAACATGGTTGGTGGTAACCAATTTTCTTTACAAGATAAAAACCACTTTATACTCTGCAGGCAACAGGGTACATTCCACATGTGCGTTTGGGCACATTCTACATATTTCTAAATAGGCATTATCCTGTGCCCTCTCCCGACCTTGTTAATTGTCTCTGTGGAGTTTTAAAAAAGAAAAGTACCTTTCAAAGTAAGACAGGAGCAAGGGTGACTCACCAAAAGCAAGTCAGGAAACATGTACCAGAAAAAGCCTATGCAGAGAAAAGGGACCGGGGTGTCTTATTCACTCCAGAGGCAAAACTCAAACTGTGAATTCAAACAGGTGAAGCTGTTCTGCTGCCTGGAGAAGTGCCTCGTTTTTAGAGAGAAATCAGCCATCAGCTTATTATCACATACCACTAAATAACTGATTTTCCATTTTATAATTCCCAATCAGTTAATGTCATTTGCCGGAAGATACACCATTCTTATGAAAATTCTATGTGATAGCCTTTGCACATACAAAAAAGAACAAAAACTCCAATTAAGTCTAGGAAAGTAATTCAGAACAGTGGTTCCATAGCTTAGAGATATCAAAAACATGTTGACTGGCTTCCCAACTCTTTTTAGGCAACATGCCATCATATTCCAATTTCAGGTTAAATGAAATAAGGAAGCAAACCTTTAACTAATTAACTAATAAAGAAAAGAAAAAAGAAACAAAAACAACCCTAAATAGTTGATAATTAAAATCCAAAAGATGTTGCTTGTTCTTATTATCAAGATAAAATTCTCAGGTTATAATATTCATGTTTAGGAATAGTGAGGGCTCATGCCAAGTATTACAAGTTCTCATCTATTTTTCTTCTAAAATCCTTTGTCCAGTTAGTGTTTTAATATCTGTGCTTAAAAACTATGTAAAAATTGTTTTTATTCCTTAAGTAAGACATTAATCTATTCTAACAGATTAGCCTAAGTCAAACATGGGAGACCAAGAAAGTGGATAATTTGCCAACTTTTACCTGAAGGCCTTCAATAGCCAATCGCAGCATGCTGGGTGTAAGTTTAGAGGCTTGCTTGAAGGTGAAGTTGCTCCAGTCTATGATCAAAACAAATCCATTTACTTGAAGCTCAGGATCTTCAATCATGGCTTCTAAAGACAGCAAGATGGCACGTAAAATATCCACCAGTGTGTACCTACAAGCAACAGGAAAGTCCTCGTTACATCTGATAACCACTTTGGGAAGATTTTAGCACACCAAAAACCATTCTGAAAATACCTAAGAAATCTTAAGGAGATGATTTTGTTCAAAGGTATTCTTTTAAGAGCCACTTGTTTTGTGCTACTCAGGCGACATGTTCCAATTTAGCATGTATTCTATTAAAACAAACTATCATGCTTTGGGATATACTGCAGTTCTCTGCATATTTCAGAGCCATTTACTTTACCTGTAGACCTTCCTATCATTTTCTAAAATTTCATTTTAACTACTCTGAGAATTAATCATGGTACCTTTTGAAATAGCTCAGGAATGCTCTCAGTAATAGTGACATTTAATATGTGCATATTTGAAAATTTTCTGAATGAGATTTGAGGAGTCTCAACAATAAACAAGAATAGTACTAGTATTTGAACAACTATGGGTAAAATTGTCAGCATGTTTTAATTTCTTGTATTGAGTTTTCATAAAAATAAAATAAAAGAAGGAAGAAGAGGTATATAGATGGAAAGAAAGGAACATCAATGAGTACAAAGGGGAAAATTTAACTGTCTATGATAATGCAGGCCTTCCATATTTAGGGGTTGGGTCTCTAACTTTTTCTGACTTGCACCTTAGTGCTGTGTCTGGCACATTATAAAAATCCAATAAATGTTCTTTATGTTCCTATAAAATGGACAAGATTAGAGTGCAAAGACACTACTACTACTGTGGACTGATGAAGGCAGTGGAGGTAAGGATGGAAATTAGAAGCCAAATTTGAAAAGTATTTCAAAAGTAAAATTATAAAAGGTTTACAATTAAATATGGAGATTAATATAATGGAAAAGTAAAGGATGACACACAGCTTCTAGCTTTAGAGCTTGAATAAACAATATAATACAAAAAGAAGATGCAGTTAGGGATCAATGAAAATGAAGAGTTTAGAATAGAACCACTAGTACACTCATCTAATAGTAATTAAATAACTGAAGAAGTCTATTCTAAACTTGAGAGCTCAAGGTTGAAAATCCCAGAATCAAAAACATACAGATTTCTAAACTCAAGAAAGCGAAGGAGGTAATGCAACCAGAACTGCCAGAACTGCGAGAAAAATGAGATAATTATTCTAAAAAAAAAAGAATTCTAGCACTTTAAGAGGAAGCAACAAAATTATGGAATGTGTTAATCATTTCCATTTTTGAGCACCCTGCATCTCAAGTTGTTCTGTGTGTGTGTGTGTGTGTGTGTGTGTGTGTGTGTGTGTGTGTGTGTTTCTCCTCAGACATTCAGGTGAAAAGTTACAGAAAGAAATTTTGACCTCAGGAGGAAGTGGGATGGATTAGAAGTGAAATCACAGGTATTTAGTGGAAGTGATAAACTGACTTCCACTAAATGTTCACTCACAGTAAGAGAGAACATTTGAGGGAATAGTTCTATTTTTACTTCTAAAAACATTTGGAGGAGAATAGAGCAAGCATGGTATTACAGAAAGGAAAGAATCATTGACAACAGAAGTTCAGATGACTTCTCGCTTTCTCTGGGCCTCATTCTTCATCTGAAAAATTAGAGGAATCATATGGAATAGGATCCCTCTTGGGTCCCAGCTTTCAGCAAGCATAGAGCATGGTATCAGAAGATTTCAAGATGAATTGCTTCCCTGTCCCTCATTAGCTGTGTGAGCCTGGACAGACTTGGCAGGGTATAATCAGAACTGAAGAATATTTGTTTTAATCTTTTACTTTAAATTTTAATGATGATCTTTAGATAGCTTATTACTATTGTAAAAGGCAAGGATCAATGGGTTCTTTTTTAAATCTCTGGATGGTATATAGGCTATTTATAGTCCTAAGGATATGGCATCCTAAAATAGTTTCTAAATATATAAGATGATAAAATTTTTGTAGAGCTCTATTATTTATTCATCTTTAAAACTGTGAAATATGGCCCTAGCTAGTTTATCTCAGTGGATAAAGCATCAGCCTGTGACTGAGGGTCGCAGGTTAAATTCCAATCAAGGGCACATGCCCAGGGTTGAAGGCTCAATCCCCAGTGGGGGGCATGCAGGAGGCAGCCAGTCAATGATTCTCTCTCATCATTGATGCTGCTCTCTCTCTCCCTTCCTCTATGAAATATATATATATATATATATATATATATATATATATATACACATACATGAAACATGTATGGCTGAATATCTTGTCTGTCACTTCATGGTTGGCCTAACTTCTTTTTTAAGTATAATAACCTAACACAATGTTATGATCAAAAGCCTATGGGAAATTGGAACAAGAAAGCTATATTTCTGGTTAAAATATAGACCCTCCTTTAACCAATATTCATTTTAATTCCTGAAGTTTATAATAATATCACAATAATAAAAATTAGAAATTAGAAAAGTTTAACCTAGAACTTTTCTCTCATTATGATCATTTTTGTGTCACCTATAAAAATAACAAAGAGCATTAATACCAAAGTAGCATTAAGTAAAATTTGAATCTAAAGTTTTAGAAGGATGATGCACTGTACATAGAAAGAATAAATCATGACACCAGGAAGGACTGAAAATAAGAGGCAATTTGTTTTATGTAACCCACTTTAAATACAGCTCTATAAAACTGTGTCTAAATCAAGAGAAATTTATATGCATATTATTATTCCAACAGAATTAAAATAAGACAGATCTCAGGATCAGCAATGGAATAAAGGCAGATATGCAAAGTTTTCAAGAGTAAATCTCACCAAGTTTTAAAATTTTATATCCTGCTCCAAAAAAAAAGAATTAAATTTTATTTATATAATAATATTAATGTATAAGTTTAAAAAAAGAATCATAAAAAACATCCTAGCTGACTGCATTCAAAGGGCAGGTCAAAACCCCTCCTGACATTCCAGTCCTCTGTTGTCAAACATGTCATATTACTGCCATTAGCAGCTCAGCAAGCTATTCCCAAGCAGAGCATTATTAAAAGATACCTTGCTAAAGTCTGTAAAATACCTTCCAAACAAATAGAGCATTTTATGTATTTTATCTGTTTAGGAATTCCACCATAATTCTACTCTTTGACATTATTTTGTACTGTTACAATTTATTAAGTGTCCGTGCAGTAAGTAGTCCACATGTTCCTGTGTGGGTTTGACACCCCAATTTGTAGCAGCTCCACCATGGCTATTCTTCCCTTGTAGGCTAGGAAAAGGCCATAGATAACAGACTAGCACAGTGGTCGGCAAACTCATTAGTCAACAGAGACTAATATCAACAGAACAACGATTGAAATTTCTTTTGAGAGCCAAATTTTTTAAAGTTAAACTTCTTCTAATGCCACTTCTTCAAAATAGTCTTGCCCAGGCCGTGGTATTTTGTGGAAGAGCCACACTCAAGGAGCCAAAGAGCCGCATGTGGCTTGTGAGCCTCGGTTTGCCGACCACTGGACCAGCACATCTAGCCAGCTCTTGACTCCTGACTGTGCTTCCTAAAACAGCATTAAGAAAAGCCTGAATCTGAAATCAAGTCGGAGAGGAAGATGAGTAGCAGGGAGTGAGAAGAAATAACACCGCCAGTTAGGGAATTTTACAAGTGGGACCCCAGTCTAGGCAGACCACCACGCTCTTAAAATAGATCAAAGTTGCTATAATACATAAACATTAGATGGAGACTTTGCCACCCACTTTTCCTGTTTAACACCAGTGCAATCACGAACAGGGGGGTGCTCTAACTGGTTTGGTTCAGTGGATAGAGTGGTGGCCTGAAGACTGAGGGATCCCAGCTTCGATTCTGGTCAGGGTCCTGTGCCTTGGTGGTGGGCACATCCCAGGTGGGAGGTGTGCAGGAGGCAGCTGATTGATGTTTCCCTCTCCTCAATGTTTCTAACTCTCTCTCCTCCCTTCCTCTCAGTAAAAAATCAATTTATATATATATATATATATATATATATATATATATAAATTTTTTTTTAAAGACAGGAAGGGGCTTCTTCTGCCTCCAGCCATGAAAGGCTTTGGGTGCGTACCTGTCCCGTGCTTCTTTCCAGGGGTTCACAGCACCTCATCCTCTATCACAGTTTACAATCAGTGCAAAGGGCAACCTAAATCACAAACAGGTCATTTCCTTCTTCCTGACAAGGGAACTGGCATCTTGGCATCACAACAGCAAGCAATTTCCTTTTGTTACTAAATCAATCAGCCATTATTAAATTCTTCATTAAGGCTGCCCCCGCCCATCAGTGTTCATTAAGCCAGATCGGAAGCACTTCCTGTTAGAAAGGTGCTAGGGGAGAGACAAAGGAGAAAAATTACCTTTATTAATGCCTCGAGGTGTCATTAGTGCTAAAGTTGAGCCCATCTGCATGTTTTATATTACTGAGGGGAAATAATCATAATGCCTCTATCCATGTAATAGTTTCAGATTTCCAAAGGAATTTCAAATGCATTATCTTAACCTCAAAATGCGCCCAAAGCCTCAGTACTGGCTTTGATCCTATTATTTTGGAGATGAGGACTCAGAGGAGGTGTCAGCAAAATATAGAGATGAAAACACAAGCCTCAGAGAATGGAAATACTCTGCCCAGAATGCCCGTGGGAGTAAAACAGCAGCCCAGATGTGAAGCCAGCTCCTTCTGACACCACAGTTCTCTCCACTCCCTGTGCTCTCATACCTAGAACAGAGGGTGATGAATAGCTGTTCTGCTTTCGCATGTCTCAGTGGCATAATGTGTCAGAAGACAGATCAGAAAGTCAATACCAACATGGTGCCATGCCAGGTACCAGCCTGGCCCCAACAGGGGGCTTTGGTGGAGGAAGAGCAACCAGACATTCAAAAGAATTGGGGCGGGAAGAGACTAAGTCTACAAACCCTGGAGAAAAGATGAACTCTGAAATATTGATGTGTCTGGTTTGTATCACTAAGCACAGAAGATTATCTGTGTGGGCCTTGCTGCTATGGGAATGTAGGTGAGTGAGAACAAAAGATGTTTTGTTGGAAATAAAACATCTAGAGAAAAAAATGGTTTTCCTTGAAAAAAAAAGGTTTAAAAAGTATACACTGCTGTCACCAAAATAAAATAAAACAGAATTGTGCTGGAAACATGCAAACACATCAGAAAGGCAACTCTCCTTGTCAGGGCAGGGTATTCTAAGCCAGTGGCCTGCTTAGTGCAGTCTCTCCCTCAGTATCTTCATTATAGCAACTTAACTTTCTGTGTCTAATCATCAATATTAGGATAGTTAATCATGACTTTCTAAACCATAGATTATTCTTAAATGATCATAGATTGCCCTTTTTGATAAAATGGTATCAAATTCTGTGTGTTTATCTAGATTTATGTGGCTGTCTTTACATGCAAAAAAAATTTGACCAATTCACTGGTTATGGGTGAAATACTTTTCACTGCTCTGTGCTTCAGTTTCCTCATCTGCAAAATGTAAATATTAACTGGACCTACCTTGTACGATTCTATTAAAGATTTTATAAGTAAACTAGTAGCCCATCGTGCAATATCATGCGCAGTAGGCCCCCCGCCACTTCTGTGGGAGCTGGCAGAAACCATGGGAGGCAAGCCCGCTGTCCCCTCTCCAGGCCTGCACTTGGCTGTAGAGGCTGTAGGCTGGGCTCCCTGTCCCCCAGAGGCCCTGCACGGCTGGGGCATTGCCACAGCGATAAAGCAGCATCTTGCCCAGGCCGCTCCAATACCACTGTCCAAAGGCCCTCCATCCCCACAGCAACATAGCAAGCATTCTGCCAGGCCGCTCAGTCTGCCTGCTCTCAGAGGCAGCCCCCCCAGGACTGGGGGACTCCAGTGAGGCTGAGGGGACTGTGTGCCGCCATCTTTGTGATGGAGTGATGGTTAATTTGCGTATTACCCTTTTATTAGATACAATGTTTAAGTGCTTAAAAGAGTACCTGACACATGCTATAGAAGTGATTTAAAATGAACAAATAAGTTAACTAATTAATTAAAATGAACTACTAAAAGGTTGAATTTAGCTAACCAAGTAGGCAATACTTTCTCCATAAAACACTCAGTAGCTCACAGCAGCCCCTCTGCCCTGAACTGGCAAAGAGCATGCTCATTAAGCACTTACAGCGCTCTGGTGGTTATTTAACTTTTCATGTGTTTTCTTCCCACAGATGTTGTATGTCCCTTGTTAGTACAAATAATGTGTTAAGTATTTATTTGCCTCCCACAACTGTTAAATTTCTGTATATGTAACAAACATTAAACTAAAGATTCTTTTTTAAAAATTTACCTGAGAACTATTCATTCAGTTTGCTGTTATAAGAACCCAATTTACAAGGACATGCTTCCCTCATGTCAGTCGCATCACCTACTATGTTAATGAAATATACACCCTCAGTAATGTAAAAGCACTCAAACTGTTTCCCAGAATCGAGGAAATGTATTAATTTACAAAAGATAACTTACTAATTTACTAACTTGGCTCATGTTTTGAAATAGCTTTAAACATTTCTTTTGAGGCACACTTTCAATGCACTATAGTAAGCTCAAATCCTTTTTCTTCTCTCAACCTTTGTTTAAAGTAGCATATTTGAAACACAGCTAGCTCAGTCCAGACCCAATCAACTTCCTACTGAAGTTAGGCCTCGGTCTTTGCTGTTATTTCAGAATTATTTTACTAATTAACTCATAATTGCTCCAGTTTTTGGAGATTGTCCTATTTTTTTTTTCGAGATTTGTTCCAATATTCTACTAACATTTTTCAGGACAATCTTTTTCTTTCCCATTTTCCATGCTATGGACCAAGGGCATAGTTTAGAATGAACTGCCATTTCCAGAGCTTTGTTAAAAGAGCATCCTTATAAGAAAGCGATGCGGAAACTCTGCTGGAGCAGAAACCCCACAGAACTCACACCTGTCACTTCTAGCTTTGACCTAATCTCAAAGTCCACCCAGAATAGAGCACAGCAGTGCTTCCGGGATTTTGAAGTAAAAATTCCTAACCCTGTCCATGATTTATAATACTGTGAAGCCAAAGAAGAGAAATATTTTAATATTTTAACGAATTGAGCCAAGATCTTGAAAAATCAAGCCAAAAAATTATCTGTGTAGTCCATGGTTACTTTTTAAATTTTTATACGTCATCATCATAAATCTTCCAATTTGGAGACTGATCACATTATTTTAATAAATGGAAGAATAATCATAATTCAACCTGAAGCTGTAAATAGCTAGCCACTTGTATATTTTCTTTTTTTATGAAAAGCCACACAAACTAAACAAACTGACAATAATACGGTTTTTAGGCAAACTCCAGGATAAGTTTCAGGATCACAGCAGTGTCTAACCAGTCAGTCTCCTACCCCTTCCAGAGCCTCATACTCTAAGCGATGATCAATATCCATTATGACAAGTCAAACAGCGTGCAAGACGGTCAGTGCTTTCTGAATGGCCAATATGTTAAGAATTATTTTCATTGAACTGTATTTAATGGTTTTCTTGTCATGATTAACCAGATTCCAGATAAATTATTGTTTGTTTCATTAAAGTATAGAGAACACTTTATCAGTAATGAGGTAAAATACAACTTGAAGGCTAAAAATTACAGTTCAACTCCTCAGAATATGTGTCATCGTTATATTTCAGGTCGCACAATTTACTCATGAATATTCCCAGTAAGTATACATGACTGCTCAGACACCTGCTTTCATGTCCTAAGGCCATAGTTGGCAAACTGCAGCTCGAGAGCCACATGTGGCTTTTGGCCCCTTGAGTGTGGCTCTTCCACAAAATACCACGGCCTGGGCGAGTCTATTCTGAAGAGGTTGCATTAGGGGAAGTTTAAGTTTAACAAATCTGGCTCTTGAAAGAAATTTCAATCGTTGTACTGTTGATATTTGGCTCTGTTGACTAATGAGTTTGCCGACCACTGTCCTAGGATGTAGATCATGATCTAGTTTTATTCCAAACTTCGTTTTCTAGTTTCCTTTGCAATCTCTTCTAACTTCATGCTACATCCTCCTCACATTCTGTTGTTGAAATCGGGTGGAAAATTGAAGGCTCTTTTGAGGCCTAAGCAGGCACTATCACTCTGGAAAAACATATAGAATGTAATGTATGGAGGGCCTACTGCATCCTAGTGATGCAGTGAAATAATCCGATTGTTTTTTAGTGTGTAGAATTTACTCTCGCTTTCAGAAATTATGTTAGATGACCTGAAAGGAAGGAGATTACATTTTATGAATATTTTCCAAGGACATTCTGCTCACTAAATGTGATAAATCATCTAAGCCTATTCTGCTGTTTCTCAAAAGAAGCACAAATCAGACTGAAAGTCACTTTGACATTTCAGTATTTCATTTTTTTAAGATTTATTAGAAGACGAGTACACTGTAAATATTATTTTACCTTAGTCTTCCTGAAAATTTCATGTCTCTTGTGAAGGCTTTGGAAATGGTCCAAATCAATATGCTGAAACTGACCTGCATTATATTGCAGTAGAAAGAGACACTGTTTTATTTATAGTCATCATCTCACACACATTTACTATTTCCAGTCTCCTGAGAAGCACAGAAAACTGTCTTACAAATTTAATATAGGACAAAGTGTATATTAGGTAACTTTCTACTTAGAATTATTTTTTAAATCTATTACCAAATTCAACTAAACAAATATGTATTGAGCATTAACTCTAGTTTGGGTGCTCTTGTAAAAATAATAAGATAAGGCTTAGTCTTTTTTATATACAGATTAATTATTTCAGAGGTCTTTATAAAGCTCTTCAAACTTATTTTTAAAATCTTCTGTTTCCTTTTGGGAAGCTGAAAATAACCTGTTTTCCAAATGGGGGGTGGGCAGCATTGTTTTTAATTGACTTCTGGAATTTCCCTCTGGGATTGTAGACATTCCCATTCCTATTGTTCCTTTAAAACAATGCTACTTTCTGTGTAAGGTGTTGAAAGCCAGGTAAACTACTGATCAACTCAAGGAAGGTAGTCCGAATCATGTTCAGATGTGCAGTCAGTCTCCTCAAGAGACCCCAGTTGTTTGAGCTACAGGATCAGAGCAGAAAGGTGAGAACACCAGACTCACTGAACGGGGTGGGGGTGATGAGAGGATCTGGCACATGGCAATCCACTTAACACAACATTGAGGTAAATATCTAGGGAAGGTGGTAGAAATTTCCATAGAGGCAAGTCAGGTAAGACTTGAGGCTGCAGCATGGAAGAAGAAACGGGAATCAGGCCAAAGGTAGGAAGGAGAAGGGCAGGTGTTGTGCTGATCCTGTCAGAAAGGCAGCTGTCCCGCAGGTTTCTAGGCAGTTGTTATGCACATGTACCAACAATAGTGGTTTAGTGGTTTACAGAGGATGCCAAGAGAATGGACATGTTTATCTGCTAGTCCTTGTTTTTGGGTACATGTAGGTTTGGGAAAGAGGAAAGGCAAGGAGAGGAGGAATAATATTTTTTTAGAATGGAGGAGGAGGAAACTCAACTGAATTTTAGTAAAGCTCTAAATAATGTCTATACCTTTTTTGACTTTGATGTACTATAACTTCATGATTATGTCTACTCATGTACATCCATAGAAACAGAATTCACAATTATTAGTCTAGAACCTGATAGGGTATTTTTACATATCAGGTTCTCATTTTTTATTTCACATGTACAAATTTTTAATATTTAAAGTGTTTATGTAGATTTAATAAATAAATAGTTCTATATTCCAATTAACAAATCTCCCATTGTTGATTTCCAGGGAGATAGATTTTGATTGCTAATAACCTATCCTTTATAGAAAAGTGTGAAATAGGCAACAAAAACGTAGTCTGTTAATAATCTGGAATAATCAACTTCCCATATACATGAGAATTGTTAAGTGATGATCATCTTAATTAGGTTTATAAATCAGTGTGCATATTAGTTCACTTATAGATATAAATTGAAATGGATCTAATGTAAATGCATGTCTCATGCTAAGTGAAATAAGCCAGTCAGAGAAAGACAGATACCATATGGCCTCATTTATCTGTGGAATCTAATGAACAAATAACTTAATAAACAAAAAAGAAACAGAAGGATAGGAACATAGAACACTCCAACAGCTGTCAGAGGGAAGGGGGAGTGGGAGGCAGGGTGAAAAAAAGGTGGAAAGTGGGCAAAGGGGAGGATAGATGGGAACAGACAGAAACTTTACTTTGGTCAGTGAGTGCTTAATGCAGGATGCAGATGTTTTATTGAGTTGCACACGTGAAACCTTTATAGTTTTATTTATCAATGTAACCCCAATAGCGTCAATAAAATGGAAATCAATATACATTGAACATTAATAAATAAATGCATGTCTCCCTAAATGTGAACTGCCTAATATCTTTCAGACTTTGAAACATTTAAATATAAAGTTTCCACAGCTCCTAATTTCACTGTAGCTTAATAAAACAAAGTTCTAATCTAATTGACAAATGGAATAATAGGTTCTTACTTGAATAAAAGTTTTCCATTTTGATATACACAATCATTGGTTTGCAAGACCCTACAATGTACTTATCAGATGTTTTTTAAATGTTAAAGAAAAATTGTGGTCGAAGAATGGCATTTCATGGTCCTTTACACTTTGCTATCAATAAAAGTAAGATATGATCTCTATAATTAACCAAAGTAAGTAATAGGACTCCATTCCCCCTCAATAGCTAACTCTCTCTATTAGTTTCTTAGTTTTATGATTTTAAGATTCCTTAGGTAGTAGCTTTATATTTGTCTTAAAAATTATTGGAGTCGTTCTTACAGAGGAAAGGTAACAATCTAAAGGGTAAAAACCTGTTAAAAGTATTCATTTACATTCTAAGATCCCAAGATTCTGAAAGGCCTATCTAGAAATCCATAAGATTGTCCAGTCACTGGGAAAAAAAAAAAAGTCTTTGACAGTTGAACCAGAGATGGTTTAAATTAACTTGGTGCATCAAAAGTCCCCATTCACAGAACTGACAAAACATACCAATATTTTAATAACCAGCTTCTTATAATTTGTGGTTCTGACATGTTTAAGTTCCATGAAATACATTTAACTTTGAACTTAATTGAAACTACCTTACACGGAAGTGTTTATAATTTCTTATCTCTGTTAGTCTGAGGAAATAGATCTGGTTGAGGAAGTAGAGGAGTCACTCTCTCCCTTTTTCTATCATCTGTAGATACAATAAAAATATTTATCCTCCATTAAAAAGCAAGAGAACTCAAAAAGTCTACCAACTGACTTATCTCAGCATTTCCCACTTCCTTCCAAGAGATGAAAAATCACATCAGACAGGAAACGTCTTCTTTAGGTTAGTAACAGGTGTGGAGCGGCACAACAGCCAGCCTTGATTTCAGCATCGGTAGGCATGCTCAGTGCCAGAGGATAGAACGCTGTCTTTTCATCAAAGTGACACACATCATATTAGTCCTTCATCTGCACATCACCAAGCAGAAAAGTTCCCAAGCAATAAAACTACATGAACTTGGGTGAATGCCAGGCTACCCTTAAAAGATAATGTACTAGAGACAGAGAAGACGATGATGATGATGATGATGATGATGATAATGAAGATGATGGTGATCATGAAAATGATGATGAGTCTAGTTTATGAATTTATTTAGAAGGAAGGAGAAAAAGTTGTCTCTGTCCTCACACTAATTTATTCAGAGAACAGTGCACTTATTTAGGAGGTGAAAAAAAAATTAGCACATTTATTTAGAAGTTAAATATTTTGACTGCAGCACCATAATAGGGTGCAGGAAGCACTTCAAGCTGCTGTAGAAGCTAGGTGCTAGAGAAGTAAGAGTTACAAAGGTTTCACACAAGCCCCTCCCACATCCCCAGGGTGCCCACCCAAAACTCATTTTTTTTAGTTCCATTTTCTCTTTTATTTTCCCAACCAAATAAACAAAAGCATGAAAGCTGTAAAGCTATGGCTACTCTGAGTACATTCTGGAAAATGGGAGAATAAGAGAGTCCCTGTCAGGAGTTGGGATTTAGGATTTACCTGCTCTGATCCCAGTTGGCGGCAAAAAGGACCAGAATCTTCCTGCCATAGTGGTCCAGGTTGGCCAGGCCCCCCGGAAAGCCATCCTTCAGGGCCTGCTTGATGCCGGGGTCCGTGGCCTTGAAGCTTTTGAACATGTCCAGGTTCTGCTGCCGGTACTCAAAGTACTGGGCCAGGAGGCGGAAGGCCTCGAAGTGGTGAAACTTTCTGGCCCGCAAGAAGCGCAGGATGAAGGCGTCATCGGTGCGCAGAAAGCCAATGTCCGGCCTGGTGATGACCATGTCCCGCACCTCCTGGATGTCCTGGTGCAGGGTGTCTGGGTTCTCATTGAGCTCCAGGCGCGCTTTCTCCAGGGTCTCCGGGGACAGCCCGGCTTGGAGATGAGTCATTGTGTCTGCTTGTCCCCGGCCTCCCCTGCCTCCGGTTGACTGTCCCGCCGCACACCTGGCCCTGGCCTCCAGCGCACTCTGGCCTCCAGACCTCCAAGCCGCCTGCTTCCTCCTCTTTACAGGAAATGATTTGTCTCGGTGTCCAATCCAGGACCCTGTTGCTCCCGCCTTCCCCCAGCTCTTCGATGAGGGAGATAAACTTCTTTCCCCACTCGCTCAGCAAAGCGCCTCCACTTGGGTTCCCTCCTCCCTTTCCTTTAAAGAGAGGTGGACCTCACTCCCATCCTGGTCCTCTCTCTCTCTCCCCGAAGAAAACAGCCCGAATCACACCAGCGCGGGTGGCGCTGATCTTGGGGCTGTCCTCTGCTCCCCCGAGATGTGACAGAAACAGCCCCCACGCGCGTCCCGGCCGGCCGGGGCTCGAGGATGCTCCCTGTGGTCCCCGCTCCTGCGGTCCCCGCGGAGGGATGCTCCAGCCGGGATAACGGGATAACGGTGGTGATGCTGGTTAATAATGAGCTGCCTCTTCAGCGCTGAGCTCCAGGCCGGGAAGAGCGCCTTTCCCAGGAAGAAAAAAGAAAGAGAAAGGAGGGGAAAGGGACTTTATTTCCCTTCCTGCTTTTCAACGAATCTATTTTTAAAAAGATGAATGTGCGATATTTTATTGTAGACGATTATCATCCCAATAGGCGGAGACTCTGCAGATAGCAGCTCACCTTCCCTCCGCGCCTCTCCCAGACACCCGTGAGCTCCCCAGGCGCCAGAAGGGTTTTGGGTGGCGTTGGCCCTAGCGGGGCTCTCCCCAACCCTACCCCCAACTTCTGCCTCTTTCCTCTGGCCCTTTATTTCCACGGACTTGCCGCGGAGGGCTGGGGGGGTCTCTCCGGGAACGTACAGGGCCAAGGCTGGGCCGGGTGAGAGGGTGGAGAAGCGGAGTGGGGAACAGCAGCAAAATGTCTCTCTCTCTACCTTCTCTGTAAACCCCCCCGAGCGAGAGAGAAGAAAGCGCAGACGGCTCCTACCGGCAAACCCGGAGGCAGGCGGGGCCGCTAGGCAATGCGGCACTCCCCGGCTCCCGGCAGCCGCGGCTCCGGCGGCGGCCAAAGCAGCATCAACTCCTCCGGGCGGGATGGATCCAGCAGGGCAGAGGGGCGGCAGCGGGGACCCAGGCCGAGGACGCACAGGGGAGCAGCCGTGGACACATCGTCCGCGAGCCCCCACGCTGTCTCTCCCAGCAGCAGGGGCGGGCTGGGGGGGGGGGCGGGGTGCAGAGCTTAGGGCCCCCACTGTCCCGGGCCCTCGCCCAGCCCTGCCATTCTGATTTTCCTAAGAGAAGGAAGAAGGGGAGCGGGGATCGAACGCCGGGGCAGAGAAGGCCACGCGGACCGACGGGCTGCCTTTGTGCGTCCGGAGCACCCCTGGGCAGTGGGCGCGGCGGGGCCTCTCCCCGGGCGCCCCGGCGCCCGGGCGGGCGGGCGGGCGGGCGGCGGGAGCCAGGCGCGCTCCTCCTCCGGCCGCCGCTGCTGCCGCCGCTGCTTCTGCTGGGGCTCCAGCTGCCGCCGCCACCAAAGAGGGACCGGGCGCAGCTCAACTCCTCTCTGACGATCCCAGCACCGAGCTCGCGGCGACGTCAGCATTCACTCGGCTCGCGCACGCACCCCTAGCCTCTCTGCCTGAGGGCGATTTTTTTGTGTTATTCCTAAATCCCGAGCCCCAAGTTTAGCCTGCTCCCGATCCCCGCTCCCCAGCCCGGGACTCAGGCAGGCATCGCCTTGGCCAGGCGCGGGGTTGACACCCCCCCACCCCCCAGCAACCTCCGCAAACCCCCCTCCCACCCTTTGTGTGCAAGACCCTGGAGTGGCCAGGCGAGCAGCGGTTGCAGATGGCAATCCACGCGGGCACACATTTGCTGGTTCCCGTAAGGAGGGGATTCTGAGGCGGAAAGAGGACGGACACATCTTGTACTTTCTGCATTCGTGGTGGAAATGTTTGATTTGGAAAAGGAGACCGCAGTGTTTCCAAAGCATTGTGTGGATGAGTCAGCCTCCGGTGGAACTTGGATGGATAGTATATTTCAACAGTAAACTCTGCTGCATTCCCATTGAAGAGGATGAAAATGAGCAGGGGCGGGGGGTGGGGGGAGACAGTTCTTAGAGGAAGAAAAAAAAATAAGCACTCCTTGACTCACTTCTCTCCTAATAAAAACAAATATTCCTGGAGACATATCCAGTTCTTCACTTAGTTTTATGCGCCTACACGCTAGAACCATCATAAAGAACAGCAATCTTTAAGCCTGAAATGATTGTCTACAGGTTTGAGGAAAAGGAAACGTTTTCTATGTTCAAAGCATGGCATGTATTACTGACCAAGAGCAGCTTTCGGCTGACAAAGTGTAGAACGGGCTCCTGAGTTCAAGTCGATGCAATGCAAAGAGACACACTGACTTCTATAGGTGCGGGGCATTGTCCTATATCCTATGGATAAATGACCTTGAAGATAAGAAAATATTGTCACTTTTCATGGCAATTGGAACGCTCAGATTATAGGAATACACTTTTTGTTGTTCTCAAGGCAAGGTGGAGAAAAAGAAATGGGAGGCAAACCTACATAATTTTATTACGTTAATGCAAAGTAATGTAGGAACCAGAATAAGTGAATACACACACAGATATATACATATGTATGCATATGTATATATGTGTGTATATAGTCATTATATATATGCATATGTATATATATGTATATATGGTCATTATTCTAAAAAATTTACATTTTAATTGGGAAGGTAAAAATAAGCTTTATAAATATGTGTGTGTTATATATGCATAATATATATTTAAGTCCTCCTAGAACTATGTGATTATGACTCTCCAAAACATTCTGAGTGCAGCTGTCAAATAATTTGGTTCCCATTTCTATGTTTTTAAATTCATTTGGAACCAGTATTCTAAAAATTGAAGAAAATTTATCTCACATCTACTGTTTTATATAAAGGGGTTCCAGCCATCACCAGTCCCGAAAGACAATTCTCCATGGATCTCTTGTGTTTCCTAGGCACAACTGGTCTTTTTCCCAGACTCCTTTTCAAGGCTGCACAGTGAACACCCTCGGAAGCTAGAGACAGTGTTTCCCCCTAAACAAAGGATAGGTTTGCTTAGAGCTTTGGAAGACAGAGCTAGTGAGTTTCTTTTGAGCAAAGGGCAAGCAGGCTTATTTGAGTTCCCTCAACTCAGATCCACTCTCCTGTAACAATACCCACTGCATGGGCAAACATTACCTGACCCTCTGCTGAGGTTTATGGGAACTGGAGCTCAGGAAACCAGCACAGAACAAGCTAATGCTCATACTGCTTACTGCACCTGAGTGACAGTCTTTAACTCTAACCCAGGAGTTTTGTGTCTTCTACCAGCGTCTATGAAACTGGCCTGTTAGCTTGCAAGTAGGACCAAATATCTAATTTTTCAAGGTGCTTAAAAATCAACTGCTTAAATTTGTTCTCAGATGGAAATATTAGACTATATTTTTAGAAAGGAATAAAATTAAGTTAAATCTGTTGGTTCATGGTATGGTGTTACCCATATTTAGTGATCATATTTTTGTTATTAAATTTATTGGATCAGATAGGTTTTAAGTATACATTTCTATGATACAAGATTCTGTATATTGGACTGTGTGCCCCCCACCCAAAGTCAAATAATTTTTTGTCAACATATACTAGGCTCCCTTCACCCTCACCCCTTCCCTCCCCTGGCAACCACCACATTGCTGTTTGTGTCCACTAGTTTCAGTTTTATATCCCACATATGAGTGAAATCATATGACTCTTACCTTTTTCCGACTGACTTATTTCACTTAGCATAATATTCTGAAGGTCCACCCATGCTGTCACAAATGGCAGTATTTCATCTTTTCTTGTGGTTGAGTAGGACTCCATTGCTTATATGTACCACATCTTCTTTATCCAGTCCTCAATGAAGGACACTTTGGTTGTTCCAATGTCTTAGCCACAGTGAATAATGACACAATGAACATAGTGGTGCATTTCATTGGGAATACATGTTTTCGAGCTTTTCGGATATATACCCAGGAGAAGGATTGCTAGTCATATAGTTCCTCTTTTCTCAGTGTTTTGAGGAATCACCAGACTGTTTCCCATAGTAACTTTACCAGTTTGCATTCCCACCAGCAATGAATGAAATCCTTTTCTCCACAACCTCTACAACACTGTTATTATTTGTCTCGTTAATAATAGCTATTCTAACAGGTGTGAGGTGGTATTTCATTGTAGTTTTGATTTGCATTTCCTTAATTCAGGGATGGGAACATCTGGCCCTGCAGGCCATATCTTTTGGCCTAGCCCTACCAAGGCAATTGCAGGTGGGACTCGAAATTCAATATATCTAGGATCTTTTTTCATAGCAACATAGTGTTTAAGTTGATCATTTTATATGGCCCGTGAATGATGTTATAAATATCCAAATGGCCATTGGCAGAAAAAAGGTTCCCCACCTCTGCCTGAATTGCTGGTGAGGCTGAACATATTTTCATTCATCTGGTGGCCACTGTACGTCTTCTTTGAAGAGGTGTCTCTTTAGGTCCTCTACCCATTTTTAAAATTGGGTTGTTGGTTTAGTGTTGAGTTTGATGAGTTCTTTGTATATTTTAGATATTTAACCTTTGCTGGAGCTATTGTTTGCAAATATCATCACCCATTCTGTCAGCTGCCTCTTTGTTGTCGGTTTCTTTTGCTGTGGCAGAAGCTTTTTAGTTTGATGTAGTCCCATTCCATTATGTTTGCCTTTACTTCCCTTGCCTTTGGGAAGTAAGATGTTCTCTACAACCAAGGTCCATAAGTTTGGTAGCTATATTTTCTTCCATGTAATTTATTGTTTAAGATCTTGTATTTAGGTCTTTGACCCATTTTGAATAACTTTTTGTACACGGGGACAAACTATAATCTAGTTTCATTCTTTTGCAAGTGGCTTTCCAGTTTTCCCAGCACTATTTACCGAAGAGGCTTGCTTTTCTCCATTGTGTGTTTCTGGCTTCTTTGCCTAAAATTATCTGCCCATATTTATATGGTTTTATAATTGGGTTCTCAATTCTGTTCCATTGATCTGTGTGTCTGTTTTTCTGCCAATTCCATGCTGTTTTGATTATTATAGCTCTGTAGTATAATTTAAATTCAGGTAGTGTGATACCTCTGGCTTCATTCTTTTTTCTCAGGATTGCTTTGGCTACTCAAATCTAATAAAATTTATTTAATAAGATTTTCTAAAATCTGATTCTATGTCTTTAAAAGTGACATTGAGTTTTGATGTGGATTGCATTAAATCTGTATATTGCTTTAGCTAATATGGTCATTTTAATTATGTTGATTCTTTCAATCCATGAACACATAATATTTTTCCAGTATACGTCTTTTACAATCTCTTTTAATAATGTTTAGTGGCCTGGCTAGTATGGCTCAGTTGGTTAAGTGTGGTCCAGTGCACCAAGTGGTCGCTGGTTTAATTCCAGTCAGGGCACATGTCTTAGTTCCGGGCTCAGTCCCCAGTAGGGGATGTGCAGGAGATTTATTTTGTTTTTTCTCCTCCTTTTTAATTTTTATATCTAGGTAGTACTACAGATAAGTTAAAAGTTAAAACTAAGGCAGTTGCCTTTAAGAACATGGTGTTGACTAGGTGTTACAGATGTGGTTGACAAATTCTCATTTCATCTTAGTCTTGTGATATCGCACCTTCGCAGACACCAGTAATAGAAAATCGAGCCAGTTATTCCCCTGATGATACAAACAGTTCCCAGAGACCCAGGGTGACTGTATTGTTCTTCTTTCTTTCTGAAAAGTAAATGCAATCCTGAAGATGATCCTATTACATCATATTAGTCTAACAAGTGTTATTTAAAATCTGAACATATATATATATATATATATATATAACTTTTTAACATTAAATCCTATCAAAGAGCTATATTAATTTTTATTTATTTTATATTACTTTGTTTAATTTGTCAAAGTTACATTATAATTTTAATGAAGGCTAAAATTATTTCCTAAAATGACATAATCTACGATGTTGTTTCATTCCATGTCTCAGTAATTCCAATATAGTTGTACAGGTGAAACTGAAGCATAGTGGTCCCTCCTTTGGAAAAACTGCTGTTTGAGACTGCTGTTTGAGTTACTGGGTTATTTTTAGATAGTCTCTTATTCTATAAAATATAACTTTGTTTTTAGCTTGAATAATAGAAAAGATAAACTTACCTGTCTGATCTTGCCAGCTAGCCATCAAAAGGGGCTGATACACTGATACTGATATTAATTCACATATTCTGACAAGTGTTTGTTCATCCAAGGTTACAGGTGTCCATATAGATATGATATGTACTCAAAGTTACAACTTGTCTGTATAGATATGACAGGTGTTTGATTAGATATGATATGTACTTAAGGTTACAAGCTGTCTTACATAAAGAACTAGAAGAATATAAAAAGGAAATACTCCCTCCAGTATTTGACAGAGGTAATCTGCTCTGAACCTGCGCACAATAAAGATGACTCCTAACTGACTGGCTGATGAAGGTGTCTTGTCCAGCTTGCTGTTTTGCATTACAACAAAACCAGATTAAAATAATCAACAGCCACACTAAGGAAAAAACACCCCATAAAAAATGTGTGTGTGTGTGTGTGTGTGTGTGTGTGTGTGTGTGTGTGTGTGTAGGTTAAAAGAAGGTCTGTGTGGATGGATGGATGGATATGAGCCTTGGCTATTTCTAACACAATCAGTAGCCATGTGCTCACTCCCTGGGTGGCTGTTTGGTATAAGCAACACTAACTCCTCTAAAATACATCCACAGATTTCTGATAGTTAAGAGTCTATCCAGGCTTGTCCATGGCAGTGAACATGTCTGTGACTAAATGTCACCCTGTTTGTGATGTCTCGTCAGTAGATAAGAACAAGTTTGGTTCTGCCTCATTGCTCTTGTGAGGCATATAATTTCCATAGTAATTTTTTTTTTTCATAGCAACTACTCGAAGTTGAATCTCTTTCATTTTCTCAAGAATAATTTTTTTTCTCTCAGAAGTATTGACAATTCTGTTATTGCCTTGTATCTGTTAATTTTCATCTAACAGGGACTGGGTTTGTTTTAATGGAGCATAATTGAATCAGATTCACAATGGAAGTACATTTTCTACAACATGAAAACCAAATTCATGTTGGCCTTGCCTTATAGGCCCAGTGCTCAGCACACACATTAAGCACTCAAAAGACCACTAGTAAAAAGTGGTAGAAAAGTGTAACTTGTGAAGTTAAAAAAAATCCTTTTGTGTTCAATCTATAGGTCAATATTTTAAGTTGAAATAGTCCACATAATACACAAGTGGAATACTGTAGATTGCTGAAAGTGGTTGTCTTTGCCATTTTACTCAATGTGTTACATAAATTGTTTTCTATGATAACTTGCACGGGTCAGCTAAGTCACCCTTTGAAGGTGTTTCCCTGGTGTTTTCATTGGTTTGCTTTCTCTCAGACTACAGTTACAGACACACATGTGCCTTTCCCAAACTGTTTACCCTCTGACTTACTGAAAACACCTTGAATCTATCCAGCTGGATATGGGGTGATGGATTATTAAGATATCATTCTTGGTGATACAAAGAGTGCTTTAAAAATCATTCTAGCAAGTCATAGATTGATCCTCACAGGAGGTTTGAAGAAAATGTTGTCTAAAGATGCAAATGGAGTTTCAGCCCTTTACTAATTCAATTGTTCATTCGCCAAATATTTATGGAGAACCAATTATGATGTAATCCTATATTAGCCAACTTGCCTCATTGCTTCATTTTTCGCTCACTCCTGCAAAATACACTGTAGATAAATGATCTGAACTGTTAGACTAATTTTGCAGATGCCTCATTTTTAGGCTTATATTGCCAAGGTAACATTTTTTAGTTTAAGAAGGGTACAAATCTATAAATTTTAAGAAAATATATTTGGGATAATAACGGATACCAGTGATACTGTGGCTTTTCATGTTGATGCTGTAACTAAAAAGGTATTCTTTTAGCATCCATTTAGGAGCAGCTCATTTTTTCTCAACCACCCAAAACATGTTTCTTAATCAGTTTTAGAATACTACCCCATGACCCCATCGATAAGATAAGCCTTTGAGTTCTGGCAATCCCTGGAAAGCTTGTCTTATTCAATATTCGTCCATTTAAGAAAGCGTGTCAGAAAGGTCGAGTGAGTTATAAGAATGCAACCTGGGATCCTACTCTCGGTTATATTTGTGAAGGCAAACAATTTCCAAACATGAGTGGTAGCAATATGATGTAATGCACCCCACACCTGACTATTACAAAGTGTGTCTGCTGGCTCTCTGTAATTAAGAGCTCCCAGTCTGGGCTTCATCAATTGAAGTGAAGACTTGCTAGTGTCTCTATCTGATGACAGTTTTCTCTTTAGCAATGTCAGCAGCTACCTTACTTTGTCTGCCGCTAATTGACCCAGCTCCTCGCAACGATCCAAAGTAGGCTGCTTCTGAAGATTCCGGCCCATCTCAGCTTCCAAGATCAATCAAAATAAAAGTAACACGTCAACCAGAGCTTCCAAATTCAATGTCATCAGGGACCCACCAGCATGATGTCTTAAAATGCGAAGCAACCTGCTATGGCCGAGTGGCTCAGTTATTTAGAGCAATGGTTGCAGGTTTATTAGTAATTCCTTATCAGGGCACTAACCTACCTAGGTTATGGACTCAATCCCCAGTGAAGTTGCATATGGGAAGCAACCTATCAATGATTCTCTCTTATGCCAATGCTTCTTTCTCTCACTCTCCCTTTCTCTCTCTCTAAAATCAATAAAAACATATCCTCAGGGGAGGATTTTTGAGGCAACTTGTGTAAGGTCATAGTGAATATTATAACTATGGCAAACTTGAGACTATATTCGGAATCCAGATATTTTATTTTATTTTATTGTTTTGCACAATGTGAAGGCCATCAAAATATCTGCTGGGCTGCCCGTGTGCAGCCTTTGACACTGGCTAATACTGTATATTCTGTCCACACACTGTTCCTCTATCATGCTGCAAACCTGAGACTTTTTTGGATCCCTACAGCTTCTTACTGCCCAAGTTGTACTATTCCACTGACCTCCCCCAACCTGTCACTTTGGCTGCCCTAGTCCATGGAACACGGTATGCTGGAAGCTGGTCCTAGCCAGCATCTGGACCCTCCCTAAGTCACAGTATCTCAGGACTCCCTTTCATCGGACCCACGGCAGACCCAGTCATGGGACTGAGCTACGAAGCCTGTCCCAGGCCCGTACATTGGCCGCCTGGTATTCTGTTTGCTGGTTCTCCTTGCTCTCCTTGTAGCTACAACTTTGCCTGTATTTGTAACCAGGCATCAGACATCAATGGCAATTTCTCCAGAAGGCGACCATGAACTCTCTGACCCCTGAGTGTTCTCTCACCCAGGTGAGGACTAGAGGCTGCACCTTGGCTCTCTATACATGCAGCCAGGCATCAAAACCTACATACTGCTTCCGTAAGGTCCTTCAGATTAGCACCTAGAGCCCAAAAGCTTCTGAGAGAGTAGATTTTCTGGATCCACCGTTCTTACGTTTTCCAACAAACATTGTTTCTGAGTCCACCAAAATTACAGTTTAAGGGAGAATAAACCTTAAGGAAGCAATAGGCCTTCACTTTGCCACTCATCAGATTATGCCAGTTTCCGTCACATTTTAAAAATGATGGAGAGTCCTGGCCAGTGTTTCCTAGTGGTTAGAGCATCAGACCTGAGTACCTAAGGATCACATATTTAATTTCAGGTCAAGGGTAAGTACCTGGGTTGCAGGTCTGATCCCCACCCCCGTTGGCTGTGTGAGGGAGGCAACCAATTGATGTGTCTCTCTCACATCCGATGTTCTCTCTCTCCCTCTCTCCCTCCTCCCCTCCCTTCTCTTTCTCTAAAACGCAGTGGGAAAAATATCCTGGAGTGAGGATGAACAACAACAAAAATGACGCAAAGCTTGGTGTTGGCCATGAGCTGAAAAGACATCCATAAAATATAGACCAGGATATTCTGCTAAGCTGTCCATTTTTGCACTACGTGATTGCCAAGGTTAAGAAACATACTATAAATACTTTTTTACACCTCAGCAACTTTGCAACATATATCTATCAAATTACTTTGGGAAAATATTAGAACAGCTGTCACAATGAGGCAAAATATAATAAGACATCAACCTCATGATAAGAAAAGCCTGTTAGCAGCAATTTTCTCCAATTAGAGTGTTCAAATTCTCTATCGCTAGAACACTAATCACTGAAAATAATATCCCACTTCTGCCTTCTGAGCGTGTAATCCTCCAGAAGCCACAACACAGGACTCCAAAATAGTTTCAAGTTTTCTGGAAATCAAGCTACAACTGAATATTAAAAGAATGTGATATGCATTAATTGTGGAGCAAGAGAAATTTTAAAAATTTAAAAAATTAATTCAAAGAAAAAAATTAAAGAATAAGTGGCTTTTTCATAAGGCTGTAAAAATTCCTAAAAAAAAAAAAAAAAAAAACTGAGGTAAAAAAAAAAAAAATTCCCAGCCCAAATCTTCAAAATACCCCCTGCTTTATGCAAACGGATTTACTCACTATACCCGATAATCATTGTCCCTGTTTTTCCTGGGGCACCCAGTACTCCCTGCCCACAGCCTCCCAGTGGAGCTCAAGTCCAGCAGAGGGAGCTATAAACCTGCTAGAGCTTTCACATCTAGAGCCCCAAAACAGAGTGACACAGTGGTCACTTGGGGTGTGGCCAGATGAAAGTAGGGTTGCCTAATTAGGGATTGGGGGTTGGGGGAGGGACCTCCAATAAATTTGAATTTCAGACCAACAACAAATAACAATGTCGTAGCACGAGTATGTTTCATGAAATACTTGAGACATACCACAGTTTTTTTCATTCAAATCTAACTAAAGATCACATATTTTATCTGGCAGGCCTAGTTGAAAAGCCATTGCTCACAGAGGGTAAGAAAGAACCATGAACAGTAAAGAAACAGAACCTTTTTTATCAAAACCGGGTGGAAATAGGGGAAGGAACTAGAGAGTGAGACCAGCCTCTCGGTGATGGCACCGCCCACCAGGTCAGGTGATCAAATGTCTGCTGGGAGTGCAGAGCTGTGGGGTGGTGGGGATGGGGCATATGAGCAGTAGGTTCGGGAAGGACTGCCCTAGAACCCTAAGGGTGTCTGCAGCCTGGGAGTCCTATTATTTGATTTACCTGTTCTATCTGATATTATGAACTTGACCCTCAGAGATAGAGCAGAGGCTTCAGAACATTCCTCTGTCTCACGCAAGGGAACAGGGTGTCAGAGAGTTGAAGTTCAGAGGAACTCGGTGGATATTTGAGGTACAGGTACCTTGGAGGTAAGCCCGGTCTTTGAAATGTGCTGTGGGTCAAAGGGCCCAGGAACAGAGCAGGACCGGCTCTGTCTGATTGCATCCGCAGGGAGAGCCCGGTGCCTCTTGAAGAAAGGGGCTGAGTTTTACTTACATTGACTTCCCAAGACCTGAGACAAGCCTGTCTCAGATCAGCTACCTGTGTATGTTGATTTGACGTTTTGTGGTTATGAGACTAAAATATGTTTTCCAAAAGAAAAAAAGGGGGCCTTTCTGAGCCTCCTAAACTATATTTTTGTTTCAAAAATGATTAATAAATCAAAATGTAATTCAGTTAATTTTTAAAAGTAGGGAAGTAATCTGGTAAAAAAAAAAAAAGTTACATCTTTTGATAATATAAAGTTGAAATATTTTACTTTGAACACTGAAAACCATCTCTGTGAAAGACCAAACACTCCTGGCTTACAGAACATGTCTAGCTATACTCTGTGATATGTTCATGTGACCACAATTATAGTAGTGGACTAGAGGCCTGGTGCATGAAATTCATGCACAGGTGTTGGGGGTGTCCCTCAGCCCAGCCTGCACCCTCTCCAATCTGGGACCTCTCGAGGGATGTCCAGGACTGCTGGCTCCCAACTGCTCACCTGCCTGCCTTCCTGATTGCTCCTAACCACTTCCCTGCCAGCCTGATTGATGCCTAACTGTTTGCCTGCCTGTTTTCCCCTAACTTTCCTCTTCTGTTGGCCTGGTCACCCCTAACTTCCCTCTCCTGCAAGCTTGATCACCCACAACTGCCTCTCCTGTAGGCCTGGTCCCCCCCGCCCCCCCGAACAGCCCTCCCCTGCAGGCCTGGTCACCCTTAACTGCCCTCCCCTGCAGGCTTGATGGCCCACAACTGCTCTCCCTTGCAGGCCTGGTTCCTCCCAATGGCCTTCTCCTGCTAGCCATCTTGTGGTGGCCATCTTGTGTCCACATGGAGGCAGGATCTTTGACCATATGGGGGCAGCCATCTTGTATGTTGGAATGATGGTCAATCTGCATATTACTCTTTTATTAGATAGGATAGATGCCTGGTACATTGGTGGGAGCCAGCTGATTTGCCCTCAAGGGTGTCCCGGATCAGGATAAGGGTTCTTTTGGAGTGTGGGGTGGCCTGGGTAAGGGGCCTATGGTGGTTTGTAGGCTTGCCACGCCCCCCAATGACCTAAGCAGAGGCCCTGGTATCTGGGATTTCTTTATCTTCTGCAACTGAAACTTTGTAGCCTGGAGCAGAGCAAAACCTTCTGCTTGTTCAGTGACGGCAGCCATTTCTGTTGGAATTTATTTACCTTCTATAATTGAAACTTTGTAGCCTGGAGTGGAGGCCTAGGACAGCCAGGGCTGCAGAAGCTTGGCTTCCTCCATCACCAGGGACAACCCTAGCCTCCTGCTCTCTCCAGCTCCGTGGCTGTCACCATTTCTATTGGGATTTATCTATCTTCTATAATTGAAACTTTGTAGCATTGAGTGGAGGCTTAGGCCAGCAAGAGCAGGCGGAAAGTGTGGCTTCCTCTATTACTGGGAAAACTCAAGCCTCCTTCCTGCTCTTTCCATGACCGCAGCCATCTTTGTTGGGGTTTATTTGCATATTTGCTCCTGATTGGTTTGTGGGTGTTGCTTGTGGGTGTGGTGGAGGTATGGTCAATTTGCATATTGCTCTTGTATTAGATAGGATGAGAGAAATACCATGTGAAGGAACACTGGGTCTTGTGTTGTTAGAATAATGCCCCACCTTTTTCTCCCCTCATCTCATGTCTCTAGCCGAGAGACTTGGCTTGGATGTCTGTGAGACTCAAGTGTATAAATAGCACATCCTTTCTACCAAACAGACAGCATAATCCACAAGGAAGACTGGTGCTTCCACCTAAGAGGATTAACCCCAAACATCATTTTTAGCATAAGCTATTCTGAGAATAATAAATGACATGAAATTAGGGGCATTAGTCAAAGCAAAAGCTTTAGCTTATTTCATAAGCTTTATCTTTTACTATAATGCCCAGACTGTCTGGGTTACATGAAAATTAACTTAGCAGATGTAGCTTAAATTATCTTCTAAAATTTATTTTACTACACTTGTATGAGAATATATTTTAAATTGTTTCAAAATTGAGCATTTCTTACGGTGTTAAATAATAGATCAACATTATACTAATCCCTATTAGTTGGCATCTTCCAACATAATGACAAAATGGGATTGTATTCTTAGAAGAAATGTTACTTCTTGCAGAGAAGTCACCAAATGTATAGTATTGGGAACTATTCAGGTGAAAACAGAAAGATACATCAGACGGATATCATAGTTTTTTAGGAAACTTGACACAATCTTATTTTTTAGTAGGTATGGTAGATATAATGGTTTCCTCATAATATTCTATCTGTTGCTATGTCCTAAATCTGTGGTCAGCAAACTGCGGCTCTTTGGCCCCTTGAGTGTGGCTCTTCCACAAAATACCAGTCTTGGCAAGTCTATTTTGAAGAAGTGGTATTAGAAAAAGTTTAAGTTTAAAAAATTTGGCTCTCAAAAGAAATTTCAGTCATTGTACTGTTGATATTTGGCTCTGTTGATTAATGAGTTTGCCGATCATTGTTCAATGTTTCATAATAGGCTTTTAGGAAAGAAGAAATCATGTTGCTTTGATCACATGCATACTTTGATGAGCTTTACATATAGGTCAAAATATGTGATACATATTGTCTTTAGTTATACAATAACCATCTTCTCTGATGTTTCTATATTCACTCAATTACAAATAAAAAAAATATTTTAATGTTATCAAAATGGCTTTGGATTTTTAAAACGTGTAGGGTTCTTCATCCTCATAAATCTTTCTACCACCGTCTTCTTCTTCTCTCCTTTAAATTTTATGGAAAAGCTGTTTAAAATTACCAACTCTGTCAAAAGGGTACTAGCTTTATTGAGGTGATCACTTTGTAAGACATAAGAATGTAATCACTATGCTATATACCTAAAATTAATACCTTGTATGTCAACTCTAATTGAAAAATAAATAAATTTTAATCAAAAATAAAATGTTTCTTCCCTGGCCAGAGTGGCTCAGTGGTTAAAGCATCGGTCCATGCACTAAAGGGTGGTGGGTTTGATTCCCAGTCAAGGGCATGTGCCTAGGCTGCAGGTCTGATCCCGGCCTCGGTCAGGCAGCCAGTTGATATGTCTCTCTCACATCAATGTTTCTCTCCTTTTGCCTCTTCCCTTTTCCTCCTTTCTTCCTTTCCATTCTCTTAAAATATCCTCAGGTGAGGATTAACCACAAATAAAATAAACTTTTAAAAAATAAGTAAGTAGAATCGCTACCTTCTCTCAGTTACCCTTCATTCACCCCTACCATGCTCTATGACTTGTTCCATTAAGGCTAACATCCTCGTCTTGATTGTCTTATTACCCAGTTATCTTTAAGTTTCCGTAATCTGATGTTTATTGGGTTTCTTTCTTTAGAACCCACTTTTGAGCCATTTTCCCTTGACATTTTACTCTAGCCTATTTTACCCGTGTCTAATATCTTTATGTAGAGATTACTCGTTGCAGCAATACTTGGACCGCTGATTGTATCTGTACAGTGGAATACCAGGCAAGTATTTTAAAATATAAAGTAAATTGCAATCATCTGGAAATATCAAGTTGCACAAAAGTAACCCAATCTTCTTAAAAAAAAAAAGAATTATCAATAGCAATAAATATGCGGAGAGTAGGAAAAGATAGAGGAATATGCACTAATCTTTGCCAAAGGTTGTTTTGTGGAATGGATTATATAGCACAGTTAGCTTCTAAATTGTGTATTTATATCATTGTACATTTTATACAAATATTCATTACTTTGATGGCTGTGAAACATGAAAGAGAAAGTGAGATATAGAAAAATAGGCTTCATTGTGTTGTCAGATTGATTAAATGATATAGCATTTGGCATTGTCTGTAGTAAGCCTATAACAAATGGTAGCTATTATTATTACCTCACTGCACCTGAGTAGCTTCATTATTCTTCTCCCAATTCTAAAATGTTTCTGTTTCTCAAGGTTGCAGGGCGGGTCTTTCTTATTACTTTACACACCTCCCTCTCCCTACCATGCCAGTGACTCACACCTTTCTAGCCAATTACCCTGAGGAGCCCCAGACCCCCTTCCACAGTGTCCAGCATATTTTTCCTTGTAGACACTTCAGGCCCAAAAATACAACATAAATAAAACTGAAGTCATCGTCTTGAGCTTCTATAAGGACTCTGCCTTTGGGCTCCATATTTCAGTGAGTGGTGCCATCATCACGTCAGTGCACAAGCCGGACACCTGAAGGCCAACCACTGTTATGTCACCATCCTTTACAATGGATCTCTGGCCCAGTCATTTCTCCTCCTTTATCTCCTTCATCCCTATCCTTCTAAAGCCCATCCACATCCATCCAACCCCAATGCCATTCTCTTGGTCAGGCCCTTTATGATATCTGTAACCACCTCGTATTGGGCTCATGGCCCTGGCTTTATAGCATTCTAACCCATTTATTCAAGAAGCAGTTATGGGAAAAGTTTACTACCATTGGGGAGAAAAGTAAGTAAATTTGGAATCACAGCTCTGTTTCCACCAGTAACAGCTTTATTATGCTTATTTCATATAATACCATACAAAAATATTCACATTCCATTTTTAAGAACATAAGCTTTTCTTATGCAATAATGTTATCAGATGATAATGATAGTATAGGGAAGGGGTGGGTCTTGAAGGCAGTAGATGAAAATCAGTGGGAATGGGTGATTTCGGGAAGGCTTTCTGGAGAAGTGAAACTTGAGCTTAAACTTAAAGTATGAGTAGGTATTGATTGGACAAACAGGAAGAGGAGAAGTGTCCTAGGCAGAAAGCACTATTTTCAATGTCCTAGAGACCAGTCTTTTTAGCATAAAACATTCTGCTCTAGTGCAGCTGAAATGTGGTATCAGGGTTAAAGTAACAAAGGCAGATTCCTGTAAACTGTTTTAAGGTGATTAGATTCTGTACTAAGGAGAATGGAAGCCATTGCATGATTTAAAGCAAGAAAATCATGAAAGATGATCATGCTGTCCAATGATGCCAGTCCCTGCCTTTCAACCTGAGTGAACTTTGTATCTCCTTCTTGAGATCTTTCAATAGATCTCTAGCTCCCTCAGCTTAAAGCCAAGTATTATCTGGCTCTTGCTTACTTCTCTACTCCTCATATCATTCACTCAGCTTCAGAAAAGAAAATCTCTTAACACATCCTTAAAAGCAAGAATATCATGCAATCTTCTTACTAAGGCTTGGCACCCTATGTTCCACACTCTGTTCCCTAACCCTGGTACAGTGGTTGGCAAACTGTGGCTTGCGAGCCACATGCGGCTCTTTGGCCCCTTGAGTGTGGCTCTTCCACAAAATACCATGGCTGCGGTGAGTCTGTTTTGAAGAAGTGGCGTTAGAAGAAGTTTAAGTTTAAAAATTTTGGCTCTCAAAAGAAATTTTAATCGTTGTACTGTTGATATTTGGCTCTGTTGACTAATGAGTTTGCCGACCACTGCCCTGGTACATTCTTATTCTATCCCTCTTCACTGTAGTGGTAACCACTACTAACCATTCTGAACTCATCTGGTAATCAACTTCATTATACAACCCACCCACCTCTGTCCAAGCTGATCCATGTTCTGTACTAAAAACTCTAAATCATAACTCATTGTATATGTCCCAGTGTCATTTTCTGCTTTTTTTTTTATCTTGCTTCCTAGTGTGCACAAGTTGTGTAAAGTTAGGGTTTTATCTTGTAGGAATGTGACAAATATATGTTGAATTAATGAACAACAGCATTTGGTTTTCTTGTTTAGAGAGTATATCAGGTTTCTCAAGTAATTCAAAAGCTCAAATAAATATATCAAGAAATATTATAATAGCAGCAATCTATCACATGTAAAAAATCACTTTATGAATTACATGTTAGAAATTGCATTTGTAAGAGTCAATATACAAGATATTAGTTATTAGTTATGTCTTTCTTACATACTGTGCTATTAGGTTAAGCTATTTTAAATCTCTTAACCACCTTTTCTTTACTTATAAATATTGTTAGATGATTTCTAACATTTCTTTTAAATTTAAAATTCTCTGTTCAGATAATAGCATTAAATGAAAACCAAATATATGTAAAGTTCAAATGTTCCCTACACTATTTAACTAGCAACATGGTTTGTTTACTTCTATTCAGTTGTGTAAAATGGAGTAAAGGAAAAAAATATATCTCTATAAGGCATCAGGACTTGACTACATATCTTTCATACTCTTCTGATAAATCAGTTTGTTTTTGTGATTTTTGCTACCAAGTGGAAAATGTAATTCTTAAATAAAATTGAAGTGAAAGACAATTTGTCTTGACTGTAAACTGTGTCTTGCAATTCCCTCAATCTACTCCTTCAATATACTCTTAGTGATTCAATCCTAATCACTATGATTCAATCTTAGATAGAAATTGACTTATCAATTGAATGGTCTTTTTCTCTGGCTCTCTGCGTCTTATTAGTACCATTTCATGCATTACCTTCTTTGATTAGAACAATGTGAAAGCTGGCATGGAGAATTTAAAACATTGCTTTTATACTTCTTCAAATGAGTATGATTTAATGTCAGCATGTTGCCATCTGGCTATAGATCTAAAATTCCCAGTTTCAAGGTACTATCACCTTTAAGAATCTGTCCACCAACTGTCAGGGCCGAATTAAAAGCAATTCATCACCTGAGCATCCTGACTGTCCCAGAATGGGCATTGATTAGGTACCAATTAAAGCAGACATGACTCACACTGAATGGAAATCCATGGACTCTGTCTGTAGCGTAAGCATGGTCCTCCCCTTACTCTCTGGAGAAATGGAGCTGTGAGGATGGTTGGGGAGAGTGGCAGGCTCCGTGTGTGTGACAGCGCGGTATTAGAACTCCGGAAAACTGAGGATGGTTCAAAAGAAACACCAGGCACAGGCCCGCGTGTATGCCCCACCCCAACGCCCCCTTAGCTGGCAGCTTTCCTGGAGAGGGAGCACTGCGGTGATGAGCCCAGGGAGTTCCAGGGCTTTTCCGAGGAGGAGGAAGTCTGCACGAAGGGGAGCACCTGGGTGAGGGACAGAAAGGCGTGTGCCCCTCAGGGAAAGGATTGAACTCCAAGCTTTTAAAGCGCTGGGTGTTGGTGTATCCCTCCCCATCCCTGCACAACAGTGGGAATGTCACAGCAGGTTCTCCCACCCTGCTTTGATACACTCAAAGATTCCCCAATAGCATTTTTAAAACAGAAAAAAATAAATGATCAGGTTCTACATGGTGAGTTTCATAGCATTAGAATAACGACAGCAAAGGCCTTAAATCTCGCCAGCTCCATTTATTAGATGCTGTAAACCTTTTATGGTTGACACAGACAATAGAGTATTGCAGTGTGATGAAATGAGCAGCCACCCTGGTGCCTGACACAGCTCTCTGGGGGCATGTGAGCTCAGTAAACTTGATCGCAATCATGAACATGGCTGCCTTGACTAAAAAGCTGACTATATGCCAATTCCCCACAGAAATTATTTAAGGTATTAAACATAACACACTTAGAAAAACTGCCAACTATAACCTTATATTCTCTTATTTTTATTTGTAATATTTTTCTATTATCAATAGTAATACTACACATATATCAATCTTCCTTTGAGCTTTTTGATAAACAAAAGAAAAGGAAAATCTATGTTGATTGTTTTAGACCTGATTCTTGTTTCTTTTTTATATTCTTCAGGCTCTTGATACAAATTACAGCCCACTAGTTCAATATTTTGGCTTCTTTTCCACTCGTTTTTTTTCCTCTGTCCTCACTTACTTATCCCTCAAAGTACTTGTTTTATTCTGAACGTGACCGTTTTTACCTATGACAGGATTGCACACTCTTAAAGGGCAGTGCCCATGGTGTTTTCATCTTTGCATTTCTCACAGCAACAACCACAAAAACTGGTACTCTCCAAAAGACGAAATATTCTGTGTCTAATTGAACTGAGTTCAACGTAACCAGTCTAAAACAATCATCTAGGGAAAAACATGATTGTAGCCAATCACTGTGATTACCATGAATAACCAACAGTCAGCAGGAGTCCATGGAGAAGATCCATGTAATCCCTGTCAGGCAGCAATGTGTCTTAAACACACAGGCTGTAAACTAGATGCAAAGCATAGCACTTTTCTTACTATTACTACAAAATGAAACTGTCAATTATGTGGTGCTCTACTGATGAAAAACTAAAATGTCAAGTGATCTAAAATAAAGGTATATTTTATATACATGACTAGTGGCCTGGTGCACTGATTTGTGCACATTGACAGGAAATTAACCTCTTTGCTTCCGGGGTGCGTCACCCGAGAACTGCCGCTGCCAAGTCACTGCAGCTTGGCAGCTCCTCTATTGAACATCGGCACCCTGGTAGTCAGTGCGCATCATATGTACTGGCCGGTCAGAGAGTCGGGCAGTAACTTAGCCTTTCATGCATATATATATATATATATATAATTAGTTCCCCTGTGCATGGATTTGTACACGTTGAAAAGGAATTAATTAGAAGGTGGCCAGAGAGGCAGGACTGGGAGAGATGGGTTTGAAACGCCCTGAGCCAACCTTCCATAGTCCCTCCTTGGCTGGCCGCACCTGGGGCAGCACCGTGGCTCTAAGGGTGTCTGCAGAGTGAGCAGGGTCCCTTGGGCAGGTGAACTGCCTGGCCTGTGGGGATCAGGCCAAAAGCAGCTCTCTGACATCCCCTGAGAGGTCCCGGATAACGAGAGGAAAGTTCTTGGCTGATGCACCCAGAATCGGATTTCCTCCTCTCTGGTTCTGGGGTGCGTCACCGGAGAACCACTGCTGCCAAGTCACCATAACTCCGCAGCTTGGGTGTTGAGCTTCTCTACCCTGGTGGTCAGTGCACATCCTACCTACCAGCCGGTCGGATAGTCGGATGGTCAGATGGTCACTTAGCCTTTTATATATATATATATATATATATATATATATATATATATATACACACACACTCTAGAGGCTTGGTGCACAAAATTTGTGCACGGGGGCCGAGGGTTATCCCTCAGCCCAGGCTGCACCCTCTCCAATCTGGGACCCTTTGAGGGATGCTATTGTTTCTAAATAGCTACCGATTCAAAGTCGGTTGAGCAAAATATTTAGTAAAGTAACACAAGTTTATATTTATTACACAATCTTGTACAGATGTCTTTAATTCATTTTTTACATTCTTGTCTTTCCATTTAACACATTTATTTGGTGCCTACCATGCTGAAGGCTCAATAAAAGATGCTTTAATACTTTCTATTTGAGGTTTATGCAGTCAATTTGCATTCTTTATATTTTGCATCCTTGTAGCAACCCAGTGTCACATAATTCAGTTCTCAATAAGTTTTAGTTCCCTCTCTGTCCTTGTATACTGACACTCAGCATTTCTTTCTCCACATACCCTTAAACTTACCAAGAAAAGTGCTTGCTGTTTCTTATGTCTTAAGGTAAAAACAAATAAATTTCACATAGTTCTCAGGAGGAAAGAATACAATTTCTCCACCAGGAAAATGTTATTTCTTTTTTCCTAGTAATAAGACTAGTCTAAATTCCTTATTAATTCCCACCCTCATGCCCCAGTTCCAATTTTTCTGTAAAATTTTAAATTTACATGCTTAGAAGAACTATTGATTATTGTGTTGTTTAAAAACTGGGGTTTCACCCTAACTGGTTTGGCTCAGTGGAAAGAGTGTCGGCCTGTGGACTCAAGGTTCCTGGGTTCGATTCTGATCAGGGGCATGTACCTTGGTTGCAGGCATATCCCCAGTCGGGGGAATGTGGGAGGCAGCTGACCCATGTTTCTATCTCACTGATGTTTCTAACTCTCTGTTCCTCTCCCTTCCTCTCTGTAAAAAAATCAATAAAATATATATTTTTTAAAATAGGGTCTCAAAACACAGGATCCAGAGCTGACAGTTCATGTTTAAGACCAGAAAGAGTGTTCCCCCAGAAAATGCTACAGACTATATTTTGGCAGTAGTTTTTACATAAAAAAAGGAGAAAGTTACTCACATAGTAGGCACTGGATAATAGGTACTGGACCAGACCACTGGGTTTAAGTCAGCCAAAAATATATACTGAGTGGCCAGGTTATTATGATATTATGATCTCTAAACGCATAATAATCTGGCCACTCGGTGTGTGTGTGTGTGTGTGTGTGTGTGTGTGTGTAATCCTATCTAAAAGAGTAATATGGAAATTGACCATCACTCCAGCACACAAGATGGCTGCCTCCATGTGGACACAAGATGGTTGCCACAAGATGGCCAGAAGGGGAGGGCAGTTTGGAAGGACCAGGCCTGCAAGGGACAGCTATTGTAGGTGATCAGGCCAACAGGGGAGAGCAGTTGGGAGAGACCAGGCTTGCAAGGGTGGGAAGTTAAGGGTGACCAGGCCAGCAGAGGAGGAAAGTTGGGGACAATGGAGCCTGCAGAAAAGGGCGGTTGGGGGGACCAGGCCTGCAGGGAAGAGCAGTTAAGGATGACCAGGCCAGCAGGGGAGGGCAGTTAGGGCAATAAGACTGGCAGATGAGCAGTTAGGCATCAATGAGGCTGGCAGGGGAGTGGTTAGGGGATGATCAGGTTGGCAGGTAGAAGTGGTTAGGGGCAATCAGGAAGGAAGGCAGGTGAGTAGTTGGGAGCCAGCAGTCCTGGATTGTCAGAGGGATCCTAGGTTGGAGAGGGTGCAGGCTGGGATGAAGGTCACACACCCCTGTGCACAAATTTCATGCCCTAGACCTCTAGTATATATATTAGAGGCCTGGTGCATGAATTTGTGCATGGGTGGGGTCTGGCCACCCTGGCCATGGGGAGAGGACAGGAGCAATTGGCCACCTGACTGCTGGTTGAACTTCTGGTAAAGGGAACAATTTGCACATTAGCCTTTTATTTTATAGAATATACACTGAGTGGCCAGATTATTATGCATTCAGAATCATAATAATCTGGCCACTCAGTGTATAACTGTATTTGAAAAAACAGTGGTAGACTTGAGGTCCTGCAGATGATCATTTCTAGTCCAAGGAACTTCTCCCTTGCAAATTGTGATTTAGACCTGCATCTTTTTTCCATAGACACCTTGGAGTATCAATCAGATGGACACTATGCTAGGTCATAAGCTAGATCAGACTTAAGCTGATACAAGTTTAGTGGTTCATGTCCCCTTGAGAAAGATTTGTGAATTTATGAACTATATTATTTATGTAGTTTGTGGTGTCATTGGATAAATGACACCAATACAAACAGTGTCCATTGTGTAACATAGAGGAGATTTTCGATTTTGTGTGTTGTCAGGAAGTGATTAGACTCTCTCACAGCTACTGACAAATTGTTATTGAAGAGATGGCTAGCTCTAATATAACTCCACTATAGAGTGTTGCACTCAGAACTCATTACTAAAGACCCTCCCCCCAATTTAACACACGTCACTGACCTTACTGGTGGAGGCTTCCTCCAACTTGTTTTCACTTCACCTACCTACAATTTCTGTTTAAACAAAAGTTACACTACTTTAAGCAGTTCAATGAAGCATGCATTTTGGGATTACATGCTTTCAAGCAATATTGACCATGTTCTTTCCTAATCCATGAACATTCATTGCTTTTAAAACGGACCAAAACCCCTGCGGAAAAGAAGCATACAAATCTAACACATTCAGTTCTGATTCAATAGTAGATGAAGCTGGCTGCTCCCTATGAATGACTGTGCATTGCTAAGAAGGCACTTTAAGAAGTTTAACTCTGTGAAGCTGCTTAATCGTAACTCACAAAGGACTGTGTACTTGTTCTGCATGCAAAAGCTGTTTCTGTAAAAAATTACTGATTTATATTTTTCTCACTTATTTTACCCTGTATCATCCCTATCTTCTGGAGATCTCATATAAGCGTGCCACTTGGGAACAAATGGTTATAATAAGTTAGTAGGTAAAGAATTAATATAGCTTAAACAATTTTATATTAGCTTGAGTATTTATTAAATTTTTTAATTAAATTTTTAGCACAAGGCTAAGTTGCAAAAAAAAGTAATAAGGAAATTATAAGCCACAGTTCTTATTTTTAGAATTTAGTTGACAAAAGGGAATAAAAGTTGTAGAGAAATATATATATTTATATAACATACATATATGTTACAATGTATTATATAGAATTATATAGAGCTATAGTTATATATTGTTATATATTTCTACATTATATAATATATATAGTTATGCAATTATATATTATATAATATGCTTTAAATATGCATTTAGAATACATTTGATAAATATTATATTTACATATATAGTTTATATGTATGAACATATATATTATATGTATACATTTAATATACAATATGTTTTATACATATGTTGTCATACAATTACATGATATACTACTAAAAGGAGTTGTTTTATTTATCATTAAACAAACATTTTTGAAATAGAACAGAGACTGACAAACTTTTTCTGTAAGGAGCCAGATAGGATATGTTTTAGGCTTTGAAACATGTCCTGTCTCTGTTGGAACCTTCTACTCCACAGTCCTGCAATTCACAAATGGATGGGTATGGCTGGATTCCAACAAAACAGCAGTTCTTCCTACAACCTGCCTGGCCTCGTATTTGCTCACTGTCATCACTGAACCCTTGCTTGCTCATAGGTACAAGGACTCCGTATTTGCAGCCACCACAATCCACGCACTGATTTAGCCCAGTGGTTGGGAAGAGCACAGGCTCTGCAGCAAAAATGTCTCTATTGAATTCTTGTTCTTTTACTGACTTTAGGCCAATTATTTCATCTTTCTATGACTCATCTTCCTTTACCTGTAAAATGATCATACTAACAGTAGATAACTCATGAAGCTATTTGAAATAGTTAATGTATATTTAGCTTGATATATATATATATATATATATATATATATATATATATAATGCCAAATTAATATTGAACAGGTTGAACTATCTAAAGTTATAGAGCAATACAAAGACATAATCCAACAGAAAGCAGATAAGCATGAAAAGAAATATATTCTTACACTCTATACAATAAAAGCCTAATATGCTACGTGTCCGGTTGTCTGTTCATCCGTTCAACCAAATAAAGCATAATATTATAATGATATGATAAGGCATTATGATGTGCACTGACCACCAGGGGGCAGATAGTCAATCAGTCAACCACTCTGATGTACACTGACCACCAGGGGGCAGATGCTCCAACTGATAGGTAAGCTTGCTGCTGGGGTCTAGCCAATTGGGACTGAGCGAGACATGCTGGACATGCCCTGGAGCCCTCCTGTGGTCCCTCCACATCTGGCCAAATTCCCAGTCGTGCACCAATGGGGTTCCTCAGCCTGGCCTGTGCCTTCTTGCAATCTGGGACCCCTTGAGGGATGTTGGAAAGCCGATTTCAGCCCAATCCCACAGGCCAGGCCGAGGGACTCCGCTAGTACATGAATTTGTGCACCAGGCCTCAAGAGTGTGTATGTGTGTGTGAGTGTGTGTGTGTGTGTGTGTGTGTGTGTGTGTGTGTGTGTGTGTGTGTATAACATAGATATATATATTAGAAGCCTGGTATATGAATTCATGCATGGATGGGGTCCGGCCAGCTTGGCCAAGGGGAGAGACATAGGGGATTGGTCAGCCTGCCTGCTGGTCGAACTCCTGGTTGAGGGGACAATTTGAATATTAGCCTTTAATTATATAGGATATACACTGAATGGCCAGATTATTATGTGATCTCTGAACGCATAATGATTTGGCCACTCAATATATATATCACAAAATAATTTTCAAAAATAAATCCATATCATTAGCCATCAATTTTAATCATTATCTTCAATATATATAAATAGATTAAATCCACCTGTTAGAATAATAGATTGTTGGGTTAGAATTTTGAAAGAAATACAGTTCTATATTGTTCTTAAGCCTTGGGTTGTTAGACTTAAGCTAAGAAAAAGAGACAAGAATCAAATTGTAGGTAAAATTAGAATCTTGATTTACACTTGATTTTTCTTTTTAATATCTAAAATTAACTGAAAAGCTTTGAATTTTCTCAACATTCTGAGAAGGTTTGAGAAAGATTGATCCTAAAGAGTGTGCTTGAGTGGTGGTGTTGGGGGAAGGGAGACTATTTCCTGGTTGCACCCTTCTGAGTTCAATCATGTAAACAATCATTTTAAATTGATTTCCAGGTGGAAGATGCCAGTATAGGTAAACACCTGAACTGCTGCCTCAAACAACAATTTCAAAACTACAATTAAAAGACAAAACGGACATCATCCAAAACCACAGGAAGGCTGGCTGAGTGGAAATTCTACAACTAAAAGGAAAGAGAAAAGCACACTGAGACTCACAAGAGCTGCGGAAAACAGAGGTACAGAGGTGTGCGCAGAGAGGGCTAGCGAATTAGTATGCAGCTGGTTTTCTCAATCTGAAGGAAGACAAAAGCTCCCAACTGCTCTGAACTCCAGTTCCAGATGAGATTCTGGTGACCCAGATTCATATGAGAGAAACTGATCTGGCAGCAGGAGAAATTCGAGTGTGGCTTTCTCTCAGAGATGCTTGCAGCAGTTACCACAGGAAACTGAGACCCAGGGGCCTCTTAGGGTAGGGCTGATGAGAAGTCATTGCTCTTTGCTCCACCCTGAGATTCTGCCCCATGAAGCCACTGCTGTTTGCTCTGCCCTGAGACTCCGTCCCATCCAAGCTAAGCGCACAGGCTTTTGCATATGAATGGCCTGGTCCTTTGAATTCTAAACTTACCTAATAAGCTGCAGCTGAGTCAGTGAGACCCATAACATCCAAAAGAAGGACCAAGGCCCTGCAGCAGCTTGCATTGCTTCACAGCTCGGCCTCATTTGGGCACCTCCAAAAGCCAAAGAAAAGGAATCTGCAGATCTCTCCATAGCTCCTGCTGCATGACATCAGGCAGAGGCTATATTAGCACCTCCTTGGACATCCAAGAGCTAGTGTACCCAGGGGTCAAAGTGAGACCATCCAGATTACAACTCCTCAGATCTATAAGGGACACACTCAGGGGGCAGATTCAGTGAGCACCAAAGACTCACTGAAGCAAGTCTTGCCTCATAAGGGTTTCTCCAGCACAGAAGTTCCCCAGCATAGACACAGCTAATCCTCACAGCCAATTGGCCTGGAAGTCAATTCCTCCCAGTGATACCAACAACAATCAAGGCTTAAATACAACAAGACTGTGCACAGAGCCCACAAAGGGGTCACCAAGAATGTCCACCTCAGGTAACTATGGAGGCTGAGCCACTGTGCTCTATAGGACAGCTACCACAAAAAGCCACTCTATCAACTCAGGGAAGCAGCCAAAATGCAGAGACAAAGAAACAGATCACAAATGAAAAAAAAATGGAGGAAAGCAAATGACTGGATATAGAATTCAAAATCATGATTATAAGGTTTTTCAAGAATTTTCTAGAAAAGGCCAATAAATTTAGTGAGACCCTCAAAGATATGAAAAAGACCAACTAGAAATTGAGCATACACTTACTGAAATAAAAAATAATATACACAGGCCCAACAGCAGACTAGAGGATCGCAAGAATCAAGTCAAAGATTTAAAATACAAAGAAGCAAAAAACACCCAACCAGAAAAGCAAAAAAATAAAATAAAATAAAATAAAATAAAAGAATCCAAAAATATAAAGACAGTGTAAAGAGCCTCTGGGACAATTTCAAGTGTACCAACATCTGAATTATGGTGGTGCCAGAAGAAGAGAGAGAGCAAGATAACTGAAAACCTATTTTAAGAAATAATGACTGAAAACTTCCCCCACCTGGTGAAAGAAATAGACTTATAAGTCCAGGAATCTCAGAGAACCCCAAACAAAAAGAATCTAAAGAGGACCACACCAAGACACATCATAATTAAGATGCCATGAGCAAAAGACAAAGAGAGAATATTAAAAGCAGCAAGAGAAAAATAGTTTAGTTACCTACAAGGGAGCACTCATGGAGTGTCAGCTGATTTCTCAACGAAACTATGCAGGCCAGATGGGAGTGGCAAGAAATATTCGAAGTGATGAATAGCAAGAACTTACAACTAAGATTACTCTACCCAGCAAAGCTATCATTCAGAATTGAAGGTCAAATAAAGAGCTTCACAGATAAGAGAAAGCTAAAGGAGTTCATCACCACCAAACCAGTATTATATGAAATGCTGAAAGGTATTCTTTAAGAAGAAGAAGAAAGAGGTAAAGATAAAAATTGTGAACAACAAATACATATCTATCAACAAGTGAAACTAAAAAACTAGTGAATAAAAATACTGATTAACAGAATAAATTGGTTAATATGAAAGAATCAGAGGCATAAGAAGGGAGTGGACTGACAATCCGCAGGGGGAAAAGGGTGTGGAGCATGTGTGAAGAGACTGGACAAAAACTATACCCCTATGGATGAGGACAGTGGTCGGGGAGGGGAAAGGGCAGAGGGTGGGGTGGGAACTGGATGAAGGGTAGCTATGGGGGAAAAAGAGGAACAATTGTAATAATCTGAACAATAAAGATTTATTAAAAAATAAATAAAATTGAATTCCATGGTCTGGATTATTCATCATCAGCCAAGTCCAGGTCTGCTCACACTGCTCCACATGGACCTTTGTTTCATTACTGCTGCCTAGTTGACATGCGCTTTGAAGGCCTTTCTTAGTAGCTCATATCATGTTTTCAAAGACACATTCTAAACATTTGTTCTTGCCAAAGAAACTGCTCTGCAGTCTTCAAAATGCCCAACTTACAAAGTACTGTGATGTAACAGAGAGAAAAATTCACGCTTACTTTCAGTGTTATTTCTAAGTCAATTCCTTCTTCTTAGGATGAATTATTATCCATAAAAGTGGGCTTCCATGATTATCCTACCAGTTTTCCAGGAATGTTTATATCTGTATGCTTTCCAAATATGAATATAGTTGAACTCAAGCTGTAATTCCTACTATATCAGTAAAAATCAATACCTCATTATGTTACTTAAACAGGGAGTTTGTAAACAAAAGAAGTTGTCAGAAAAATAGCTCATGCACACAATGTGACTAAAAGTATAATTGGAAATAATTAAGTATTTAAATATATGCAAATGTATAAAATTGTAAATATCTTCTGCCACTAAGCTATATACTACATAGCTTAGTGATAGAAGATATATAAATATGATTTTTATCTTCATGTATTTCTGGAAGTGAAGCAAGACAGCCCTATCAAAGACATCAATAACACCAATACTCTCAAAACACCTACAACAAATACTTTTTCCATCTTTTACTGACATTTCTTTTTTCTTGTGACTAGCAACCAAGACTTTTCTTTATTTCCAAACCTCTGCATTATAGTTATATGAGAGGCACTTCAAATCTCATTACAAACACTGGGCTGTCCCAGGTTATACAGAGTCAGACAGAGGCATAAGATTAGCATATAAACTACAAATAGGCTATGTATAGAAATGGATAGACTGCATGGTTAAAAATAATGCCAAAATGAAAACCTATATCTATCACTTGAAAACACATGCCTGGTGACATCTGTATTGTAATAGAAAATCTTGAGTACTTACTGAATAGACAGCCTTTGACACTTGATTTTGCTGCTCATTGTTGATTCTCACACTGTAAAGAAAACTTCCTTTTTCTATCTTTCTACCTATTCAGTTATTATTATTACTAGAGGCCCAGTGCACGAATTCATGCACCGGTGGGGTCCCTCAGCCTAGCCAACCTGCAGGGATTGAGCTAAAACCAGCTCTCCAACATTCCCCAAGGGGTCCTGGGTTAGAGAGGGAGGTTCTCAGGTGACACACCCTGGAATTGGGCTCCCTCTGATTCCAGGCGCATCATCTGAGAACCAGAGCTGCTAAGTCACCACAGAATTGAGTATCTGCCACCTGGTGGTGAGTGCACATCATAGCTACTGGTCAGATGGTCAGACGGTCACTTGGACTTTTATATAGAGAGATACTCACCTAATCATTCTCAATAAATGTAAGTACACATTTTATGTCAGAATGTAAATAATCATAATTAGGTATATTTATGTACATGTGCATGTGCAACACTGTAACAGCTGCACTGGCAAAGGCTGTTTTCTAAGTATGACCTGTGAGGAATAAACAGAAGAATAAATTCAGTATTTTAAAAATCTGCTATCAGATAAGACTAAAATACCATCAGTGCATTATCTTGTTGGATGCCATTAAGATTGCTAATATGTCTGCTTTTTGATGATGAGGAAACTAAAATTCAAGTAACTTGCTAAAATGTACACCTTAGCTAATTATGAAAATGAGATTCAAGCTGAAGTCTAATTCCCAAGCTCTTATTCTTTAATTTGCACAATAATTACTCTCTTTTGTGCTTGTATTCAACTACAGTATGGGATCTGTGTTTGCCTGAATACATTTTTATTTAAAGACACTGTGAGTAGACATTTGTACCTGCACCAACTCTGTGAGCCCAAGATGAGGACATCAAAAAGACTGTCTAAAGACATCTTATCCAGCACCAGGCTTTGCTGACAATTAGGAAAAGATATGACAAGTAGAGCGACATACCCAACATCAATACAGCGGAGACCTCGAACTGTCAGGCAGATGCCGGAGTCCATTTCCCCACTGGGATACGCTGTGGTGCCCTGATCATGAGTATCTGGGGGCACGTTTCATTAAAGGAAACCTGTTGGCTTTGGAGTCTGTGCACGTGTTTATCATGCTGGTCATGGAGCTCCATTCTGGTAGGTAACAAGCTTTCTTCAGTGCAGGTCCATATATTGCAAATTTGGTTACAATAAGCAAACTGAGCAATGAGGAATATGCTTCAAAATGCATTCCTAAGTCAGTAAGCAGTACATAACACGTGCAATACCCACATTTATCTCTGGCCAATCCATTCCTTTAGTCGATATTAGAAAGAACATCAAGTTGTAGTCAAAATGATATTAGATGTGTTTAGGAACGAAATAAGATATAAGATATATGGCTTCTCTGTTGACTCTTTTTCTCTGCAGACTCTATGGCACGTACACTAATATAATTCGAACCTGGATCTTAAGAAAACATGGAAAGACAGATCTATTCACCTGCCTAAATACAGAGTATGGTTATGATTATCTATATAGTGTATGAGATTTATAGCAAATGAATGCATTTACAAATCACTGTAGAGATTAATAAAGCTCTTTCAGAATTAACACAGTAAGTTGCTGATTACTGTCTTAATGTGTTCGGCACAGACTCTGAGAGTCTGCCTAGAGAGAGCAAAAGCCTGGAACGGCTCTCAAAAAGATCTCCTTTCTCAGTGAGCCAGTTAAAGTTTACTGCGGTGTCAGGTCTTCCCTTTGACCATCAGTAATCCACATCAAAACACAAATTAACCCAGTAATTTTTATGGCTGTTTTGCTATAGATTAGCAGGTTTAATAGAAGAAAAATGGTAAAATAGATGAACTTTAGGAAAAGAAAAGTAATAGTAGGTTCTCAGAGGGGGCACAGTGTAAAAGCAGTAATCTACTTGGGAATGGAGAAAATTGGGACGACGCCATATGGAATAGGAAAGAGAATGAGAACTAGAAGAACACTCAACACAAATACAGCATCCTTGCAATTTTGACAATGACAAATCCCGATGGTGTCCCCCTGGCCACACCACTGAAATCAACATCCCAGCTGTCATATGTTGTTGGTCCTTGCATACATCATTCTCCACTCTGCCTGAATTAGTCTTGTCAGCTGGTGAGTAATAGCTTTATGAAGTCAATATCTCTGTCTAGAAATAGAGGCATTAAAGTTTCCCTTCAATCCTTTTATCAATTCAGAATTACAGGAAATACATCATCTGTCTATTAGTAATAAATAATGAGAAAAGTTGGCTTTAGTATAAATGAAGTTTAGACTGGTGGAGATATTGCATCTATAACTAAAAGAGAATGCTCTGCAATGAGAAGGGAGCAATAAGAGTAAACTTAAAAGAATATGAAAATTAAAAATATTATTACTGAAATAAAAATTCAACTGAGAATTAGAAGATAAAATGGATATCATCTCCCAGAAATTAGAGCAATTAAAATGAGTTGAAATACGAAAAAAATATAGAAGGCATAAAACTTTAGAAGATCAATCTGTGACATCAAACATGCAATTAACCAAAATTCAAGAAAGAGAGTTAAGAACTAAGGGGAGCAATTATTATTTAAGCAATAAACCAAACATTCCAGAGTGTGAAAAAACCTCTAGATTCAAAATAAAAGTTACTTTATATTGGAAAGAGGAAGGGGGAAGCAATGCTAATTTTTTATTACCTAGATGCCTACCTTTAATTTTATCTAATACAGTTATTATGGTATTCACTTCTGTAGGTTATGACAACAAAATAAAAGATTTACTTCTTAAAGCTTGACTTACTAAAAATTGAACATTCAAATGAGTGCCATTGTCCAAGTTCTTCCCCTGGAAAAGCTAAGCATATAGCAGTGATGCTGCTAATGTTTTTGGAAATCCTCCTTTGAAATGATCTTCCAAGTCAACTTAGGAAACTGTATTTATCATTCTATAGTTTTATATTTTATTTGTAAATCAAAAATTCCACAACTAACAAATATAAAATGGGATGCTGGAAACTGGTGCCACAGTCTTCTAGCATAGAATCAACTGGCAGCTCAAATAACATAGATGAATGTACATCTGACAGATGGAGAGCGATAGGAGGCCACTGTACCTGGAACAGCCCAAGGAACAGATGGTATTTGTCTGTGTTTTGAAACAGGAATGGAGAGACACATTTATCTTATTTGAAATGATCATCCGGAAAGATTTTGAAGGGGCAGAAACGCACCTTAAGAATGACATGGTGAGCAAACAATGAGGATATGTAAATTTTATGTGCTACAAAAGGAAAGGCCACATTTCCTTTCTATGAAGAACATTACCATCTGAAAAATCATTACCATCTACTTAAAGCCCAAATCAAAATTTAGAATATACATATTTTGAGATACTATAGATCTTAATCTTTTTACTAGCCCAATTACACAAATGCACATTTATGTCCAAATGTTAGTAGAACCTATTATATTTCAGAATGCCTTTTGCTTAATATTTGAAAACTCTTTGTCCTCTCATGCTCCATAGGTTCCCTAAGTGAAAGAAATTAATGTGATGAACTAATTGGCCAAAGGTGGTAATGATGGATAATGGACTCTTATTTCTCCTTAATATCTTCCAGAACTAATGGTATAGTAATAAGACATCTTTTTTGATACCAAAGAACTTGTATATATACTTTAAAGTGATCATTTAGAATCGCCTTCACCTAAACTAGGAAGGCTATCAGTAGTCAGCATATTTTTAGAACTTCTTGTACAATTGTCTTTATACAAGTTCTAAGAACAGAACAAAACAAAAATTCTTACCTTACATTCTCATTGTGATTAGCAGATACATGCCAATCTAATAAAATATCACTTTGGGGTCCAAATAATTGCTAGAAGCCAATTTAACCCAATTCTCTACCAAATGAAAGGAATGCAGACTTCCATAAGAATTTGATGTGCATTCTAAGGATTCAGACCTCAGTTTGAATCCTGCCTCTACATTTATAACCATGGAACCTTGGGCAAATATTACTTAAATTCTCCAAGCTTAATTTTCTCACCTATGAAACAATAATGATAATGTTGTTAATGTTTGAGCCAAAAATCATGATGCCAGAAGATGGAGGACAAGAAGTAAATTGTATGCATTCTGTTATCCAGAGCCTAACAGTATGCAACATATAGTATGCATTTAATGGATGTTTATTGACTACATACATGATGGTTTTATTTAAAAGCTATGGCTACTGCTCTAACCAGTTTGGTTCAGTGGATAGAGCGTCAGCCTGCGGATCAAGGGTCCCAGGTTCTATTCCAGTCAAGAGCATATAATTTGGTTGCAGGCACATACCTGGTGAGGAGTGTGCAAGAGGCAGCTGATTGATGTTTCTTTCTCATCAATGTTTCTAACTCTCTATCTCTCTCTCTTCCTCCCTGTAAAATATCAATAAAATATATTTTTAAAATATGGACTATTTCTTCAAAGAAATAAATAAAATAAAAGCTATGGCTACTGGAATAAGAGTTTGAACATTTTATTAAGAGGATTGAGGATAATTTGAGGATTGTTTAAAAAGTAAAAGGAGAAGAAATATATGAAGGGTAAAGAAGAGGATGTTTTAGAGAATTGGAGAGCAGAAGACATGAACTGAAAAAGAGATGATAGCTAACTCAAGGTCACAAAAACACCTGCATGCATTTATCAACCAGGACACAGTGTACGATTTTAGAAAAGGAAGAAAAAGGAATCAAGTAGAAAGATTAATATGTCCAGAGTAAAATACAAGTCAAACATGAATTTAGGAGCTCAAGTCTTATACTGAGGAAACTAGGTGTGGAGAATGTGAATCCAAATTCAGCTGTCCATGCGCACTGAGAAGCAGAGGGAGGCAATCTACAGAAAGCAAAAATGGGCCCAGCTGGCATGGCTCAGTGGTTGAGTGTCAACCTATGAACTAGGAGGTCATGGGTTCAATTCCTGGTCAGGGTACATGCCTGGGTTGCAGGCTCTGTCCCCATGAGTGGCATGCAGGAGGCAGCTGATCAATGATTCTCTCTCATCATTGGTATCTCTCTCTCTCTCTCTCTCTCTCTCTCTCTCTCTCTCTCTCTCTCTCTCTCTCTTTCTCTCTCTCTCTCTCCCTCCCTCCCTCCCCCCTTTCTATCCAAAATGAATAAAAATATACTTTTTTTAAAAAGAAGAAAAAATGAAGCTGATATGCTTGAGAAGCCAATAAGAGAGACCTCACAGCCTTGAGACATAGAGAGAGAAGCACCAGGTCATGGCAGTCCAGCTCCCGGTCCAGGACCTCCTGAGGGCCACCTGCACCTCCAGCTGCTCAGTCCCACAAAGAAGCTCTGAATCCTTCCAATATTTTCCTAGTTTTAGTTCAGCTAATTTTAATGAATTTCTGTCCTTTGCAACCTGACTTTCTAGATTATAACAGAAAGATTCATAGAGTGCAACTTATCAAAATTTGTAACACACTTGGATTCAAACATACTTGAGTTTTAATTATGGATATACTAGATATAATTTTCCTATGAACAAATCTAAGATAATACTATTTCCCATGGCTCCAGGTAATGAGAGGTTGATAGAGGCCATGTCCTTAAAGACCAAGAGAAGTCAGAGAGAACCAAGATGGCGGCATAGGTAAACACCTATCTTGCTGCTTCACACAGCAATTTCAAAACTACAACTTAATGAAAGAACAAACACCATCCAGAATCACCATAAAGCTGGTTGAGTCAAAATTCCACAAATAAAAGAGAAGATAGGACACTGTGACTCAGAGGAGCGGCTGAGGACAGCATTGAAGATATGTGCGGAGAGAGGTTTGGAGTGCGCACCAGCGGATAGGGCGGGCAGCTGAAAACTGGGCTGGTTTTCTTGAATGGGGGAGACAAAGATTTCCCACTGCACTGATCCCCCAGCTCCGGGAGAAGTCCAGGGAACCCACAATTATATGGGTTAAAAACTGGACAGTGGGAGGGCACACTGAAGCTCGGGTGCTGCAGGGGTCTGCCAGCTTGTGGGGAAGGCGAGCTTGTGCGGAGTGCACATGAACTTGGGAACAGTGCAACTGCGTGACCACACAGAGAGCACTCATGACTTGCTCTCTCATTCGGGAAATCATCAGACTGCATTGTTTTGTGACCCTGGGTGAGACATTGGGTGTGCAGACTCATTTGGGGAGAGTCTGAATTCTCCGGCAGCTGCTGGAGCTCGGCAGTGGCTCTCTCTCAGAGGTGCTGGTGGCCATTACCACCAGCACAGAGTCCGTGGGGCTGCATAGGGTGGAGCTGACGGTGCCTGCTTGGCCCAGAGACTCCGCCCATCCAACCTGAGCACAGCTGAACGTCACAGACAATTGGCCTGGAAGTCATCCCCTCCAAGTGCTAACAACGATTAACCTGGGCTTAACTTCAACAAGACTGTGCAATCCATATCCACCTCAGGTAACTGGGGAGGATGAGCCACTATCCCTTGTAGGACATCTACCACAAAAAGCTAATTGACCAATTCAGGGAAGCAGCCACCATGCAGAGACATGGAAAAAAATCAGATGTGAAAGAAATGGAGGAAAAAAAAACCGACTGGACAAGGAATTCAAAATGACACTTATAGAGCTTCTCAAGAGGCTCCTAGAAAAGGCCAGGACCTACAAGAAATAAGCAAGACCTACAAGGAAATGAATGAGACCCTCAAGCATATGAATGAGACCCTCAAGGATATGAAAAAGGACCAACCAAAAATTAAGCATACACTGACTAAAATAAAAAATATTATACAAAGACCTAAAAGTACTCTAGAGTATCCCAAGAACCAAGTTAAAGATTTGAAATACAAAGAGGTAAAATCTACTCAGCTGAAAAAGCAAGAAACCAAAAGAATCCAAAAAATTGAAGATAGTGTAAGGGGCATCTGGGACAACCTCAAGCATACCAACATCCGAATTATAGGGGTGCCAGAAAAAGAGAGAGGCCAAGACAATGAAAACCTATTTGAAGAAATAGTGACCGAAAACTTCCCACACCTGGTGAAAGAAATTGACTTAGGAGTCCAAGAAGCCCACCGAACCCCAATATATAGGAACCCTAATAGGACCACACCAAGGCACATCATAATTAAAATGCCAGGAGCAAAAGATAAAGAGAGAATATTAAAAGCAGCAAGAGAAAAACAGATGGTTACCTATAAGGGAGCACCCATACGATTGTCAGCGGATTTCTCAACAGAAACAATGCAGGCCAGACAGGAGTGACAAAAAATATTCAAAGTGATGAGTAGCAAGAATCTACAACCGAGATTACTCTATCCAGCAAAGCTATCATTCAGAATTGAAGGTCAGATAAAGTGCTTCACTGATAAGAAAAAGCTAAAGGACTTCATCACCACCAAACCAATATTATATGAAATGCTGAAAGATATTCTTTAAGAAGAAGAAGAAGAAAAAGATAAAAGTGTAAATTATGAATGACAAATACACATCTATCAACAAATGAATCTAAAATTCAAGTGAATTAATAATCTGATGAACAGGATAAACTGGTGAATGTAACAGAATCATGGACATAGAGAGGGAATGGACTGACAATTCTTGGGGAGAAAGGGGGTGTGGGAAGTGCAGCAAGAGACTGGACAAAAATCATGCAACTATGGGAGAGGACAGTGTCGTGGGGTGAGGGCGGAGGGTGGGATGAGTGCAGCAAGAGACTGGACAAAAATCATGCAACTATGGGAGAGGACAGTGTCGTGGGGTGAGGGCGGAGGGTGGGATGGGTACCTTGTGGAGGGGAGCTATAGGGGGAGAAAGGGGCGAACAATGTAATTAATAAACTGAACAATAAAGATAAAAAATGGGGGGAAAAAGAAAAAGAAAAAGAAACGACCTAGAGAAGTCACAAGGTAATGACTGAAAGCTCTGCTCTGACTTCAGCAAGTAGAGAAGAGAGAGAGAGGGAGAAGGGGAAGAATGAGAGAAGAAGAGAAGAATGGAAGGAGGAAGGAAGGGAGGGAGGAAAGAGATAAGTAGGTGACGAGTGTCCTTATAAAGAGTTGTTTTGGTCGAAAGTTGAGGGCCTGATTAGTATGGTCCTTCATCTCAAAATATCCTATTATTTTGTATTATAAAAATAGTACGCATTTGATTATATTCTTATAGTCATTTTTCTGCCCATGAAGTAGTGCATTCTTTAGCAATCTCCTTTAACACTTAGGTCACGAACATTTGTACTTTTAAAACCACCTATTGTTTGAAACTCTTATGATTTGGGAATTCATATCTTATCAGTCCTAATGAGAGACAGAGCCATGTCTCTGATGAAGCTGAAAGCTTATCTCCCAGCTTCTTTTTCAGCTGGGGTGTGCCAAATGTGGTCCAGAACTGATCAGTCAGATTTACCAAACTTAGGCTCTGAACAAGAGTTAGTGATTCAAAGATGCTGGAACCTTGCAAACTCCATTCCCGTGGCAGGGAATGGCAGCAGCAGCGAAAACATTAGATTTCCCGAGACATCAGGGACAGCCAAGCCAGGTGGTGCTTGGGGTCTGGTGCCTTGACAACTGCCGGGAGAGTCCGTGTCAGCACCAGCAGCAGCACCAGCATCTCACCAGGACTCATTGGGGCAGGCTATTAGCCTGGTCTCAGCTGATGCCTACCTTCTTTGTTCTGAGCTTTCCAATCCTACAGTCAGTAATGTTCCCAGAAGACTCTCAGTAAATCGATTTTCTGCTTAAATCTGTCAGAGTTGTTTTCTGATCCTTGCAACTAACGAACCTTGACTGATACACTTTAGCTTCATGTACTATATTGCATGGTTGACTGTATACTCCACCAACCTGCCTTCTTCTCACAGCACCCTGCGAACAGAGATAGAAGCGCATGCTCTTATACTTTCTTTATAGGAGGAAGTTAAATTGATAGAAAACATGCAAGATACTGTGTTTGTTTCTTATCGCTGCTGTAACGAATTAACATGAACTGATTAACTTAAAACAACACTAATTTATTCTCTTACAGTTGAGTAATGTTCTGGAAATCAGAAATCCAAAATGAGTCTTATTGGAGTAAAAGCAACTTGTTGGAAGACTTTGTTTCTCTGGGAGGCTCCAGGGGGAAAGTCATTTCTTGCCTCTTCTCATTTCTCACAGGTGTCTGCATTCCTTGTCTAATGGCCACACCACTTGGATATCTTGATTTCTTCCTCACATTTCCTACTTCCTTACAGTTACTTTGACGATAACCCAGAATAATCTCCTCACCTCAAGATTCTCAACCACATTTTCTGAGTTCCTTTTGCCGTGTAAGATAACATTGACATTTAGGATGTGAATATCATCTTATTCATTCTACTATAAGTATCTAGACCTCCTATTACTAAGTATACCCTAAATTAAATACTCTCAGATCCTTGGGGAACCTCTGACCACCTTTAAAATAGAAGTCTTTAGTTTCTTCCAGCCCTCATTCCACTTCCAGGGATAAAGCAGAGTCCAGTTGTATGAAGCTTGCTGGCTGCCAACGTCAAGGAAACAAAGAAAGTGTTTTTGAGAAGACACCTTAGGGAGAAAAAAAGTCACACTTGTAGACATATGGAGTAGTGTGGCCTGTCACATTGCCTGGCTAGCTTGGTTGTGACACAAAGAATGTACATCACCAACATATGCTTACCACATGTCCCAGGCAAAGGGGAACATCCTATTCAATCCTCTATCAGCCAGTATATTCTGTATTTGACAACCATGACTATCAGTATAGGGCAGCATAGTCATAATATAAGTGCATTACCTATATCTTCCCTTATGAGGATATGATCTCATCTATACATAAAAAAGCCTAAGTGACTGTTATGACTGAACAATTGGAACAACGGGAACGATGCGAGTACCCTACATTGGGCTGCCTGTTGTAAGTACCCCAGGTTGGGTACCAGTTGTGAGTGTTTCCTTTCTTCACGTCCCATGTGGTCCATGGTTTAGGTTCAGGGTTCGGCCTCTGGGAGAGGCCACACACAAATGAAAGAGACTAGAAAATATTAATTTGGAAATATTGGGGGCCAGGTGGGACCCCAACTCAAGGGGAAGGACTCCACCCCTCTTTGGCCTTGCTATCCCTTTATTAAGACTATGGGGTATAACCATAGCCTTTAGGCAGGCAATTCCAATAATAGCCAATAAGCAAGGATTTACATAAAACTAAAAGGCGGAAGTTACTTTAGCTACCATTGTCTCCACTAGACAGTGGGTGCTTAGCTCTGACCTTTCAGAGCTTCAAGGTTGACCAGCCTTCTGAGTTCCTTGTCCACACCTCTCTGCTAGTGAAGACAATGGGCGGCTTCCAACAGAATGACTGGTTGACCAGTCACTATGATACACACTGATCACCAGGGAGCCAGACACTCAATACAGGAGCTGCCCCCTGGTGGTCAGTGCACTCCCACAGCCAACCTCCCATGGCCAGCCAACCTCCTACAGCCCCTCCTCCACATTGGCCCCAATTGGGGAGGGGGGAGCAGACAGCTAACCTCCCATGGGCCCTCCCCCTTCCCAGCTGGCCAACCTCCTGCAGCTCCTCTCCCTGGCCAGCCAACCTCCCATAGCCCCTCCCTGGGCCAGTTGGCCTACTTCCTGCCACCTTTTCCTCTCGCTGCGTAGCTCCCCACCCCCCATAGGTCTCAATTGACAGCCAGTTCAAGGGACCCCACCTGTGCACAAATTCATGCACCGTGCCTCTAGTCACATATAATACATGCTTTAAGAAGAGGAAGGAATACCACCTTATGGTTGTATTGGGTGATCATGTAATTGCCTCTACATGTTGGGAGACTACTGTATAGCACATCTCTTCTTGTTGAACAAAACTGCCTTGCATTGCCAAAGCAGCAGCCCTGCCTCTCTGTGACCACTCTGCTCTAGTTGTTAACCTCCTGATTGCTTTTGCTTTCCCTTCAACATCCCAATTAGCTCTGCAGAGCTCTATACAGGTTCTCTTCCTAAAGGTCAAGTAGCATTCTGTGAATTTAAGAACTACCATATATTCGTTGGTTCCAGTGTATCAGAGTATATCTGCCTTTACTTGTGCTGAGTTTCATTCCTTTCCTTTCTTTTGGTTGGTCAATTAATGCATTTGTTTCCTTCTAACCATTAATATGAGGCATCTCCTTGTTTTACATCATTAGATTTCCTCTGCTTTATCTAGAATTGTAACCTGTCTTCAAATATTTAAAGGGTGGTTATGTGATCAAAAAACACAAATTATTAGGGATCGCTCTCAGGGAAGAATTGCAGGACCAGTCACTAGAAATTATGATGAAATAGATCTTGGTTTATGTTAAGCAAGACTTTCAAACAAAGCCCTTTAGAGGTGGAATAAGCTGCCTTATATAGAATAATTTATTAGAAGTATTTACACAAAGGCCAGGTGGTCATTGATTAGGAACAGCATTATAAATAGAGGAAATTCTATCACTAAACAAATGGTTGGGTCAAATGATCCCCTAGGATTCTTTCTTTTCTAAAACCTAAGATTCCAAGTCATATGGTATATGTCTTTAAAGGTGGTTTTGCTTGTATTTGAAACTTACTTCAAATTTACAATACCTCCTTTAGATTCTACATACGAATGAAATCATATGTCTTTCTCTGCCTGGCTTATTTAACTTAGCATAATGCTCTTAAAGTCTATCCATACTGTCCCAAAGGGTAAAATTTCTTTTTCTTTTTTATGGTCAAGTAGTTTTCCATCGTGTAAATGTACCACAGCTTTCTATATCTGTTTGTCTACTGATGAACACTTGGTCTGCTTTCAAATCTTGGCTATTGTAAAGAACGCTGCAATGGACATATAGTCTTTCAAAGTAATGTTTCTGCTTTCTTTAGATAAATTACCAGAAGTGGAATAGCTAGGCCAAAAGGCAGTTCCATTTTTAATGTTTGAGGTAACTCCATACTGCTTTCCACAGTGGCTGCACCAATCTATATTTCCGATAGTGCACAAGGTTCCCTTTTCTCTGAAACCTAGCCAACACTTGCTGTTTGTTCATTTATTGATCATAGCCATTCTGATAGGTGTGAAGTGATATCTCACTGTGTTTTTTTAATTTGCATTTATCTGATGCTTAGTGATGTTGAGATGTTTTCGTGTGTCTGTTGGCGATCTAGATGTCCTCGTTGGAGAAGTGTCTGTTCAGGGCCTTTGCTCATTTTTTAAATTCGGTTGTTTGTTTTTTGGGTGTTGAGTACTGTCATTTTTATTCAGTGTGAGACTGTCTATCAGATCCCTAAGGACTTAGAGGTGCATTAGTGAAAAGGATCATGCATCTGAAACTAATGTGTGCTAAGATTTTTAAATGACCAATTATCTTGTGGCAATACATGTACTATGAGCGGCCTGAATAAAATATGTATGATACTTGGGTATTAGCTAATCTGCCCCAAAGAAAATGTGAGAGACAGCAAGTTGAAATCTTAGCACAAAGAGCTAACTGCAACAAGGGAACTGGAGGGGGAAGGAGCCAAGAGAACAGATGGGCAGAAGAAGCAACAAGGTGAGCAACCATTTCTGTGATGGTGAGACTTCTGCAAGTGATGCCACCATTAATGCTTGCCACTGAGAAAGGCGCAGCATTAGTGTGTATTAAGGTTAGTTCTTGAGGTTATATATCACAACACCATAAATGATCTGGTTCTACCATTAATCATTTTACTTGGAATGCTATTCTAGGTGCCTGAATTTAACTTAAGAAATTTAATATTAGGGAACTTTCTAAGCCATGAACTCAGAGAAATGTTTGATTGAGTGAATTATTCGATTACCCAAAGTGCATATACATTCTATATGGGCCTGGCATATGGAAAAGGAATAGTTCTTGTGGTATTCATTAAAGGGAGTTTAAGGTGTCTAGAAGTGAAACTCTGGGGGGAAAGCCCACTTTAAGAACTGGCCTCTCTGGCAGAAGTCTCGCCATCACAGAAATGGTTGCTGACCTCATTGCCTCTTGTGCCCATCTGTTCTCTTGGCTCTTCCCCCTCCAGTTCCTGAGTTGCAGTTGTCTTTTTGTGATAACGTTTCAACTGGCTGTACCTCACATTTTCTTAGAGACAGACTAGCTAATACCGAAGGATTACACATTCTATTCAGGATCCTAGTAGTACATGTATTATCACAAGATAATTGGTCATTTAAAATTCTTAGCACACAGTTATATATTCATAAACCTTTTCACTAAGGCAACTCTAATTTCATAGACATCCTCACATTGAATAACAATGACAGTGCTTATTTCCTGTCTTCTGATCCTTTTTCTCCCATTAAACATACAGTAAAGATAAAAAAAAAAAACCAACCACTTACAAAGCTAGCATGAAAGAGTTTGGACTCAGAAACCTCTAAAGCTTCAGCAGCTCTACCTTCAGACCCCGAAACTATGGTAACCAACTGCCGCAGTGGAGACAGCTGCCTGTACCACCGTCTGTTTTCTAGGTCTTTACAGCCGAGACTTGAATCACTGCTGTCCAATCAGCCAGCCCCACAATCTGCAGTGTGCTCATGGCCCTTCATGGATACGACTGGCATCGTTAGTTTCTAGATAAATGTGCACATGCGGCAACATTGCGGAGAGAAGGGATTAACATGATGCTGTTCTGTTTTGCTATCATCGTTGTGTGACAAACGATGGGAGCACTCTCTATTTTACTATTTTAATTAAATTCCCGGGAGGCAGAGAAAAATGAGAAGATGTAATGTCTTGCACATAAAAACAGATGCTCTTATTTTTTTCTCAATCTGACATTTATATTTTTCTCATAGAGGAGTATCCCAGAGATCATCTGTCTCATGGGCCATAAATGAAATGAAGGATCCAGTATGTGTGTATATCTAGGGAGATAAAAAGCTAGAATTATTCAATCAAATACCATTGAAATGTAGAAGTCAGCTTTATTATCTGGATGTTCCACGTTTTTAAATGTGTCATTAAATAAGCTACACTAATTTTCATGTTACTCCTTCATTCATAGCACCTGAAATGTTTAAAGAATAGAATGCAGTCGTTTAAAGAACAAATCCAGGAGTCAGACTACCTCATCTGTGCTACCTTGGGCAGGCTGCTGCTTATGTCCGCCATGCCTGTTTCATCATCTCTAAAACAGGGGCAATGATAGTGTCTATTCCTTTAGACACTTCTGCAGAGGAAATGAGATTGAATATATAATTCACGAGTACGTAGAATTTAGTGTTTCATAAATATTAGCTATTATGAATATCATGATCATGATCATTGTTTCCCTATTATTGAAATATTTGATATAAAATTGGATTTCAGCTGAAACCGGTTTGGCTCAGTGGATAGAGCATCGGCTTATGGACCGAAGGGTCCTAGGTTCGATTCTGGTCAAGGGCATGAATCTTGGTTGCAGGCACATCCCCAGTCAGGGGGAGGAGGGGTGCAAGGAGGTAGCTGATCAATGTTTCTCTCTCATCGATGTTTCTAACTATATATCTCCCTTCCTCTCTGTAAAAAAAATCAATAAAATATATTTTAAAATTGGATTTGAAAAATAGAAAGTTAAATAAATAAATACTAGAGAAAATGAAATAGGCACACAATTATTTCAAGTCATTAGGAAATAGAATTGCTGCCTTTTTTACTAGAAAGGGTCTCAGAGACCACTCAATGCGAATGCCACACTCGTTGTGCAGCTGCGGACAGCAGGCACAACAGGAGCACTTGCTAGCCCAAGGTCCCGGAGCTGGTCTGGGGTATGGAGGCAGCAGGGAGAGGTCACTGATTCAAATTCCTAGTCCATTTCTGCCCCGTTACACTAAATGGCTTTATGATTCTTATACTATAGGAGCATTCTGTTAAACACAGCTTTCGGGGAACTATAACAACCTGTAAAATTAAGAAATCTAATAAACAAGGTCTTCCTGTTACTGGATCTGTTCACATGTGTCTACATGCCTAAGTGAGAGTGTGCACAAGTGTGTACATTGTGCTCTTTAATAAGTGAATATGACAAAATAACTTATCTTGATAATAGTGCACGATACGTTTCAAAGTTATCAATAGGTGCATTTCAGAGGCTAAGACCATTGGCTTTGAAATCAGATAGACCAATATTCGAGCCTCAGATCTTTTTAATGATTGTGACTCAGTTTTCTTGTTTATAAAATCAGGGTAATAATAATAACTTCCTCGTGGCTTTGCTGTGAGAGTAAAAATGAGATAACACAGATGTAATCCTTAACATACCTGGCAATAAACAGTAAATATTAGCTATAATCATTATTGATACAGAGGGCTTCTGAACACAGATATGTTACTAAATGATCTTAGTGGTTTTCCAATATTTCTATGCACAGTGTTTCATTACTACCGTAGCTCTTCCACATGCCTGGGGCCAAATCAAGAATACTTGTAAAGTCTAAGGGATTTTTAAAATACTGGAATTTCTAGAGATCTGTTCACTCCTGAACTTCTCCACACCCCTAGTGTCTACGTCCATAGCAGAGTGCCTTCCTTGCTTGCATGAAGAATCACCCTGGGAACTTATAATTTCAAGTCCTCCTGCCAGTTACATTGGCATCTCTGAGGTGGGACCCAGGCATCAGGAGTTTGTAAAGCCCCTAGGGTTTCCAATGTGCAGTCAAGGATGAGAACTGTTATTTGATATGAAATCTGATTACAGGTTCTTTGCACAGCAGGACAGAACACAAATGTGCTCAGAAAGATGAAAAGAAAAACTCTTTTTCACTTACTGCTCCAAATGAGAGAAGGCTGCCCTCAAAGCCACACAGGGATTGTCCCCAGTGACAGGGTAATAAATAGCCTGGAACTGTAAGAGGTTGATATGGCAAGTGAGAGAAAACAATTTCTTACTGTAACATTTGTGGGAGATGAAGGTTGATTACTTCTCGGATGTTAAAAATTAAATTGGTTGGCTGTTTGGCTAGTTTATTTTATTAAACAGATTTGTCCTTTATTCAGGACATCATGAAAGCCTTTTAAAAATACTGTAATGCTGCTCTCAGAATTAAGGGTAGAATATGAAAGAAAAAGCCTCCAAACCAAATATGAATCTTGAATAGAGCATAACTGACAGAATTTCAAGATGGCCCTAGGATTCCCAGCCGCTGGCATTCATGTCTGCCAATCATTCAATCAAACAAGAATCTAAGTACTGCTGAGAAGGGACTTCATAGCTGTAATGAAGATGTCAAGTCAGTCAACATTGAGATCAAAAGATTATCCGATGGGCCTGATCTAACCACCTGAGCCCTTCAAAAACAGAGCATTCTCTTTGGCAAATGGCCAAGGAAGAAGTCAAAGATCCGAAGCACAAGAGGATTTGGCCAATTTACCATCGCTATCTAGAAGATGAAAGCGACCACCCAGCGAGGCAGGCAGGTGACACTTAGGAGCTCAGAGCAGCCCCTGGCTGACAGCCAGCGTGGAAATGGAATCTCAGTCCTACAATCAACGGAACTGAACTTTGCTAATGGCTGCAAACGAGTTTGGAATGAATTTCTCTCCAGGGCCTTCAGATGAAACCTCTGAAGCTAGTTGGCATCTTAGCTTCAGCTTCGTGCTGTCCTTGGCAAGAATCCAGCCACGCCACACCAGACTTCTGAGTTACAGAACCATGAGCTAATAGATGGGTGCTGTTTTAAGCCACTGAGTTTAGGATGCATTACACAGCAATAGAAAACTAATACAAGGAGTTTTTCAACATATTGACAAGTGTATTGTATTTTTTTTTCTTAACTTCCTTATCTTTCCTCTGTGCACCTGGCTCAGAGAGTCCTTGTTTTTGTCATATTAATCGAAAGTACAAATTTTATTTATTAGAAAATTTATTTTACAAATGCCCGGAGTGACTCCTAAAAAAGCAATAGGACTTCCATACACATATCTCCTTGGTCTCCACCATGCCAGCTCTCAGCACTTCCCAATTTGGAACCAAGGGGTATGCAAAGTGAATCATTAAAAACATACCCAGGTAACACAAGTAAATAATAGAACTTGGGCTTAAATATCAAGCTACACTTAAATCCAGCACAGTCCCTAAATCATTGTTTGACCTTGTGTAGGTTTATTCTTCTGGCTCTATAACAGGTATTCTCAGCTGCACATTAGAATCACTGGAAATTAAAAAAAAAAAAGTTCTACCCAGGGGCATGGCTCGGTGGTTGAGGGTTGACCTATGAAGCAGGAGGTCACGGTTCGATTCCGAGTCAGGGCAAATGGCTGCACTGCAGGCTCGATCCCTAGTGTGGGGTGTGCAGGAGACAGCAAATCAATGACTCTCTCTCATTGATGTTTCTATCTCTCCCTTCCTCTCTAAAATCAATAAAAATATATATTTAAAAAGGATAAATAAGTTCTGATAGCCAAATAAAACCCAAACATTTTAAATCAGAATATCTGGGTGTGTGCCAGACATTAGTAATTTTTAAAATTCCCAGGTGAGCCCTGACCGGTTTGGCTCAATGGCTAGAGTGTCGGTCTTCAGACTAAAGAGTCTCAGGTTCTATTCCAGTCAGGAGCATGTACCTTGGTGCAGGAACATACCCAGTAGGAGGTGTGCAAGAGGCAGCTGATTGGTGTTTCCGTCTCATCAATGTTTCTAACTCTCTATACCTCTCCTTCTCTGTAAAAAAAGTCAATAAAATATATTTTTCTAAAACTAAAATTCCCAGGTGATTCCAATATACAACCAGGTTGGGAACCATTAGTTTGTAAAAGAGAACTCAGACTAGATTATATAAAAAGCTTCTTATAGTTATAACAGGCTATGAGTTTATGGTTAATAAATGGAAATAGAAAGAAACAAACAATTTTTTTATTGGAAAAATGGCCCAATGACTGGGATGTGCTTTTATTTTTTATTTATTTTTATTTCTTTTTTTTTCATCTTTATTGTTCGTTTTATTAATTACATTGTTCCCTTTTTTTTCCCCCTATAGCTCACCTCCACCTGATACCCATCCCACCCTCCGCCCTCACCCCCCTCCACTGTCCTCTCCCATAGTTGCATGATTTTTGTCCAGTCTCTTGCTGCACTTCCCACACCCCCTTTCTCCCCAAGAATTGTCAGTCCATTCCCTCTCTATGGCCATGATTCTGTTACATTCACCAGTTTATCCTGTTCATCAGCTTATTAATTCACTTGAATTTTAGATTCATTTGTTGATAGATGTGTATTTGTTGTTCATAATTAACACTTTTATCTTTTTCTTCTTCTTTTTTTTAAAGAATATCTTTCAGCATTTCATATAATACTGGTTTGGTGGTGATGAAGTCCTTTAGCTTTTTCTTATCTGCGAAGCACTTTATCTAACCTTCAATTCTGAATGATAGCTTTGCTGGATAGAGTAATCTTGGTTGTAGATTCTTGCTGTTCATCACTTTGAATATTTCTTGCCACTCCCATCTGGCCTGCATTGTTTCTGTTGAGAAATCTGCTGACAATCGTATGGGTGCTCCCTTATAGGTAATTAACTGTTTTCTCTCTTGCTGCTTTTAATATTCTTTCTTTGTCTTTTGCTCTTGGCATTTTAATTATGATGTGCCTTGGTATGGTCTTCTTAGGGTTCCTATCTATTGGGGGTCGGTGCACTTCTTGGACTCCTAAGTCAATTTCTTTCACCAGGTGTGGGAAGTTTTCAGTCACTATTTCTTCAAATAGGTTTTCATTGTCTTGCTCTCTCTCTTTTTCTGGCACCCCTATAATTCAGATGTTGGTATGCTTGAGGTTGTCCCAGAGGCCCCTTACACTATCTTCAATTTTTTGGATTCTTTTGGTTTCTTGCTTTTTCAGCTGAATGGATTTTACCTCTTTGTATTTCAAATCTTTAACTTGGTTCTTGGGGTGCTCCAGAGCACTTTTAGGTCTTTGTATAATATGTTTTATTTCAGTCAGTGTATGCTTAATTTCTGGTTGGTCCTTTTTCATATCCTTGAGAGTCTCCTTCATATCCTTGAGGGTCTCATTCATTTCCTTGTAGAACTCATTCATTTCCTTGTCAGTCTTGCTTATTCCCTTATAGGTCTCGACCTTTTCTAGGAGCCTCTTGAGAAGCCCTATAACCATAGTTTTGAATTCCATGTCCAGTCGATTGTTTTCCTCCATTTCTTTCACATCTGATTTCTTTCCATGGTGGCTGCTTCCCTGAATTGGTCAATTAGCTTTTTTGTGGTAGATGTCCTACTAGGGACAGTGGCTCAGCCTCCCCAGTTACCTGAGGTGGATATGGGTTGCACAGTCTTGCTGAAGTTAAGCTCAGGTTAATCCTTGTTAGCACTTGGAGGGGTTGACCTCTAGACCAATTGTCTGTGAAGTTCAGCTGTGCTCAGGTTGGATGGGCGGAGTCCCTGGGCCAAGCAGACAATGTTAGCTCTGCCCTATGCTGCCCCAGGGACTCTGTGCTGGGGGCAATGGCCGCCAGCACCTCTGAGAGAGAGCTGCTGCCGAGCTCCACCGGCTGAAACAAACAATTTTTTAATGATCTGAGGATAAAGGGTTCAATTAAGGCTACATATTACAACTGCTTCTGTCCCTAAGTGAAGTGGCCTAATTTCAATACAGAGCATGCCTCCATTTTATTGTTTTAGCAACTATTTTATTAGGACACCTTGATGTAAGTGCTAATTTTTTATGTATATGACTTTGAAGAGGGTAGAATACATAACAAAAAGGAGAAGACTGTGTATTTGTAATCATGGAGATGGTGTGGGGGTAGAGGAAAAGAAAAGCAAAAACATTATGTGTGCATATAAAAATAGAGAGACAGAGACACAGACAAAGAGAGGCAGAGGGGCGGGAAAGTAGAGAAATAGACAATGACATCTCCCTGATAGTGAATTGAAGGTGTAGTAGCTGCTAAGGTGTAGTAGCTGCTAAGGTGTAGTAGCTGCTAAGGTGTAGTAGCTGCTCATTTTTCCAAACCTTGCATAGACTTGATTGTTACATAAAGAGCCTTGAGGGATTAAGTGTTTTAGGGAAATCAAGAAAACTTTTCGTTTTTCTTAGCTTAGTAGGCACAAGACAGAGAGCAGAAAACAGCTCTGCAAAAGGAAATGCTATTAACATTAAGATTTTTGCAAGAAACATAAAATTAGACTAAAAAGTTACCATCAAAAATCAAGCTCTATGGGATTTCTGGAAATCTTGAGAGGTCACTGGCATCTCCTCTGAATATGGGCTGAGGGATCTAGACTTCATGTCACTCTTGGTTTCCTAATCTGTAAAATGGATTCAATAATGGGACTCGCTTCACGAGGTTTCTCTGAAGAGAAAATGAGTGAATAGTTAGAAATTACTAAAATTAATAATTGGTAGACGGTGTTATATAAATTTTTATTGAATTTAAAAAAATAAACATGCACAAAAGCTCCCTTCTGATTTTTCTTCCCATTTCTTGGCAGACTAAAGCGGTGAAAAGGAAACACTGAGCTCAAATTGACCTCACTTTTTCCTTCTCTCAGGCATTGATCTAGCGAAGTAATGTCTAGGTGTGTGTAATTAAGTGTATGGATTGTGAGCTCTGAGCCCCCAAGCTACATATTTAAAACATAGAGGCCCGGTGCATGGGATTGGTGCACTGGTGGTAGTGTGTGTGTGTGGAGGGGGGGGGAAGCGAGGGGGGGGGGGGAGTCCCTCAGCTCAGCCTGCGCCCTCTTTTATTATATAGGATCATTAAAGTCCTCAGCTCTTTCCATTGCATTGTCTTGTAGAGTTGCCTCTATCTTCAGAGTTGGAAAACTGCCATAGACACAACTAACATCAAGACATATCGTTCTGTGTGATAGATCCCTGGTCTAGATGTTTTTAGTCTGTTCAATGCTGAGATATTGTAGTGTGCGCAGGACACTCCTTGCACAGCGTGGCTTTTTCTAATGTAGGGCAGATTAAGCTGTTAACTGAACAGTTTAAACTGGCCACACGTTTCTGGAGCTACAGGCATTCCGTTAAGCGAGATCATCTGTCCCAAGCCAAGAGGGCCTATCCGTGTCTCCGCCGGGGCACGCAGTAGAGATGGGGAGGAGGGTTTCGGGGAGGAGGCTGTCCAGTACATACATCGGTATGTCTACTAGTAACTCTCTAGGCTACTACATTGCATTTAGAAAATGACTACAGATATTCATTGCCAAAGACAACATTATTAACGACCCTTTGGTCAGAAAACCAATCCAGGAAGAAAGTTTAATTGTGTCGCTTTTGAAATAGTCATATCCTTTCATGTACATGATGAAATCAAGCAAAAGCCCAGCTATTTCCAAGAGCTCAGAAGGCATCTTGCCTTGTAGACACTAGGCTTTTAATACTGTAAAGGATAAAATCACTATAGCTTGTTTTAGGGACAAAGCCTGTGAATCTTTGCAGGGTATACTTCAATCTCCATACAAAGATTACATTAAATTGTACCATTTAATAATTTTCCAGAGATTCTTGAATTGTTGCTGTTTGGCCTGCTTGCTCATTCTCACCTTTTTCTACCCCAATATTCTCCCACTCCCAGGTCATCTGCATTGACTGTCACAATAAACTAATATGAATACCTTCCGTTCAGTGCACGTGAGACCACAGTTTCCAGGTGCGTTCCCTTCTCCTGGCCTCTTAGTGCCCCCTGCTGGCCTCCCTCGGGAATAACACCCGCCCATAGAGGAGCTTCTTGCATACACTTACAGATAAAACATTGTGTCTACCTTTATGATCCCAAAAAATGGTTTTCTCCTTTTCCTTGGTTCACAGATTGATCCAGCCTATAAAAATGTACAGACTGGTAAACTAAGATTTCTGCTTGAGTATTAAAATTGACAGTAAAATAGTAATCAAGTTTTCAGATTAATTTAAAGTGGCCAAGTGAAATAAGTGAATACTCAAGAAAATTTAAGTGTACTGGACAAAAAGCTGTTCCTAAAACATTAACTAAAAAATCTATTAGTAGTTCATCTCTCTGTAAAATTGCCTAACATCCAAAGAACCTAAAGTAGTCATATTTGTGTGCAAAAAATAAAATTTAAAATTACCAAGACTGCAATCTAAAATTTCCAAAAACCCCATTAATCAAAAAGGGGGAGTGGGTAGTAGGGTAATATCATGTAAGAAAAATATCCTGTAAGTAAAATACATGTAGAAAATTCTTACTCCAGAAAAGTAACTTCCATTTGTAAAGCCAACAGCAGGACACCCATGAAAAAACACACATGGTGTCAAAATAAGGCAAAGGAAAATCATTTAGGCAAAAATAAAAAGAACCCCAAGTCTAATTTGCAGAGAGAATCCCTTTGTTAACTTTTGGTCGAGAATGTGTTTGTGTGTTTTCAGAGAACAGCTCCAAGACCATGTGGGTTCCTGCGACAGTGAGGAACTGACGGGTCTGTTCCAGTCACGAGGACAGTCCAGAGATGGGGGACACTGACGACACCTTGCCATGCTAGCAGTTGGTAGCTGTGCGTGGCTGCAGGCGGCCCAGGACCAAACCAGAGAGGATGGAACTTGCATTGCCACGACGTGTCCACTATCTGGATACCATTGCTGACATGTACACATGAAGAACTATTGGACATTGAAACTGGGACTCAGAACAGTTGGACATTGAAACTGAGACTGAAACATTTTTTGTTCTTATACATTTATTTCTAGTATGCAGAGGCAAGATATTTTTGAAGAAAAGAAACAGGGGAGAGTGATTGATATAGAGGCAAGGAGGCATTGAACAGGCAGGCTGTCAAGCTATAGAGGGAAGGCTGGGGAGGGTGGGGGTGGATGCTGGGGGAGATCAAACGAAGGACTTGTATGCATGCATATGAGCATAACCAATGAATGAAAGACACTGGGCCGGGGAGGGGGGGCAGATGGGGACATGTGCTGGGGGGTAGGGGTGGCAAGGGGAGGGAAATGGGGGGGGAAAGCAAAACATATGTACTACTATTAAATCTAAGTTATACTGCAAAAAAAAAAAAAAGTACAGACTGGCATTTTCTGGAGAATCTTTTTTCTTTCTCAGGACAATGGAATGGATGTTTGTGTCCCCCCAATTCAAATGTTGAAGGCTAATTCCTAGTGAGATGGTGTTTGCAAGTGGAGCCTCTGGAAAGTGGAGTGGAGTCCTTGCGAATGGACACTTGTAAGAAAAGACAGGAAAAGACCATCTGGCCATGTGAGCACACAGCGAGAAGGTGGCTCTCTGCACATCAAGACATGGGTCCTCACCACGCCACAGCTCTGCAGGCACTTCCACCTTGGACTTCCAGAACCGCGAGAGATAAATGTTTGTTGTTAAAGCCACCCAGTCTGTGGTAATTCTGTGATATCAGCCTGAGTTAAGACACTAGTTAACTTGAATGGGTATCAAGGGATTGAAAGCAAGTTTCTAGATGTTAAAGTCATTCTTGTTTATCTTGCAGTGCACAGCAGGCATGTCTGAATTATGCCTGGGGCACTGTAATGGCAATAACAGGCATTGTAACCTCACCAGGGAACTCCATGGTGAGCGGCGAGAGACTCTCTGTATCTCCTCTAACCCAAGGAGTGCGATGCCCCCTGCCTGCCCCTTCCACCTGAGGTCCCAGCGTAACCTCTTTGAAGCTGATAGCCTTTATCTTACCCCACCCACTTTTCAGTTGCTATTACACTTGCTTTTTTGATTTCTCCTTCTTGTTTCTCCTGCCTCCTCATGGTGGGTTCTCTTTAGTTTATTAAATGGCTGCAGAGAACCTGGTATCATTTGTTTTCTCCATATGTTCATGCTGCAGGTTGACTAAATTCCTAAAGATCCCCACCATCATTTATTAGAACTTGTCATAGAAACAATGAAGAGTTGTGAGAAAACGCTTTACTAAGCACAGATGGTGTGTCTTGCTCTGTGCTAAATTCTGTCAGTGGATTAAACATTTATCAATAGAAAGCCTACTCCATCCTAGACACTGTAAAGGACTTAAGTGAACATGTAGCAGTAGGTTCTCAAAATGTATAACTCCCGGGAATGGGAGGAAGAAACTAATATTTATTAAACTTCTAACACATTATCCTCACAATGAACCTACAAAATAGTTATTATTACTCTCATTGTACAAATAAAAAGAAATCGCGGGCAGTTAAAAAGATTAGAAAACTTGCTCTTCAACAGACTTCTCATGACCTTTCAAGGCACTAACTACCTTCCAGATATAATTGGTGCAGCCATTCAACCCTCTGATACCATAGGTTAGTTTTGCTAATGCACCTTTCAATAGACATAACTCTGTCATTTTACATGAGGCTTGTCATTAACCACTTGATATTAGAGAAAATACGTAATAATCGGAGATGCTTGGTTTTCTAAGATATTCTTCAGCGTGTCTGTTTTTCTGGAAGTATTTTATTTTGAATGATCATGATCCAAAAGGTGACGTTCCACCAGAAGGCTCTAAGACGGAAAAGTAATGATGCTGGAAAAAGTCCCTGTGGCAGGGGAGCGAGAGCGTCATCACGCCCCGTGACACACTGTGTGGCCTCCACCACGAGCTCAGCTCACCGCCTTTAAGGGTAGCACCATAGTACTTTATTATTATCAAGGAGAAATACAACGTTGCCTTTAGCCCTCTTCAAATCTTCTGAGGGAGGAATATATTAACTATATAAACAGATGAGGAATAAACTTCAGCATTGTAATACATTATGAATCTATTAGACATAAAGTCCATAATAAATGGATAGAAGCAGTACATTTTATATTTAAAGAGTGCCTGGTGATACTTCACGCTGGCTGCGCAATTTATAGATTTGGGAGTTGTTTTCCTTATCCTTCACTCGAAGGGTCCATTGATTTTCATTTTTTTAAAACTGGCTGATGAATTTATCAGCACCTGTTTCGTCTTCTTTAAAAGTTGGATAATGAGTTAATCATATTTCCCTACTACCAATTTTTCTTTTTCCCCAAGGCAGAGAATGAGAGAAATAAGCTGATCTGTAAATCTAGAGTCCCCTGATTTATAAATCATCATCCCTCGATAGTTTCTCCCATGAACCATGGACCCTGATAAGCACAGTACGAGAAAAGGGGGCAAAGAAATATTATTGCGCATTTTATTAAGCAATTGGGTGGATATGGCACTTTACTGGTAACTGGTCATCTAATAAAATTAATATAGTCCTGCCTCCTAGGAACTTAACATTTAAAATTAAATAGATCGAGCTTTTCTTCTCTGGTAAAGCCATAGGCAGCCACACTGACATTGGTGTAAGAATGGAAGGGAGAAGACACATGGATAGTTCTGAAGGGTGGATGTTGCAAAAGCTTTTCTCCTTGAACCTGCTTTTGCCTTAGTTATATGTGATCCTGTCTGTTACTCTAATGATTAAGTCATAGCACGTCTATCAAAATAATAAAGCAATTTTGGAAAGACCTAACTCATCAAGCAGGGAAAGTAACCACCACTTCAAGCAGATCCAACCTCAGCTTCTCCCTAAATCCTACTTCAAGCTGATGTATGTAGTCACTTTGCTGACAGATAAAAAGCAAACAGCTTCCCTTCCCGTCAAAGCTTTCACTCAAGCAAGGAAAACAAGTGCTGTGACTTCAAATTATTTATTTGCCATGGTGCAGGAATAGAATCAATAGAAGAGCAAAGCAAAAGGAAAAGGTATTTGTGATTAGAGTAGTTGCTGATTCTTAAAAAGAGCTGGATGCCAAAATTTTCACACAGTTTACCTCAAGACAGTAAGAAGACTGTCAGGCTTTTTTTTTTTTTAAATAAATTTATTATCTGAAAGGGCTGGGCAGAGAGGAAAAACACAAAGAGAAAACCCAAAGGATGAAAATAAAGTTTTGTAAGAGTGATGATAATCCAAATTGAGGCAGACCTGATATAATAATTCCTTGCATGTATAGATAAGGCATTTTTTGCTTTGATCCAGGCATGGTATCCCGGGGCTGAAATTTACTCTTGGAAAGCAGTGGTTCTCAGTGTGTGGTCCCCAAACCAGCAGCCTCAGCATGACCTGGAAACGTGTTAGAAATGCAAATCCTCAGACTGCACCCCATTTAGAAATTCCGGGGGTAAAGCCTAGCATCCTCTTTTTTGAAAGCCTCCCCAGGGTTCTGCAGCAAGCAGAACTTTGAGAACCACTGGTTGAAAGCAGAAGTCCATAAACTTCTTTAAAAAGCCAGAGAGTAGATGCTTTAGATTTCAAAGTCCTGTTAGAAGAACTACTCCAAAAGCTGCCAGAGGCAATATGTAAACTATTGGACATGATGGTGTTCCAATAAAATTTTGTTCCGGAAACTTGAGGCCTGCTGGGTTTAGGATTTAGCTGAGGGTTATGGCTGAGCCCTACATAGGAAACTGGTGGGAGGAGGGGGCAGATGGTCGCTCACTACTTCTCACTTCTCTCCGTTACTCTGGTTGGTCCTGACACCTGGGGATGAGTCCAGATGGCGCCAAAGTACCTTCCACTTGAGAACTGGAATGTGCATGCACATCCCTGCTTCCACTTGAGAACTGTGCACGGGAAGGGCTCGAGCCATTTGGTCTTAACCGTGAAGGCACAGCCAGGGAAACAGTGGCAAGGGATGAAAACAAAACCACCAGTCAGTCAGTAAAACCCGGGGCTAAGAAAGAAAGAGTGGTTGGTGGTCCATATTGTGTCAGTAGTGTTTCACTTGCCCCAAATGTCCATGTTTTCATGCTAAAACAGGAGAAGTCAGCACATGGCACAGTGGCCTCTGTTCTCTTTCCTGATTCCACAACAGAAAATAGTGATCAGTCATGGCATCCGCTCTCCCTGAGCCTGGCATGGCCTTGGATTCCTTTTGTGCATACCCCTTCAGGAGGCTACTATCAATAGACAGGCACTGAGCCTCTCATAAAATCTACTGTGCTTCCTTGGCAAAGCTATTGACGCTGGGTAGGTTTGATTAATATACAAATATGGAGCTGGAACGTAGCTTAATGACACTGTCATTTTATTTAGTTTGTATCTTCCATAGTAGAACCCCGATAGAACAGGATGTGGAACAATTTAGTTCTCATAAAATGGAGCCAAACGTGGGGTGAAATTACTCAAGGTACGTTTATGTTCTAAATGTATATATGCAATCTGAATCTTTTTCCTGAGCTCCAAACTCATCTATCTAATTGCCTACTTGATATTTTCACTACTTGCATGTTCAAGAGGCACATCTAAAAAATTAAACCCCCTTAGGGACTTCTTCTTTCTGTCCAGATGAAACAACAGGGATTGGAATTAACCACCAGCAGCAGCCCAACATTATACAACTAGCAAGCCAGACAAAATCCATGAAACGAGTTTTCAGACGTTGGACATGTATTATGTATGTGCTTGCTGTCTTGTCTCTCTCAACTAGTACATTCGTTCCATGAGGGAAGGAATACTGTCTTTTGTTTTTACTGATGAAATTCCTTTGTCTAGAGCAATGGCAGGCATGTAATACACCTCAGTATATGTTTGTTGAATGAATGGAGGAGGATGTGCTCGGCCAAGTCCCACAGCTGTAGTACAAGCCATCCGTCACCAGAGGGCAACACAAGAGCATTAAGTTTTAATGATGGAACCCAGAGCTGCTTAAACCCAGATGCACACAGAGGAGATGAGGATTTTTCAACTCCAGGTCAAACCTGGTTAAACAAATCTAGTGGGTTTTTCAAACCCAGCAGAGCCTGAATAACAAGAGAAATCAGGAATAATTGAATCAACCAGTGTTTTGCTCTGAGTGATTTTGAATGTCACTTTATAACACTCTGATTCACTTCTGGCCCTTTTATTCCATGATTCTGATTCAAACAGGGCCCCCTCTTACCCACCACATCTTTAATTTCATATTCAGGCTAGAAGGTAAAGCAATGCATTCCCCCCTAAAGTTGTATTTGGGCTCCCAGGATTCAGCTAACTACCCATAAGTTCAATAGAAAGACCCTTTTGTGTGAAGTTAGACTATACCAATGAGTGAGCTTGACTCAACTTATTTATTCCCACATCTATCTTTTTTTTTTAATGAGGCAGAGTAATACTTCTGGAAAGGAAGAGAAGTTAATAGCACTCAGGGGACCCCCAGGGCTCTAAGACAGCGTCAATTAAATGCTATCGTTTCTTCCCTTGTTATTACTTTGAGGAGGAAACTAATGTACAGCAATTTGAGACATAGCTGATATTGCCTCCCAGAAAAGAGACCATTTAAATGTATTCATCTGAGGAAATGACTAAATTTCTTTTCTGCATGATGGAAGAGTTTAATTTTTCCAGAAAGAAGCAGCATTTCTAAAAGAGATCAGGGGAGGGCGGTAAAGAGTTGCATAGAGGTAGCCAATAAAGTTTCCCTACAATAAAGAATTATTTTTTAAGCTAACTTACTTTTGTTTTACTGTCCCCGAATACATTATTCACCATTTTGTTGGCTTGAAAAAATTAAAAGTGTCATCGAAGGGTTTATGGAGATTAAGTTTAGTCATTGAGTTAGCATAGGACCTCAGAATGAAAAAATTCCCTGGGGTTGCATGCTGCCATTGACTATAGCTTACTACCTTATGCAAGATAATTCTTTTTTTTCCCATGATTAAATATTCAAGTGACTTTAATGAAAGACATCCTTTTTAAGGGAGTACATGTGTTCATTTCTATTTTAGGGTCATTTCTTATTGTGCGTTTGACTTATTTGACTTATTTCAGAATGTCTAATCCACATTCAGGTCTTAGAATTTTACTTTCTCATTGAAACAAACAGATGTGAAAAGATACAGGTTGCACTTCTTAGTACTGATTATTATTTTAAAGCAGAATCAACCTAGGAACTTGCTTTCTATAGGTGTTTTTCTCTTTTTTTCCACGTCTAGCGTGGAGAGAGACTGGGTCCAGTTTCTGAGTAGAGGAGCTGGGGATTAAGAAATAAAGGAATAGAAGAGAAAATGCAGAAATATAAAAATAATAGCTGGGGCTGGGTGGGATCTCTGTTCTCTCAGATGGAGAGACAGGATCTCTGAGCCCACGTAGCCATATTTATTTATAACTTCACAATACAAAGGAGTTTCACCAAAATTAGGATCAAAGGAGTTTCATGGGCCCAGGCCCTATTCGTTCACCCATTCCAAGACTGGATTTAAATTGCAAGGCCCTCTCCCAGACACCCGAGGCGAAGTTAAGTCCAAGCTGATTAACACGTCAGCCATGTTGGTGAAGCGTGTTTTCCAAGATGAGGCTTCGCCAGGCACTGATTTAAAGAATGCTCAAGGTGTCTTGCCTGGGGGCACCCTTCACAGCTTTCTTTAATCTAACTCCATTGATGTATGTGGGTGTCACTTGGGGGAAAAAATATTTATGTCATTTATATACCATTTACTTGAAAAGCATTACATAAACACATCTGATTGTCTGATTCTCTGACAGAATAGAAGGACAGGGATTCTGGAATGAATTGAAGCTCCATCCAAGCCAAGATCCTGACTACATTCTCATAATATCCAGTAACTCTCTTTGTAGTACTCATCAGAACTGTAATTACTTCATGAGTTGTGGTTTTTGTTCTCTATCTTCACCACCTAGACCTGTACCACACCCTCAGGCCCTTTCAAATCTCTTTCCATTTATGGTTGTATCCCTGACAATGCACCCAATGCCTGTTCCTATGGTAGGGCCTCAGTAAATATTTGTGAGTGAATAAATAAATTCTGCTAGGTTGTAAACTCCAAGCACAAGAATGGTCTCAGAGTCACCTTCAAATCCCTAGTATTTAGCACATAGCATGATAGAGCACATTTCTTGAATAAAGAGTTGTCTAATTTATTTATTCTCTCTACAGAAGCCCACAGTGAACAAAACAAGTTTCACGCTATCATGAAAACATTCTAGCAGGAGGCAAGGACACAGAGGTAACAAATATATGTGCTTGAATAATTAAATACTTGAAATGTCAGACAGTGGTACGTGTGCTTATACTCTTACAACAGGTCAAGAAAGCCTGCCTTGGGAAACTGACGGCCAAGAGTAGAGCTGAAGGCACCGTTCTCTGAAGAGCATACAAGAGGGGGTAGCTTGTGCAAAGGCCCCCAGCAGGCGTTTGGCAAATTCAAAAGGTCAGTGAGGCCGGAGGAATCACTGAAGGTGGACATGGCCAGCTGCCCCTACCACCTCTGCAATGGAAACTGAAGAAAAGCAGCTTGGAAAGCAAGACACGAGGAATGCAGCAACAGAACAATCATCTGGCAGCAAAGGAATCCCGTCCTAAGCACCCAAAAGCAAGGTGTTCAATACTCCTAGCATCTGATTTTGCAGCCTTAAATGAAAAATCCCTCATCAAAACTTAGGGAAATATTATGTTTACTAGAGGCCTGGTGCATGAAATTCGTGCACTTGCTGGGGGAGGCAGGGGGAGTGTCCCTCAGCCTGGCCTACACCACGGTGGCAGGAGAGGCTCCCGCCACTGCCACTGTGCTCGACAGCCGTGAGCCTGGCTTCTGGCTGAGCGGTGCTCCCCCTGTGGGAGTGCACTGACCACCAGGGGGCAACTCCTGCATTGACTGTCTGCCCCCTGGGGGTCAGCATGCATCATAGTGACTGGTCATTCCACCATTTGGTCATTTGCATAATAGCCTTTTATTATGTAGGATACACTGTAGATGAGGCACCCTAGAACCATAAGAAATGCAGAAAATTCACTTTTAACTAATTCTCGAATTGCCCCCACTTAAAATCAAATTGTCCCTATTGTGGGGCGTGTGCTGCACTTTGGGAACCAGTGGGCTTGACATTGAGCTTTCCTCTCTGAGCTTCATTTCTGAATACACACGCATATGCCATGGGAATTATAATCTCTTCTCCATCTACCTCATTGGGTTGTCATGAGGAGGTTCTGAGCTAATAAACCTAGAAATGTTTCATCAAGTCAGTGATGTCTAAAGGGGAAGGGATTGTTATTTTTAAGTCCACATGTACCCTCGCAGGTAGCAGGTGCTAATTAGGGGACGAGGGCATGATTGTTTCCTGGGACTGTAGCTAGGGAAGCTTTGCAAAGGGTTCTGCAGGCCTTGGAGGGGCATGCTCTGGCCATACCCCTGTAGGGGTGGTCATCCCTGGAGGCGCTGGGAGGGGGCAGAGCATTCGGGGTCTAGCGGGGTGGCAAGGCTGAAGGGGAAGTAACTATCAAACCTTCCCACTTGGCACCATCCTTTACATTGTATGTGGCTGTTTCACAGCTGTACCTGATCAGGGAAGGGCTCCAATACCTGGAGCAGGGTGGGGGGTGGGCCAGGGCGGAGCCAGGTGGGCTAGGAGGGTGGTTTTAGCCTTGCCCTCATGAGATTCAGTGCGCTTCCTCTGAGGAGACCTCGCTGCTGCTGTGGGGAGTGGGGAGGGAGAGGGGAAGGGAGGGTATAACCCTGGGGGGCTGCTCAGGCCTGCCTCCACCCTGGTCTGGCATTGTAGGGAGGAGAGGCATGCTCAGCCCCAGCAGAGAGGGCCTGGCAGTGGGGGGCCTTGGGTCCTGGGGGCGCTGACGGGTGGTCACCAGCATGCTATTGTTATGGGCACCCCTTGTCGGGGATGAGGAGAGAAGAGATCAGGAGTAGGAAGTGCAGGCTGCAGCTACCCCAAGGCTGGGCCTTTTCCCCATGTGGTCAGCCTCCCCATCACCCTGAGGGTGTGGGGGCTGGAGTAGGGTGTTTTTCCATCCCCCAAGGGTGTGGGAGCTGGGGGAGGATATTTGTCCATCCCCCCAAGGGTGTGTGGGCTGGGGTAGGGTGTTTGTCCATCCCCCCAGGGGTATGGGGGCTGGGTAGGGTGTTTGTCCATCCCCTGGGAGTGCAGGATCTGGGGTAGGGTGTTTGTCCATCCCCCGGGAGTGCAGGATCTGGGGTAGGGTGTTTGTCCATCCCCCCAAGGGTGTGGGGGCTGGGTAGGGTGTTTGTCCATTCTCCCGGGAGTGCGGGGACTGGGGAAGGGTGTCCGTGCAAGGGGACTGGAAGACCGCCCCATGACCACTTCCTTTTCCTTCTTTGCAGTTCTGGCTCCTGTCAAGCAGTCTCTCCAGCCGACAGCACCCTGCTGTTCATATCAATATGCAAATAGGTTGTTAAGGGGACACCATCAAAGACAAATTAGCATATTACCTCTTTATATATATAGATAATATTAACTGAAATTTCAGGATACAAAATTGCTTAAACAGAATACTTGCAACCAGCCAAGGACAACGCAAAGAAATAAGACAATGTTCATGCTCATTTCTCAAAGCATCCTTTAGCAAATATTTAGTGAATGTCTTCTGATATTGGGCATCATTTTTGGTCCCAGGGATTACAACAGTGTACAAAACAGAAAAACTCCTGTCCTTGTGGTGCTTCTGTATATTACCAAACGAGAGATAGCCAAAAAGCAAAAATTACACAGAGGATGGCATCACTCAGCTGTGACAAAGACTCTGAATGAAAGATATCAGGATCAACGTGGATGCTTTCCCAGGTCACCTTCACAAATAATCTGTCAGCCAGCCAACAGAGCAAACATTAACAGAGGTTTCCTTTAAGGGGTAAAACGATGAAACAATTTTCTTTTCTTTCTCTGCATTTTCTTAATTTTTTTTTTTTTTGCTCTTTTACTTATGTAGTCAAATTAGCAAAATGTATTAAATAACTAGTGGCTTGGTGCACAAAATTTGTGCACGGGAAGGGGGTGTTCCTCAGCCTGTACCCTCTCTAATCTGGGACGTCTCAGAGGATATCTGACTGCCAGGCCTATCTCTCTTGCTCTATTCACTGAGTCAAACCAGGTAGGGATCAAATCTGTTACTTTTAATAAAGCTCATTTATATTACTACTTTATACCTCTCTTCTTTCCTTTGGTAATGGGAGCTCCTAACATTATCTTTAGTGCTGGCTCCTAACTGCTCACCTATCTGCCTGCCTGATTGCCCCTATCTACCCTGCCTGCTTGCCTTATTGCCCCCAGCCAGCCTGCTGGCCCCAAACTCCCCCCACTGCTGGCCTGCTTTCCCCCAACTGCCCCCATCCCCACCAGCCTGATAACCCCCAACTGCTCTCTCCTCCTGGCCTGATCGCCCCTAACTGCCTCTGCTTCGGCCTCACCACCATGGCTTTGTCCGGAAGGTCTCCCAGAAGGTGTCCTGGTCTAATCAGCATATTATCCTTTTATTAGTATAGATATAGAAAGATAATCTCGTTAGAATTGAAGTCACTAAAGATAAAGTTAGGAGCTCCCATTACCAAAGGAAAGAAGAGAGGTATAAAGTAGTAATATAAATGAGCTTTATTAAAAGTAACAGATTTGATCCCTACCTGGTTTGACTCAGTGAATAGAGCATTGGCCTGCAGAATAACGGGCTCCAGGTTCAATTCTGGTTGAAGGTACAGGCCTGGGTTGAGGCCTTGATCCCCAGTAGGGGACATGCAGGAAGTAGTAGGTCAATGATTCTCATCATTGATGTTTCTCTTTCTCCTACTTCCTTTCTCTATGAAGTCAATGAAAATATATTCTTAAAAAAAAAAAAAGTAGCAGATTTGAGGTCTGTGATCAGATATCTCTGCTTCATAACTGGAACAAGTGTTCTCATAAACGAATCTCTCTTCCCAGAAGCATAAGAAAGCACACTTTATTCTGTTTAACACAGATGCATTCTCCTATGATTTATAAGGAGTCTATCACCAGAGATGTTATTGTGAACCCAGAGATCAAAGACAAATTTCTGCCATTCTATCATAGAGAAGCAGCAAGAAATGCTTCAGGAGTTGGTCCACCTGTTATGGGGACATTAGTGGACCTCAGCAGAACGAAGCTCCTTATTTCATTTATTGAAAATTTTTTTATTTCAGAGAGAGAGAGAGAGTAAGAGAGAGAAAGAGAGAGAGAGAAACATCAATTTGTTGTTCCACTTATTTATGCATTTATTTATTGATTTTTGTATGAGGCCTGACCGAGGATCGAACCTGCAACCTTGGGATATCTAACAACTGAGCTACCCAGCCAGAGCTTAGAGGCTCCTTACTTTAAAAACCTTCTTCATCAAATGTTCAAACTCAGAGCCAAAACACTGTTGACTGCTGCAAAACCAGCTGTGGAAATGGGATCGATAGTGACTCCAGTCATTCAGCAGGACGTAGGGCAGATGATTGCTCCCATGTCTGAGAAAGAAGAACATCGGGGTTACAGTCCTCAGCATCCAGAAAACCTGTCAAATCCACCTTCTGCCAATACCTGACACTGAGGAACAAAACAAGGGAAGGAACGGGACCAGCCGCCGTTTACTTAACCCGCACAATCTGCCAGAAGCAATGTTACTACGAGGTCTGAAGGGAGAACACCCAGAACCCTAAGAGAACAGGAAGAACCACTCTACCAGATTTGATCAAAACCAAACAGAAGAGCTATTTTCTTTGTCTCTGTTAACGCACATGCACATTTCTCCGTAAAAACTAATATAACCACTAGAACAATGGGGAGGGTGTATTGTGGGGGGAAGGAGGGGTTACTACATTACCTAAACAGATAAAATGGACATACTGGACCTAACTACACTGTAAATTGATTTTGCCTAAATGTTCTGTCTCTCTTTACTTCCCCCTTCTATTTTAGACATTAAATTTTTTTAAAAAAAAAACGTTATCATGAATAGCATTCAGCAATTCTCAAGGAAAAGCATCTCTTGCTCTTTTCCCAGGCTTCCTTCTCTTTCTTTGAAAGACAAAAGACAAAAGACACACACAAAAGGCAACAGGGAGAGACTGTTCTGCGCTGCCTGCGGGTCCCCACGGGGCGAGCTGATGTCACGGGCGGGGGGCGCCCTGACCGGCGGCCTGCGGACGGGTCCTGCCTTCAGGCGGGGAGCAGCCATCCGCTCACAACCCAGTCACATCTGAGCAGGCGCCGCTGCCCCAGAGGCACCAAAGAGGCGGCCCCAGAGCCACCAAAGAGGCGGCCCCCAAAGGCTGCGGGGCCTCCGAGGCCACGACAGGGAAGGGGCCCCGCAGGCCGCTGGAGGCCGAGGCTTCCGACAGCCAATCTCCGGGTCTGGGCACCTCGCAGACCAGGGAGGGGGTGGCTGATGGGACGCCCGCGGGAGCGCACACTGGGGAAAAGCACGTGTGTAACATCAGGAGCCGGGGGCAAGTGCCAAGACATCTTATAAAGCCAGTGAGGAGATGAAGGGGCAGAATCAGGAGAGAAATGCAGGGTGATGACCTGGGGCCAGTTCCCCACCGCTCCGGCTTCCAGTGACCGAGGTGTGAGAATATCCCTCAGCGTTAGCTACAATGAATAGCAAGGCACTGGAAACAACCCAGCTTTATAGAGTCACCTACCCGGGTACGCTACTGGTTAGATTCCTCATTCACCTGCCGTGCCAGGGGCGCCCCAGGTGTTGGAGGACATTCGCTGGGCTGCCCAACGCCCTCAAGAGGCTGTGCCGATCACTCACTCAGCTGTGTGCGCAGTGGGCTGTCCTCAGCTCCGGGGTCTGCTCTCACCCCGGCCCACCTCGGGCTGCTGTCCGGTCACACCCCTCCTTTCCTACAGTGCCTCAGACTCACACGTCTCAACACACCCTGCTGGAAACCAGCTTCCTAATCCCTCCTCCACACACCTCAGCGGGGAGTGAGGTCCTGAATCTGCCAGTTGGGGGTACAGAGGGGCCAGGGAAGGAGGTGGGGCATGTCATTTGGGATCCATGCAATATTGGGCTACTTCAGAGCCAGGCTACAGCAGGGGTTCACTTTCAGGGAAAGCTGGCTGTGTGGGGGGCAGAACCCCCACTGAGGAATAAGGATTGGTCCTGAGGGATGCAAAGCAGCTGCTGGATGTTAATGACCTAGCTGTGTTATTTTTAAAAATCTAGCAATATATTGGAAGCAAAGAATTAGAAAGCACCTCACTTATAAAAGGGGTTTGTGATGCCGTCACTAGAGGTATCCGCTTTCATGACATTGTAATATTAAATGTCCCTTTATTTTGCCTCGGGGGAATTTCCAGATGGGTGAGAAGAATGCCTTTCTTTGTGACGTGGGGAAAGGTGAGTTCTGAAGGGGCAGAAGAAGAAAAACTGGCTGGATGCTTTTATCATAGGCGCGTCCCTCGACAGATAAATTTTGGAAAGAGTGCACCTGGAAAATCCTTGTAAGCATTATAACTGGGGCATGTAACTATACTGTCTTCAAGAAAAAAAAAATTCAAATTATTTTTGGGTTTGGGGGCCAGGCCCCTATTTCTTATTACAAATCGTAAAGGTCTTTTTGTGATTATCCCTCATACCCAAGGGTTTCTTCATTTGCATCACAAGCCAGATTTTCAAACCCCTCCTCCAAATACGGGAGCGCAAACCACTACTTCATTGTATATTCAAGATCTTCAAAGAGGAATAGGATCAAAGGGAAACGTGTTTGCAGAACTTTGATAGCAGGAGAGCCACCGTGGAGCTGGGGACGCCTGCCTGGAAAACCTGCCTCAGAAAGCAGGGGGAGCACCACCATCCCTGCTGGCAGACTGCCGCTGTTTCTCCGTGGTGGTGACAATAACAGCAAGAAGCACCAGGACACGACAGTAAAACCCCCGTCACTGATATTGTGAAAGCGCTCTTTACAATGCTGCCGGAGAAGCTCTTTTATTATAACCTACCAGATGTAACGCAGGAAAAACCTGGACATTTTTGGAAAGGTAAATGAGTTAGGTCATGACGTTAGGTCATCACAACCACACACACCAAAGAAAGCTTTCTCTTTTCCTCCTAAAGCTTCAAAGGAAAACAGGAGCGCAGTAGTGCCCTTTCCCCAGGGAGGTGTGGCTTGCGGTCACAGAGCTTCCAGCGATCCAGGGCTGAATTAATATACGAAAGAAAGGAGAGTTTCCTTCAGGGCCACCTAAACAGAATGATGAGAATGTCTTCCGGAGATGTTGCAAATGGAAAGAAGCCATGCTCAAAAAGAGTATTCATTTTAAACGCTCAGGAAAAAAACAAAACAAAACTGAAAATGGCTGTGGGAAAGTAAGAATGATTCATACAGATCTTGAACTTGGCCTTTGGGGAGAACAAATATATTCTACCCTGTGCTTACAGCATGCAATCCCCATCAGCTCCCTCAGAAAGCCTGTAATGGAAGCCGATTGCCTCACAACATGCCACTAGAAAGATTGAGCCACCTACTTTCCATTGCCTACTGAGGTCCAGGGCTTACCATGGTCCAGGCAGCCCCACCACAAGCAATGCCAACACGCAGCAGTGAATGGAGATTACACAAAGGCGCGGGGAGGTGCCATAGGACAGCCCAGGCTTCCCTATTGGAGAGCAACAAAACTGCCTGAGGAAGTGGTGAGTGTAGCAAGACAGCGAGAAAGTTCAAGAAAACGTTAGTGAGCTGCGTTCTGTATAAAATTTCATAAGCTACCTAAAACAAAGCAGAAGTAGTTTATGACACTTAAGTAAAAAGGCATTTTAAAGAATAAGAAGAGTGTAAATGAAACATTGCCCAAACCACATCCTGTAAGAATTACTTTCACTTTTGTTTTTGTTTTGTTTTGTTTTGTTTTTTGTTTGGGTTTTTAGCCTGGAATTTATCTTGAACTAACTAGTTCACATTTTACTCTTTAACGTTTTATTTTATATGTATGTATTTGTATATGTATGGGTACATATGTGTGTATATGTTAGTTTTTTTCCTGAACTACATGACAGTTAGTTGCAACTATCATGCCCTTTAACCCTAAATATTTCAGCATGTATCCCAAGAACAAAGACATTGCCTTACCCGCATGATTATTAAATTCAGGAGGCTTCATGTGAATGCAATATTCAACAATATACAGTTTATTTTCAATATTCATCAATTATCTTTTTTTTTTAAATGTCCTTTATGGACATTTTTGTCTCAGTCCAGGAATTTGCATTGCATTTACTTGTCAGGCCTCTTCAGACTTCTTTAATCTAAAATAATTCCTTACTCTTCTTTTTCTTCAATGATATTAACCTTTTCAAAAATTACTTACCATTCGTTTTATAAAACGCCCCCTTAATGAGTCTGATATTTCCGTGAGTGTGTGTTTATTTTACATATTTTAGGCAGAAGTGGTGTATCATTAGTGCATCCAAACAGGAAGCTCCACTGTTTGCGATGTTAACTGTAAAAACTTGGTTAAGGCGGCATCTGCCGGCTTTCTCCACTACAGTGCTACTGTTTTAATTTTTGCTATTAATTTGTAACCTCTAGGAAAATACTTTGAGACAATGTAATGTTCTGTTCCTCGTCAGACGGATGCTGTTGTAATAACCTGGGTATTATTGAACAGCAAAGGAGGAAAGGAAAGACCAGGTAGACGCATGCCCAGTACGGTCTGAGTGAGGCGGGAAAAAGCTTGCCTGGGAATCACACCCAGAAACAGGTAATTGGCAGGATGGACATGGCCACTGCAAACTGGTGAAATCTAAATATATAAACTTCCAGACAAAGGAGCCACTCGCTCATGGCTCCAGGGCGCCTGGCTCCTGATACTCCTAATGAAAGGGCAGGCTGTTCTGTGGTCACATGGCTCATGGTCACGTGGGGCTCTACACATGGACTAACAGGAGTGAATTGGCCTGAATGCTGAACCACAGCCAGCTGCACCATGGAGCAGGCACTCTGGAAACTGGGCTTGTTTCTGGCCTTGCTGAACTCCCAGCTGCCCCTTTTCCAGGACTGGCTTAAGGGGCAGGGGACTTTGGAACCCGAGAAATGTAACTCCACGCCAATAAAATCTCCCGCATCCCATCCTCCTGTGCGAGTCTTAGAAAATTCCTTTTTCTGAAGACATTGCAAGACCCTTTCTCCCACTCTTGTCTGGGAAGTCTGAACCATTAATTCCCCTGGCATCAAAACTTTCAGCCAAGATTTAGCATCCATTGATGATAATTGCTTAAAATAATTAGTATGGGGTGTTTGAAAAATCATCATTTCAGTATCTTTTGAAAAGGCTATATTATTAGAAACTAAAAATGAGTTTTGAGTTTTGTCATGAAACAGGATTTTTGGACTGGAACCTGGATTCCTTGTCCGCTGGAGTCGAAATGAATCCCAGACAGAGGGTAGTATAGCAAAGGTGGAGATTTATTGAAGAACAAGTACAGAATCCCATGTGGGGAGGGGGAAAGAGTCCCACAGAATGGGCTTCCACATGGGGAGAGGGAAGGATCCCATTGACTTCCTATTCCCATGGTTTATAAAGGCTGCAGTTCCTGTGTCCTGACATCCCCTCTGATTGGTCAATATTCTCTTTGGAATTGGTTACTGTTAGTGACTCCTGAGGCCCTCCTCCCTCATTGTCTTTCCATTCCTCTGGGCTTTCTTCCTTCTTCTTTGTTTTGTAAATATAGACCTTCTTTTGGCTACTTCCAGTTCCCTTGTCTTATGGAAATATACCTGTTGCTGCTCCCTTGTCTCATGGAAAAGTAACTGCACCTGGCTTCCTTGTCTTATGGAAATGTTCCTTCTCCCCATCTGTAGCCCTATGTTTCCCCACACCCCCGCATAGACCCCAATTCTAAAAATTCCCTAAGCCTGCCTATGTCCCCCTAAAATTCCTGTTTCAGTCATTTCTCATGTTTGTTTTTAGATATATGGATGGATACTTGTGCAATTTGATAAAGCCTACAATTTAAGATATACAGAAATATTCCTCTCCTACTGGCATTTTGAGTGAAAAGCCTCCCTCTCATGAGATTATTTAACGTGTGCATAAGGGCATGTGCATGCAGCAGTTAGCTAATAGTAGCCCTGCACACAAATCTGGGTGCCAGTAACTCTCTGTGGGGCCTGACCACTCCGTGCCCACTGCCCAGAAGCTCTCTGCAGCTCAGAGGCCCATCTGTGGCTGGGCATAGAACACTTGCCTTGTCGCCAGGGCAACGGTGCAAGCACTCCCCCCCACCAACCCCTGCTGCTCCATTACCGCTGCCCAGAGGGCCTGGTTGGGGGTGGAATGCTTGCCTCATAGCCGTGGTGACAAAGCAAGCATTCCACCAGGTTGCTCACGCTGCCTGCTCTTAGCGGCTGCTCCCCGCTGCCCAGGAATGGGGGACACTGGCAGGGCCACCATCTTGTGGCTATGAGCGCCACCATCTTTGTGATGGAGTGATGGTTAATTTGCATATTGCCCTTTTATTAGATAGGATTGCTTCCTAAGAAATTTCTGCAGCATAATACTATGTAGGATATATTGGTGTGTTTTCCACAATACAAGTCTCTTTTTTTTTTTCATGCAATTGTAGTATATTTAACTTTGTAATCAAAAGGATTAGTGGATGGATGTCCAAGGAATGGCTCCTCTTTTAATATCAGATGCTCTGAGGACCCAGAATCAGTGCTGAAAACCGTTCCATAAACTGAAGTAATCAGGTACATAGACATGAAGCTTGTGTCTTGCATAAAACAGATGCACAATAGACTATGTTAAATGGAAAATTGACTAAACTCCATTAACTATATAATGAGTTCTTAAAAACAAAAGCTTTCTAGTCCTAGCCAGTTTGACTCAGTGAATAGAGTATCATCCTGTGTACTGAAGGGTCCAGTGTTTGATTCTGGTCAAGGGCGTATACCTCAGTTGCAGGCTCAATCTCCAGCCCTGGTCAGGGCAACCAAACCAACCGATGTGTCTCTCTCACATTGATGTTTCTCTCTACCTGTCTCTCCCCGTCTCTTCCACTCTCTAAAAATCAATGGAAACATATCCTTGGGTGAGAATTAACAAAAAATAAAAATAAATGAAAGCTTTCTAGCAGCATATTGAAAGAATAATGGATTTAATATGTAAAAATCAAAAGTGAAAAAAATTCTCTTCTACCTGAAAAGTCACATTTTACTTACTCTAAAGTAATAGAGAAGAGGATAAATCCTTTCTTGCATTTTTATTTCTTTTGACTTGGAGTTGACTATTTCTTTTTTAATTTTATTTTTTAGTTATTTATATTTGAATATTATTTTGTATTCATTTCAGGTTACAACACAGCGGCTAAACAATCATATACTTTACAAAGTGCCCCCTCCCCCTATATTTCCAGTACCAACCTGGCATCATACATAGTTATTACAATATTATTGATGATACTAGAGGCTCGGTGCACAAAATTCATGCACAGAGGGTCGGGGGTGTTCCTCTCAGTACAGCCTGCACCCTCTCTTTTTGGGACCTCTCGTGGGATGTCTGACAGTCGGACATCCCTCTCACAATCTGGGACTGCTGGCTCCTAACTGCTCAACTTCCTGCCTGCCTGATCACCCCTAACTGCCTCTGCCTGCTGGCTTGGTTGCCCCTTACTGACCCCCTGCCAGCCTGGTTGCCCCCAACTCTCCTCCCCTCTGCCAGCCTGGTCACCCCACATAGCCTACTGTTCAGTCATTTGTTCATCCCTCCCTAACTCCCCTTCAACCTTGTGACCCCACACAGCCTGCTATTTGGTAGTTACTGTTACTGTGACAGTGTCCCAGACAATGTGCATATTCCTCTATTAGTACAGACTCTCTATGCTATAACTTACATTCCCGTGACTGTTTGTAACTGCCAACCAGTGCTTCTTAATCCCCTCACCTTCTCCCAACCCCTCTCCCCTCTGGCAAATCAGTCTGTTCTCTGTATCTATGTGCCTGCTTCATGTTGTTTGTTTGTTTAGATTCCACATAACAGTGAAATCATAGTGTTTATCTTTCTCTGACCGAGTCATTCAGATGTGACAACATTCATGAGGCAGGATTCAGCTCATCTTTTAAGAGTTCAGAGTAACAGAATTTTCTCAGGGGTCTGGACACAGATCAGAGGGTATCCTAGGACTGCTGAATTTACAAAGATTTCCCCCCATCATTCAAGATGGGAGATCGCTGTTCAATTTAGCCATCCGCTTCATAATATGTGAGAATATTAGTATTAGAAAAGGATTTATTTGAATAGATATTTCCCAGTATATATTAGTAGGTGTGTTTTGCCCCTAAATCTCTCAACCCACCTAAACCAGTGGTTCTTATTAAGGATTATTTCCCATTTCCTTCACCTTTACTCCCATTCCTTCCTATCCATGTGTGGCTAAATGTTGAACCAAAACTGGTTTGAAAGTATCAATTTAAATAATCTAAACAAGGTATATTTTATAAATTTGCCAAGGCACTATCAATAAGCAGAAGCAAATCAAGACAAGTTTTACCGTGGACATAACTTTTTTAATTAATTGAACACAACCTGAAATAAACCACAAAATATAATAGTAACAGCTCTGATGATAGAATTGAAACACTCCTTTGACTGCTGATAATGTACCTAAATGTTACTCACACTTTGAGACCATTTATTTCTGCTTAAAGGTAAAAGTAAACTGAACACAAAAAGGTAGCATTAAAAGTTTTTATTGTAGAATAACGTGGGAAGAACCCTAAAAATTCACTGCCCAAGTCCCCAAAAGGTACAGAAATTTCCTCCACATCATCCTGCAAGTGTGTTCACCTCTGGTGCTAGGACTCATTGTCTGAGTCATCTCCCGCCATCTCTGGCTTTCAGAAATCTTCCTGATAAGGCACAAGCCTGTTTTCTTAAAACATTTGTCCATTAAGTATAAAATATATAAATACATGATGTATTTATTTGACAATACTAACCCTATATATAATTGCAGGTAGGATGATTCTAAATGATATGATTTTATAAAAATAAATCATTGCTTTGTTTCAGCATTCTCACATCTAAAACATACTAATTTATTTTTAAACCTAAAAATTAAAAAAAATGTTTACCTAACAAATATTGATAGTTTCTTAGAAATAATATTTTAATTTTGTAATATTCACCTCTTGGCCCTCTGGAAATTAAGATTAATTTGGTTTCATTATGATGAGATCTTACTTCTACCTACAAGTCATTTTTTACATGAGGTCAAACCAGTCACCAGGATAATGAGTTTCACTCTCCTTACTGATTGACCTAAGGCTCCTGACTGTATGTATTCTCCAGCAAACCAATGTACTGGGGAAATTGGGGTGTGCAATCTTCTCTTCCCCTAAATTTCTCAGCCTCAGCCTCTTCTACTTTAATCCTCTCACGACACGCAACAGCTTGAGAGCAGCCAACAACCATGGGAGAACCCTAAAAACAACCCCATGAAATGAAAGCCTATCTTCACCCTCTCTCCAAACATCATAACAAAGAAAATGCCACTCTTGTATCCCCATCCACTTCTTTGGGAAATATTCGCACCTTCCCATTCATTTCAACAGTTTTTTACCAGGTGTCAGACACTGGACCAGGCCTTGTGCTTGTACTGTAGTAACAGGAGGTGTAACTTGTGACATTCTCTCATTAAAAGTTAGCAATACTGCCCTAGCCAGTTTGGCCCAGTGGATAGAGTGTCAGCCTGCGGACCAAAGGGTCTCGGGTTCAATTCTGATCAAGGGCACACGCCTTGGTTGCAGGCTCTTCCTTGGGCACTAAGCCTGGTCAGGGCACACCCAGGAGGCAACCAATCGATGTGTTTCTCTCACATCGGTGTTTCTGTCTCTCCCCCTCTCTTCCATTCTCCCTAAAAATCAATGGAAAAAATATCCTCGGGTGAGGATTAAAAAATGAAATAAAATAAAAAAGTCAGCAGTACTGAAGAGCACTCCCCAACTCAGAGTGAAGACAGCTAGATACCAAGTGTCCGGCGATGTTTCACGGACTCAGAGATGACCCGAATGAGAAATCCATGTTTTCCCAGGAGGAAGCGGTGCATGTGAATAGTGTTAACCTCAGTTTACACATGAGATTTAAACCGTTTGAACTTCAGCTTACACATGGGGTTTTAATAAGAGTGAATCAATCAAACTGAAAATTATCTTTTGAAAAATAGTATGTCACACTTCGGAAGAAGTTGTTTCCTTGACTATAAAAACAGCATTATCACAAGAGTGTAAATTAGATATAATTATATAAACTGGAAGACAGAGAATGTATATCTAAACATCATTCTAGTGGGCAGTTTATATATATACAATGTAACAAAAATTTGGGATATTAAAAATATCTTCATTTGGGCATCATAAAAGAGAAAGCAAAGAAAGGAATTTCTGTTTGCCCACTCAGTAACTCACAAAGATTGCTGGAACAAGTCCCACAGACTGATCTCAGAAACAGAGCAACAATGCATTTTCTACAAACACAAGTTGTGAAATACTATAGACTGTGCTCTATATAATAATGTTTGAGGCAGTCTACATAGGAATTATGATCAAGATTCATAATTGCACAAATTTGAAAGGCTTTACATAACTCATTGCAAATTACATTGCTGTCATAACTCACAAAGTAGTAATTATAGTATTTTATAAATTTCTTACTGTCTAGGGCTGCAAATTCTTTAGCTAATCCATACAAACTCTTTGGCTGCAGATTTTGAATGTCATAAGTCTGGGTCAGGGTGTACTCCAGCTGCCAGTTGGATTCTCCTTTTAGATTAGCATCTGTCAGGTTCAAGTAAAACTGCAACATATCCTACAGTTAAAAACAGCAAGAAAGCCTGGTTCATTAGGGGGCATAGAAAACACTGCAGCAAGAAGCGTCCTTCCTAGGATTAATGTGACACTCCTGATTTCACGTTGTAGTCATTTTAAAAAGCGAGAATTGATTTTGGAGAAAGAGTCCAAATAGAAGAGCTATATTACTTTTTCATTTTAAAAATAAATGAAAGAACATAATGCAAATTAATATAAACTACATAAAGAGATGTACAAAATAGAAAGCCTTCAATTCACACACGTCAGAATTTAGCCATCACTAATGATATTATACATATCAGTGGTGTGCTGGAGGCAGCTCTATCCAGCTCACAAGAGCCAATTGTCAAATTTTAGGAATTGTGCCAGTTAGTTGATATTAATTTTGGCAGCTTGAAATTGGCCATGATGGGAGTATTTACATCATGGAAATCAGCAAACACTATAAATCAAAGTGTGTGTTTTCTCTCCCAGTGAACAGGTTGTTAAACATTTACCAACACTCTCGTGTTACTTGTGTTGTTCTAGAGTTTATGTATGCAACAAATATAAGTATTTAGAAAATATACGCCTATTTCTTATTTTTTTGGCTTTTTTACTTTTAAAATATATTTTATTGGTTTTTTTACAGAGAGGAAGGGAGAGGGATAGAGAGTTAGAAACATCAATCAGCTGCCTCCTGCACACCACCACTGGGGACATGCCCTCAACCAAGGTACATGCCCTTGACAGGAACTGAACCTGGGAATCCTCAGTTCACAGTCGGATGCTCCATCCACTGAGCCAAACCGGTTTGAGCTTTTGCTATTTTTTTAAAAAATGCAGTCATACTATACAAAGTTTTGGACTTTAAAAAAGTATTGAATGCTATATCAGAGACATCATTCTATGTTAGTACATATATACACACATACAGATACATATATATGTGTATGTATCTGAAGTTCAGATAAAAATAGGCAACTGATGGTTGTAAAAAGATTCTTTTGAACTAATTTATCTGCCAATTGTTTTTATTTCCTCATTCAATCTAATGTTTATGGATTAAACCAGATTTCCTCTGCCCTACCTCTTTTATAAAAACACTAGAGGCCCAGTGCATGAAATTTGTGCACAAGGGGCAGAGGATATATCCCTCCACCCAGCCTGCACCCTCTCCAATCTGGGACCCCTCGAGGGATGTCTGACTGCCTGTTTAGGCATCTTTCTCACAATCCAGGACTGCTGGCTCCCAACTGGTCACCTGCCTGCCTTCCTGATTGCTCCTAACCACTTTTGCCTGCCAGCTTGATCACTACCTAACCACTCCCCTGCCAGCCTGTTGGTCCCTAACTGCCCTCCCCTGCAGGCCTGGTCACCCCTAACTGACCTCCCCTGCAGGTCTGGTCCCCCCAACTACTCTCCCCTGCAGGCCTGGGTTCCCCCCAAATGCCCTTCCCTGCAAGCCCGGTTGTTCCCAATTTCCCTTCTTTGCTGGCCTGGTCATCCCTAACTGCCCTCCCCTCCTGGCATGATCACCCCCAACTGCCCTCCTCCCTTGCAGTCCTGGTCCCTCCCAATTGCCCTCCCCTGCTGGCCATCTTGTGGTGGCCATCTTGTGTCCATATGTGAGCAGAATCTTTGACTACATGGGGGCAGCCATCTTGTGTATTGGAGCGATGGTCAATCTGCATATTACTTCTTTATTAGATAGGATAGAGTCCTAGTGCATGGGTGGGGGAAAGCTGGTTTGCCCTGGAGGGTGACCCAGATCAGAGTGGGGTTCCCTTGGGGTGTGGGCCAACCTGGGTGAGGGGGCCTGTGGTGGTTTTCAAGCCCTGGTATCTGGAATTGATCTATGTTCTACAATTGAAACTTTGTAGCCTGGAATAGAGCCAAGCCTCCTGCTTGCTCCATGGCCACAGCCATTTCTCTTGGGATACCTTGTATAAATGAAACTTTGTAGCTTTAAACAGAGGCCAAGGCAGGCCAGGGGTTCGAAAAGCTTGGCTTCCTCCATTGCCAGGCAGCAACCCTAGCCTCCTCCTCTCCCAGTTCCATGGTTGCTACCATTTCTTTTGGGATATATGTATCTTCTATAATTGAAACTTTGTAGCATTGAGTGGAGGCTTGAGCTCACCAGGGTGTGCAAAAGCTTGGCTTCCTCCATTGCCAGGGAAAACCAAGCCTCCCTCCTGCTCTCCGTGGCTACAGCCATCTTGGTTGGGCATTAATTTCCATATCACTTCTGATTGGCTGGTGGGTATGGCTGATGGGTATAGCGAAGGTATGGTCAATTTGCATATTACTCTTTTATTAGATAGTATGTTCTTGGAAATAAAAGAACTACCTCATATTAAGTTTATTTACCAAAAAAATATATAGTTACATCAATAGAGACTATAATTGAGAAATTCTTTCTCAATTAATTTGTTGAAAGGAGCACTACCCATAAGGTAAATGCTCAGTTTTTTATGCTAAATTTATCTACAGCAGAGTCCTGTACAAGCTCCAGCAAACTTTTATCACAAACATAAATGTTTAGCTCTACTTATTTCCTTTACAAATTGTTTTTGCCAAGGTTTATTGAGCACTTAATATGAGCCAAGTATTTCCTTAGTGCTTTATACATATAATCCTCACAGTAACTCAGTGAAGGCAGTAATATTTGAATCCCCATTTCTCAGAGGAAAAGACTCGGACGGAAAAGTGAGGTGATACAGCTCACAAGACAGTATGGTTCCAGAACCGATACTCTCCTTCATAGCTTTATTCTAAAGAAGAGTGATTAATAACAAATAAGGCTTAGTGAAAAGTTTCCACACATATACAGGTCCATAGATAAGACACTACCTAATGAAACCTTCATCTAACTGAATGTGAAATTTTTAGAAGTTTTAGAGAAACAGCCTCCCAAAGGTGACCTAATAAGGCCACACTTAGAAATGCTGACATTGCAAATTCTATCTAACTAGTGGCCTGGTACATGAAATTTGTGCACGGGGGAGGAGGGGTTGGGAGGGGAGGGTCCCTCAGCCCAGCCTGCTCTCTCCCCCATCTGGAACCCCTCAAAGAATGTCCTACTGCTGGTTTACAGGTATTGGGCTTCAAATGGCAGTTGGACATCCCTCTCGCAATCTGGGACTGCTGGCTCCTAACCACTCTCCTGCCTGCCTGCCTGACTGCCTGACTGTCCCTAACCACTCTGCCTGCCAGCCTGCTCACCCCCAAATGCTCTCCCTGCACCTGCCTGGTCACCCCCAACTACCCCCTGTGCCACTGTACTTGCCCCCAACTGTCCCTCCTGCTGGCCTGCTCAACCCCAGTTACTTCCCTGCTGGCCTGCTTACTCCAAACTGCCCCCTCACTCTTCTGATCACTTCCAACTGACCCCGACTGATGTCCTTCTCACCCCCAACTGGCCCCGCCTACAGGTCTGCTTACCCCCAATGGCCCTGCCCTCCACAAGCTGATCACTCACAACTGCTGTCCCATCCTGGCCTGATCACCCACCACTGCCCTTCCCTCTTGGCCTCTAACTGCCTCTACGTCAGCCCTGCCACCATGGCTTTGTCCAGAAGAACATCTGGAAGGTCTCCTGGAAGGTCTCCCAGTCTAATGAGCATGTTACATTTTTATTACTATAGAGAGAGGCCTGGTGCACAGGTGGGGGCCAGCTGCTTTGCCCTGAAGGGTGACCCAGATCAGGGTGGCGGTTCCCTTGGGGTGTGGGGCAGCCTGAATGAGGGGCTGAGGGCCATTTTCAGGCTGGTCAAGCTCTTCAGTGGGGACCCTTACCCCATGAGGGTGTGGCCAGCCTGGGTTAGGGACTGAAGGCTGTTTTCAAGCTGACCACACCTCCTTCAGGGTGGAGGTCCCCACTGGGGTGCCTGACCAGTCTGGGTTAGGGTCTGATGGCCATTTGTAGGCTGGCCAAGCCCCCCAGCAGGGACCCTCACCCCATGGGAGTGTGGCCAACCTGGGTGAGGAGCTGAGGGCTGTTTTCAGGCTGGCCACGCCCCCTGGTGACCCAGGTTCCCAGCCCCTCCTTTTTTTTTCTTTTTTCTTTTTCAGGACGTCCTTAAGCAGAGGCCATGGCCAGCTGGAAACAGGTAACTTGGATTTATTTATCTTCTATAATTGAAACTTTGTAGCCTTGAGTGGAGGCCAGGATCAGCCAGCTTGTCTTCCTCCATTGCCAGGGGCAACCTAAGCCTCCTGTTCATTCCAGCTCTGTGGCTGCCACCATCTTTGTTGGGTTAATTTGCATACTCACTCCTGATTGGCTGGTGGCATGGCTGGTGGTTGTAGCAGAGGTATGGTCAATTTGCATGTTTCTCTCTTGTTAGTGTAGTTAAAGAGGAAATATGCTAATTGACTCTCATGATATTGCAAAGATGGTGGTGCCCACAGCCAATAAGGAGGGAATATGCTAATTGACTGCCCTGCCCTCAAAGATGGCAGCAGTGATCCTTCCCAACTGTCCCCGTGCCAGTGTGCTGGCCCCCAACTGTCCCCCTGCCAGCCTGCTTATCCCCAACTGCCCCCCTCCTGGCCTGCTCACCACCACCCCCTTCCCTTCCCACTGGTCTGCTTGGCCTCAACTGCCCCCTTGCTGGCCTGCTCACTCCACACTAGCTGCTCCTGCTATCCTGATCACCTCCAACTGACCCTCACTGACATCTTGATTGCCCCCAACTGGCCCTTTGCTGGTCTGCTTATCCCCAATGGTCCCAACCCCTCACCAGCCCGATCACTCACAATTGCCATCCCATCTTGGCCTGCTCACCCCCAACTGACCCCTTGCTGGCCTGCTTGCCCCCCTCCCTCCTCACTGGCTTGCTTGCCCCAACTGCCCCATCTGCTGGCCTGCTCACTCCGAACTGCCCCTCTCTGTTATTCTGCATGACCCCCCCCCCCCCCACCGGCTATTCCTTTCACAGCCAATAATGAGAGAATATGCTAATTGACTGCCATGCCCTCAAAAAGGGTGGCACCCAGAGCCATAAGATGGCAGTGCCCAGGCCCCTCAGCCCCACTGCGCACCTGCGTCCAGGGTCCCCCAGTCTCCTCAGTGCCCCAGCCTCCCAGGGCCAGCCCGAGGTGCAGGCAAGCCTCAAATGGTGGCTGCCTGGCCGCCTGAGGCTCAGGTAACCAGGGCCAGCTGAGGCTTGAGCTGCCAGCATTGGCAGCAGCAGAGGTGTGATGGAGGCGTCGCCTTCCCCTGACTGCCAGGTTGCCTACACCCCTGAGAACTCCCAAGCTGGGAGGGAGGGCAGGCTGGGCTGAGGGACTCCCCCTCCCCCAGTGAAATTCATGCACCGGGCCTCTAGTATAAATATAAAGAGGAAAGACACCAGAGTTTAACATAAAACACAACGCACACAGCTATGTTAAAAACATTCAACTAAACTACTGAAAATATGAAGACATGTATAATATGGGATCAATTCTAAAATTGTACCGACTTACCAATAACTTATAATCATGAGGGTCATACTGAAATAGTCTGACTCCAGGGTTGTTGGTCTGTTTCTGTAAAGCACCCTTCACTGGGGTGACAGCAGGAGCCACAAATGCAGAATTTATTGGACTTCCTGGACAAAACATGTGCACATACAAATATTTTTTAGAGACTGAGTTTAACTATATAAAAAATATGAACAAGTTCCAGATGAAGAGATTAATAGACATAATAGCCCAATGATATATGATCTTTAATGGATTCTGATTTGAAACATCTGTCAGAAACACTTTTGAGGAAATAGAAACATTTTATTATGGAATGGTATTAAATGATAGCAAAGAATTATTATTAATTTTGTCAGATAAATTAAAGGTATTATGATTATGTAAGTGACTCATGTATTTTAGCAATGTATAGAGAAGCATCAGGGCTAAAATATCTGATGTTAAGGTTCATTTTTAGATAATTCAGGAAAAAAATTTTTTAATGTATAGGTAAAGCAAATGTGGCAAAATCTTGATAGATGTTAAAATAAATGATGGTACATGAGTTTGTCATTCTCTCTGCTTTTGGATATTTAAATTTTTTCATAATAAAAAAATTCAAGTTATTACAAGTACACACACATGTCCTATACCTCTACCTGATACAATATTTTGATGACTACATAATAAATATTTGATTTAAGTGTCACCATGTTTTATACATATCATAGAACTAAATTTCTTTCTGAATAAAAAAAAACTATCAAATTCTAAAAGATTATCATTTTTAACCAGACCACTCATTCCAAATAAAAGAGGTAGGTAAAGCATTTCAAAAATATTTCCCAATTACTGAAAAAATAAAAAGATTTTTCTCTACATTGACTACTATAAAATCAGCAGTATTGCTTTGTTAACTCTCGAGTTTTCTATCCTCATGCAGAAAATAATTTTTTAAAATAGATCATTGTTCAGTTTGATGCTAGAGTTTCCTTCTATTTTTTTTTCTTTTAATGCTGAGTCATTAACAATGCATATAAGAACTTAAAAGTCAGAGTTCATTATGTTTTACTTTAAACCAATGGTAAAGTGCCATTTACTTTTTATGTTAAGTAAAATCTGGTAGTGGTTTTAATGAAACATTTAATTTGCTAAATCAGTAAAAATTACCGGAGTTTCGATGCTTTGCTTTAGCATCTTGGATTGGGGAGATACGAACAAAATGTCACATTACTGTGACAGGGCAGTAAGGAACTAGGAAAATTCCAGAGCAAGTGGAATAGGGAACCTGAGAGAGGAGAGTTAAAACAAGGCCAAACAGTGTGAGCAATTTGCAACCAGCTTGTAAATAACAAGCCATTATCTTCCCCAGGGTAGGACACTTGAGAGCTAAAGGTTAAAATCCTTCCTAAGGAGAGAATGCAGTAAAGGAGGGAGGAAGAAGAAAGGAAAAAAGAGTTTTACTCTCTAAGCAGAGAAGCCAGCAGCCTCAAGGCTTGGCAAGATAAAGATGCTAGGTGCTTCTCATGAATTCTGGGGAGGACACAACAAGGTAGAAAGGGACCTTGAGAATGAATCTGTCCCAAAACATTCAGCAGAGGGATGCTGAAACCTATAGACAGGAGGGTATATAATGCCTCAGACCCCCACCCAACTCACTCTTTAGATTAGCTGGGAACGTCTGTGCTTCATAAGCCAGATAGATTTGCTTGCTTTGCTTCTTCAATAAAGGTGCATGCTTTGATTGCTTTAATAAAATTGGCTTCACCACAAAACAATCAAGGACTCTTGTATAAATGCATTTATATGAAAAGACAAGAATTGAGGTTGGGGACAGAGGGCTGTCTGATATCTGCCAGAGGGGCTTCTAACGTTACCTTTTTGATCCGAAAGAACCATAATGCTGTCTTTGTGAGTGTGTCCATAAAATTGTCCTGCAATGACATTGCTGTATTTTCTAAAAATCTCTATCAGTTTCTCATTATAGAATTCTCTCATGGCTGTGGTGCCCATTGAAAAGGGCAGATAGCCCACTGGGATATGTGCTATGATGTACACCTGGGGAAAGAAACACAGGAGGACTAATGAGAACCTTTCTGCACATTTGTCATAACTAAATGACATTTAGACACCCAAGATCAGTGGTCGGGAAACTCATTAGTCAACAGAACCAAATATCAACAGTACAAGGATTGAAATTTCTTTTGAGAGCCAAATTTTTTAAACTTAAACTATATAGGTAGGTACATTGTTATTAACTTAATTAGGGTACTTCTAAACTGGTCTTTACTAAAAAGTCAAGGGGCCAAAGAGCCCCATGTGGCTTGCGAGCTGCAGTTTGCCGACCACTACCCAAGATCAGAAGTATATTAATTAAAATTTAGAAAGCAAATATACCATCTCTCCTTTTATTACCCAAAAATATAAAATTAGAAAGCCATTTATTTCGCTATATTTGCTCTTGTCTCATTTAAACTACACTGCTGCCCTAGCCAGTTTGGCTCAGTGGATAGAGCATCGGCCTGCAGACTAAAAGGACCCAGGTTTGATTTCGACCAAGGGCACATGACCAGGTTGCAGGCTCAATCCCCCAACAGTATGGAGTGCACCGGGGGGCAGCCAATCAGTGGTTCTCTCCATTCATTGATGTTTCTATCTCTCTATCTTTTCCTTCCTCTCTGAAATCAATTTTAAAAATCTATACTAATAAAAGGGTAATATGCTAATTAGATTGGATAGACCAGATGTCTTCTGGATGTCCTCTGCAATGCCACCACGGTGGGGGCTGAGGCAAAGGAGGTTAGGGACAATCAGGCAGGCAGAGCAGTTAAGGGCAATCAGGCTGGCAGAGGAGAGTGATTAGGGGTGATCAGGCCAGCAGGGGAGCAGTTAGGGGCATCAGGCAGGCAGGCAGAGGTGGTTAGGAGCGACTAGGCAGGCAGGCAGGCAGGCAAAGGGGTTAGAGGTGATCAGGCAGGCAGGCAGAGGTGGTTAGGGATGAACATTCAGGCAGGCAGAGTGATTAGGGGTAATCAGGCAGGCAGGCAGGTAAGTGGTTAGGAGCCAGCAATCCTGGGTTGTGAGAGGGATCCCAGATTGGAGAGGGTGCAGGTTGGGCTTAGGGACACAAATTTCATGCTCTGGGGCTCTAGATAAAAATAATAAACTATACTGTTGCATTAACTGTGAAATTGGTCACATTTTTTTAAATATCAGCCTCTTTTTATGTAAACTGATGGTCATTCAATCCTTAAAACATTAGAAGCAAAACAAAACAAATAACAAGATATAAATTATCATGTATTTCATATGAAAAATTCTTCAAATTTTACTATTTTTATTAATACCTGACACATGCCCTCCCACCCCCCCCCCAAGTTTAATAAATACACAAATTTAGCTCTCCATTTATCCCCTTATGATTTGAGTCTATGAGATCTACCTTCTCATTATTTTGCTGAGAGATATTCAGTGTATTTTCTAGCCATTCAAACTGATTTGCTGGGTCACTCCTATTCAGGGTCACAATATTTGGGCCGTAGTACAAGTTTGTGTTTAGGCTGATGATCCTAAGGTTCGGATTAGTTGAAACTTTCTGAGAATAAAAGCCACCTATAAAAACAAATTTAAACACATTCTAGAGAAACACACTCACAAATATGTAGTCACTATGAAAGCAAATTCTTCATTAAGATTCAAAAAAAAAAAAAAAAGATTTACAAACCAGCCAGGATAGATATATTTATACTAGAGGCTTGGTGCATGAAATTTGTGCACGGGAAAGGACCCTAGGCCTGGCCGGCAATCAGAGCTGATCTGTGGGGCAACCAATGGGATGATCAGGGGCCCCCACTGGCACTTCCTTGGCCAGCCTGACGCTGCCCACTCACTGGCCCCGCCCCTGCCCCCAACACCAGTCACCTTCCTCTGCAGGTGACCAGTGGGGCGATTGGGGGTCCCTCTGTTGGCACCTGCCTTGACTGGCCTAGGGCTTGGGGGCAGCTCCTGCATTGAGCGTTTGCTTCCTGGTGGTCAGTGCGCCTCATAGCGACCAGTCATTCTGCTGTTTAGTCAATTTGCACATTACGTTTTTATTATATAGGATCTCTTTGTTTAGTTTGTACATATATAGGTCATCATTAGATAAGAATCAGGTTTAACAAACATTCTGGAAAACCTACCATATGTCAGGTCCATGTGTTAGCTCTTCTATACATAGAGGTAACAAAAGTTGTTTCCAATATCCAGGTGAAAATAAAATAAATATATTGGCACTTGTCAATGAGATACTGAATTTTGTAAAAGAAATATTAATATATCAACTCTTACTCTGGTATGATTGGGGAAGCTGAGAGGAGAATTATTATGAAATACAAAATCCAAAGAATGGGAACACACATGGATCTTGCCAGAGACCACTGAATAAATGGCAGAGAAACCAGAGATGCTACATTCTCTGTGGAGATGAAGCTTAAAGGCATAAACCCACTGATGCGAGCAAACCAGTGGCAACAGAACATCCAAGAGTCTACTTGTCAGAGCTCATCACGGAGCTGCTGGCCCTGGGCCCACTCACCATCCATGCCTCCATCCGCTCGGCTTTCAAACATGATTTGTGGCCTCCTGAAAAACTGGGTACAGAGGCTCTTCAGAATTGGCACAGCCACGCAAATATGAAAGACGTAAGTCTAAACAATGTTCATAAAAATAGAGGCAAAATAGAGATGAATAAATCTTTCACCTACCTTTCTTTAAAGTCTGAATAGCTTCTTCATCTAGCCATGGTTTCCAGAGGTTTGCTACTGCATTGTACACCTTGCTGGTGAATACCGGCAGCTGATCCTGGCCACAAACAATATAATTCACCATTGAAACTCTGAAGAATATGTGGTTCAATTAATTAAACATTGCTTGAGTGTTTACTACTATGTTAGGTATCTGAAAATGCAAAGATGAATACAAGATAGAGATAATCTTCATGGAGTATATAACTTAGTTGGAGAGACAGGGACAAAATACAATCGACACCTATAAGACAGTGCACTAGGTACTAATGCAAAGGCTCTGGGAGTATAGAAGCAAGAACAATCAAATCTGGTCCAAAGAGTCAGCAAGGGAGAGACAATAGAGCATTTGAACCAGGCCTTGAATTCATCAAGTTGACAAAAAAAGGATCAGGCAGAGAAGGGAAAATGCCTTATGATTTCAGTTATATGTGAAATCTAGACCTCTTACCCTCTGAGACAGCATAGAGGGATCTGGAGAGTATTATGTTAAGCGAAATAAGCCAGTATAGTAAGACAAGTATCACATGATCTCACTCATATGTGGAATCTCACTCATATGTGGAATCATAGCATGTGGAAGGAATGGAAAAAATTAGAATAAGTCCTCTGAAATGTGAACACTAGTAAAAAGCTTCTTAACTTTTTAAAGATGTATAACCATACAAATTTGATTTGAAGGAATCTCTTACGTCAGCCTGAATTTTATCAACATGTTGATTTTTAATGGTGTACTAGATGTAAAAAACATTATTTTTATTATCAGAAAGTATCTTTTATCATCCTATTGATCACATTACAATAAGGTATGTTTATGGTGACATAAGCTCGAGGGGAGAAACAAACCAAAACTTTAAGAAAGTAAATACTGAATAGAAACCCAGAAAGCATTTGTAAAATTGGGTAATTACTTTTACTTTTGTCTTTAAAAAAAATATAATAAAAAACTGAGGCCATTTTATTCTTAAAGGAGTTTCCTTGTCAGCATTAATTAAAATGCTTAGTTATTTCTCAAGATGACACCTGAGTCATTAGTTCTTAATACATATGTCTAGTACATAATGAAAGTATAAATACATTCAGAGCAAGTAATAACCAAATAACTTGCTTTAACTGAACCCAATTATCCAAAGCATATTTTAGCTCCTGTTAGAGATCAAAGTCACCTGTCTGAAAATTACACAATGGTGTAGGCCAATCTAGATTCTGATTTAGAATTAGTCATCATTGCCCTGGCCGGTGTGGCTAGGTTGGTCGGGCATTGTCCTATGTACCAAAAGGTTGCACCAAAAGATTGCACCAAAAGGTTGACAGTTCCATTCCTGGTCAGGGCACATGCCTCGATTTCAGGGGCGATTCCTGGTGAGTGGTGTACAGGAAGCAGCCGATCAATTTTGCGCTCTCATATTGGTGTTTCTCTCTCCCTCTCCTTCCTTCTCTCTAAATATCAATTGTTTAAAAAATAAAAAATTGGTAATCATCATAAAAAAAAAAACCCTAAAGTTTCAACCATGTGTTTACTTTGAGGTGGAAACCAAGATACTAATGTGGTCAAGGGGAATCTTAACATTATATAAAAAGTCCTCTACACTTTTCCACTTTAAACATGAGAAATATCAGCACCAGAGAACGTAGGTGGTTTATCCAGGAACAAGTGGTCAGTCACAGGGCTGGATCTAAATCCCAGGTCTTGCAGAGACCGGTTTGGCTCAGTGGATAGAGCGTCGGACTGGGGACTGAAGGGTCCCGGGTTCGATTCAGGTCAAGGGCATGTACCTTGGCTGCAGGCACATCCTCAGTAGTGGGCGTGCAAGGGGCAGCTGAACGATGTCTCTCTCTCATCGATGTTTCTGACTTTCTATCCCTCTCCCTTCTGCTCTGTAAAAAATCAATAAAATATATTTAAAAAAATAAATAAATAAATCCCAGGTCTTTGCGCCATCACGCTGACCTCCTCTTATCTATTGGACCATGCTATCATCTCAGTGTGTTTGGGCTGTGACATGACCATTGCTGAGAAATGAGGTATTCAGTGGGGACCCACCCATAAGTTTCATGGCACCAGCCTCACCAGGTTAGGAGTAAATGAGGACCCTGGCCCAGACTGCTTTCTTGGGCGGGTGGCCACTGAAAGGAATCCCCGGGCTGCCCACACTCACAACAACTTCTGATGAAATGGGTAGGGACATGCCTCTGTCTGTGTATGATTATGGAGCTATGTTTATGTACATGCTTATGGGGTTTTAATGGAAGCAACACTTGTCATCTTTATTTGTTACCAATAATCTCCAGAATTCAGTCTCTAGTAATATTGATGGGAGGCTTTCAGGTTACATTTGACATTCCTGAAATGTTACATGTGGATGGAAGGATGGGGAGTAGAATAATAAAAAGATTTTAAAATATAAAGTCATAAGCTGGAAAAGAGAAAACAATTAACTGTTTAAGATATACAGGCTGTCCAATTTACCTTAGCTGTACATGTAATAGGATACAGTTTAGAAGTTGGGTGGTGCCTACATCTTTGAATTATTGTAAGATGAGACTTCATAAAAAGAAGACAAAGGAGACATCTGCAATATGTTCAACAATAAATATTTTTAAAAATAAAAAGTAAAGACAGAGATAAAAGTAAAAAGAAAAGAATCCTCAAAGGAGATAGGACAATGTATCACATGCCACAGCTTAATGCCATAACAACCACCAGTTTACTTACTGAAGGCTTACTATGTCATGGGCTGGAAGTTGTGCCTTTTCATAAAGTGTCACTAATTCTCACAAAAATTCTGCACGGAGGGTATTACTGCTCCTATCTGCAAATGAGTGACCTATGGATCAGGGACATTAAGTGAATTATCCAAGTTGGTCAAGCTATTAGAAGCAGGGCGAGAGGAGGATTTAAATTCTAGCGAATGTGACTGTAAGCCTCACTCCCCCACCCCGCCCCACGCCCATCCCATACCAGTCTGCCTGTCACCTAATAAAACAATGTGTGTAACCTCTGGCTTCCGGGGACTGTCATCCCCAAGCCTCTGTCCTGTTTGTCTAACATCTCAGTGGTCACAAAAGTTGACCACTGCTTGAGAGGCCAACTCACAAAGACGCACACTTCGTTCATCTCAAGACCAGAGCCAGCTCCAAGAAGTCACTTGAAACTTACACTCATCCCAGAGTACAATTTTTCAAAATCACTCTATTCAGGTTAGATGAACTAATGTAATCAAAACGCTCATGAAGCATCCTTTTGACATGAGATGGAAAAGATGTTCTAAGCAAAAAAGAAAAAACGTAGACAAAGAGAGGCAGGAAAGTAAACATCATAATCCCGAGATGTTGAGTATGTTATTCTGGCAAGAGCAACAGATGTGTGAAAGGACATTGGTGTCCTTAATCGCACACAAAAGATCCAGGATGTGGGTTCCGACCCTGAGTGACTGTAAGCACTTAACAAGCAACTTAACATTTCTAGGCCCGTTTTCTCATCTATAAAATGAAGAGTAGATGTAGACCAGGGTCAGCAAACTTCTTCTACCAAAGGCAAAATACTAAATAGGTTAGGCTTATGAGTTTTGAGATCTGTCACACCTATTCTACTCCTCGGTTGGTGCAAAAGAAGCCTCAGGCAATGCAGGAAGAATAGGCATGGTTGTGTTTCAATAAAACTTTATTTAAAACAGGTGGCAGACCAATTTGGACCAGAGGCCCTAATTTACCATGCTCTGGATTAAACAATAATCTCTGAGATTTCTTAAAACCATACAAATCGAGGGTTCTACACTACTTAAGAAGACCCTGAAAGCAAAGCTGGTGTTAGCTGTTACACACAGGCTGCTTAACGGAGAGCTGCTCTGATAAGTTGAAGCTTGGCTGTATCAGGCATTAAATATTCTGAATACAGTCTCTGCCTTGAATCACATCTTAATTAGATAAACTGGGCTTGAACATGTACCTCTATCTTTGGTTCTTATGATAGTTTGCCATGTTTTTAAAGTTTTCGATCACAGTCTCCCTTAGATATGGGTGTGGTGAGCTTTGTATGCCAAATTGAAATTCTGAAACACATACACATTTGTCAACGCCAACCTTCCTCTCTAACTGAATCATGCAAATATGAGCAAATGACAAAATTACACAAAAGAAAGGTGAAATAAAGAAAGATTATAAAGAAAAACAAAAATTAACAGTTTGCAAACTAGGTCTGTGCTTCCAAACACTCACTATGGACATAACATTTTATGAATTATTGAGTCATTTTAAAGTCTTCGAAACACTCGTCTGGCCTTCCATGATGGTTAGCATTAAGAGCACACTCTGCCTTGATGAGCCCCACTCCCACAGCTTACCATCAGCCAGTTATTGTCATAATATTTAAACCACTGACGGGAAAAATCCTTTAAGAACTTCTGGAAGTTAAGGTCAGATTTACCTGTGGCCAATAGTCATGATTACCCAGTGCAGGGAAAACCTGGAGATTTGGAAAGAGACTCTGGATCGTGGTCGTCATATTCGCAATCACCGTTATGACCATGTCTGTTGAGAGTTCAGACACTGGAACATGAGGTGGGCTATCCCTGAAAATAACAAAGAATCATAGAGGACAAAGTCAGTTTACATAAAGAATTCAGAGACTTGGGCATAATGACTTGCTGTGTGCTGTCTTTGCAGACCTCCATCATAAAACAGCAGATGTGAGTGAAGACTTGGTAAACTACTCTACATTTACCTTTCTCCGACGAAGAATCACATTTTAAAAATGTGTGTAGTCACAAAAGATAAAATAGTAATCTCAGCCTGTTTTACTGCCTGAACTGCAGATTTTTGAGAAATAAAAATTTTTAGTAAATTAAAAGCACAGATCCCAGAGCCAAAATGCCTGCATTAAAAATCCCAGCTTTGCCACTCACTTGCTGTGTGCACTTGGGCAACTTACTGAGATGCTCAATGCTTTCATTTCCTTATATGCAGAATGGAGAAAATAATAATGCTGTTTCAGGTACAGAAAATGTAGGCCTCTTCGCTCTATCATAATGGGTGGAATTATTTCATTATACCACCAGAGGATGCTGTTTGCAAAATTGCTATCACAGGTTAACTTCCATTTTTGCCATTTGTTTTTATTATTTAATCAATACTTTTACAACATTAGTAAGTGATAAAATATTAAGACACTGATATAAGTATGCTGCTTATGGATTCATGTCTTAGCATCAACATATTTCTTTCTTTTTTTTTTTTTTTTTTTGAGGTAGGAACTAAACTTTATTTTGTTTCTCTAATACAATCCAACAAGCTTTCCTCCCCTTCTCAACGGAAATGGACACCTAGTCAAAGGTGTCCATTTCTCTTTTACAGCTTCCATCTTTGCTATCATGCTAACTGCCATGGTCCCTGCTGGACAGGGGTCTTTATGCCTCACAGCATCAACATATTTCTAGAATGGGTACTCAAAAAAAAAATGCAATTCTAAAAATTTTACTTCTAATGTTGATTAATTTGGATGACCAAGAATTTCTTAAACCAAATAATTTTAAAATATGATTAATCTTATGGAATTCAGCAATCTAATGAAGCTTAAGACATTGAGTAACTCGTGGTACTTATAGAATACTAGAAGCCCGATGCACAAAGATTCGTGCCACATGAGCCTTCCTTTGCCTGGCTGCCAGCACCACCTTCACTCTGGCCAAAGCCGTCTTTCTGCTCCGGCCTGGAGCTGCCTTTCCTCCTTCCTGTGCTGCTCAGAGGCCCGAAGCAGCCGGGGTGGTGCAAATGCCTGCGTCCCGCCCCACCCTCATGCCGCTCAGCACTGGCATATGCAAATTAACATGCCATCTTTGTTGGGCTACTTTACATACTCACTCCTGATGGGCTGGTGGGCATTGTGAAGGTACAGTCAATTAGCATGTTACTCTGTCATTAGGTAGAAACTTACCCTGTCCATATCATGAAAGATGCTTCTTTTCCTGATTTTTTAATAAAATCAAATGCTGACAAGATAAGGTAATATGGAGAATCACACATAACATCTCCAAAAAGGCCAGGATTGGAGGCGTTTGTGCCTTTGGACGAAGCACACACTTTTGTGTGGTCATCTGTGATGTGGTAAGTAGGGTCTAGGTGTAAGTCAGTCACATGCCAGAACTGTCCTGTTGATTAGAAAAGAAACGGCATTAAATCTAATTCTCTTTTTGGTCTTTCTACGTAAATATTTACATCAGATGACAGGTCGTTGCTCCTCCCTGTGATATCCCTCTCTCACACTCACTGCGTGTAAAATGGATGCTGACATCTACTGTGATTAAGGGACATGAGATTATAAATATACCACATTTTTGTAACCCAAAACTGGAAACACATTAGGACATATCCATCTTATATAATTTTATACCTAGATTTATATATCTCTAGCATCTAGAATATGTCTGACCCATATTAGGCCCTCAACAAACACTCTTTAATTAGGCATAGGCAGATCTTAGGATTCCCTCCAGCAATGAAAACCAAACTGGAACCAGTTTCTCCGGGCTTGCAGTCCAGTGTTCTTTCCACTACACTGGATTCCCAGACAGGTAAGTGAGGGGTAATTACTTAGATGTACTGGAGGGTGTCTGTAAATAGTAGCTAAGAATGTACTCTGACAGGTTCTTAACCTGAGATTTATGAATAGTGAACCTTCGGAGGCCTCACCTTCCACTTCTAATAAAATGCTAAGTGTGCATATTTTCGTGCCTGCACGAGTGCGTGTGTGTGTGTGAGTGTGTGTGAAATAGAGAGAGAGAGAGTGTCCCAAGACCATAAATCTGGTCTGTGGCAGAGCCCACACTTCAATTCAGATTCTCTGGTTAACAATCCAAAGTTCTTTCCCTACACAACTACTTTCTTTAAAAATATTTCCAAAAAGATATGTGTACATAAATGCTCAAAATTATACCCACAAAAAACTTATTTATCTTAAAATGTTTTAATTTATCCTAAAGGACCTGGTAAACGATATTTGGACATATTACTGTTTAAAATATGTGCTTCGGTTTATTTGTTTACTAACGGCCTGGTGCATGAAATTCATGAATGGGGGAGGGGGGTGCCCCTCAGCCCAGCCTGCAACCTTTCCAATCTGGGACCCCTTGAGGGATGTTCGACTGCCCGGTTAGTCCTTATCCCACGGGCAATCAGGCATCCTTCTCACAATCCAGGACCGCTGGCTCTCAACTGCTCACCTGCCTGTCTTCCTAATTGCCCCTAACTGCTTCTGCCTGCCAGCCTAATCAGCCCCTAACCACTCGCCTGCCAGTCTGATTAATGCCTAACTGCTCCCCTGCCAGCCTGTTTGCCCCTAACTACCCTCCCCTGCCAGCCTGTTTGCCCCTAACTGCCCTCCCCTGCAGACCTGGTCACTCCCAACTTCCCTCCTCTGCTGGCCTGGTCACCCCTAACTGCCCTGCCCTGCAGGCTTGATCGCCCACAACTGCCCTCCCTTGCAGGCCTGGTCCCTCCCAACTGCCCTTCCCTGCTGGCTATCTTGTGGTGGCCATCTTGTGTCCACATGAGGCAGGATCTTTGACCACATGGGGGCAGCCAACTTGTGTGTTGGAGTGATGGTCAATCTGCATATTACTCTTTTATTAGATAGAATAGAGACCTGGTGTATGGGTGGGGGCCAGCTGGTTTTCCCTGAAGGGTGTCCCAGATCAGGGTGGGGGTTCCCTTGGGGGATGGGTCGGCCTGGGCAAGAGGCCTGTGGTGGTTTGCAGGTTGGCCATGCCCCCCAGTGACCCAAGTGGAGGTGCTAGTATCTGGGATTTATTTATCTTCTACAATTGAAACTTTGTAACCTGGAGTGGAGCCAAGCCTTCTGCTCGCTCCGTGGCAACAGCTATTTCTGTTGGAATTTATTTACCTTCTACAACTGAAACTTTGTAGCCTTAAGCGGAGGCCAAGACAGGCCAGGGCTGCAGAAGCTTAGCTTCCTCTTATTTATCTGCTATAATTGAAACTTTGTAGCCTTGAGTGGGAGCCTGGGCTGGCCGGGGTATGTGGAAAGCTTGGCTTCTTCCATTGCCAGGGAAACCCAAGCTTCCCTCCTGCTCTCAGTGGCTACAGCCATCTTGGTTGGGGGTTAATTTGCATACTCACTCCTGATTGGCTGGTGGTATGGTTTGTGGGTGTGGCTTGTGGGTATAGCAGAGTGGTGGTTAACTTTGCATATTACTCTTTTATTAGATAGGATTCCATAGGATATCAGTTCCTTCCAAATAGTCCAGCAGGTCCTGGCCTACCAAAGCTAAAGAGCTGTGGCTAAACACACTCTGGTAGAACTTCCCTGGGTTTTGTCCTCTTGACCACCAGGACTTGGACAGGAAACAGACTGGGCATTTGCCATTTGCATGAGTGTGCTCCCACACATACACACCAAATAGTGAGCCAGAGGCTGTCACGGTGGGTGTTGTAGGGAAAGCCAAACATTTTGGGTTGGGAGTTTACATCAAATGAAGTAAAATAATATGTCCAATGTGAAACTGCAGAGTCTTAAGCAGCTCTCTGAAGTTACCTTTCCCTGGCATTCAACCTGGCTGCCTTCCCACCAAAACAAGGAGGTGTGAGCGGAGAGTCGCTTGGCGCTGAAGCGTTCAGCAATCGGATTCTTAAAAGCAAAAAGTGAACTTGCCATTCGTTCAGTCCCAAGCAACCAGGGACCTCTTATCTCTGAATCTGAACAGCCACCTACTTAAGCTGGGCTCCCGCTTTCATGAAAGCAGAAGCCAGCAGACAAAAGTGTTTTGGAACAATTTCTTACGACTGACAGTTGGGAAACCGTTCTTGTTTTCAACTGCCTCAGAGCTGAGTCATGAGGACTTGGCTTCCAAAGAGGAGACACTTTTCTCGCTGCATTTCCGAAGTCACAGGAGAAAGGGCGACAGAAACAGGAGGTTTTAGGACTCAGCCCTGCGCTGAGTTTCAGAGACATCTATGCCCCCAAAGCCTGTCCAACTTCCCCCTCTCCGTGGCAGAGCAGGTGTTTGTAAAGGGAGTCTGGGAGGTGTGGGCACCTTGACCTTGGAAACGGAAGGCTCGGGTGGCATTGTGAAAGCGCTCGTCCAACTTGTGTCTCTTCTGGACCAGTGGTTCTCAAACCGCAGCGTCCATCAGAACCACCAAGAGGATGTCTTCAACAGGTCGCTGAGCCCCAATCCTGGGAGTTTGGGGATCCATAGGCGCGAATAGGGGGGGTCGAGAACTTGCATTCCTACCAAGTGTGGGTGATGCTGGTGCTGGCGGTCCCAGCCCACACTGGGAGAACCGGCCCCGGGACAGGCACTGTGCAAAGTGCTGAGAATGCGTGAGGCCGGGCCCGCCCGCAGCCCGGCATCCGGGCGGCGTGGAAAGAAGGTCCCAGCGTAGACTAAGGACTTGGGGTGGGGAGCCCCGAGGCTGTGATCGCACTCTGCCAGGGGGAAGGGAAAGAAGCTGTCGCCAAACTCGGTGGCGGAGACCCAAGATCCTCTGAGTCCCGCTGACATGTACACCCTGCAAGGGACCCTCGGCTCCCCTCGGCGCTGAGCGGATGCGGGGCGGCGGGGAGTGCGGGGCAGCCAGCTCCCACAAGCACGCAGGGGTTCCTTCCTGCCCTCGGAGCAAAACACCCGCAGACCCCAAGTGCAAAACCTGGAGGCACCGCGTGCAAACCGCCGCCGGGAGCGAGCTCCAGCCTCCGCGCGCCCGCCCGCCCGCAGCGCCCTGGGGCGCGGGTACCTCCCCCAGCGGAGCCCGACCTCCCGGCGGGGGTGCGGGACGGAGTGGGGGGCGGTCTCGGCGCTCGGATCCCGGCGTCGCCCTCGCCCTCCCTGCGCTCAGCTCGCCAGGGTCCCGGCCCCGGGCGCTCGGCCTGCGTCCCGGGCACTTTACCGACTTTGAGCGGCGCTTCCGCCCCAGCGCTCCCGGGCCCCTCGGGGGAGGGAAGGCTCCCGGACGACTCACCAACCGCCGGAGCGGGACTAGGGTCGCCGGCGGGCGCCAGGGGCAGTGCCGAGCCGGGGCGGCCGAGGCAGACCACCCACAGGCAGCAGAGGAGCGCGTCCCGCAGCGCCATCGCGGGCACAGCCTCAGCCGGGAGCCCGGAGCCCGGAGCCCGGAGCGGCGCTGCGGCTGCACTCGGCCCGCCAGGCCCGGAGGTGGCGGGCGGGAGGCGGCGGCGGGGGTGTGAGTGCAGACGCCCAGCGGTCACGTGCGAGGGCAGAGTCCGCGGCGCCGGGTTAGCCTGACCTCCGGGGGCTAATCATTACCTCCTGCGGCTGCGGGGCGCCCGCGATCGCGCGGGGGCCGCGTGCGTTTGGGCCAGGCCACCTGGCCCTTCAACCCGAGGGCCGTCTCCGCCGGAGGGACGCGGGAGACCTTCCAGTAGCCTCATTTGGAGGAGACCAACATCGTGGGGCCCGGTGTGGTCCCTGCACCGGCAGCATCAGCCCTACCTGGGAATCCGAGTTAAAATGAAAATCCCCAGGCTCCACAGCGGGCCAAGGGAATCAGAAAGTCCCCGGGGGTGGAGCCCAGTCATTTGGATTTTTTTTTTTTACAAGCTAAAGGGATGGTGATGGTCCAGGACCACCTCTTAATACGCTAGGTCCGGGAGTCTTGTTTATTAAAAAAACAAACAAACAAACAAATTTAGTCCTAAAACGATTTGGCTCGGTGGATAGGGCGTTGGCCTGAGGCCTGAGGGCCCCAGGTTCTATTCTGGTCAAGGGCATGTGCTTTGGGTGCAGGCACATCTCCAGTGGGGGGGGTGTGCAGGAGGCAGCTGGTCAATGTTTCTCTTTCATGGGTGTTTCTAACTCTCCTTCTCCCCTCCTCTCTGTAAAAAAATTCAATAAAATATATTTTAAAAATTCAATTTGGCTTAACTAAGTGATTTCTACATTGGGGAGCATCGCATCTAGCAACCAGAAGGGCACTGGAGGAGTTGTACAAGATGGAAGACTTTTATAAGAAGAAGGATGGGACAAGGAAACTGTGAACAGAAGAAAAAACATTGCGAGAGCAAGACTTGGGGCGGGGGAGGGGAGAAGGGAGAGAGCACAAGGGTTTTAATCATGCAGATTGCCTCTTCTCTCTACGGGGGGGAGGGGTGCAGAGAGCCCACATTACCAATTTTTCATTTTTAACATTTTTCTTCTTGTGGCACACATAAACTAATTACTAAAATTCTGCAGCACTCCAAAAATATATATATTTTGCTGATCTGACAAAAAAAGAATATAATTTTGATTCATTCACACTGGACAGCTATTGTGTTCGCTGTTGTCATTTGTTTTTAAAGTTTGGGTGTTTATTGATTTTTTACAGAGAGGAAGGGAGGAGGATAGAGAGTTAGAAACATCCATGAGAAACATTGATCAGCTGCCTCTGGCACATCCCCTACTGGTGATGTGCCTGCAACCAAAGTACATGCCCTTGACTGGAATTGAACCTGGGACCCTTCAGTCCTCAGGCCAACACTTTATCCACTGAGCCACACCGGTCAGGGCTAAAGTTTGTTTTTTATTTGTGCTCAGACCTCAGCACTCCTACTATTTTGCAAGCTCTTCAGGAGTAGGACTGCATTTTTTTAAAGTATATTTTTACTGACTTCAGAGAGGAAGGGAGAGGGAGAGACAGAAACATCAATGATGAGAAAGTCATTGATCAGCTGCCTCCTGCATGCTCCCTACTGGGGACCAAGCCAGCAACCCAGCCACGTGTCCTGACCAGGAATCCAACTGTGACCTCCTGGTTCATAGGTCAACCAGTGAGCCACAATGGCCAGGCTTGTCATTTTTTATGTGACAGTCTAAGGAAAAGGAGATCCATGCCCCTGACTAGTCAGGTTTTGCATGTCTCACAGCACACCAATTGAAAATTGCTGAATTACCTCATTGGTGTCAACAGAAAATTTTAGACTTGTTCATTGAGATTATATTTCTGGATGGAAAACCAAGATGGCTGCATAGGTGAACACCTGTAGTTGCTGCCTCGCACAATCACAACTAAAACACATAGCAACTATCATCCAGAACCGCAGGAAAGCTGGCTGAGTGGAAGAACTACAACTAGAGAGGACAAGAAGAAAACGCATTGAGACTGGTAGGAGGTACAGAGGCGTGGAATGGGCTGGCGCCTGGGTGTGCTGCTTTTTCAATCAGGAGGGAGATACAAGCTCCCGCTTGCTCTGTGCTCCAGTGCCGGGCGAGACTCAGGGGAACCAAGACACATACGAGGAGAAACTATAGTCTGGCATTGGAGCAGAAATGTGGGGTGGCTTTCTTCCAGACAGAGGTGCTTACAGCAATCATTGTTCTCATGCTGGGATGCCAGGGTTCTTGTCCCAGCCTTACAAAGCGTTCTGCAATCTGGAGAAAGGGGCTGATGCATAGGTTCAAAATGAGTCCAAAGATGAAAGATAATTTTGAAAGGCTTTGGGGGTCAGAGGATCTTCAGCTAAAGGAGCTAGAAGATTCCCTCCTTGTCTAGGACCCTTGCTTTTATTAACACCATTTGTCCTAAGGGAAGGTGGAAATATACATTCAAAGGGTAAGGTGTCAAAGGGTAGAATACAGAAGTTTGTCAGGTTGGGGAATAGCCTACAGCTGTTCAGGTGTTTGGCCAACAGGAGGCAATAAATGCCCTGAGCTGTCTGGCAGCAGGCAATCCTATTCAAGTTTGGGGGAAGTGCTGTTTAGCCATTTTCAACAGGTAAACTACATTTGACTCAACCCTTGTTGAGCTCCCTAAGCTTCACCAACCTTTTGATGAAACTCTTGTAATTATTACATGCTGGAGTTAGTTTCTGGCACTGAGACCTCCCCAGTGCAGGCTGACTGGCAGCCATTACTGTTTGCTCTGCCCTGGAGAGTCCATAAGACCCTACCCTACCCAATTTACAAACCCCACCCAAGCTGTGCCCAGAGGCTTTTGCATAGGAATGGTCTGGCCTTTCTTAGCCTAAAATCTGTCAAACGAACTACAGCTGGGTCAGGGAGCCCCAAAGCTATCAAAAGAAAGCCTAAGGCCACAGAAGCACCAGCCTGCCTTGCTTCACAGCTTGGCCTTGTCTGGGTACTTCCAAATACAATACAAAGAGAAGGATCTCTCTGTAGCTCCTGCTGGGTGGCCTCAGGCAGTGGCTGATTTTGTACCTCCTTGGAGATACAAGAGCCAGTGTACCTAGTGGTCAATGCAAAGATCATACCAGATTACAACTCTTGACATCCATAAGTGACACATCAAGGGGCAGCTGATCCATGCTTCTTTCTCATCATTGATGTTTCTATTTCTCCCTTCCTCTCTAAATTCAGTAAAAATATATATTTTTTAAAAAGAGAATCTTCTAGAAACCTCTAAGAAATTTAGTGAGACCTTCAAGGATCTTAGTGAAAATGCAAAAAAAAAAAAAAAAAAAAAAAAAAAAAAAGAGAAAAGAAAGAAAGAAAGAAAGAAAAGAAAAGAAAAGAAAAGGGACCAGTCAGAAATTAAGCATACACTGACTAAAATAAAAAAAAATAATATACAGAGATTCAACAGTATACTAGAGGATCCCAAGAATCAAGTCATAGATTTGAAATACAAGGAAGCAAAAAACATCCAACCAGAAGAGCAAAAAGAAAAAAAGAATACAAAAATATGAAGATAGTGTAAGGAGCCTCTAGGACAACTTCAAGTGTACCAACATCTGAATTACGGGGGTGCCAGAAAAAGAGAGAGAGAAAGATATTGGAAACCTATTTAAAGAAATAATGACAGAAAACTTCCCCTACCTGTTGAAAGAAATAGACTTATAAGTCCAGAAAGCACAGAGAACCCAAAACAAGAGAAATCCAAAGAAGACCACACCAAGGTACATCATAATTAAAATGCCAAGGGCAAAAGACAAAAAGAGAATATTAAAAGCAGCAAGGGAAAAACAGTTAGTTACCTATAAGGGAGTACCCATAAGACTGTCAGCTCATTTCTCAACAAAAACTATGCAGCCCAAAAGGGAATAACAAGCAATATTCAAAGTGATGAATAACAAGAACCTACAACCAAGATTACTCTACCCAGCAAAGCTATCATTTAGAATTCTAGGTCAGATAAAGAGCTTCACAGATAAGAAAAAGCTAAAGGAGTTCATAACCACAAAACCAGTATTATATGACATGCCTAAGCTTATTCTTTAAGAAAAGGAAGAAGAAAAAGGTAAAGATAAAAACTTATGAACAACAAAGTGACAACAGATACATATGTATCAACAAGCGACCCTAAAAATCAACTGAATGAAAAATCTGATGAACAGAATAAACTGGTTAATGTAATAGAATCATGGGCATGGAAAGGGAGTGGACTGACAATTCTTGAGGAGAAAGGTGTGGAGCAGCTGCGGGAAGAGATTGGACAATGATCTTATATGCATGTATGTAGTACCTATGGACGTGAACAGTGGGGTAATGAGGGCCTGGGGTGGGGTATGAACCAGGTGGAGGGCTATGGGGAGAAAAGAGAGGGACATCTGTAATAATCTTAACAATAAAGATTTCTTTTTAAAGATTATATTTCTAGGAGAGGTTAAAAGTGCAATTAGATCAGATATTAAATGTAGGTTTGGCATTATATAGGACTTTTAGCTGAGTGATGCCATTTTAGGTCTGATGTAAAAATATTTCTCTCTTTTCCGAATCCAGCATGGCTAGAGAGTGGGTCCAGTTCCTGAGTAGAGGAGTTGGGGATTGAGAAATAAAAGAAAGAAAGAGACAAGACACAAAATGGAAGGAAAAAACTGGGAACCAGGTGGGACCACTGCCCTCTTCTGCTGGAGAGACAGTGACCCAGAGCCCATACAGCCTGTTTATTTTATACCCCCAAATACCAGGAAGTTTCACCAAAAGTCAAGACAAAGGAGATTATTTGCATTCTTGAGTAGACCCTAGCATTTCTGGTGCCTGACTGGATTTACATATCAAAACCTACTACCCCACACCTGGGCTAAAGTGAAGGTCAAGCTGATAATACCCTTGCCTTTTAGACAAAGCGAGTTCCCAGGGTGTGGCTTTGCCTGTCACCTTGGTTTCAGCTGACAATTTAAAGAAATGCCTGTGTGCCTTCACAGGGTCTGTGGTTTTTTTGTTTTGTTTTTTTTAACAGTACCTTCAAAAAAATTTTTTGGGGGGGGACTCTTGCCCCCTCCCCACATGGGAGTCTATACTTACTCATCAATAAATTTCTATCTTTACATATAAAAAAATTCCTTGGAAGTGAAACAGAAAAATTGGCCTGGAACATGTGGTGTTCCTCTGGGCAGGATGGTTTCTGGGCTCTTGTCTGGTGGATTTGAAGAATGAAACCATGATATAATAAAGGTGGAAATTTATTGAGAAACAAGCACAGACTCCCAAGTGGGGAGGGGGAAAGTCCCAGTGAGTCCCTTTTGTTCACAGTTTATAAAGACTGCAGTTCTTTGTGCATTGACATCCTCTCTGATTGGTCACTATCCCTTCTGATTTGGTCACTGTAGCAACTTCAGAGCTCAAACCTCACTTGAGGAAAAGCATACATCTTATATAAAAACTGCTGTTTGAATTTTTAATCCTGCTACTTTGGCTTCTGTAAATGCTTGCTTGCCTAAATAATAAGGAAAATAAGACTATACCCATTCCAGAGCGACCATAAACTATGCCCCAGACAGAGTTGTCAGTGCTGGCACCAGGCCAGGCCTTGAGATATGGTCTCATGGCTCCTTCCCAGCACACAGGCCTTCTTTCTTAGAAGGCTCAGAAGTCTCATTCCAAATTTGGGAGACAAAGGACTGGAAAAAGCATAAATAATGAAAGTTTCCTCCATGTTGGAGGGCCCAGAATTTGAAAGACACATTTTTCTCTGGGCCTGCACATAATAAAATGTAACTCCCTTTCTCTAATTGAGGCTTGGTTTTTCTCTGATCTTCTGTAGGTTTTTCTCCAATCTTCTGTAACGGAGGTAGGTGAGGTTCTCCTCTTCTTCTCCATTATTGTTTTCCTATTCCCTCTGGGCTTTCTTCTTCCTCCACTGAATAGGGGTTTCCTTCCCTGTATTCTGTAAATGTGTATCTTCTGCAGCTCCCTTATTCTATGGAAATGTTCCTTCTGCAGCTCCCTTATTCTACAGAAATGTACCTTCTGCTGTTTCCAGCTCCCTTATTCTATGTAAATGTGCCCTTTGCAGCTTTGTAACCCAGAGCTCTTTTCCATGAACCTCTTAATTTCTAAAATTTCCTATACCTGCCCATTTCCCCCCTAAAAACTCCTTACAGAAGGTAAAAATAAACCAGCTCACTTATGATTTTCATGTATCTCTGGATGCATAAAGTATGGTTCTGAGACGTTTTTCTAACTCAGTTGTTAAAAACAAGCAAACTGTTAAAAAGAAAATCACAGGCCCCAAATAGCCTCACTTGTACCAAAGCTCATGCTACCAAACCTGTATTTAATACCTGACTCATTGCTGTTTCAATCTCTCCCAGAAACACCACCTTAATCAGCTAGTATGAAGTTTTCTGGTCAAGCACCAGGAAAATAATCAGTCACCTGGACCCTCTCCATCCCACCTAGAGAGAAGCAGCAATCTGCGTGATAAAAAACACTTTTCATTCTCTTCCTCCAAAGAAAAGATGTCTGTCTGAGCCGAAGTAGTCCTTTCTTTTCTTTTGTTACTAGTCCCTTGTCCCACCCTTATTCCTATAAATACCTCCCATTTTGTACTACTCCTTGGAGGCCTTCTGGCAGCAAGGTGAGATGTTCTCCAATTTATGAATCCCTCCATATAGCTAACTAGATATTCAAATTTATTCAGTTGTAATTTGTCTTTGTTTTATTTTTTTCCCCAACAATATTTTGTGGGGGGGGGGGGGGGGGGGGGCGCGGAGCCAAGGTTCCCAAATTGCCTTGGGTTCTGTGTTTCTTCTTCTCCCTTATTGTTTATGAGGATGCTAACCCCTTTAAGATAAAAAAGCATATAGTTCACATTTGTAGGTTCTAGAATTCCTTTGGAGAAGAAAACTACTAACAGAGTAACTAACCTTGTAGAAGATTTGTAAAGTGTATTTGTTTCGCATCCGTGAGAACCGTATTTTGTAGTCTATGTAATAAAATGGGATTGTGTCTCATGAAAGGGGCTTTGAAGTAGAATCAAAGACACCTCCATTTCCTGTTTCATGTCCTGCCAGCTCAGTTCAAGTCCCGCCTCAGCTTTAGGATGATTCAAAGGCCTCTTGAGAACCAAAGTCCTTTCCAATGGTGGACAAAATGGTCCTTCTATACCCACAGAACCAGCTCAAACTGGTCCTATCCTGTTTCTATAAAGATGCTGAGTTGTTGCTTTTCAGAGGACAGACCAAACCTGTAAGTCAAAACTGAAGCATGTATGTACATTGGAGAGAATGTTCACCTACACTTGTACCTGTAACTAAAGTTACTCCCTCAAGGCCCCACATCCTCCATGGAGCCAAAAGACCAGAACATGACCAGGAGTTGGAACACAGGAACCCTTTCAGAAGCAAAGATCTGGTTACCATGAATGGCCCAATTCCAAAAGCCTCCTAATGAAACCTGCCCCTCCAGCACTTCAACATACCAGCCTGTTCCCTTAAAACTCTCCCTGAACCCTGGATCTAGGAGACAGATTTGAGCCTTGCTTCCTATCTCCTTGCTGGTCAACCTTATAATAAAGCCTTTTCTTTTCTCAAAGCCAGTGCCACAGTGTTATCATAATTAACTAATTCATATAAATAAAGGAAAGGAAGCAAAAGGAAGCCAGCCATTGTAAGCATGGTGACCTGGGAAGCTTCACCTGGAGGCTCTAAGCTTCACACAGCATTGTCCCTCAAGGGGATTAACACCCTTTTATTCCCTGACCCAGGACTGGATTGTTGGGTGGGAAGAGGGGACCATAGGCATTACAGAATTTACCAGGTAACCAAAAAACACACAGGAGTACCTGTAGATACAGGAAAACCCCATTTATTTCCAGATGTATTAGTACTGTGACTCAGGGGATCCTGCTTCCAAATCCTGAGCAAATCATTATGAAGGAAGCTCTTTCTTTATACCCTTTGGTTTCTTTCCCCCCCCAATAAGGATCAGACATCTGGACCTTTCACAGGCTTTGCAAAAATCCCTGTGTGTTGGGATGAGGACTGTGAGACCACACCTAATGACCTGGCCTGGTGCCAGTGCTGATAACCCCCTCCGGGGTTGTGTATGGCCCAGGGTTTATGGCCTCTGTAAAGTGTGAATATTTAGGTAAATAGGTCTTGCAAGACCAGATAAATAAGGAAAGGGCAGTGAGTTAATTATCAGCTAGCAAGAATGTGCATTAGAGATATTGATTAACTAGGTACAGAGTTAGGCTGCTAGCCACCCCCACCCCCCACCCCCAAGAGTCTTATTTTCCTCATCATAGGTACATGGGCAGTGGAAGTTGGGGTGGCACAAGGGAGATACTTGCCTATCAGTCTAGCCTGGGGAACAATGGATTGGCTAGGGGATGGATCCCATCAGAAGCACACAAAATCTTGAAAAGTTAATTGGTAAATTGAAGAAGCTCTTGGTTAAAATCCCGAGTTCTCTCAGTATTGTTAGCTCTTGCTCCATGACCCGCACTTGCCCATGTGTTCACCTGTTCTCTCTCCGTAGCCATATATATGGTCTTTAGCAGTCATATGGCCCATGGCTGTGTGGACCCCACTTGCAATGGACTGCCTCTGGGAGCACAAGCTAAGCTAGCTGGACACTGGACTGGACTAGACTTTAATATGGACCAGAAGCTATGGGCAGTGACCTTAATTCTGGCCCTGTTGAACACAAGACTGGACTTCTTCCATAGATGGGAACTTGGAAGGGAACTCCTTAATTTTACATTATCAATAAAGCTTTCCACAAAATCCCATCCTCCTGTGAGGGCCTCTGGAAATTCTTTTCCTCTTGGTACCCCAAGAACTTCACTTCTACCGATAACAATAGGTGCCTTCTATGTACACTGGGCAGCAAGACCTTGCTTCGTAACACGTGGAGTTTCTCAGTCCACAATCATGAGTATGGAAGAAAAAGGAGCAGAAAAACAATGGTGAATAGATGAGAGAAAACAACTTCAAGGACAATGAAATAGTGGTTCTAGTCTAAACATTTTAAAAGATAGGAAAAGTATTTTTAATGGAAAAAAATAGCAATTGTCATTTTTAATAAGCCAGGAAGTAAATTAGTTGTGAAATAATTCTTATGCATAAAATCTGGTTTACACATTTTGAAACCTAAGAAATGCTTGAAAAAGAACAATATATTGAAATTAAAGGGTAGAAGTAATTATCCTTTCTCCTTTCTCTACTTCCTTTTGCTTTCCTTTATCGCCACTCTCTAAGAAGCACAGTGCCTTAGGATCTCTGGTTATGTATCTCAACCCTGAGAGTTTGTAGGTCCTTATGTTCTGGGTGTTGGTGCATGTTGTTATGAGGGTGTATATGTGGGTGAGAGGGAACTGCAAGGAAGCTGCTGCTTACTCATTGTCAAAGTTCCATGGTTGGACTTCACAACATAGCCTTTAATCCAATTTCTATTTTTGGGATCTTGGCTTCAAAAATGTCCTTCCAGGGCCTCTTGGTCAAGTTGCTTTTGGCCTTGCTAATTCTTTCTTTTCTGTTAACTATGGTTTGTTTTTTTCCTAAGGAAAATCAGAGAAGTTAGCACATTAACAGGTTAGTATATGAGAAAAAATACGGCTTGAAGAAAAGTGATTTGCAAGCACCCTGCACACATTTAGGAAGCAAAAGATCTGTATTATCTTTCCCCCCAAAATGCATTTGGTCCATCACTGCAACTCTTGGTCTTTGAGTCCAGTGTCATTTTTTCCCTATTTAGAGAAACCTTTCCATTCCTCACTCTGTGAGACAGTTATTATGGAAATAAATGCCAGAAGAATGTTATTTGGAGCAGAAGCCTCTGAATGCTCTGGGTCATGCTTTTAAAGACAGAGGTAAGGGGTTGGGCCAGGGTTCATGCTCCCCCAGACCACCTCCACCACAAACATGCTACCTTTGCTCTTCAAACCTGTGTTGCAGATTACCACCAATAAAAAAAAGTCCTGTGTTGAAAAAGACACACACACACACAAAAAAAAAAGATAGACAGAGGTAAACTGTGGTTTTAGCAATGGTAATCTTAGCCAGACCATCTTATCTTGCCATTCAGTATTAACTGTACATTCAAATATTAAATCCTATAGCAGCACATTGGAGTTTTCTACTCATCATTGTGGTGATTCAAGTAATACAATAGTCAGGTAATAATATCATTGTGGTAAATTGTGTAAGTTAAAGGAAGTTTCCTCATACTTAATTTATCTGTAAGTTAATCAGACCTTGAATTAACTTACAGAAACTTACTGAAATCACTGGGTTGATTAAAAATTAATATTGCATATTTATCCTGAAAAATATTTACCCTTTCCTGACTCTTTACCCCCAAAGGCTACCAGAGGAAAAGTTTCCTAATCAGTGATCCCAGAATATAAAATCTTGCATTTTTGTTTCAGAAAAAAAAGCTGAAATATTAATTTTTGAGAGGAAATAAAGAGGAAATTTTTAGTGTCCAGTTCTTGATAATACTCACTAGTCATTAGAACTTGGACATGTACTAGTAAATCTAATCTTCAGTTACCTTGTTGTCAAAGTAAAAATACTATGTGCCTTACCTGCTTCACATCATGGCTTTGAGGAAATGTATAAAAAGCATTTTATAAGTGATAAAATATAACATTAGTTTGTACTTTGGAATGTAAACTATAGCCAGCTGCAAACAGATATATATTTACTTTCTTTCTTTTGGTCAACTCAGTTCCAACAACTCCCACACAAAGCAATGCACATGCCTTTATGCCCACCCTGCACATTTCGTTTCAGCATTCTCGCTGACTTCATGCAGCTCACTGTACTTGTCTCAAGACACAGCTTTATAATCCAGCATGAAACTCACTTCCTTTTTCTACTGACTTTTCAATAAAATATTTGAATTATATGACGTTTTGATGAAGTATTTTATTACATCTACCTTTTACTACTGAAAGTCCAAATATTTCTGACTTGGTGACAAAAACTGTAGGATATTTTAATGTACAGTTTGATGATGTGATATATGTGTACACTTCCATGTACATCATTTTGCTTCTTCAAGCTACCTGTTTCTAATAGCAAGAGATTATTTGTGAACCCAACCCACCATAACAATTCTTTGCATCCTGGCCAAATGAATTGAATCACCCCAAATTCTCTGGCCAAATGAATTGAATCACCCCAAATTCTCTACGGAAGTCTCAGCCTAAACAGTGGCAAGTCCCCATATCCCTAGGCTTATTTTTTTTAAATTGGTATTTTAAACAAAGTGTTAACTTTTTTTTATGCCTTACTTTATCCCATAGAAAGACTGTTTCACTTAAAACTCTAATGTACAATTCCCAGACAGATTAGTGATAGTGAAAACAACAAAAATCTCTCTTGGGTACTATATTTTTATTCCAATTTGATTTACATTCCAATAGAAATTACAAAATGTATTCACCTCTTTATTTCTAAAATTTGGCTTAAAATCTTAACGCAAACTATTAAACATGAAAAACTTGCAGATAACATTGGGCTAGTTGCTTGAAGTAAGTCGTTTTTAGAGAAGTGTTTAAACCACCATTTTCTACCTCCACACCAAGGATAACCTTCTAATAGGTGACGAGCGAGTGGTAATAGCAGGGTAGCACTGAGACTTGAGTAACAGGAAAATCGTGGAGCTCCTCCCCGCCCAGATCAGGAACCCGCCTATGCCTTCTCATAGTGGCGAACAGCAACCACATCACCAAAAGTAAGAGTCTGAAAGATCAAAAGATAGCCAGATCATTTGACAGACACTTCAGTAGCTGAAATTTTTAAAGATTATCATAGAGCCCTGCTCAATGGTTGAGTATCAACCCACCATTGCTGGTTCGATGCTGGTCGGGGCACCTGCCCTGGTGTCAGGCTCTGTCCCAGCAGGGGGCATGCTGAAGGCAGCTGATGGATGTTGATGTTTCTCTCTCATTGACCTTTGTATCTTTCTCTTCCTCTCCCTTCCTCTCTCTCAAATCAGTAAAAACATATTTTCAAAAAAGATTATTATGTATGTATCATGCAAAAGAATAGTGACATTTACAAACATTAAGTGCTACATAAGCTTTTTCTTTCTTAAGATGAAGTCAAACCCTTATATTTAGCGAGTAAATAATAAGTATATATAGTTCATGTCTCTAAAAGGAAAATGAAACAAAAACTAAGATTAACTATCTAGATTCAGGTCAAAAGAATTTCTTTTGCCTTAAATTATCAGAGTGATTAGAACAAATTTGCTACCTGCTATGAAAGTGAATGGAATTTATAGTATGTTTTCTTTTTAAAAAAATGCTTTTATTGATTATTTTGGTTTTTGGAGGTGTTTTATATATATAATTGATTTCAGAAGAGAAGGAAGAGGGAGAAAAAAATATAAATATCAATGATGAGAAAGAATCATTGACCAACTGTGTCCTGCATGCCCCCTACTGGGGATTGAACCTACAACCCAGAAATATGTCCTTGACTGGAATTGAATCTGAGACCCTTCAGTCCACAGGCTGATGCTTAATCCACTGAGCCAAACCAGCTAGGGCTATAGTAGGTTTTCATGATAATTTTCAATAAATGACCTAGATAACTTTTGAAGGGTTTTTAGAAAATTCAAATCATTTGGGCAAATGGTATTCGTTCCAAAATCAGCAGGAAAAGGTAAATGTGCAAACATTCTCTTTGATTGGCTATCATGCTTTAGCCTGTGTGAATCTTGGTGATTAAATAGGTCACATGTGAAACATGGGCTCCTATGTCAAATCCAACTTGAAGAATTGCTATAAAACCTCTTTACAGAATTTAGGGCTTTTTAATGTTCATTATTTTCATGTATTGATGTGATTTTTAAGAGTAGAGTATGCCCTTATTTATCATCCATTGTCTTAATCACTTTTTTGGAACTTGATCATGCCTGATCAGAGACAGCCAAAGCTAAGCTATCCACTTTTCTACTTTTCGGTAGGCTGGGTGGGGGGGAATGAAGATAAAAGCAGAAAGGAAAATTCAGATTGAATTTTTCAGAAATGAATCCTTTCTTTTGGTGATCACTGCAGAAAAATGTGGGTAACTCTTTGTTAGCATGAAAGAAAAACAGTCCCTCTGCTTCCCACTCCCACCTATGAGAAGGAGTGTGAGTATGTAAACCTTAGATCTCAATCTAGAACAATCATTGCAGTCAAGGGAAAGAGAGTAAAAACAGTCAATTGTCTTAAATAATACAACAACAAAAATACAAAGCAACCCCATCTCTCCAAAAAAAGCAAAACAACATACTGACTATTCCAATGTGATCAAAATACCATTACTCAGTTCACACATGCATGCACACACACACAGACACACACACACACACACAGACACACACACACACACATGCACACAGGTGTCTGGAATGCTAGAGTAAGGCATAACTTTTTCCCCAGTTTATGATGTTACACATCATAAATTGTTTTTTAACTATTTTCTAATTTTATAATTTTTACATGACTACCAGTTGTGAATAGGTAGGTACTTGTAAAAGGTACCTTTTAAAAGACTGAAAGTAACATAAAAATGGTTCTCTCTGAGGGAAAATTAGAAAGGATTTTTATTGTTTATGCTTTTGTGCTATATTCTAAAATTATCTGCACTGAACTCATATACTTTTACAAGCTAAAATATAAAGGTTTTGAAGATCTCTTATTTATTACAGGAATTATAGAGTAATTTTTTGAGATTCAGTAAGGTTGACATTCTTACAGGAATATCAATCATCTTTATATATTTTTATGATTGTTGGTTTTATATAGAGATTTTATTTGAGGATTAGGCATTCATAGTAATCCTACAAAAATTCTTTTCACACACAGATTTTTTCTTTCTCTATCATGAAAGAAGCAGAGCTGAGGAAATAATTAGCTAAGATCTGTTTGTTGCTTCTGCTTTATCACTGCTTAAAGAACCTTGCTAATCACCTAATGTTATTAAAGAAGAAAGGAGGGAGGGAAGAGAGAAGGGGGGAGGGAGTGAAGGAAAGGAAGGGGAAGAGGAGAGAGACAGAGCAGAGAGAGGAAGAGGAAAGGAGATGAGAAAAGGGGGAGGGGAAGACATCAGGAAGAAGGAGGGGAGAACTGCCATTACTCACCATAACCATTTTGCCATCCTTAATTTCTCTTACAAACTTTGTTTCTTTGCCATCCCATTTCTGTACATGAACAAGCTTGTCTCCATCCAGACTAACAACAGACTGAGGACAATTACAAAGAGCAGAACACAGGAACAGTTACAGATCCGATTTCTGATATAAAAGTCAAAGGAAGTGATTTTTGAAAGAGTTGGAGAACTGAATAGATCGCGCTCAACTAATTATTAAATTAGTACCGTATCTTGTGTTGTTTCTGGAGTCATTACTATGCACACTCTAATACTTCATAATTAGATTGAAATGTGTACACCTAGATGCAAAAACCTCACAGGTTAGAAATTAAAATTCTGAGCAGGTGCTTTCAGACTAGTCACTCTCCTTTAAGCAAATCTTTGGGATGAGGTAAGCTGTTTATTCAATCTGAAGCAGTCAGAGAGAGTAAATAAAATGCAACCATTCTTTCAAACAAAGGCTTATATTAAATACCTTTTGGAAAACAGGTTTCATGTATATATAATGTGAAAACACATGTTAAAAAAAATTAGTTCAAGTTTTGAGTTATAGCAAGTACCCATTTTCCAGAACATAACCTATGTGCGCAAGAATGCAAAATCAACCCTGATAGCCTTCCCTGTGAATGGAAACACTGAGAACATTCTTCACTTTCCAGCATCTAAAAGCAAGTAATCAGGAATCTCTTTTTTATCCCCCTCCCCCATCCTCTCCCTGGACAAGTGGCTTCTGACCTTACAGTTTCTGTCGTCTGCAGTGGTTTCATCAAACTCTTCTCCCAGGTGGAAACTAATCTCCGTGTTCTTGAATGTGCTTTGAGTCCGGATCACCACCTTGTCCCCCTCCTGACTGATGATTACTGTTGGCTTTGTCACATTTCCCACCTGCCGAGTGGCAAAGCCCACACCTGAAAGAGCAAAGGGAAGCAAAACAGACAGCGGCCGCTTCCAAAATAGCTCCCAAAGCAGAAAACCGCTTTCCTAGTTTGGAATCCAGGTCCTAAAGTACAGGTTTCATCGGAGCATGATTAGATTGAGGCCGTTCATCACACAGCACAACTACTGCACTATAATAATATAGAGATGCACGAATAAGTGGCTGCTGAAGAGAAAACGACACTGCAGACCATCAGAGCCACATGTCTCGGCCCTGGGTGAGAAAGCAGGCAACTTCCACACTAAAACCCGTTCCCAGGGAGATGCACAGCCTAGGGAATGGGTATTTTATTGCAATGTGATCTGCCTTTGCCACTTGCCAATCTGATGGGTGAAAAAAAATATGCAAGTGTCTGAAGCTGTAGGTGAAGCGGAGAACATATTTGTACCCACCTAGAGCCTTCATGTACTCATCAAAGTTCTGGCTGTCCGTCAGCTTCCAGGTAGCACAGAAAGCCTCCACCATCCTTGCCCTTTCCCGTTAGCTCTGAAGACAGGTGGAAGGGACCCCAGCGAGGATCTGTGAATCCCAGGGCCACTGCAATTCAGAAGACCTCCCCCTTGCACCTGCAGCAGCTCCTGCCTTCTTATTTGGAAAAGAGGCTGGCTGAAAGCCAAGGACTTAAATTGCAAATGCACCCCTCCAGTGTCCTTCCCAGGAGGCTGTTGTATGGGGAGAGGTGGGGGGGGAGGCTCAAGTGAGACTCCAATCCTCTCCGCGATTGGCTCAGGCCACTAGGTCAGCAGAGTAGGTGGAGGTCCTCCCAGTCCTCACGCTGCTGCCCTCCTGCCTGAGAAAGCTCTGCGAGGATTCAATGGGGCTGGAAGCAGGGCACAGGGGGAATGAGAGAGGGTCTTTCAGGTTCGGCTAGAAAACTTGGCAATGGCAGCTTCAGACTTGTGAGGAAAGAAAAGAGATGCAAAATAGGACATTCAGATTGATTTCCGTTAATGGCAAAGCGGGTTCCAAAAATGAGGACCCCTCAGAGGAAAACTGCTGAACTGCCAGACTTTGCAGACAAAGGAGGCTGAATGGTGTCTTTTACTTTCTCCCATATTTACAGGAAGAGCAGAATACCAGCTAGACTATGCCAAACGAGGAAAAGAAGAGCGGGGGAGGTTGTAAATGCCTTCCTAGACAGTGCGGGGAGAAGGCCATTCTGAGGATCAGTGGGACACTAACTAGTTTTGGCCTCTTCCCAACCCAAACTGAATGAATTTAAAGATCCCATTGTTCTTTCTAAGAATGTGAGAACCAGACTGAGATGGGGCAGTATGGTTTAGATTCACCAATGAGGTATAAAAATAAAGGAAATAATGTGTGTGTGTTTTCCTTCTTTCAACAGATTATATAATCCACATGGAAAAACCGGACCGAAGACCATTTAGTAAGATTTTTAAGTAGCCTGCACTACAGAACTTTTTATTTCTCTGAGGTTACAAGTACATGCATTCGGTCTACATCTAAGCTGGGAGTTAGGGAGGGTAGGAAGTGGAGGAGCAGGGAGACTCAGAAGAGCATTGGCCTCACTTTGCCCTGACTCAGGGTACCCCAAGATTGGCAAAATGCCTCGAGGATCCCAAGCAGAGTATTTAGAGAAGTTCTCGAAACCTCCTTTTCACCAGAAGTACTTCCTGCTTTACTAGTGTCGACCGTGGATAAACAGCAGGCTCCCTCCTGCTTTTCAGAACAGGGGAATCTGATTTGGCAATCCCTGCTCTTTCCTCCCATTTAAACTCTGTCCACACCAAATACAGGACAAGGCCCAGAACACATCTTATCCCAATGGCCAGCTCCAGGTTTCTACTTTGGTGCCTCAAAGGGACCTCAAAGGTGCTCATCCTATCTAATAAAGAGAGAATACGCTAATTGACCTGCACACCATTGCAAAGATGGTAGAACCTGCAGCCAATAAGGAGGGAATATGATAATTGACTGTTACGCCTTCAAAGATGGCAGTGCCCACAGCCACAAGATGGTGGCACCCAGGCCTTTCAGCCCCTCAGCCATCCAGGGCCAACTGGAGGCACAGGCAAGCCTCAGATGGCAGCTGAACAGCCACGCAGGGCTGCCTGAGGCTCAGGTAACCAGGGCCGGCCAAGGCTTGTGTTGTCTGAGTGGCAGCAGCAGAGGTATGATGAGGAATAGCCTTCCTCTGATCACCAGGTTGCCTCCTGCCCCTAAGGGCTCCCAGACAGTGATAGGGGGGCAGGCTGGGCTGAGGGATGCCCCCCCTTCCAGTGCATGAATTTTTATGCACCAGGCCTTTGGTATAACATAAACTCAATCTTCCACCACACCTGGTCTTAATCCCAGCTTCCCCGTGTTTGTGAATGGCATCGTCATCCACCAACTGCATGAACCAGAAAACTTGGAATCATTTCCAACACTTTACCCTCTGAAACCAAAGTCAATGTCAAGGCCTATCTATTGTGCTTCCTGTTTCCCTAATTTGTAGCTCTCCCATCTAGCTCCACAACCACCATCTCAATTCAAGCAACCACACTCTTTTACTAGTCCTATGGCAATAGCCTCTGAACTGTTCTCTCTGCAGCCACTCCTGACCCCCAGTCCTTCCTGGGCACGGAGGCTTACAGGACCTTGAAAAAAACAAATCGGCTTTTCCCTGGTGACTAATGGTGCTGAGCACCTTGTCATGTGCTTCTCTGATGGGTGTATATCTTCTTTGGTGAAGTCACTGTTCAGATACTTTATCTTTAATTGGATTATTTGTCTACTTACTGAATTTTCAGATTCCTGTGTATTTTTTTTTTACAAAAGTAATTTGTTGAATATGTGTTCTTCAAAAAAATTTTTTTCTTTACATTTTCTTATTTGTGATAATGGTTTCTTTCATTGGTGTGCCAAAGTTTATCAGGTGTATGCATTAAATACGTGCAACTAACTTATGTTGGTTATACCATAGTAAAGGGTATTTTTAAAGTTCTAAATTTTATCTTGTCCTTCTCCTGCTTCAGCTCAAAATTACTTTTTCCTGCTCTCAGTTAAAAAAACAAAATTTTGAATGTTGTCTAACCCAGGCCTGCCCCTAACATTGGAAGGACTTGGAGTAAGAATCCAAACAGAGGTTCACCTGCCATATGTTTAAACAGTAAAAGCTATAGATCAAAGGATACTGAGGACTGGCCTGGAGTCCCAGCTGGGATTCAAAGCCTACCCCTTCAGTGCCTTCCCCCTTCCAACAGGGCACGTTGTGGCTGCCTGCAGGACTGAGCATTCATACAGACTTGGTGGCGGGGGAGGAGGGCACCCAGGAGCGTGACTGGAATCCAGGGTTTTTAGTCTGTACCTGGAAGGCCACTAGACCTAGGCTTGGGACTTGGATTTATGGTGACATGAGTCTGAAGATGCCAGAATCCACCATGAAAAACCTAAAGCTATTTGAACCGGCATTATTCAAGCCTTTGAACCAAGTCCCTGAAGCTATGAACTTTTTATAAATTCTCTTTTTTGCTAAACCTAGGTGACTAATTCATTTATGCAACCCATTCTCTATGCCAGAGGTTCTCAGACCAATTCATTTTGTTACATCAAAATATTCTGATAGGTTCTATTTAATATAACATATTTAAACTGTAGAATATTTAAGTATTATTCTAAAGTATAACAAATTATTTATTTTTCATAGTCCAAACATGTAAGATTGTCAAGAATGGGACCCATCTTAGCTCCTTATAGATGGTGGTGCTGAAATATTTGTTCATTTCTTTCTTTTACTCTTTAGATAAGTAACAGGAGCTGATGATATGTTTATCCTAACTTAAAGCATATATTCCTGTAATTCTGATTCTTTCCTACTTTACGTAAAATGTAAAACCCCAGCAATTCAGAGACAGTTTTTTGTTGTATGTTAATTTAGGAATAAGTGGAAGAAATTTTTGCTCTACAAGTTTCTATAATGGAAATTTTAGGAAAAGTTGCTTAACTATTTTGTAATTCTCTGAATCGACACATTTAACCTTACTATTTTTAATTATTTATGAGGCAATAGATTCATACCTAAAATGGTTGCTTTCAAATTGCAGGTTTTTCTGATTATTGAAGATTTTAATAAAAGAACAAGTGAAATAATAGAGAAGAGACTGTGTCATGCTAAGAAGGATTAAACTAATAATTTTCCCCCAATTTTTCTAAATCTAGGAGCAACTTATGATTTTGCTGTGGCTTTTATAATATAAATGTATCTACAGGCTTGAAAAAGGAGAAATTATGATATAATAGAAATAAGGACTCTAAGTAATCCATTGTAAATATGTTCTAATAGTGCAATAAAAGTAATAAATAAACAGAAGTTGCTTTGGCAGATCTTGGCAAAATTTCCATATGAGGCTAAATCTCTTGGCACCTGCTTTATGACAATTTTTACTGTTTAAGAAAACAGAGGGTATTAATAAATTTGGTTCACTGCTCTTGAGCAAACTAAGCCAAACAAGGCCACAAAACTATTTCTTATAAAATATGCAAGGATCTGAACCAAGAGAGGTTGAATGACATTCAAAGTACTTGCCTGAGGTTCTTTTTCTTACTAAATTACACAATAAAAATGGTAATAGATCATTTCCATAGTTGGAAATAGGTAATTACACAATGTGATTGCAACTCTCTGAAGATAGGCAATAGGTAAGATCAGACAACCCTTTTTTCTGAAACAGAGGTACAAAGTTACCTATGTGCTCCGCTGTCTATCATGTGCACAGTTACCATACCCCCGCCTCTCAAACAATCAACGAACTAAACCAGCTTTAGGTGCTATGAGTGATGAAGATTCCAACCTAATGTGATATTAGTAATAGAATTTGATGAAAGTGTATATGTGGGGAGGAATTCTATGAATGATATGTCTCTTGGTGTTGTGAATTTTTTATATTACTGCACTTAGGTGTTTTTTTTTTGTTTGTTTGTTTGTTTGTTTTTAGAGAAAGAGGGGAGAAAAAGAGAGAGAGAGATGCATCAATTTGTGGCTCCACCTATTTATGCACTTACTGTTGCTTTCTGTATGTGCCTTGATCAGAGATCAAACCCACAACCTTGTAGTATCAAGATGACACTCCAGGGGTATTGCATTTTTTCAAATGTGGAGTAGATCAGAGAGAAGATGCACCTCTTGGAGTAGCACACTGTTAAAAAGAGGTGTGGTACTTGTCTACTGGAGAATGAAAAGCTAATAAAGACAGTAAGATGAAGTACTGACTATCTTTCCTATGTCCTTCTCATTGTCTTCTGCAGTTTGTCCTCCTTTTATCTCCCATTGGCTAGGTATTCCACTGTCCATATTTTCTTGGGTAGAAAATGTAGAAGAAGTCCTTGACTTGTTCTCTTCAAGCCATTTATATTCCACAACTCTACCAAGAAAACACCTCTCTCGGCCCCCTAGTTTATTTATACTTGTTTTTCATAAGTTATCTCAACTATTACTCCCTCAAGGAAGACTGGATCAGAATCCCAATGATGTCACCCCATGGTTTTATGCCTTTTTAAATATACTGCAACTTTAATTAAATATTTTTGTAATTAGTTGTATAATATCGTTCTCCCTCATTATAACATAAGTTTCCTGTGGCATCTATTTTAGTACCTATGCTCTTTATACTCTACTAGAGGCCCGGTGCATGAAATTCATGCACAGGGGAGGGGGGTGTCCCTCAGCCCAGCCTGCACCCTCTCCAATCTTGAACCCCTTGAGGGATTTCTGACTGCCCTTTTAAGCCCAATCCCAGTAGGATCGAACCTAAATGGGCAGTCGGACATTCTTCTCACAATCCAGGATTGCTAGCTCCAAACTGCTTGCCTGCCTCCCTGATTGCCCCTAACCACTTCTGCCTGCCAGCCTGATCACCCCCTAACCACTATCCTGCCAGACTAATTGATGTCTAACTGCTCCTCTGTCAACCTGTTTACCCACAACTTCCCTCCTCTGCCAGCCTGGTCACCCCTAACTGCCCTCCCCAGCAGGCTTGGTCACCCCCAACTGACCTCCCTTGCAGGCCTGGTCCCTCCTAACTGCCTTCCCCTGCTGGCCTCATGGCCCACAACTGCCCTCCTTTGCAGGCCTGGAACCTCCCAACAGCTCTCCCCTGCTGGCCATCTTGTGGGGGACCATCTTGTGTCCACATGGCGGCAGGATCTTTGATCACATAGGGGCAGCCCTCTTGTGTGTTCGGGTGATGGTCAATCTGTGTATTACTCTTTTATTAGATAGGATTGTGCTTTATCTCTATTGTCTAACACAGTATAGAAGTCCACAGTGTTTGTTCAACAAATGTTAAAGGTATGAACCAATAGAGTGCACACAGAGAATCAGATAATTATTTTTCAAAAGGTAGGAATTTAAACTATGATGCATATGGTCTTTTTCCAGTTCCTATTCCTTTGCAACATATATAATTCCCCAGGAAGGATATCTAAATCTCTTTCTCATTTGTCATGTTAATTTTGGGAGGAAGGCTCATTGTTTTTTCTTTGAAATAAAAGCACACAGACTAAGTAGTCTCAGAAAACATCCAAATGCATGACGGATTTACTAAATGCAAGAGTAGGAGACTTTTGCGACATGCCATATATAGAAACCCAGTGCCAATTAGTATGCATGCAAAGTGTTCTTTCAATGGACCCTCCAGTCTGCTTGTTAAGAGTTATTATAATTTATAAATCAAATATTTATAAGATTTTCTTTCTTTCTTTCTTTTTTGAGGAGTGGGGACCTTAAAATCTTTGAAGATCTCTGTTGTTAACTCGACATATGAAATGTCAAAATAAGCTTTGAGTAAGGATTTCCAGACAGGCAGCTACGAAAGAAAGGCATTAATCTGGGATTAGTTGAAGATTAAGGAAACTGCTCTAGCTATTTTTAACAGCGCAAAATATAGGCAACTCAATCCTTACAAAATTCTTAGAAGAGTTGAAGGACTAGGTATTATGCAGAGCTGAGCTTTTGGGAATACTCCCAAATACACCACCACACCACAGAAACTGAGCTGTGAAGGAAACAGTTATCTCTACTATAATGTCAAAGCTGATGAGCCAGGAGGCTGTTTTTCTGTCTGCTGGTTCCAGGAATACCCCGCCTTAACTGTCTTCTAGGAGTGAGGAAGCTTCACTCCACAATGTGGATTCGAGAGCCCAGCCACCTGGGCCAGATCTCAACAGCAAAATGGATGTCTTGGGTACATTTTCTTTCACTTCTTAACTGAATCCTGATTTCAGGTCCTGCAAAAGTACACACGACAGGCACGACCTAAATCAAGTTAGGGGTTGGAAGTTTGGGGAATTTTTTACTCTCTACTATCTCTGCAAACTAGAGAGGACCTTAGAAGCTAGTGGGAACAGAGGTCAGGTGAGTCAATCTACCACACCCCATCCACTACTCAGAGATGATTGGAGATGCTTTAATAAGGGCATTTTTTTTTTTAAGAAAAAAAAAAGACAGATCTTCTATGTCTGGAAGCATTCTAGAGTAGTAGTTTCTAAAACTGAGTTATCATTAGAATCACCTGGGGAGAGTCATAATAATGCAGACTTCAAGCTTATCCAAGAGATTTTGAAATAGGTGCTCTGGGTTAAGGCTTGAATTTATAGTGAAAAACAAAATCTTAAGCTAAAATCCTATGCATTCAATGACTCATGAGTTACAAAACAAATAGTATATTCCAGCCTGTCAGAATCGTATGAGTAAATTTGAATTCAATGCTCAATACAAAATAAGTATAAAAGACCAGTAATGCGGCTAGTTCCTTGACCCTACCATGATTCCAGAAATGGTGTGTGACTCCTACCTAGGGTGCCTCCACAGTAAAAATAATGTATTATATGACACTCAGCAAAGAAGAAACATGACCCAATTATCTTAAGGGTAAAGTATGTTAAGCCGATCTAACATGTAAAGTTCTGTATGGCAATGGAACATATCCTCAATGATAATACAAATTTCTAGAATTCATAAATTTAATCAGGTTCATTTATACTGAGACATTTCTGAGAATATAGAAAAGTCTTATCCCAAGAAAGCATATAGTCAACCTGCACCCTCGGATAAATATTTTCAAACTCATAGAAGAAACACAATCCTTAAACAAGTGTTTCCACCTAAATTTTAACTCTTTGCAACATACTATTTGCAAGATAATTTATTGGAGCAGCTTTTAAAAAATTTTTGTTTACTTATTTGAGAGAGAAGAGAGAGAGAGAGAGAGAGAGAGAGAGAGAGAGAGAGAGAGAACATGATTTGTTGTGTTCATTGGTTGCTTCTTGCATGTGCCCTGACTGGAGATTGAACCGGAAACCTTGTAGTTTCAGGATGACATCAAATCAACTGAGCTATCAGCCAGGGCTGGAGCAGCTTTTGACACATCGTGATAAATAGCATCATTACAAATTATAAATGAGCTATTGAGATTTGTGGTATTTTTCACTCAATAGTTTATTGGAAAGCATAGTGTTATTAAGTATATCTTTAATGCTAGTGATATACAATTAAAATAAAATAAAATGGAGGAACTAATTCCTATATTTTTCCTTTCCAAAGCAAGGTTTTAATCTGGAAATGTCTATTGAAACCATTATTATGATTATGTTATTTTTATTATTGGTTTTAAGCACATAGAAGTAACTTTACAAATGTTAGTGCTCATCAATTTAGTGAAACATGAGACTTCATTTGAGATGGTTTTTAAAAATATCAGAATTTCACCAATTTAATGCTTTCTATGTTAACTTTTTATTCACTTGGGAAACATTTAATATTTTAAAAATAATAACATTCTGACATAAATAAATATGAAGGGCTCTATGGGGAAATTGCAGTAAGTTTTTTTCTCCAAACTAAGTACACTCATCCAATATATCTTATTTCTCCCGTTTTGCTACATATGAAAAGTGCTCATTACTGAAGGAACTGAAATGTTAGTAAAAACATGGATGTGTTTTTTACAAATAGGGCTAACAAAATAATGTAATTATGTAAATTATACATTATAATTTTTCTAATAAATATAATTTGTAAATTATAAAAAGTAGCAATTTTGGAAGACTATTAAATTTTGGGGAATATATGCTGCTCATATCCCTAACCTGTAATATTTAAAACAAAATTGAAGGTGGCTAGCTAACTATCTGGACAGCCTTCCCGTGTCCTGTGGAAGTCCACATCATCATCATCATCATCATCATCATGTGTTCAAATGTCCAGAGATGAGTTTTCATGGGTCACTTCCAGATTCTTCTCGCAGTCAGCAATGGGAAATTTCAGAGTATGGCCTTGCAATCCTCATGTGCTTAACATGTTTTGGATGGTGTCACATGGGTGGGGGAACTGTCTTTCTGTCATTTACATAGAGAAACCAACTGAAAGAGGAAATTTGTAAGTTTGGCACAGTTTCCTAAAGTTTTGAGAAGAAAACATTTATGTTGCAAAAATAGCAAAAACCTGTATTTCCACTTACTCCTTTCCCTAACCCTTCCCCCATTTCCCCCCTACAACCACTTTTCTATCCATTCCTCTTTTTTTCATGTTCATTAACATTTTAATGCAATTTATTAGGTTGACATGAGCCACCTCTTTTATTTCCTTGACACCTGTCAATCCATGACTACAGTGTTAATTCCTTAAGAGAAAATTCTGATGAAATATGGTTATTATCTGGAATACTAAGTTTGTTTAATTATACTCCTTGGTTAATGTCAGAATCTTATCATTTATCTATACAGGGCCAATCTGCTTTCACTTCATAAGTTATATAACTAACTAGTGGCCCAATGCATGTAATTTGTACATGGGTGGAGGGGGGGAAGGAAGGGGAGGGTGTCCCTCAGCCTGGCCTGTTAGACATGAAGAGACTGGAAATACTTCCTGATAAATACAGCTATTACTAAGAAAAATATTAAAACAATTGAAATAAGATATGTAATAAACAAAACTATAATTGAGGAAAACTTTCTGCAGCTGAAAATAGGTATTTTTACATGGACCAAAAGGCCACACCATCAATATATATAAAAGCCTAAGCAACCATTCAACTGTTTGACAATTTGACAGTAGCTATGATGTGCACTGACCACCAGGTGCCAGATGCTCCAACCTGTAGATTAGCTTGCTGCTGGGGTCTGTCCAACTGGGACTGGGTGAGATGGGCTAGACACACCTTGGAGCCCTCCCGCAGTTCCTGCCCAGCCTTTTTTTTTTTTATTGTTCAGTTTATTAATTACATTGTTTCCCCTTTTTTATTCCCCTATATCTTCCCTCCACCCTGTACCTATCCCACCCTCTGCCCTCACCTCCCCCTCCCCAATGTCCTCTCCTATTGTTGCAAGATTTTTGTCCAATCTCTTGCTGTACTTCCAACAACACTTTTCTCCCCAGGAATTGTCAGTCCATTCCCTCTCTATGTCCATGTTTCTGTTATAGTCACCAGTTTATCTTGTTCATCAGCCTATCAGTTCACTTGATTTTTATGTTCATTTGTTGATAGATATATATTTGTTGTTCATAATTTATATTTTTACCTTTTTCTTCTTCCTCTTCTTAAAGAATATCTTTCAGCATTTCATATAATACTGGTTTGGTGGTGATGAACTCCTTTAGCTTTTTCTTATCTGCGAAGCACTTTATCTGATCCTCAAGATAATGATAGCTTTGAATGATAGCTTTGTTGGATAGAGTAATCTTGGTTGTAGATTCTTGCCCTTCATTATTTTGAATATTTCTTGCCACTCGCGTCTGGCATCGTTTCTGTTGAGAAATCCGCTGACAATCGTATGGGTGCTCCCCTGTAGGTAACCAACTGTTTTTCTCTTGCTGCTTTTAATATTCCCTCTTTATCTTTTGCTCTTGGCATTTTAATTATGATATGTCTTGGTGTGGTCCTCTTTAGATTCCTATATTTTGGGGTTCTGTGTACTTCTTGGGCTTTTAAGTCTGTTTCTTTCACCAGGTGGAGAAAGTTTTCAGTCACTGTTTCTTCAAGTAGGTTTTCATTAACTTGCTCTCTCTCTTTTTCTGGCACCCCAATAATTAGGATGTTGGCTTGCTTGAGGTTGTCCCAGAGGCCTCTTACACTATCTTCAATTATCTGAATTCTTTTTGTTTCTTGCTTTTCCAGCTGAGTGGATTTGGGTTCTTTGTATTTCAAATCTTTGACTTGGTTCTTGTGGCCCTCTGGACTGCTTTTAGGACTTTGTGTAATATTTTTTTATTTCAGTCTGTGTATGCTTGATTTCTAGTTGGTCCTTTTTTTTATCTGTGAGGATCTGGTTCATATCCTCAGAGGTCTTGTTCATTTCCCTGAGGGTCTCATTCATTTGCTTGTAAGTATCATTCATCTCCTTGTAATTCTGATTCATTTGCTGGTTGGTCTTGTTTATTTCCTGGTAATTCTCATTAAGTTGATCGGCCTTTTGTAGGAGCCTCTTGAAAAGCCTTATAACCGTGGTTTTGAACTCTATGTCTTGTCGTCTTTTCTCCTCCATTTCTTTCACACCTGATTTCTTTCCATGTCTCTGCATGGTGCCTGCTTTATGTGGTGGATATCCTCAAAGGGACATTGGCTCAGTCTCCCCAGTTACCTGAGGTGGGTACTCTTACTGCCATCCTTTATGGGTTGTATTCAGTGTTTTTGAATTTAAACCCAGCTTGTTGTTGTTAGCCCTAGGAGGGTTTGACCTCCAGGCCAATTGGCTGTGAAGGGAGACTGTGTTCAGGTTGGATGGGCGGAGTCTCTGAGCTGCGAGGCAGCGGCAGCGGCAGCTGGGTCCTACGGGCGCTCGCTCGCGCGGGTCTCTGTTGGATGGGGATGGCTGCAGACACCTGCAAGAGAAAGCCGCTAGTCTCTTCCCCTTGCCAGACAACTCTGCCTTTCCCCAAATGTGCCTGCACACCAAAAGTCCAGCCCAGGGCTGTAAAATAGATGGTTTCCAGAACCAGGAGACAAGTTTCCAGGGGGCAAGTGGTGGGTTTGCGCGACCCTTGGGACTAGGAGCCTCTGCCGCGCCCTGCTTCCAGGATGCGTCCCCCGGACCTCGGACCTTGCCCAGCTCGGGAAATCTGGGCTGTGGGACGCCTCCGCCCTTCCCCGTCGGAGAAATCTGGCCCGAGCGCGCGCGACCAGGGCGGCTCCTAACCTGTTTCCATCTGAAAGGGTGCGCTCCCGCTGGTCCTGAGTCTGTGTCCCACCTCTGCTCCTATTAGTGGAGTTTACATTCAGCCAGCTTTCTGGTGATTCTGGGTGCTTGTCTGTTCTGTTGTTATGTTGTAGTTCCTAAATCGTTGCGCGGGGCAGAAGAATAGGTGTTTGCTTATGCCATCATCTTGGTGTCAACTCCCTGCCCTGCCTTGATAGCACACCAGTGGGATCCCAGATTGTGAGAGGGCAAAGGGCAGGCCGAGGGACCCCCCCTGGTGCATGAATCCATGCACCAGGCCTCTAGTCTATATAATGAAAGCGCAGTATACAAATTGTTTCCTCAACCCGGGACCATGCTGGCCAGGGGATGGGAGGTAGACGCCAGCCATTGGCCACCAGCCAGCAGCCAACAGCCATTAGGGACTCAGGCAGTGCAGGAATTTTTTAAAAATATATTTTATTGATTTTTTACAGAGAGGAAAGGAGAGGGATAGAAAGTCAGAAACATCGATGAGAGAGAAACATTGATCAGTTGCCTCCTACACACCCCCCACTGGGGATGTGCCCGCAACCAAGGTACATGTCCTTGACCGGGATCGAACCTGGGACTCTTTGGTCCTCAGGCCGATGCTCTAGGAGCCAAACCAGTTTTGGCCAGTACAGGAATTTCATGCACTGGGCCTCTAGTTTAATATAATGAATGAAAAGAGAGCCAAACTCTCTAATTCTAGTGGTAGTTTTGAGTCAAATGTAATTCAAAGAAATAAATCTAAAATAAGGAAAAATTAAATAAGCATTCAGTCAGAAAAAGATGCATAAAATGTTATAAGAAGTATGACTGACCATTGTAGCATTTAGATAGCAATGTTACAGAGTTTTTGAGGGGGAACCACACACACACACACACACACACACACACACACACACCCCAAACCATGGCTCAATGTTTTTTTTTGTTTTGTTTTGTTATATGTAAATGTAGAAGAGATGTGCTCTTTGAAAATGAACCAGCAGCCGAGACCGGTTTGGCTCAGCGGATAGAGCGTCGGACTGCGGACTGAAGGGTCCCGGATTCGATTCCGGCAAGGGCATGTACCTTGGCTGCGGGCACATCCCCAGTAGGGGGTGTGCAAGAGGCAGCAGATCGATGTCTCTCTCATCGATGTTTCTGACTTTCTATCCCTCTCCCTTCCGCTCTGTAAAAAATCAATAAAATATATTTAAAAAAAAAAAAGAAAATGAACCAGCATTCTCATGATATTGTTTTTATATGTTGCTTGTCTGCAGAAAGAGAATACATTCAGCAATGGACGTGAGAACCAAATTTAGTCTACAATGATATTTCTCTTGCAAATTAGTAAATTCTGATTGCATATTCAGTCTTAGCAGCCTTGTGTCTGCTGCTGAGATGAAATCAAACTTTGCAGTCAAATCATATTTCAAAATCCTCAGGATCAAGTACAGATTGTGAGCAAGAACAAGCACTTTAAGCTACTGATTTTCAACTCATAGGAAAGATACTCATGCACATCCCTTCCCTGAGGAGAGATCTTGGGTGCAGATCTTGGACGTGTTCAGTGTAAGAAAGCATGGTCAAAATTGCTATTGTTTTGACTTACCAATGTCAAGGGAAAACCTGCAGGTTTAAAAAAAAATATGTATTTTTTATTGACTTCAGAGAAGAAAAAGAGATAGAAACATCAGTGATGACAGTGTCATCGATCAGCTGCCTCCTGCATGCCCCGCACTGGGGATCTAGCCCACACGGAGGGCACCAGCCCTGACCAGGATTGAAATGTGACCTCCTGGTTGAAAGGTCAGCACTCAACCACTGGGCCACGCCAGCCGGCAAAAACAGGCAGTTTTTATAACAAAGAGAATAGGTCGTCAAGTTTGAAGTAATGCCTCAATTCAGCATTTCTTGGGGAATCCTTCAAGAGAGGATTGTCCTGTTTTTTGAACATCTTTCTTTCTAAACTTTTAACAGAGCAGAATTGAGTTAAAACTTATGACTATTTTCAGAGAGGATTGACTCATTATTACATGTATTCTTTCAATTTAGAGACCATAGGTTTTAGCTCCAATTATTCAAAAGTGTGATATTTCTTTCAGTAATGTGTTTATTTTCTACATATAATTCTGTGTTCTTAATCCTTAGACTCTTCAACATAGCCTTAGGTTTCAAAATAAAATAAAATAAAACAAAAACAAAGGGATTAGCATTTTTAATCTTAAATCTGTTCAAATTCCATACGTAAATAAATTAATACAATAATCTTTGGCTGCCCTATATTATAATACTATTATAAGGAGATTTTCTTGTTTTAACTTTGAAAGATTACTAGTTAGGTTCAAAACACAGCTTTCTTCCACCAACTGTCTATATATTTTTCATTAAATTATCTAATCACTTTAGCATTTGAATAATAGTCTGAAAATGGTGGTTGCTACTCTGATTCATCACTTATGTTCCTTCTTCTGTAATGTCCTAGGGCTTTTTGGTGTTTCTACATTATATTGATCTGTTTTCAGATATTAATAGTCACCCAGTCCTACCTCATGAAGTAATCTAATTCTAATTCAGGACAAACAAAATAATCCTACTGAATTAATACTCTGAGACAGAAAACACTTTAAATGTTTATATGAGAGTGAAATTGAGAAAGGGAAAAGAAACTAAATAGCTATGTTTTATTTTCTTGGATAAATAAAGATAGATTTAACCTGGAAAAATCATAACTTTTGCTTCAATGTGAGTTTTATTAAAAATCTGATTATTTAATTAATAAGGAATTGTATACTAATCATTTGCAAAACTACAGAAACATTCCTTTTTAGTTGTCATAATGTTATCTGCTCAATTCACTCTTTTCTTTTAAGTATTATGATTAACAAAGTGGCCCTAGTCAACATCAAGAAAATGCTCATCAAAGAATAATTTTATTGTTCACATCAATTTTGAAAAAAGTAGTACATTAAGGAAGCCACACTTACAGATTCATCTTTCAAAAGAAAACTCTTCTTTTCATTTTTTTGTATTTTGTTGCTTTTATTATATCTATTATGTCAACCGTAACATAAAAATGTTACTTAAAGTTATTCCAATGTAATTTTATAATAAATTAAGCTATTCATAATTACTAAAAGGGCCACTTATAAAATATTAATCAGTCCATTGACCAATTAAATAATTAATGTAAATTAGTCAACAGTCATATTTTTGTAGTCAAAACAATAAAATGGCATAGCTAAAAATATCTTTGTGCCTCAGTTTCTCTTAAAAATGAGCACTGTCATAAATAATTGGTCAGTAGAATAATTATACAAGTTGATATAAATAAAGTGCTTATAATAGTGTCACAGCAAGTACTCAGTAGATGTTAACTATTATCCTAATTCTGTATCCTCTGCTTAATGCTGATTGGCAGTGAAGGCTTCTGACAATTTGTAATATTGTTTTAATGCAGAGAAAGGAGGAACATGGAAGGAAGAATAAGAAAAGTACCTCTTTATTGGAAATCAGTTTTTAAGCTAGGAATTTACTAGAATTAATTTGCATGCCAAGATTTTTTAGCTTGAGCAATGACAGACTTCTTGTAATTTTGATTTGCATAATTGGCACACATCCTATGAGGAAAGATAGCAACCAAATACAAGTTAAAATTGTTGCCAAGAATTCTTGTTACGTGATTTAGAAATTCTCAGGAGGAACCCATGGGCTCTGTCTTGTCACCCTCTAATCCTAGGATGTGCTTAATATGTATGTTTGCATAAATTAATGAATGAGAGGGTGTGGGAGTAATTCTGAGTATGTGGCCCTACTTTATAACTTTACAAAGAAAAACTTCAAGAAGAGAATAAAATATGATATTGGTTCCAATGAAGTTTGTTTCTTTAAGAAACTTCTTAAAGCACGCTACAGCACTAATATTTTTTCACTATAAGATTTAGAAGCACCTCTGCTGATCTAATTGCTGTCATATTGAGTGATGGTCACTAAATATATTTTATTTTGTGCCCCATCAATAAAATGTTTCTCTACCATATATACATATATGTATATGTATTTATTTATTCATAACTTATATGCAAATATGATCCTATTAATATAGTATGAATAGCATAACATGTGTAAAATGAAACTGAAGACAATGAGATGAGGATAAAATGATAATATTTTTATACAGTGCCTTGCCCCATATTACTATTTATTATTATTCTGAGGCCAAATATAAATATATATGCTTTGGGTTGAGGGTTATTTCTCATAATAATAGATGTAAATTTACATTTCAAGTAGTTCTTGTAAATTTTGTGAACCTTAGCCAATGTTTTTCTGTTAAAATTATTTTTATGTTCCCAATTTATACATTATAATGTGGCTGACAACTTACCCTAAGAATAGAACACATTTTAGCACCCACTTTTTGTTGTTAGGTTGTACATTATTAGCATAATTCTAAATCAGTTTTGTAAAGACATTTTTTTCAATCTTTTAATCTCATTTTATAACATTTAGTTTAAATCAAAATAGGTGACACTATTTATTCAGTTCGCTGGGTCCATGTACAAGACAGCAAGTCATAGAAGCCGAAAGAGGATGAAAAAAGAGACTGCTACTGACTACCGCGTACACGTTCCTCAGGACAATTCAGGACAAGTGGCTGTCTGACATATGCCTGAGTAAATTACCAATGTCAATCCATATATAAATTAATTTATATCTCATTTATATAAAGTCAAACACAAATGAAGTATTTTCTCCCGGAACCTCAGTGGGTCACTTTGCAGACTCGCTGGGATTCGTGTGCCCTCTTTTAGAAAACCATGAGAAAAGAAAGCCTGTAAGTCACATAAGAAAAAGACAAGTCTCAAGGATAGTGGGTATGGACTTGCAGTCCAGACCTATATATCAAAATGTGTATCTTTGATTTTATGTAAATGAACTAGATTGTTAACTCAGCTTCCTATATTTTACTAATAGAAAAAAATTTTATATAGTCACCTTTTCTGGTGAGGTTTGTAATTATTGAGGCATTTTAAGTTTTCACTAAGTCACTTCAAGGATTCTCAGCTTCTCCTTCATGAGATGTCATCTAAGACCTAAAGGCAGAAGATGAGATGAAAGGGCCAGGGACCAGAAAGACACTGGCTGTTATGATGGTATCACAACATCTGGTCCTCTGTCATCTTTTTTGAATATGGCAGTTCTGATGCTGGTATTTCTTGTTCCACAGGAGAGAAAGCACAATGTCAAGAAATATTGTAAAACATTTGTCTGGAGCACCTTATTGAATTGTTAGTGCATTAAGGAAACTGAGGGAAAAACTGGTTTAGAAGGAGTAAATAGCATATATATTTTGGAAGTGATAAGTTTGAAACCGGTTTGGCTCAGTGGCTGGAGCATCAGTCTGTGGACTGAAGGGTCCCAGGTTCGATTCTGGTTAGGGGCATGTGCCTTGGGTATGGGTGCATCCCCAGTTGGGGTGTGTGTGTGTGTGTGTGTGTGTGTGTGCAGGAAGCAGCTGATTGATGTTTCTCTCTCATCAGTGTTTCTAATTTTCTATCCCTGTCCCTTCCTCTCTGTAAAGGATCAATAAAATATATATTTTTTAAAAAGAAATAAGTTTAATGTGTCTATTTTGCATTCAAGGCAAACATCAAGTAGACTTTTGAATATGGCAGTCTAGTGCTCAGAAGAGAGATTTATGGTTAAGATATAGATTTAGGAGCACCAGACATGTATAATTGATCTTTAAATCATGGCACTGAATTGGACCATCTAACTTTTAGCCTCCAAGGAATAAATGTGGAAACATAGATAAATGATTCATTAATAAATCAGCAGAAGTTCCAGACAAAAAAACTAAGAGGTGGCCAGTGAAATTGGAGGCAAACAAGGGCAGTGTCACATATCAGAAGCCAAGGGAAGAAGCACTTAAGGAATGAGGAACTGATTAAGTTTGTAAATGTGGATGGGAAACATGGAGAGATAAAGATAGAGTTTATTCTTCGATTGGGTAACCTGGAGGTCATGATGCCATTGATAGAGAGATTTCTGTAGACTGGATGACAAGGGGCTCCAGAGAAACCAAGAGAGAAGTTGAGTGCAGTGAGTACAGAGAAGTATTCTAAAAAGTTTTTCATAAAGAAGAACCCACATTGGGGAAGTGGTTGGAAGGCTATGTGGACTTATGGGAACTGTTATTTGTTTTATTTTGTTTTGAATATGAGTGATAGTATAGCATGTCAGTGTGCTAATGAGAACTGTGCAGAAGATAGGGAATGATTGTAGGAACAAAGCTCTTAGGTAAGCAAGAGGACGTAGGACCAGGGACATAGTTTATGATACATGATAGGAAGTATAGCAATAAATCATGGAGCATAAGGCAAGTACTGATAGAAGTAAAGAAGTGACAGGGATAAAGCACAGAAATGGTAGAGTGAATTGACTGGAGACTTTTGGAGGCTCAATGAATTTTTGCGTCAGCAGTATTAGAAGTAATGAACTAGAAAGAAAATAAATGGTGGTTAGATAAGAGGGTGGAGTTTATCAGGGTTTTGCTGATGATGGACTGTGAATTCCTACAGGCTGGCAAAGTGACATTTTAGGGGATTGGAGAAGAGCCATAAAAGATAAGAATCTGAGTTATGAAAGATGCCCGAGGAGGCTTGGACATCATGAGCAGTAAGACAATTCTGCAAGTGGAAGTCTTTGCCTAAAGCAAGCCCTGTTTCTGTGCACCTATATTAACACATCTTTGAAATGCCCCTTTTCATTCTCACATAATGAGAATTACAAAACATATAAGGTGTGTATTCTCATACAATCTTAACTATCCTGTAATCCAATCCTCACCTTACTTTCTCCCACTTTTATGTAATCCTCTTTGCATTCTCACCTTAATTTCAAACTGGATTGGAGTGGTAAACACATAATTCAATATATAAGTGATGTGTTGTAGTGTTGTATACATAAAACTTATTTAAAAAAATTTTCAAAGGGATAAAACAAACCGCTAACTGTACTTCTCTGAAGCTTTTGAGATCCCGCTCCCTGGCATATGTCATCATTTTGGCTCAAACACACTCTTTAAAAATCTCTACATGTTTGAACATTTCTTACATTAAAAGAAACTAAATTTGAAATTAGAAAAATAAGGTTATATTTTTTATACAGCTGAGTCTTGTGGGCTATTAGTGGTAGACACTGTTTGTAGGAGCCTTTCAATAACAAACATGTACAATGCAGAACCGAATCATCTCAAGGTGACTGATGGGAGGGGTTTTCATGTGGGGATGAGGCAGGCTCCACAGTCAATACTAATTTCAGGTAAATCACTGGGTGTGAGCAAGTTACTGAATGCTTTAAAATTTCCAGGTAGATGCACAGGGATCTCTACAAGAGAAGAAACGAGAGTCAACCAAGTCTTATGAAATGCTGCTACAGATGCTCAATTCTCTAAATCCTTAGACAGCATTAAGGAAGGAGTGAAAGTTATAGAGCCCATTCCTTTAATTCCTAATCTCTTTTAAAAGCTGTCTATAAAAGAGCCCCAGCTACCTTGTAGAGCTAACTTCAAGTAGTTGCCTGGGTCTGCATTGGGAGACAGAGGGTGCATTACGGAGGAGAGCTTGGACTTGTGGGAAAGCCAGAGAGAACCATTTAGTCCAAGAAAGAGAATTGTTCTAGACAGCTAAGCATTTTTAAAAATGTATTTTTTTTTTTTTATTTCAGAGAGAGAGATTCATTGATCAGCTGCTTCCTGCTGACTGGGAATCAAACCCTGACCTCCTAGTTCATAGGTCAACACTCAACTACTGAGCCACACCCGGCTGGGACAAAACCTCTAGTCTGAAGTAAGCATTTTTTTTCCTTTATAAAAACAGCATTTTGTTCTTAGTTGACTCTTAAAAAGAAGCCAAAGCTAAAAACAACAGAGACCACACAGGCTTAGGAGGACTCAACAAGTCAGAGAGGGCCACTGACTTTATGTAGCCTGAGCTCAACCAATATCTTCTTGAAGTGAATAATTAATGGTTAAAGGCTAGACCAGTGGTCGGCAAACTCATTAGTCAACAGAGCCAAATATCAACAGTACAACAATTGAAATTTCTTTTGAGAGCCAAATGTTTTAAACTTAAACTTCTAACGCCACTTCTTCAAAATAGACTCACCCAGGCCATGGTATTTTGTGGAAGGGCCACACTCAAGGGGCCAAAGAGCCACATGTGGCTCACGAGCCACAATTTGCTGACCACTGGATTAGGCATTCACCATAAGGACCGAGTATATATGGTTAGAACCTTGGGCTACATAACCAGATACATTGTCCTTAAACTCTGAATGTTATAAAACTTGGTTGGTCCGGTGGGAGAGAGAATATACCAAATGACATTTATTGTCCTGCCATAATTGGTAGTGTCTCCTTTCACCCTCAAAAGTGCCAGAAACTAAGACAAAGGGTACAAAGCACCCTGTCTATAAGCAAAGCCAACTCCTCGCTACTTGTGCAAAAGGTTTCATCAGGGATTATTCATGGACAGCTTTAACCTGCATCGCGGGCAATGTGCCCAGAGGAGGGTAAGGAAGGATGAGAGAGGCCTAGACCAGCAGCTAAAGGCAATTCTAGTCAAGGAAGTTGCATATGGAACTTAAGGCTTAACTTTGGAGAGGACTAGCAAATGTTAGCCAGAGAACCATGGGCCTCACTGATTGTGTAATGAGAAAGCTGCTCCTCTTGTAAAATAAATTCTTATAGGAAACTGGTCCTCACCCTTTTGATTAGAGACGGGGGCAAACACCTAAACGAGAAGTCAGCTTTCCTTTGCAAAACACAAGCAGCAAGTTTAGAATAATAAGTCATAAAAATTTTAAAACCTGATTATCAGTTTCTTAAAAGACCATGTAATTCCAGCAACAAAGTTGAATGAGTTCACTATCAAAAGGCCAGAGGAAAACACCAATTTGGTAAAATTAAAGTGTTTTGTGACACTATATTGGAAATCAAGACTAAGTCTTTTTACTGTTTGAAAGGAATTAAGAACTACCATAGGAAAGGTTTTAGGTAAGAGGGCATTATGATAGGCAGCTTTTTAAATATGCTGTCATTCTTATCAAATATTTAAAAAGCTTACAAGTATAGAAGTATTTTCTTGATTAAAAATGCTTTATGCCTAATATCTCTATATTTCTGAAGATTAAGCGCTATATAAGTAGCTATTGGCTTATTGTAACCATCCTATATAATAAAAGGCTAATATGCAAATCAACTGAATGGCAAAGGAACGGTCACTCTGATGTACACTGACCACCAGGGGGCAGACACTCAATGCAGGAGCTTCCCCCTGGTGGTCAGTGCACTTCCACAGGGGAAGCTCTGGTCAACCAGAAGCCCTGAGCTGGGCTCATGGCTGGCAAAGGCAGTGGCAGTGGCGGGAGCCTCTCCCACCTCCACAGCAGCACTAAGGATGTCCGACTGACGGCTTAGGCCCACTAAGCCGTCAGTCGGACATCCCCCGAGGGCTCCCAGGACTGTGAAAGAGTGCAGGCCGGGCTGAAGGACCCCTGAGTTCACAAATTTTGTGCACCAGGCTTCTAGTATTAAATAAACTAGAAGATTCTCTAAGAATTCCATATTTAAAAGGCAATGTGGTTAAATAATGTGGTTATTTGACTAGTGAAGATATCAATATTTTTGCAAATAAATAAGTTTCTTGAATTTAAGCATTAATTTTCAAATACTTGTGCTTTTAAAACTATAGAGCTAGGAATTTTAGAGGCAATTTAAAAAAATGTTATACCTCTGTAAAATACATTTCTTTATTTTCATGAATAGAATTTCATGTTCGAATTTTCAAAATAACATGCAGAATTTATTATGTGATGGTTATAGAAAATTTATCCTTTAACGAACATTGATGTTAACAGTTTTGCTAAAGAGACAATCTAGGAACACTGAATTCATTGTGATTTCCAAATTGGGACTGCTAAGTCCATTTTCCAGTGTTATTAAAAATGATTGAAAGCTCGTTAAGTACTACTTAATATTTCATCAATAACATTAGCCAAATTGCTTATTAAGATGTGTGTCACTGTACATTTTCAACAGCATGTGAGCAACAATAATTTGTTAAGATTAAACTCTTAATCTGTGCTAGGCACTGTGCTAAGCACATTAAAGTAATCTTGTTTAAATCATCATTAATCACCCTATGGCTAAATGCTGAGGTTATTCCCAGTCTACACTGAGAAAGTGGAGGTTTGCCCAAGGCTTGCAGTCGATGAGAGATACAGCAATTCCCATCAGCTTCATCTGCTGCAGAGCTCATGCTCTTAACCAACATGAATATTGCTTTATCTTAGCTAATTCAACAGTCAAAAATTAAATTTGTGTTTTATTCACATTCTCTTATTATTTTTTCAAACATTTTTTTTCCTGCTTTGTGAACTATTTTCTGGTGTTGTCCTGTATTTACTTTTTAATCTAAATACTAATGCTATTCTTATTGTTTTATTTGTCTAAGCAATTGTCAATATGTCCCTCAATTTTTATCTTTCCTTTGTTTTTATATAAGAAATTCTTTTTTACATAGTAGTGTCTATAGCTTTTTTTTTGGAATAGTGATTAGAAGAGCATTTTGATCAATTTCCTCATGTAATATTTGAGGAGAATCAAGGTCACAAATTCAGATAATTGCTAATCTCCAGATATAACTTGGAAGACAGTAGCTAAGAAATATACTATATTAACATTATAATAAAATTTAATTTGAATTTAAAAAATTATTTGTTTTATTATAATCTTTATTCTTGAACTAGATTATTTCTTTTGCTGTTTTGTAAGAATTATTAGAATTAAAATGTGTGACTGTCTTGCTCAATTAAAACATAAAGACCTATAAAATATATACATCCATACATAAACTATGCCTAAGTGGTTTAAAATATTTGAGCTATAATATTTATAGCTGACTTTTTTCGGTGTTACCTAGATCCAGTGAAATAAGTAAATATAACCAGGACAAAAATCCACCATACTTTTCTTGGCTTTCTCTGCCCTATTCCTATTTTGAAAAAAATCTTGGCCTTAGTCCAGATAGGTGGCCAAAGGTTGAGTATTATATTTGCTTTGCTACTAGTCTTGCTGTGAACTTCTTAGATTTTATTTTGTTCTATGCTAGATGAAAGTAAGGAATAGTAAATGATTGACAAAATGAATTCAAAGGAGGAAATCCAAACATTTGCCAAAGGATAAAGATTTTGTTGTTGTTTTATGCTATGCCTTTGTAATTTGTTGTCTATAAGCATAAATATTTATGATTTATGATTCATTCTACCCCACAGATTAGAGTATGGTTTTCCCTTATAGGAGACCTGTGTTAATGGGAAAGGAAAATAGAGTGGTATAACCAAAGTAAGTTTCCAAACAATGGCACAAATTCTCACATGCTTAACTCCTTTTATTTTATTTTTTTAAGGAAAAAGAGACATTGTGAGAAAAATAATGGAGTTTGGTAGCTTTCATCTCATTGCTTTACTCTCATTCCAAATAATAATCTCTCTAAATCCTGTTGCCCCCTGTCCCCTCCCCGTTCCACATCACTTTAAACACATACACATACACACATACACACATGCACACACTCAAAGAATTTTGCCAAAGATATGCAATAGAAATAGATTTATTTATAGAAATGTAATATTACAATTTTCAAAAAAATCATTAAATTATAAGACAAATTCAAATTGGAGCAGTCAAGCATTTTTTAATGTTCTTTGTTCTTTAAAATCCTTTGATTAAAGGGAAAACAGTGATAATAGAACCCATAGGAACTGCATGAAAATGGAAGATAAAAAAATTGCTTTGTAATGTAAAATTTCTTTTGCCTCTACACTACATGACCCCGAGTGTACCAACCTCTTTACACGGAAAAATGGTTTTCAATGGCATGTTGTCACACTGTGAAGATGCTCTCACATTGCCCAAAGGACTTTGAGCTGCTTCCTAATTTACTCTTTCCACGGTTTGTTACTCAATATTACACATACTAATGTGCCATCCTAGACTAATTTGACTTTTCAAAAATGTCACCATGCCTGTTTCAATCTTACCGATCCATTCCTATTACCCTCTAAAACTGGTAAAATCGAACACTTCTGTTAGGAAGAAGTGTGAATAGAAAATATGGTGCTCACAACCAACATGTCTGAAACATGTTTGTTTTCCAGCTGATAATGGTAGAGCCAGCAGACTCTAAATATAGTGTTCTTCAACAATGGTTCAGTAGAAAGTTAGAACCACTCCTAGTAAAGTTTACTAGGCAACCATTTGATGAAAAATCTGTAGTTATATTTTTTCTCTTACTTTCTATTTTTCTAGATTGGCTAATATGTTTCCCTTATTTTCTAATACCCATTATTCCTCACATTTCTCTCTATACATTATCTTTAGTATTTCTTTTTCTTTTGCTTTTCTCTCCCAGTCTCTTTGGTAGTATAAGCCGACCATGTCAAACTCAAAGGCTAACTATCATGGGCCAAATAAACAAAGTTTAAGTTTATGTGGGCCACAAGAAAACAAAAGCTTCAATTTTCATAGGAATGTAGAATTATTTTGATAGAGACATGCTGAATACAAAGGGCTGAAGTAAATGAGTAATCATTAACATAAAATAATAGAACATTTTAATAAAACTTAATATTTTTTTCTTGAACATTAACTGACCAGACATTGAATAACTGCACAAATTAATAAGCATAATGCAAATAAACTTATTTTTTCTCTCTGAATGTGAAATATTTCCTGTTGCTCCTACCAAACAAGTCAGTCCAAGACTAATGATGTGGCTGCTAGAATATTCGCTGCTGGTATTAGTGGAGAGAAATGGTGCGCCTGAGCCTAAGGCATGTCAGGGAAATGAATGCAACACGATTATAGTAATCAGTCACTAGCAAACACTGTAGTTTGTTATTAATGACTAGAGACCCATTGCAGGAAGATTCCTGCAAGAACAGAACTTCCTGCGGCCTGAGCAAAGCTCCCTCCATTCTCTGCTGCCTTGCTCCTTTCTCCACTACCTCACTCTCTCCAGTATCCGCTACCTTCCTTGCTCATGTTTCCGCTGCCTCACTCCTCTGCCTTGCTCCATCCCTTCTTCCCTGCCCCACTTGCTTACTACTCTGCAGCTTTTCTCCCTTCTGCAGTGCTTGACTTCCTTCTACGCCATCTTCTGCATATGTATATGCAAATTAACCACCATTTTGATTAGGTTAATTTGCATACTCACTCTGATTGGCTTGTGGGCATGGCTTATGAGTGTGGTGAAGCTACAAGTCAATTTGCATATTACTCTTTTATTAGATAGGATTATGTATAAAGGATATTGTAAAAAATAAGTTACAAAATTTAAAAAAAATTATGGCTGGGCTGCAAAAATATTCATTGTGGCCCACGGGCCACAATTTGACATGCTTGGTGCAGGCAGTTAGACAGATAATAAGCAGAGTGTAAACGATAAGGCAAATACAGAAGGTCACCAGAGTGGAAAGTTTTGGGTGCCTAACAATTAGTAACACTGGGAAAACAAGTATAAGGTGGGGCCTCACCCCCAGGGTGTCCTTTCCTCCCCTAGCTTATCATTACTCATATGGTTTAGACCCCCAGACCTTCCATATTGCTGGTCATGTAGTCCAGACCCTGCCCTACCTTTCTTCCCTGGCATGTTGTTGGGCATGTGGTAGACCCCCTCAGAGGAGGAGCAAGGGGGCCAGAGAATAGCATCATATGACTCCATGCAAGCCCTTGGGCAACCACTTCCTTAAGCAGTAAGCCCTCAGGACAGTGAGGTTCTGGCCCACATCAAATAATCATAAAAACAAAGCCTTGTGTCTGCTGAACACAGAGACGGTGTTTTGGTCAAACTAAAGTTAACATCTAGGTCTTAGTTGTGTTTTAGCTCCAAACCTAGAAAAAAAACCAGTAAAACCAGATGAAGCAACACCACAGCTGACAGATATCAGGTGCAATAACTAAGGACTCTCTCCCCTATCACCAACCCACCATAGAGACCAGGACTTTGGCAGGACATACCTGGAAAGTTGATGGATATTGCATCTCGATCCTTCCCTGAATCCTCCCCTGAAGTCCCCACCTTCAGAAATCCTTAAGACAAGGACCCAGTGCATTCAGTCACTCCCTCTCTTTCTTGAGCTTGCATGTGCCTTTTCTCCCCCTTTATTCCCAAAAGGTTAGTGCCTTTGTTCTCTCTAAGCTCCCAGGGCCCTTCTAGTTTCTAGAATCTATTCTGAATCTTATTTCTGTCTTATTTGCCATATCGCCCTCTGTAACTTGATTCCCAAGTCTACACAGCCCAGCTCTCTCACTTCTTCCGCACCTGTGACCTTCTAAATAAACTTTTGCTTGTATTCGAGTTCTTGATTCCGAATTCTTTCTTAGCTGAACTCAAGGACTCAGGTCTAACTCAACAGTAACATCTGGTGCCGTTCGCTGTTAGCATCTTTTCTTCTGTTAATTATCTTTTCCCCTTAGGAAAGATATCAAAACAAATACGTGTCTTTAAAGTTGGCCTGTCAGCTACTTCCTGGTTACTGATTTGTCCCTTCTTAAAAAAAATCAACACTCAATCATTTGTGACTGTGGACATTCTGCTCATTTATGCTACCAGGGCATTGTTGTTAAAATGGTTAAAAACTAGCTCATTAAGATGCAGAAGTCTTAGTGATAGAGACAAAGTGGTTCAGATTCCAATTTCCATATCCACCTGCTTCTCTGAACACCGCAGGCATTTGAAAAGTCATTTCTTAAACAACACTAAGACAAACAGAGTGAAGAAACTTTATCTGAGGCAAGACCATTTCTGTGAGCAGATTACCAACCAAGGTCAATCAGATGTGCAAGAAACACATCAAGTGTTCTGGGAGGGGAATGTGTGAATGTTGCCCAGTCATTTATATAGACTGGGCTTTCTCACAGCATCCAGACCTTGCTCTCTGATGGGAAGATCTTTTTGATGGAGTTGGCTAATTTTTGTTAGGTGCCACCCATTTCTCATTTATTGACTACGATTAAGGAATGAAATATTTTAATTTATATAAGTTAAAAATCTATAGATGTTTGATGAATTGAATCTCATTGCTTCACTACTCAAAGCAATTTTCCCCCAAGCCTTCTTATTGCCTACAGATGAGGTCCAGATGCTTTCGCCTGCCTTTCCCAAATCTCTAGAATCTATTCTTAATCTCATTTCCAGTCTTATTTGCCATCTCCCTCTCTCTCTCTCTCTCTCTCTCTCTCTCTCTCTCTCTCTCTCTCTCTCTCTCCACCTTGATGCTAACCACACCAGCCCATTTCTTTCTGAATATGCCTGGGCCGTATCTGCCTCCTCTAAGCCCCTTAGTCCAATCTGAAATGCTTCCTAGGACTCAATAGTAGTCCATCACCTGCAGTTGGGCCTGTATTCAGGGAGGAAGCAGATACTCTGCGAGAGCACGCAGAGAGGCAACCACGGTAGTTTCCCTTCCTTCCTTTTCTGACCATTGTTTCCAGAAGACCTCAAATGTGGTAATTCCAGACCCACTAAGAATAAAGACATGATGAGATGAAGAGGAACAGAAAGACTATTTTGAGGGATGAGAGTCATAATGGAGAGAAATGTCCTTATGGTCACTAGCCACTGAGATGGGGTGGCTCCTTACCAAGTGCAACAGGTATTTCAGGACATTTGGGGGTCGGACAGGTGTCAGGGTGGAGCTGCCTATTTCTACCTCTTGGAGAAGCAGGGAGAGGAGAGTGAGGACAGCATGAGGAGAGAACACACTTTGAGTACGTGAAAGGTTTATATCGCATTACTTGCTGTGCAGATTCTGATCACAGAATTACTTCATACTGATAATTCATATTGTCACCCACTCATTGACCACGCAGTTGTGAAGACTGCACGCACAATGTCCAGTCTGTATCTTCTTAGCTGAAAACTGAAATAAGTAGCACAGAAAATAACTTTATTTTTAAAATTAAAAAATATATATATAGATAGATAGATAGATAGATAGATAGATAGATAGATAGATAGATATAGATTTCAGAGAGGAAAGGAGAGGGAGAGAGAGATGGGAACATCAAAGATGAGAAAGATTGATTAAGATTGATTGGCCGCCTCCTGCAGGCCCCCCACTGGGGTTTGAGTCTGTAACCCAAGCATGTGACTTTAATAGGAATCAAACCTGGGACCCTTCAGTCTGCAGGCTGATGCTCTATCCACTGAACCAAACTGGTTAGGGCTGTTCTGTTTGTTTTAAAGTTGTTTACCCTAGCCAGTTTGACTCAGTGAATAGAAAATTGGCCTTGCAGACTGAAAGCTCCTGGGTTTGATTCCAGTCAGGGGTGCATGCCCGGGTTTTGGGCTTGATCCCCAGTAGGGAGCACGCAGGAAACAGCTAATTAATGATTCTCATCTTTGATGTTCCCATCTCTCTCCCTCTGCCTTCCTCTCTGAAATTAATACAAATATATTTGGAAAAAACCCCAAACAAAATAAAATAAGAATTTGTACATATGCTACTATTTTTATTCTCTCAAAATGTCTCTTAAAATTAGTCCAAAAATCAGAGACTATTAGAACCAGGTAGATTTAAGAGGATTTGTCAGTAATGTCATTCTACACATAAGAAAACCCAAATCCCAAGAAATAAAAAAAATGTGTGTTTTTTTTTTATTATTATTTTAAAAGATCCTATGAATGGGGAAAATAACCAGTAGCACTCTTTCTTCTTCTGGATTTTCTGTCACTACTAGTGACAGATCCATCAGGCCCCTTGGCCTTGTTTCCTGCTAACAGGTGAGCTAACACGTTATCTCCCCGGGTCTTTGACCTTTGATGGAGCAACCTTCTCCTCACGCTATCTCCTGCCAACCATCTAAACACCCATTGCTGCAGGGAGGCAGGTGTTGTCACTGGAAGAGTGGATTTCACGTTGTTAATTAAAGGAGAGGGGACAAACATTTACTGAGGAGTCCAAGGCCGTGGTTGGGGGGTAGCTGAAGAGAGATAGAGAGGTGCACCCCTGCGGGGCAGGATGGTGCTGAGGAGCACGCAGGCTTCAGTGAGTTTGCCCCAGAACTTTGTTGCTGAAGTAGCCGTATCTCTGGGTTTAGTGCCCAGTGCAGAGGAAGTTACTTTCCTGTTCTCCCTCTGTGTTTTGTGTCTTGTTCTTTTTAGTTGTTTAAACTCCACCCTTGACAAGAAGCGCCAAGAGAAGCAGCTCATTCCTGCTTAGACCAAAGCCACCAAAGAGAGACAGTGAGGCTCAGGGTCAGTCTGGAGGGGGCCGTCAATGGACGTAAGAGACCCTCCAGGAAAAGGAGAAGGGGGAGCAGGTCAGAGCAGAATCCCATAGCTGCTGTGTAACTTTCAAATGGACTTTATTTCAGTCTTATCTTGAATTACACACCCAACTTCCATGTCTCTTAACCTTTTAACTGATCTGTGTCTCAGTTTTCTCAGCTGTAAAATCAGGACAATAATACCTACCTCAAGGGGTTGTGAGAATTAAAAGAATTAATATGGGTAAAACACATATCACAGTATCAGTATATGGCATCCAGTAGTCACTTTAGAAGCATTTGCTCTTTTTTTAGGGAGACTAGAGGCCTGGTGCATGAAAATTTATGTACTGAAGGGGGGTGATCCCTCAGCCCAGCCTGCCACCTCTCACAGTCCGGGAGCCCTTAGGGGTAGGAGGCAACCCAGTGATCAGGGGAAGGCGACTCCCCTCACACCTTTGCTGCTGCCATTGCTGGCAGCACAAGCCTCTGCTGGCCTTGGTTACCTGAGCCTCGGGTGACCCTGGGTGGCTGGACAGCTGCCATCAGAGGCTTGCATGCACCTCAGGCTGGCCCAGGCAGCTAGGCAGCTGACATCTAAGGCTTGCCTGTGCCTCAGGCCAGCCCTGGGTGGCTGGGGGACTGAAGGGACTGGGGGACTCCAGAGGCAAGTATGCAGAGCTGCCAGATCCGGATGGGGCAGAGGGGCCTGGGTGCTGCCATCTTGTGGCTGTGGGTGCTGCCATATTTAAGGGCATGGCAGTCAATTAGCATATTCCCTCTTTATAGATAGGATGATATAGGTTAATAGTTAAAAGCACAGATTCTTGCCAAAACTGGTTTAGCTCAGTGGATAGAGCATTGGCCTGTGGACTGAAGGGTCCCAGGTTCGATTCCAGTCAAGGGCATGTACCTTGGTTGTAGGCACATCCCCAATAAGGGGTGTGCAGGAGGCAGCTGATGGATGTTTCTCTCTCATCAATGTTTTTAACTCTATATCCCTCTCCATTCCTCTCTGTAAAAAGTCAATTATATATATATATATATATATATATATATATATTAGTCAAATATATAAATATATTTAGTCAAATATATATATATATATATATTTTTTTTTTTTAAAAAGCACAAATTCTTAATTCAACCTTTGGCAAAGACTCCTCTGGGCCTGTGTTGCCATGTGTAGGGCTATTGTGAGGCTAAATAAATAACACATTCAGCACTTGAAACCGTCTTTAATGCAGATTAAGTGTTAGCCATTAGTGCATGTTACGCATTATTCCCTCCCTCTCCCTACTTCGCCCACAAGTGGTCCATCACTGAATACAGGACTTCTTGTCCAGTGACAGCACTCCAGAGCTAGGAGAGGCTGTGCTCAGGACCTCTTGCCCCCAACAGGTGCCTTGCCAAGATTACTTGGCTGGCATCTCCTTTGTGTACTCGACTTTCCCACACAACAAACAGCAGGATTTGTGGGAAAAGTTTTCCCTATTTTCTCTTCCTGCCCTTGGAAGACCAGGAATAATCACTTAGTTAACCCCCATTCTGTTTTCATGAGACCCGTCTTTCTCCAAAGTGAAAGGGGAAACTGTTAAGTGATGGGAGGTATTTAAATTAAATCAAGAATAAAGTTATACATTCACATACCATTTACTTGGGCTCAAGGTAGGGGGAGGAGTGTGGGATGGGGACTTTTCAAAGTCTCAAGGTCACAATGGAAAAAGAGTACTTTTAATTGAAACCCATCAAAGGCCAATTTTGAATCTAAGATTGTAAACAATTCAGAATTGTTTTTAATTTGATTTTAATGATTTGCACATGACTATTTTAAATTAAAATAGGAAAGAAATCCGGTCGACCCTGCTATACAGAAAAAAGAACTCTTTGTCACATGGAAGTAAACATTCTATCTTTGCATTCCTAAGAAAGGTGTTTTAAAAATGCATTAGAGCACTCTCTTTTCTGGTCTAAGAGCCTAGGGCAGTGGTTGGCAAACTCATTAGTCAACAGAGCCAAATACCAACAGTACAAGGATTGAAATTTCTTTTGAGAGCCAAATTTTTTAAACTTAAACTATATAAGTAGGTACATGGTTATTACCTTAATTAGGGTACTCCTGCAACCGCACTTCACGTGCGCATCTGCACGTGGTATTTTGTTGAAGAGCCACACTCAAGGGGCCAAAGAGTCACGTGAGGCTCGTGAGCTGCGGTTTGCTGAGCACTGGCCTAGGATAGTCTAAATAATCAAAAGCCAAAAATTAGCACACTTTTTATCACTTTTTCTATTATAATCTCCTTTCCCTACTGTCTCTCAGAAAAATTGTGCTTGGAATACTGTAGTTTGTGTTTCTTTTATTTGGTTTTTACAATAACCCTGGTCAACACATCTAGCAGAACTGGTAAAGCAAAACAGATTGTGGAATCTCAGAGGGAAGGTGGGGGAGGGTGGGTGGGAAGAGGTCAACCAAAGAACTTGTATGCATAAATGCAGAGCCCCTGGACACAGCAATAGGGTGGTGAAGGCCTGGGGTGGCTTGTGGGGGCATATTAGAAGAAATCAATAGGGGATGCCGGGGGAGACATATGTCATACTTTTAACAATAAAGATCGAAAAAACAAACAAATGGAAACAAGAAATCTGATTAAATTTGACTTTGTCGATGTCAGTAAGAAGTGTCATGCCAGCACCACCTAGTGTCAATTTTGAGTAAATCTCGAAAATGAAAACTAAAGAGGAAAACAATTTACCCAAAGGCACATACTCAGGTTAGGTTAAATTTAGGCCAAAATCACATTTACTGACTGAGAGTCTCCTAGTGTTGTTGTTATGATTATGATTATGATTATGATTATTACTCTACAATATCAAATTAAGGAAATATTTAAAAAGCAAATTCCTTCTACTAATAGAAAATTAACTTAGGTGGGGATTTTATTATAAAACAGGAATATCTGAATGTCTAGTGTGTCTAAAGCACTGTGAGAGCCTTCACAGAGGTGCCAAAGTCAACTTCATATGCGTTAGGGGGGCAAGACTGTTTTCTGGTTTCTTGCTTTGAGAAGAAGAGGTAATCTCCAGTTTAGTACTTCTCTGCTAATCAGTACTGCCAAACAGTATTTGACCTCTGTAATATTCGACCACTGTAACACATAGAACAAAAGGTCATATGTTTGCCTTTGTGGCCCTCCTTTTAAGGTACTTATAGTTCATTCATTCCGTGTTTCCCACAGAACGTCAGTGAGCCCTTTTCACAGCCAGGGCCAGGCCCCGGACTGATGGAAAGGAGTCAAGCTCGGGGGTGGCAGCTCTTCTCTCCAGTTCAGCTTCCATCCCCTTTGCCTCTCTTCCGGATTCCGTCTCCCACCCAGGGCATCCACGGGCTTCCACCACTTTGCCATTCCTTCAGGGTCCTGCAAGTTAATAGCAAATTGTACTCACCACAGAAAATCTTTTCCGGAATAAGGTGAAAATATTAGCGAATAAGTGAACAAAAATACCAAACAAATAAAATTACTCTGCAAAGGTACAAATGCCTCATAATAGTTTACGTGGTATCCTGCCTATAAAAATTTTCTATTTTCCTAGGAACCCTGAGTGGAATCTAGGCACATTTAACAACTGAAATAAACCAGTCAGAGAAAGACAGGCATATAATTTCATATAGCATATAATTTCACGTGTATGTGAAATCTAGTGAACAAAATAGAAACAGAATCATAAATAAAACAGACTGACAGCTATTAGAGGGGGGAGGGTTGAGGGGTCTGGGGAAAAATGAAGAGATTTTTTTTTAAGAACTGTATAGACATAGACAATAGTAGAGTATGGTGATTTATCAGAGGGAAGCAGGAAGGGCTAGTAGAAGAAGGTGAAGGGGGATGAATGGTGACGGAAGGAAACTTGACTTTGGGTAGTGAGCATGAAATGGAACCACTGATGGGTCCATACTGCCTGTCACTAGTTGAGCCAATTCAACGGAGACAGGGTTGAGTCATATATGAGCATTTATTCCACTACTACTGGCAGTATGGAAGAGCAGTCAACCACAAAAATCTGCTCTGCAGACCCCCATAAACCAGCTGCTTATACACAGTAGGACAAATATTACATGGGGAAGTAGGGATTACAGGCATGGGAAGCAGGCAATGCAGGCCAGGGTGGGACTCCACTGTTTGGACAACAAGGATGTTAATCTTTCCATGATAATCAATCTTGAATAAAGCTGGACCACATTCCAAGGTGGACTCCCAGGAACCAGATTGTCTCCCAGGTCCAAGGTTGACTCGCAGGTCCTGGGGGTGTACAACTCCCAGCCAGGTTAGAATGTTCTTTCTTTAACCAGCACAAGTTCAATAATGGTTAACAGAGCATGATTAATATCTCCCATAACCATAGCTAGCCCCTAATATTCTATTTTTGCCCCTAACAAACACACAATACCATATATAGATGATGTATTATAGAATTGTACACCTGAAATATACATAATTTTATTAAACAACTAGAGGCCTGGTGCACTAAATTCATGCACAGGGGGCAGGGGGGAGGTGTCCCTCAGCCCAGCCTGCACCCTCTCCAATCTGGAATCCCTCAAGGGGTCAGGCAGGATCGGGCAGTCAGACATTCCTCTCACAATCCAGGACTGCTGGCTCCCAACTGCTCACCTGCCTGCCTTCCTGATTGCCCCTAACAGCTTCTGCCTGCCAGCCTGATCACCCCCTAACCACTCCCTGCCAACCTGATTGATGTCTAACTGCTCTCCTGCCAGCCTGGTCACCCCTACCTACCCTCCCCTGCAGGCCTGGTCTTCCCCAACTGCCCTCCTTTGCAGGCCTGGGTCCCCCCCAACTACCTTCCCTTGCAAACCTGGTCCTTCCCAACTTCCCTCCCCTGCAGGCCTGGTCCCTCCCAACTGCCCTCTGCTGCTGGCCATCTTGTGGAGGTCATCTTGTGTCTACATGAAGGTAGCCATCTTTGACCACATGGGGCAATCATCTTTTGTATTGGAGTGATGGTCAATTTGCATATTACTCTTTTATCAGATAGGATAGAGGCCTGATGCATGAGTGGGGGCCAACTGGTTTGCCTTGAGGTGTGTCCCAGATCAGGGTAGGGTTCTCTTGAGGTGTGGGGCAGCCAGGGTGAGGGGCCTTTGGTGGTTTGCAGGTTGGCCATGCCAGCCGGGACCCCAAGCAGAGATCCTGGTACCTGGGATTTATTTATCTTCTATGATTGAAACTTTGTAGCCTTAAGTGGAGGCCAAGGCAGGCCAGGGCAAGTGGAAAGCTTGGCTTCTTCCATTGCCAGGGAAACCTAAGCCTCCTTCTTGCTCCATGGCCACAGCCAACTTGGTTGGGTTAATTTGCATATCTGCTCCTGATTGGCTGATGGGCATGGTTTGTGGGTATAGCAGAGTGATGGTTAATTTGCATATTACTTTTTTTTATTAGATAGGGTGCCACCCTAATAAATTCAATGAAAATTGAAATATTAAAAACCCACAAAAACAAAGCTCATAGATGTGATGGTTTGGGAAAGAGGGCCGTTGGTGCAGGTGAGGCAGAGCATGTCCTGGATCTGAGAACCCTGTCTCAGATGAAGGTTGCCACTTTCTTGAGTGAATTCTGAAGGTGACCCCTAAATCCATTTTCTTCATCTGTAAAGTTGTAACTGGACAATCAATGGGTTCGTGCTGCCTGTCACTACTTGAGCCGATTAAGCAGAGACACAGATGAATCATATATGAGCATTTATTCCAATACTGCTGGCATTATGGGAAACCACTAGGTCATTCACAAAAATCTGCAGCACCCCATAAGCCAGCAGCTTATATAGGGTAGGACAAGGATTACATGGGGAAGTAGGGATTACAGGCATGGGAAAGTAGGAGGTTGGGGTGGGACTCCATTGTTTGGGCAACACAGTTGTTAATCTTTCCATGATAACGGGCAGTTCTTGAATGAGAATGGTTCCAAGATTGATTCCTAGGTCCAAGGTTGACCTCCAGGTACAAGATTGACTCCCAGGTCGTGGGGGCGTACAAGTCTCCAGCCAGGTCAGAATGTCCTTTCTTTAACCAACACAAGGCAATAATGGTTAACAGAGCACGATTAATATTTCCCTTAACCAAAGCTAGTCCCCCAATATCCTGTTTCTGCCCCTAATAAAATGAGAAACATCAGCAACTATCTTGTATGATTATTATTATGAAGCTTCAAAAGGATCTACTAGGGTGTTGAGTAATCACCAGTCACACAAAGTGTGGCTACAATAATAAAATTATTCCTATTGGTGTGTGCTCAGTAAGAAATCTATTCTAGGTTTTTAACAGGTAGCAACAGAACCTTCCCTTAGCCCTTTGTTTGTTATATTTTAAATAGCTGCAGATTTTTGTTCTTAGAGTTGTCATCAATAACTCGGGGGAAAAACCCACTCTCATTAATCAATCCTACTTTTAGCTAAGCAGTGGCTGCTTGTGGAAAGAAAAAAAAAGGAATAGAAGGAAAATCTATAGAAAAATGACACAGAAAACGTTATTGGCAAATAACAGAAAAAATAAATAAATGTAGGACATTCACCTTAAAGTCATCACCACCCTTTATTCTCAGAAAATTAATAATAATAACTTTTGCATCAGGCACTTTCCTTAGCAATTTATCAGTGTTCACTAATTTAATTTCCATAGTAATTCACCATTTTGCACATTGAAGTTGAAGCATAGAGTAAAATAACCGAAGTCATGAGAGCAAAGGGCAAAGCTGTAATTTGAACTTGAGGAGTCAGTTTCCACAGATAAGGAATCAGGTTAGTGTGTGTTGGTAATTCTTCCTTTTGTTCTCTCTCTTTCTTCATCACCTACTTGAGCTGCTCAATCCCCTGAGCTAGCAAAACTGAAGCAAATGTAGCATTTCCTCTTGCCTCCCCCCTGCAGTCACTCACATTCTAAGGAGGTTCAAATCTTTGCAGCCAGATCACAAAAATATCTTTGGGCACATGACACAAAACAGTTTCTTTTTGTTTCTTCTTCTCTTTTGCATAGAAACAAGTTTCCAGACAGCTGTGTAATTGTCCCCTTTTGTCTTGCTTTATCTTACAGTATTAATTAAGACTTCACAGCCACTAAATAAAGCAAGAGGTTTGTAAAACAAAAATGGCGAAATGGGCATGGAGACTTGCCTTAATGAGCTCCACCTGGGTAGCTCTGTTGAATGTATCTACTTGCTATGACAAAATACTTTACTATACATTCCCTCAAAAAGCTTGATTTTTTTAAAAAAATTGATAGATGGATTTAACTTTGTCTTTAAACTATTGATCTCTTATTTTTTGTCTGAATTCCTTCTCAGAAAAAAAAAATCTGTTGGCAAATATTCAACAAGCTTGATACCCTCTGTAATGCAAAAATACTTATAAATATGTTTATGTTGGGACATTTATGTGTGCATTGTGATGAATAAGTGATTTAGCATATAGAGCTCTTGGAATATATCACTAGCAATAACAAGGAAGAACATGGCTTCATTTCTGACTTCTAAATGAGAGATAAGCACCCAATAATACTGTGACCCAAAAGGTTGGTTGCATTTTTTTCTTTTCATTTCCATGGAAGAAGTTACTCATTTAGATACTGACACAGAATTGTTATGTTGTAGTAACTGTCATAACACTAGTGAGTGACTCATCGTTAAAGTATGTCAGCAGCTCATTAGCATGACTGAATTGGCACTAATGTAGTAATTACCATGTATTGTCAATTTCTATCACAGTGTCCTCTCCCAGCACCAGGAATTGGGAATGTTGGTGAAGTTGCAGAGAAAGGCAGAAAACAGCCAAATGGATAAATTCAGCTGCCCACCACCTTCACTTTCAGAGAATAATAGCAAAGCATCTGGAATAAAATATGATGGTGATGACAGCTAATATTTATTGAATTGTTCCTTGCCCAGAATTAGTTAAGTGTTTTTATATACACACTAAAGGCCCGGTGCACGAAATTCGTGCATGGGGGGGGGGGAGGGGATGTCCCTTAGCCCAGTCTGCACCCTCTCCGATCTGGGACCCTTCAAGGGATGTCTGACTGCCCATTTAGGCCCAATCTGGTGATGGCCATTTGTGTCCACATGGGAGGCAGGATCTTTGAACACATGAGGGCAGCCCTCTTGTGTGTTGGAGTGATGGTGAATCTGTGTATTACTCTTTTATTAGATAGGATAGAGGCCTGGTGCATGGGTGGGGGCCAGCTTGTTTGCCCTGAAGAGTGTCCCAGATCAGGGTGGGGGTTCCCTTGGGGTGAGGGCGGCCTGGGCAAGGGGCCTGTGGAGGTTTGCAGGCTGGCCACATCCCCCAGGCACCCAAACGGAGGCCCTGGTATCTGGGATTAATCTATGTCTACAATTGAAACTTTGTAGTCTGCAATGGAGCCAAGCCTTCTGCTCGCTCCATGGTGGCAGCCATTTCTGTTTGAAACTTTGTAGCCTAGAGTGGAGGCCTAGGCCAGCAACGGCAGGCAGAAAGCTTGGCTTCCTCCATTACCATGGAAACCCAAGCCTCTGTTCTCTCCAGCTCTGTGGCTGCCGCCATTTCTGTATCTTTTATAACTGAACCTTTGTAGCATTTAGTGGAGGCCTAGGCAGGTAACAGCAGGCAGAAAGCTTGGCTTCCTCTGTTGCCGGGGAAACCCAAGCCTTCCTCCTGTTCTCAGTGGCAGCAGCCATCTTAGTTGGGGTTTATTTGCATAATCCGCTCCTGATTGGCTGGTGGTGTGGCTGTGGGCATGGCTTGTGGGTGTGGCAAAGGTATGGTCAAATTTGCATATTACTCTTTTATTAGATAGGATAAGTCTTCACTTAACATCATCCATCAATAGATTCTTGGAAACCGCAATTTTAAGCGAAACTCTGTGTAACACCACCAAAACCCCTACACTAATTGATAGAAACAAGAGTAACGTTCTTAATGGCATATGTCTGGTCACAGATGTATCACCAAACTTCTATATCAAGATCCAAAACACTTTTCACATTAAATATTGAAATACATGTGAGTGATACGTAAACTTAACAAATAGTGATTGAAACAAGTAAGAATTATTTTCCAACTCGCTTGTTCTAGTTCAGCGTTGCAGGTGGCTGGAGCCTATCCCGGCAGCTCAGGGCCACACACACACACTGAGAGCGGGACAAGGTAGGTACGCTAATTCACCTCATGTGCTTTCCTTTGGGGTGTGGGAGGAAGCGGGAGAACCCAGAGAGATCTCCATACAGGCAGCAGCCCTGGCCTGGAACTGAATTCTTTTTCTCTTCACCAACATTCTAACAAAACAGCGTTGAACAAAACAACCTTATTTGAGGTCCTACTGTACTGTCTTGTTTATTACTTCACTAGCCCTATACATACGCACTATTATTAATGCCCATTCCAAGAGGATTACACTGAGACAGAGAGACATGATGTACATTGACCAAGATCACACAGGTTGTGAGCAGCAGAGCGAGAATTCAAACCTGGTCATCTGAATCCAAAATTCATGTGCTTACTGGTGAAACTGTACTCCAGGGTTTCTCAGCCTCAGCACCAGGGATACCCATGGCCAGATCATTCTTTGCCTCAAGAGTCTGCCCTGTAGGACTGAGGATGCTTAGCAGGTTAGCAGCATCCCTGGCCTCTGCCCACTAGATGCCAGTAGCACCCTCTCTCCCCAGCCCACTCTCCTGCGGATGGCAGCCCAGAATGCATCCAGGCACTGCCCAATGTGCTTTCGGAGGCAAAACTGCCCTTTTCCCCAGGATGGAAACCACTGTCCTACTCTCACCCATCTTTATGATGACTACGCAGGGCGTCCCCAAAACATGCATACACACTTTAACAGCTGATAACTCACTGAATCGTCACTCCTTTTCAGGTTTAACTGATCTGAAATAAAGGTTGAAGCCAGACTAAGCTTTGAGCAAAGAAAATGTATGCACTCGACTTTTTTATGAGGATACATACAAGATAAAGTTTAGGGTACAAAACCGGCCACCGTTGACGAAGTGAGAGTGCACAAATACTGCAAGAAAGGATTCTTGATGTTTATGAGTCCATTGCTTCTCGTATCAGCAGAGCCCGGATCAGAACGGTCATCAGTTTGGAAACAGGCATTGATAAAAAAATCTATCCATTTCTGTAGATTCTTTTAAATTTTGAAAGTGAACGGAATCTTCATAAACACTGACTTTATAACCCTTTAAAATGTGTACCAAGTATATATTGTTTGGGACACCTTTTATAATATTGTTATTAAACTCAGAAATATCATTTTAATGGCTAAAATATATTTTATTGAATATTAAATAAGTGCTATACTTGAAATAGTACTTTTAATTAATTTATAAAGAAAAAATTGTTCCATACCTCAGAGAGAAGGTAGGGGAGAGGGGAGGGAAGGGGGAGAGAACAACCAAAGGACTTGTATGCATGAATATAAGCCTAACCAATGGACATGAACACCAGGGGGGTGAAGGCATCAGTAGGGGAGGGTTGAGGGAGTTAATAGAGAGATAAGAACACATATGTAATGCCTTAATCAATAAAGAAATTTAAAAAAAGAAATTAAAGTGTAAAAATAAATAAATAAATAAATAAACAAACACTCTTTGGAATATGTATGTATCTACCAAAGAGTTGAGTAAGTTCCCCATTCTTAGATTTCAGACTGCTTATAGCTTTTTTGATATTATAAACAATGCTGCATAAACATTTTTTTTAAAAAAAGAAAAAATTGTATTTGAGAATTTAAAACAATTAGGTTCTTTGAAATCTACCCTTTTGGTGTATTTTAGATCTTACCTAATAATAGACAAACATGTAAATTGACCATACATCCACGACACCACCAGCCAATCAGGAGTGATATGCAAATTAATCCAACAAAGATGGTGGTTAATCTGCCCCAGTCTCTCAGGGCCTCTGACAGAGTGGAAAGAAGGGGCCGGAGTGGAAAGAGGCGGCTCCTGGAGTAGAAAGAGGTGGCCTCGGGGCCTGAGCAGAAAGGCAGTGCCATCAGCCAGGGAAAGGAAAGCCCATTCTAGCACGAATCTTCATGCATCAAGCTTCTAGTATAAATATAAACTTCATAAATAATAATCAGTAGGTATTTTATATCACAAAGACTATTAATTTCTTCTTTTACAATACGTGGTCAAAAAATTTTTAAAAAGTGTTGTCATTTTTCACTGTATACTTTAGAAGATAAAAATAAAGAAGACTTGTGTGGGTAACAGATTTAAGAGTGAAAGAGTTTATTTGATTACTGTATACAGACATGGCCTAAGTTACAATCAAATAAGGTAGAACTTCATGCATATATATATGAAAATAAAAATAATTTATTGGTAAAATTCAAAATTCTATTCTTTTCCTAAAATATCTAATAAATCAATATTTACTAAGGCTTTGGTTTTGTTTATTTTAAAACATACTTAAATATATATTAAAAGCAACTATTTTGCTATTTATACCCACCTCATTCTTCAAATATTTAATTGCCTACTCTTATGTTACCTATTTTAGGACAAATATAAAAATTAAAGTCTGCATTCCTGAGAAAATTGCTTTAGAAACAAGTCATATATACACAAAAGCCCTAAGAATAAGAAAAGACCATAAAGCAACTAATTAAGTATTTTTCTATAATTCACATTAAATAAAAATATACACATACACACACCCAAGTTAAGGAAGATAATAAAATTCATTTAATAGGCATATTACATATAAACAATTTATCACAAATTTTGCATCTTAAGAGTCCACATGAAAAATTACAGTATACATAGACTAAAGCAATGTATATCAGACAAAAACATCCTGGAGAGGTTTAGATTATCATGTTTATACTTTTCCTCCAAATCTTTTTAGGGTTTGGGACCAAAAAAATTAGTTAAAAACAAACATTCTATCCTTGTGGTTTTGACTTATTATTCCTTCTTACCAAAGCAAACAACCAAACCAAACCAAAACAAAACAAAACCAAATTCCTCCCAATTCCATACAGTAGTAGTGTTTGGGTTAAATGTTTTATCTACTACCATAAAAACATAATTAAAAACACATCTGGCTAAATAAGTCTAAAAGAGAATAGTGGATTTTATTAAGTTTATAGACAATGATATGTATTTAAATGACCATACATTCTTAATCTTTTCCTTGGGTGCAATTTGGATGTAATCTGCCTTTTAATGACCTACATTGGATCTCATGGTTGCAATCCAAGTGAGTAGCCTCACAACAAAATTATCTAGTACACACATGTTGCTTAGGGCTGCAATGTTACCATGGTTACTACCAGATCGAACATCTCAGGAAAGCAGAACCACTAACGTCTTTCACCTTGCAGAAATTCAGCACTCTTGGGAGGTTGTGAGCCTTCATTTTCCTTCATCCATTGGGGGCTTTTCCGATTGGTCTTGTGTTTTTCCTTCATCTTTCTTTTTTACATCTAAAAGGATAAATAATTTTCATTCATATATGTAATACACTAAGATTTTCTTTATGCACCCTAGTAATTTTCTTCTTAATTAAGACATACTTTGCCATCAGTCCAGACATGAAAACGACACAAAGAAAAGTCATACCCCAACTTTTTTTTTTTTTGATTAGCAATTGGAAACTATTGATTTTTAAACACTTAATAATATTTGTGCTTAGCTAATTAAAAAGAAAATAGGCATTAAATTCACTTATTTATAGCTCTGTTAATAAAACATTTCTATGCCATCTACCTCGGTAAATGCATTTCCTTTTGCGTATTCTTTAACATCTGGTATTACATGTTGACTGTATTTTTAGCACTTTAAGTTTCTTAGTTGATGCCCTTGACTTTACTTCAAAACAATTTAACGAATCATATAAAAATAGTAGCAATATTCTTTCAGATAATAGTTTCTCTGGTGACCAGAATATAAAATGATGAAAACTACTAACTCTCTCCCAGTATATTAGCTTTCTTTTCCTTAACTGAGTAATGTCAATATGTATTTTGGGGTGTGTGTGTGTGTGTGTGTGTGTGTGTGTATGTGTGTGCGTGCATGTGTGTGTGTGTGTGTGTGTGTGCTTATAAACTTTAATTAGACCTTTTACATTAACAAGTAACTTCTCTACCTCATTAGCTGGGGATGGCCAGTCAACAGCTACATCATGTTCTGATAATCATACAGTTGTCCCCCCTAATCCATGACTTCACTTTCTGCGGTTTTAGTTACCATGGTCCAAAAATACTAAATGGAAAATTACAGATATAAACATTCATAAGTTTTAAATTGCACACTGTTCTGAGTAATTGTGAGGAAATCTCATGCCATCCTGCTCTGTTCCACCTGGGACATGAGTCATCCCTTTGTCCAGTGTCTCCAGGCTGTACATTTACGCTTCCCACTCGTTGGTTATGTGGTAGCTGTCTGGGTTTTCAGATGGACTATTGCAATTTTGCAGTGTTGGTGTTTAAGTAACCATTATTTTACTTGAAATAGCCCCAAAGCCATTCACATAATTTTATTCCAATATATTGTTGTAATTGCTTCATTTTATTAGAGTCATTGTTGTTATTCGGTTACTGCACCTAATTTATAAATTAGACTTTACTGTAGGTCTGTGTACATAGGAGAAAACACAGTATATGTAGGGTTTGGTAACATCTGTGGTTTCAGGCATCTACTGGGAGTCTTAGACCATATCCCCTGTGGGTAAGGGAGGTCTATTGTTTATGGCATTTTCAAACTTAAAAACCAAAAAAATATATATGCCTTATTTCTTTTATTTTTATTTCTTCCACCTTTTTTTCATCTTATGTGTATACTTTTTCTAAAAAAATATTGTTTTATTTCGTTTCAGAGAGAGAGGAAGGAAGAGGTAGAGAGAGAAACATCCACATAGGAGGGAAACATCCATCAGCTGCCTCCGGGTTGAGCCAGAAACCAGGGAATGTGCAACCAGCAACCTTTCCATGTATGGGCCGACATCCAACCAACTGACCCACACTGACCAGGGCTTATGTGTATACTTTGTAAATTTTACTTGTAATGTCCCATTTGAGAAATGCAATGATCTTTGGGAAAAAGTGAGGTAAGCATGGGACTCCAGGATCTGTCTACGCCCCTGGCCTTACAATGGCATGTTTATTTCATGGGAAATCAAATCAGGAACATTTATAATTTAGAGGCAAAGAACTAAGCCTTCTCTGGGGCTCCCATTAATGGGGGTAGAGGTGAAGAAGCTTCTAGCTCTCTCATTCTTCACTGTCACCAGGAATACATTTCTACACACACACACACACACACACACACACACACACACACACACACACACAAGTCTACCTTGACATCTAAAATGGGACGACCCAGCTATTCCACTTCTGGAAATATATCCGAAGAAATCTGAAACACTAATTTGAAGGAATATATGCACATTTATGTTCATTGCAGTGCTATTAACAATAGTGAGGATTTGGAAGCAGCCCAAGTGCCCATCAGCAGATGATTGGGTACAAAAGTTGTGGCTCATTTACACAGTGGAATACTACATGGCTATGAAAAGAAAGAAATCTTACCTTTTGTGACAGCATAGATGGGCCTGCAGAGCATTATGCTAAGTGAAATAAGCTAGTCAGGGAAAGACACGTACCATATGATTTCATTCATATGTGGAATCTAATGAACAAAATTAAACTAACCAACAAAATGGAAACAGAAGCATAGCTGTAGAGAACATACTAGTACTGACAGCTGTCAGAGGGGAGGGTGGTTGGGGGTCTGGGTAAAAAAGGTGAGGAGATTAAGAAAAAAACACACACATATAGACACAGACCACAGTGTGGTGATAGCCAGAGGGGAAAGTGTGGTAAGGGAGGCAGGAGAGGGTATAGGGGGAAACAAATGGTGGCAGATTGAGACCTGCATGGTTTCGTTAACCAATGTCACCCCAAAAAATTCAAGTTAAAAAAGGAATTAAAAAATAAAATGGGGCACATGGCAGCAGTATTTTGCTAAGGACTTGGAACTGAAATGATCTTTAACCTCTTTTGAATGCTTTTCAATGAAGGGACTTTAAAAAACCTTTATTGAAATTATTATATGTAGTCTCAGAAAACTAAACTCTGCAAAAGCTATATGGGCTATATGTAAGCCATGGGGAGAAAGAGCCAAAATTTTCCTTCATTTGCTTGAGAGCTCTTTTTTTTTTCTTAACTCAACTACTGGTTGAAGTCTGACCACCTTTTATACAAATCCCTTAAAGATCTCATCTCTAGTTGATAATAAACTTCCTCTGGGAGAAATAGCTAAGCTTATGGAGCACAGCAGTGAGCCTGGCCGGCGTGACTCACTCAGTGGTTGAGTTTTGACCTATGAGCCAGAAGGTCAAGGTTCTATTCCCGGTCAGGCACATGCCTTGATTACGGCCTAGATCCCCAGTGTGGGGTGTGCAGGGAGGCAGCCAATCAATGATTCCCCGTCATCATCGATGTTTCCATACCCCCATCTCTCTCTCCCTTCCTCTCTGAAATCAATAAAAATGTATTTAAAAAAATCAGTGCAGTGAGGCAGAGGCTCCTAAAGTAATTTGTCAGTGGGTGGCAGAGGAGAAAGTATGTTCTTTCTGAGTCCTTCACAATCAATTTTGCAAGCTCCTTGAGGGAAAGGATAATATGTGCTGTCCTTTGACTCCCAATCACCAGCCCTGTGTATGACAATACACATCCAATGAATACATAAATGCTCGGTTTCCACAAACAAAACACCCTGAGACAAAAAGATGAAATTGTCCACTTTCGGAAAGCCTGAAAAAAAAATCTACTTGACCATAATAAACACAAAAGATGAAAGGTTTTAGTCAACAGTAGGAGACACCAGCACTTAACAGGGAGACTTGTAGGGGCAAGAACTGGTTCAGAGAGAAGCGCTGCTGACTGTAAGAGAAATGCACCCTTACCTTTCTTGATGGAGAGGCTCTCCATCTGGAGGGGCAGCTCGGAAGCCCCGGCTGTCCCATCTGAGCCCTGGATGTCCGGGACGGCGTTCCGGCGGCCGGCTCTTGCAGAAGATGCAAAATCGTCCACCCCAAACTCCACATCAGTCATTTCTGGAGAATTTGTCCTCATAGCAGCATCTACAAATAGAAGATGCGTGTGAAGGAGAGGATGCACCTGTTCAGAGGTCAACACTCACAACGGTGGCTGAAAGGCATGGCTAGCTCAGAGATACCCCTGGCTCGGGAATCTAATCACTGCTCACTCTCTGCATCTCTGGCTACTGTTCTGGGCCCAGAGTTTCCATCTGCGCCGAGTAGAGCAGGAAGTTCTCAGTGCGAGCCAGGTTGCTAAAAATAACCCCTGAGCCAAAAGAGCCACTTGGATGTTTTAGGGTGCAGCCATCTCTTGCCTTTTGTTCTGCTTTTCTGTGGAAGGATCAGCCAAAGGGGGCGGCTGGCAAGGAAATGAACACTGACTTGGTTGGCCACTCCCAAACAGACTCTGCCTGCCAGGATTTGCTGTGAGTGTTTGTTCAGTCTAAAACCAAATCACTATAATCTGTGAGGAGCAAACAAAATACACGCTGTTCCTGCTCTTTAGAAAGAAGGAATTCAACTTTATCTCAAAGGCTGCCCCCACCGCCCCCCTGCACTCATCACCCCCAGTGGCAGCTGTGTATTTCCCTCTGTGCTCTTCTCAGACCTAATTTTCAATTCCGCATGTTCTGTTGGGGAGAGTAGGACTCGTTTTATCTTTTTTTTTTTTGCCTTCAAATGGACATGGTAATTCCTAGTGCTTTCCTAAAGCAGACTTCATCTTCCTAGCAATTGCTGGTCTCTACAAAAAGGTTCTCAAGAGATCACATACAGGGAGAGAGGTAGCAGATATTGCTTATTCTAAAACTATTTCATGTGATGTTTTCTTTTTTCACCTTAAAAAATGTTTAATTAACAGTTAACATATAATAACATACTAATTCATGGGGTACAACCACATGATTATATATATATATATATATATATATATATATATATATATATACACACACACACACACATATGCATGACTTATGAAGTGATCCCTGATAAGTCCAGTAATCTGGCACCATATATAGTTATTACAATATTGACTATATTTCCTATGCTGTACACTACATCTCTGTGACTATTTCGTAACTATAATTTGTACTTCTCAATCCTTTCTCTTTTTTCACCCCCCCCGCAACTCTTCTCCCCTCTGCCAACCATTAAAATATGATGCTTCCTAATGAATCTTTCCTAAGAAGTCAATACTGAACAGTATTGCAAATGCAGCAGGAGCAGGGACAATTTATAGAGAAGCTATTAAGTGTTAGGCTCTCAACTGGGCATTGAGAGAACAGAGGAATGATTTTAGGGGACTTGCACTCTCAGAGGGAAGAAAGAAGGTAAACATGCAATCACAGATAACAACACAGAATGTACTGAGTATCAACCAAAGGATGGAGATAATCATCATTTGTGGCACTTGAGGGTAGAAATTTGTGAACATTGGCCTACATACACAAAGCAAATCAAACTTTTCATGAAGAGAGCCCATTCCAACCAGTGAGCTTCAATTCAGGAAATGCTAAAAAAGAAGGGAAACAGTCACAAAATATGTGCATTTGATATTAAAAATGCAACTCTTTTTGGCCCATAGCATGCACATTGAGTTTAGTATTGGCCTGAGGAATCCAGGAATAACGAGGAGGCTACTTCTCCAGATAGTTTCATTTTTCTAGGAATTAGGAAAAATATGAGAACAATGCTAGAATTTAAGACATAATTTTGAGCTCAATTAGACTTCTAATTGTTTAATATTCACCAACTGTCTGGTATTGACAGACAGTACAGATTAATGTAAAGAGCACTGGACTATTATTCAAACAGAACATTCCAGCTTACAAAGTTATATTGGTTAATCCATTTAGTTTATCTGAGTCACTATTAAAAAATGGCCTGATTGATTCAGAGAATTCTGCAGAAAAACTAACGAGCTAAAGGGTCTAGAAACTCTTTGTAACTACAAAACCATACGGTTGATTACTGGCATCATTGCTCATGTATCACTAAGTTTTATTTACTCTACCATCCCCCTGTGTGCCCACTTTAATCCTAACAAGAAATATCCTACACCTGGAAAACCTCCTAACTTTTCTAAGAGGGAAACCAGATTTCATTCAACCCTGCATGAACATGTTCATGTCTATTATTCTCACTTAAACCTCTCACTAACCATATGGGGTAGTGAGGAGTCACCCTCATTCTATGGATATGGAAACTGGGGTGGAGGAACGTTAAGTGACTTACTTAGAGTTGCACAGCTGATAACCTAGCATCTAGTTTCAGCTTACTCTGAAAACAAGACGATGTAATTACCACAAAATTAGCTTTCCAAGTCTCTGAGATATGTATAAATAGCCCCACAACATTTACTTTAGATTCTGTCCTTCATTACTTTTAAATAGGGAAAATCCATAATAATAAAAGCACAATATGCTAATTAGACCAGACATCCTTCTGAATGAGCTTCCAGATGAAGTTGGGGTTGATAGAGAAGCCCAGGTCCCAGGTGCCAGAGGGAAGCTGGTGCCAGCAGCTGGGGGAAGGAAGGCCTACTCTTGCACAGATTTCGCACATCAGGCCTCTAGTATATATATAAATGTTTTGTTACCTTATGACCATCCCCATGACGTGTGAATTTCAATTAGAGATGTCTTCTCTACCTGTGAGATCTCTAGCTTGTGAGTAGTACTGACACCAGTTTGGAAACAGACCATTTGCAGGGCTTCCTCCACTCTGTCCTCAGCCAATTCCCATCACATCAGAAGCCATGACCATCACTGAATGTGTACTAGTATCCTGTGAAACATCTTCCTGCATAACTAGAAATAAATGAACTATGCTGAGCTTGAACATCTTGATTATTACTGGCCTGATAGTCCCAATCTTAAAACTGAAGATAAGCCCTAGCTGGTTTGGCTCAGCTTGTGGACTGAGGCATCCTGGGTTCAATTCTGGTCAAGTGCACATGCCCAGGTTTCGGGCTCAATCCCCAGGGGGAGTGTACAGAAGGCAGCTGAGCAATGATTCTCTCTCATCATTGATGTTTCTATCTCTCCTTTTCCCTTCCTCTCTGAAATCAATAAAAATATATATTTAAAAAATTGAAGAGAATGACAAATATGAAAAATTAAGATGAATAATTATATAGTATATAATTTATGTTAAAAAAATGAGAAAATTCTCTTCAGCAAAAGGGGATATGTTTAAAGAGTTCTGAGTTAGCATTTGTGCATTGAAAGAAAACTTCCAAAAGGTGGCTGGGAATAGGCCATCTACATAGAAGAAAGGATTCTGGCCTCCAAGGTTATATCAAGGTTTCTTTGCTGCTGGCTGCTATTTTGAAAGTTTTTGCTTTTGCCTTTATTATTTTTCTAAATTCGTCCTTTTTTTAAAATAAATTGACTAGAGGCCCGATGCACTAAGATTAAAAATGGGCCTTCCTTCCCCTGGCTGCCAGCACCACCTTCGCTCTGTCCTGAGCAGCCTTTCTGCCTTCCCATGCTGCCCAAAGGCCCAGAGCGGCTAGGTGCCTGCCTATGCAAATCAACCTGCCATCTTTGTTGGGTTAATTTGCATACACACTCCTGATTGGCTGGTGGGCGTCATGAAGGCATGGTCAATTAGCATGTTACTCTTTTATTAGGTATATGTTAGAAAATAAGTTTATCACAAAACCAAATATTTATCAAGGTTAACTCACTAACTACCCTTTTCAAATTAAAAAAAAAAAAATAGAACTAGACATGCAAGGAGACCAAACCACAGGCTGATTTCTCCCAACTGCCATTTGGCACCATCTTCCTCTCAGAGCCACATGGACTGAGTGGCCAGGATGCCATGCTCTACCACAAGATGAGCACTTTGGCCAGCCAGGTCCCACAGGACTATGGGGAGGAAGCTCACTACTGTGACAGCCACTTGGCCTTCCTGACAGAAAGTATCCGTGATTTAGAGGTTGCTGGCAGGGGCACTGGAACCCACAGGGTGATTCTAAACTGAGCTCTTTCCATTACAAGGAGGCTTATCACAGCATTGAACATAATCCCAAAGCCCATGAAGGAAAAACAAGTCTGAAAAAGCTATACGAATACTCTTACCCGACATTGTAAGGAATGTATTAAATCAATTAGATCTACCCAGGGAGATGTGTCTTGGACACCTTGTAAAACAAAGCAAAGTTTAAAAGCAATGTTTACAGTGTGGGTGTGTGTGGCATGGGGGATGGGGAAGGGTGGTCTTGAATATAATGTAATTTCAAATTTGTAAAAAGAATAAAAATCCTAGTTGGAACTGTGAGAGCAAGACAAATATTAACAAATTTCAGTACCTCCTTACATATTTTAGCTTGTAATAACGAGCATATGTTACTTTTTGTATTTCAAAGAATTAAAACATTCACCTGGAAAAATTATGAATACATAGATATTCTAGCACAGAAAGGTTCTATAAATAACATTTTGGCAATTTAACAAAAAGTAGCATATGCCTAACTAAAAGCCTCTCTGTCCTCCAAACACTCATCTTAACTTGTCTGTTATCATCCTATGCAACATTAATTGCCTACGTTTGACTTTATTTTTAAGGGGGTGATATATCTATATGAGAATGGCTCTCTTCAAGTGCTTTGTGACATTGAAAAAGTAAATAGCATATAGAAAGATGAGGAAGCACTGATAAGAAAAAGTAGAGTTAACTTTTGGGTTCTTGCCATTTTCTGGGTTTAAAAAGCTATGTTTGTTTGCTAACCAAGGCAGCTGACTCAGTAACAACTCTTCCTTTTTCTTCTACAGAATTATCAGAGAAACTTGGATAAGTTCTGCTTGTCAACTGTGGCTGATTACAGGAGCTGAAACCACTTGGACTTTTGGACATTTTGCAGAAGTCCTCGGACGCCCACAGCAAGGTAATGTGATTTCCATTACCTGGGACAAATTTCCATTTTGTAATTTTAGAATGGCTTACCAAAACACCGTTACACAGGCATGTTTACACACACATCCCAGCATCTTCTCAGTATCCGAAATATTGAAAACGGTATGGCTGCACCAGACAAAGATGGTTAAGCTAAATGGAGCACTAGAGGAATATAGATATTTTTAAAATCACCAGTCAGCTCTCAGTGGGCTCAAAAGTGCCTGCTAAGAAAAGTGTATGTTATTAAGTGATAAGCACACTTACAAACAAACAGAAGGATTTGCAAGCTCTTTCCTTCCCCACAGAGACAGCCTATCCTTTCAGTTCGCACCCATTATTTTCTGAAGCTTTCTTACTTGAAGCCAAGTCTGCCAGGAGGTGGATACCGCTTTTCCTATTCTCTGGATCCATATCACATATCTCATCTTCCACAGTGAAATCAATATGTAATCTGCATGTAGAACTGGAAATCAACGGTAGGATTTCCTTTGGTTTATGCTTGAAGCCCAGGCATATATGAATGGATTTTTAAAAAGAGGAAGGTATCCATATTAAGAAATAATTGTTATAGATGTACACACATTCAACTCTAAAAGTACTTGACACCAACTCTGTGCACAGCATGGTGCTAGTTACTAGGGAATTAGCCACAAGGAGGAAGGACTTCCCTGCTAAATTAGTTTTCTGGGGATATGAGTCAGGCTATCTGAAAAAAACACTAAAGTAACAAATAAAGAAACTAGGACATGCATGTTGGCAAGTCAGTGTTCCTCATGGCCAAAAGACAGAGAGAAAGAATACACATACACTGGCCTCAGCTGATAACTGCTTCTCCAGCTTTTGACATATTATAGGCTATTTTTTTTTTTTTTTTAGTTTTCTGCCTACAGATCATTCTTCTGAATGATCTTCTCTTTGGAACATACAAACATCTTAAAAAAAACACACACACACACACAACTGTAACAACTGCCTCTTAATGTCGAGAGAAACAGATAATTATTTATCTAATCACCATCTATCGAGCTCCTAGGAAATTGAGTGCCAGGCCCTGTGCTAGGCTCTCATGCTACAAAGAGGAACCCGCAGTCTGGTGAAATCAAACACATTGTGACCTTTCTTGAACTCAAAACCTACTCTTTGCAAATCAGGTAAAAGTATCCACTCTAAAATGGGAGCCCTTTAACACAACTCTTAGTCACTAAAGCAGTGAGGCCATTTTAGGCTAGAGGGAGCTTACCTAGAATGTGTGTACAGCTCTAGAAATTATTTTGTTAATATGGATACCTTCCTCTTTTAAAAAATCTCTTCATGTATGGCATCGCTGTGCTGCAAACATAAACCAAAGGAAATCCTACCTTTTTTTCTGTTGGCCCACCAATTCTTTTATTCATGCTTAGGCTCTTGCTTGATAACTTAAACAGACCCCTCAACATATAATTGGTAGATACAAAGAGGTTATTTTTACCACAGAAAGTTTTTGACAGGTTACATTTATAAAATTCAAAATGCAAAGCCAACTGATGTTCCCATAACCCCCCAGGTAAAGTAATGAACAAATCTGAATATCTCCCCAGCACAATGACACTTGTCATGCTAAGATAAGGCACTGAGAATAATAATATGGGCTGATGTGAATAAAGATGAGGAAAAGATGAATTGCATTATGCTATGTAACCCCCTTGAGTATGAGGGCCACACTTAACTGGTCATTGTACTTTAATTTCCTGCTTGAAGAACTTATTTAATCCACACCCTCCATAAAGAATTGTTGGCAGTGAGGCTGTCACAGGGCTTCCTTGACCTTTTGCAACTCCCTTAAAGGACCATAAAAACTTTCCCATTATTGCAGGATTTTTAATTTGAAAGGACCCTATAGTGCAACCTTCCAGACCCTAATACTTAAGGGATACATTATTGGAGCACAGCCAGTTTGTGTCAAAGTTTTTCCTACGTTCCCACAGTACTCTTTCTGCCACGAGCAGACTCAGTCTGCCCAATTTCCAAAACAGCTTTGCCTATTTATTAGTAGACTAGAGGCACAGTACATGAAATTCATGCACGGGGGTGGGGGGAGAGAGTGCCCCCAGCCCAGTGTGCACCCTCTCCAATCTGGAACCCTTTGAGGAATGTCTGATGGCCTGTTTAGGCCCAATTCCAGTAGGATTGAGCCTAAACGGGCAGTCAGACATCCCTCTCACAATCCAGGACTGCTGGCTCCCAACTGCTCATCTGCCTGCCTTCCTGATTGCTCCTAACCACTTCTGCCTGCCATCCTGATCATCCAATTACTCCCCTGCCAGCCTGACTGATGCGTAATTGCTCTCATGCCAGCCGGTTTGCCCCTAACTGCCCTCCCCTGCAGGCCTGGGTGCCCCCAAACTGCCCTTTCCTGCAGGCCTGGTCACCTCCAAATTCTGCCAGCCTGGTCACCCCTAATTGCCCTCCCCTACAGGCTTGATCACCCCCAACTGCCCTCCCTTGCAGGCCTGGTCCCCCCAACTGTCCTCTTGTGCTGGCCTGATCACCCATACTGCCCTCCCTTGCAAGCCTGGTCCTTCCTAACTGCCCTCCACTACTGGCCATCTTGTGGTGGCATCTTGTGTCCACATGGGGTAAGGATCTTTGACCACATGGGGGCAGCCATCTTTTGTGCTGAATTGATGGTCAATCTGCATATTACTCTTTTATTAGATAAAATAGAGGTCTGGGACATGGGTGAGGGCCAGCTGGTTTGTCCTGAAGGCTGTTCCAGATCAGGGTGGGGGTTCCCTTGGGGCGTGGGGTGGCCTGGATGAGGGGCCTCTCTGGTAGTTTGCAGGCTGGCAACACCCCCTGGTGACCCAAGCGGCAGCCCTGGTATCTGGGACTTATTTATCTTCTACAATTGAAACTTTGTAGCCTGGAGCAGAGCCAAGCCTTCTGCTTGCTCCATGGTGGCAGCCATTTTTGTTGGATTTATTTACCTTCTATAACTGAAACTTTGTAGTCTTAAGGCAGGTGGAAAGCTTGGGTTCCTCCATCTCTGGGTGCAACTCAAGCCTCCTGCTCTTTCCAGCTCTGTGGCTGCCATCATTATATTTTATAATTGAAATTTTGTAGCATTGAGTGGAGGCCTGAGCTGGCAAGGGCAGGCAGAAAGCTTGGCTTTCTCTATTGCTGGGGAAATCCAAGCCTCCCTCCTGTTCTCTGTAGCCTGAAGCCATCTTGTTTGGGTTTATTTGCACATTTGCTCTTGGTTGACTGGTGGGTGTGGTTTGTGGGTGTAGTGGAGGTACAGTCAATTTGCATATCACTCTTTTATTAGATAGGATTTTGTGTGTGTGTGTGTGTGTGTGTGTGTGTGTGTGTGTGTGTGTGTGTGCGCGTGTGTGTATAGTGAGTGGTCTCCAGGATACAGAGTAATATTTTCAGTTTTCCTTTAAATGAGCGTAATTCTAAATGGCTATAAGCCATAGAAAGCATCCTTCCTACTAACATCTTACATAGTTTTGCCCTTTCACCCTCCACCTTTTCATTTCTATCTTTCTGAGTCATTGGAATTGAGAGGAGTTGGCATGGATTAGAAAGAGCCTTTCTTGTTTTTTCCCCACCTACTTCAAACCCTTCCTGTTTGAGAATGTTCCTCCAGTTTCATTTATTTCTCACATTATCCTTTCCCATCACTGACTCCATTATCCTGTGTTCTTATTTTATTAAGCTCCTGGAGCTTAAGAAAGGAAGTATTTGGATTCATCTCAAAAAGTACTTAACACCAACTCTCTGCACAACATGATGCTAGTTACTCTGGAATTAGCCCCAATGAGGAAGGACATACCTGCCTCAACTGCATAGCTAGGAAAGCTGTGTGCCAGGCAGCTGCTCACAGCACAGAGGAGGGAGTGGTTAATTCTATGAGGAAATAGGGCAGGGCTGCCCAGGGAACATGGCATTAGAGTGATCCCAGAGAAGGCATAAGCAAATTCCAGGGAGAATTGCTCTCAAACCATCCATTTTTCTCATCTCTGCCCTTTTCCAACTCTTTAGGACTCAGTGCTCCTAGAGTTCAAAGAAACTCAAATATTCTTCAAGCTAACAAAAGCTCAAGACATGAGCTTGAACTAGTGAGAAAATGCCACAATTTTAAGGCTCGTGTGGTTTGCTTGCACCCTTCCCGTCTCACAATAAACACAGCCTGTCTATGCAGGGGGGTTTAGACACAATACCTGAGAGGTCGGTTCCTTTTTTCATGAGACGGTGGTTTTCAAATGACATCAGTAAGAAGAAGAGAAAGGGAAGTTAACTCTGACCAACGTGGTCACGCTAGAAATGTCTCTGTCTGGTACATGGACTTTATATTCATAGATAAACATAATGGAAGAAGAACAGTATATTTAAAATATAACATTACATTTTACAGTAAGCTGTTTTTAATCAAAAACTATATGTCCCAACACCATACATCTTTATCACCATGGATGGTGTCATGCATGGTGTGTTGGGTGGGTACTAGACTTATTGGGGTGACCACTTTATTATATAAATGTCTAATCACTATTTTATGTCTAATCCCTGTTTTACACCTGAAAGTAATAAAATGTATTTTATTGTCAACTGTACTGGAAAAATAATAAATTTTTTTAACTGCATGTTTCATTTGTCCACCATCTCTTGGAGCTAAGTATAACTTGAGGTTCTTTTCAAAGCCTCCATAAGTAATTTAGAAGAAAAGTTTTCAAACGAAGAGGTCAGAGCAGAGAGTTGAGCAGTGAGGTCACTGAACTACGTGAACACAGCCTGAGATGACGGCCTTTAAATTAGTCCTCGTGTGTGTTCAACAGCCTACATGGATGGAGCAACAGGCAGTCTGGCTGACTGAACGTGAATGTTCCTGAAGTCGGACCCTGCCATTGCCTTCTAACAGACTTGTGACTTCCAATGAGATCTCTCTGTTGGTTAAGTTCTACATTTATCAAAAGTGAGATGAATATTACACTAATATTACCTGTTTTACTACCTTGAAACCAAACAAACAGATATAAATGTGCTTAGCTAACAACCACACAAATGAAATTTGTTTAGAAATCAGTCATATTAATTTATAGGCACCATCATAGATGACCATTATGAACATCAATTATCTTGTTAAATTCTGATATTGATGTGGCTTAAGAGTTCTAAAGACAAAAATAGATTCACAAAGAGACATTGCTAGAAATTTTGTGTTCAGGGTTGGGGATAGGGTGGGGAAAGAGCATTAAAAATCACTTACAATCCCCCCCACCACACACACACACACACACACACACACACACACACACACACACACACACACACTCCACAAACTTGGCTGCCTTTCTGCAACTCAAGGAAGACCACATCTTCCTGAACACTCATCATAGTTTCTCCCTAAAGGTAAACCTTTGCACAAATAACATATTTAAGTATCCCTCGCATAGTTAAAATGGGATTAAAATTCTCAATTTCTTCATGATTCCTGAACAACAATTCTTACTTTGAATAATAACATAATGACATGCTATGGTGAGGAAAGAAGGGTCACAGAATTTTCTAGAGACCTCTGCTATCTCAGTGAGGTTCACCCTGACCACCCCATTTAAAATAGTGTTTACTCCTGAGCTCTTGATCCCCCTCACCTTGCTCTTCTTGCCCCCAGGGCTTAGTAGCTTCAACGCGTATAACTTACTATGACTGCATTTGCTGTTTGCTTACTAGCTGTCTCCCTCCACTAGAATGTAAGCTCCGCAGAAGCAGAGGCTTCTGTAGGCTGTTTCACTGATGTATTCATTGCACTCAAAGCCACGCCTGGTACCCCATCAGCAAGTAATCCATAGAATGTGTTTGCTGAATAAAACAATTACTGTTCCACTCTTCTTTTTCAAAATGAGCTCCTTTCTGATTACATAGGAAAGTAATATATGCTCATTGTTTTTTTTTAAATGACAATCCTGAAAGTCTTAATTAAGAAAAAAATTAAATTGCCTCATATCTCATTATTTAGTGACAGCACTGGTATCATCCTGGTGTATATACTTTCAGAATTTTTTCAGTGCTCACATATTCAAGTTTATCACATACTTATCTTACACATACATATTTTGAAGCTGTTATATTTATTTTCTACCATTTCATTATAGCTTCAAAATACAATATTTTCTAGACCAAGGTAATTCTAAATTTTAAATGAAAGCTTTGAAAAAAAATTTCTCAAAAGCTAATATTTCAGGGTAAAATACTATGTAAAATATACACTGCCAAAGGCCAAATGAAATGACAAAAGTAAGGGACATGGCTGAGAACAGCAATCATTAACAATCATTTCTTTTGTTAAATTGGACAAAGTTAATGTACAGGTAAGATGCAGAAGGAACACACAAGACTGTGTACCCCTGAAAAAGTTCCAATAATGTGTTTTTCCCTTCTATTTCATAAATTTAAAAAAATTCTTTGGGATATCCCTTAATCCCTCTTTTGAATGGATTTAATTTTCATCATTTTTTTCTTTCAGCTGAGAAAAGAGGGAAAATGATTGAGCCTTTCAAGTTCTGATTTGTTTTCTAAGATCTCTTCAGTACTTTCTTTTCCTTTGAAGAAAATAAATCATTTTAGTGTTTCGCCAAGCACAAAATTCAATTAAAGTTACAGTAGTGAAAATTTTAAGGCTGTTTTGAGGTTCTTCTAGGTCATATAGTTAAAAATATTCCCAACCAAATAAAAAAATAACTTCAGAGAGAAAAGACATTGAAATATTTTTCTTCAGTAAATGATGTGTATTGGGATTAACCTATAACTAAGTTAATAAAAGTGAAATTATTGATTTGAATACATTTACCTTTTTACAAATTCCTCTTGTAAAAGTAAGAAATTCTGTTACTATATTTATTTACTATTAGAGAAATTAGATAGAAAAAAGAGACACAATAAAAATGATACATAAAAATATATTCAACAGACATAACAGATTTAAAAAGTTCAATATAAGAGTATACATATAATATTAATTTTAAAAATATATGAACAGAAAAACATGGTAAGGGTAATATACCAAAATTTTAACAGTAGTTCTTTCTTGATAGTGTTATTATAGATTATTTTTATTTTCTTCTCTGACCTTTATTGTATCTTCAAAATTTCTATAATAAAGACTTTTACACATAAAAATAGCATACACATGTGTTGGGTACATATTGTTTAAAGCACTTTAATGAGAATTAGCTCATGTGGTTCTCCACACTGGGGAAGTCATTACTATCTTCATTTTAAACATGAGGAAACTGAGGATGATCAATATGAATGGTTTGGCTAAAGCAACCCAGTTAGCAAGTGACAGAGATGTGACCAGAACCCATTTCATCTGATCTCATTAATTGCTCTTTCTGGCATACCTCACTAAATATCTGTTGAAGAAAGACTCAGTCTTTATTCAGCTAATTTTTAGTAGCTCTACTACATCTTCACTCTGCCAGATAATAGAGAAATAGTGCCAAATAAGACTGAACATGTGATGTACATAGCAGGGAAACACAAAATTGTGTGACCTAATTGTACAAATTAAATACATGCATTTTAAGGGAAGTCTAAAAAATAGGAGTCAACATATGATATATTCAAATAAGTATTATAAACAAAAATTCTATAAAATGTATGAGTTATTGAATTTGGGAGCAATTAAGATCTACTTCACAGAAGCCATTGAACACATATTGCACCTTAATATTTGCAAGGGAGTTATACAAGTAAGATTTATATATCCAAATGTGGATGGGCATCATCCAACCCAATGAAATCCTGAATAGAAGAAAAGGTTGAGTAAGGGAGAATTTTCTCTCTCTGCCTGTCTTAGAACTAGAGCATTGGTCTTCTGGTGCCTTTAGACTCAAACGATATCATCAGATTTCCTGTTTCTCAGGCTTTTAGACTTGAAACAGAATTATACTATTGGTTCTCCTGGGTTTCCAGCTTGCTGATTGCAGATCTTGGGACTTCTTAGTCTCCATCATAGCTTGTGCTAATTCCTTATCGTAGATAGAATATATATCTCCTATTGGTTCTATTTCTCTGGAGCACCCTAATACACTGAGATATTAATGTCATTTTTTTGTGATTTATAGAGGGTTATTTTTTCTGGTATATTTTGAGGATTTAATATCTTTGGTGTTTCTGAATGTCATTACAAGGTATCTGGATACCTTTTTTTTTCTTCTTAGTATTTGGTAGGATTCCTAAAATTGAGACTATTCAATTCTGGAAAATTTTCAGGTATTATTTCTTTGAATATTATTTTCTATCTTTTCTGCTATTATTTCATTGGAAATTCAAATTAGACATATAAGATAAATACTTTCATTCTACTGACCATGTCTTTCAACCCTCTTTCATATTTCCCATCTCTTTGCCCCTCTGCACTGCATTGTGTAGAATGTCTTCAGATCTATTTCCCTGTTCACTAGTTCTCTCTTCATCTGTGTTTAATCTGCTCCATAAGGTATATATCAAGTTTTTATTTCTAATTATATTTTTCATTTCTAGACAATTTGGTTCTTTTTCAAGTCTATCTCATTGTATTATAGTATCTAATTCTTTAGTCATACATAATTAAAATACCCTCTCTTATTCTTTCCAAATATATTAAGCCTATGTTTTTAAATTTCATATAATTCTAACATGTCAATTCATTATAGTCGATTCTCTTGTTTATTGTTTCTGTAAAATCTCTCTCATGGTAACTTATTTCCTTGCATTTAAAAATATATATATTTTGGGTTGTGAGTTTATTTTTTTTAAACTTCCTTGAAGTTACCTAAGATCTGAGATAAAGTGTTTTAATATACATGAGCTCTGAATTTGCATCTACTGGGTGTCTGGGGCCACTACCAAATTCTTAACATGAAATAATTCAGTCTACACAGACTGTAGTTTCAAACATTTGAGGTTCTACCTCTGGTAATAAATGATGAGTAGAGTTTTTTCCACCCAAGGCAAGGCCAAAATAGCAAAAACAAACAAACAAAACAAAAAAAACAAAAAAAAACTTGCTGTTTTTCTTTGAAGGTTAGAGTTTTGCCATATTATCCTTTGCTGAATATGTCACTCTTCGGCATTCTGTGTCTTATGCTGATTCCCTATTTTGAGTGGGTCCTAAATTTCTTCCCTTGTTCCAAGAACATGACTCTAAGACAGCAGTTCTGAGACACTAGGAACTCAGGGAAGCCTCTGAGTATAGCACTCACCTGCCTCTAAATTTTGGATTTCTTTTTGTCCTGGGTTTATGCAGTATTCTCTTAGTTATTTGCCAAAACAAACATTTAAAAAGTTTTGAAAAATACGTTATCCTGCATTTTAGTGTGTTGTGTACTAAAGTTTTTAAAGGACATTAAGTTTTCCATAGACCAGTAAAGGAATACTTTTTTTATCCAAGACTTAAGATATCCATTTCCTTGAGTCACTGAAAACAATGTGCAATAATGTAACTGCATTATTTTTTTTAACAGAACTTACTTCAACTCACAGAACCCCATTTTTCCTTCATATCATTCACTTCCACATTAATCCACAAGAGTCATTCCTCCATGTTGAGTATGGCCTACAGTTAGGGTGTAATACTGCATGCTGCCCTGACATCTAGTGAAATTGGGAGTGCTCCAAACATCCCCCCTCCAATCTGGCTGGTATGGCTCAGGGGTTGAGCATTGACCTATAAACCAGGATGTCAAAGTTCAGTTCCTGCTTAGGACACATGCTGGGGCTGTGGGCTTGAACCCAAGTAGGTGTGTAGGAGGCAGCTAATCAATGATTCTCTCTTATTATTGATGTTTCTATATTTCTCTCTCTCTCCCTTCCTCTCTGAAATCAATCAAAATACATTTTTTTAAAAAGCACATATCATCATCATCATCATAAAAGTTCCTTCTTCACTCTGCTCTCATGAATAACTTATCCTAGCTAAATAACCCCTTTTGAATACAAGGCATCAGGCACGGTCCCTGCATATTTCTGAGCAGTGGTTTTCAGTTCCATGCCAGCCTGTGGAATTATTCAAATGAGCCTATCTCATCTTCTTGTGGGAGCCAGGAGGCACCACGCCTTCTTGTTACTGTGCAATTTGCCTTCCACAGTCCTTGGTTATCTACGCTGCTCCTGAGTACAATTCCCCTGTGGCTCTGCATGATCGATGTTGTTTTTCCTGGGCTGTGAATATTTGTAGCAAATAAACTGCTGTCGATCTCATCTGTCCAGTGTCAAGTGTTGTGTGTTTAGCCAACTCCGTATCCCCAGGGCAGGAATCTCTCCCTCACCAACAGGATGAATAGGGGCCAATAAAAATCACTGGTGTCACAAACCACATGACACGCCCAGCCATGCACAAGGACACCTGGTCAGCTTTCATGATAGCCCTTGGTAGCTTAACAGGTTTTGTGCTATGGTGAAGGCTGCCTGTGATGGAGCCACTAATTGCTGTGCAGGCTTGAGCTATGTATGTCCTGTGTGGTATTCTGTTGTCTTTGTCACCCATTGCTATCTCCTTTCACTCTAAAACCCTGGTGTCCCCAAGACAAGAATGGTTGATATTTTATACTAGAAGCCAGGGGTATGAAAATTTACACATAGGATGGGAGGATCCCTCAACTGGGTCTGCTCCCTCTCACAGTCTGGGAGCCCTCAGGGGCGGGAGGCAACCCACCCATCAGGGGAAGGTGACGCCCCCATCACACCTGCAGCCACCGTCTGCAGTGCAAGCCTTGGCTGGCCCTAGTCACATGAGCCTTGGGCAGCCCTGGGCAGCTGGGCAGCTGACATCTGAGGCTTGCCAGAGCCTCTGTCAGCTGCTGCAGCTTTGTCTAGAAGGATGTCTGGGAGAACGTCCAGAAGACGTCTGCTCTAATGAGCATTTTACCCTTTTATTAGTATAGATGCCCTGGCCTGACCTGGTGCTGTCAGGTTTAGCCTGTGTTTGCCAGGTGGTCTCTGAGGCTCACACAGTCAAAGACAGTGAAAACACAGTGATTTAACCAGCCAGAGCTTCAGTCCTGCTTACCGAGGGTTAAGTTAGGTCACTGCATCTAACCTGGTGACCACCACTGGGGAAGTTGTGCAGACATTGTTTGTAACTGTGCCCCTTTGGAACAGGCCCAGAGACAGTTCTTTGTGAGGCTAATGGGGAAAAAAAGGAGACCGCCACCCCACCGAGAATTAAGCATGACATCCCAGTTGTTGCTTTTCACGCAAGGGTAGTGACCTTGCTGATCTCTTGTGCTGCGGCTTCCCTTGCTGCTCTTGCTTGTGCTCTGCTGACCCCCGAGGTGCACATCCATGGTGGCCTGTGGCCCAGGGGCTGATGGAAACAAAAAGGGTAGGGGGAGGAAGGAGCATTTGATACTCAACTGCTCTCCTAAGGCAAATTCCATAGCCAATACACCTAAGCTTTGCTCAGTACGGCTGCTTCCCTGCCCACTAAGGTGTTACCCTTGCCCTCGTTTGTCTGAGGCCTCCACCCAAGCCACAGACAAAATGGGTTACTGAGTGGGGGGACCCTGACCCAGGAAGACTGGCATTCCCTAGAGGAAGAGGCTGCCACCTATAAGAGGGGCTACCAAGTTCCTGAACCTTTCCGCATAAACGCACAGGTGATTGTGCAAACAGAGAAGGAAAGCTGCCACTCTGGCTAGAAGCCCTAAATACTCACAGGGATTTGTGCAGAGAGGGGGAATAAAAGGAAGACCACATGACAGAAAAGGTGAGTCTGAAGCGGGAGGATGGTTTTGATCCGTCAAGGCTGGTGGTGGCCCCCACGCTCCTTGCACCACTCTGCTATCTACACCTCCGTTGGAAAGAAGATCCTGATCTTCAGCATTACAGGGGAACGCCTGTGGCAAACATGGCTTAGGCTCAGGGTCTTTAAACCTTATCAATCAGCCATTGGTAAGGGAGGGACCCCTAGCTCTGGTAATATTGATCTGAGGTTCTCTGAGGAAGAAACTTATAAATATGATAGCAGTAGAAAGACCTCCCCCGCACCAAGTATATCTAGTGACCAAAAACAATAGCAAGATAAAACAAGAAAAGAAATGAAAAGAAAGAAGGCTGGATTTAAGGAGGGAAATCCAACAAATAACACTTTAAACAAATGCTCATAATCTGAGCTAACTGGAAATCCAAAATTTACTAAAATAACTTATACAGCAAACAAAGAAAGAATACTGATTGGTTCTTGTGCATCGACAACATAGGCTCTGAATTAACTTTAATATCTGCTAAAATCCACCAACTGTCAAACCACCACGGCCTGAACCAATACTAGGACTAAAATTACAGTTATATCAGGGATCCTACCATATTCAAAAGTGGCATTCTCCATAATGGAAACTACTGAATAGGGGACAAATAGGTGTGCCTTACTTTAATCGTCGGAACGCTTCTTGCTTAAATTACCCATGGTTATAGCACTCACTGCCCTAAAATATCCTATAGTGGGCATGGACGTGCTGACCCAATGAAAAATAAATAATTAAATTAAGTCTTTGACACATTTTTGGCATGACGAAAGGATATGACACTCCCCTTTCTCTCATTAAAATAGGTTAAACTTGTAACATGACTCAGTGTAATTTAAAACAGGTTCTTCAAGGATTAAAAAGTGTTATATAACACGCAATGTGTGAACTGTAATTAACCCTACTGTTTCCACAGCCCAATTGGGCCTGTTCTTAAACAAATCAGTGGTGCCCCATAGTGCACTGCTGCAACCTAACACCATGGTCCTATCCCATAGGGCTTTACACCCAACAACTTAATTACTGAAATTGCTGATTGCATCCAATGAACAACTGGTGAATATTTTGCTACTACAAACTTGACAAATATGTCCTATTTTCAATCTCCTCTCAGGCACAGTTTGCCTTTAGTACTCAAGGTACACACACAAGGCTATCCCTGGAATCCGAGGGTCAGCACAACTGGCACACTTCAACCCACAACTGGCCTCATCTGTATATTATTACAAATTCTTAGACCATTACCTAAGAGCTGCCCTCTTTAGGGTAAAGAACTCTGGGAATCTTTTGCTTTACAGATACCCAAAATATAAATCAAGGTAATGGGTTTCTCTATATATGGTAAGGCCACAACACATGACCTCTTTAGGATTCCCTGTATCCCTTTTGGAGTTTTAGACTACTAATAGTGACCAATGTGCTCATTTTACTTCTCAGAAGGTGTGGTGCTAGCTCTTGAAGAAGGCATTCAATCAAACTTCTATCTCCCCTGGAGGCCCCAGGCAGCCAGTACCAAGCAGTGCCTACCTCCTGGGGATACCCACTTCCTACAACAATGTCACACAGATCTCTCAATTGCCTTTACTGGCTGTAAATTGAGATACTTCTAAAGTTTATATATTTTAATGTATTTTTATTGATTCAGAGAGGAAGAGCGAGGGAGAGATAGAAACATCAAAGATGAGAGAAAATTATTGATCAGCTTCCTTCTGCATGCCCTCTATTGGGGATCAAACCCGCAACCAGGCATATCCCCTTGACTGGAATCGAACCTGGGACCCCTTCAGTCCACAGGCTGACACTTTATCCACTGAGCCAAACCAGCTAGGGCAACAGTTCATATTTTTGGCAACCACCTCTCCTTGTAGCTCTCACCCTCCTGGTTAAGTGCCTACTTTGCACTCTAAAAGTCTCAATCATCTCAGTTTAAACTGATGTTTCAAGGGGTCAACTGTGGCAGAAGGCCACACATTAAGGATTATGTGGTAGCTTGACATTTGATAAAATAAGCCTTGAATATCCCAACTTTTCCCCTCTTGGATAAGGTCCCTTAGCAAAAAACCCTCCTCACCAAAGTCACCAGGCCGAGTTCCTGCTCATTGCTGAGTAGCAGGGTTCAGTTCCCTGCCTGTATGCAGAGTTATTTAAACAAGCCAATCATATTCTCTCTCAGGAACAAGACATGCCCCACCCTCTTAATACTAAAGTCTGTTTCCCATAGCCCTGGTTGTTCCGAACTGCAGCCCTTGGAACATGCATGGGGTCTTCCTCCCTAACGCAGTGAGTATACATGACTAATAAATTGCCAATCTTATCTGACCTCACCTGTCCAATGTCAGGTGTCATGCCTCCTCATAACCCTAGGCTGCAAATCCCTCCTTCATCAATGAGGCAAATAGGAGGCAGTTAAAACATCCTACTACCAAGTACTCCTTACCTTTCTCTCCTGAAAGGGAGCTTAAGTATAAGGAGGATAAGCATTAGGTTTACATGTCCTGTGTCCAGTGAGATGCAAAGAGGATTGTCCTATTTCAGCTTCATGCACTGGGATTCACAGCTATTGTCTCAGGTGTAACCTCAGGTATAAAATGCATGTGCATCTTATTTGTTACAACCCTAGAATATTTAGGGTCCATGGTCTATTTAAACCACTCTTTGCTCTTGTTGGGGTCATTTCAGTCACCTGCTTGCACTCTTTTGAGGGTCTGGGAGCCCCTGAGGCATCCATCACTCAGGCCCATAGCCAAGTTCTTCTCCTCACCATTGCTTCTCTATCTTCCTAGTGCTGTATCAGACATGGAGCTTCTTTAAGATGCTCATTTTCCTGGGAATTAAGGCATGGTCCTCTCCACACTTGAATTTCCTAATGCCATTCAAATTTCTATTACGGTATTTACTCTCCCTCTGGCTCAGTCCAATGAACCTGGGTCCTGGACACTCAAACAAAGGTTGGGCCTCATCACAGGTCGAATTCTATTCCCACCAGCTAGTCAACGACTCAGTTCCCTCCCAGAAACATAAAACCAACTCTTAGTTGATAATGAAAATATTCATCATCTATACACATTTTAAAAGCTACTTTTAATAGAGTCCTTACTTAGCTAAGTAGTACACTTGTTTTAGATACACCATTTCTTTTATTTAATCCTTACCACAAATATCAGATACAAGATAGGGAGGATTTTCTCCATAATTCAAGTAAGATGACAAATTAAGTCTTCCAGGTGTTAGGAATATGCTCTTAATTAGGATTTAAGATCTGCTATGTGTGATTTCAAGACATGGGATTTTAATCATTGCATTACATTGCCTCTCTTCTAGACTCATAGACAAATACTGTAGAAATACATGTGTAAACTCAGGGACTCAGAAGCCTCCTAAAACATACTTACTATGCCATACACCATATGCACAAATCACTCCAGCAAGAATATTTTCTTTCATTGAACCACATATTCTCCATAGTGTTGAACCAACTCAAAACATTCAATTTTGAATCTTAAAAATTAATAGCATCTGAATAAAATAAATATAATTTTGAATACACATTATTTTGTTTTCTTTATAATTCTCATTAACTATTATATAACATATGTAAACAGTATAACTATATAATCTCTGAAAACATACATTAACATGCCTTAAAATTCTTTCACAGAATAACATGGAAGCAAAGTCCTATTGCCGGTGGTATAATTTGATGTGTAATTTAATTATGGATATTTTCAGGTATGATAGTTTTAACTTCTAACTTACCTGCAATGACACAGAAGTTGGCATTGAAAATATTTAAAATGTCAATATAAACTATTGTTTAAATAAATATTTTAAGATTTTTTCGGTTTAATTTTAGTCTTTATTTATTGCTAAATTTTATCTTTGCAGTTTTTTGTTAAATATGAAAATACCACAGTCCCAGTGCATGAAATGATAGGGTCCCTAGAGGCTGCTGGGGCCTTCCTTAATTCTGCATAGCCCCCTGATGATCAGCATACATTGAACTCCCAGTTGGTCAAACTCCCAAGGGGACACTTTGCATATTAGGCTTTTATATAGATAGAAGTCTGCATTTGATGGGAAGACATCCTATTTAATAAAGAGATAATATGCAAATTGACCCTCATGCCCTCACACAAGATGGCCATCCCCATGTGGTCAAAGATGGCCCCACAAGATGGCCGGCAGGGGAGGGTAGTTGTGGGTGAACAGCCCCTCAGGCAAGGGCAGGTAGGGGCAACCAGGCTGGCAGGGGGACAGTTGGGGGCAATCGGGCTGGCAGGGGAGCAGTTAGGCATAGGTCAGACTAGTAGGGGAGTGGTTAGAGGGTGATCAGGCTGGCAGGCAGGTGAACAGTTGGGAGCTAGCAGTCCCAGATTGTGAGAGGGATGTCCAACTGCCAATTTAGGTCTAATCCCTGTGGGCCTAAACCGGAAATTCCCTGAGGGATCCCAGATTTAAGAGGGTGCAGGCTGGGCTGAGTGACTCTCCCAACCCCCCAGTGCATGAATTTTGTGCACTGGGCCTCTACTATCTAATAACAAAGGAGAAAAGACTCCAAAGAATGCAGCAAGGGAAACCCACCATTAGACTCTATGGAGGTAATTAACAATTGCATTGTATTTGCCATACCATTTAGTTATTTTTATAGAGTAAGACAAATAAATTTGCATTTTACTATAAAATTTTGAACCTTCCCTTTGAAAGCTATTATAATTTGGTGACCTTCTCCAAGCTGCCCTAGCTATGTACACCTTGGCCCGAATATCCTTTTAGCTCAGTAGCTGCTACATGATCAGGCACTCAGCTTCATCCATCTGCTCTAATGGTGACTTCCTTCGAATTTTTTATAAGCTTTGGATATTTTCTTTTTATAGCTTTGCCAACATAATCATATTACATCCTGACACCAAGCAGTGTAAATTAATTCCTCTTTTGTCTTATGAGCCATGCTCCAGAGAAAAACTAGATTTTTCACCTTAACACTTAATTAAAATGTGGAAAGCACAAGACAAAAAAGTGAGGTCTCTGGGGAAAGTTCTCACCTTTGTGAGACTAACAGAGTGAATTTAAAGCAAATTAGCTCTTCAAAGATTTTTTAAAAATCTTAGAGAAGTAGGAGAGAAATAGAAAAAGTGAACAAGGGTGGATAAAAAGCCTATAATCTTATTCCAGATGAACTAGAGCAGTGTTTCCCAAAATTGCCTGTTCAAAGGCTCACTTAGGACAGTGGTCGGCAAACCCATTAGTCAACAGAGCCAAATATCAACAGTACGACGACTGAAATTTCTTTTGAGAGCCGAAAACCTTCTTCTGCACACAGGCCACGAAGTTTTAATTGCACTGTACGTGCACACCCGCATGTGGTATTTTGTGGAAGAGCCACACTCAAGGAGCCAAAGAGCCGCATGCGGCTCGAGAGCCACAGTTTGCCAACCCACTGACCTAGGACATATGTTAACATTAGACTCCTAGTGCCTTACCTACAGCCTTCAATTCAGCGTGTTTGCACCATATATGCATTGCAAGCCCCCTAGGAAGCTACACAAGTTTGACCATAACTGAATTAGAGTAAACGTTAGGTCAGGTTCTCCTCCATCCATCTTTCTCTAATATACTTTAAAAAACATAAAACCATAAATGATGTTGCTTCATGGTCTAGCAGTATGTATCACTCAAAAGAATAAATTATAAACTGGTCGTTTTAGCAAAGTACATCAATGCACACACACAGCCCTAGAAATCTACTCATCCAATTCAGATCTTATTAAAAAATTACTTGTAGCAGATTAAAAATTAAATGAATTACAAACTAATTCTGTCCAGACATGCTCTAGCAGGACATATGCTGATGGCCTTGGCTACATCAGTCATTCCTGGGTTCTTTCTCCTCTCACTCTGATAACCAACCCTGAAGTTCACCACTGAAAGAGTTTAATATGTTGTTCACTAAACATTCATGCAGGTGACTTGTTTTAAACACCCTCCTCCCCAAAGACCATATCTCCTGGGCGGCAAGAGCTAATAGATTCTAAGCATGGACAATGGGCAGTAGGTATTCAATGAGTGCTTTCTGAATAAACTTCATATGGAACTGAGCATGCAGTCCACATCATTTGCAGATCCTGTCTGTGTGGATAGGAAGCTTATGTTATCAAACTGGATAAAAGAGGTCTGTTATTTTAAGCAAATACTCTAAGTTGGCAGTATGCCTGAATGAGGAAAGACCTTACAAGTCATCCTGCCACTCTTACTGATGCCACATCAAATTTCTCATTGTTATTCTTTGACATTTGATTAAGGATGCTGAAGAACATCAGTTGGAAAAGCTCTTCCAAATCCATCATAATTAAAATAACCGAAGAAAAATATACTAACACACTAACTCAGTTTGTAATAATAAAAATTTAGTATAATTGCAGACATTCTCAAGTATCCTCATAATAGCAGGGTTAGGTAAAGAGAAAAGTAAGCATGGGTATGCGAAAAAAAGCAGAAAGGAATGCTCACTCAGGCCTGAGAGAGACCAGAATAGCCTTACTGATATTAAATAAGACCTCTCTGGGTATCTCAGAGATTGTTAAAAAAATAAATAAAAAATTTAAAAAAGAACTAAGAAAAAGGGAAGGATTGAAAATCTCTTTTAATTCAACTAATATTTGGGGTCATCATTGATAGACGTTCATCTTCTGAATAAAAAATCAGGAGCAATTTTTTGAAATACGATCAACGTACAACAGCTATTGGTAATAGGACAAATACTGAGAATGAGTATAACAAAGGCATCGAAATAAGGGAGACAACACTGCATGCTCACTCTAGCACACACTTTATAGAACAATTTCATTACAGCAACAGGCTCAGCCTCTGGTCAACTGCAGATTCCCAGACTAACAGCTTTGCACTTCTTTCACTCCTCTTACTTTACACACAAATCCGCTTACATCAACCCCATCTAAATTTCCCGATCATTCTTCAAAAAATAGCCAGAAACTAAGGCGGAAGGTAGTAAATCCAAGAATATTCTAATTCATCCGTAAGTATTTAAAAGCCTACTGGATTCACAATTTTAAGACTTATGGACTGTGTGTATTCATTACAATAATCTCAAAGCTTTCAATTTCCTTAGCTAGATGAGTAAAAATTACAGAAAAAAAAAGTTTTACTTGCATTAAAAACTCTTGAGCAATCATCATACATCACAGGGTCCAGAGAGGGGAGCATTTTGGCACTTTCACAAGCCTCTATTATAGGTGTGCAAATAATTTTAAAATGATACAGATGTTCATAGATTTTGTTTTTACCTATTTGTGTTGATTTACTCAGGAAATCTCGGTCGAGCCTGGAGAGAGAGCAAAGATGCCTATCTTCTGTTAACTTGAATAGCCTCTATATTTTAAAGTATTATTAATTGCCAAGATTCACATTCAAACCCAGTTTTCCAGTAAATGGTAAGTCAGAAGGCTTTCTGTAGTCTAAAACATCATGTTCCTTTCAATGCACTCTTAATTTAATATGAGCTTAGCGGAATGTTTTCACTGAGTATTTTTTTGGTAAACATTTGTTCTACCGACGCCATTCAGATTGGTCATTTTGCTGCAGTGTTTATACACAAGGTAAACTTTTTGAACCTAAGAATCATCTTTCTTTTAGTCCTAGCTATACCTTCCCTCCAGATTTATCTGGGAAACATATGTCTAGGAAACATATGTTGAATTATTCTCATTTCTATTTTTCATATACATGGTAGTTATAACTACAAATAGAATCTTTTAGTCTTTTTAAAACTGCACTTTTAAATTATTATCTGCACTGTGGCACAATCTCTCCCTTTAATTTATTTTAGTGGTGACTTCCATTTTTTAAATTAAGGATAGTGACAGAAATATATGATTCAGCTCCTAACACCATCTATAACTGGGAGCAAGTCACTAGCTATTCATAACACATTTTTAATGACCTGTGAAGATCAGCTGCTGGGTGAAGATGAACAAATATGTTTTCTGAATTTAAAAAGATATAGAAATATTTGTATTTATTTATTTATTTTTATTTTTAAAATGGAATTTATTGGGGTGACATTGGTTAATAAAACTATATAGGCTTCAGGTGTACTGTTCTATAATATATAATCTGTAGATTGTATTGTGTGTTCATCACCCCAAGACAAGTCTTCTTCCATCACCATTTATCCTCCCTGTACTACTCTTTGAGACAGCATGGATGAACCTGGAGAGTATTATGCTTAGTGAAATAAGCCAGTCAGAAAAAGACAAGTACCATATGACTTTACTTATATGTGGAATCTAATGAACAAAATAAACTAACAAAAAAAAATAGAAACAGGCTCAGAGATACAGAGAACAGACTGATAGCTGTCAGAGGGAAGGGGTTAGGGGCTGAGTAGAAAAGGTGAACAGATTAAGAAAAATTGCATAGAAATATTTTAATAGACTAATTTTTAAGATTGAGATATAATGTTTTGCACAACTCAAATGTCTATTGGACCTTAACCAAGGCATGCCTAATCCAGTTTCTTTTTCTTATTTTACAATTTAATGAAATTAATGCAAAGTCAAAAGAATCAATGCCATTAAAAATAGTCAAGAGAAAAACAAAACAATTGACAACCTATAAGTAACTTGGAGATATCTGAGAATTTTGGAACTAGAAAAATCTTTATTCATTAACATATTAATAAATAAACAAAGCAACCCTGATTTTAAAGATAAGGAAAAGGAGACCAGACCGCTGCTTCACTAGAGATCTGCTTAACTTCTGAATCAAGTTTAAACATCATGTCACTGGATATTTGGGTCAGCACTTCCCCCACAATAATAGTTATAATTTTTAAGGTTAAAAATCACTTTTTTAACAGAAGATCACTTATGTGGACATGGTGGATATAATTTGTAAAGGAACAAGGCCCAGTCTCTGATGGTGGAAGGGAAAAGGTAGTCCCGCCAGGCCTTCGTGTGCTTAGGGTAAGGTTTCTGACTGTGAGGTCTTCTAGGGAAAGAGATGTCCGTATCTTGACCTTGAGCCTTGCTGAGAAGTCAACCAGCGCTCTAAAGGTTTAGGGGAAAAAATCTCCTTTGCATGGCAAAGCTTTTTTATTTAGGAGTAGATTGTTGAGGTGGAGGAGTCTTGGTGAAATGAGAATCCTACTTTGTAATGATGCAATTCAGATAAAAAGAGTTACTATTGTGATTTTAGAAGTTGTGCTCATTGGAATCTGAATTGGGTAACTGTCATAATAGTGATGAACAGATACTGACTTAGTTATGGGCAAGGAGAGGAATTTTAGCCTATATTCCAGGGAGACATGACAAGATGGAAGCCACCGTGCCCGTGGAAGGTGAGAAGATACATGAAACAAGGTGACAGGCTGGACGCTAAAGAGAGAGCCAACCAGTAGGGGATCCCTGTGCACACACACAATTAACAGACACTAGCAGTAATGATGTTGAATATCCAATTCTAAGTTTCTCATTTCTGCATTATATTCTGGGGATTCTCAGAAATACTAGGTGTGGAAAAGATAAAAAATATGTACATTCTGATATGGGATCCATAACTATGTTTATTAAGATTTAATTGCAAGATGACCCCTCAAGTTTGAAGAACCTATTTTTTAATATCTCTGTTGATTGAGAATATATGTAACAAGTGAAAAGTTACTATGAAGTAAATATTTTTTTAAAAATTAGGTATTTTATAGTAATAATCTGTATTTTTGAATGCTAGTATATATGATATGTGACTATATTTATTTAGACAGATACATGGATTTGTAGACCCCTCTAGTAATTGCACAAAATCCTAGGAGACCAGGATCCCCATATTGGCAAACACTGGACTATAGCATAAACCATGGTCCTAGTGGCCAGCATCCTATCCCCTGTAACAACCATAACTTTAACCTCTACTATTTAAGCCTCCTTCTACCTACTTTTAATTCATCCTGTTATCCATTTAGAATTATAAATTATTAAAGCTAAAAAAATTGCTTAATTCCCTGTTGGCTCTTAGAGATTGGAGACTAGATAATTATGATGGTCAGTGTTCATAGATGGTTCCAAGAGGGTGTCCGCAATATTACTTGGAGATTAGAATTCAAAAATCTGTCACGCTGAAATCCATCCCACAGTCCAATGATCTGTTCAGTCCATAGTCCTGGGAGCCAATTTTAAGCACGACAGCCCACCTTCGCTTTAGGGGTTGAGCTGACACATTAGTGGCATCCTTCCCTAGGCCTTATCCAAGCCTCATTTGGTAGACTCTGATAGACACATGACAGAGAATCATTCTTGAAAAAGGAAACACAAAATATCACTCCTGATTTAATCATAAATTATTTTCAGTAAGGCTAGGGTAGAAAAGTCTCATTTAATTAGCGAGTGTAATAAAGATGTGACATTTAAAAACAAATTAGAACACATTTCCATCCTTCATTGGTACACTAAATGATGACATATTGTTCTTTTGTAGTTGCCATTTCCAACTTTTAATTGCTTTGGTTTAATTCAAAAAATGTCAATTCCGTAATTACCCTTATGGTGTTGGAATTGCCTTCATTTATCGAGCAAAACAAAATTGATTTCAGAAAGGGAAAACAATTACAACATAATACCAGGGGAAATACTATAACATTGAGGTATTAAAAAAAATATTGTGTAAGACTGAAAGTCAGTTTATTTTACAGGAATAAAAGAAAATATTCTGTTTTCAATTCTAAACAGGAATTTACCAAATAAACAGTCAGATATAAATTAGTTAATCCCAAATGTATAAATTTATAAATGTATTAATTTACTTGGACTATATCTACTGAGTACCAATTATGTTCCTGGCACAAATCCACATATAAATACAAACTGTGGTAAGTCTTAGATGAGAAATTACAAAGTGTTGTGTGAGTATATCAGAACCTGACTCATTGACAATAGGAGCTGAGATAGAAAGCAAGAAAGGACATTAGTTAGTACAGAGACAGAAACAGAGCATAGGACAGACCAGAAACTGAAGGAAGACTAGTATGTCATGAGCATGGAGAAGGTAGACTATGGCACAAGATCAGTTAGCAGGGGCCACATCCCTGAGGTATGCTAAGAAGTTGCTCTATCCCAGTGGTCGGCAAACTAATTAGACAACAGAGCCAAATATCAAAAGTACAACGACTGAAATTTCTTTTGAGAACCAGATTTTTTAAACTTAAACTTCTTCTAACTCCACTTCTTCAAAACAGACTCGCCCAGGCCATGTTATTTTGTGGAAGAGTCCCACTCAAGGGGCCAAAGAGCTGCATGTGGCTCGGGACCCCTCAGTTTGCCGACCACTGGTCTATCCTAATAGTAGCTGAGAAGACATTGAAGGTTCTTAAGCTATGGCTTGACAATCAAAATTGAATTTTAAAAAGATCATTTTGGCTGCAACAAATGGGTTAGCTTTGGAAAATAAGAAGGGAGGATTCAAAAGATGAGTTTGGAGGCAATTGCAGTATTCCAAGTGAGAGAGAATGGAAAATTAGAAATCAGAGTTTATGCCCTCATTTTAACACTCCAGAAAGTCTAAAGTTATTTGTGTTCTACAAGTGACCTATTTTCACAGAATCATATGCTCCAGGGCTAAACGGAAGGCAAAGTGAAGGTGCAATAGAAGGAAATACACCTGGCTCAGCACACTGGTCTGAAGTTTTGGCTCCACTACTTATTAGCTAAGAGACCTTAGGCAAAACATTAAGCTCTCTGAGTCTCAGCTTCCGTGTCTTCTGAGGCCACAAAATAACACCTCCCACAGTTGAGAAGATTAAGGATGACAACCTGTGATATTCTCAGCATGTGGAAGGCGAGTTAATATCGAACAACCCCAGGAGAGATCAGCTGGTCTCATCCACTCATGTTAGAGATCTTCATCTTCCTTTTGAAACCTGGTCCTCCTCCTGGTTTTCTTTCTCAGTGTAGAGCAGTATAATCTACACCAACACAAGTCAGAAGCCAGGAGGCATGCTTCTCCCTCACTCCTTATAGTTATCAAGCCATACAAACTTTAGTCTCTAAACAGCTCTTCAATGGATGGACCAGCTGCTCCTCTCACCTTCTTTCTCTATCCTAGTTAAAAGTCACCAGCCTCTACGCGTCAGATTACCCTCTTCACTGAGTACCCTGCCTCCGTCTTATTGCCCTCCAGGCCATATTTCACTATTTGTTTTTTCATTCACTCCCCATATGCCAGACAAAAGCCACCCAGTTCCTTAGCCTAACAGCCCCTATATGCTCTACACTCTGCTTGCTTCCCAGGTTCGCCTTCTTCACTTCCTTCTGATGCAGTGAACTGCTACCTGTTCACCTCTAGGTTCAGGCCAGTGGGTGGCTGCAGCTCCTCCTGGCTGGAGCATTCTCCTTCTGAAGCTTCTTTTCCCCAGGTCAACAAGTTCTCAAAACAGAGGCCTCCATCCAGATAGCACTTTGTCTGGGGGGCACTTTTCCTTCCCCTGCCTCTGTATCTAGGACAGCCTAGAACATGAATTTCACTATTTGAATACATTGAACCAATGTCAGAACTAAAGCCAAACAATTGTAATAAAATGGAACCGAGCTAGGGACAGAAATCCAAGTATAGTTCCAGGTTTTGTCCTGTGGTTTTAGGCAAATCTAGGAGCCACTCTTTCTTCCTCTGTGAAGGAAGAGGTTTGAAAGAGATGGTCTCTCAGAGCCCTTTCTTAGTCAAGAATTCTTCAGTTTATGGGCCTGGAGGGTCTGCTTGGATTGCCAACAGTCACCTAGCTTGGAGGTGGTAGCATGAGGAGAAGACCCAGTCTCCTGACACACGTTGCCATGTCTCTCTCCACCTCCTTTATAGATCTCAGTTGCCTTCATCAAGCCTTAGAAACATGTTCTGCATGTGGTTTCAACATGTTACACATTGACCAAGTTATACTGTGAGTTTTGACTTCAGAACCCAAAACAGACCACTTGTTGCCTTCTTGCCAAAGCCTTCTTTGACTCCCCTAAGAAGTGGCTCAAGGCTCCCAGGGGACCACGTGCTCCTGCAGCATTAGCCATACCTGTCTCCCTCCGAACTCTTCGGAAACTAGGACCATGCTGGATTCATTTGACATCTCTGGTACCAAGGACCATTCTTGGGATGAAATAGTACATCTCAAGTATTTGTTGAACTCCATGGCACTCAGAGATGAATAGTGTCTAAATAAGGGCAAACCCTCCCTGGTTTGGCTCAGCGGATAAAACATCGGCCTGCAGACTAAAGGGTCCCGGGTTTCATTCCTGGTCAGGGCACATGCCTGGGTTGCAGGCTCAATCCACATTGGGGGGCCTGCAGAAGCCAGCTGACCAATGATTCTTTCTCATCATTGATGTTTCTGTGTCTCTCTCCCTCTCTGAAATCAATAAAAATATAAAATAAACAAAATAAGAGCAAGTAAAGTGATATAAGGAACACCATAAAAATGATGCAAAAATAAGAAAACAGACTAAAACGAAGGTGGCTTTGTCATTGAGAGACATGGAATTTGAGAAAAGGCATGGGCAGCTCTGGCTAAGAAAAAGAATTAAGAAGATGAGGAAGAAGATGGCGCCACTGCTGGAACAGGCTGCCTCTCCTGGTTAGTACCTCCGCCCCCTCAGAGGCCTACCTGCCTCTTTCCCTTCGCGGCAGAGAACTGGATGGAGCTGGAAGGAAAAAGCTCTCACAGCCAGACAGCTAGCCAATGAAGTAGGGAAGCTCTACACCTGCCTGGAAGATAAAGCCAGCCCTGGAAAAGCTGGTTTCACAGGTGCTACAGGTGCTTGAAATGTCAGAACTAAAGCCAAACAATTGTAATAAAATGGAACTGAGCTAGGGACAGAAATCCAAGTATAGTTCCAGGTTTTGTGCTGTGGTCTTGGGCAAATCTAGGGGCTACTCTTCTCTCCTCTGTGAAGGAAGAGGTTTGAAAGAGATGGTCCCCCAGAGCCCTCTCTTGTTCAAGAATTCTTCAGTTTACAGGGCTGGCCCTTATATTTCCTTAAAGCTGTGACACACCCAACGGTGAGAAAACTGTCTGTGTGCAGACATCCAAACTCATCCTTTTGACTCCTGAAAACTTCATCTGGACTAGCTAAAACACATACACCCATAACGATTTCCCCTCATCCATATACGGTAAGTACAGTCAAATGCTTTCTCAGTAGAATGTTAGCCATACAGTGAGGCTGCAAAGCAGTGGTCTGCAAATATCAAAATCAGCCTGGTAACTTTTTGCAAACACAATTGCCAAAGCCTACCAAACCAGAATCTCCAGGGAGAAACCCTAGGTGTGTGTGTGTGTGTGTGTGTGTGTGTGTGTGTGTGTGTGTGATTTTGATAGTCAACTACTGCAACTGGCAGATCATTTTTTAAAACCTTGGAATTTATTTATTTTTTATATATTTTTATTGATTTCAGAGAGAAAGGGAGAGGGAGAGAGAGATAGAAACATCAATGATGACAGAGATCATTGAATGGCTGCCTCCTGCATGCCCCCTACAGGGTATTGAGCCCACAACCCAGGCATGTGCCCTTGACTGGAATCGAACCTGGGACCCTTCAGTCCACAGGCCGATGCTCTATCCACTGAGCCAAACCAACTAAGGTGGGGGGATCATTTTTAAAGAAAAATGAGTGTCTCTCAATGGGTAACCTGTAGATCATTTTCATGTGAATTATCTAAGATGTTTGTTGAAAATCTCTGGTAATATAGTAAAGAATCTGCATTTTAATAAACATCAGTTTCATCTATAAAATAGCTTATGTATGCTGACAGCGAGATCATCATGTGGACAAAACTTTAAATCTATGAAACAATATAGTAAAGAGAAAAAAATTATGATTATAACATAGATTTATTTCATTATTATTACATAATTTCATCATTTTATTTAATTCCCATAACAAACTTGTTAACACAGTAACAAAAATGCCTGATAACGTAGTCACTTTTACCCTCATTTTGAAATAAAGTAATTAGAGAATTTGGATAACTTGCTCAAAACCACAAGATTCACAAGCAAATGCACTGGAACAAAAAGCTAATGCCACATAGCCAAGAAACAACCTACTGTATATTGACAGAATGTGTACTTAAGATCAGTACACCTTCCAAATAAACTTTACTAAGATCTTATCTGACAAAGCATATTAGAACCCTGAGTTCCTGTTGGTTTGTTTTATTAGCTACTGCACAAATATTGATATCATTATAACAACCCCATATTAAACAAGATAAAATAACTAAGCAACCGTATTTCAGGGACTTCCTGGAATCATAAAACCATCTAAGGGAGTCATCACTTCTAGTCAACAACTTTCAAACACAAATATTAATTATAATTAAGAAGCCCAGATCTGTCTAAGCTCTTACTCACCTTGTGAGGAACTACCCAATTGCAGATGTTAGTTACTTAACTCTGCTTCCTTAATCTGTCTGTACGTCATGGACCCTAGACTCCATGCTCTTCACCTCAATGTTCTGTCTATGCCTAGTGCTAGAAGAGAATACATTCTACCTGAAATGTGTTTCAAGGAATAAAATATAAAAATGCTATTACTGCAGATATGTTGCTATTTCAGTTAGTTAGTTAGTTGCAATTCTTGTGTTAATTTCAATAACAAAAGGGCACAAGAGTAAAAACCTGATAGTTCATTTATATTGCATATCAAGCTAACTAAACGGGACATGGAGGATAAATCATAAAAAAAATCTTTTTACCAGATATACTCTTAGAACAAACCTATCTTTTTCCCTTCATTGTTTCTCCTCAACTCAGCTAATAAAATGCCTCTTTGTGGAAAGAGCTTTGCCTTGATCTCTTGCTAAGTTGAAATAGAAAGGGTCTCCCAGATTTCCCATTACTGAGTTGACAATATTGGGACTTAGCATAGTAATAGGTAATTCACAAATATGATGAAACTGAATGGACCCTTAGTTATGAGACCAAGCACTAATTTTTAAAAAATTCGCTGAAAGTGTTAATGGAAAATACAAAGCTGCCCAAAGCCATCTAACTTTTAGCAGAATACAAATGTTTTCCTTTGCTGTGTTCACACCCTGTCCTTTTCCTCCTTCTCCCCACTGATGTTACAGGCTTTCTGAAATATGTAGACACAAAGATATTTTCACAAAGAGAAAGAAAATGACATCAAGAAGAGAATGTGCCAAAAAAATAAATCAATCCTTCACTAGCTGAAGAGAGATATGGGAAGGTTTTCTGATTCAGCTTTGATTTCTTTGTTTTGCTTTTGAATGATTGATTTTTGTATGTTTTATCCTCAAGAAAAAAATTGCACATCAATTTAAGATTGTATAGTTATATCCTGTTGAGTGTTTTACAAAGCAGCTATTTCTTGCACAAAAATCAGTATTTACTAGTAATTTCCCAATAAAGAAGAAAAGGACACTTTTAAATCATTGATTAAAACAAATTATTTAAAAGACAGTTTAGGAAGAAATACAGAGAAACTTTCTTTCCTGCAAATAAAAACATATATTTATGAAGAATCAGAAAAGGTAAAAAGTCTAATTAGATTATACAATTTTAATAATTTTGTCTGGTTTTGTTGTTGTGATTGTTGTTTTTATTGAATTATAACAGGTAAAAACCATGAGTTGCCTGACTTTCTTGGGACAAGCAGAATCCCTGATTCTACACTAAAATCCTATCTAATAAAGAGGGAATATGCTAATTACCTTCACACCATCACAAAGATGGTGGGGCCCACAGCCAATAAGGAGAGAATATGCTAATTGACTGTCATGCCCTCAAAGATGGTGGTACCCACAGCCACAATATGGTAGCACCAAGTCCCCTCAGCCCCACTGGGATGGCAGATGTGAGGCAAGGCCAGACCCACCCCCAGGTGGGCCTGGCAACTCTGCACACATGCCTCCAGAATCTCCTACCTGCCCGGGGTCTGCCTGAAGCGCAGGCAAGCCTCAGAGGACAGCTGCCCAGCCGCCCAGGGCTGGCCCAAAGCACAGACAAGCCTTGTATGGTGGCTGCCCAACTGCCCAGGGCTGTTTGAGGCTCCGATAACCAAGGCTTATGCTACCGGCAGTGGCAGCAGCAGAGGTGTGATGTGGGCATCACCTTCCCCTGATCACCAGGTCACCTCCCGCCCCTGAGAGCTCCCAGACTGTGAGAGGGGCAGGCCAGGCTGAGGGACATTCCCTCTGATACATAAATTTTCACACACCAGGTCTCTAGTTTTCTAATAAAAGTCAAAAGAGCTTCATCTCAAGTAACAGGTCTTAGTATCTGGGATTACCAACTACAAAATGCAGTGGATAATTACTTCATCAATCCTTGTAGGGATTAAGGGTAAATTGAGAAAGTCATTCCCTAAAAATGACTGACCATTACAGCAAACATCTGTAGGTATAGAAAAATGACTCTAAGGAAATACTGGGCTCAATAGATATTTTGTCTACTGAAAATAAAATTTTGTAATTCTGTACTATATAAAAAAAGAAAATACTTGACATGACTTCACATTAGGGAGGCTGTAGAAACACATCATACTTTTGGAATTCGACTATAGAGAATTTCTGCATTTGTTGCATCTTCCTTCAGTGCCCTGAGGCATTTTGCCAATATTCCCAGCACCCACATCCATCCCCTGGAAAAAAATATTCAATCATCTTGCTCCTAGAAACCAAAATAATCTGACCATATATAATTCTTGTTCACAGTGCTAAGCTCTGTGTCTCAGAGCTTAGCACTTGGACACAAGGCTGAAAAATACTAGGAGTATGAACCATCAGTAAATGTCCACATTAGCCACTCAGGGAAATAGGATACTTCCCAAATTCTCTCCCCCACAGTTCTACTGCCCTCGTTTAGCCTGCCATTCATTCTTCCTGGACTACTGAACAACATCCTAAAAGGATTTTCTTGCACTCATTCTTGCTTCCTATAAATCCTTCTTTACACAGACTGCAGGTGGAATTATTGCAAAGTAAATTTACTCATGATCATTCTATGATCAATCCTCCACAGACTCCCCATCACAGGATCAATCCCAAACTCCTTCACAGGGTGCATGGTACCAGGAGTTTCTCCCTCCCCATCTACCTCTCTTCATCTTCACCTCTGCGCGACCTGCACTAATGCTAGAGTTCTGCAGGCATACCCAGTCAATGGCACCCGTGTGCTTGTTTATATTGCCTCTGTGGCTGAAGTTCTTCACCCTTATCTCCCTTCTTATCTCCTGGCTAACATCTATTCATCCATTCAGGGTTAACTTGGGCATCTCTTTCCCAGAAACCTTCTCTGCCCCCACAGGCTTAGTAGATACCCTCCTCTGGGTTGTAAAATACTCTGGTGTATCTCTATTGTTAAAGTTATCACATAGATTATAAGTTTCTGATTATTGCCTGCACCTTCTGGCCCCACTTCACATAAGATTTTGTTAAACCTTTTGAGGGCATGGACCCACGACTCATTTGCCTTGCACAGTGTTTTGCACATGGTGGGAGGAATGCAATAAATATCTACTTGAGTTTCAAGGTGCTTTTCAAACTCAGAGCTGCTGGAATGCACACTCTATCATCTTGGGAGAATTTAAAATCAAAAGCAGATATTTTTTAACCTTATTCCTACCCAGCTTCCCATATGGTTTTTGATGTTCCTCTCACTCTGTTTCCCTTCAATTTAGTTCAATGTGTTCAGGCCAAATATAAGGAACTGAAAAGAGGAAGAGAAAACTTAATGAAAAATATCACATGGGAAGTAGTAAAAATAAAAATTTATAAACTTCAAAGTTTATGTGATTTAATGTAAATATGCGCCCTTAAGAAAAGAAAACATATTTTATAGTCCTAATTTTTTCCACACTTGCATACAACTCTTATTAAAACTCTAGTAGAGACAACCAAGAGGAATCTAGTTTAAAGTTAGTTAAGTAAAACTAAACATTGCTATTTGTGTCTTTAAAAAAAAATCCCTACAATTGTGGTACCTAGTCTATGATTAAATTAATTTTGCTTTTATAAATTTCCTCCTAACTCTGTTCAGAGAAATAGAACCAAAAAAACAAAAAATAGAAAAATATATTTTCCCTCTCCACTTCTTTGTTCTTATATTATATCCAAATAAACTTATGCAATGGACTTTGAAAATAATATTCCATACATAATTTTGATTAACCACATACATAGAAATTTAGATTTAGATATGATAAACCCAAATATGCTAAAGATGAAAAGACAGAGCGTCTACTCAGCTTTTAAATGATCAGTCACTAAAAATTTTACTGACAAAAAAAGTAATTTATGAAAAAGTTCTTCTTCAGTGGCATGCCCCTAATAACAAAAAAATGACATTTTGGGCACACATCTCCTGTATATGAATATTCATTTTTATGTAAGTATTACTATACTAATAGACTAATATAATCAATGTTGCATTATCATTGTCATATATGTTAAATACAATGACAGAAACTTAAAATGCAATAAATATACATGCTCTAATATATTCTTTCTGAACTTTAACACAGAATGCAGAATTTGAAAGATGCTGCTATTTCAAAAGGACTAATTCTCTCTCCATTATCTTGGAACTACAATTAAATCTAGAGGAAACCTGGTTTCTCTATATGACAGCTACAAGACAGCAAGGAAGCCAAAGGTCTCACCAAAGGGTGGTGTGTGCCTTGCAAGGCGTGGGTGGATCAGTAGAAATTCATTGCATCAGAAACACATGCACACTTGGAGTTGTGAATTAACAGAGATCTTGAAAATCATCTAGTCCAGTGATTTTCATTATATATATATATATATATATATATATATATATATATATATATATATATTAGAGGCTTGATGCACGAAATTTGTGCAAGGGGTTCAGCCCCTGCTGCTGCAGCGACTGTCTCTACCTCGCCTCCCACCTGCTGCGGCAGCCATCTTGGCCCTGGCAGCCTGGCTTCTTATGGAAGGTCATCTGAAAGGATGTCCAGTCTAATTAGCATATTATGCTTTTATTATTATAGATATTTTATCTGAGGAGTTTTTTTAAATGACTCTTTAGCAGATGGCCAGTATCCAAGTGAACTAATAATGTAACAACACTTTTAATTTAGCTACAAATTCTCCCTTTTCAACATACGAAATCTGAACTGGTTTGTACTTCTGATTCAGAGAAAGGTGGCCATCTCCAACAGAGAAAGTGGTAATGGCTCTTCTTCCTATTTTTTTGTCGTAAAATAAAATGTATTCCGTATATAATTTACAGATAAACATTTTATTTAAATTGTGTTTATTATGTAGACATTTTCTTAACACTTAAATTTGTACAATTAAGACCATTTAAGGGGAAGGTTTTAGAGAAATGGAAATTTAAATAACCCACGGAACATCTTGTGTTCTTCTACAGCAGCTTCAATTTACTGCCAACATTTCATGTGTTTACCTCATGAATGAGGTAAAACAACCATTATTAAATAAGAGACTTTAAAAAGAAGCAGCAGCAAAGAGTTTGGAACTCTTGCCAGATGCATTCAACTGTATCACTAATCCTGGAAGGTCTCCAGCATCCTGAACACTCAGGTAACATCGCCGTACCATGCCCTCCAACAGTCCTTGTTCCCCCTGGCCTCACCCACCCATGTTTTAGGACAAAGGCAGACCAAAGATGTCTGTCTTTCATCCCGCTGTCCACTACCAATTGATGAAGCCTACCATATTTGCTTTTTCTTAAGATTATTTTCTCTATAGCTGTAGCCTACAGAATGTATATTAGAGCCATTCTACAAACATCAGGGAAAATTCTAGTATTCTTTACTATTACATACTCATTGAAACCAGTCATAGTAATTCATTTGTATGAGAAATTGATATTCCCCTCCTTTCCTTTGAAGAAAAGTCTGTTAGTACTAGTAATTGCCTTTTCCTCTTCACAGAGCGATTGCATTACCCATGATCTGTACGCTGCTTTGGAGATAATTTTTGTCCTTGTTTTGAGTGTTATACATGAGTTTCTTAATCACTCTTTTTTAAGTTATTAATACTGACTTAAATTTTAGAATTCTACAACCCCTCTTTTTTTTTTTAACATAATGACAAGACATCACTATCCATTCCTCCAAGTAAATTGGGGTGGGAAGTTCTGCTCTAAAATGATACTCCCTTGCCCTGACCAGTTTGGCTCAGTGGATAGAGCGTCGGCCTACAGACTCAAGGGTCCCAGGTTCGATTCTGGTCAAGAGCATGTACCTTGGTTATGGGCACATCCCCAGTAGGGGGTGTACAGGAAGCAACTGATCGATGTTTCTAACTCTCTTTCCCTCTCCCTTCCTCTCTGTAAAAAATCAATAAAATATCTTTTAAAAAATAAAAATAAAATGACCTCTCCTTTATAAATGTTTGTAACATACCTTACCAGAGGCTACAGTATACCACCAAACTAGCTTGAGAAAGAAAAAAACCAAAAAGCTTTTTTAAAGTTAGTATAAGGGAAGAGTGTCTGTGCGTCAGGGGTGGGAAAAGGGGGTGTGATGTTTCTTGGTACTTAGTACTCAACATGCAAAATTGTCATGCTTCACCTATCTGTCCTGCCCACCTCCTCAGGGTGGCTTGTGTGGTTTTAAAATTCCTGGCATTCAACATATAATTTGAAAGCCACTCTCATCACTCAGGAAAGCCCCTTTCTCTACCCTCTTACTATCCTATCTAATAAAAGAGTAATATGCAGATTGACCTTCACTCCAACACACAAGAGGGCTGCCCCATGTGGTCAAAAATGGCTTCCCCCATGTGGACACAAGATGGCCACCACAAGATGGCCATCAGGGAGGGCAGTTGTGGGCAATCACGCCAGGATGGGATGGCAGTTAGGGGTGACCAGGCCAGCAGGAGGAGGGCAGTTAAGGGGTGACTAGGCCAGCAGGGGAAGACAATTAGGTGCAATCAGGCCAGCAGGAGAGCGTTTAGGCATCAATCAGGCTGGCAGGGGAGTGGTTGGCAGCCAGTAGCCTTGGGATCAGGCCTAAATGGGCAATTGGACATCCCTCAAGGGCTACCAGATTGGAGGTAGTGCAAGCTGGGCTGAGGGAATATACACTCCCCACCGCCCGCGTGCACAAATTTCATGCCCCGGGCCTCTAGTGTTTCATATAAAAACCATAGCACCAAGCACCAAATGAACATTTATTATAAACTACTCATTGCTTGTTTGTTTGCAAGGCTTCAATAAAGGAAGTAACTTTAAAATTTTCCCCACACTATTAAACTTGTTAGCCTATATTCCTTTCTTGGTTATATCATAATCTTCAAACACCAGAAAATCAGTCATACGCCTCAGATATGTTCCATGTGACTCACAACAGTTTAATAGGTATATCTGGGGCTAAAGAGAAAATTGTTAGGCATCACAGTTAACAAAGGAATTTTAATGTTAATTATAAAATAGAATTAGGTTTCAAGTACTAACCCTCACGCTGGTATATTCCTACTAGCAGATTTAGATTTGGTGTTCAAACATTTATGCTCACAAAAGAAAGCCAATGAGAACTGCTATACAATAAAGTGACTATACCAACTTGTGTGTGTATGCGGAGGTGTTAGGGGGAGCAAACAATTTGCTGGGTGCTCCTGATTTTCCAGATGTCTTATTCTCTCAGTGAATCCTTACAAAAGTCCTAAGAAGTAAACAGTAATACCATACGATAGGATGCCTGAGGAAGCCTGAGGTTTTCATAGAGCAAATGCCCAGCAATGTCAAGACTGGAACCCAGGTCTGCCTGACACAAAGTCATACTGACTCAGTAATGGTAGTGGTGCTCGATCAACCCCTAAGAGCAGCAAAGAGCAGACAAGAGGGAAAGCAGAGTTGATGATTCTAATTTAGAGGTCACCTTGGACATGACACATTTTTTTTCTAAGTGGTTTTTTTACAAGACTTCCAATTAGCATTATATATTAAAACCAGATGTTCCATCCCCACCCACCTTCATAAGACTAGAAACCTGTTCAATCTCAGGATTTTCTGAAAAGTACAGACAAGCCATTAAAGGCTGGTAGTTCAGGACTAGCATCAAATTGTGCTGTCATCTTGCGTATTTTCCAGAAAGTTGTCTGACATACTCCTAGAGCAGGGTCAGCAAACTCATTAGTCAACAGAGCCAAATATCAACAGTACAACAATTGAAATTTCTTTTGAGAGCCAAATCTTTTAAACTTAAACTACTTCTAATGCCACTTCTTCAAAATAGACTCGCCCAGGATGTGGTAATTTGTGGAAGAGCCACACTCAAGGAGCCAAAGAATTGCATGTAGCTTGCGAGCCGCAGTTTGCGGACCACTGTCTTAGAAGAGCAGAGGTGGCAGTAGGGAAGAGTACAAAGATAACTTAGATCCCCAATTTTTAAAATTGTTTTCAAAATAAAGATTATTACAGTGTGGTGCCCTCTAGATTAGGACAAGATGCTCTTAGATAACGGACATAATGACCTTTTCACAAAACATTAAACTCTTTGGACTTCAATTTCCGTACCTTCACAGATGGCCTGTAGGAGCTTTAAGGGCTTTTGCAATGTTAACTTTCTTGAGTCTGGTTAAGAGGCAGTGTCAACAGTGACAACACTGGGTAAAGGAAGTCAGACAGAGGTTCTAACACTAAAGATCGCGTGATGCTGTGCACGTGAGCTTTGGGCCCAGATTGGTGCTGGAGCATAACAGCTATAACTTGGGCAATTTCAGCCCAACTTCCCTCATTTATAAAGTGGAAATAAAACTTCAGCCTCACAGTGTTATAAAGATTAAAATGAGACAATGCCTGAAAAGCACTTAGTATAATGCCTCACACGGTGCTTAATAAGCAATAATCATTATGAGGCTGTGCTTTGCACTGAAGGAGAAACTGCACTGTAGAAGAGTAAATGTCTAGCATGGGATCACAGGCCATTTCGCTATTGGGGAGTAGGGAGTCCCAACTGAGCTTCATCTGAAACCAGACTGCCTCTCAGTAATGTTACTCACACAGGACCAGAAGAGGTCTGAGATTCTCAAACGCTCTGTAATGTCTTTTCTGTTCATTAATAGAACTGACTTTACAGCCAACTTTTTCCACTTTTCCTGACCTCCATTTCCTTTTCAAACTAACTCTGAAATTCCTGTGTGTTTTGACTCTGCTGTTTCTTGGACTGAAGGCTCTTGAATCTACTTTGCCCTGACATTCTGTCACTGCTATTTCTTTCTCCTGTAGTCTAAAGCAAGCAGACACGAGAAAGGTATTGGAGGGATCTTATTTCGGGGCCTATTTCTTTACTAACTAACATACTGGATATATATATATATATATATATATATATATATATATATATATATATGCCTCTGTAAAATAAGATACAGACTGTAAGTTTCAGATTTTGAATCACATACAGAAAAAATCTGAAATAGCGGTTAGAGATCAATGCATTTTAAAGGGCCTGTCGAAGAGAGAGTCTTGGGCACTCTCTGTAAGCACACTCTCTGGGAGCAAACTGAGTTACGATTTCATACTGAGTGCATCAACCGAGAGGCTCAGGCAGAAATACTCATGCCTGGTTTTCCTGTTTGTCTTCATTGGGGATGCAGCCCCACCTCGTTTCTTTGTGTTGTTGTTGTCATCATAGTCATTTTGAGGATTTTTTAAAAATCGGGGTAAATGGGTCAACTAAAAAAAAGGGGGGGGAGTTTGATTTTCTAATCCATGCCCACTTAGAGCCGAAGAGGCAATTATAGCAGCCACTGCTTTAGGAGGTGCAGACCGCACACTTCACAACTGCCATCCACATCGTCCGCCAAGGGACACTCACTCATAGCGGAACTTCGACACTATTCACGTCACTCAAGTCTAAATTTAGAACGAAAGGAAGTCTTAACATACTTTTTACAAGGATGTCTTTTCCCCCAGAGTGTGGTTTACTAGGCACGCTAAGTTCTTTACACTAAATAGATCTGCTTTTTAGAGATGACTTCATTTATTTAGATGTGCTTTAAGTCAGGCTGGAAAGATTATGGGCACGACAAAAACTCCACAAAAAAACAGATTGAGTGCCAAAACGATCTTCTTTGAATTTGAGAATGACTCCACGTCTCACACGCCAGTGACTTTCAATCACTAGTTGAATTTGCACCTGCCATCACAGCAGCTTGTTCGTGTCAGGAGTTATCTGGCTCTGAGGAAAGTGGCAGCTGCGGGGGTGATTCACAGAAACCGGCTCTCCTCCCTCTCCTCCAAGCAGCTGCTGCTGAAGTCTGCTGCACACATCAATCACTTGCTGATGGCCGCAGCCGGTTCAGCCACATCATCTGCTCAGGGTGGCGGATTTTGCGGCTGCCGATATTTGGATTGCAGGATTGCCGCTGTCAGAGCAGACGGCACTAGCTGAAATAACCTCATCCTGTGGACCCGCTCATAGGAGGAAACCCGCACAATCGTGACAATACAACCACGAGTGGAAGAAGCAATGAAAGGAGCCTTCGTGCTTGAGGCAAAGAGCCTGATTTGCAGCAGAATGATTCCACTCACCTCCAGCTTCTCAACCTAAAGTAAATATTGACTCTCAATAACTTGGCATTTTCAAAAGCTCTTCCAATCTGCTGTTAAGCAGTTAAAATATGGAGGCTAAATATAGTTATTTACTGTTAAGGCTGACAAATTTCATAGGGTTGATTTCAGTTCATCCATCTGGACTAGGTATCCATTCTACAAATGCCATCCCTTCCAGTCTTATGTCATTAGTAAAGTTGGAAAAGAATGCCTTCTGATACTTAACAAAGCTCTGCCAAGAACAGAGCTATGGAGAACGTCACTAGAGATTTTCCTCTAGGCCAAAATTGGTCCATGAAAGAAAGAAAGATAGGTTTTTATAGGTATATTTTGGATCTGAAGACTGAATGTGGTTAAGATGGCAATACTCCCCAAACTGATATACAAATTCAAGCACAAGCCTCACCAAAATTCTCGATTGCTTTTCTGCAGAAATTGACAAGCTGATTCTAAAATTCAACTGAAATGTAAGAAACGTAAAATAACCAAAACAATCCTATATAATAAAAGGCTAATATGCAAATTGTCCCCTCCACCACAAGTTTGGGATTCAACCAGGGGGCAGATTGAACTGCCCGTGGCCCCTCCCCCTGGCCAGCCCTGGCCCTGACTGCCCCTGCTCATGCATGAATTCATGCACTGGGCTTCTAGTCTTAAATAATAACAAAAGTGGAGGGCTCATATGTTTTCTGAACACAGCAGTACCTAGTGGGTTCCATCATGCCTGAGGAAAGGCCCAGGAAACATGGTGGGTGTAACATGCTTGTATGCACATTCATTGATGTTGAGAACATGGGCAAGAGCAGAGAAGCCCATGTTGCCGTATGCATTGAAAAGGCAATATGATGTGGTGAAAAGAACACTGGGAGGGTCTCAGAAGACCTGGGCTCTCATTCTGCCTCTGCTCTCCATTGGCACCTCATTCAGACGAGGGCATATAGTACCTGTGAAATCAGAGGAGTGAGATGAAAGAGTTAAATGTGTTCTTCTCACAGGCCTAATCCAACGCCAGCATTCTGTAGCTGTGATCAGCTGGCTCTCTTATAAACTACACCATAGACACAGTCATGTCCTCTTTGCTTAATCTTCATGGCCAAGAGAGTTTATTATATGTGTAGAATGGTAATCACTGGAATCCTTAAAAGGCACGAACATTTTGGAATTAAATAAGACTAAGTGCTTAGTCTGCTCACTCATCCAGAAATTTGTTTGACATTTCCAACTCATTTGTCAGGGCAAATTAAAGTAGATGATTAATTTTCATATTCTTTAGAATATTTTAATATGTTGCTACACAGGATAAATGGTTTTCATTTTTTTCTTCTTTGTGCAGCTCTTTCTATTGTTGACTGTCATTCTCTGTGTATTTCTGTGTAAAAGGTTCTTGGTTTTTTGTTTTGTTTTTTATTTGTGTCTTCTCGAGATAGCATAAGCATAAATATCTTGGCTAATAGATTTGCCAGTTACTCTACTTTTGCATTATAAATTCCCCTCTTGCTACTTCATTAAATCAATATTAGTCACATACATAGACAACTTTACGGCAAAAAGGTTTGAGACTTGAGTTTACTAAATTAGATATTCAAATGTTAATTAAGAATGTCTTCCTTCAAAAAGTGAAATCCTTGCCCTAACTGGTTTGGCTCAGTGGATAGAACGTCAGCCTGCAAACTCAAGGGTCCCAGGTTCATTTCTGGTCAAGGGCATGAACCTTAGTTATGGGCTCATCCCCTGTAGGGAGTGTGCAGGAGGCAGCTGATTGATGTTACTATCTTATCAATGTTTCTAACTCTCTCTCCCTCTCCCTTCCTCTCTATAAAAAATCAATTAAATATATATTTTTTTAAAAAGTGAAATCCTTGCCATGAGCCTTAGTGATGGCAGAATAATTGTTAAAGCTTATCTGATGCTTGTGTGGGGAAATAAATCAAGTACCTAAAGATAACTCATGTAATATCCAAAGGGCTTTGCAGGATGATTTTGTACTTAGTTTGATTTATTAATAGATTCATCATTCCCAATGTTTCCCTGAGGGAAATAGCATGATATGGGCTCAATATTCTGACGCCAACAATTTTTAAAATATATACTAACTCTCTGACTAGAAATTTAAAAATATCCAGATGTATTTTATGTGTAAAGCCTCAATAATTTTGGTATTTGAATTAATAGAGTAAATAAAATTCTGAGAGGTAGAGATCTTCAAACATCAATAAAAAATATTTTAAAGTATTTAGAAGTACATCCATTTCCATGTAAATAATATGCAAATAAAACATCTTTATTCATTTGAAAAGTCCATCTGGTTTCTATTTGGTAAAGTCTAACTTTTATTTTTCATAAAAAATAGTTTTGATTAAAAAGCTCAAGCCTACTGTTTAATATTTTTATAAAATGTTAGTTCCATTTGACCATGATTCTGTTGTGCTTAATACTATATCTCCAGTATCTAGAAGAGTGCCAAGCGGATGGTAAGTAGGTGCTTAATAAAACTTCACCAAATGAATATTAAATAAATTAATAACTGCCATTGTTAATATAAACATCTAGCATTACAAAATGCCTCAAAGGAGCCAGGAACTCTATTTTGTTGTCTTTTGTCCTCAAAAAGCTCTATTGGGGAGGAACCAATATCATCCCCATTTATGAAACTAAATACATAGAGGCTAAATAAATACCCAAGGTTGCCCATTTAGAAAGTTGGGGATTTAACCCCAGTTCTCCCTGACTGCAGAGCCTGAGCTTCATCCTTGTTTTACAGGAACAATCATAGTATTAGTACTAGCAACAATATAGAAATAATAATAACATTCTCAAGATAGATATGGTTATCCTCATTTCATTGATGAGAGAAGCTAAAGCTGGGAGAGGTTGCCAAGCCACAAGCTGGTTACTGCTAGAATCAAGATTCAAATTCAGGTGTTGAGTCCAATTCAAACACACTAACCAATTATTACTGCTACTTCTTGTTTTCTGGAGATAAGGATTTTCTTAGAGCTTGGCAAACCAGAATTGATGCTTTCCTGAAACTGCTCCCCCAAAGCAGCCTTTTCGCACCTAGTCTTCCGACTGTGATTTCAATAGCACATCAAAGCCACAAAGACAGAGGGGCGTGTATCACCGGGACTGTTTCAACAGTGGTTCCTGGATAAGAAACCCCATTAATGGTTACCTGATTTATTTTCACTCCATCTCTTCATAGAACATAAACCCTCCCATTCGCCTTTAGTAATGTTTGTGCCTTATGGTTCTGATACTGCACTGTTCTTGTTTTATCACATCCAAAGTTGACCAAATCCATTCACGAAAATATCTTCTTAATTCCCACAACTTTTCTGAGATTACGTTATATCCTTTCTTTATTTTGTGATGAACTGTGAAGAGGCAAAGGCACAATCAGAATGAATACTGAAGCTTCCGTATTGAAGAGACTCCTGTTTCCTCCAGACACCTTGTCATCAGTGACCCCCTGGTTCAGATTAAAGGTAAGAAGATGTAGCAGCCAGCCATGGTCTTGAGTCAGGTCTGCTCTTGCCAAGAACATGAGGCCCTCCCCTGGCATCCTGTATAATAAAAACCTAATATGCTAAATGTCTAGTCATCTATTCAACCAATCAAAGCGTAATATGCTAATGATATGCTAAGGCCACTCAACTACTCACTATGATGTGCACTGACCACCAGGGGGCAGGCTCTCTGACCAGTGGGTTTGCTTGCTGCTGGGCTCTGGCCGATTGGGACTGAGATGGGCCAGACATGCTCTGAAGCCCTCCCGTGGTTTCTCCCCAGCTGGCCAACCTCTCATGTCCCTCCCCAACCCCGACCAGGCACCAATGGGATCCCTTAGCCTGGCCTGAGCCTTCCTGCAATCCAGGTTGGGCCCTCCTTCTGCCTCTGAGTGCATGAATTTTGTGCACTGAGCCTCTAGTTCATTTATAAAGAGTACTTCACACAGAAGGCCTCTAGCACTAAGGAACTCAACTTCATTAAACTTCCATAGTGATGTGCATATTACATCATGAGAACAATAACTGTAAGCTTATAAAAAGGTGAAATGAGTCTACAAATGAATGAAGGCAATTAGTGAAACATAAAAGTTGGGTGATTGGATTTATTATACCTCAAGGGAAAATATTTAAGTCATAATTTTAAAGCACTCAGCCAAGCCAATATATTTCCTATTCCATTTTAGAGTAATAGGTAGCCAAAAGTTATAAATATCATACATATCATTACTTTTCTGAATTTATAAATTGAATTTGACTCATCATTTAGTAAGGATCATTCAATTACCATAATTATATAGTAACTAATCCAACTCCCATATGTGCAGATATTATCAAGGCATAACAATAAATGACTTCACTCAAAACACTTTTGCACATATAATATCTAATATTATGTCTAATATCCTACTGAGTACTCCAGCATAGCACAAAACCATTGTATTCCAAAAACACTTAGAGACCTTTAGAAGATAAAAAGCACATAATATTTCTAAATATTCCCAATGAGTAAACTAAGTGTCCTGGCAGGTTTTTCTTTAAAATTTATCTGAAAGATTGGTAAATTTAATTTTAATACATATCCTAATCAACATTAGGTAAAGAGCTTAATCGAGAGATTTGGAACAATAGCAAAAACTGGAATCTGTGAGTGTTTTTCTAAGGTTAACATGTGCACCAGCACATATTGGACATTTGACAAAGCCCTTATCTTTAGTTATGTCCTTTAATTGCTCTAGCAAGAGCTGCATGGTTTCTGTATCTGTAATCCTGTAGTGAGAGGGCTTTTATTGGTTGCATAAATACTTTAAGATGTGGTTGAGAGCCAATGTTTAAATTTAATTACTCCTTAATCTTTCAAAGCTTAGAAGCACACAGCTGAAGAGAGCTCAATAAATATCAATACAGTTTGCTGGAAACACCAATGTAAGAAAGATCCCACGCAGTCCTTGCTTAACTAGGATGGAAAAGGAAGCAGACTGCAGATACCCCCAAAGCAAGAGACAATCCAAATACTTTCTGTAATCATTCTCTCATAAATTCCCCTCATTATTCATTCTACACATTACCTGAAAACTAAAGCTAAATTAGCTCCAAAATATCATCTTTACATCCATCATTGGTATCAATAAAAAGTTAACCATTGACATGAACATAAATCATGATACTAAATTAAGAAGAATAGGTTCATTTTGGGTGTAAACCATCACCAACATCTATTGCAAGTCAACTGAATAAGCACTCCAGAAAACAAAATGAAGAAAAAAAACACACCAAAACAAACACATGCATTTCTGAACATTTGGGTGACCTTTTTGAGAGCTCCAAAGAAATAAGTAGCCAAGAGCAGCAATGTTAGACATAAGTTGGATAAAGGGAAAAGTCAAGATCAACCAATTGAAAGCTTTCTTGTCATTTATTTATTTATTTAACAAATCTGTGCTGAAGATTTGTAAATTTAATTTTAATACATACCTAATCAACATTAGGTAAAGAGCTTAATCTAGAGATTTGGGACAATAGCAGAGAACGAGAATCTGTGAGTGTTTTTCTAAGGTTAACATGTGCACCAGCACATATTGGACATTTGACAAAGCCCTTATCTTTAGTTATGTCCTGGAAGCTAGTGTGTGTGTAGGGCGGTTGGGGTGATAATGTGATAAACAAAAAAGACAGGAACCTAAAGACTAAGGGAGATTATAGAACATACATAAGTGATCAAATACATATTTTACAGTTTTCATGAAGGCTATTAAGGGGATAAATCGGTTGCTAGAGAATAATGAGAACTCAAGAACAATCTAAATTAGGGGAAGAGATCAGAGACAGCCTCTCTGAAGAGGTGAACCCAGTGACGCTTCACATGGCAAATATATTGTGTGCCTTGGGGCCAACATGTGGATCGCCAGTGACCTTGTGCTCATTGATAAATGATTTGTTTTTACCCACATGCCATTTCTACCTCTACATTCTCAGTATCACATCTTCCAATGTTGGGATGCTCTTGATACCCTTCTCTTCCACCAGCAAGAGTCCCAACTTCTCCATCAACCTCCTCGCTCCCTCGTTCCTCCAGGCTGGGCTTCTGGTTAACGAGCTGCATGTCTAAAGCTTTAACTTGATGGTCCTGCTGCATTACGTGGCCAGGGTCAAAGGAGTGAGACCAGCTGACACACGCAGGAACAAATCTCAGCACTGATAAACCAGTTTGTCTAAGAAGCTTTTTGTGATGTTACAGGAACAATTTCTTACCACAAGAGGTAGGCAAATTTATTTTTCTCAAATTCAAGTACTATATTTAAAATCTATTTAAGTACACAAATTTCATTGAATTCCCTATGAAATGATACTTGCCAATTACTCAAAAATACACTTAAAGTCTTAGTATTTGGTTTACTGAAAATAAAAATGAGATTTATGCTATTGTTGCTATTTTTTAAAAGATCATTTCAAGTTTGATTACATGATTTTTGCAACACAATATTATTTTATGCCTCAGACTTACTCGATCTATTATCTTTAATGGCAATAAGCCTTACACTGGTCAGATTCTGCTGGCACAGACAATAGCTCAATAACCAATTGTTTTTAGGTATAAACATTTTCAGGTGCTAAACCAGAAATTCCTAGTTAAAAAGAAAAAAAACAACAACAATTCCTAAGAATATTACAAACCCAGGCAAACAAAAAACTCAAAATGCCATATAAGATAAATTACTATCAAGGGAAGACAAAAAATACAAAAATATAATACTACTAATAGCCCGGTGCATGAAATTCAGGCACATTAAAAGGGAATTAGAGGAAATATTTTAATATTGCTATTTTCTCTTTGTCTATAATAGAAGTGTCAGAGATGAAAGAAAATTAATAAAATGTATATGAAAATCTCCATTCCTGTCACAGTCTGGGGCATGCTGCAGGACCCAGAGTCAAGTCTCTGCCCACCCGTGTTCACCTTGAAATCGCGCAAGACCCAGACTCGGCCAGCCCCACCCCCTTGAAGCCCCGCAGGGCAGGGGACATAACCTCAGGTTGCCACGCTTGGCACTGGGTGGGGAGTGCAGCCTCAGGTCCCCCATCAAGTCCTATTGGCAGGGAGCATGGCCTCAGGTCCCCCAGCACAGCCTTAGGTCCCCTGGCCAGGCGCCAGGTCAGGGGGTGCAGCCTCAGGTCCTCTGGCCCAGCCTCATGTCCCTTGGCCCTGGCACCAGGGCAGGGGGTGCACAGGCTTAGGACCTCCAGCTTGGCCTCAGGTCCCCCAGTGCTGAGGTGGGGGATGTAGCCTCAGGTGTTTCATCAAACCCCTCTGGGCAGAGGGGTGCAGCCTCAGGTCCCCTGGCCCAGTGTAGGAGCAAAGGGCACAGTCTTAGGTCCCCTGGCCTGGCCTCAAGTCCACCATCCTAACGCCAGATGACCTGGTGCCGCTGCAATGCCACCAACACCAACGCCCGCACCCTAGCAATGCCGCCACCCACACCTAGGCCCTGCCTTCCACCCCACGCATGCCTCAGCCCTGCCCCTCGGCCCTGCCCCTGCTCCTGATTGGCTGTTAGCATAGCGAAGGTATGGTCAAATTTGCATGTTTCTCTTTCATTATATAGGAGGATTGTCAGTGAGCTCAAATTTTGCAATTTCAAGCACCTTCTTTAGTTTCTAAGTTTCAAAGCCTTATAGCTGGATAAAAACATAAATATTTCTCAATGTTTTATAAATAGAAGAGTAAAACCTAAAATGACTATTTTCCTATGAATTTCCTTATATCGGTTATCCAATTTTTAAAAATTAAGTTACTTTAGTTAGCACTATAAGTGGTAAGTTTATGCTTTCAAACAATCCACGTTACCCCATTCCCCCATAATATTCATGACAATTAGCATCTATTTCTATATTTATTATATGTCTTCTCTAGTAGACTATTAACTCCCATTACAGCAAGTGCCATTTCCATTTTTGTCCCATATCCTCAGATCTTTGGGATTAGGGCTTGGGAAAGCCTGGGAGAGGCAATAGAAGGAATTTGGCCACAGGCACCAAGATTATTGGGTCTAAAATAAGACAGAGCAGATCACAAATGGAAGCAGGGAAAGGCACCTAGTGAAAGAGGGAGGTGCTGGTTGTCACAAGATTAGCTATTGGATTGCTCAGTTTGATGTGTCAGCTCAGCTAGGCTCTAGTCCCCTGGTTATTCAAACACTAATCTAGATGGTGCTGTAAAAAACATTTTACAGATGTGATTATCATCTATAATTAATTGGTTTAAATAGGGAGATTATCCTCAATAATCTGGGTGGGCCTAACCCAATCAGTTGAAAGAAAGGAGCATTGGTTTCCTTGAGGAAGAAGAAATCCCACCTATCAACTGTGGCTTCAACTCCTGCCAGAATTTTTCCATCCTGCCAACCTTGTCCTATGGATTTTGGGCTTGCCTAAACAGCCTCCATAATCACACAAACCATAAGCATATCATCTCTTCCTTGGTCTGTTCCTCCTAGCCATTCTATAGAGAAGAACTAAAACAATGAGCTCAGGGCTTGACATTCTAGGCTCAAGCTCCATATATAAATGATTGAAAACTTTTATGTCCAACTAGAAAGAAGCCTGTATTTCCTGTAGCTGCAGGATTGAGATTTCAAACCCCCAAACTTGTCCTCTAAATTGTTGAATGACAACACAAACTGAATTCCCAAACTTGCCGAACAGCTTTTGTTAAAGTGAAGGCAATGAGTGGGAAAGAATTGGATCTGAAAACTGGAGTAGAGACATCTGGAAAAATCCCAAAGAAGCTGAAGATTTCAAACCCCTAAATTCTGCTGAGTCATCTTTGCCAGTAAAAGGCACCTTTTCACTTCTGTCTGAGGAGGTTAACCCTTGCTTTGCCTGGAGAACTTATACTAGCCTCTCCCTAACTTGAAAGACAATTCTGAGTCTCCTTGGGACCTAACAGTGCCACCCCTCTTTGCTTTTAGAATGACAGCTAGACTCTGTCTGGTAGATCCTGAAGGGTGAGATGCATAGACCAAGAGGAAGTGTGCTAAATGCCAGAAGACCTGCATAGTTTTTCCAGTTTCTACAGACAGAAACCTATCTGGGGAATAAGTGTGTACATGGATATTAAGGGTGTTGGATCGCTGTGGAAGTCAAAATGCCAAAACTGAGCAGTTTGGTTTACTATAAAATAGATGCTAAAGTGGCTTTATCATGTTAGACCTGTTTACCTCCCTCTAGAGTATCCTGAAAGAAATGAATTTGTGAAGAGAGCCCCAGCATCCTTAAGGAGCTCTGTGGTCACACTTCTCTACAGATTAGAAATTACAGTAAAAATCACTGCTCTTGAACTTGGATTTCTGACTGCAATAGGGATAATTGGATGGCAGGGGCCAAGCTGCAGCCCTTAATTACCAAAGACAAGGTGGATGCGGTTACTCTAATGGACAGCAGAGTCAAAGCAATAATCAGAATAGTCTGACTTGCAGAGAGACCAAGGGTATGGCTACTTGATTAAGGCGTCACTAGAAAATAATCAGATGGGTAATTTAAAAAGATTCTTACTTGATCTGTATAAGCATATGAGTTTCAGAACAACTGAACAAATGCCTACTTTGAATGATCAAAACAGAGTCACAACCTCTCAGTCAATTCATAGTCCTGACCTACTTTATAGACCCAGAGCCCTTGAAGGAAGGGAAAGCTGGCTCACTTTGAAAACCTGCTATCCCATCAAAAATTCACATTGTTGACCTTTCTCCTAGCCTTCTCCAAAAGGGCCTGAAACAACTATTTACTAAGGTAATACGGATTGGGGAAAGGAAAATGATCAAAGTGGCCCAAATGCCTATGGCCTCTTCTCCTACCACATTGCCTTCTATCAGCCCATACCTATTGCCTCCTGGGAGTTCCCTAAAACTAGTTGACCGAGGAAGAGACACCTTGAGCCTGGTTCTGTACAACGTGTGGGCACCACCTGAAAGTAGACAGTTGTTGCATTCCAGCCCCTTTGTCATACATCCTGATGGACAATGGTGAAGGGAAATCCTCCCAGGGAGAACTTTGAACAATGATTCTAGGTGTTCATTTGATTGGAGAAATGGCCAGAGGTACTAACTTACAGGCTGTGGCCAATGACATGATTGGATAGTCAGTAATTTGGAAAGAAAATAATTGGAAATTTGGTGAAAATAAAATTTGTGGACAAGGTATATGAATAGACCACTTTTAAAAAAAATTATTGTCAGAAGTTTTACATATGTTTTTCCCCCTTGATTGACCCCCCTCCTTCAGCCATTCTCATCCCAGGCAAGCCCCCATCGCCCATGTCAGTGTCCATTGGTTATGCTAATATGCATGCATACAAGTCCTTTCGTTGCTCTCTAACCCCCCACTTCCCCTGCCATTTGTCTCTGGATCTAATTTTGTTCATCACTTTATGTTGATCATTATATCCCACTTATGAATGAGATCATGTGATATTTATCTTTCTCTGACTGGCTTATTTCACTTAGCATAATGCTCTCCAGTTCCATCCATGCTGTTGCAAATCGTAAAAGTTCCTTCTTTTTTATAGCAGCGTAGATGTGAATAGATCACTCTCAATGTGAAAAGAATATAAACATATAAGTGTCCTATGTGGATGCTCACCAAACGGTCACCTCAGCACAGGAGGATTTTAATAATTAAATGGATAGGACGACCTATTTTGTGCATACTGTGCCTTTTCCCAGACACTGCTATCATTGCCCAACGGGCATATGAATCATAGTCATCAAGGCTGAGATGAAGATTATACGTGGGCTCAGTAATGCTGAATTGCTCTCCTCAAGGTGGACCTCGCCACAGCCACCACTGAGTGTACAATCTGCTGGCAGCAGATACAACAGTGAGATTCCAATATGGCACAAAGATAATCAGCCAGCTATCTGGTGGCAGATTGATTCTCCTGGACTGCTTCCATCTTGGAAAGGGAGACGATCTATTTGAACTGCAACAGACACTCTGGATATCTATTTTCTTTACTGCTGCCAAAACTACTATCCATACATTTACAGAATGCCTTATTCATCATCATGGTATTCCACACAGCACTGCCTCTGATCAAAGGGCTCACTTCACACCAAATCAAGTCAGTGCCCGTTTACTGGGATTACCACGTTCTCCAACTTCCTCCAAAATGGGCCTCTGAATATCAGGCCCCAGCCCCAGCCCCAGCCCTGGACTTCCACTATCTGTGATCAGACTCTCTGTTTATCTGCCTGGATATCTAGTGCCTGCTTCCAGACTCTGTGTCACCAGGGCCAGCCCACAAGCTGGGACACCATCTGTTACACCTTGCTGGCTTTCCTGGATTCCTACCCCCTGCCTGTCAGGACCGACTCCTCCTGTTGCCGTCATCATTCTCTTTAAATAATAAGCCCACTATCTTGGCTGGACTTTCTCCCATCAGCTGAAATGAGTTCCAGTTCCAATGGTCTCTTTCACGCTGGTGGGCATGTCCTGTCTTTGAAAAACAAACGAAGCCATCCATCTACCACCAGTTTCTTATTCTGAAGTAAGACTGCTGTATGTCCTACAAAATATTTCAACTTCACAGGTATCAAGCTTAACTAAAAGAGACTGTGGATTGTTTCACAGAGAGTTATGGGTGTGTGACAAGACAAAAATACAAGTCGTGTACCAACCTGCAGTAAAGAAAACTGATAAACAGTGAAATATTTCACTGACACTACAGAGGTGAAAAGCAATCATTGCATTGTTTTCCAAACAGACTGCCATCCAATAGAATATTTATAAAGACGGAAATTAAAAAATGAAATAAGTGACATTAACCCTTTAGAAGGCAAACAAAATGTCCACAAATGCGAAAACCAGTTCCAAGCCCCAGTCAGGGGCTCTCACGTCTACGCCACTATGAGATGCCGTATGTAGATTTTTGCCTAGACTTCAAAGCAATTTTTTAATTACACATGGGCTTTAAGTTAAAACAAATGACAAAAAGTGTCGATGGTTAAACTTATAGCCACTACCACTACGCATAGAAACAATGTCTTCACCATCGAAAGTTTAGTAAGTTAAAGGTATGTTCAAAACAAAGGCAAGAAACAAAAACTTAAAATAATGAAATCTTCAAACTGGACTCTTAGAGACATCAAATCCAATGAAATCCCATCACACTGAAGTTTGATTAAACAGTCATATGGGCACTATGCTAAGTGCTTTACAGATAAAGGCTGATTTAATCTTCTTAATAACCTTACAAGGTAGGGACTACTGTCAGTTCTATTTTACATATGCGAACCTCGCCTCTACATATGGAATTGTTATACACTAATGGCTTTAATCATAATCAGTGGCTAAAGTATTCATGATGTCTTCCAGAAATTTAAAGATGCATCATCAGAGACAAATAAATATCAGCTCATGTACAGCTTTTGGACAATGGTTTCATCTTTTCAAATGTTATATTCTTGACTTCTATGGTTGTGTTTAAAATAACCACGAGCACTTATACTCCCCCACCAACCGATTTTTATTTTTTATGACTATAGCTATGTACAATGTAGAATAAAAGGTTGACATCAATCAAAAATAGCCTGTGTTCTCAACACTCTGTACATTAGGATTTTGCAGGCTGAATTTATTTGTAAATAATCAAATTACCCCAATTTCATAAGTACATAATTAGGTACTTGATACTTAACACATGCTAAATCTTTACTTTCAATGTATTATGTATCATACATAGAGTACTTGAGCAATTAAATTATAGTTCCAGCAGGTAGTCAAGAATACTGGTTTTGTTTATCTTACAAATGTATAAAACAACTTTTAAAAATAACAAATTTGAAATTAGTGAAATTTAAAAGTTATTTGCAAGACTTTTTGTCCTAAGAGTTGCATTAGAAATTTAAAATAAAAATGAAATGATGACTGATTTGTCCGAACTCCATGTACTACAAGTGACATAATTACAATATCACCCTACTATGGAAAACACCTGAGAATAGGCCTGGTAAAGGCAACTGCAGACCTGAGTTGGAACCAAAGCCCCTGGTTAATGGATGAATCAGTTCTCTGTCTCCCATACAATCTTGGCACACCCAAACCTTGCAGAAACATACGTCACATTCATTAGCTAGCCAGCTGTTATCAAGACAACTAGGCCAAAGCTAAGCTGACAAATAAGTGGAAAAAAGGATGACTTCTGATCACCAAGGAAACCTGACTTACCTGGCCACACTTTGCTACCTATTGCAACAAATGGGACTTTATCCAGTGGAAAGAGGCAGTAATTAGATTTATCTGAGCAGGGGGAAAGCAAGCATAAGGAAAAATATGATGGATTAAAGCCATATTGTAACTAGCCATTCTGAAGGCAGGCTATTAGGCATTTCCTTGATGAGGTGGCCTTCATAATTCATTATCTTACTTCTCTAAATATATATATATATATTTAGTATTTTATTTGGGGGGTACTTAAATATTTTATTTAATTGTTGATAATGTAACAGATATCTCCAATTTCCCCCTCTCCTCCTAGCTTCTACCCCCTGGCCCCCGCCCCCAACCAGGTCTTCACTACCCTACTGCTCATGTCCATGGGCTATACATATTCTACATCATTTCTAAACATAAGAAAGAGCATGATGAAAAAATCTAAGGGCTGGAAATGTATATATCTTTTGGATGTTACCCCAAGCAATTGTTTGCTTTGGAGACTTGGGCTGAGTATTTCAAGGACTGCATTAAACCAACTGTGTTACCCAGAAAGTCATTTCACTCCCACAACATTGTTTTCTTCAGATGCAGGCTAATCTTCCATTGTGACTCGCCTGGGAGAGTCCTAGTTTACTTCCATTTTCCCAACTTCCCATTTGGCTTAGTTTTTGTCATTTTCAAAATTTCTCAGTGTTGACAATACATAAAGACATAAATTAGAATGATGTTTTCTCCTAACTCTTCCAGCAATAACATCCTGTCATCCATGATCTCCAGATGTGAATAGCAAATGTCTTATCAAGGAAAACAGACATTTCACCAGGGAGAACAGAGCTGGAACTATATATAACTACACAGATCTCAAAAACATCATGTCATTAAAAAGCAATGTGATATTATTTTTGTAAAATTTAAAAACACAAGCAGGACTAAATATTCAAATGATTGTATAAATACATGGGCAAAAGTATAAAATGGATTGGGACAATATACATTAATTTATAGAAGCTTCTGAAAGGAGACTTAACTAATTGTAGGATTTCGTTCCTTTAAAAATATTTTAAACAAATATCATAAAATAAAATGAGTGTCAATTCTGAGAGGTGGAAGTTGATTTTATTCTTTGTTCTTCTCTATCCTGTTTAAATGTCTGAAATATAAATACAATAATATAAAACAGAACATAGACTAGTAAATCAAAGAGAAGGTGGAGCTAATCAAGAAAGACCTGGGAAAATGAGCAGAGTATTGAAATGGCTCATTTACTGCAGCTGGTAAATACAACTTGAGGTCAACTATTCCTTTGGGTTGAGGTTACAGGCAATCACAAATTGTTTCATTGGCTCGTGATGGCATAACCAGGCTATAGCACAACCACTGGAGGTCCTTTTGGCTTTCTTAATGGCTAATTCAAATTCTTCAATGGTCAATACCAACAACATGACTAAAACACAGAAATGGATTGCAACACAGATACTTAGTTACAGCCAAAGCCCCAGCAACTCAAATTCATCCAAGTGTACGAGCAGGCTTTTTTTGAACAGGTCCTTGCACACTCTCCCATATCCATTCTGGTATAACAAATGCAGGGTGACAATATAGGTCCCCTAGCATAATTCAAAGAGCTGTAGACTGAGCTAAGAGAGACTCTTTCCAACAACAGAACAGACAAATAAGCAAATACTAACAAAATGCAACAATCGCCCAAATTGTTTTGGGGGTTTTTAAATATATTTTTATTGATTTCAGAGATGGAGAGAAAGAGAGAGATAGAAACATCAATGATGAGAGAGAATCACTGATTGGATGCCTCCTGCACCCCCCATTGGGGATCCAGCCCGCAACCTGGGCACATGCCCTGACCGGGAATCGAACCTTGACCTTTTAGTTCATAGGTTGACCCTCAATCACTGAGCCACGCTGGCCAGGTGGCCCAATTTGTTTTTTAATGTCATGTACTTACTATTTCTCACTGCACATTTTAGAAAGATTTTGTTTTTACAAACCCCAGGACAGGGAGAGAGGGACTTACTACATTAATGGGTACCATTTTAACTTTCTGGATTGTTTGAGGCAGTCTAAGTTGTTTCCTAAGACGAGACTCCAGGTTCCAATTATTGCATGCCTATTATAGGCTAAACATTTTAAATTAGTTCATTTACACTCATTATTTTATTCAGTTCTCACTACAGTCCTGTGAGACATACACGATTACTATCCCCATTTCTCTGATGTAGGGACTAAGACTCAGAGAAAGATGGCCTCGGTCTAAGAGTTAAGTGCAAAGCTGGTCGGCTTAATTCCAAAGCACCTGAGAGTCCTTCATTATGTTATCATCAGGGGAGTCCCTCCCATGAATGAGCTCAATAACATATCCTGGAACCTTTGTCCTCGGGGATGAGTTCATTACCAACCTTCTCAACTTGTCACTACCTCACAGATAAATCCTGTGTCACATTCCTTCCTAGTGTTACCAAGCTTCTGGAACCATCTCTGTTACCAGAGGTAGCTTATAATTACAGCAGCCATTTCTTTGATTAAATAAAAAATGTGTCTTCCTCTCATTCCCATCCACTCAACCAAGCTTTGTCTTCTCAATCACAGAGAACAGGGGATATTCCTCATATAACGGAACAAAGTTAGCGTATCATCCCTAAGATTTCCCCAAGGGCTAACCATCGGCCACTCACCCCTGACATACTGCTCTCTTCAGTCCCTCACAGACGTGTAGTCAGTTGTGTGTGTTTTTTTCCTGATCAGCATCTCCAGTTCACAAACCCGGGGTTAGTGCAAAAGCATCTACACTCTGTATCCTCAGTGCTCCCAAAGGTGCTAGCATAGGGTAAACAGGATAAGGGCTCAATACATAAGGTACTTACTAAACGAAAGAATGAGAAAGAGTTTGCAGAGACTGTGAGCATTAAATGGCTATTCTATTGTGATCACTACCAATTAGTGCTATATTGTCCATGACCACCTCCATTCTTTGTATATATTTTTCCCTCCCCTTTGCAAGAGCTGTCTGGTCTGCTCTTGCTCTGCTGGTTGTTTTCTTTGTTTTGTCACCCATTTCACCCTCCAGAGCTCACCACTTTCAAATAGTTCTTTAACAGTCTTCAAAAAGTGACAGCCAAGCTAGCACGAAAATCAGCAAGATTTATTTCTTTATCTCTAGGTTTGTGCTTGTTTTATTTTGTTATTCTCATTTAACACCAAATGTCTAAGCCCCTCTTTTGCTTTTATTACTCTTGAGAAGAAAACTTTATACATTTCTTTTGGCTACAGCTTGGCCTTTTTTCTGAGAATGGTCCATAATATAGAAACTAAATAGATGTCTATGCACAAATAAAGAGTCATGCTTAAACCAGTAATGGGGAGGAGGAGTGAAGCTAGGGTCTAAACTCTATAATCCTATCTAATAAAAGAGTAATATGCAAATAGACCATACCTCTGATCAAGCCATGCCCACAGACATGCCCACCAGCCAATCAGGAGCAAATTATGCAAATAAACCCCAACCAAGATGGCTGCTGCCACTGAAAGCAGGAGGGAGGCTTGGGTTTCCCCAGCAAAGGAGGAAGCCAAGCTTTCCGCCTGCCATTGCCAACCTAGGCCTCCACTCAATGTTACAAAGTTTCAATTATAGAAGATACATAATCCCAACGAAAATGGAGGCAGCCACGGAGCTGGAGAGAGAAGAGGCTAGGGTTGCCAGGGGAATGGAGGAAGCCAAACTTCTGTCACCCTAGCCTAGGCCTCTACTCTTTATGCTACAAAGTTTCAAACAGAAATAGCTGGCTCCGCTCCAGGCTACAAAGTTTCAATTGTAGAACATAAATTAATCCCAGATCCTCGGCCTCCAGTTGGGTTGTTGGTGGCCGTGACTGGCCTGTAGACTAGCATAGGCCCCTCTCCCAGGCCGACCCACACCCCAAGGGAACCCCCACCCTGATCTGGGACACTCTTCAGGGCAAACCAGCTGGCCCCCACCCATGCACCAGGCCTCTATCCTATCTAATAAAAGAGTAATATGCAGATTGACCATCACTCCAACACACAAGAGGGCTGCCCATGTGGTCAAAGATCCTTCCCCCAGGTGGACACAAGATAGCCAGCAGGGGATGGCTGTTGGGAGGTTCCAGGCCTTTAAGGGAGGGCAATTGGGGGCAATCAAGCCTGCAGGGGAGGGCAATTAGGGATGACCAGGCCAACAGAGGAGGGAAGTTGGGGGCAAACAGGCTGGCAGGGGAGCAGTTAGATATCAATTAGGCTGGCAGGGTAGTGGTTAGGGGGTGATCAGGCTGGCAGGCAGAAGCAGTTAGGGGTAGTCAGGGAGGCAGACAGGCGAGCAGTTTGGAGCTAGCAGTCCTGGATTGTGAGAAGTATGTCTGACTGCCCATTTAGGGCCAATCCTATCAGGATCGGGCCTAAATGGGCAGACATCCCTCAATGGGTCTCACATTGGAGAGGGTGCAGGCTGGGCTAAGGGACATCCCCTTCCACCATCCTGTGCACGAATTTCGTGCACCAGGCCTCTACTAATAATAATATTTATTATTATTTAAATTCAGACATTTCCAGGCATGTCTCATGAGCCAGCAGGATAGAGCTGCAGAAGATATAACTTCATGAATTCTTATAAAAAAAGCATTGATGGTGGCTGTTAGCCAACACCCAGGACCAAGACCACTAAGTTTCATGATAAAATGCTACTTATTAACAGTCCTAGTCCTTGTTCCAGAGAGGAAAGAACCTCTTTAGAGTTGATGGGTAAAGAGAGTTGAAGAGACAAACCTGGACAATGGTCAAGTTAGAGAGGAGGGGAACCATGGCTGAATGCAGAATACTGGGCAGTTTGATCGTGAGAACTAAGGGGCACCACAAATGAGACAGAATCAGGAGTGGGGACGGCCCATGTCAGCCGAGGGACCACTAGCAAAAAGACCTGGAGCAGAGTAAGGGGCCTCAGGAGGAACAGCAGTGACCATGAATCAACCCTCTGCCAATGGACATGAAGACAGAAAGGATACAAACAAGAAGACTAGGGAGTCGATGGGTCTGCTGATTACTCTGTTCATGAGCTATTTTGGGACTTGGAGTCTAGTAATTTTCCTAATAGAACCCAAGACAAAAAAAAATCCCTGTTTTGTTAGTGTTCATGTGAACTGATTGTCAAAGTCCAGGCTGATATCACACACACACACACACATATGTACACACACACACACACACACACACACCTTTTTCTCTTCATTTCATTGTTCACTGACCATAATACATTTTCCTGTCCCACTTGTTCTGGGGTCCCAGCATTAAAAAAAAAACAGAGCTACGCTGGGAGATTAAGAAAACAATCTTTCCTGCACCATACTCTACCTTAAAACGGGAAATACTTCTCTCCAAATGTTATCTTGTGACACTCCCCTCCACGTATCCACTGCATAATTGAAGACAGAAAACTGGAATTATTTCATTTTTATTAGTGATAACATGTTCTAAGGCATTAAAAAATTCAGGTATTACTAAATGATGTTGTAAAGCACTTCTATTGAAATGAGATCCCCTGGCATGTGGCAGAAGTATAAAACTCTCTAGTTGAAATCCCTTACTCTCCTGGATGTTATAACTCAAATTTAGTTGCCTTTTTTAGGTGAAACAATCATAATTTCTAAGACATTGTCTTCTCTCAAACCCTACTTTTATTTTTAACTAGAGACCCAGTGCATGAAATTCATGCAGGGGGGACAGGGGCTGTCCCTCAGCCCAGCCTGCACGCTCTCCAATCTGGGACCCCTCAAGGAATGTCTGACTGCTCGTTTAGGCCCGATCCTATAGGGAACCCCCACCCTATAGGATCGGGACAAACAGGCAGTAGGGCATCATTCTCACAATCCAGGACTGCTGGCTCCAAACTGCTCACCTGCCTGCCTCCCTGATTGCCCCTAACCGCTTCTGCCTACCAGCCTGATCACCCTCTAACCACTACCCTGTTAGCCTAATTGATTTTTAACTGCTCCCCTGCCAGCCTGTTTGCCCCCAACTTCCCTCCTCTACATATAAACAGAAAGGAGTCTGTTAGGCAGACTTGATAGGTCCCAACTGCCCTTCCTTGCAGGCCTGCTCCCTCCCAACTGCCCTCCCTTGCAGGCCTGGAACCTCCCAATGGCCCTCCCCTGCTGGCCATCTTGTGTCCACATGGGGGCAGGATCTTTGACCACATGTGGGCAGCCCTCTTGTGTGTTGGAGTGATGGTCAATCTGTGTATTACTCTTTTATTTGGTAGGATAGAGGCCTGGTGCATGGGTGGGGGCCAACTTGTTTGTCCTGAAGGGTGTCCCGGATCAGGGTGGGGGTTCCCTTGGGGTGTGGGGCGGCCTGGGTGAGGGGCCTGTGGTGGTTGCAGGCCAGCCATACCTCCCAGTGACCCAAGTGGAGGCCCGAGGATCTGGGATTAATTTATGTTCTACAATTGAAACTTTGTAGCTTGGAGTGGAGCCAAGTCTTCTGCTTGCTCCCTGGTGACAGCCATTTCTGTTTAAATTCTACAATTGAAACTTTGTAGCCTATAGTGGAGGCCTAGGCACTAGGGCTGCAGAAGCTTGGCTTCCTCTGTTGCCCAGGCAGCCCTAGCCTCTGCTCTCTCCAGCTCCGTGGCTACCACCATTTCTGTTGGAATATATTTTCTATAATTGAAACTTTGTAGCATTGAGTCAAGGCCTAGGCTGGTAAGGCAGGAGAAAAGCTTGGCTTTCTCTGCTACTGGGGAAACCCAAGCCTCCCTCCTGCTCTCAGGGGCTGCAGCCATCTTGGTTGGGGTTTATTTGCATAATTTGCTCCTGATAGGCTGATGGGCATGGCCTGATCAGAGGTATGGTCAATTTGCATATTATTCTTTTATTAGATAAGACAAGGACATACAACATACTCACCATACAAACATTTCTGCGATGCTCTGTGGCTGCAGCAGGTACAATACCACATGAGTCCTAGCCCAGGAATGGCTTTGATAGTATGCCTTCAAAATGTAGTGGATTAGGAATATTAGTCAGAAATTTATGGTTTATTAGCTTTATCCCCCCAAACATCGAGAGATGGATTTTCAAACACATCGTTAAGCATGCGACTTTAGACTCCTTTCTGTTTATATGTATAGAAGTTCTAATATGTCCATATTCAAATTTAACAATCTTTACCTATGGTTTCTGCCTTTAATGTCATATTAGACACGATTATAAAATTAGTCACAATATATATATATGTTTCTGTCAGTTGTTTCATTATGTTTTCTTTTCTTAATTAACCTGATATGTATTTGTATATCATATGAATAATACACATATGCAGATAATCTAAAATAAAATGCTATCTTTATTTTGCTTAAATCTGTTTTGGGAATTTTCAAGCTGATTTAGCTCCTCTAAGTTTCTATTTTAGTAAAAAGTAGCATATTGTCTTAGTGATTATAACTTTATAATATTTTTAATACTTATAATTAGAAGTTCCTTCTTCATTAATCTTTATTTTCTGTTTGTTTGTTTATTTGTTTTTTTTAATCCTCACCCTAGGATATACTTCATTGATTTTTAGGGAGAGTGGTAGAGAGAAGGGAAGACAGAGAGAAATATTGATGTGTGAGAAATACTCTGGTTGGTTGCCTCTTGCAGGAGCCCAGACCAGAGTCCAGGTCAGGGAGAAGCCTGCAACCAAGGTACGTGCCCTTGACCAGAATGGAAACTGGGACCCTTTGGTCCACAGGCTGACACTCTCTACTGAGCCAAACTGGCTAAGGCCATTAATCTTTATTTTCAAATTTTTATTTTCCCAGGATGTCCATTATTCCAGGTAACTTAATAGCCATTTTGCCAACCTCCCCCATAAAAATCTCTTTTGTTTTCAAAATGAGTTTCATTAACTTTATAAATTAATTTGGGGACACCACATTTTTATGATATTTATTATTCTCATCCAGGAATACAACACACATCTCCATTACAGCAAATCTTTTGTTTCTCTCAGGAAAACGTTTTATTTTAGTTATTCTTGTACATTTCTTGCACATGTTTTATTCATATATATATGATGTTTCATTGCTACGATAAATGAAATGTCTTCATTGTTTTCAATTTGTAGCTGTAATAGGAAAGTCAATTGATTTAAACACATTTATTTTCTTGTACGGCCACTTAACTGAAGTCGCTTATTCTAATAGTTCTTTAGTTGATTTTCTTGGAATTTTGTAGTAAAAAATACATTTTTTAAGAAAAAGAAGATGCCACTTCTTTTCAAATAATTGTAACTTTTGAGAGGCAACATATTATACTATAAAAGATTAAAGACTCACAAGTTAAGTCACTTGAATTTTAATTCAGCTCTACCACTTACTAGTTTCTCCGGGACTCAGCTTTCTAATTTGTAAAATGAGAATGACAGACCATATCTCCAGGATTGTTGTGAAGATTAAGTGAGTTAATATTTGTCAAGTATTTAGAACTGTTTTTAGGATATGTAATAAAGAATTTTTAAATGTTAGTCTTTTTAAAAAATGTACGGTATTGGCTGGAATTTATAGAATGTTAACTATAAATGATGGAGTTGGGCAAATAGCCTCTAACATTTTGTTTTCTTGAAATTTATTTTTCACAATTTCATGACATTCCTCTATTCATAAATTAATATGTTGTATGTGTATTTTCTTAAAAGAAATATAATTGTACCTAGCCAGTTTGGCTCAGTGGATAGAGCACTGGCCTGCGGACTGAAGGGTCCTGGGTTCAATTCTGGGTTGCAGGCTTGATCCCCAGTGAGGGGCACGCAGAAGGCAGCAGATCAGTGATTCTCTCTCATCATTGATGTTTCTATATCTCTTTCCTTTCTAAAATTAATAAAATCTATTTTTAAAACAGAGAGAAATACAATTGCATTTTATTAAATATTATTTGGAATCTATTAGGAGTAAAAAAAATAAGGGTTTTATTCTTTCTTCTTGACTACATAATTATTTTAATAAATTTCCCAATATTAAACCATTTTTACCTTCATAGAATATACATCATTTTTTGTATTAGTCCATTTTGTTTGTTTCTATATTCCTGTATCTCGTATTTCAATGAGTTTCTTTCTGATTTTCTTTTTTGTACTACTTTTATTAGTTTTTTCCTTGTTTGCTAGTATTATGCTTTTCATTAAATAAACCATAAAAAATGCTCCGTCTCTATGTAGAGTTTATAGCATATGGAATAATGTGTTCCTTAAAGATATATTTTTAAAATCACTAATTATAAATACCTAATGAAAACAAAGATAGTTTGCTCATCTAAGCAGAGTATTTCAGCTCCTGCCAAATTTTCCTATCCAAACTGATCAAAGACAGACAAAATTAGGCTCAAGTCCATTTTTATCACAGGGAATAGCCATGCCTTCCTTACATTCCTCACAACATTATTATGAGGATTACATGAGATTGTGTTTATAAATTACACTCCACCTGCAATAGATTCAATAAATTATTTTATAGCTTCGTTTTCCATAAATACAAAATGAATGTCTATCATTTACTTGCTATTTTTCCTTAGTATGGCTCTTTCAGTTCATGTGGAAATATGTTGCTGATAAAATTATTTGTGTGAAATTGTTTCATAATAAAAGACAGGTTTCAATGAAGACATTCTCTAGTGACACAAATGTAAAAGTTGACATGATAGTGGAAATGCTCTGATAACACTGCCATTGTCTAAATGAAATCACAGTGACTAACGGGAAAGTTGTACTGTTTTGAGAAAATCAGGCCGTGAGCGTACACCAGATGTAATGTCTTCCGCTCTTTCCTGTTCCCGTGGAGCTTTGTTCTCGTGGAAAGCCAACAGAGGGAGGAGAAAGTTAGTGCCTTTTCCCAGGCTGAGGCTCGCTCTGTATCCCTGATCTCATCTGAACTGCGAGAGGGGAGCCAGTCTTTCACTCCAGATGGGGGAACACAGCCTCAAATGCAAATCCCACTGACACAACACAACTTTTGTGAATTATTAAGACGGACACATGAGTATTGCCTGGTTTATATATACACACAGATATATACTGTATGTGCAATATAAAGTGTACATACAGGGTGGGAAAAAAATTAGGGTTACAGTTGTATTGCAAAACACAAAGCTTATTCTTGTATCATTGTATTATTTTCCCTATGAATAACTGCAACCCTACATTAGCTCCACCCTGTATATATGCCATATATATAGTCTATATAGTATGTGTAGTATATACACACATAAATATAAACAGAAATCTATATATATATATTCATATTCATCTCCACAATGGATGTCATTTATATATATGGATGTCAAGAATAAATATATCTCATTGTCACATATATGCCATTTTTATACAGGGGTGGGCAAAAGTAGGTTAATAATAACAACAAATAACATAATGATTTACAAATAAATAATAATACAAGAATAAACTGCTTTGTGTATTCACAACTGTAAACCTACTTTTGCCTACCCTATATATAAAATATATATGATATACAGAATGATACATAGATATATGTCATTAGCCATAGAAACCCATTTCTCAAAAAAAGTGAGATTTATGTCCACTTTCTGATTATTAATCTTTTACTGTGTAGTTACTGAACTTTTCTAGGCAGGACTAGACTTCCCCGTATGTAAAATATTAGTACCTGTTACATAGAGTTGCTGGAAGGCTTAAATGACATACTTCATCATACAGAATAATGTCTGACACATACTGTACTTAATATGTTTTAGATTTACCCATACTCTTAAATAACAACAGTAAATAGGATGCTCCTGCCAATTTTACTTATTATAATTTTTTACTTATTACAATTAGTAAAGAAATCACTTTTAAATATTAAGTAGCTTTGAATAAGGCATCTTAGAGAAACATTTAACTGTTCCATTACTATTAGATTGCTCAGGAGTACTCTAATTGAATGACTTAGGCACATAAGTGGTTATACACGCATGTGTGTGTGAAACAAAAACCTGTATGTTCTTCTTCAGAAGAATTTCAGTTTTTCTTTTTTAAAGAATATAGGTCCCTATACAAGTGTATAGATCCAGTGCCAACAAAGAAGCTTCCCCTGTGTACCCTCACAAAGTCATGGCTCCCAAACCCCTTGGATCAGCAGACAGTTACTGCCCAAGGCCAGAAGTCCTGGCTGAAAAGGTAGTGGGAGAGAAGAAGATAAGAAAGGTCTTAGGGCCCTGACCGGTTTGGCTCAGCGGATAGAGCATCGGATTGGGGACTGAAGGGTCCCAGGTTCAATTCCAGTCAAGGGCATGTACCTTATTTGCGGGCACATCCCCAGTAGGAGGTGTGCAGGAGGCAGCTAATCGATGTTTCTAACTCTCTATCCCTCTCCCTTCCTCTCTGCAGAAAAAAAAAATCAATAAAGTACATATTTTTAAAAAAATCTTTGCTTTAAAAGAAGAAAAGAAAAAGAAAGAAAGGTCTTAGGGGAAAACACTTAAAAAAACATTTTAGTAATGTACTAATGTCTTTAACCTAAAGTCAAAACTTCTGGGGAAGGGTAATGCCTTGCAGCAGTGGTCGGCAAACTCATTAGTCCACAGAGCAGCAAACTGCGGCCCGTGAGCGGCGTGTGGCTCGCGAGCTGCAGTTTGCCCACTGGTCTATACCACTTCCGTCTAGCTGGCCAGTGTTAATTACTTCTCAAATCTAACAGTTGCAGCTTCTCTGTTTTCCAGTTTAGCCTCAGATGCGGCTGTGTGCTATTCCCAAGACCCTGAAAGAGCTCAGCGCCGGCTGTTCAAATATGTGCCTAGATCTTCAAGAGCAGCCATCGCTCAACACCGGCCACTCCGAGTCCTTAAGGCAGAGCTCCAGCCCCTTTCAAGAGCTGGTTAGTTTCGACATGTTATCAACGATCCCTAAGGGTCATTACGGAGTAGGTTCAATATGAAAAACAAAATAAGATGTGGTCCTGGTGAGTGATCTTTTGACTTATCCATACAGGAAAAAAATTCAAAGCAGTATCTCAAATATCAGCAGCAAGTGCCTGCACTGATATTGAGTCAAATAATTTGCCATTGTAAGCCCACTTGACAAGCCCAGCGTTAGCTTGCTGGCTTTGCTCAGATGTAAATATGTGCTTTGGCTAACTAAGGTTAATAGGAAAAGTTACATATTTAATGTGGCATAAAGAAAAAGCACTCTCCATTGACCCGGAAAATTTACCTTGCAGCTCAGCCTGAAGGAGAAAGAAACTGGAAGTAAAGGACCTGAAATGAGAGCTCCAGCTGCCACAGCTACCTGCCTTGCACCAAGTTCATGGTTCATTGAATTTCCATCAATAATTCCATACATTGCTTGCAGGTTCATAGAGCGTAAGTTATTGACTTAGATTCTGAGGTCAAATACTTACTGCTAGCAACCCTTGTGCCTCTGAGGGAAGCTTGGCCCCCTGCCAGATTGTACTGCTTCTCCCATGGGGGCAGGCCCGAAACTGCTGTAAAGCCGCATGGGGGATGATATGCCTCCATGAGCCCCTGGTTGCCCAGCAACAGCCCCTTATGACTGGTCCTCCGGGAATGCTAGGCAACAGCACTGAGTCTGACCCAGCTGCTCCCAGAGCTCTGCCTCTCAAGAGGGCCAGGCTAGCAGGAGGCTGAGGGCCCTCAGTGACTAGTTACATAACTTAGACACATTTCTCCTCGGAATGCTCTCCTACTGTCACCAAATAAAAAATCAGACCAGAGCTAGCTCCTACTGGGAGGGATACCCTTGTATGTATCCTTTCTTTAAACTCTATCCTTGGATCTTCAGAGAAGCTGACAAGTGAGAAAAGTGAAAGGATTAAGAAGTACAAATTGGTAGTTACACAGTGGTCATGATGATGCAACATACAGCACAGGGAATACAGTCAACAGTACCGGAATAACTGCATGGTGGCAGGTGAGTGCCGGATATAACAGGGGAACATTTTGTAAAGGATATGGTTGTCCAACTACTATGCTGTACACCTGAAGCGAATACAAAATAGTATTAAGTGTAAACTGCAAATGAGAAGTAAAATTTGAAAAACAAAGCTGAAGGAATAAAATGCTAGACAGAGAAAGAGAAACTAATGAAATAGGAAATAATCCAATAAATAAGATCAGCAAAAAACGTATACAACTGTTGTATTTATTTACACATAAACTGTCAAAATACTTTTTCCCCCAAATACTTTTTGACTCATAAAGTACACCAATGATTATATAACTCCCTACTCAGAATCATTCAAGAATGCAAATTAGCTACAAATTGAACATTAAAGTATTCATCCCAGCATTTCAGATTCTTCACCACAGCTCCAATGTACCTTTCTACATTTATCTTCTCCCACTGCCTAAAATTCTACACAACTCTGCCTCTTCCTTTCCTGTATTTGTTCCTTTGTTCAGACTGTTCTTCCAATCAGGAATGTTTCACCCACTCACTGAAAGTCCATCAGTCCTTCAAAGACTGTCCTAATCATTACATCCTCTATAAAATCTTTCTGATCAATTTCTAAGTTTATCTCTCTTTCCTTTGAAACCCCACAGCACTTTTTACTTCTTTTGTGAAAGTCAGCCTAGCAGAAATGTTATTATGTGTATTATCTTCCTTCATCTCCCCCAAATGGATAGAATTCTAAGCTTCCTATAGAAAGGATGGAGTGTCAATCATTCTTATACGCACCATATCACTAACATAAATACCCAGATCCAAGAGGGTGCTTTTTTCTTTTCTTTTTTTCCAGGAGGGAGTTTTTAAATAAGCATTTGCTTATTTGAATTTGGTAACCATTCATCTCAGAGAGGTATGTATAGAGTTCCAAAATTCATTAAGAACTTAAATATAGGACATGTATAAGCATCCACAGAAATGGACCTAAAAATAAATGAACACACATAGCACTAAAATATGGAGTTGTAGACTGTATTTAGAATAATGCAAGTACTTTGTTCAATGGAGCTGTGGTGAAGAATCTGATTCAACGATGAAGAACTGAAATCAAATTCAGAAATACTGGTGTAACTGTGTTGTCAAAAAACTGTAATCTCAAGAGATTAGAAAACTTCTTCAGATTCACATGACTACTTAAAAGTTGAATTGGCCTCATGACAAAGTTTTTAAATTTCTACCTTAGTTATCTGTTCTACTATTATCACTCAAATCATCTGTTGATATGTGTGTGTGTTTTTTAATGTTAGCTCCAAAAATGTTTATGTAAAAAAGAAAGATTAACTTTTTATTTATTATGTATATTCAAAATATTATTTGAATAGCCAGAATTTTAAAAAATAAATAGTGATTAAACAGAATTATATTGAACAAAATTTATTTATACAAAGCTTACTTATTTTGCAACTTAACTACAAAGAATATAGTCAAGAATTAGGATATTAAGAAATACTGCTGTCCAGTTAAAATAAAACCTATACACTTGCCCTGGCCTGTTTGGCTCAGGGGATAGAGCACTGACCTATGGACTAAGGGGTCCTGGGTTTGATTCCGGTCAAGACCATGTACCTTGGTTGCGGGCACATCCCCAGTAGGAGGTGTACAGGAGGCAGTTGATGGATGTTTCTCTCTCATTGATGTTTCTAACTCTCCATCCCTCTCTTTTCCTCTCTGTAAAAATCAATAGAATATATTTTTAAAAAATAAAACCTATACACTAATCCTGTTCACCTGTTTACTCATAAGACATTGCTACAGGTTTAGTCAGAGCCTGTTTATGCCTCTTTTTTGTTTTTAACCTGTTTGTCACCAGTTTTGAGGGTAGTAAAGTTTGCCAGCCCCAAGCTATTTGGCTCAGTGGATAGAGAGTCAGCCTGCAGACTGAAGGATCCTGGGTTCAATTCTGGTCAAGGGCACACACCCAGGTTGCAGGCTTAATCCCCAGTAGAGGATGTGCAGGGGGCAGCCCATAAATGATTCTCTCTCATCATTGATGTTTCTATCTCTCTCTCCCCCTTCTTCTCTGAAATCAATAAAAATATATTTTTTAAAAAGTTTGCCTGTCTGACATCCATTTCCCTTTTGAAGAGACGACCCTCCTATTTTCACTCCATGTGATTCAGTTGTTTCCCAGAATGAAGTTGAGAGCCAGACCTGACAAATCAGAGTTCCATATATGCCCATAGCCACAGTGATCTGTTCCGCACGGTGATCTGGTGTGTGACTCAAACCCATCCCAGCAAGCTTACGATGTTTTCCAACCCAGCAAATGCTTAAAGAGTGGGTTCATGATGCAAGTTAGTCTATCTTAGGACTGCTGCCAAAAACCTACTAAGTAAAGATACTTTTTTCTCTTTGACTTTAAACTTGAGAAGTTAGACCTGGAGCTGATGATACTGTGTAACTGTGTTGACAAAAACATGGAATCTCAAGAGCAGTTTTGTCACTAAGCAGGGCCTAAGAATAAAGCCAAATCAAAAGAGAGTAGAGCAAAAAGTAAAAAGAAATCGGGTTGTTACAAAATAATTTGAGTTCTAGATCAACCTGTGACTGAAGTCTGGTTTACATAAATCTGATATATTCTCCTTATCTCCTCAAGCCAATTTGATGCTGATTTTCTATCATAGGCAACTATAACATTTCTAAGTAATGCACTTGGTTATCTGAGTTTCTCAAGCCACACTAAATTAAAAGGGTGAGAGAGAAAGACAGATAGAAGAGAGAGAGAGAGAGAGAGAGAGAGAGAGAGAGAGAGAGAGAGAGAGAGAGGAGGAACAGTAAGAGCCATCACATAAATAAATCATAGATAGGTTCTGAGACTGAGCAAAACAACATACAGAATAATGAAACTAATTTTACCATACAATAATTAATATAAGAATTAAATTCCTACAGTATCTCATCAAAGTTATAACAAAATAACATTATTCAAGGATCTTCTATACTTTACAAGCTAATAACTTATAGCTTGAAAGACAATGCGCAAAAAAATAATGAATTTCAAAATTGTCAAAAATTTGAAGTCTTTATGTCAAGGACTTATTCTACCTGTCATCATGGGAAACACCCCAATCCCAGGGAAACCAAAACAGTTGATCATGCTACTTGGAAGTATAAGGATTTTGCAATAATTTGCACAAACAAGAAGATCGGGGTCATAAGGTCATAGCGGAACCAAGGTGGTGAGACTGAGGCTACTGTGGCTTTAAGGGGGAGGGTGGTAAGAGACCCTCCAGAAGCACACAGAATTCTCAGGTTCTCATTGACTTGTGATAATGAAAACGGAATCCACTGAGAAATATCTGACTTCAAAAAATAAGAGCATGGTGGGTCAAAGTATTGGCCAAGCCAATGAACAAGTGTAGGTGTAAATCTGTGGGTTGGTGTAAAAATATATATAGGATGCTACACCCAGAGAGTTTCTGAATTTGAAATTTTAGGAAGGAACAGTTTCACATGATAGCAAGCCCAAGGTGTGGCTACAGAAGTGGTTGGGCGAGCAGTAAAAGAGAAGGTTACTGCTTGAGCTGTGGAGGTCAAAGACTGATAGGTTGTGGCCATGGGTGTAGATAAATGGAGTCCCCCAGATTGAGGACAGGAGAAGAAAACTATGTATCAATTCCTGGAGTGCTCAGTGAAGGAGTGGTTTTTCAAGTGGTGAGTAGATTAACAGGAGTGAGCAATGGAGGATAGTGTAGCCAGATGGCTCAAAGGAACAGGGATGAGTAAGATGGTGGAGAAATAACGATCGAGAGATGGGATAGGTGCATGAAGGGCATTTGACCAACGCGGAGATTCATGAACTATGAAATAATAAACAGTTACCAAGAAAGAGGGGGAAGTGAGATGACCAGGGGAGAGTCAAGTTTCAGGACTGAGGGGGGGCGGTGGAGTGGAGTTAAGAGGAGTTTACTGTGATTGAATAGGTGTTCCTAAAGCACGATGGAATGATTTTGAAGGAAAAATAAAGAGCAGAAATTAGATCAGAAAGAGGCAGCATAAAGGATCATAATATTTCAAGGCAAAGAGGAGATAAGTAGACAAATGATAAAAACAGATTTTAATCATTAGAAAATTGTGTTTTTTAGGGCTAACAATATGATATGTTCCAAAACTGGTCATGTGGGAATTTAGGGAGAGCCACCAGCTATGATATGGGACATGGCATACTTTGTACTTCGGGGTAAGGTGTGAGTAACAGATGCATGTCAATGCATCATAGGGAGAAAATCAAAGAAGCTGCAGCCAGGAAAGCTTATGAGTGGAAAGTCTGTGGGACTTCACAACGGTAGGGGCAGCTATGAGGGAGTTTGACTTCAAGGAGATGCAGGGGTGAGGGGTACAGAAGGTACAGGGATTCATGCACATTGAAAGGAAATTAATTAGAAGAAATATTTTAATATTGCTATTCGCCCTTTCTAACACTGAAGAAATGTTAGAGATGAAAGAAAATTAGTAAAATGTATATGAAAATAACATATAATTTGATTAATAAACAAACAATAACAACAACAAAGGCATGATATAAAAAGAACAAAAACACGATATAAAACAAAAACATAATATAAAAACAACATTGATAAAAACAATGACTGATAAATTGATTAAACTTATTCTAATATCTCCCTGTACACCACATTAAGAGTAAAAACACTTTCAGAGTTCTTGACTAATTTCCCTTGTGATGAAGTATTTACAACTTTAACATCACATGCTCTTCAAACTCAGGAGAAAGCAACTTGTAACTGACCATGTCCGAAACGGGTTCAGATAGGAATATCTCTACTCTGTCTAGAATTTGTCCTTGTGATTTATTAATAGTCATCGCAAATGCTCTCATCATGGAAAACTGTATTTGAATTAATTTAAATGGGAGGCTAGACGGGGACAAATATCATGCATGTGCAAGTCAATGTGTATTTTTAAATTGCCAGTACGTATCATATATACCGGTGGTCGGTCGGTCAGATGGTCAGACGGATGGTTGGTCACTTAGCCTTAATTATAAAATTAGATAACCTACTAAATTAACTTTCAAAAGGTAAAAATATTAAATAAGAAAAGACATCAAAAGTACTTTAAAAAGTGTAGCTGAATATTTTTACAGCTGGGAAAGTCCTTCTCAAGCTTAACAAAATCAGAATGAGAAGAAATTGACAGCAGCTTTGACATGGATCAAATTTAAGGATCCTGCAAAGCAATGTGCACCAAATAGCAAAAATTACAAAACGAACTGATTCAAAAATTGTAACATAATAGATATACAGAGTTAATATCCTTATCAATAGAAAGCTCTCAAAACAATTAAACAAAAATGATTTTAAAATAGACAAAGAATATAGAAAAGCAATTCATAAAAGTAAATCCAAAATATCTGTTAAACATTTTTGGCCAACTAAAAATATTCAGCCTCATTAGCAACCAAAGAAATAAAAATAAGAGCTTTCTTTTCTCACTGATTTCTAAATTTTAAAATGTTGACACAGTATTAGTATGTTAATAACAATGGTATTTTGAGTAGAAATAGCTATAGGACTTATGAAAAAAATTTACAGAATGTATCACAAGTCTTTAAAAAGTGAATATGCTCTTACATAGCAATTCCATGAAAATGTATTCAAAGAAAATAATCAAATAGTTCTGTACAGTGTATAAAATTATAAATAGTTAGCTACTATGATGTTGTTTGTAAAACCAAACTTGGAGAAATTTTGCATACTTACCGAAAGGGATTAGTGAAAAATTTAATAGAACACCGTACAGCCTTATTAAAGGTATGATTTTCTATGAAAGATATATTAAGATGATTTCTTAATGGGGAAATAAAGCATATCTATGACATTACTTTTGTTTTTAATAAAAACTTCAGATAAAGCAAGAAATTTTATAATCTATGGCGAAAATAAATATAGGTGAACTTATTTTCTTAATACGATCCCGAAATTTCTGACTATCATTGACCAGCAGGGGACATACTAACAGAAAAGAAACAGAGTTTTCACAGTGCTGGTCTTAACCAAACTTGACTCAGAACCCCTTACTTCTTGTCAGCTTATGGCCATCAGATCTCATTTTAATAATCCGAATTCTGCGCTTTGGAATAGTAAATCCCAGAACAATTTTTTTTTTCATGTGTAGCAAACAATGTCAATAAAGAAGGCATCTTGGATTTTGAATCTACATGCATACAAAGCGAAATGCAACACTCAAAGTAAATCTAACCCAACACTCTTTCAGTATCCGAAGCATTAATATAAATTTTCCGGGGGGTTTGGTTTCGCTCCCCCACACCCCCAGGTGAATGTCTCAGCGGTCATCAGGCTCAAATCTCCGCCGTCCAGTCCGGGACAGGCCCTAACAACACTTGCAGTGTTTGGGTTTCTTTCTTTATGTATTTTTAAGCGTTTCCCGTGTCCCCCACTCAGGCCACTCGCTTTTCCAAAGGACCGGGTTGGCCTGCGCTCCTGGGATCAGCTCTGGGAAGACAGGACTGGGGGTCCGTCTCAGCCCCAGCCAGGGCGCCGGGTAAAGAACGCTCCTCCCCTCGCTCACTCCCACCCGGGAGGCACTTTCAGGAGCTTCTTGGGGGGGGGGGGGGGGGAAGCAGCTGTCAGGACCCAAGCCCCCCACTCTCCTAAGCCTCTGCGGCCACGTTACCTACGCGTGTCTCCCTGGTGCCAGCTGGAGTCCTGGGCTCCGGTAAAATCCCACAGCTGCCCGGGGGACCCTGGAGATCGTTCGGTCTAATCACCCCCATATTTCCTCACAGAGTGAACGCACCCCGGTGAGGGGAGGGGACCTGGCTACAGACACGCAGGTCTCTGCGATCCCCGCGGCCGCGAGCAGCTGCCTGGGGGCTGGGAACGCGCACCCCCAGGAAAACGACGTGGCCTCGCCTGCGCGAGGGCTCAGCAACTTGGGACAGGGGGTCACCAGTGTCCCCCTTCAGGTCCGCGTGGACAAAGGGCAGTGGCCAGACCTCCCCTGTTACGTGCCTAGACCCCAGCGCCCCCTCTCACTCTACAAGAGCCCTGAAAGTGCATGGGAATGGGGTGGTCCTCGAAGCCGAAGGGGCATCGGCTGTGCCAGTGTCCATGGGCGCAAAATGAGAAAGTTGCACTTACCACCTTTCCGCTGCCTCAGTCTCCCCCCCAACTCCCCAAGTCCTTCCCCTCCACCTGCACCTGCCCCGGGTACGCACCAGCCGCGCGCGGAGCCTCCCGCCGAGCCGGGGCCGGGGGTCCTGCCCTCGGGCTCGCCCCGCCTCGGTGCGCCTCGGTGCCCCTCGGTGCCCGGAGCTGGGCGCGGGCTCCCGCTCGCTGCCGCCTCTCCAGCCCCGGGACGCGCCGACGTCTGAGCTGCGGGGCCCAGGCGTAGCCGGGCGGAGGCGATGACTCCGGGGGCGGGGGGAGCGGCCGCAGGGACCCGCCCCCGAGCTCCCAGCGCGCTTTCCCACGCGGAGCCCCGCTCCGCCGGGGCCCCGGGTCACCGCGAGCTCTCACGGCCGGCGCAACAGTAGCTCGTCCCTGTTGGCGCCTCGTGCAAGATCCTTTTTCCTGCGATCCTCCCAGAACCCGTGTCCTCCCCCGTCCGCAGGCCATTCTCAGTTTCTTTGGTGATTACTGTTCAGGTTCTGCTAGGGATTTGCTGGGTGTGACTGCGCTCCCTGCTCCCGGACTCTGCAACTTGACCCTCAGACCTATGGGCGCGCTCCCCTAGGATTTTGATCTCCAAGAGTCTTAAGGTTGCCCTTGGATCCAATGGTGGCTGTTTGGAGAAGGTGGGAATTGCACAATTTTCTCATCTGCACCTGGAATCAATAGATGGGGAAGCAACGTGCAAGGCTGACAACTTGGGGGCAAAGCAAAGCAGAAACCAATGCCTACCAAGTTTCCCTTTCAAGTTCTCACAAGGAAAAGGGGGTCCTTCAAACCCCATAGTAAATGGCTAAGATACCGCTGCAAAAATGAAGATGCTCTTCTCCGCTTGCTTAGAAGGTGGCTTGCCCTCCCTCACAAGAACTCTGGTGTCCTTCTTAGCGTTCAGAGTCTTCTTAACACCAGTGTGCTCACTGACACTGTCCTCTGGCTTCCTATTCAGAGCCCCGGATGGCTGCAATTTACTACTCTCTGCTCCCAAATTCCTTTTCAGGGAAAGGCCACACCTTCCCATATTCACTGTTTCTTCTCTATTGTCTGGATTATAAAAACACTTGTTGGATTTGGGACCCATCCTTCAGCAGGATCTCATCTGGAGCTCCTAATGGTCATTACATCTTCAAAGGCCCTTTACAAATCAGTCCTTAGCATTACCAATTAATCATATGCATAAGATATTGATAAGGTAAGGAAAGGAGAGATTTGGAAGGAAAGAGGGAAGGACTGAAGCTTTACCAGACAAAGTCCATGCTTTCCTCACTTATTCCAAACTCTATAGTGAAGATTCCTTTTTGTGGACAGGGGCTACAGAGTTTGGAAAGGTTCCAGCCTCGGACTAATGAGAGGGCACCCGGTCCTCTCATGGCAAAGCCACGTGCAAGTCCCAGCGCAATTATAGCCAAAGGCTATAGTTGTAAGCTTGACCTTATGGTCTGAATCTGTGGTCTCACAAGGCTGAGTGATGTGGGCTTGATAGAGTTTAGGTGCATGTAATTGAGTAGATTCAAAACCCATGAGGACATTGTCAACATATTGACCATGCCCTTACTTTGCCTCATGGAATCCTATAAAATAAAAGAGAAACATGCAAATTTGACTGTACCTTCACACCTGATTGGCTATGCTACCAGCCAATCAAGAGCAGGGGCAGGGCAAAGTGGTGTGAGCGCTGGGCCCTGGAGTGGAGATGAAACGGCAGTGGCCGCCAGTGCCCAGCCCCTGGGTGCTGTGAGGGGAAGCTGCAGCAGCAGCAGCGGTGGCGGCGGTGGCAGGGAGCACCCAGACCCTGTGAGCAGATGTGGTGGTGAGCCCCCAGCCCCAAGGCCTGGTCGCAGGCAACCGGGGCTGAGCTGAGCAGGGCGATGGCTGGGTGCCCAAGGCCTAAAGCCAAAGCCTTGGGCAGGCTGGGGGTGAGCCATCAGTTGGACATCCTCTGAGGGCTCCCAGTATGTGAGAGGGTGCAGGTTGGGTTGAGGGACCACCCACCCCCAGTGCACGAATTTTGTGCACCAGGCCCCTAGTCTAGCTATAAAATAAAGACTCACCTTGCAAGCCGTGGTTCTGTCTCTCTAATCAGAGAGCAGTGTCCCACCTAGGCCCAGCTTTATTGTCTCCTTTAATCCTTCACTGCCCCTCCCCTCAATCAGGTTCACCCATGACTGTGCTGACTCTGTACACCTTTTGAATAGAAAATAGAACTTTCTAACTTGAAAGGATTTTCCCTTTAATACTTTAAAGTTATTGTACTTTGTCCTATGTACAAACTATGACATTTATTATCTATTAAGATTTTCTTGTACTGGTGATTTTAAATAATTTCAGGTAGGAGGTCAAATCTGGTACCCATCCCACCTTCCTGCTTAGAAGCAGAAGTCCATTTAGTAATTTGTTTTTGCCTTTCAGTTTTGTTTCATTTTTCATGTAAATGCTTTTCCAAAAAAAAAAACAAAACACTTAGCAATAGTTCAGTGTAGATAAGGGACATTTTATAAATACCTTGGATTCATGAAGTACATCTTACAGAAAAGAGGGAAATTCTGCTCACTTACATTCTTCTCAGAGGAAAACTCGCCTGGAGAACAGAGCGGAGGAGCTCTGACCTGACAATTTCTATTGCCTTAACTTTTTACGCCTAAATTTGCATATAACATGGTACTAGATGTTGACATTCTTCTCTAAAATTAAGAAAGGTTTTTTTTACATTTGACTCAAACAAGGACAGACTTAATTAGGATTAAATGGAAATCTAACTATCTTGCTTCTGAAGTACCTGACAGTTGGGAATGTTATCCTTTATACGCTATTCATTATCAGCCAGGGATCTAACACCAAGTCATGCTCTGGGAATCATGCGATGAAGTCACCACGAACAGCAACACTGAGGCTGCATCTCAAAAAAGGGGACAAGTAAAAATGATTTCTCAGTTCAACAGTGAGAATCTCAGCTTTTCCGTGAAGTAAAAGACAACTAATACATGTTACCTGTTCCCCACAAACGATTTCTATGATAGAAATTCCCTTTCAACTTAGAATTCTGTATCAAAGTCCTCCTTTTCACTCAAAGAGTGTGTCAAGCCAGCACAGCCACAGGTGAACCAAATTTCTATGATAGAAATTTGCTTCTGCAAATGTCTGTTTTATTGTAAAAGAAAATGCATGTAAACTTGCTGCATTCAACTCTTTCCCACCCACCCTGTCTTCAGGTTCATACCGAGCCATCTGGGGCATCCAAATTACATACAGAAAATTAAATAGCACAGATACGTGGAAGAATTCTGTATTTACCCAAAAACCCAGGTACATAGATTAGTAGACACAGTTGGCCTGGTGTGTTAGAAGATTCAGTTTCACTACAGTAAACAAATTCTCTCAGTAAAGGGACAATTTATGGATGAAAATATTAGCTGGGTACCACACACCTTCACCATCAATACTTTTCGTCTGTGAAGGTTGATGAAAGTGATCTCTAAACATTCTTAGATTTCAAATAAAAATATTAACCTTACCTAACCCTAAATATCAGTATTACATACATCATTATGTGAGACCCCCCCCCAGACCAGTAGAATTCGTACCATCAGGGAACTTGTTAGAAATGTAAGATTTCTGGCCCTACCCCAGATTGACTGAGTCTTGCTAACCCCCATTCCAGCTTAAAATTGCACAGAGCGTTCTTCGCAGTGCTTCCAAGCATTGCAGAGCCCTGCGATCTTCAATCCAGCCCCTTCACGTAAGCTCGATTCTCATAATGCTGGTGGCTGGCCTAGAAGCAATGAAACGCTTCCACATGGCTGGTAGTGAGCTTTTAAGAAACATCTTTTACATTACACAAATCACTCACGAATGCATTCTATTTTTACATGTTTAAAGCATGGAGATGAAGTTAAGCCCTCTTTGAAAGCCACCTTCAACTTTTCGCCCTGCCATCTCCAGAGGTATCTATATCTATTACAAATGTGTCATATTCATTCTCCACCCTTTGTTAATACCTTTTATATAAATGGGATATGGATCCAGAACTATTTATAACTTTCATTTTTTTATAGTGCAATGTCTTATTATTATGTTGCTATTAACAAACAGGACGACTCATTCTTCTTAGCTGTTGCATAGTATTTCATAGAATAAAAATATTAAGATCTATTTAACCACTCCTCACTCAGAAACATTTAGTTACTTGCCAGGATTTTCTAATTATATACATTGCTGAAACATTTGTTTTTATGAATCCTTATACGCATGTGTTAGTCTTTGGTAGATCTTGAAATAAAATTTCTGGTTTATTGCAGAGTCTTGTGCTAAGAGATATTTCTGTCTGGACAGTTACAGGGTCCTAAAGGCTCAGGCACTAAAGTAAGACCCTCCTCAGTCCTGGAGTCAATAGTTTTAAAAAGTCTGCCAATTTAGCTGTAGTTGTATTTTTTCCAACGGAAAACATATGGTAGTGGAAATCGAAGGAAATGGACCCTAGCCCCCTTCTATGTAGCAAGTTAGAAGTTCCACATCTCCAGATTTTAATTTCCTCCTTTGCTAGCATTAGGGGATGGGACTAGATGACTTATTTCTCAGAAATGTTTCTGATCTGCAGGGCATATTTCTGTTCTTCTTTTATTCGTTCATTCAACAAGCATAGATAAGGCATTACAGCCTACATATGTTTCCATAAGGATTTAGCAACAAATAATACCAGGAAACAAAGCGATGTACAAACAGAGAGCTATCACTTAAACAAATGTATCTAGGAAACAAAATGTGTGCTTTCCAAAAATAAAAATGGAAGAGTACAAAAGATAAACACTTATCATTTATTTGGTTTCCTTTGTTTGTCTGAATAAAGCAGCTGCTTTGAATAGCTTTATCTGCAAACAATAAAATCCCCAGTGAAGTTGCTGCCCCCTCCCATCACCCCACTCAGGCGGAGGCGGAGGGAGATTGGTTCTAACAAGTGCTCACATGTTTCTGTCCCCAAAGTGGTAATTGACTGGAAGAGCTGTGGCCAACACTAAGACTTGGAGTTCTGGCTGTTTCTTGTGTTCTCAAGATTCTTAGCTACTCAAACTCTGTCTTAAGGCCCCTCTGATAAACTGTTCTCTTAAAGAAATGTCCTTTCATTTGGGACATCATCAAACATAGGTAGCACAACACACACCCTGAATCCGGAAGGGGTAAAGAAGGAGGAAGAACGGGGGATGGACTTCCTCAATGTATAATACTTATTTAAAAGAAAGAAAGAAAAATATAACCATTTTACCCAAGTTTTTAGCATTGAGCCTGTATTTATTTATTTTAGCTTTTTTTGAAGTTACAGTATCTTTAAAGAAAAAAGGACTTTGAAGACACAAAAAGATGAATCAAAACATAGACAAGGTAAAGTAATTCAAAACATTGAATTATCAGTCTGCCCAGAGAACATCCAGAAATAAATTATGTAAAATATAGCTATATTAAAATGAGGGAAACATGACAGTATCACAAGTACATTTAACAATTACAACACAAATCATGAAAAAAAAACTTAACTTAGGATAGAACCATGAGTAAGTTCCTGTTTAGCAATGCCATTCTTGGTTCAATAGATCAGATTAGTTTACTTTCAATTTAGACCATGTCTACCCACCCAGAATGAAAAGTCAAAACACTCCCTGAATGGGTGATTTTGCTGCATGTTTCACTAAGCCTTTGTCAATTATATAAACTTAGTTAAGCTTAGTTCAGTTCAGAGAACATTTATTATGTGATAAAATGTGATCTCTACTAAAAAGAGTTTACCTTTCATTGGAAATATTTCAAACTCAGTTCTCAAAACCAAATTAATTTCAGAGTGTATCATCTTTAAACAAAGGAAATAAAAACAATGAGGGTAAGAGAAACAGGTAGCATATATATTTTGAAAGGCCTCAGCATAATTAACATAATAAGAAAGTGTTGGTTCTAAAAACATTAGAAATTACTGATCTGGAAAATTTTTAAAAATATGTTTTTATTTATTCCAGAGAGGAAGGGAGAGGGAGAGGGAGAGGGAGGGAGGAAGGGAGGGAGGGAGGGGGGGAGAGAGAGAGAGAGAGAGAGAGAGAGAGAGAGAGAGAGAGAGAGAGAGAGAAACATCAATGATGGGAGAGAATCATTGATTAGTTGCCTCCTGTACGCCCCACACTAGGGATGGAGCCTGCATCCTGGACATGTACCATGACTGGGAATAGAACCGTGACTTCCTGGTTCTTAAGTCAACACTCAACTACTGAGCCATGCTGGTGGAACTCAAGAAAAAATTTTTTGCCCAGTTTTAACATTTTGTAACAAAGTGCTTGGGAGAAGCAGGATAGTAGCATGGAAAGAGCATTGGATTGGAAGTAAAGAAACTAAGTTTTACCTATGGTTTTTCATTAACTTGCAATGCATACTTAAAATAAATTTATTTCACATCTATAGACTTAACTTTCTTCAGTTGTGAGAGAGGGAGAGAGTTAAAGTTATGACCCCTTTCACCTTTAACCCAACAAATGAGTCAGCTATTAGGGTTTCAGTTGTTTGTGTAGAAAAGTAGCAGATGAAGGTAACCCACGTAGATCAGTTCAACAAAAGCCAAGTCAAGTTGAAAAGTGTTCAATTATTCAATAGACCATATGCCGCTCTTTGTATATTTTACCTCACTGTATTGGATAAATACTCCTCCCTTGATCAGTATACTTTGTGAATAAGGTATATAATGAATTTAATACTTTGGAACAACAGTAAGTTCATCAGACACGTCATACTTAAGTCTCAACCTTCCATTTCAAATTCCTTTCCTAAGTGACTGAGGCCACTTCTCTGACTGTGAATAAATAATATGGTAAATATAATTTGACATTTGTTTGGTTCTATTCACTGTTAGAACTATAAGTCTCCATGGTATAAAAGTAATATCTGACATAGAAGGCATTTTTACCTAAAATTTTTGCTTTTTTCTTCTAAATAAGGAATATAGAAAAAAATTCATGAGTGTTAATGTGTCACAGGCCTTTAGCTTGCTGCTATGCTATTTATTTATTGAATTAATTTATGTAAAAATTAAAACTATTGTTCAGATAATCATGAATTTATAATTTTCAAATGATATTTTATTTCATATTGCATTTAACTCTGAAATCTCAATTAATTCATATATTTGACATTCCCATGAGATAAGACAAGTGATACCTATTTGCGGAAATATATAGTGATAAGGTGGAGATATTGTCCTAACATCTTGTACATGTAACCATTCTTACATTCTTCTCATTTTTAATGTATTTTCTTTCTGATTAGAAGGTAAATGTTTTCATTAGACCTTCTTTTATACTTAGAGTAAATGTATACTTTAGCTATTTGCCCAATTCATAACCGCTAGTGGCGTTTAAGATTTTATAGGTAAAATTAGGTCCATTCAGACATAGTTCTGTATATACTTTGTATGCTAAGTGGTTTGTTGTACACCAGACTTAAAAAGACTTCCACTTAAATCACTCATCTCCATTTCTTCCCAGTCTAATGCTAGGCCCAGCATTGTACATTCAAGTGAGTGTTGTATACCTATCAGCCAAAAGTTCATGTCAGGTAGACAAGTAAAAGTAGCACAGATAGTTCAAGGCATAAACTTAATCTAATGTCTGACAGGGGTAGGAGTGGTGATAGCAGTGCATTTTAAATCAATTCCAGCAGAGCTGCCATTTCTTCTTTGATTTCTTATACTTTAAAAGCATCCTCTATCAAAAGATAGTTCCTTGGCTATGGACAAGCTAAGAAAGGTTTAAACTTAGCTGGCATTCCTTCTAGCATCAGATCCAATACGTCCACACATTTCAAAAGAGGAGGTAGGGTACCACACCACACAAAAAATAATAGGTAAGATCTTCTTTAATTCTCTACAGCTTCTAAGTTAGAATATACCATACTGCAAAGACACTAAGTACTCTCCAGCTCTTCATCCAAGTGACACCTCCAAGTCTCACATCCAAGGCTCCAATGCATCACCCCAATCCAGGGTTTGGGTGGGGTTTTGAGGGGTAGCAGTTAAGGGTCACAAGAGTTATTCCCTGCGTGATGTTTCACAATCATTGCTCTTAAGTGGTGTATCTAAGGTTTAAACTTTTGGTTCCAGGTCTCCTTAGAAACAGGACAGGGATATATTGGTTTAGTTCTATGGTTATGGCAAGTTTGGCTTGGTGAAGAACATCAGTGGATTCTGGAGAGACACCTTAAGTTCAAGGATGACCTGGATGATTTTAGGTCTTTAACTTTCATTATTAAGATGTTAACTATTATCAAATCAGTTCCATGGAGATTACAGAAAATAAATTGCAGTGTCCTCTCATTTATTCTAGAGTCCTCTCAGTTATTCATTTCTGAACAACTCCCATGTATGACCCATGACCCATACATTGAATCATGTAAAAGACATGATTGGTAAAAGACAATCCCTGCACTGAAAGAAAGAAAGAAAGAAAGAAAGAAAGAAAGAAAGAAAGAAAGGATATATATATATATATATATATATATATATATATATATATATACACACATATATATGTGTATATATATGTATTATATATATATTTTACCTATATGAACAATGTACGGGGTCATGGTTTGTTCATATATATTCATGTGTGCATGTATGCTTAGTTATATGTATGTATACATGTTCATATATATGTTTGTATATATGTATTATATATGTAAAATGGGGCATAAATATTTAAAAATAGAGTCCACACCTATACCCACTTCCCAGATCACATTCAGACCACTCTTGCCCATGTACATAGAAAGCTAGAATAAAAATGTAATAATTGTTATGTGTAGAAAGATGGCAATCATGGAAATAGAGCTTCTATTTATTCAGCAGTCAGAAACATCTGGCACAATTAAAGATTTGCAGTGGTCCCTGCCCACAAAGAAGATTACAATAAAATAAGAAAAAATATGGTAAGTTTAAATGCACATGGATAAATCACAAAATTATAATAACAAAGCACATTAAAGGAGGATTAATTTGTGTAACAAAGAAAATGAATCTTTTAAACCTTTAATCTAGCACCTGACACATTAAGTGGTTTAATGTTTGATCTTGAAATTTTAAAGATCTTGTAATTGTTTTTCAGCCTTTATATGGCAAGTTAATTAAATTTAAAGTAGTCTGGCATCTTCCATTCTAAATCTCTTTTTAAGTCCTTTGAGAGGTTCTCTGACCAAGTAATTTACATGACTTTTTTCTGCCTCAGCATTGATAATAACTAGCAATTATAAGTCCAGATGGAAAGGAAAATCTTACACTGTAAAAGAAATGTGATAATAAAAACAACTCTGAGATAACTGATAGAGGAGAGGAAGTGCTCTAAACAGAAATCTGTGTCCCCCAGGAGGTTTTAAAATTTTATTACCAAGAAACTGCTTTTTAAAAGATCTATTCTTTCCTCCACGTAAAAACGTTGGGATAGGATTATAATGGTTCCAAATCACACTGGGATGTAGGAATTAACTTTTTATTTCCACAAAATGACTAGGGCTATTTGAGGAATGAGTTGATACCCCGGCCAGGCAATCATGATAGGTGCTGCTAACTCATTTGCCAAATCCTCTGTCGTGGTTGAAACCTGGCTTTCCTTTTGTCCAGAGCTCCCCAGTCTCATTTCACTTGCAATTGAAGTACAATCGATCTTCCCAGCTCTTACTGTTTCTATCCACATTTCATTTTAACTCAAACAACATGTCTCCTTTCTTTTTACATCATCATAAGGTAATTTCTGCCCATGAAATTGTACCCCTTTATCATAAACTGTACAATGAATTATCTTTTCCCCCTAACTAAGCTCTTTTCTGTTTCTCTCCAGTTAATGCATTTAAAATAAGTGTATCTCTCATATTTATAACTAAAAAAAACTTTTAATTTTCCCTCAGTGCTGTTTTCTGTTCTGTGTGTGTGTGTGTATGTGTGTGTGTGTTTTCACTGATATTTCCCAGCAAATGGGTGCTGTGTTTCTGGGAAGATTTGACAAATTCACAAATCTGAACATCTTTATTACCTTTGTTTTACAAATCTATTTGAAATAGAGTGGAACTATAAATTCCTAAGACAACCTACAAAAATAATAAGCCCAAAATCAAGGCCCATAGCTAGGACCTTGTCATTTTATTGCTTTTTCTTCAAGGTTTCTCCAACCCTACCTCCTAGGAGAAACTTATTCCACCATAGAGTTCTCAGAGTAACTAACACAGGTCAAATTTAATCTCATTTTACTAATCTCGTGGTACTGTTTAGCTAAGTGTCCTAATCCAACCATGCGCTATGTGTAATCATTGTCTTTCCATCAAATTGTGAGATCCTTGAAGACAGAGACCACCCCATCTTATATGTCTTATGCCTGGCCGACTACCTGACACATAAGTGGTCTAATGTCTAATAAATAAATACATGCAGAAATGAATGTGTAAATCATGGCGATAAACCGAGTGGCCATGCAGGCCATAGTACTTTGGAAGAATTGTGCTTAAAATGTCATATCTATCTCCTTGATTCTCTCTCCTTTGGTAGTTTCAATTTGTTTAATTGCATGTAAAGTCAAGCAAGTTAGAATTTAAAGATGTGTAAGATAATATAGCATATGCTTAACAAAATCAGTGTGTTGTAAACATACGCTTTTAAACAAATAAATGTCAGTAATATTTCTTTATTCATAAAGATAGGACAAAGGTTTGCAGTTGTGATTACATAAAGCACTGAGTTTGTTCTTGTGTTATTATTTATTTTATCTCCCACATGAACAACTTGTAAAGCTACTTTTGTCCCATCCTGTAGTTACATAAAAACTAAATGTAAGTGTTTTAAGTGAATATAAACACTAGTCAAATGCAAGCATTAGTAATATTTTGTGTGCCTTATAAGTACATCGGTATATTTTGTGAGTCATTCCCAAACTAACTTGTGTACTCTAAGATTTATTTAACCTTGTATCTCTACCAACATGCACACTGTTTGAACAAAATAGGAACTTAATTAACACATATCTGCATTTCAAAGAAGATCATTGAGACAGTACCTGGAAAATCAGGAATCTTTAGTTCATAGCTGGTGTTAATTTTTCCAGCCGTTATTGTGGCTAATATCTTACTTCCATCCAAAAGAACCAAGTAGTTTGTAGTCATAGTAGTCTGATGTAGCAGTCTTCATGTCTAGGTAAAATTCTAACCCAAGTATATTCCAGGTCAGTACTATAGAATCTCAAATTGATGAATTTAAGGTTTCTATGACATGTTAAATTCTGAATTTTTTTTTGAAAACTACAGAACCTCCATCACACCTGTTGACCTGTAAATGTAAATGTTCACCAGAGAACTACAATACACTACCAATTTGATTTGCCTACATTAGAAGTGTCACCTTACCTCCCTTAAACTGGAAGTGTCACTGTGCCTCAGTCTTATGAGCTGTGAAAAACTACCCTGACTCTCACTGGCCTGCCAGCCACTCTGGAACAGCAGGGTAGGGTAGGTGTAACTGCAGAGACAGCAATGGAAATGAGGCTACACATCCAGGGAGCATCATCCTACCATTTAACATTTCCTCCTCTCCTAAAATCGCAACTTGATTTTGCTTTATATTCATGGTTCATTTCTCTATGGGAGAAACTGCAAATTAGATTCCTGAAAAATTAAACACATTCATCCATTTCACAAAGGTTATGGAGTTCTTAATATATAACGAAAGGGCAACATTCTAAGTCTGGAAATAGAAGGAGAGAAAACGGGTTTACTGTTAATTCAGGGAGACAGATGTGTGAATGGCTGTGCCCTAAGGGAGCAAAAGGTAAAAACAACTAATTTCGAAGAGAGAGAAAGGGTCTGGGAGTCTTTTCAGAAACGGTGGCATTGGAGAGAGAACCAAGATGATGGCATAGGTAAACACCTATTGTTCTACCCCTCGCAACAATTTAAAAATTCAACATAACAACAAAACAAACATCACCCAGAATCACCAGAAAGCTGGCTGAGTGAAAACTCCACAAATAAAAGTAAAGGTGGGACACTGAGACTCAGAAGAGAGGCGGGAGCGCAGCCTTGAAGATCGTGGGGAAACAGGTTAGGAGCCGTCCTGGTTGCGCTCGCAGGTGGTGGCTGGAGCAGCAACCCCGGCTGGATTTCGCCAACAGGGAGGGTGGAGACGTCCCACTACACGGATTCCCCAGTGCCAGGCGAGGTCCGAGGTCTGGGGGACGCACCCTGGAAGCCGGGTGCGGCAGAGGTCTCCTAGTCTGCGGAGAAGCCGGGTGCTTGAAAAAGAAGTTTGCGCGCACTTAAACTGTGCCACAGCACAGATGCGCGACTTGCTCCCTGGAAACTTGTCTCCTGGTCCCGGAAACCACATGTTTTACAACCCTGGGCGAGACTTTGGGTGTGCAGACCCATTTGGGGAGAGGCAGAGTTGTCTGGCAAGGGGAAGAGACTAGCGGCTTTCTCTTGGAGGTGCCTGCAGCCATCCCCATCCAACAGAGACCCGTGCGCGAGCGCCACATAGGACGTAGCTGACACTGAGGCTGCCTGTGCAGCTCAGAGACTCCGCCCATCCAACCTGAACACAGTCTCCCTTCACAGCCAATGGCCTGGAGGTGAAACCCTCCTAGGGCTAACAACAACAAGCTGGGTTTAAATTCAAAAATACTGTACAACCCATAAAGGATTGCAGTAAGAGTACCCACCTCAAGTAACTGGGGAGGCTGTGCCACTGACCCTTAGAGGACATCTACCACATAAAGCAGCCACCATGCAGAAATATGGAAAGAAATCAGGTGTGAAAGAAATGGAGGAAAAAAGATGGCTAGACATAGAGTTCAAAACCACGGTTATAAGGCTTTTCAAGAGGCTACTAGAAAAGGCCGATGAACTTAATGAGAACTATGAGGAAATGAACAAGACCAACCAGGAAATGAATGAGACTTACAAGGAAATGAATGAGACCCTCAAGGAAATGAACAAGACCTCTGAGGATATGAACCAGACCCTCACGGATATGAAAAAGGACCAACTAAAAATCAAGCATACACAGACTGAAATAAAAAATATTACACAAAAAGTGTAGTCCTAAAAGCAGTCCAGAGGGCCACAAGAACCAAGTCAAAGATTTGAAATACAAAGAAGCAAAATCCACTCGGCTGGAAAAGCAAGAAACAAAAAGAATCCAGATAATTGAAGATAGTGTAAGGGGCCTCTGGGACAACCTCAAGCATGCCAACATCCAAATTATTGGGGTGCCAGAAAAAGAGAGAGAGCAAGTTAATGAAAACCTACTTGAAGAAATAGTGACTGAAAACTTCCCCCACCTGGTGAAAGAAACTGACTTAAAAGCCCAAGAAGTACACAGAACCCCAAAATATAGGAATCTAAAGAGGACCACACCAAGACATATCATAATTAAAATGCCAAGAGCAAAAGATAAAGAGAGAATATTAAAAGCAGCAAGAGAAAAACAGTTGGTTACCTACAGGGGAGCACCCATACGATTGTCAGCGGATTTCTCAACAGAAACGATGCAGACCAGACGGGAGTGGCAAGAAATATTCAAAATAATGAATAGCAAGAATCTACAACCAAGATTACTCTATCCAGCAAAGCTATCATTCAGAATGGAAGGTCAGATAAAGTGCTTCGGAGATAAGAAAAAGCTAAAGGAGTTCATCACCACCAAACCAATATTATATGAAATGCTGAAAGATATTCTTTAAGAAGAGGAAGAAAAAAAAGGTAAGAATATAAATTATGAACAACAAATACACATCTATCAACAAATGAACATAAAAATCAAGTGAATTGATAGGCTGGTGAACAGGATAAACTGGTGAATATAACAAAAACATGGACATAGAGAGGGAATGGACTGACAATTCTTGGGGAGAAAAGGGTTGTGGGAAGTACAGCAGGAGACTGGACAAAAATCTTGCAACAATGGGAGAGGACATTGGGGAGGGGGAGGTAAGGGAGGAGGGTGGGATAGGTTCAGGGTTGGAGGGGAGCTATAGATTCCCCTAAAAAGGGGGAAACAATGTAATTAATAAACTGAACAATAAAGATTAAAAAAAAAGAAATTAAAAAAAAAAGAAAAGGTGGCATTGAGCAGTGTTGGCAGATGACTATGCTGATGAGTTCAGCTATTTCCGGAGTGAGGAAATTGCATGCATTCATTGCAGGCCCAGGAGTCTCTTCTGTCTGCTTGGTGAACCTTGAAAACTAAGAAAATTTAGTACTTTGGGAAAAAACACTAAGTGTTTAGAGATGGATAAGAGCAGAGTGCAAAGCAGTCAGGATAGCCAGGGGAGTAAATGGGTAGATGGTCAGGGCGGATGGAGAAGAGTATGCATGCCGCAATATTACCCTGAGGGTGGCAGACTGCTGCCTTGGGCTTCAAGTTCAGGCTCAAAGGGACTGCAACAGTCAGGTCTGAATCACAGTAATTTGAACAGGGATAGTTTAATATAAAGAATTACTAATTCTATATTTAAAAATAAAGCCAGTTTGGCTCAGTGGCTAGTGCGTTGGCCCGTGGATGAAGGGTCCTGGGTTCCATTCTGGTCAAGGGCAGGTACCCAGGTTGCAGGCTTGATCCTGGGCCTGAGCCAGGGTGTGTGGGGGATGTCTCTCTCTCACATCGATGTTTCTCTCTCTGTGTGTCTCCCCGTCCCTCCCACTCTCTCTAAAAATTGATAGAAAAATATCCCCAGGTGAGGATTAACAACAACAAAAGAAATACTAGTTTTACCAAGGGGATTGCAGTAACCAAGGAATAGCTAGCAAAAAGCACAAAGAACTATAGTGAATACAGGAATAACAGATATAACAAGCAGCCATTACCTTAGAAGGAGAAAAAGTTCAAATATTCTCAAAGAAATAAGAGATATAAAGGAATATTTGAGAGACAAAAGAACATGACAAAACATGTGATAGCAACTCTTAATGTAATTTGACTGTGGAAATAAGGAGAGGAAGCTGAGATGGAAAATTTCAGGAGCTAAATCCTAATCACCATATCAGAAAGTCAATAGGCCATATTTAAAATCAAATAATAAAAATATAGGGGTATATGCACAGTACTGAGAAATACATACAATGTACACCCATGAAGAAGAGATCTATAAAAAGGTCAATAGTGATTGCCTCTGGGGAAAGGAATTGGAGGAGTTTGAGAGAAAATTACCGTATTTTGTTATACATATTTGACTTATAAGCTATGTGTATGTGTTGCTTTTTCAAAAATAAAATCAAATTTAAAAATAATAAAATAATATGCTTGTTATATATTACACATGTGTGCTTGGCTCACTGCTTTGAGCTGGGGAAAAAATGAAGACAGAGGTCCCTCCTATCCTGAGAGAGCTTAGGAAGTTAGAAATTGACAAATTAGAAATAAACAAATTAGGGGACCTTGCCTTTAAGTGCTGGATGTAGACTGAACTCTAGCAGAGGGAATTCCATTGTCTAAAAGAAACATAAGAGAAAAAGTTTCTTGAAATGTTTGAATAATTTAAGAGGTATTGTATTGGCTTATTAAAACAACAATAGTAATAGCTGCTATTTTTTTTCTTTTTACTTCTTATATGTGTAAGACACAAACTCTAAGTCTTTTACCTACATCCTTTGATTTAATCCTAACTTTAATGAGGCCAAGTCTCATTAGCCTCATTTGACAGTGGAGCTGAATCAGAGTAGTTTAAGAATAGAAAAGTTTCACATCTGTGTGGATGACTAACACACAATTCAGCCTCAAAGGGAAGGAATGAACTAGATTATCTTGCTGAGCATTTAGTATATTTTTATCTATAGGTTATAGCCAAGAAAGTTGAAAAGCCACCGCTGTAGGTTGCCAGAACCTCACAATTGAAATAGGCCTACTGTTGAAATAGACCTGTGTGCTAGAGCATGATGTCTTTGTCATGTAAAACATTCCTTTCAAAATTATAATCATTGCTCACTACAGATAGATGTATAGTTACCAAAGAATTTCTTTTTTTCTCTTCAAGTAAACTTCTTAGAATTTCCATGAGAGAATAAATTCAAAACACAATAAAAATATTCTTGTGTTCTCTTCTTTTGTGATTCCTAAAAATGCTAGTATTGTCAATTGTACTTAATATATTCTGAATAAAATAATTTAAAACTCTAGCTACTTAACTCCATTTCCTTGTCAATTTAGTTATTGTGCACCTGCTATATGTGTCTCTCTTTATAACCTAAAATAAAGGATGAAAATTGAATAAAATAAAATGCTTAATTCGATTTTGTAATCATCCTGCCATCCTATTCTTGAAACACTTTGCATAGTGTCTACATGTGACCTGTATAACTATAACTGTCAGAAAACTGTGTTCTAAATTGAAATGGAATGATAAGTACCATCAATATTTGATTTCCTTTCTTCTCTTATTCTCTATGTATGTTTTTTATCTTAATGTCAGATTACCACTTTGGGAAGAGTAGGATGAGATTTCACATTTATTAAGAGATTTTTTTTTTTAATTCTTCAGAAATGTTCAAGAACTTATGAGTTCAGCCATTGGAAGTCTATAAACCACTGCCTAATTATAAAAGCTTTTAAAATCCTCACTAGAGGTCTCAATAAATGTTATTTTCATATTTAAAATTCAGTGTGAATTTATTTTTTGATCAGGAAATGAATTGAGAGTTGTCTTTAAGCTTCTATAATTCCCAGATGTGTTTCTTTCTAATTTATTAGAGTCATGTGAGAACAGGTCTGTTGGAATTAAATTACCTTTGTCTTCCTTTACAACACAATTCCAAACCTGGGAGAAAAGAGATTCAATAAAATACCAGCAACAAGATTCCTATTCTCTAAAATATGAATAGTAAATAAAATGTTCTAAAGGTACACACAGATCTATTTTATGGATTTAGTTTTGTTATTTACTGGTCTAAAACTGACGTTTATGCATAAAGAGTAAATTAAAAAATAACGCAAGGCCATAGTCATAATCTCTTCTTCCTGGCACCTGTACAGCACTTATTCTGAGCCCTCCTGTGACACTCGCTACATCCTACAACCTACGTTGTATTGTATAATCTCATCTCCCATGCTACAACAAAACTCTTTAAGAATGGCATTTTCTCTTTTTATTTATTTATATATTTTTATTGCTTTCAGAGAAGAAGGGAGAGGGAGAGAGACATAGAAACATCAATGATGAGAGAAAATCATTGATTAGCTGCCTCCTGCATGCCCCACACCGGGAATCAAGCCTGCAACTTGGGCATGTGCCCCGATTAGGAATTGAACTATGATTTCCTGGCTCATAGGTTGACACTCAACTACTGAGCCACGCCGGCCAAGTCCTTATTAATCTTTTTATTTCCACTGTACCTAGCTCTGATTTTGCACATATTTAGCACTCAATACGTTATAATTTTTTAAAAATCTGTCCACTAAAGAATATTCCAAACATAGCAAAGTTGTTTTCTTTTAAATCACATGAACCACAGTTTCTTAATCTAAATATAGAGACAATGTTTTGAAATATTACCACTCCTTTACTATTTTCCTGTTTGTAGCCAATTGTATACAGTTATAATGTTTGCATAATTTGTATGTGAAGACAAACAAATTAGACATCATAACATGATCACTCTCCATGTTAATTTAAAATCAGAGTAAACTGACATAGCTACATGACATTTCATTTAGAGGATATTAAAACATAAAATTATTCATTATTCTTTTGTGGTGAGGCATAAAGGTTGTTGCAAACCACACTGAGCTGTGAAATCCCCAGTGTTTTTGAAATGCTGTGAGTCATTTTGAGGATAGAAGTGTGCCCAGCAATTTCTTAATAAGACCAGATCTCAAAATGTAGGTTTTAGGATATATTATACCCAACTAAGGAATCTTTGTGTTATCCACAGCTCTGAAGTGTGAGACACTGGGGATCCTCAGATATTATTGTTCCCCTAATTTTTTTACCTTTATCACTCCAAAACTGACCTTCTCCAGAAGAGGAAACATTTTACAACTTCCAGCAGCTGAAGACCTACACTGCCTCAGTTCCTTTCTAGTAGACACTACGTCATCCCATAGTTAAGTGGGAAGTTGTCATTAAAGAGAAATAAGTGAGTCTTTAAGAGAAAATTTCCTTCCTGTTCCTGGGACTTCCCCACCCACAGATGATACCCCTTGACTATATACACGGCCAACAAGGGTGATTGCTCTAGGCCAAATGCCTGCAAAGGTATCCTTACTCAAAATGTTAGGATGCATTTCTTATAATCCTTTTTAATGGAAATATTTTCTAGAACTGATACCAGAGCTGATTACCAATTATACCAGATAATTAGGGAGAAGCATTTCAAATATTTTTCAAGTAATATTTTAATAACATAATTTTCCACTGAATTTTATCTGCCAAGACAACTTTTGAGACAATATAAAGGAAATCACAGTTCAAGACATTAGAGTGTCCAGTTCCCAAGCCCTCGGAAGCCTGTCAGTTGACTCAAAGTGCCAATTGCAGCCAGTACCAAGGTTTTATAGATATTAGTCCAGTTAACCCTCAGATTAAAAACTTGACTGGTATCATCATTCTTCTTTTGACAATGAGAAAACCCAGGCTTAGACCACTTAAGAAAGTTTCTCCAAGTGCCACTGTTAATGGGTGCAAGGGCTTAACCCTAGTTTTGCCTTAATTTCCAAGCCCTGATGCTTACCCTCTTCTCAGTTTCTCTCCTACGTCCAGACAGTACAGCTTTCTTGAAAAGAACAATCATCAGCAGGTACAGCAGGAACGATAGAAGAGTCTAAAAAGAGGAAGAAGGCATCATGCTGCAAGGTTTGTGGATCTTTCAACCACACAAATGGTGGTTGGAATACAGGCTCTGCCATCATTACATACATGAGCATGTAAGATCATGGAGTCACCATTGTAATAATTAACTGCATAATCACATCAAACTTTACTAATAAGAAACTAGTAAAGAACAAAAAGCAAATATTGTTTGAACAATGATTCTGTAAGATAAATTCATAATTGAATTTTTTTTTTTTTTGGAAAGAAAAAGGAAGCAGTCAATGATTTATACAGAATGTTTTAAAAACTAAATTTTAAATGGGGTACTAGTAGTCAAAACTTAATATCTGGTAAATGAACTTTCTACCTAGATTATAAAGTCCATGAAGATAAGGTTTATTAAATTTTCATTTTACAAAGGAAGACCAAACTGGCTCGAAGACATATGTTAATTAAAATAGATCTAAATCTTCCAAACATTTATTGAGTAATAAAATACACACATAGCAACACAGATCTGATTGAGCCTTTCAAATTTAAGGGGGGAGGGTTTTGAGGGGAGGGTGGAGAAGGAGCTTATTGAGGGTATTATATAAATTGTCACTGAAGCTGCATCTATTTACACAAAAGAAGAGTTGACCATTTCAATGCATTATAGTAATGATGAAAGTTCTGGATGAGGTATTGTATGTGTGTTGAAGGAGAGGATATTCCTAATCTGGAGAAATTGTGAATGAATGTTCACCAGACTCTTTTGTTGACATGTGGTACTCTAAATATTTCTCCTCTACCCCAGGACATAATTAATAACCTTATAAATTAAGTCAGGATTCTCAATCTTAAACATTCTGACTCAAGTTGCAAGTGTCTTAAGGTAGTAGTTTCAAGGTAAAATTTGAACATCTACTAGTACATAGAACAAAACTCTTATTTGGAAGTGAAATACTTATTTCAATATTAATACATGCAGAATCAACAACTGATTTTTTAGAATAGTCAGCTATTTATTTTCTCAGACAAAATATTGGTTTTATTTATATAAGAGCTACTATATTTATTGGTTGGCACATATAATGCCTACACAAATCTCTCAAGCATAATGCCTGATTTTTATGAAGCCTTCATTCTGACTAACTACAGAAGGAAGGTCAAGCTGTGAAAGTCAAAAGAATTTATGACGTTGTTCCACTACCAAGGCCTACAGAAGAGGGTATTATTGAAGAGGAACTGAAAAGCTCTTAAAGAATAAATAAATCAATCCATTTGCAACAACTAACACTGGGCGCAAGCATTTTGGGGAAGGAATAAATGCATTTGAAAAATTTTATTTTACTTGTAAGTAAATATTAAATTAAAAATCCCCTGGGGGTTTGGAAAACGACAAATAACAGATAAGATGTGCCCATAATGATGGACTTATTGGCAATCACATTGTGGGTGAAGGGTTTTGTTGTTCACTTACATAATGCTCACAATCAAGCTTTCTTCTTTCAGTTGTTTACCTTTCTGCTTCTCTCCTCAATGATTGAAAGCATCTCACGCGTTTTGTCAAAACAACCATACTTTCGGCAAGACTTGCTTCCTTCTCCACATCTCTTTAATCCCAACTTCTTCAATCAAGGCTTCTTGAGTAGAGGATCATTTGTATGCTGTGAACCTTTAAATTGTTCCTATACGCTAAGAAGGAAAGTTTTTAAATTCTTCAAGGTTGCGAGGTATTTCTTAGTTAAAAAATTCATGGCAACTCATATTTCTGGCTTTCTAAAAGTTCTAATTCATGGCAACTTGTATTTCTAACTTTTTAAGTTAAATTCCAAAACAAGCCATAGATTCCATTTTGTTTCTAAGAAAGTCACTTGTTCTACCACATATAAAGGTGGTCAAATGTTTTCAGGTCCCATTCAGTACACAAGTGAAGTTATGTTGAGATATTTCATCATAATATACCACATATAACTCTTTTATCATTGGGGAAGAAAAAAATAGAAGATGAAATTTTGCTTTGTGAGCTAGAGTTCAACGTAATATTTTGCATTAAAGCTCTTTTATTGGCATTTAGGGGATGGGCGGGGGGGGGGGGGAGATAGGAAGGAAACCCTACTGATTTTCTTAATAGTTAATATAGGTTGCATTTCTCTACATTTGCTGATATTACAAGGATTAGCAATAGCTATTCATTTAGGGCTGTCACCATAATTGTTTTTTAATAGAAAATAATAAATAAATATGGGGAAAAATAAACATGATTTCCAGATTTTTTTAAAATATTTTTTTTATTAATTTCAGAGAGAAAGAGAGAGGGAGAGAGAGAAACATCAATTATGAGAGCAGGTCATTGATCGGCTGCACCCCCCTCCCCCCTTACTGGGAATGGAGCATGCAACTCTGGCTGGGAATCAAACTATGACCTCTCAGTTCATGGGTCAATGCTCAGCCACTGAACCACCAGGCCTACTGCTAAACATATTTTAGCTAACTGCCCTTGAGATATAAAATGTTCTGTAAATGCCATTATCATTTCTTCAAGTAATCATTCTCAAGGATTATAAAATTGTATATTAAACATTAGAAACATTTGAATTCTCTACTCTGTTATTTACATGATGAGTGTTTTGCTTTTGTTCTCTAAATTTATGTATGTTCTGCCTGAAATAAATACTATATTTTTGTAGTCATCTGCTTCACTAGTATAAACATATCTGATTGTCATGGGAATTACCGGTTCAGATTCAGGCAAAAAAAAAAAAAAAAAAATCTATGTAGAAAGAAAATTGTTCACTTGCTATTTTAATGATTAAGATAATAATTTAAGAGTGTACCTTTAACATTATAGCTTGTTCTTTTTCTTTCTTTCTTTCTTTAATAAATACCCAAATCTGTCTTCACTGACCTAGCTTGTCTTTAATCAGAATATGATCTTCCAATTCTAAGTTTATACTGACCCCTATAGGTTATTGTGTTCTAATTTATTTCTGGTTTATTCTTACAGAACGTAAGTTGAACAGTATTTAAATATGTTTACATTTAGAATTTAATTATTTTAGGAGTAAAGCCATAAAATACTTTTCATAGGCCCCTTCTCTCCTTATATTGTACAACATTAACTATGCATAAAGTTCTGCCAGAAGCCGATCATTGTTTTAATGATAGAGAACTGTGGACAAGGAATCTGGAGGGCTGGTCAACCTTAATTGCTCTGAAGGGTCGGAGCTAATTGCTGAATATTGGTGGTTGAAGCAGCCCCCACCTGTTAGTCCTAAGTAGATTCACTGATTGGCTTTTACTAATATTTCCTGCCTGGGGAAGGGATGATAAAGCCAGAGTGAATAGTAGTTCTCCCACTAGAGTTAAACTACCGCCTGGCCCCCATTTTCCAAATTAATGTTTTTCTGAGTCTTTATTCATTTGCGTGCGGTTTTCTCCAGAAACCCGAACCCTGAACTGGGGACCCTGAATCACGCGGGATGTGAAAGGGGTTCCAACAAATTTCAGCCATCCTAATTTAAGGCAATTTATTTTGGATACCAAAGAGGTCTTAAACCACCAGTTTCAATGTTGGTCTACTGAGGACAGAGGAAATAAGCAGCATAGTTTCTAATTAACATGATTTCTGATTAACCTGATTCTTTTCCTCAAAATCTGTTATATTCTCATAATTTTCATAGCTATAGTCCATTAAGAAATTAAAGTTTATGCAAAGATGTGTATAAAAGCAGGAAAGACTTATGACCAAAGTAAGTCTGATTTTAGCTAAACTTGGTGGAGAAACACTGATTCTAGATTAAACAGGGGACTTTCAATGTGGCGGGCAAGATCCTAAGTCATTTCCTTATGGATATGGATGAGGGATTACAGGAGAGGGGGAAAGGCTACAGTCTACTCACTTGGAATACAGGCTCTGTCATCGTTATGTGCATGAGCATGTAAGAACATGGAGTATGACCAACGCACAAGTCATAAGATTATCAAGCTTTTTCTGATAATAGTAAAAAAACTTAGGCATTTCCAGAAACAAGTAGTAGGAAGGACTGGTCTTGACAATACAGAAGGAGCATGACCCCAGCAACAGGCCAAGGTATCAGGGAAAATTTACCTACGCAATAGGAATTCGATACATATCATATGCTTCCTAAAATTGGAACCTTGCATAAGATAGAAAACTGATTTATTCCTAGTCTACTCCTAGAGTAGCTCAGGAGCAAATGTGTGCTAGCTCCAAAGGCCCAAGGCCATGAACTTCAGAATGTTGGTTCCATATCCTACCTAATAAAAGAGAAACATGCAAATTACCGTACCTTCGCTATGCTACCAGCCAATCAGGAGCGGGACGGTGGGGCAGGGTGGCATGCGGGAGGGGGGACAGCGGCAGGAAGGGAGGCCGGCGGGGGCATGGCCACAGCGAAGGACTGAAGTCACCCCTCCGGAGGCTACCCAAGGTCTTATTTCAGCCCTGATGTTGGGCAGCTTCCCTCGACCATAAGTTCCCAACACACTTCCAGCCAGAGTTAAAGGGGGTTCTTCTGTTTTTAAGGCATCGCCATATCCAGTGCCTGCCAGGCCCCTGTGAAAGCACTACTCCTTAGGTCTGGGGTGCTGGGAGCTGAAGTAGGGAGGCTGTGAGGCCCAGCTCACCCAGGATGCTGGCCCCCCATTACCCCTTCCCAATGATCCTGGCCCAGCCTTCCCTATGCATACCTGCTCACCGAGAGCATGAGGTGGTCATGGCAGCGGGACGGGAGGCCTACACCCTCCCCGAATCCAGAGGGGCTTGACAGGGGACCTCCGGCCTCGACCCCCACCCTGGCACCAGGCCAGGGGACCTAAGGCCATGTCCTCCATCCAGTGGGGCTTGACGGGGGACCTCAAGGTGTGCTCCCTGCCCTGGTGCTGGGCTAGAGTACTTCAGGCTGCTCCCTCTGCCTAACTCATCCTGGGGGTTATATTGGTTTAACTTGACTTTTTGCATTATTGATTTTTTTACTATTATCAGAATAAGCTTGATAATTTTGTTTTACATTTTTCTCCAGCTCTGTTTGGGAGCTTTGATTCTTTGCTTAACCATGTGTGAGAATGAACCCAGATTGTTTTGAGGAAAACTTTAGGCCTGTCTATAGTGTTCCAGAATTTTCTCAGCCCACTCTGTGCATGTCTATTCTGACTTGTGTCTTGGTCATACTCATGGGTTGTCCTAAGATACTATTGATTTTGTATTTATTTGTTGGAGTAGTGTACTGTTTTGCCTGCCATTGAATCCTTATTACCTGAGGCCTAAGCACTAAATAATCAGGAGGAGGTAATTTTATATTACGACAAAAGATGCTGTTCCTGTAATTTTAGAAATTTAAAAGTATTGAGTGTGCAAGCTTCTTTTAATATCTTAAAAGGATAAAAAAAATTAAATGCACGTCAACGGCATTCAGACAGAAGTGATACACCCAAATGAATGGAAATATTACAATAAAACTTGTCCCAGGCAGTGAGCTGTACAAATACAGTTAGAAGGTAAGCGGGGAGGAGGCCCAGTAGTGGAAAAAACAAAAACAACAACGAGAACTAAGTGGAGGTAGGAGGGATGAATATCGAGAAAGAGAAAATGATCCTCCCAAACCTGTAAGAGGTTTCTCTAAACTAGGAGGGCAGAACAGCAACCGCCACCTCAGTTCTACCCTTTCCTAATAGTCAAAAATAAATAAAGCCGAATCCGGTTTGGCTCAGTGGATAGAGCCTCAGCCTGCAGGCTGAAAGGTCCCAGGTTCAATTCCGGCCAAGGACAGGTACCTTGGCTATGGGCATATCCCCAGTAGGGGGTGTTCAAGAGGCAGCTGATCGATGTTTCTGACTTTCTATCCCTCTCCCTCCCTCTATGTAAAAAATCAATTAAAAAATATATATATTTTTTAAAAAATAAGTAAAGGTGACTTTCCCTCCCATTGCCTCCTTAACGTGGCACACTGCAGTCTGCCCTACATTAGCCAGATGCTGTCAAACTGGAGTATTATTATTATTAATAATTTTAAAATCTATTTTTATTGCTCTCCAACGATGTAAGGAAATCGTTGATGAGCTGCCTCCTGCAGGCCCTCCACCGGGGATGGGCGTGGAGCCGGACCTTTCCGTTCACGGGCAGACGCGCTACCCACTGAGCGACCTGGCCCGGCCCGGGCCTCAGAACCCTCCCCCCGGGGAAGAGTCCGCCCGGGTGTCAGGGCTGCGCGTGCGCAGTCTCAGCACCACGCTTCCCCCGCCTCAGCCCCGCCCCAGCCCCGCCCCCCGCGGCAGAGGACGTGACGCACGGGGGCGGGGCGCGCTCTGCGCCGGAAGTGGCTCGCAGATCGTAAATAAGCCCTAAAAAGCGGGTGAGGCGCCGTCTCCATTTTGTTGGCATCTGCGGCCCCCGCGACGCCGCGGCGATGGGGAGCGTCCTGGGGCTGTGCTCCATGGCGAGCTGGGTGAGGCGGCGTGCGGGCGGCCTGCGGGGCCGGCGTGGGGGGCGGACGGGGAAGGGGCTTGGGTGGGCGAGGACGGCGGGACGTGGCACCCCACCCAACAGGGCGTGCCCGCCTTCCCCATTTTCCTCTCTTTCTCCCGATCCCTCGCCTCGGCCTCGGCCTCGGGCTCTGGCCGAGCGCCGCCCGGGTGCCCGCGGGGGGCAGAGGAGCGGGGAGGGGGGCTCCGATGGGAGGAGAGCGCTGGTCTCTGCCCCCGCCTCCCCCGGTCTCTCGCGTTCTTCCAGGCCCCCCTTTGTTTTTTCCTGGCTGCTGGGCCGTCTGCGCCCCGACCCCGGGCCCTTTCCTTCCCGAAGCGCCCCATCTCTCGGCGTACCCCTTCCCCGCCACCTCGGGCCGCAGCGCTGCGCCCCGAGGCCGCGGCCTCTCTGTTCCGTGGCCCGGGCCGAAGCCCAGTCCCTGGGGCCGGCGGCCGGCAGAGCGAACAGCGATGGCGTTTTGAGAGGCGTGATCGCATCGTGCGCCGGGTCCCTGACCCCGGTGGGAGCAGACAGGCCTGTGCCGTGCTGCCCGGAGTTGCGGGGCCGGGAAGGCGGTCGGGTCCGCAGCATTGCATACTGCGCGTCTTTGGACAGACAGCATTCTTGCGCAATCTGGAATTTATTATGCGGCGTGCATTTTGATTAAAAAGCATTAAGAATAAAACCATTTTTCATTTTCTTTCTCTCTTTTTTTGTATATATGTATTTTATTGTTCAAAGTATTACAAATAGTAGTACATATATTTCCTTTTTTTCCCCCCATGGACATCACCTCCCCTACCCCCCAGCACATGCCCTCACCTGCCCCCCCCCCCCCCATCCACTATTTGACATTGAAACTGGGATTCGGAACTATTGGACATTGAAACTGAGACTCAAACATTTTTTGTTCTCATATGTTTATTTCTAATGTGCAGATGCAAGATTTTTTAAGAAAAGAAACGGGGGGGGGGAGGGGAATAGATACAGAAACAAAGAAGCATTGAACAGACTGTCAAACTACCGTGGGAAGGCAGGGGAGGGCGGGGGCGGGGCTGTAAGAGATCAACCCAAGGACTTGTATGCATTTTTTATTTTAATGGCAAGATTTCTTGATCTAGGTGGCACAAATAAACATTAGTTTAAAATAACCACACTATCCCAAATAAAAAAAGTAAAACATGGATATTACAGTTAATAAAGATATTTGTAATTTGGGGTGAGATTTTAATTCTAATCATATTTCTTTATGAGTTCTAATTTCCACTTTTAACAATTGCTTGTCTGACTTCTCAAATTCATTATGTACATTAGCCAGCATTTTATTTTGCCACCCCCCCGCCCAAGTTCTTAATATGGCTTGAATTATAAATGTTAAATTTTAATAAAATAGTAAGTGGAGGTTGTTACTCCAATACAGGTTGTTTTTGTAATTCGACAGGGAAACTAGGTATATATAAATATATATATGTATATATATTTAATCTGAGTTAGAGAATTTACTTGTATCTATTGACTTTTATACAAGAGAGGCATATTTAGTGTAATAAATAAAGTGTATTACAAAATAATAAATGGCTATTAGAAGATTTGGTGTTTTTGGGGGGGGGGCGAGGGAGAGGGATAGTGTATTTGATTCGTAAGATTCAAATTAGATTTTGTCCAGTTACCATTCTTTTCGCATATAGGAAAGCTTTAACAGGAGTAGATGTTCTCCATTTTGTTCTCACCTTCAGATCAGTGATGAGCAAACGTGACCTAAAGGACAATGAACAGGTTAAAGAAAAAAGTTTTAAGGATTCGTCATATTTATGTGTTTTAAGCCAGAAAGATAGTAGCTTTAGTGGACAGTGTGGGGAAAATGATATTGCTACCTATGTTTTTAAAATTCAGTTTTCCACCTTTATTGACTACAACACTGTGATAGAACTGATACCGCCTTTCCAAGGTACATTAGAAAGATTATCGACAAAGAGGCCGTTTTCTTACCTTCTGGTGATGAGCTCTCTGCAGATGAGGAAGCTAGGTGGCCGTGGTTATTGGTGGTTCTGGGCTATTGTGGCCGGCCAGGAGAGTCTTCTGTAGTATGCAGTTCCCTTGTCTCCCTTCCCTTCCCGGTGCCTTTGTCCCTTCCTTCCTGAAGAGGCACAGGGCAGTTCCACAGCAGTTAGAGGAGAATTTGCCTTTTAATGCGCACATCCGTTTCTTCTGTAGTCGTTACAGCCAGGATGCTCATTTACCTAGAGGTTTTGACAAATGTAAAATTTATTCAAATTTTAGAAAGTGTTCACGTTATTAAATTAGATCAATTGAGTAAAAATCCCTTTGGTGTTTCTAAAGGGAACAAGAGTATATTCATATATTCAGCCTGCCATCTTTAACCAGAGTCCCTTTGTATTATTTTGTATTTGTGGCCACGTGGCCGTTGTGTTTTATGACCATAATTGCCACAGTTGCTTTGTCTTTGCGCTAAGCTAGTCATTGTTAAGTGTGTTCCTAGACCCAGTAGCATCACCAGACTGAAAAACTTACTGGAAACATGACTATGGTTCAGCATCCTGTTTCAATAAGCCCTTCACTTAAGTGGATTCAAAGCTAAAAAGGATACCTTTTTACCATTGCTTCTCCCCAATTTTTGAAAAATCTTAATGTCATCTACTAGTAAACTGATTTTTTTTCAAAAAGGATCACAGATGCTGTAAGCCTGAATTCTTTCATATTTAAAAATGTTACATTCTTGAGAGACATTGTGGATTGGTATAATGTACAGTTAACCCTTGAGCAGGGGAGGTGGTTAGGGGCACTGATGTCCATGCGGTTGAAACTCCAGGTTTGACTTGGATTCCCCCAGAACTTAACTGCCCTTGGTATCTGAAGAGGATTGGTTCCAGGACCCCTGCAGATACCAAAATTGATGTTCCTGTATAAAATGTGAGTAAATACATGTAGCCAGCCCTTCCCATCCTTGAACTCCCAGCTGCAGATTAAAAATAGTATAAGGTATTTATTGAAAAGAATCTACATATATGTCGACCAACACAAGTCAAACCCATTTCTTTAAGGGCCAACTGTATACTAATAAGTACTTTTTTCATGTGCATATTGGCTAACCATGTATTTTCTTTTTTTTTTTAAAGTTCAAATGTTTTTGCCTTTTTTTTTTTTCTAATTGAGCTTGATAATCCCTTATATTATGGACGCACATGAGTTACTAGATGCCTGATTTGTAAATACTACCTTTGCGTCTGTGGCTTGTCTTTCCATTCTCTTAATGCTGCCTTTTAAAGGTAAGTTCTCAGTATTGATGAGGCCCAATTTATCGATCTTTTTTTGTGGGTCACACTTAATTTTGATACGTGTTTTGTAAGTCCTTTGGGACCTCCATGTAGACTTTATTTTTACTTTCCAGCGTATCTCTCTCGTCTTTCTTTTTCTTGCCTTGTTATATTGGCCAGGACCTCCAATGAGAAGTTGAACACAGTGGTGAGAACAGGTATCCTTGCCTTGTTTTGGATCTTAGGGGAAATCATTCAGATTTTCACTGTGACGTTTGGATGGCTGTAGATTTTTCGTAAATGCTCTATCCAGCTGAGGATATGCCACTCCTTATTTCAAGAAAGCTGTATTTGTTTATCATGGGAACTGAATTTTGTAAAATATTTTTTTCTAAAATATTTTTTGTATGCATTGAGATGATCATTGTGTGTGTGTGTATGTGTGCGCGCACGTGTGTTTAGTCTGTTAATGTGGTGAATTGCATTAGTCAGTTTTCAAATGCTTTTCCCTGCTATATCTCACCTGATCAGTGTGTTATCATTTTTGTATACTCTTTTTAAAGATTATGTTTTAGAATAGTTTTAGTTTCACAGAAATACTGAGAGGAAGATACATAGATTTCCCATGTATTATTCCCTGACCCCATGATATATAGCCCTCCTGATTATCAACATTTTTCACCAGGTTGGTACATTTTTTATAATTAATGAACTTACATTGACATATTACAATCATCCAAAGTCTATAGTCTACATAAGGGTTAACTTTTGCTGTTGGACATTCTGTGGGTTTGGGCAAATATATAATGACATATATTCACCATTATAGGAGCATAAAAAATAGGTTTATTGCCCTAAAAATCATCCTTACCTTATTCATCCCTTCACCTACTCCCAACCTCTGATTTTTTTTTTTTTTACTGTCTCCATTTTTTTCCCTTTTCCTGAATGTCATACAGTGGCAATCATATAGTATGTAGTCTTTTCAGATTGTTTTCTTTTATTTAGTAATATCCTCTTAATATTTCTTCATGTCCTTTCATGGCTTGATAGCTTTTTTTTTGTTTTGTTTTGTTTTGTTTTGTTTTGTTTTTAGCCCTGATTAATATTCCATTGTCTGGATTTGCCACGTTTTATTTGTTCATTTACTTACTGAAGTACATCATGGTTACTTTCAAGTTTGGGCAGTTATGAATAAAGCTGCTATAAATATAGGTATGGCAGGTTAGTTCAACAATGGAAAATCAATGTAATCCATTACATCAGTAAGTTTTTAAAGAAAGCATCACATTATCACGTCAGTAGATGAAAAAAACATTTGACAAAATTCATACCCTTGTTCATGAAAATTCCCAATAAATTAGAAGTAGAGGCAACTTTTTCAACATAATGAAGAATATCAACAACATACCTACAGCTACCATCATACTTAATAGTAAGAAACTAAAATCTTTCTCAGAATCAGGTACAAGGCAAGAATGTTTCCTCTCACCACTTCTTTTTAACATTTTCCTGGTAGTACTAGCTAGTGCAATAAGACAAGAAAAGGAAATAAGAGATAAAAGATATACAGATTCACAGATTACATTATCATCTATGTAGAAAGCCCAAAATAATAAAGATAAAAAACTGGATCTGCTAAGCAATCATAGCAAGGTTGCAGTATATATACAAGGTTAATATATAAAAATATATCACTTTTCTGTATACCAGCAGTTGGGTATTTGAAATTAAAAACACAATACCATTTACATTAGCATTCCCCCCCCCCCAAAAAAAAACCCCTAAAACTGAAGTACTTAGGTATAAATCTTTTAAGTACTTAGATACTTGTAAGATCAATGTGAGGAAAACAGCAAAACTGATGAGCAAAGTTTAAATGTACAGATGCTCCATGTTCATAGATTAATAAGACTCTTGTTAAGATGTCAATTTCTCAAATAAGATCTATAGGTTCAGTGCAATCCCTGTCAAAAATCCCAGGAAGTTTGTTTGTTTGGATATTGACAAATTGATTCTAAAGTGTATATGGATGGAGCTATAGAAGACTCAGAACAACCAACTCAATGCTGAAAACCAAAGCTGGAGGATTGACACTACCCAACTACATGACTTATATAAAGCTATAGCAGTGTATTGGCAAAGAATAGACAGATAAGTGGAACAAAGTAGAAAATATTTCTGTAAAAAATAATCTTGGGCTTTATTCTTAGACATAGGTGAGTTACTTGAGAATTTGATCTATTTGGTATTTGCTTTTAGACTTTGTTAAGTGAGACTGGAGTGGCCTTTAGTTTATGGCTGATTCTCCCCCTCTCCCCCCCAAAGAGTAAACCCTTATAACTCAATGCCTTATGGATTACAAGGATTTTCCTTTATGGCTGGTGGGAATTCCAACTCTTCCCAAGGGTAATTTATTCAAATATATGCACCACTCATTGCTCTCCTGAAGATGCACGAGGAAGCCTCTGCAGGTCTCCAGGGCTTATTTTGTGTAGTTTTTTGGGGGGATTCTGCCCAGTGAAGCTGCCTTCATTTCCCTGAACTTTCCACGACTGCTGGCCTCAGCCTCGATCGCATGCCCTGCACTGGAAACTCCCGGCAGAAAGATGGGCCAATCACAGAGCTCTCATTGTTTCCTCTGAGAAATTACTATCCTGCATTGCCTGTTGTTAATTGTCTGAAAATCATGTTTCATTTCCTTTTTTCCCTTGATTGAGGCACTGTTTCTCTGTCTTGGCCTGAGTTTATGTGCAGTTACATTAGAGAGGGTTAGCTGGCCACAGTTCATTCATCTTATTGTGCCTAATTATCACTACAACCAAACTGAAAGAGGGAAAGGATAAGGATACCAATTTAGTTTTTTCCTATGGAGTATTTGAGACTTCTCAGAATTTTGTGAATTCACTAGTATGATTATGGGGAGCTGGCGATGGGCTCATATTCATGAATACTTCATCCCCCTCCTGTCCGCCCCCCTTTTTTTGTTTTAGCTAAACATTGATTGCTGCTGGTGATTTTTCCCGTTTATTGTTTTAACTGATTTTATTCATTTTGCTTGACATAGGAGCAAGCACTTTTATGTATGACTTTGTTCAAGCTTTACCCAGATGATACTAAGTTTTATAATTTACAGATAATATATGTGAGCCAAATACCTTTTATCTCTTGGTACTTACCTTAACTTCAGTTTTGTGTTTTTTTTTATGGAAAGAATGTAAGTTTCCCCTTTATCATTTTAAACTATTGTTTTTAATATTCTTTTCTCAGATTCCATGCTTGTGTGGCAGTGCCCCGTGTTTGCTGTGCCGCTGCTGCCCGAGTGGAAACAACTCCACTGTAACGAGGCTGATCTATGTATTCTTCCTGTTTGTTGGCGTGTGTGTGGCGTGTGTAATGTTAATACCAGGAATGGAAGAACAACTGAATAAGGTTAGTATATAATTTTTAAAATCAACTATACCTACAGTGTGTGTATGCATGAAACTGATTTTTTTTTTTATATTGGAAGCAGAATAATCTCAATTTTAATTGCTCATAATCTTAGGAAAAACAGACAATATAGGCGTCTTATTAAATTCTGTGATGGTGATATAGAACATGTGCTGCACCAGTAAGAGAAAATAGGTAATTCTAGCCAATTTCAGTGGGTGTCAAGGAAAAGAGGCCATTCTGAGAACGAGTAGAACTTTTGTATTCGGAGATTAAAAAATAGGAACCTGAATTATGTGTAGAGGCTGTTGCAGTGATTTAATAATTGAGTGTGTAGAGGTTCTGAAATAGACTTTGTAGAAATGACGAATCTGGATTTAAATATTGGCAGTGATAGGATTGGTCTTAGACAGCTGGGATGAAACTGTTGCTGTTAACCCAGAAAAAAGTAATAAGAAGAAAGGGTGTTATATTTTTAAGATTTTTTCCCCCCCCCATGGAGCCAGGTTGTAAAAAGCGATAAGGAAAATACAATTTATTATAGTTTGTGGCATGTTGACTTGGGAGTACTTAACTACATATGTAAAGGGCGGGGGGGGGGGGGATCAGTGGGAAGTAGAAAATATGAGTATGTAATTTAAAAAAGAGAAAATGGAACCTCTGAAGAAATTGAAAAAAAAGGGAGAACCAAGAGAATGTACCGTTGTGAGTCTTCAGAGAGCTCATGACTTGAAAAAGCAGTTTCTTCAGTGTTGGGTCTAGAGGGGAGTGGGAGGGGAATCAGTAGGCCTTGAGGAAATATATCCAGTGGGTATAAAATGCTGATTTGCAGAGTTTTATAGTGAAGCTGGTGGTCTTAGCAGGAAACTGAGTTAAGGAAAGGATTTTTTTAGATTGGGGAGATTTAGTAATTTTTTTGAGAGTGGTCAAAGATAAGAGGTCTCATCTGTGTATGAGAGACAGAGAGGGAGAGGGAGAAGAAGGTGATCAAGAAAGGAAACACAGACTGACTACCTTCCAAAGCAAGATGAATGGTAACAGAACATTTGATGCTGAGGACCTCCATTTCAAAGCATATAGTTGTATGCTTAGGGTTGGCATTGGGTGAGGAAAAATGGTAAAAGTTTGGATAATTAAATTATGATTTTGAAAGTAGCTAGCATCATAGCTGGATGCTCAGTTAATGTTATTTCAAGTCCTGGGTGTAAGCAAATCATGGCAAGAGATGTTCATATGATTTGTAATGGATCCAGTCGACAGTGGTTATAATAGTTTAGTTGGTGGATGTAAATTCTTATCACCAAATATTTCTACTTCTCTGCTTTCTGAAGGTAATCAAAGATTTGTATTTCCTAGAGTACTTGTGATCTGTAGGGTCATGTCCCTAGTACTGGTCACTGAGTTGTGAGTGGATATGACACTCCTCAGCTTCTGCTTGCTGATGTCAGATCTCCTTTTCTGTTACCACATGTGCAACATTGGAGATGGTGGCTTCTCAGCAGCCTGGATCCCTGAGTTCACAGCACGTGAGCAGGAAACACACCTTTGCTGTTTCAAGCTGATACTTTGGGTTGTAACTGTACCAGCTTAACCTGACTAATACAGTTGGCTGAAGCAACTTGATGGAAATTGGCCCAGTGGTGTGCGGCTCTAAGGGAGTGGGATATTAAGGGTGCTAGTGAGTACATGTTGCAGGTTATGGGTCAATACATATTGCCAAAGTGTAAATTGGCTTGGAAAGGTAGGATTTAAACCAGACCAAGAAAGGGCTTATTGACTGTGTAGAAACTACCAAAAGGAAGTAGTGCCTTCTTAGCTTAAATGCAATTTTAAGTTCTCATGTATACAAATAGTGTATATAGCTCTGAGGACTACCCCCATTTATTTCACTTAAATTTTTTATTTATTTATTTTTTGGTGTTCTGATTCCAATGTGACTCTCCGAAATGGTCATCAGTCTTTTTCAAGATTCTAAGTTAAAAAATAAAATCACTGCTAGCGATAATGTTAATCTGAATTTACTCATTATCAGAATACCAGTTATTTACATAGCATTGTTTTCGAAAAGCCATCATTATTCTCTTTAGGGTCTAAAAACTGACTCAGTTGCTCTGTAATTCCTTAAACTTTTATTGATTATATTTTTCTCTTCCTAAATAGGTAATTCAGTATATCACAGCAGAATGCAAGTTTTAAAGAATTCAGAATGAGTCTGCAAGTCGAAATAAATATTGTCTTTAGGATTTGCATTTATAGTTTATCATGTGCTCACATAAAGTGTAAAATGAATTAAACTTCTATCTATAAAAATGTTCTAGACCTACCTTGATTACATACTTAGTATTAACTGAACAGCAAACTTTAATTTTCTAAATTTTTACTTAAAGTACTTGTTTACATAGAAGTTGTATTTTTACCTGAAAAAATTCTAGATCATAAACTCTTGTTTTGTTGTATTAGATTCCTGGATTTTGTGAGAATGAGAAAGGTGTCGTCCCGTGTAGTATTCTGGTTGGCTACAAAGCTGTCTACCGCTTGTGCTTTGGCTTGGCTATGTTCTATCTTCTGCTCTCTCTCTTGATGATCAAAGTGAAGAGTAGCAGTGATCCTAGAGCTGCAATACACAATGGGTAAGTCTTCTAATAGGGCCAAATGCTACTGAATGATGGCATACATTTCATTGTGCGAAATGTATTGTGAGGCGATTTCATCATTGTGCGAACAGCGAACATCACAGGGTACACTTACACAAACCTGTGTAGTATAGCCTGCTGCACAACTCAGCTGCATGATGTAGCCTATTACCCCTACGCTATAAACCGGTATAGCATGTTACTGTACTTATTAGTACTGTAGGCAGTTGTACATAATGTTAAGTGTTTGTGTATTTAAACAAATCTAAACAAATGGTACGGTAAAAATAGGGAATAAAATATGAAAGCATGGTACAATTAATCACGAATGCAAATTGCAGGACTGGAATTGCTCAAGGTCGGTCAGGGAGTGAGTAGTGAGTGAATGTGAAGGCCTACGACAGTACTGTAGATAAACTTTATGAATACTGTACATTTAGGCTGCACTGAATATAAAATAACAAGATTAAATCAAACGAGATAAAATACAATCAAGAGACATGGTAAACATGAGAGAGAGAAGGCTGCTGCTGGCATAACAACAGACTGTTTCACAGGAAAACTTGTTTTTGTAAATAGAGAAGACTACACTCTAAAGTAATATAGTATTTCCTGAAACTTATATAATACTGTATGTCAACTATGATTAAAAAAACATTTTTAAAATAAATATAGTAAATATTAGAGGCCCGATGCATGAAATTTGTACCCATGTAGGGTCCCTAGACCCAGCTGGCAATTAGGACTGATCTGTGGGGTGACCAGCAGGGTGATTGGGGGACCCCGCCTGGCAGTGCATTGGATGGCCTGGGGCCTGCGGAGGGAGGAGGGGGTAGCTCTTGCATTGAGTGTCTTCCCCCTGGTGGTCAGTGTGTGTCATAGCGACCAGTCGTTCCATAGCAAAGTCCTGTTGTTTTGCTGTTTGGTCTTTTTGCATATTAGGCTTTTATTATATAGGATATAAGCCAATAACAGTTCTCTATTAGCATTATCTAGTTTATGTGCTATACATGATTGTACTAATATGTGCTGTACTTTTTTATACAACTAACAGCATAATTTTGTTTACACCAGCATTGCTACAAACACTTGAGTAATGCGTTGCACTACAACATTACCTCAGCTATAGTTACTAGATTAGGCCATATGAATTTTTCTGCTCATTTATGATCTTATGGAACCATTGTTCTATAGGTTGTTGGTCTTTTGGTGACCTAAATGTTGTTACGTGATGCATGACTAAACTTCCAGTATAGAAGTCTGGGTAGCCTGTAGCCAATAATTTTGAATCTGTCTAAGTAAACATTAAAGCCAAATAAACTTAAACAAATTATAGAATATTTTGTTATTCATCAATGACAAAGTAAGAATATCCTCTTGTATACTTTTGGAAACTTTGGAATGTCAGACTTGGGAAACATAAACATTAAATGTAAGCTTTTGGTCATTTATTGGTATAATCTCTGATACATCATGTTTTATATTTTCATCTTAAATGGAATCACCACATCTGTGACTAGTAACGAGGAGCTTATTCCTCTTTCTCTTCTTCGCTTTTGGTATGTACTTTACTACATAAAATAGAACTCAGTTCCTTAGACATACAATGCAGCCACAATGAAAAACTTTATTCCTAAACACAGTGATTGATTACTTTTCTAAATGTTTGGTTGTACTGAACAACCTGTAAGGAAACTTCAGGGTCCCTTTTATTAGTCTCCTATAATATAAGAACACCATTTCTGGTGATCTGTTTGAAAATGCTAAATTTTATTTTATTTTTTTCTCTCCCCCATAAGTTAAAAATTTTTTGACTGTTTGCTATTGCTTATTTACTTACCAGGGAAAGTAGTCTATAGTTTTTTTTTTTCTTGAGGTTAGGGTGGCTTGACGGTACTGCCTGGGCTGGGCCTTGAGCTGGCGGTGAGCTGGCTGGCGTGGCCTCGGTGATGAGGCTTCGCCTGTGCCAGTTGGGGCTCTGTGGAGCAGATGGAGGCAGGAAACCCTATGGACCCACCCACCCACCCTACACAGAGTGGATGCGGCCACAGCGGCGATGGAAAGAATTTCGTGCTTTCTCTTCTGCCTCTATGCAGAATTTGATGCTGTGATTGGATGTTTTGAGGACGTTGTGGAGTTCCAGTTACAACAGAGAAACATTATGGACAACCACTACCAGGGGTTTGAAGACACAGAAGAGAATAAACTAGCCTACGTACCTATTTTTAATGAATATATTTCTTTGGTAGAAAAGTATGTTGATGAAGAGCTGCTGGAGCTGATTCCTGGATGTAACATGGGGCTTTCACAACAACTTTGTAACACCATAAGGATGAAGTGGCTGACGACATATTTGACACACTACCGACATTGACCGACTTTCTGGCTTTTCAAGAAATATTTTTGGACTACAGAGCAGAAGCAGCAGCCTGGGGACTGGACTTACACAATAGTTTAGTGGTAACTTCATTGTGCAAATCATCCTCTTTGCTGGCTTTCCAGAACAATCTCTGGCTCTATGTCCTACCTTCAGGCAGTTGAGATTGTTCTGGAGAGCAGCAGCCAAATACAGTGGGAGAGGCGTCGGCTAATGGCAGAAGAATACATCGTGGAAAGACTAGCTCTGTTCTGCAACTCTTCATTAATGTTAAGTATTAATGGGTCAAAGAAACTACCTTTTCCTGGACCTAGTTGTCCTGAAAAGCCTGTGTGTCTGTCAGCAGACACCTCTCCCTGGGGCTCTGAGTGAGGCTCCTCCGGAGCGGGCCCACATCAGCATCCCACCCGGGCGCCTTCCACAGCATACATGGTGGCGTGTCAGCGACCACCACCACCAGCCTCTGTTCCCGAAGGCTTGGCCTGAATATTGTGCACTCAGAGCTCTTTATGTGCATTACAGTTTCAGTTCTCAGTGGAGTTTTCACTCTTGGAGAATGTTTATGTGGGTATTCCTGAAGCCAGGTGCCTGCTTTGACATTTCTGGAGCTCCTATTCTCACAGCTAATCTTGGCTGGGAATCAACTGAGAGGAGATGTTCTTGACCTAAGAGCTACATGCGAAAATCAATTCCTAGTCTTAGATTTGCAGTCCTTGTATCATTATGTCTTCTGCTGGTCCCAATGGAGTCCCCCTGTTTCTAGAAATCTCTCTTAGGCATTTTTGAAAAAACATTTTATAGATGAACTAGAGGCCCGATGCACGAAATTTGTGCAAGAGTAGGCCTTCCTTCCCCTGGCTGCCGACACCGGCTTCCCTCTGGCACCCTCTGGCACCTGGGACCTGGGCTTCTCTCGCAGTCCCGGTTTCATCCGGAAGGACATCTGGTCTAATTAGCATATTATGCTTTTGTTATATACTCAGTCTATCGTAGTAGATACAGTCTTGGAACTTCCATGATTACTCCTTTAAAGATGAAGTATTATGCGTTGTGTGCTTTTTAAAAAAATATATATATTTTATTGATTTCCAAAAGCAAGAGGGAAAGAAAGAGATACAAACATCAATGATGAGAATCATTGATCGGCTGCCTCTTGTGCATCCCACACGAGATCGATTCTATGATTCGGGTGTGTGCCCTGACCAGGAATTGAACTCTGACCTCCTGGTTCATAGCTCGACGCTTAACCACTGAGCCATGCAGGCCAGGCTGTGCTATGTGCTTTTAAAGCAAAAATGCTTTTCTTTTCTTTCTTTCTTTCTTTCTTTTTTTTTTTTTTTTTTTTTACTGTGTATCTTCTGTTTTACTGGGCACCGGTGAATGTGTGCTTATGCTGAAAGTGGAGTAACAGGTGTTCTTTTCTTATAGCATGTTAAGTGTTTGTACAGATTTGCTTTAAAACCCTTTTTGTATAAATCAGTTCTTTGTTAGGTATTCTGTAGGGTAAGGACTCTGCAATTCTTATCAAAACTTTTCTTCTAAGACAGTTGAAATAGCAAACAGTTCTCTAGTCATCTGCTTCGATTTAGTACATTGGCTTAAGTAAAAATAAGAATCTGTACTGACTTTTCAATTGGCTGTTCTGGTTTTAAAAGATGAACTACAGACTATGTGTTTTGTACTGATAAAGTGCTTATTGCTTTTGTACTGAGTTAGAAGCACAACATCTGAGGCCTGGCCAGGTAGCTCGGTTGGGTTAGAGCTTGTCCCGATACACTCGGCTGCAGGTTTTATCTTGGATCAGGGCACAAATGAGAAGCAATTAATGAATACAAACATAAGTGAAACAACAAATGTTTCTTTCCCCCCCACCCCTCTAAAAAATCAATAAACTTACCTAGTTGTACAATGTACATTATATTTTCACATATTATTGCACTTATTCATAAAATAAGCCTGTGAAATGGAACTGAGTCTCATTTTATTGTAACCAATTAAATATGAAAATATTTCCCTTAAAATTGTCCCACAACAATGTACATAGTAGTCTTCGCTGCTCATTCTCTGGGATAGAACAGTAACATGAAGTGTAGCTATTCTTCAAGGTGCTTTTAAAAGATTTTATATGTGACATTATTAATTGAATGACTTTTTTAATAAGAAATCATATTTCCTATTCTTCCAGATTCTGGTTCTTTAAATTTTCTGCAGCAATAGCAATTATTATTGGGGCTTTCTTCATTCCAGAAGGAACTTTTACAACTGGTAAGAAACATGTATTTTTAAAATTGTCTGATATTGAGATTTTTTAAAGAAAGTTAAAGAATTGCCTGGAACTATAACTGTTTGTTTCTTTGTTTTGTTTTCCTTTTCTCCCAGTTGGCAAAACCAAAGCATTTATGTAAAATTGTATTTCCCTTTTGTGTGTTGCGATAATGACAAATAATAAAAACTGAGCCAGCTACTCATTGTTTTCTTTCAGTGTGGTTTTATGTAGGCATGGCAGGTGCCTTTTGTTTCATCCTCATACAGCTTGTCTTACTGATTGATTTTGCCCATTCTTGGAATGAGTCATGGGTTGAAAAAATGGAAGAAGGAAACTCAAGATGTTGGTATGCAGGTAAGTTTTTGTCGTACAGAATATCTTCAAGATAGCTTAATTTTGAAGATGGGAGCAGTATGGAGTTACCTCAAAAAAGTAAAAATGGAACTGCCTTATGACCAGGAAGTTCCATTGCTGGGAATTTATCTGAAGAAGCCCAAAACACTAATTCAAAAGCATATACACACTCCTGTGTTCATTGCAGTGTTACTTACAATAGCCAAGATTTGGAAGCAGCCCGTTTACACAATGGAATATTACTCGGCTGTGCAAAGAAAGGAAATTCTACTTTATGCGACAGCGTAGATGGACCTGGAGACCATTATGCTAAGTGAAACAAGCCAATCAGAGAAAGACAAGTACTATAGTGTGATTTCATTCATATGTGGAATGTAATGAACAAACCAAACTACCAAGCAAAACAGCAAGCAGACAGCTCTGATGGGTGGTGAAGGGTGTTAGCGGAAGAGGGATTAAGCAAAAAAATTAAAATAGAGAGATCCCATGGACACATCCAATAGTGTGGAGATTATAGGGGGTAGAGTGGAAGAGGCTATGGGGGGGGGGGGGGGGAGAAATGGTAATTGGAGGGAAATAAAGATAAAAACAAACCTTAAGTAATATTCCCCTTCTAATTTTTTTTCTGTATTTTGAAAATAATTTTTAGTATATGTGACTTTTATAAGGTCTATTGATACAGTTACCACTTTTTCTTTGGTCTGTCCCCACTGGTCTACAGCAGGTACACTGCTACAGTGGAGCAGACAGTTAAAAACGTATATATAATATGTACACACACACACACAAAATACATATATACATATATATACATTATAGATTTCAGAAAGAGAGAAACATCAGTGATGAGAATCACAGATTGGCTGCCTCCTGTACAACCCCACACTTGGAATCAAGCCCGCAACCTGGGCCTGTGCCCTGACCTGGAATGGAACCGTGACCTGGTTCATAGGTTGATGCTCAGCCACTGGGCCACACTGGCCGGGCCAGTTACCCTCTTTAAAACCTATCATATTAGTATGTTACTAACGTGAAAATATAATAGCAGTGAGCTACATGTAAAGAGTATAAAATCATTCTAATAAAGTTCAGAATATTTTCTCTTTTTTACAGCCTGCATATTGCTCACAATGTTAGTTGCTTAAATATAAGTAAAACAAGATTAGGAAGTTTCTAGTATTTGTGATAAAATCTAATTGTCCAATTGTATTTCTTCCACAGCTTTGTTATCAGCCACAGCTCTGAATTATCTGCTGTCTTTAGTTGCTATCATCCTGTTCTTTGTTTACTATACTCATCCCGACAGTTGTTCAGAAAACAAAGCCTTCATCAGTGTCAACATGCTCCTCTGCCTGGGTGCTTCTGTAATGTCTATACTGCCCAAAATCCAAGTATGCTCTTTATATAATTAGTCTGTATAAAACCTCTACTTTCCGAGTTTTTCTAGATCTTAGGTGAAGTTAGGATATTTATCTCAATTGCTTATTTCTTGTAGGAATCACAACCGAGGTCCGGTTTATTACAGTCTTCCGTGATCACAGTCTACACAATGTATCTGACGTGGTCCGCTATGACCAATGAACCAGGTATGTCTTGTGTGTGTGGTAGGGTTGATTTTTTTAATCGATCCTGCCACTTTTATTTCCAGAGACGGCCATTTTGTGAAATTAAACTATTTAAATATGAAGACAAATGCATGAATTTCACTCATGCGGAATGTAAGAACAGAAGACCAACAAACGCACAGAGACAGACAACAGATTGGTGGTGACCAGAGGGCAAGGGGTGCTAGAGGGAGGGCAAATTGGGTAACGGGGATCAACTACTGTGGTGGGTAGAGAAGACAATTCTATTCCTAGAGGAATAGAGTATGGAAATGCCATTTCCATGTTTGATGTATTGCTATACTTTTTAGTTTCTTTCACTAACAGAATTACAAGAAATAACATGAACATGACAAGAAATATACCTAATTTGCCAGTTCATATGATAAATAGGAAGAAATAAAATATGAATTCAGTTGAAGAAATAGTACAGTGTTTTTCACTGAAGATTTTTTTTAATCTGTTACTCTTGCAAGTGAATATAATTGAGCTTTGTGATGAATCTCTTTATAGGTCAGTTACATAGCATTTCATGGGAATAGAAGCCAATATATGTCATTTGAGGTGAAAAAATGGTTGAGGAATTAGTTTTCTGGAAAAAAAGAAAAAAGGAAACACACCAACTTTTTGGAAACTTGACTGAATACTTTCCCAACCCTACTTTAATTTTATCTTAGAAGAGTTAAGAAACTGAGTAAGCATCGGGTCATTATGACTAAATGTATTGGCACAAAGCATTTGCTAGCATTCCAATAATTGGTATTACGGTGTAAGCTATTTCTTTTATAACAATGTACTTTGACAGATTGATAAAATTCCTAGGCACTATTGCTATATCACACTATAGAGTAAAAAGCCAGTGAATTTTGGTGTAGAACACTCGAATTCCTAAGTCAGCTAGAGATTCACTTAAATTTTGAGAGCTTACGAATATTTTTCCGCTCTTCCTGAGATTGAAAATGAAATTAACTTTTCCAGGCATTGTTATAAAATTAATATAAAACTTGAAAGGTTCCGTTATTAATATAAATACAATTTGTCTTAAAATATTTTGTTGTTATACTTGTGCCCTTTTTCAGAAAATCTTTTTGAATTTGTAAGGAATTAAAAAGAATTACAATTACACCTTGAAAAATGTTTTAACTATTCTGACATTCAGATTGGTGGTGGGTACTAAATTAAATACTCAGTTAGGTTATAATCTTAATTTACATTGCAGAAACAAATTGCAACCCAAGTCTACTAAGCATAATTGGATACAACACAACAAGAGTTGTCCCAAAAGAGGGAGAGTCTGTCCAGTGGTGGCATGCTCAAGGAATTATAGGACTAATCCTCTTTTTATTGTGTGTGTTTTATTCAAGGTAAGAAAAATTGTGGATTTTTTATACAAGAAGTCTATTCATTTATAAATCATTTTTTAATGCCCTTTTTCTTCTCTCTTCCTAAACTGTCTTTCTATTCAGTATCCGTACTTCCAACAATAGTCAGGTAAATAAACTGACTCTAACAAGTGATGAATCGACATTAATAGAAGATGGTGGACCCAGAAATGATGGCTCACTTGAGGACGGAGATGATGTTCACCGCGCTGTGGATAACGAAAGGGATGGGGTCACTTACAGTTACTCCTTCTTCCACTTCATGCTTTTCCTGGCTTCCCTTTACATCATGATGACCCTTACCAACTGGTACAGGTGCTTATCTTTTGTGAAACTGCGTATGGAAGTTCTGATAGCTTTTTCTTAATTCCATTGCAAAATATGGTATGAAGTACTTTTTAACCTTCAGTGTATTTCAAAACTACAGCGAAATGGATATTGAGATTAGTGTGCGAAATGCAGACTTTCCTTCCATACTTTTGTGATAACAAACATTGAAATATTTCTAAATCTTGTAGAGATTAAAATGTTTTCATGAAACTAACACTTCCTGTAGAAATACATGCTGGTAGTTTATCCAAGAGCTCGTTACTTTTTGAATTCCGACAAAACACAGTGAAAGACGTGTCTTCTGATTGTTCAAACCTTGTCGTTACGGCTTTAAAATTGAAGTGTGAGTACATTAATGTAGACGGATCCACACAACCTCTTCAGAATGAATTGATGCTTTTTTTATTACTTCAAAACTAATCCATAAATCTTTCTGATGAGAGGAAGGTAGCAATTTATATTATTTTATTTTTGAAAATTGAAGTTTTATCCAAATGATTACTGAAAGATTTGATCTAAGATTCAAGGTGAACTATATGTTTTGGGCAGTTCTGTTTTTAATAATTTTTAATGCATAATACCTTTAACTTGTAAAAAGACTTTAAGTACCAGCAAAAAATTACTCTGCTTCATTTCTTTGAGAGCAGCCTTTACTGGCACTTACTATTGAAAAATGAACATTTAAAGTTGTAAGAATCCACATAGTTCTCCGTAATTCACAGCTTTGGCTCACAGGTAATAACAGTAAATGTTAAAGCCTTTCAGTCAAAAGTATACTTGCTATGTTTCATTAACACAAACGTCAGCTGAGTTTGGGATATATGTCCTTCCCAGTCTTAAATCTGAGAGGAGGATGAGGGAGAAGTGAGTTCCCCGTATATACTTTTGAACAGATTACATTCTTTGTCTTCTGTTACCACATCTTACTTATCTAGAGGTTACGCTCAATTTCTCTGCTATGTCATAACCACTAAGCTAGAAATACACAGAAAGCCTCTGGGTGTTATATAAAAAAAACTACTTTAGATGCCTGTCTCTTACTCCTTTAAAGAAAATTACTGCTTTTTAGCTTCACATTATTAAAGTTAGTACGCAAAACAAGGCAACAGATTAGTCAGCAACTATAGTATCTGTAATCAAAAACTGTATACAAAGAACACTTCTGCAGTAATGAAGTATCTTGATGGCTCATCATTCAACACCTCTCCTTTTTTGTTTTCTTTGAATTTCAGGTACGAGCCTTCTCATGAGATGAAAAGTCAGTGGACCGCTGTCTGGGTGAAAATCTCTTCGAGTTGGATTGGCCTCGTACTCTATGTTTGGACACTGGTGGCACCGCTTGTTCTTACAAATCGTGATTTTGACTGAACAGGACTTCTGGCATGAAAGTCCCAGGTTGATCATTGCTTATTGGAAATTAATAGTATTTCCAACTTTTGTAAAGTTGTGTGTGTGTGTACTTCCCATAAAATTTCTCCAGTGTTCTGGCATGAGATTTTGCTGCTTGCCATTTTATTCATTCTTGCCAAGTGCATTAATAGGTGTGTTAGAATGAATCACAGAGGTTTTATGAGTATGGTGGAAAGTTAAGAAAAGTGGACATTAGGTTTATCTTGTTCTGTACCTGTGAAAATAATAGTAAAAAGAAAACTTGACAATTTAATTTTTAAGTTGTTAGAACTTAAGCTGTTTTAGAAAGCATAAAAGGAAGTGGCTGCCTTTTGAAATACTTGATGCCTTGCCTTACAGATTTCAAAGAACATGGGCTGTTTAAAAATTATGTAAACAAGTCACTTAAATGACAGTTGTCTGAAAAGTCTTTTCAGGTTTTTCCATTATATAAATACAGGGAACTTTATAAAGGTGGGGAGTGCTTGAGGGACAATAGTGTAGGTTATGATGAAGATGGAGACAGAGAGACTTCCAAGAAACTCACATTGGTGGTGAGTATTAAATTAAATACTCACTTGGGTTATAATCTTCCTTGGGTAGAGACAACCTCCACACCAACACAGTGAACTTTGTTTTGGTCAGTGTAAACTCGTGTGAAAGTAAGGGGTTAATGGAGATGCTGGGAACTCTGAAGGATTTACACAAAGGTTTTGAAAAGGATAATCATGAATTAGAAGGAAGTTGGTGAAAATCACCTTGAAAGTTTATTTTGAAAATCAAAGGTATTAAACTTTTGACAGCACAGCAAGAAACTGCAAATACTAGGCTTCAGTAGATACTTAAGACAAAATCTAGTCCAATCCTCCTGTTATAAAAATGAAGCAACTGAAGCACAGACTTAACTCAGATAGCTAATTAGTGGCAAAGCTGGGAAGTCCTAAGTCAAAAAGAGCTGACATTCAAAACTTGTTTCTATTAAAAAAAAAAAAAAAAACACATAATAGATTTTACATCTGAGTACTGGTGGGTAATTTATGTGATGTGGATCGCTGGTGTCCAGCTTGCCTTCTTTGAAACTGAGGTCACGAGAATGATGAAATGCTGTACAATAAACTGCTTATAGTATACTATACAGTTCAAAAAGTGTTTAAAATGCTTGTAGCTGCTGCCACCTAATTAATATACATAGGCTATTATAATCTTAAAAATCAAGCAGTATAACAGCCAATTAGAAACTTAGTTACTTGTGTCATTAGTGAGTATATTAATTTACATTTACTTCTTTTAATGTATTTATTTAAACAAAATATAACAATTCAACTTAATTCCTTTATTCTGTATTGATACTGTGTTCCATGATTTTAATGACTGTATTCTCTAAATAAATAAATTAAGAGGAAGTGTGCAGTGTGTTAATTCTTTATCAGCTCAAATTTAGGTGACTTTAATACTCAGACCTGTGTTCCTCCTGTGTACAAAAAAACCTGGCACTAGAGGGTTAACTGACCATTTTCTCTCCTGAAAAATTGTTTTAAAGGGGATATTTACTCTTTTTGTCCTCTGAAAGTAACCCCCTAACACTAGATCTCAATGGTGATTAAAGTTGGGTTCTCCTGAAGAACTTGTAGGTGGACCAGCTTAGTTTGGGAGATATTTTTAATTCACTTGATAATCCTATACTTGATATATCCTCTAGGCATTTTTTTCCCTAAGTTGCCATTTGATACTTCTTTCTCTTATTCTTAGGATAGTATTTTTTTAATCCCTTACTAAAAAAAAATAGAATTCTCTATTCCGTATGACTTAGAAGTTTTATTACATTTTATTCAATGACTCATTTGAAATGGTCTGAGTTTCTCCAGTATTACACACAACGTCCACAAAACTCTTGGATGTTTAACCAGAAGAACTAATGTTCACACAAAAAATTACATAAATGTTCACAGCAGATTTATTGGTAATAGCCTAACAGGTGAAGGTTTAAACACAGTGGTACATCAGTATCATGGAATACTACTACTTTAACTAAAAAAAGAGTGAACTATTGGTACAACTTGAATGGATCTGCAGGGCAATATGCTGGGTTATAAAAACTAATCCCAAATGGTCACATGCGGTATTGCACTTATTAGAGAAGTGGAGACCAGGTTACTGGTTCCCCAGAGTTAGGGATGAAGGGACAGAGGAATCCTTGTGGATGGGTTAAGTGTTTAGTTTTATAAGAAATTGCCAAACTTTTCCAGAGTGACAGAAGCATTTCATAGTCAAACCTTTGATATGAGTTTGGTTTCTTTGACTTTTTGCATTTGATATCACTTATTTCAGCTGTCCTGAGAAAAATGTGGTATCTCGTGATTTAATTTGCCTTTCCCAAATGGCTAATCGACGCTATCTTTTCATGTGCATATATGCTATCCATGCATGAAATGTCAATTCATGCTTTTTGGCAGTTTTTAAATTTGTGTTATTTGAGTTTTTTATATATTTTAAATACCTATATGCTATCAGATACGCAGTTTGCAAATATTCTCCCAGTCTGTAGCTCTTTGTATTTCCATCTTAATAGGGTCTCTGCAGAGCAAAATTGTTTAATTTTGATTGGATTTCATTATCCTTGTCTTGCTGTCCTATGGTCGACTTGTGTTTGGCCAGTGTTATTTATACCTTTTAGTACTGCCCACTGACCTCTCTCAAAGCATCCTTATTTACTGGGAAAAAGCTGTTCTTCACCCTTGATTTTCTAGAATATATATAGCATAAAGAGCTGTTAATTTTTTTAGTTATTAGAACCAACAGGACATAGGTATGGAAGTGGCTCACTAATTGCAAAGCTGATGAGTTCAAAATCTCGCTGGCAGACAAAAACACAAACTGATGTGTGTAAGGCAGTGGCGCTGGGCCACTCGGGTTGTTTTTGAGACGGCATGGAAGATACTGTGGAACCTCGGGCCTCAGAAACGTTCCCTTTGACATTCCAATCTAAGTTAAGGTCAACGGTGAAAAGTTAACATTAACAGCATGTACCTGGACATACGTTGAAAATGGCACTTTACCTCTAGTCTTACCCCAAACCTATAACCCCAGTCTGACCATGAAAAAAAAAAAAAGGTAACTCCAAATTGGGGGACATTACAAAATACTACTCACTGTTCCTCAAAACTGTCAAAGTCTAGCTTATTTGTATTGTCTGTTTGATACCAATGTCTTAAAATAGGTTGATTGGCTCTATCACCCAATGTGCAACCAGTTCTCAAAAAAAAAAAAAAAATTCTTGTATGTTTGAAACAAAGGCCTCGGTGCTAATTCTTAAATGTAGGATTCTGTGCATGTTCATCAAAATATATAGCAAAACCAACTTTTATCATAAGCTAATTTACATAAACAATTTTTAAGTTAATCTGATCACAAAAACATCACCAAACTTCTAAATAAAGACCCATAATAGTTGGTATTACACATAAAAATGTGTTCTATAAATGCATTTAAGAAAGATTAATAAAAACAAGGTAATTATTTTCTCTGCTTATTCCAGTTCATGTACAGGTGGCCAGAGCCTAGCACAATAGCTCAGGGCTCAAGGTGGGGGGGGAACCAAAGTTGGACAGAAAACTCTTCCTCATGGGGTTCACTAATACTGACACACACAACACTCTACTGAGACAATTTATTGACGGGGATTAACCTCACGTGCACATCTTAGGGACATAGGAGGAAACCAGTCCTAGAGAAAAGTCATGCAGACATGGAGAGAACATGCAAACTACACAGTGGTCCCAGCTGGGAACTGATTGCCTCATCAACGTTAAAACGAAACAACAGTGAGTGAGATATTGGAGGACCAGGTGTAGCGACACACCTTGAAGAAAAAAAAAAAGGTTAGCTCTGTAAGTTCCAGGCTACCTCCTATTTTATCTCTTTGAGGTAAAAGAAAGTTGGAGGGAGATGAAGATGGGAGTTATCCTCAATTAACTGACTTAATAGGGTGGTAATTTGTTTTCAAAGTAGAACACAGACTTTCTCTGGTAAACACAAACTAAATTATTTTTAAAGGAGTCAGTTTCCAGATCTCCAATTGCCATGTATACTTTCCTAAACTTGATCTGCCTGAAGATGCTTCAGGACAAGGATTTAACCCCCTTAATTATTCATTTCACATTAGACAAAAGAGAGAACACCATTTTATCCATTCTGAATCTTAAAACATCACCTTAAAATTACTAAGGGATATAAAGAATCATTTTAGAATACTTCCACAGCTCTAAAATACCCCAAGGAGAAGAAACTTGGTCATATCCCTGTGAGGAAGGGAAGAGAAAAAGAAAAGCTCTCTAAAGTTCTCTTAAAAGTTTCTCAACTCCTTTCACCTGAAAACATTTAGAAAGCTTATGCAGAAAACTGTTCTGAGGTCTTTAATTAGTTCACTTAGATCCCATTGTCTGAGCCAAATACTATCTAATAAAAGAGTGACATGCAAATTAACCATCACTCCACTACACCCTCAACCCATGCCCATTAGCCCATCAGGAGTGAGTATGCAAATTAACCCCAACCAAGATGGCTGCAGCCACAGAGAGCAGGAGGGAGGCTTGGGTTTTCCCCGGCAATGAAGGAAGCCAAGCTTTCTGCACATCCTGGCCAGCCTAGGCCTCCACTCAACGCTACAAAGTTTCAATTATAGAAGATATATCCCAACAGACAACAGAGGCTAGGGTTGCCCGGGTGATGGAGGAAGCCAAGCAAGCTTCTGTAGCCCTAGTGCCTAGTCTTCCACTCTAGGCTATAAAGTTTCAATTACAGAATTTAAATAGAAATGGCTGTCTCCATGGAGCGAGCAGAAGGTTTGGTTCTGCTCCAGGCTACAAAGTTTCAAATATAGAAGATAAATAAATCCCAGATACCAGGACCTCTGCTTGGGTTGCTGAGGGGCATGGCTGGCCTGCAAACCACCACAGGCCCCTCACTCAGGCTGACCCACACCCCAAAGGAACCCCAACTCTGATCCGGGATACCCTTCAGGGCAAACCAGCTGGCCTCCACCCATGCACCAGGCCTCTATCCTATCTAATAAAAGTAATTTGCAGATTGACCATCACTCCAACACACAAGAGGGCTGCCCCCATGTGGTCAAAGATCCTGCCCCCATGTGGACATAAGATGGCCAGCAAGGGAAAGTTGGGAGGGACCAGACCTGCAAGGGAGGCAGTTATAGGTGATCAGGCCAGCAAGGAAGGGCAATTGGGAGGGACCAGGCCTGCAAGGGAGGGCAGCTGGGGGCAATCAAGCTGCAGGGGAGGGCAGTTAGAGGTGACCAGGTCAGCAGCGGAGGGAAGTTGAGGGTGACCAAGGCCTGTAAGGACGGGCAGTTGGTGGGGACCCAGGCCTGCAAGGAAGAGTAATTGGGAGGAGGGTAGTAGGCCTGCAGGGAAAGGCAGTTAGGGGTGACCAGGCCTACAGGAGAGGGCAGTTAGGGCAAACAGGCTGGCAGGGGAGCAGTTAGGCATTAATCAGGCTGGCAGGTAGAAGCAGTCAGAGGAAATCAGGAAGGCAGGCAGGTAAGCAGTTGGGAACCAGCAGTCCTGAATTGTGAGAGGGATCCCAGATTGGAGAGGGTGCAGTCTGGGCTGAGGGACAACCCCCCCCTTCCCCCAATGCATGAATTCCATGCACTGGGCCTCTAGTATTTTATAATCTGCTAAGAAAGGGTTTTCTATTCCTATGTGCTAGGCTTTACTTTGAATTTTTGCATCATAGTAAGAGAAATTACAAGCTATCAGAGGCAGAATATGGCCAATGGAGAAGCCATTTGTGTGATAGCTCATTAAGCAGCCCTGTAAGATATTCAGGCACCACACTGCCTCCAGCCCCTGCCTGACACTCAGGATGGCCTCATCTGCATTAAGTGTCTACAATCCTCTGAGCACCTGTTCCAAAGAGACTGAGTAACCTGACTTTCAGAACAAAAATTATAGGCCCTTAGAGGCATCCAGTGATCATGTTCTTCACTCATTTGGAACAATGGGAGGCATAATTCTCTCAGTTCTTTATTAGAAACAGAAAGCAAGCCACTATAATTCTTAAACAAAGAACTATAAACCATTAAGTTTAGAGACTTTATATTCATCCCTTATTGCAATACAGTCTATCCTCTGAGATGAGGCACAAAGATCATGATGCAACTCACATTAAGGACAGACAATACAGTTCACAGTTTGTCTACTTCATATGAAAAGGGAAAAATATGGTTCCTGTGGATGTCACATCCAAAGAAGACACATAATAAACACTAGTATGCAACATTCATCATATTTATTTTACTAAATATTATGGTTCAAAAAAACAAACCAAAAACTTTTACTTAAAACTAGTCAAACTAGGTGGATTGGGCTGACACCATCCCAACCCCTTCTAGGTATACAGAACTGGAACCACAGCAGACAGCAATCACTCATGTATACTTTGCCTTTCCTGATGAACATGAATGAACTTCTCTGAACCAAGAGAGACAAATGAAGTTTTACAAGATACAGGCACTTTATGTTCCCAGTTTTAAAAATAAGCCAAGTGAAAAATACTTAGTAAAAGTAATTGGAACAGAGAAAGCTTTAGTTCTACCATTAATTTTAGTGACTTACACTCAATGCCAACAGACAGCATCAAACAAGTAAAACAAACAAAAGTTGAACCTGGGTTAATGGGCATATATATAAAAAATAATTCAAATTTACTACCATCAGAAAAAAAATGCCCATCTTAATTCAACTTAAAGATATGCAATAATTAAATTTTGTGTACCTATAGAGCTGAGTATTATCTGAAAGCTTTGCAAGACGGTGTGGTTAGTGAGAAAAGCAAAAGGTGCTTTTGATTCCACAGTATCCAATTAAAACAAAACAAAGCAATTTACAAAAAAAAGGGTACCAAATAATACTTTAAAATAAATAGTTCATCATTTTGATGAATATATACATGTAGAGTCCACTTCTTGGAAATTTAGCTATCTAAAAGTGGCATATCACTATCCAGAGGTGCAGGAGCCAGTTCACATAAATAGAACAGTGTTGCTTCACTAGCTTCGGCTTCGGTCAACGGCTCCAGGCGAACAAGCTTACTCTGGGTGGGTTCTGGGTCCAGGCTGCTATCCAGAAGCTCATCAACTTCTATGGGCTTATCTACAGAGGACACGACTTCTGATGATGCTGTGCTCCCCTGCTCGACAGCAGAAGCAGGGTTCCCATCAAGGAATGCAAGAAGTGGAAAGGCAGTGTACTGGATAAGCTGTTTATCTATAACAAAGATTAGAAAAAAAACATTTTTATCACCAGCTTATACAGAATGCAAGATGTAAATGGAAAATACAAAAACAGAGATCTACTTATATGTAATCACAAACTCAACGAAATAAGGTATTTGTCAGTAGTTTAAAAAATGTTCAAGTCAGAAAAGTTAGGCTTTTATTCAACAATAAAATAGTTCTTAAATTTTAAGAACTATTACCTCACCAATTCAATTTTTTTTGTATGCTGGGACCATTATGCAGAGAACTGAGATCAATATAGCTGTGTTCAATTAAGTATGGCAAGAAGTTCATTGGCATGCATTAGTTTCTATGTAGGACTTTTACTTTTGAAATTCTATAAAAATTAGTACTACATTTATACCTACCTGTTTTGGGTTTAGATTTTCTTCCCTCTTCTGAAACTGGCTGAACTACATTGTTCTTGGTAGTTTCTAATCCTTTATTCTCCGACTAAAAGAGAGAAAAATAACAAAAATACTTTTTCATATTTTATGTTTCTGACAAGAGCAAAAAATAAAATAAAAAAACTATGTGAATATTGGTATATTATCTGACATACGGAAAGGGGGAGTATCAGGAAAGATGTACTAGAGAGATTTGAGTAGAGGTAACAAGACTGATTTAAAAAGCTATCGCTGTCATCAAGTGGATGAAACAAAGATACTGAACTAGGATAACAGTAGTATGAAAAGGATGGAGCATTTCAACAGCAGAATACACAGAATTTGTCAAGGACAAAAGATGAGAATAAGTCAAAGATGGCTGGTTTCAAACTTCTAATAAAGAGGTCACTCTTTAAACAAACCAATTTTAAACTTTTCATTAAAAATGTATTACACATTTCATTCACAGAGTAAATGAACACATTTAGAATAGTTGAGGATAACATAATGACATCCTAAAACTACCCCTATATTTGCAAGCCTCACAGTTGAGGTGGTTCTTCATTTCCTTTATGAGGCTCTTTCTGTTCTTTTCTGTCATTTACATTGCTTCTTTCAACCAGTGATATCTTCTCTCCTTACATATGATTGTAAGGGAATTAAATCACTAATGCTGTTAAATTCTTCAGTGCTCTTTTCAAGGATATTCAAAGTGAGGTGTAGAGGTTCACAACTTCTCCTAAACAGCTGTGAATCCCAGATAGCTGATGCTGGTTAGGTACATAAGGTGTAACAATCACACTAATTCCAGTAATTCCAATATTCATCATAAAATACAGCAGTCTGAGTTCCAGGATTCAGAAATAATAACAATGCCACGATACAACAACAACTTATACCTTTCCAAAAATTTACATTAAAATATTTTTTAGTTAGCATTCACAATATTAAAGCAATAACACCATTATTTTTATATTTCCTAAAACAGGTATTTTCCAAGGATACCACTAAAACATATGAGAACCAGGATGACAACTGGGTTTCAGCTCCCATGCAGACTCTTATTCATTAGTCGGGGCCACTTGGATTCCTGTACTGAGGAGTATCCTGATTTATTAGTAAAGAGTATTATAATCCATGTCACATAATATCTGTCATGAACAAGGGAATAGCAGTTGATGTGTCATTGTTCTTGGTAGTTTCTAATCCTGGGTAATTTAGAGTTGAAAGAATTTGTGAACTCTGAATCAGAAATTATACATCACTTTGGATGATTTATGTTAGGGGTTGGCAGACTTTTGTCCTACAAAGGCCAGTAAAGTAAATGTAAGTATACATATAAATGTGTTCTCGGTCTTAACTACTAAACTCTAATTTTCGTGCAAAATTAGCCGTAGACAGCACATGAAAGAACAAGTGTGACTGTGTTCCAATAAAACTTATTTACAAAAGCAGGCAGCATACCTACATTTGTCACGTAAACCATAATTTGCCTAGATTTATGTTATAAGATTCTATGGACCATTTCGGCACTATGTTTTAGTAAATATGTTATTAAATGTTACACCTTAAGTTGAATGAACCCATGTCTTGCATTTCTTTAGTGATGTGATATAGTGTTTATTTTTTGTATATAGTATGTCATTCTTATTCTTGGATCTCCTCCCTATTTCAAAAACCAATACCTTAAATACAGTTAAACAGCAAAATGTATATTACTCCAAAATATATAAAAAATTAAATTTGAGTTCTAGATTAACAGTTTCAAAAAGTTTAATCAAGTGATCTCCCAGCACTTTGAGGGCTGATTTCATACTAATAGTTAATGGCACTGATAGTTAAGGGCCAGTAAAACTGGCTAATGATTCATCCCATAACCCAAAGCTAATTTTTCATCTGAAATTTTACTATCTTGATCACACATATTAAAAGTACTATAAAATGCTTTATAACTGGGAGAGGTATTGCTCTATGCTTACGAAGACTTTTGAAAAATTCTTATAGCTATGGGTCCTGAGCAACATGAATTAAAACTTACTTTTGAATTATTGATGTAATCTGTGGGATTCATCTGCACAGAACTAGTGAAAAGCTGAAAGACCAAACAAGAAAGATGATAAGTTTAAAAAATATTAAAAAGCTAACTGTGTTCAAAATTTTTATACAGGCATGTTGGGTGAAGAGATGTAGTTCCTGCACTAGGAAGCTCCCGTAGAGTAAAATAATTTGGAAAGAGAAAAGCAGAAAGAAAAACAGAGCAAGCTAGCCCATGAATTAGACATTGTAAAGAATCCTATCCTATATATAATAAAAGGCTAATATGCAAATTGACCAATCGGTAGAACAACTGGCCACTATGACACGCACTGATAACCAGGGACAGGCACTCAATGCAGGAGCTGCTCCCTGGAGGTCAGTGTGCTCCCACAGCGGGAGCACCTCTTAGCCAGAAGCAGAGCTCTGTGGAAGCACTCAGAATATCCCGAGGGCTCCTGGACTGTGAAAGGGTGCAGGCCGGGCTGAGAAACCACCCTGTCCAGTGCACGAATTTTGTGCACTGGGCCTCTAGTTTCTCTATAAAACTATAAAGTAAAAACTTGAGACAAATGGTGGTTTTCCACAGCTCTATTTTCCTTTATTTTCTTTATTTTTCTTCTCCCTAAATGCCTTGGGCCTTAAGTGCCAACCAGGACTGAGTTCACTACCCTGATACTGTCTTCATTGACTATTTGCTTATCATGTGATAAATTTATGGAATCTGTTCTATGATAGTGGCTCCTAGATTACAAATGGCACACCTCCTTGCTGGTTCTTTTCACCTTGCCTAGCAAGGGAAGCAATAAATGCTAAAATCACTGCTTATTGTACTCCTCAGGCCAGCCAGTTTACAGACATAACGTTTGTTTAAACCATGTCAAAGTCATTCATTTCATAGGGATTTATTGACCATATAATAACATCATAAAGAATATAAAATGAATACACTACTCCTGCTCTGCAGGAGCTTACAATCTAAAGGGCAAGAATAGCAGCAAATAGAAACATATGATCATATACAATCCATCAACACTAATAAGAGAAAGATGCAAGTTGACTGTATTGTGACACCCACCAGCGAATCAGGAGCGAGTATGCAAATTAACCCAACAAAGATGGAGAATTGATTCGCATAAGCAGATGCCAAGTGGCCAGGGACAGAATGCTTGTGTTGTTGCCATGGCAAAAATTCAGCCGTTCCGCACCACCCCAGCAACTCGGTCTCTGGGCAGCATAGGAAGGCAGAAAGGCGGCTCTGGGCCAGGGCGAAGGTAGAAAGGCGCCTCCAGCTGGAGCGAAGGTGGTGCCAGCAGCCAGAGGAAGGAAGGCCCATTTTTGCACGAATCTTTGTGCATCGGGCCTCTAGTATTATAGTAATAATGGATGGTGGAGCTCAAAAGTACTAAGGAGTTAAGAGAAGGAAAGAAGAAAAACATGCATCCACATACATACACAGAATAAACAAAAGATTTGGATAAAGTTACGCAACATGTATGAGTCCCTGGAGAATGATTAATGACTTTGAAAGGAAGGAGGGAGAGAAGAATACATTATAACATTAGCAACAACCAAGAAGATGACCAGTCCAAATAACACACAAGTTCTAAGTGGAATAGTAAGTTGTGTACATAAGGTTCAAAAAGTAAAGCAAGGCCAGGCAGGGAACAAGACCACATTCTCTTTGCAGGAAGAAGTGGACGGAGCAGTGAAATTTGGCAATTTCAGCATTTCCAGAGAACACACCAAAGGGTTCACAGGATACAATGAAATGCAGAGGTCACAGGCAGGTTCTTCCTCTATCCTATCTAGATACTGATTCCTCTCAAAATTCCACATTCCTGGTAGACCTAAAGATATCCCATCTCCTTCTTTTCTTTAACTTTATCACTTACTGATCTTTGAAGAGGAAGAGACTCAGTTCCTTAAGAGTAGATAGCTATACAAGACTGCCAGTCTCTGAAGTTCAGGTTAGAGGCCTAACCAGATGTTGTCCCTAATGGGAGTGGCGTCTAAAAAGGCCCAACAGTGAAAGATCCCCACTCATTCTTTGCCCCACTCCTCCTACACATTGACTCAGGATTGCCTTCATCTATTCCCAGCAGATGCATTGTCTGAAATAAAAATAAAAAGTAAATCACAGAAGAGCTGACATAGTTGGGTTGAATTCTATGGCCAGGCCTCTTCTGTTGACTCCACATGGGATCATTCATAACTGAACTTTGCAGAGAGAACTCATGAACTCTTCAGCATACTTATCTATGCCCTTATTATTTTTGCCATCTCAGAGAACAAGGCAACCTATACATGGATTTTTTATTTATAATAATACAGCGTAATTCAAGGATGAGATAATTAAGGTCTTGTTAAGAGAGCCAATATTAGAAACAAAAAGCAGGGATGCCTGTGAATGTTATTTTGGATAATACTCCAGACTTGGTGAATGATGCGATGAAGATCAGGAAGCCAAGATGCCTCTGTGATTACTGGGTAAGTGAAGTCTGGTACTACTACAGAAAACCAAAAAGCTAAAAAGGGTATCTAGTTTACAGAATAAAGAAATATTTGGTGTTAAACAGAATCTAAGGCAAGATCTGATGACTCTTAAAAGGCATGGATTTAGAATTTAAGCAAGTTTACTTTAAAAAGTATTAAGAGCCTTAACCGGTTCGGATCAGTCGGCCTGCGGATTGAAGGGCCCCAGATTTGATTCCAGTCAAGGGCATGTACCTTGGTGGCTGGCACATCCCCAGTAGGAGGTGTGCAGGAGGCAGCTGATGTTTCTCTCTCATTGATGATGTTTTTATCCCTCTCTTCCTCTCTAAAAAATCAAAATATATTTAGAAAAAAAAAAGTATTAAGAGCTGGAGATATACATTTGAGAGTAACTGTACAAGCATAAATCCCTTCAGAGAGGAAGGACAGAAAAAGAAAAGAGAAAATAAAAGAGGATAAAAGACTGAGTACCTTGGGGAAGACCCAAGTAGAAGTAGAAAACAGTAGGAAAAAAAAAAGTTTTTGAGGAAATGGAGAATGTTTAGGGCGACAGGAGATAACAAAGTCCAGGACTTCTAAAATCAACAGAACAAGTTCTGTTTCAGAAAATCACTAGTGTAAACAATAATGCTGCTAATTACTTATAATTCTTACTAGAGGCCCGATGCACGAAATTTGTGCAAGGCACTCAGCCCTTGCAGCCTGGGCTTCATCTGGAAGGTCATTCAGCTGTCTAGTCTAATTAGCATATTACGCTTTTATTAGGATAGATAACAGCCCTTCTGGGAATTAGCTACATTTTATAGTTAGGGACACTTAAAAAGAGAGCTTAATTTTTCCAAGGTTAATAACATAGCTAGTATAATAACAGGAGCCAAAAGTAGAACCCAAATCTGATTCAAAACAAATGTTCTTCCATTAGCCCAGAGACCTTAATTGGGGTGGTGGTGGGAGGGAGGCAGGAAATCACAGCCTACTTACTATGGATAAACCAAGGCAGCACAAGCTTAGAGTAAATAAGAAGACAATACAGGGTTTCAAATGAAATACAGAGTAAAAAAGAAGTAACACAGATAGCCACTCATTTCTAAATGAGTGAAAAGATTAGAAAAGCTGAATGGTAAATGAGCACAGCAACATATCAAAATGCTTTTTAAGATGGGGAAGCATTAAAGGCAGATGGGAAAGATCAAAGATAGGGAGAGAAAAACAAAGATGCAAGGGGCAGGTGTACAAATTGACTTTAAAGAGCAAGTACTTTCTGTAAGATGAGATTCTACATCTTATGACAGGCCCAGGAAGAGGTGAATTATCCTTTGGGAATAGGAAATAGTTGGCTGGATGAGGTCCTGAGGTTTCAAAGTTGAATTAAAATAACCTAGTTGAAGATTATAAGGATTTGTAGCGGTTATAGGATTTTATTTTTTTCTTAGTAATCTAAGGGACAGATATTTTAAAAGGACCCTGGATTCAGAGTGAGGAAAAGACTGATAGAATCAAGAAGGGAAGTCAAGTTATTGTTAACAAATTGAAGTAGGTCATTAACAGGGATGCTGAATTCACTTAAGATGGTAACTTAGGTCGGCATGGAAAACAAGTCTTCAGAGAAGATGAAATCCATCCCGAGTGGCACTGATTATTCGGAAAAGGTGATAAAGTCTTGTGACACACAGACTGATGAGTAGAGAGATAAGGTGGTCAATTAAGAATGAAGAGTTAGAAATAACTAATTTCTTTTAGCCTCAGACAGCTCTTAAAAGGACAAGACTGTATACTCTTGATATGAGAGAAGCATTTTAGTAAGAAAAAAATATGTCAAAACCTTCAAAAGGCAGAAATATGTTCACAACAGAAAATGAAAATGGGGAGAGAACCAGATTCATCTGGACGGGAGCAGGTCCCAAAGGAAGCATTAGGCAAGGGGAGGAAGAGTGATAGTTACACAAGGGACAGGGACAAGAAAGGTGGTTAGTGCAGGAATGGCAGATGAGAATTCACAGAGCAGACAAGTTCATAGAGGTGGTAGTGGGGACTGAAGCAGGAGAACCTTCAGTTACAGGACACAAACATTATAAAAATATAGTAAATATAATACATTTGAATAGAAAACATTCCCAAAGTTAATAAGTGACTTCATACTGTTTCCTGGCCACATATATCTATTAGTAATTTTCACCAATTTCTATTCAATGACAGTTTATTCTAAAGAAAACCACAATACAGCAACAAGTCCAGACAAGACTTAATAACACTATTGAACAGAGTTGATATGTTGTTACAAGGGCATTAACTGAACTGCTAATTACAATGGTTAGTGATTACCTTCCTTCATTGTCTTGAACCCATCTGTTCAATCTTTCTGATAAACAAAACGATTACTTTTTAAAAAAATGCAAAAACAAGTGTAGAATACAAGAAAATGATGTAATGATTTGTAAATAACATACACAGACACAAAAACTACCAGTACAACTAAGATTATTCAAAGTACCTACATCAACCAGGAGATCTGGGTCTATGCTAAACTGTCTTCCAGACAGCATGGCTTGAAAGTCCTCTAAACTGCAATCAATACTGTCAAGATAATCCAACAGTTCAACCCTAAGTAAAAAGATTTAAAAAAGAGAAATCAATTAGATTTTCCTGTTTTTATATTTAAATTACATTGCAATCTAGCAAGGTAAAACATTTCCAGCAACTCTGGAATCCTTACCAATTCTTATCTTAGAGGTCCTATTCAGTATTCAGAATCCCTAAAAATTTGGTTAACCAAGAACTCACAGCACTTTTACATAAAACTTTAGTGTTTACAGAAAAAAGGTTTTGCAAAAACAGTCTGATTTCTTTCTTTCCCCTATATTATAAATTATTAAATGTTTAACCTCTTATTACGGATCACTGCTACTAATTTCTATGTGTTTTTTAGTGCTAAAAATAAATCCCTTAATAGAGATATGTTATTCCATCATCCTGATATAAACACAAATACAATCACATATATTTTATGGACATTCAAAACAAATATTTCATTTAGAAAATCTGAGAAACTGCCAAGAAAATCCCAAGACTGCTCTTGGAATGATTAATTCCTTCTGAAAACAGCATTTGTGGAGCTCAGCCCTGACCAAAACACAAAAGGTACAATACATGGGTTCATAATGTAAAAGAAAGGTCAAAGAGAAATAGACTATATGAAGTAAACAAAGAAAGAAAATAAATTTAGACAACATTTAAATGAACACTCACTTTCCCAAAAGATTGATGTTATCATTTAAAATGGAATCCATCATGGTAACAGGATCATCTGCAGCCAGACTGGAGGAGCCATTTAGCTGGACGGCACTAGACATGAGAGGACTAGTGCCATCACTGCCTGAACTTAGGGGTTCTCTGGCTGGCTCATTCTGCTCTCCACTCTGAATGACTGGTGCATATTCATCTTCATTGTCATCTTCAACAATGACAATATCAGGGTACTGGCTACAGCTATATCAGCAATAGGAGAGAACCAATTACAGGCTAATTCAATACATTAATTCTAACCATTCATTTTCCTTGAAAATTCTCTTTCCAAACCACATATCAAAAGGCTTAAATTTCTTGGGGGAGTATCTTAATCACAAATATTGATAGTTCATAGGGTATAAGACCACAAAGAATCAATTAAAGCTGTTTAACTACAAAATTAAAAAATCAGAATTCTCATTAGTTTTTTGTTGAGTCTTTTTACTTGGGGGTAGATTAGGGAGGGATATCTGGTTGAATAATTTAGCTTAATTTTTCAGTTTAATAACCCAAACATGAGTCAGTTATTAGTTTATCAAAGAATAAAGTGGCTTTGAATTTAGCTCTTTGGTAAGAAAAGTAACTATTTTCATAAATGTTATTTCATAATCTCCTTACTTGGAGGGATCAGATATAATATCTTCATTAGTTTCTGGAATAACTGGGATATTTTCTTCATCCGCATTATCATCAGTAACATCATAAATAATGATGTCATCTGAAATCCGCTCCCTTGGTTTTAAACCTTCAGTCCTACTATGTGGAACCTAAACAATCAGGGAGAAAAAAATACATAAAAAATGAAATTATATTAACTCCAAAACATTATCTAAAAATGCTAATTGAGAACCTACTATTTACTAAATGTTGACAATACAACAGTAAACAGATATATTCTCTGCTCTTCTTGGACTTATACACTAATTAGTAGTGCAGAGGTATAAGGTATATTCTGTGCATTATACTTAACTATTTTTTTTAAATGGCCTTGAAGATGGCATGCCTCAGAATGCTTACATAAGAAAGAGCTTCAAATTTTGAAGTGTTTTTCTATACCCAAAAACTAAGAAGTCAGGATTTCACGAGAAATTTTCAAGCAAGGGCACTATGCTGACGAGTACTATTTCAACTCAAGATACTGTGTTTGATAGATATTTTATTCTTACTCATTAAATGGTTTCAAAATAGAAAAACAAAACCAAAATACTTCAACTACTCTACAGTTAAATAACAGCCTGGCATTTTAGTAATGATTATTTTAAAAAATAAGCTACAGTCAAACTATAGGTACATTAACAAAAAAGCATTCAGTTCTTTAAAGCAAACTGAAGTCATTATAATGAAAAAAAAAATCTATCAATTTTAACACTAGAAAACTATAGAGGCAGAAGATATAAAATCTTTAAAAATATATAAATCTAGTTAAAATAAAAATCTCATACAATCTTCAATCCTAAGAACAAGTATTAGGTATTCTTGATTAGAAACAGTAGTGGTAAGAGGAACCAGATGTTAGGTTAACTCTGATTTTCCTGAGAACAAAAATCTTGAAACTTTAATGATAAATATCTAACAGTATTTAAAATTCTAAGATTTGAAAGTAACAATGATAACCAAATACCAAAGCAGTCTGGACCCTGAACTGGACACTAATTTTCCACTGAATGTAAGTTTGACAAATTATCCAGAGAGCCTAAGACAAAAATAAAGGTAAACAAAAATACTTCTTTAAAGTATGTTTTTATTGATTTTTAGAGAGGAGAGGAGGGGTGAAGACAGAAACATTGACAGGTTGCCTCCCGCATGCCTCCCCCTGGGGAGAGCCCACAATCCAGGCATCAGGGAACTGAACCAGTGAACTCTTGGTGCATGGGCCCACACTCAATCCACTGAGCCAAGCTGGTCAGGAAACAAAAATACTCTCTAAATTTGCTATAGTAAAAAGTCTAGTCTGTGAACATTTATGATAAACGTTGGAAATAACTTTAACCAATGGATAAAGGCATAATTACATTATCATAATGTTCAATTAATATATAATTGAGATTAAATAATTCTCAATTTAATAAATCTCAAAAGCAATACCAAGTGAAAAAAGCCACAAGGCAAAATGATATGTATAAAATGATATCATCTGTATGAAGTTTAGATATCCTACATAATCCTATATAATAAAAGGCTAATATGCAAATAGACCAAATGGCAAAACAACTGATCACTATGATGTGCACTGACCACCAGGGGGTGTGTGTGGAACATGGCAGGTGTTGGCTGGGGTGGGATGGTGGAGCAAGTGAGCAGGAGTGCCAGACCAAGGGGGAGCATCAGTCACTATCAGGGTGAGACTGGTGGTTACTGAAAATTCTTTGCTTCCGCATGACGTGGTCCCGTCTGGTGCTCGTACCCAATGCCAGTGCCAGCCCGGCTTGGACCCGCAACCAGCACGAGCCAGAGCCGCCGCTTGCAACTACTGCCAGTGCCCAGTGCCAGTCCCAATCACTTGGCGCCGTCAGTGGGTGCAAGCAGAAGCTGTGGTGGCCGCTGAGGGCTTCTCTACCTCCCCGCTTCTGGGGGGCGATCTGGGAAGCAGCTGCCACTCACACCTGCTGATGGCTCTGGCCCCAATCACTCCGCACTGTCAGTGGGTGCAAGCGGGGCCAGCGTGTAGGAGTGGCAGTGGTGGGAGTGGGGCTGCTGGCAGGCAGGGGACAAAGGGCTGTGGCTTGAGGGGCTGTGTGGGGATGTGGAGGATGGACTGAGAACCGCCCCTGGGCATACCACATTCTCATAGCCCACAGTTCCTTTCAAGGTGCATAAATTCGTGCACTGGGCCCCTAGTGAATAAATAGCAACTATTATTCATGAATTCACACATATAAAATGACTATGGAAATAATAAATACTAATTCAAAACAGTGACTATCTCTGGGTGACTGGACGGGGGAGAGAAGCAAACTTGGGAACAGACAACTGAGACAACTATATTTATAATGGTTTAGCTCTTAAAATAATCATTAAAACAATGAAAAAAGTCAAGATTTAATAAAGTAGGAGTATGAGCACTTAGATTATTACTCAATAAAATTCTATGAATGCATGAAATATTACTATTAATAAAAACTACCATATTTTCTGGCCAATACGACGACTGGAACTGATGATGATAGGAGGAAGATGAAAAACAATAGAGAGAGAGCAAGTGCTGGGCAAGTCCCTAGCAAGTTAGCAACACCCATCATAACTGTAAGTTACAATATTTTTACACCCATATAAGCCGACCCCCCACTTTTGAGAAGATTTTCCTGGGTTAAAAAGTCGTCTTATACGCCAGAAAATATGGTAGTTTCAGACAATAAACATAAAAGTTAACAAAAAAAATTACTTTATGATGGTGATTTTCAGCTGGTTCTTTTACTATGTGCTGAAACAGATTCTTCTTTTGGGCTCCATTAGTGTTCAGAAGTAGAGGCCTGAAAACCAAAAGATATCTATGAAAATCACTGAAGCAAACATACAAGGAATTTAAACTGCTTCTACTACAAACACACTCACGGTAATAATGAATAGTAAGGTTAAAATAAATTGTAGTAAGGATACAAAAGAAACTCTTAAAAATGATTACATCTTAGAAATAGAAACTGCGAGATCAGTGTGCCTAAAATTTCTTCATTCATTTCTACTACTTTTGCTATAATAAATGTAATCAACTACTCTCTCCAGATATATTTCAATGCTCACTGAAGCATATAATTCCTTATTTTTAATTTTTGTTTTTTCTTTGGTTTTTAATTTTTTCATTTAAAATATTACAAATAGTAGTACATATGTCTCCTTTTTTCCCCATTGACCTTCCCCTGGCCTCCCCTATCGCCCTGCACCTTCACTCCCTCTCTCCTCTCATGTCTTGTGTCCATTGGTTATCCTTATATGCATACATACAAGTCCTTTGGTTGATCTCTTATCTCGCCCCTCCCCCCAAAATCCTCCCGTCTTCCTGCTGTAGTTTGATAGTCTATTCGATGTTTCTTTGCTTCTATATCTATTTTTGTTCATCGGTTTATAATGTTCTTTATATTCCATAAATAAGTGAGATAATGTGATATTTATCTTTCACTGACTGGCTTATTTTGCTTAGCATAATGCTCTCCAGTTTCATCCATGCTGTTGCAAATAGTAAGAATTCCTTTTCTACAGCAGCATAACATTCCATTGTGTACATGTACCAGTTTTCTAATCCACTCGTCAGCTGGTGGGCACTTAGGCTGTTTCCAAATCTCAGCTATTGAAACTGTGCTGCTATGAATAGAGGGGTTCATATATCCTTTCTGATTGGTGTTTCTGTTTTCTTGTGATATATTCCTAGAAGTGGGGTTACTGGGTCAAATGGCATGTTTCATTTTTAATTTTTTGAGGAAATGCCATGTTTTCCACTGTCTACACCAGTCTGCATTCCCACCAGCAGTGAAGGAGGATTCCTTTTTCTCTGTATCCTCTCCAGCACTTGTCTTTTGTCCATTTGTTGATGATAGCCATTCTGGCAGGTGTGAGATAGTACCTCATTGTTGTTTTGATTTGCATCTCTCAGATGATTAGTGACTTTGAGCATGTTTTCTTATTTCTCTTGGCTTTCTCTATATGTCCTTTTTCAAAAACTGTCTACTTAGGTCCTTTGCCCATTTTTTATTGGATTATCTTCCTTTTGTTAAGTTATATGAGTTCCCTATAAATGTTGGAGATTAAACCCTTATTGGAGATAATATTGGCAAATATGTTCTCCCATGCAGTGGGTTTTCTTGTTGTTTTGTTGATTTTTTTTTTTTTTTTTGCTGTGCAGAAGCTTTTTATTTTGATGCAGTCACATTTATTTTCTTCTTAGTTTCCACTGCTCTAGGAGCTCTATCGGTAAAGATATTGCTAAGAAAAATATTTGCTATTTTGCTGCTTATGGCTTCTCCTAAGATTTTTATAGTTTCCCATCTTATATTTAAGTCCTTTATCCATTTTGAGTTTATTGTTGCGTATGGAGTAAGTTGGTGGTCTAGTTTTAAGAACAGTGCTTACACGGTAAGAAAAAAAAAATAGGTAGTATCGTAAGAACTAGTGGAAGTAGGTTAATTAAGGCCACTGCATAAGCTGTGAGCATAACCAACCTTTGCTAAAATCTTAGCCTTACCAGATAATCTTTTCTTCCAAATATTCCTTTGTCTGCTATTGTTCTTATGTATCCGTTGTAACAATGACAGTTACTGACAATTACAGGCATTACAGTCCATGGCTGACACAGAGTCTTTTAAAGACCTTATGAGTAGAGTAGACATATGACCGAGCAAAAAGGGTTACGCTCTTTTTTAAAGACACGGCGGTTTAAAAATTTCACCCAGGTTTTCTAAAGACACATTCAATTGCTAATGTAATGAAATGGAGACTCTTTATTAACTGTATTATTTGTAAAGTGATCATTTAGGCCAGTGGTTGGCAAATTCATTAGTCAACAGAGCCAAATATCAACTGTACAATGATTGAAATTCTTTTGAGAGCCAAATTTTTAAAACTTAAACTTCTTCTAATGACACTTCTTCAAAATAGACTCGCCCAGGCTGTGGTATTTTGTGGAAGAGCCACACTCAAGGGGCCAAAGAGCCGCATGTGGCTCATGAGCAGCAGTTTGCTGACCACTGATTTAGGCTGTCCTTATCTTTGAAAAGTATGAGCAGGATGACAGCATGAGAAGTAACATACTCTTCAAACATGAGTGTGATTTAACAAGGGAGGACTGTTCATCGAGGAAAGCAGGCGTACACTCAGCAAATGTAGTCCTTTCATGGTTCAACACTAAAATACTCAGCAAATGTAGTCCATTCATGGGTAAACATAAAAATTTTTGGTTGTCCATGTGTAGGTCAAAATGTTTTATAAAATCTTACCTTTTACGTTTTAAACTCACAAGCTGGTTATTCTGAACCAATGTAACAATAAACTGGACAATCTAAAAGAAAAATATAAATATAAATTTTTTTCATCATAGACTCCTAGTTCTTTAGTCCACATTACACATCTTACAAAATTAATTCAAATATTGCACGTCCTCTATTACAAGTCACATAATTTCTCTCATATTAATACATTTGAAAGTTGGAGGCATCTTAAAATTGGTGTAGAAGAATAACCTTGACAGAGATGCCACTACCTAGGATAGAGATGCCTAACACACCCATCCATTTACATATCCAATATTCACTTCAGTGGTTTTGGTGATACTTACAAGCATGCTTGAATATAGATCCCAACTTTTAGAATTCTTTCAAGAATATATTATGATGTAAAAATCAAACAAAAATAACTGGTGTTTGACTGGCAACATTTTTCTTACACTAGGTAATATAATTAGAGGTAAAAAAAAATCGTTAACTCTTTGCCACTAAATTGCCTCCTCAAAAGAAAAATAGATCATAAAATTTTCAAGTTTATTGGCTGATTCTAGAAAAATTGAGGCACTAAGTATCTATCAAAGCTTCCTGCTGACAATCAAGAGAAGATAATTTAATCTTCAAAGTGTGATTAAATTTAGAAGAAAACTATTAAACAGAGAAAGATATGCCACATTCCTTCATACTTTATGACATTTCTTAATGGAGCAGAAGCACTGCATGCAAATTCTTAGCCCAACTCTAGAATTGCTGAAATCTGCAATTCTGAGGAGGGGTCCCGGCAATATGTGTGTTTAGCAAGTCCTCCAGATGGTACTAATGTGAATGAGACCATATATGGTATGGTATGCCTTGCAATTATACTATAACTTCCTAAAGGAGCTAAAAAAGTGAGTATCACATGGAGAATGAAAAACAGTATAAAGGCTATGAATAAAGAAAAAAGGAATTGGGGGACAATATGGACTCTGTGCAGAAAAGTTACTTGTAAGCTTTGTTAAGTGTAATTTCATGATTAAAATAAAGAATTGTCAAATAGAAAAACCTATTGTATAGTTTTAATATTGTGTTCTCCTCCAAAGAAGTTACTAAATAGTTTGCCTTACTGTAGAGAGCTGCTATAGAGTTAAGCCTCAGACTGACCTGTTGGCAAAGCCACCAAGTCCCAGCTTAGAAGGCACAGCCCTCTTAGCATAATCAAGCTTAACCTTATGACACTCCCTAGGTCCTTCCTGGATAGCTAATGGGCTGTGGAAGGTGCAGCAAGTGCTGCCAAAACAAGTGAAACTCACCAGAACACTGTAACTATGGTGACCACTACCTGTTTACTTCTGGCTATAAAATGAAGGCCCAGCTTCTCCGTGGCCTCAGCCAGGCACAGGAAGACCCGCCTAGTCCCAGCTTATTCTCTTGGTCTGTCTTCTCTACATCTTTTGCCGCCCTCCCTCAGGCTTGCCGAACTCTTGGCTGTGCTGGCACGGCACACCTTACAAAGCAATATGAGCTTTTTCATGGAAAAGATATAAACATTTGATTTTATTTTTAATAATTTATTAAATTTATTGGGATGACATTGGTTAATAAAATTATATAGGTTTCAGGGGTACAATTCTATAATACATCAGCTGTACTACTATATTGTGTTTACTTCCACCACTATAGCTAACCCTCCTTTCCCTTGGGTAATCTTCTTATAGTTGTCTGTCTATGCGGGTTTGTTTTTTTCCTTATTTTCTTTTTTCTTCTTTTCCTTAATCACTTCAAAATATAAATTTTTAAACTGAGGAGTCAGACAACATTAGAGTATATGAAAATGTTAGCCACTGTATTGCTTACTCAAAAGAAAATGCTGAGAGCTGACAAAAATACATTTATGCTTATAAAAAATCGTTACGGGAAAATTCTAGCAACATCAGTAATTGAATTTATAACTATACAAATCACTGGCTAAATTTCTTCTGAAATTTTCTCTATATCTCAGTTCTTCTTACACTTTCTGCCATCCCACTGCACATGTGGTACATGTTAGGTGCCTCTTCTCTTTTATAACCTGAAGAAGATGAGGCATCTAACATATATCACATCTGACTTCTGCACCTGACAAGTCATATACACTATTTTCAATTAATCTAAGGCCAAGAGTAAACTGCAGAATTAAAAACCAATTCCAGGAATAGAGAAAAAATGATTATATAAACTCCCTAACCCCCAACAAAACACGTAGATTCAAACTCAAATCTGAGGAGCCAGAATATTAGCTTTCATGAAAACTTGAAATGTTATATAAACATTATACAAACTATTCTTGCCATGAGGGGAAAAACCAACAAGTTACAAAATATTGTAAGTTAATAATTAAACAAAATATTGTTTTCTGAAAAATGAGGAACAGATTTTTAAAATACAGTAACAGGTTAATGTACATTATCGTTTAAAATCAGGTATTCTTAACATGACTGAATGTTGAAATTAGCTATGGAAAGTTTTGAAAACATATGTAACTTGGGACTCAGAACTGAATTTTACATTCAAACTTCACTTGCATAATAATTAAAAAAAAGAAGAAGAAGCTACTTAAACTATAGGCCAAAGGTTGCAACCACCATTCATCTCTTTTCTAAGCCTGTTTCACCAGATTCAAATCCTGTCAGTCATAACGCTACGTTTAGCTAAAGACCTCTGAGCACAGACAAGCTGAAGTGCTCCCACTATGACCCCCCCCCCAAAGAAAACCCAGTTGTTTAAACTTAAGAGTCCAATTTACTCATGAGCAAAAAATAGCTACCTTAATTACTTTCATGTTTTACCTCTTAACATATGAAAGATGATATGAATAGATTAAATCACAAGGAAACAATGCAACAAAGGGATTCTCAGTTCCTCCAGCAACTTTAAGCTCAAATACTAAAATATAGATTTATTTTACAACAAATATAATGACATACATTCATAACTCATTTTTCTTGAACTTATAATTTGGTCAACCGATTTGAAAATATTGTTTATCTTCTGAACCTGTATCTATGCCTTTTAAAGTAAAAACAAATGAACAAAGAGCCCCCACATAATAAGGCTTGTTTTTTATAGTAAAAACTGTGTAAGAAATTGGCAATGTATTAATTATGCATCTAAAAATAAAATATTTTAAAGTTGTTCTATCAGGCAAAAGGATCTTTATTAAAAGTTAATGACATATTAACTGGAAGAAATTACTATATTTTCATTAAAAATAATATTAACACTTGGCCTAATTTGTTTGATATCATAATTTTACTTTTAGCTGTGTACTTAACATATAAGAAACTAAAATCAACCACGGACTATTCAATAAAGTATTAATTGGGTCACAAATGTTGCTTATTAAAACAAGCAATTAAGATCATGAGGGAAAAAGCGTACCTTTCGAATAACTTGTTGCTGTTGTGCGTGTTTTGCTCGTAATTCTGACACCTCCTTCCAAAGGGACTCGTTCTCACTATGTTATCATTTATTTAAAAACAAAAAAATAAAACTTCAGTCGGAAAGCCAGACCCTAATATATTTAAGCATAACAGAGAATACCACAGATATAAAGAACTAGCTGACGGTTGCTAAATGGAAGGGGGGGGAGTAAAAGGCATGGGAATAACAATTTTTTCTTAATTAAAAAGATTCAAAAAATACCAGAGAATGTCAAGTAGTTATTATTATATATTTTATTGAGACTATTAATATATGTAATTAATATATATAATATATATTATTATATATTTTTATTGAATCTTTGGTTCAATTATATAGATGACAACTATGTTGACACAAATTTAGAATCATACCATCATAACTGTAGTAGCTTCTACTCACGACACTATATTCACAAAAACTTAAGGTTAATGCCTCAATCCATATAGCAGTAAGCAATTTATTCCTCTGACAATCTGGTTCATTATTTCTGGGTTAAGCTAACCTTTCAACTATGGCTACAAGTGAATTCAGAACTTGTGCTTAGGAAACAATTCTTAAAGGGAAGTGATATTTAACTAGCACTTAATATGCTCCAGGCGCTATGAATAAGCATTTTATATGTACTAATCATTTAAACTTCTCTCAAATCCATCAGGAAGGGAATTATCTCTATTTTATAAATTCACTGAGACTCAGAGAATTGAGATTTGCCCAAGATCACACAGATAATTTGCTAAGGGTTAAAGTCTATCAGATTCTAAAACTGTCTATCTTAAGATCTGTCTCAAAAACAAGCGTATGAAAACACTAGAAAATATCTGTCTTTGAAAAGCATATTCAAATATACGACAAACCAATTAACCGGACCAGGGTAATACTTTTTTTTCATTCAACATTTATTGAAATTGCATTGCTATTGAATGTTAGCAGCAATGATAATGTGGAGAAGACATAAAAGATAATCTACCTATTACATGTTTAATATTCATTCTTTTGTTAATTTTCACAAAAGCCATCTTCCTCAATCCAAACTATTACAAAAAGAACTATATTTACAAATAGGGGGTATTGAAAATGAGACTTTAATACTTAAAAAAAACCCATTGTACTTTTTCTGACTTGGGTCCTTTCCCCCCTATTTTTTATGTCCTACTTTTTCCTAAGAGATAGGTTACACAGAAAAGTCTTTAAAAAGAAAGAATAGGTAGCACATGTAGTACTTTGTGTGCCTAATGTACTGATCATATAAAAGCTACCCTACCTCTGCCTGGTGTGGCTCTCAGTTGGTTGAGTGCCATCCTGTAAACCTTAAGATCACCAGTTCCACTCCTGGTCAGGGCACATGCCCAAGTTGTAGGTTCAGTCTGAAGTTGCATACGGAGGCAGCCAACTGATATATCTCTCAATCTTTCTCTCCCCCCCCGCCCCCACCTCTCTCCCTTCCTCTCTAAAATAAATAAAATATATTTAAGGAAAAAGAAAAGAAAAAAAGCTAACCTATATAGAATCGTATTTTCTACATTAATTTAAAGATCTACTCTTTTATCAAATAAGGCATGTACATAATATTGTTTTGAAAGCTCAGATTTTTATATTTTTTCGACCACCAACATGAAGATACAATATTGTGTAAAGTCTATGGCTACACATTAAAAAATAAAGGGAACCAATACTTAAAGAAAAACAATCTTTGACTTTGGCTTCAACATAATCTAAAAGTACTTAAAGCACTAACCTCCAATTCCCAACACACAACAAACACAACCCCATAATAGAATTATATTAGAAATAATATTTTACCTTTTTAACTCAGAAAGCCTGGACTCAATAGTCTCTTGCTTTATTTGAACCTTCTGAGCACTACTTATAATTTTTGTTAAATCTTCCTGACGAATTTTATTTTCTTCTGGTTTTGAAGATGAAACCTTTCAAAAAGCATATTTAGGATGTCAAACAAATGCCATGACTATAATTCAAAGCTTCCCTATTAAAGAGGATCTTATAGCGGGTTCAGGAAGTAATCCAGTTCCAAAAAGACCAGGACAAGATTCTAGGGAGAGAATGCACTTCATAGCTCTGAGAGGATAAGGAATAATCAGTCTATTTTTAAAAAAATGTGGGTAAGTTTCCACAAGCAGGAACACCTAAAGGGCTTTCCCCCCCTTTCATTTCATTCTGTCAAACTCCCTGTAATTTCCCCAAGCCTCTTTATTATCACATTCCATGTCTAATTAAATTTATGCAGTAATAGCTTCTTGTTAGGCCATTTGCTTTCATGGCCCACTGCCCTTTTACCTCTCTACACTCCCAGCCCCATTTTCTGGACTGGTAAGATATTTTATTTCAGTAAAAAAAAAAAAAAAAAAAATCAGTAAAAAATGTACTGTTAAATGCCTCCTATATGCAAGAGACTTATTCTGGGCATTTGAATTCAGCAGTGAACTACATAAAAAGCCCTCAGGCATACATTTTTTTTAAGCTAAATTAAAAGGAGTGAGCTATCCCAATATGAATGACTCCTCATCCTCAGTCAGCATGCAAACATTTTCTTTTCTTTTTAAGGTGTTTGAGCACTCAGTATAATTCAGCACCAGGGGGGGAAATAAGGGGAAATAATTAAAACTTTATTAGTCTAAGTCATCCTAACAAAGAACACCAATGTATTTCTATACATTCTCAATTTCAACACTGATATAAGTCTCAGCCAAGTATACAACATGGTAATGCCCTAATTAAATCATGTTAACAATACCCCACCTTCCTTTTAATGTTCTCCAACAAGTCATCCTGGCCTTGTTTGAAGTAAGGATGCTGAAATTCAACAGGACCATCTCGTTCCTGCTTTACAATTCCAGAGTCAATATGTACTACTTTACGGAAACCATCTGAAAAAGATTCAAAATTCAGATGAGTAAAACAGAGAAATCAAAATTTAATAGTGCTTCCATGCAGTATATTTCCTCTTTATCATTCTAATGGGAAAAAAACTGTTTAATCAGTGGCTGAAGATAGTACCCCAAATAAACTGCTGTCCATACTCACACATATTCAGTTGTCTCACAAAGCTTGCCATGTTATTGTGCTTGAAGTATTTGGGAAGTATTTCTTTTGCAAACCTTTGTTCATCCAAAACCAGAAAACTTTGACCATTCTGAAAAAATAAGAGTGTCAAATAGTTAAGGTCCTCTGACATGAGACTGTATAGAAGAACCCCCAAATCGGGCAATTCTTTTATGATAACTTCAGACCAACAATTTATAACTGTTAATGGCAACAGAAACAAACTCCAATTAAGGGCCAAACTGCAATTAAGCTTTTGATGCCAACTTCAAAAGCCCAGGCCCAGCCGGTGTGGCTCAGTGGTTGAGCATAGACCTATGGACCAGGAGGTCACAGTTCAATTCCTAATCATATGGAATGGGCTCAATCCCCAATGTGGGGTGTGTACAGGACAGAGCCGATAAGTGATTCTCTCTCATTATTAATGTTCCTATCGCTCCCTCTGCCTTCCTCTCTGAAACAAAAAACAACAAAAGCTCAGGAGTACCTCTCAAATCAAAACCTGCATCATGCTCTATAGTGAAATATTTAGAAAAATTCCTATTAAATCATAAATAAGAAAAATAAATACAATATGTACATAGCATAATTATTTAATATTGTGTGAAAGCCAACAAAATTAGGCAAAATAAGATAAAATTTGAGAAAAGTACTATCATTTTTGCAAGCATAACTGTACCATTGTACCAACTGAAAAACTATATGAGACTTTAATAAAGTACCTGGTTACTAATCAATACTTAAATTCACTAGTGTTCTTTCATACCAAAAAAATAAACAACTTGAAACTTACTAGAATACAATAATCAAAACAGCATGATACTAGCACAAAGACAGACACACCAATAGAATAGAGAGCCCAGAAATAAATTCTTGCATATACAGTCAAAGGATTTTTATAAGGATGCCATGACCATTTAATGAGGAAATGACAGTCTTTTTAACAAATGATGTTGGGAAAACTGGGTACTAACATGCGAAAGAATAAAGTCTGAACCCTATCTTACATCATATATAAAAATTAACTCAAGTGGACGAAATACCTACATTTATAAAAATTTTAGAAGAAACCATAATGAGAGGTTTCATGACACTGCATTTGGCAGTGATTTCTTGGATAACACCAAAGCACTGGCAACAAAAGCAAAAATAAATAAATGGAGCTACCTCAGAATAAACACTTTTGTGTAAAAAACTATCAAGAGTGTGGAAAGGAAACCCACAGAATCAGAGTTAATATTTGGAAATTATGTATCTTACAAGGAGTTAACATCCCCAATATAAAAAGAAACCTGAAAACTCAACAATGGCAAAAACAACCAACCTGATTAGAAATGGGCAAAGGATTTGAATATTTTTCCAAAGATATACAAATGGCAATAAACACATAAAAAGATGCCTAACATCACTAATCATTAAGGAAAGAAAACCAAAACCACAATATACTACTTCATAGTTATTAGAATGGCTATTATTAAAACACACACATGAGAGGAAAGGCACAGAAAATAAGTGTTGGTAAGGATTTAGAGAAATTGGAATGCCTGTGCATTGTTGGTGAAAATGAAATTAGAACAGTCAATGTGGAAAACAGTGGTGGTTCCTCAAAAATTAAACACAGAATTAACCATGCAATTCCCTTTGTATGTATATACCCAAAAGAATTGAGATCAGGGACTTAAAAGGATATTTGTACACCCATATTCATAGCTGCATTATTTACAGTAGACAAAAAGTGGAAGGAATCCAAATGTCTATTGGCAGGAAAATGGATAAAGAAAACGTAGTGTGTATATATCCTATCTAATAAAAGAGTAATTTGCAGACTGACCATCACTCCAACACACAAGAGGGCTGCCCCCATGTGGTTAAAGATCCTGCCTCCACATGGACACAAGATGGCCATGGCAAGAAGGCCAGCAGGGGAGGGCCGTTGGGAAGTTCCAGGCCCTGAAAGGGAAGGCAGTTGTGGGCGATCAGGCCTGCAGGGGAGGGCATTTGGGGGCAATCAAGCCTGCAGGGGAGGGCAGTTAGGGGTGACCAGGCCAAAAGTGGAGGGAAGTTGGGGGCAAATAGGCTGGCAGGGGAACAGTTTGACATCAATTAGGCTGACAGGGTAGTGGTTAGCAGGTGATCAGGCTGGCAGGCAGAAGCGGTTAGGGCAATCAGGGAGGCAGGCAGGTGAGTAATTTGGAGCCAGCAGTTCTGGATTGTGAGAAGGATGTCCAACTGCCCATTTAGGCCTGATCGGGCCTAAACGGGCAGTCGGACATCCCTTGAGGGCTCCCAGATTGGAGAGGATGCAGGCTGGGCTAAGGGACATCCCCCCCCCCCCCGTGTTCACGAATTTCATGCACCGGGCCTCTAGTATGTGTGAGTGTGTGTGTGTGTATACATTATATACATATATATTTGTGTATATGTATATGTGTGTGTATGTGTATATGTATGTATATATATGTGTGTATATAAGAATATTTAGCTTTAAAGAGGAAGAAAACTGAGAAGACATGCTACAACGTAGATAAACCTTGAAGACATTATGCTAAGTAAAATAAACTAGCCACAAAGGGACAAATAATGTGAGTCCACTTATATGAGTTAAGAATAGTCAAATTAATAGATACAGTAGTTAGTAAGCTAGGAGAAAGGAGGGAATTGAAAGTTATTGTCTATTGAGTATGAAGTTTTAGTTTGGGAAGATGAAAAACATTCTGGACATGGATGGTAGTGATGACTGCATAACAATATGAATGTACTTAATGGCACTGAACTATATACCTAAAAATGGTTAAAATGGTTAAGCCCTGGCTGGGTAGCTCAGTTGGTTGGAGCATGGTCCCATATATCAAAAGATTACAGGTTCAATTCCTGGTCAAGGTATATATACCTAGACTGTGGTGTGATCCCTGAATGAGGTACGTATGGGAAACAACTGGTAATCAATTAATGTTTCTCTCACATGGATGTCTGTCTATCTGTCTCTCTGGCTCCCCCCACAGAGGGGATAAAAACATATCCTTCGATAAGGATTTAAAAAATGATTAAAATGGTTAATTTATGTTATGTATATTTTATCACAACCACAACAATTAAATGGAATAAAAGATTCTAATAATAGGAAAGTTTCTAAAAATAAAATTTAAAAACATACAAGACCTTTCAGAAAATATTAAACTACTGAGGAACGAATACACAGTTGTAAAACGGTTAATTCTGCCTAAATTAACCAATACATTAAATTCTCTCTCAGTTGAAAAAAAAACACAAAAATGATTTTTGGAGGGAAGGTGAAGAGCTGCTAACACAAGGAAATATTAAGTATTGAAGTTCATTTGTAAAAATAATTATTTAACAATAGATAAGAAAATACTAAAAACAACTGGGAGGTGTTAATCCTATCCCATACAGATGGTCGAATCATGGTGTTTACAAAACTATGGTGTTTCTTTAGTTTGGTACTAAAGAAAGGAGAGACTAGAGAAGACAGAGGAAGCAAATCTGTCTGAGAACTTAAAAGATAAGTAAGGGTAGCATTCAAAGCAGGGGATAAAATCAAGAGGGAAAAGGATTAATAAACTCTCCATTTGGAAGGGGAAAAAAACCAAAAGCTCTCTGCAACCTCATTTTTTACAACCAAGTTTTTGGAAGCATTACACACATAATAAACCCAGAAGCCATACAGGCAAAACATAGTTTTTTCATGGAGACTGCTACCTGCCTACCCTATTTCCAGATGCCTTTACTTTTTAAACTTATTTTTGTATTTTTCAGAACTAGAATTGTACATAGTTAAGGTGTAGAATACAATGATTTGGTGTACACACATACACACACACACACACACAGTGAAATAACTACTAGTCAAACTAACATATCATCTACATCAAACTGAAAAGATTCTGCACAGCAAAAGAATCAACAAAATGAAATAACCTAACAAAATAAGAGAAGATATTTGCAATAACTTGTCTGATAAGAGATCAAGATCCAAAATCTATAAGGAGAGCATACAAGTCTACAGCAAAAAACATGAACAACAAACCACCAATACCACAATTAACAAATGGGCAAAGGATATGAATAGACATATTTCCCAAAATGACATACAAATTGCTAACAGGTATATAAAAAGGAGTTGAACATCACTAAACATCAGTTACAGCGAAACAAAACCAATGTGGTATCACCTATATCTGTTAGGATGGCTAATTATTAAAAAATGAAAGACAATGGGCTGGCAAGAATGTGGACTAAAGTGAACCCTTGTATACTGTTGGTGCGGGTGTACGCTGGTATAGCCACTAAGGGAAGCAGTATGAAGTTTCCTAAAAAATTAATAATAAAAATACAACTACCACATGATCCAGCAACCCCTCTTCTGAGTGTATACACAAAGGAAATGAAATCAGTATCACTGCTCCCATATTCACTGCAACACTATTCACAGCAGACAAGATACAGAAACATCCTAAGTGTCCATTCACTGGAAAACTGAATTAAAAAGTTGTAATGTATGTATGTGTGTGTGTGTGTGTATACATATAAATAAGTGTAATATGCTAATTAGACTAGACATCCTTCCGGACGAAGTCAGGGCTGCGAGAGAAGCCTGGGTTCCAGGTGCCTGCGGGTGGCCGGAGGGAAGCCCAGGTCCTGGGAGCCAGAGGAAAGCCCGCGCCGGCAGCCCGTGCCGGCAGTGTATAAGAATATAAATGTACGTGATATATACACATAACTGTCCCACAATGTCACATTATATATCTTTAAAAAAAGAAAGAGATCCCGCCACATGCAACAACATGGATGATCCTCCGTTTTCTTACTCACTGAAATATAATTTTGTTTGATGCTGAAACTACATTTCTCAGTCCCCTTACAATAAGAGTTGGCCAAATAACATACCTGACAAAATAAAAGTAGAATATACTCAGTGAGGTTTTCAGAAAAGCTTTTTAAAGGGGAGAGATCCAAACTATCTAATTCCTATATCCCATATCCCTGCTTGGAACTTGGAGCCAAAGACCAGTGCTCCAGCCAACTCCTGAAGTAGAGGAACAAAGTACAAGTGAAAAAAAACAGAGGGTGACTGGGCATCTTCAGATGTAAGAGAAAAATACACTTTTTGCTACACCACTCTTGTTTGGATTTCTATTACGGTGTCTAAATTTAACTGATAATAAAATTATTAAAATAGATTAAATAAAGTTGAAAGACTATTAACAAAATATTTTTTAAATTTATGATGAAACATTAACTGCACTGATTAAAAATTTCTAATAAATGAAAAATCCAATATGAATTTTAGGGAGACTGTTTCATTTATAATTGAATATACAACAAAACAAATAATTTTCACTTATTAGATTGGCAACATTTAAGAAGTTTGGTAACTAGTGTTGGTTATTAGGTAATAAATTATAAATTCATACATGTCCCCCCATTTTCAAAGGATTTTCCCTTTATTTTAATTTCCTCTCAATCTACCCACCCCATTTGTCTTTTCCTTCACTGCAAAATTCATCAAATACTCTGAAGTCTCTTTCTGCAGTTCAGGACCACCTACTAACTTTCACTAAAAACCGGTTTCTGTTTCTCTTCACTAAAGCCACTTTTTCTAAAATGTCAAATGACAAATTCAATGCCCTCTTTTCAGTCCTGATCTTCCTACACCTCTCTGAGTCATTTCATTTGGCATTATCGACACTCTCTTCCTCTCTACTTTTGGCTTTGAAACTGTGTACATTATTGACTCTTATTTCTTACATTTCCTTTCAACTGCCTTCCATCTACCAAGAAGTAGTGTGTCTTTTGGTGTCTATCCTTGACCAAGACATCTTTACACTCTTTCCTTAGGCAATCTCAATCACACCAGTGTATCTAATTACAGACTTTATTATGTGTGATGATTATCACATCTATACCTCTGCCCCTGACCATCTCAAATCTCATACCTGGATTTTCTATTGTCAGCATTTTTATACAATGCTCTTTAACTCATTATATTCTCACCCTATTGTCTATTTCAAACTTATCTTCCTACTCTCCTAAAGTCAACTTTTTCCTGTATCCCCCCCAATCCTGGCATGCCTCTCTCCCCTTTAAGTGACCCAATTAAGCTTGACATTAACAACAACAAAAACTAAAAACTCTCAATTGTAATAGCTAGTACTTAATAAAAAGAAATATTACAAATGTCTCCTTTAAAAATAAAAAAAAAATGATCCTATGATCACTGCTTCTATTTGACACTTACTGAGGTCGGAACCACTGCAAAAGAAAACAAATTGAAAGTATAAGGTTCTAAAAGAAAAAACAAAATTGTCTTTTACAAATGTTATGGATGTACACTTAAAGAACCCAAGCCAGTAAAATGATTAGCTCATTGGTGTATTATAAATATACAAATGGTATTTGTATTTCTAATTACAAGCAAGAGTTAGAAATATATTTTTAACTAAAGGATACCTAGAAAGAAATCTAACAAAGATGTGCAAGACCTAACTGCAAAAAATTATAAAACTTTATTAAATAAGATGAATTTAGAAATGTGCCTTGTTCATGACAATATCTATTTTTCCTAATCTAATTTATAGTTTCAATGCAATTACAATAAAAATCCCAATAGGTTTATATATAAAAATAGAACTTGATTTTAAAACATATATGGAAAATCAAAGACAAACAATAGTTAAGGCACTCCTGAAAAATAAGTTGCCCTCCCAAAAGCAAAACCTTTTATAAAGCTTTGGTAATTAAGACATGTGATAAGGGATGTGATATGTCATGGTCTGATGGAACAGAATAGATAACTTAGAAACAAAACCATAATATATAATTTTGCTAGAAGACAGAGGTAGCAATACATATCACTGGGGGGAAAAAGGAACTATTCAATAAAGGGGCTAGGACAACAAAATATTTATATTGAAAATAATGAACTGGATCCTTCATAGGACACAAAAATCAATTCCAAATGATTAATACATGAAGTGTAAACCTTTAAAACTTTCAGAAGAAAAGGAGATGGAAAAGTATTTTTCTTTCTTTGGAGGAGGTAAGAGAACATATCCTGAAGGGAAAAAAAGCATAAACCTCAAAATAGACTATATATTAAGCTAAACTAAAAATTAAGAACTTCTGCTCATCAAAAGAATGTAAAAAGATAAGCCACAAACTGAGAAAAGATATAGGCAGCATATATATTCCAAAAATATACAGAATATATAAGGAATTTCTAAAAAATAGTAACAGATAAACCACCCAATAGAAAAATGATCAAACATTTCATAGAATAGGAAACATAAATGGTTAATAAATATGAAGAAGAGTTTGAACTTATTAGTAATCGGGGAATTATAAATTAAGACCTCAAAGCTCCAAACTCCACCCTGAACACCAACCAGTCTTACATCCAAACATCCTATTAAACATTTTCACATCAATGTCTTGGGAGTGCAGAAGTCATTCAGGTTCTTCAGAAATATTTGTTGTCGCCAAAACTGGTTTGGCTCAGTGGATAGAGCATCGGCCTGCGGACTGAAAGGTCCCAAGTTCGATTCCGGTCAAGGGCATGTAACTAGGTTGCGGGCACATCCCCAGTAGGGGTTGTGCAGGAGGTAGCTGATTGATGTTTCTGACTCTCCATCCCTCTCCCTTTCTCTCTGTAAAAAAATAAAAAATAAAAAATAAAAAAATAAATAAAAAAAAAATTGGTTGTCCTTCCTAACACTTCACTTCCCCATTTTCTTTAAAATTAGATGTGGCCAGCCTTGGTAGGGTGGCTCAGTTGGTTGGAGTATCATCCTGTATACCAAAAGGTAGAGGGTTAGATTCCGTCAGGGCACATACTTAAGTTGCAGGTTTGATCCCTGGTCCAGATGTGTAGGGCAGGCAACTGATGGAATAATAAGATGATATAATAAGATGTTTCTCTCTCCAACCTCCCTTTACCCTCTCTCTAAAAATCAATAAAAACATATTCCAGGGTGATAATTAAAAAAAAAATAGGTGTGGCCACATGAATATGAAAATGTAAGCAAAATAAAGTAATTTTCAAATATTACTAGTGATCCATCTGTAACCTCAAAGTTAATATGGCCCCATCTGCATTTTCCAAATCTTCCCACATCTCAGCAAATAGTACCATTATTTATCCTGTTGTTCAGGCCAAATGTAATTCTTCTGTCCCTTCTCCAATTCCAGCCAATTTCTCAGTAAGTTATGCAGATTTGCCATCAAAGTAGTTATCAAATCTGACTACTTCTCACTTCTTTTACTGCTACTACCCTAGTCTCAGCCACACTATATTCAACACCATAGTGGAAAACTGTGATAATCTCTTCATTAGTTCCCTCGTTCCAATCTTCTCACCACACCTATAAGGCCTTATATCATGTTCCCATCTCCCTTTCTGACCCCACATTCTCTAAGGATACTCTAATCACCAGGGCCTTTTCCAATCCATGAAGATGCTATGTTCAAGGCCTTTACCTGTGCCATTCCCCTTTAGTCCATCCTTTCTAATCCTTGGCTCAAAAGTCAACTGTTCAGAGGAGCTTATTACTCTACCTCAAATACCCTCAAGTCTGCCTTTACATGCTAGTTATCAATTTATTGCTCCAAATTAATTCTTCATTGTCTGCTCTGCAAACATGAAACTGGGCCCCATAAGTATCTTTCCTTTGCTAGCTAGCGTAGTATTAACCTTTGTCAATAGAAGATACTAGAGAGATGTTAAAAGAGAAAAGGATTCCTCTTACTGATGCTGTCCTAACAGGCTCCTTCAGGGAAGCAACTTCCCTTGACTCTCCCTATTCCTTGGAACATTTCAAATTCGAGTATCTCTAATATGACATCTCTCCATAAACAGCTTTCTAGGATACTAGGCCAAAGACTGATAAACATTTTCTTGAAGGGTTAGATAGTAAATATTTTTAATTTGTAGATCATAGGGTCATAACTCTGCCCTTGTAGAAGAAAACAACTATATAGACACTATGTATTAACTAAGCATGGCTAAATCCAATTAAACTTTATTTGCAAAACAGCTGCCTCATGGTCATAGTTTGCCAACCTCTACCCTAAAAGTTATATTTCTCGGCAAGTTCTGAAGGACAACTTTCCAGTAAGTTCCACCAGTGTGGCACCAGTAACTTCTTTGCCATTCAATGATAGAAATGGTCATAACTCTCTCTAACAAGGCCAGGATCTTAGACTTGAGGAGAAGACTCTTACTTTGGCACTCTGTTAGCCTTAGCAATGGTGGCTGCTTCTTATAACTGTTACTCCTATATTTCAGAGTTTTCTTTACTCCAACTCACCAATATAATTAGCAATTCTATTAAATTTTTCATGTTAAAAAACTGCATTGACTTCTGTCTCCTAACTGGACCCTAAATTGATACACTCTCTTTTGAATCTTTCCTTCTTTGCGGTACTTACAGTAACTATATTATATTATTTGTGTTTGCTTACTTGTTAATTACCAGTGCCCTTTGCTAGAATGTAAGCTCTACGAAGGTAGACATTCTGTTCACCACTGAATAAATTCCTAGTATTAGCACACTATTTGGCCATGAGAGATTCACAATAAATAGTTGTGAGTAACTGAATAAAGTTGTGGTCATAGTAGAGCAAATTTTATTTTTAGAATTTCAACTCTTGGATTATATTAAATGAAGAGATGAATGCCTCTTGGTTATTTTTGCTCTCCTCACACACACAGCCCTCATTCACTCATATCACTCTTTGTCTCCACTTATGGTATTCCTGCAGTCTCCACTCTAAAATTAGTAAATAACCTCTCTGAGTGCAAACATTCCACCTTACTGCTGTTTAGATCTGTGAGGCTCAAGCAATACAACCCAGGACTCACCCTACACACTTTACAAGGGGAAGAAAGCCATTACTGAATGCAGTGAGACAAATGGGTAGTTTTCCTTTAGGCCTCATCCATAAATGTTGACAAACTTCTGAAGAGTAGTAATAGTTGTTATTGCTTAAATTGGTCCTCTTAGTTAAAGACATCTAAAAATTCTTACTAATGATCTAATACTTCAGCCCCCTTATTTGAAAACATTTTTCAGAATAGAAACTTGCAATATTCTTTTAAAAACAATCAGTCTGCAACTTCTTTTTTAAAACATATATTTTATTGATTTTTACAGAGATGAAGGGAGAGAGATAGAAAGTCAGAAACATCGATGAGAGAGAAATATCGACCAGCTGCCTCCTGCACAACCCCTACTGGGGATGTGCCCACAACCAAGGTACATGCCCTTGACCGGAATCAAATCTGGGACCCTTCAGTCCACAGGTCGACGCTCTATCTACTGAGCCAAACCGGTTTCGGCTAGTCTACAACTTCTTAATGTTCAACATTCATTCCCTTCAAGTCTTGAGCTCATTCTCTTGTGTAGATACAAACAAACAACAACAACAACAACACTTCTCAATATTTCAGTTTTTCTGTAGGTTTGAGGCCTTTCTTGATTTCAGTAGGGAGTACTGTAATAACCGAATTGTTGTTGAGAAGTTCAAAATGGTACAAAACAGTGGGAGGCTTAAGGGCCTACAGAACAAACTCAACCAAGACAGCTAGAGAATACTGTACAAATTCTGTTTTTGCACTCTTTTCCTCCTACTTCCTAATTTGTCACTGCTAATTTGAGAGGGATAGGGAAATACAGAATGCCAAAGGGGCATATGGATATAAGGTCAGGGGAAATCACTTCTTGGACTTCTCAAGCAATCTGAAGAACAGAGACAAAGGTAAGTACACTGGAAGAACAACTTTCCAGTTTTCTCATTTTTTATAGTGCTTCACTTCAACATAAGCAAATATCAAATAGCAATAGCAATAAATGCTGTTTCCCACAATCAATGGCAAGAATTTCCATTCAACTTCCACAGTCTCAACTCTGAGTATCAAGTTTCCTCAGCTGCTTCCAAGCTAAACCTGTGTCCTCTGTTTAGGACTCTTTTACAACTGAAACAGTTTCAGGTCGTCCAATATTACTATCTGTTCCAATTCAGCACTAGAATACCTACCCACCAAGGCCAAAATAGCTACATAAAAGTTACAGGAAATGAAAGAACAAACAAACAAAAAGTAAAAAGAACATCCATGGGAAGAATATGGGAAAAATAAAACATGTGCAATGTGTTTAAAATAAAACATGAATAATGTGTTTCAAAGGGGGTGAGATCTAATACTAAAGTTATATAAGTCTTGAGGAATATTAAGCCAAGCTTTTCAAACTATAGTTTGAAAGAGTTTTCTCCCATTGCTTTACACTCAAGCTAGAGGAGTAGATTATCTTTCACTAGTGGAAAAAGAAAAAAAAATTATTGAAATTACCTTTTGAAAACATCTGCTGCTTCTAAAGGTCTTAATATGATTTTCACTGTAACAGTATAAATGCTAAATTACATCAACAAAAGTTCAGCCAAACAAGTTTGAGGGAAACCAGAAACAACTTCTTTAAAATAGCAACTTCTAAAAGATGAGAGTAAACCCCCCTCCCCCCATCTAACATCACTGTTTAATTAAAGTTCTACCTTTCACTGTCACTGCTTTTGGAAAAATCTGTGGCAAAGTGAGACAGCTTCTCCAAGCCACTAAGCTTTAGCCCTAGATAACATTAATCCAGAACTGTCCACTGACTTGTGAAAGGGCAACACTTTGGTAACTAAATGTTGTGCCAATCTATATTAAGTGATGCTGCTGAAACACTGATCTTGAAGGTCAGATATCTATGTCCGAGTCCCGCATCAAATAATGGCTAGCTTTGTAATTATAACTAACCTGTCTAGGCCTCAAATCCTCATCTATATAATAAGGCTAATCTTGATGATTTCTAAGATTCTTTTCAGGTATAGTTCTATCTTTATCATTCTTACCACTCTCATTATGTATTTCAAGAATTTCACTGATTCAGCATTTATTAAGTACCTACTGGGTCCCTGGCATAGATACTGTCCCTGCCCTCACTGAATTTATATTTTAATTATCCCATCATGTATTAGAAAATGTGTATTTAAGCTTAGATTTAATAATGGGATAAGAATGATTTTAAGTTGCTTATTTGGCTTAGAATTCATAAAATGACGCATTTATGGATCAGTATGAGACTCCACATTTGATACTGCTCATAAAATATTACCAAAATACTTTGGCTGATGAGAACTTATTAGACTTGTCACCAACATAATGCCCTTTAATTAAAACCAATTGCCAATATATTTATGTACCATTTCTAGGCAATAAAAATAAGAAGGCACATGTAGCCAAAAAGGTATGATAAAGTCAGCTTGGATGGGGGGAGACTCTCAGTCCAGTCTCCAACATGAATGCAGTCTGTGCCCATCCATCCTTGTCAACTTTTAATCCTTCTGACTGATGAAAGCATGAGACATCTAGTTATTTTTAAGTATATGCAGGCAGCTGGCTTCCCTATTTTCACCTTTCTTTGTACAACTGTACACAATTCATCAAATGTTTAATACCATCAAGCTGACGTCCTTCAAGAAAATTAAGTCCTAGAAGATTTAAAAAAATGAACAAATGACAGAAATGTGAGACAGAATACAGTGTTACAGTAGTCAAAGCATCAACATAATTGCTCCCTGCTGAGACAAGAGTAAATAGTAAAACAAATTACAGGAAAGGAACAGAAAAGGAAGGGCGAAAGAGGGGCAGTCACACGTGCTCATCACCTACTGTTTTCCCGAAAGTAAGACATCCCCCCAAAATAAGACCTACAGTTTTGCCTCTCGCTGTAATATAAGGCATGCCCTGAAAATAAGACCTCCCTGATAATATTTTTATTCTTGAAACTGAAAAAGCGTGGGCCACACACGCAGTTATAAGGAAGTGGGTTGATTTAATGCTGCCGCTTGTTATGTGAGGGAGCCAAAGAGGTCTGCTAGTCTGGGATGCAGCCAGCACTCACTGCGCTAAAGACTTGAAGAAATTTCTTCACGAAAGAAAAATAGATCAAATAATGATTCTCGCAGAAATGACGGCCTATCTCCAGACTCTTGATATTGCAATAAACAAGCCATTCAAGGACAATCTGTGCATGGAAATTAATGACTACATTGAAAATAGGATGGAGAGGAAATCAGCGTGGAAACTTTGTGAAACCCAAACTGCAAGAGGTTGTGACTTGGGTGAAGAATTCATGGGAGAAAATCACTGACAGTTGCATTGCAAATGCACTATGAGCAGGCTACCTTGATAAGCAGTACTCACTTAAGGACAGTGCTATTGCTAAACATAAGAGATTTGGTCCACTGATTCTGAAAGAAATAGTCACAAAAAATTCACCAGGAAATTCAGAGTTTGGATTGTTACGATGATGTTCCAGAAGATGATGACATGTCATTGAATAAATCTTACTTTGTGTTCATACCGATTAATATCGGTATCAGTAAATGTACCATAGATTGTTGTACAAGAAAATAATGGTAGTAACAAGAAATTCTTGATACCATAGGATTCACAGTTTGTCTGGTTATGCTGGTTTGTGAAGACAAGTACTACCGTACCGTAGACAGGTAATTAATTTCCTTTTTCTTTTGTTCAACAATAAATGTATACCCTATTCTTCATGGAAAAATAAGCCATCCCCTGAAAATAAGACCTAGAGCATTTTGGGAGCAAAAATTAACATAAGACACTGTCTTATTTTCAGGGAAACAGGGTAGCAGGTGCCAGGCACGCTGCAGCCCTCTACACAGGACAATACCCCGCACGGATGCCCATCCACACAGGGGAGAGCCACTGCCCTTTACAAAAGGGTGCCAACAGCCTGCAAGGGAATCCTGCCGTGAAAACCATCCTGCTCAGCATCTCGGTGTCACAAGCGGGCGGAAGGCCGCCCATTCCTTTCGCCAACCTTGACGCACAGGCCGGACGGCGAAGGTGCTTCGTGACGGAGCGGGGATCCAAGCGGTCACCCCGGCCCTGCACCCATCCCTCTGATGCAACTGGAGAAATGGCGTGATTCCTCTCAGCTCCCCACTGAGTGACTGCACCCCCATCGGCACGTTTATTAAAGAACCCTAAACACCCGTTCCTACAAATGGCCTGCATCTCCAATAGCGTGCTATGTCCTACATAACATTAAAAAAACAAAACAAAACAACAACAACAAAAAAAAACTACTGATAAGGAGTAACCTGCCTGTGGACATCCGCCTCCCTCCCTGCCTGTGAGGACAGCAAAGATGCAAATCGGGGAGTTCAATGAGGAAAGCGGGTCCCCGAGGTCCATTTCTCCCAGAAAACCCCGGCGTGGAAGATGACGCCGCCGCGGTCCCGGGCCCGGGGCAGCCGGGGCAGCCGGGGCAGCCGGGTCACGCCGCGCGGGGCGGGCGGGCCGCGGAGGAGTGAGCAAGAACGCGGCTCCCTCCCCCCTCGGCTCCTCCGCCGTCCCCCACGCCGCCGGCCGGGGCCGAAGGCCGACCCCGCAGGACCGTTAGGAGGCCGGCCTCGCAGGCCGCCGGGCCCCGCGCGCCGCCCCTCCCCCACCGCGGCCTGGGCGCGCGCCGCCGGCCGGGACCCCCGCGGCGCCCCGGGGCTCCCCGCGCGCGAACAATAACACAGGGGGGTCCCCCCCCCTCGCGAGGCCGGGCGCCGAGGCCCGCGCCGCCTCGCCACCCCCCACGGAGCCTCGAGGGCACGGGGCGTCGAGACGCAGGCCGCGAGGGACAGCCCCGCGCGGGAGGGAGAGCGAGCGAGGAGGCGGTTGGCCGGGGGGCGCGGAGGCCGCCGTGCCCGCGCCCGTACCTGGCTCCAGGTGATGAACTCGTTGGTGTGGGCCTCCTCCACGAGCGTCCACAGCTTGCTGAGGAAAGCGGGCACGTTCGAACTCTGCTTCATTGTTCACGAGGCGCAGGGATTCCAGATTCGACACCCGAACGCGGCGGCGGCGTCGGCGGCGACGGCAGCGGCAGCGGCTCCCCGAGAGCGCCCACGACGCAGGCGCGGCAGCGCCCGGGCCCCGCCCCCCAGCCTCGCCGGGCGCGCAGCGAGCAGGACGGGCCCCACGGCCGCCCGTGATGGACAGGGCTCCACGCCCCGCCCACGCGCGCTGGTCCCGCGCCGGTCAGCGTGTTCAGCCAATCCCGGGCGCCCACTACGCGAAAAAGACGACCGATTGGATACTACGGGGGAGTGAGAGCAGAAGGGGGCGCGCTGCCTTCTCATTCGCCTTTTATACCAAAGCCCTGCCAGGAGCGGGCCTTTGGCTGCGGGACTGTGTTTGGCTGTTTCTCGTGGGACCGGTTCCTGGGCTGTGGCTACAAGGAAGTCCTCACGGGCCTGAGTTTGGGAAGCAGGTGTGCTTTGCGCCTGTTATCAGGAAAGAATATAATAATTCAGATGAGAGAGGGGAGCAGCTTTATGTGTTAAGCCCTAAATTGAAACTGTCTTAAAAATGATAGACCTGAAATAATAATAAACCTTGTTCTTTTGTTGTTGTTTGCTTTTTATTTTATTTTCAAAAATCTTTATTGTTGAGAGTATTACAGATGTCTTCTTTTCCCCACCAGTGTCCCCCTCCACCTGGTTCCTACCCTGCCCCAGGCCTCCACCACCTTGTTGTCTGTATCCATAGGAGATGCATGCATGCATGTAAATTCTTTGGTTGACCTCTCCCGGCCCCTTTCCCTCTGAGATTCCTCAGTCTGTCCCATGTTTCCATGCCTCTGGTTCTATTTGATTCATCCCCTTATTCTGTTCATTAGATTCCTTGTTCGTTTATTTTGATTTTGGGGTTCAATTGTTGATAGATATGTATTTATTGCCATTTTTATTGTTCATGGTTTTTTTTTAATCTCATCTTTTATACTGCCCTTTAACATTTCTTATCATAGTGGTTTGGTGGTGATTAATTCCTTTAGTTTTTTCTTACCTGGGAAGCTCTTTATCTGATCTTCAATTCTAAATGATAGCTTTGCTGGGTAAAGTAATCTTGGCTGTAAGTTTTTGCTACTCATCACTTTGAATATTTTTTGCCACTCCCTTCTGGCTTGCATAGTTTCTGTTGAGAAATCAGCTGACCATTGAATGGCCATTTCCTGCTTTCTTCTTGTTGCTTTTAAGATTCAAAATGGGCCCTTTAAAATAAGTTTATCCAAAAGAGGAATTTAAATATCTCACTGAATCCTAGGAATGTACTTACTAATGTGACTCAGGATCTGTAATAGGCACCCTACATTTAATTTGATACATGTTCAACATAAGAAACAGTCTTCCTTACACTATTTTAATCAATGAAAATAATTGTTTCCACACATATTTTACAGGTATATTTTTATTTGCTGGAGATAGTTTATAGTTGGAGGGAAAGTGGAGAAGGAGTCAGCATATCTGAGTTTAGACCCACCTTCAAGGACACTTAAGAGAATGGTTTTCAACCTTTCTAATGCCACGACCCTTTAATATAGTTCCTCATGTTGTGGTGACCCCCAACCATAAAATTATTTTCATTGCTACTTCATAACTGTAATTTTGCTACTGTTATGAATCATAATGTAAATACCTGTATTTTCTGATGGTCTTAGGTAACCCTGCTAGCGGTTCTCAACCCCTTCCTTCCTTGTTTAATGCTCTCCTGTCACCATTTTGAAATTCTTAATTTTTAAACAAGGGATGCTGCATTTTCATTTTGCACTGGGCCCTTCAGGTTATGTTGCTGGTGTGTTTTCAGTATATTACAACTTATAATCCAACTAAAGGCCTCATGTACAAGATTCGTGCACAGGTAGGGTCCCTAGGCCTGGCCAGCAAACAGGGCCGATTGGGGCCTTCCTTCCCCCTGTTGCTGACTGCCTTCCTTAGTGCCACGCCGCCCCCTGGTGGTCAGCACACATCATAGCGACCAGTCAAACTCCTAGTTGTTCAAACTCCCGGGGGGACAATTTGCATATTAGCCTTTTATCATATAGGATCGTTCTCAAAATTAAGCATGTATCCAAATCACTTGGAGAGAGAAGACTGCCAATATAACAAGTGAATAAGAATAACTTAGGTAGTATTTACAATACTACGAAGACCAGGTAAGGGACTAAGTTATTAACCAGATAACATAGTGTTGGCACCAGGAGATAGATGATGTGTCTAAAATTTCGTGTCTGGGGTTAGAATTGAAACACCATTTTACCCCCTTTACTCCAGAGGGCTTCTGTAAAAACAGATTGCTGTTTTTCCCCCTCGTTCTGCTCAGTGGGTCTGGGTTCAGGTTGAGAATTTGTATTTCTAAAAAAGTTCCCACGTGACACGGATGCTGCCGGCCCTTGGATCACTCTTTAAGAACCACTGTAATAAAGAAAAATTTAATCTGACCTTCCTTGCAAACATATACAGCTTTCTTGTTACTCACCTCAACAAATTCCAGACATTCCACGAATTATTTAAACTATTGGATTTTCTTTTTCTATGAACTGAATCCTTAATGTGGATTGTAATTAATAAACTTTTTGAAAACTTCATTGACTAGAAACATTTTGGGGGAGAAGAGAAAATCATTGTTGGTCATTTGCCCTTACTTATAAAACTGAGAAGCAAAACCAAATCAAGCTTTTAAATTCACAATTATTTGCCACCCTCAATATCCCACAAATGTCAGAAGAAATAAATTTGAGCCAAGGCCAACACTTTTTAAATGTTGACAATATTATAAGATACAAATATCACTTTCTTAGAATTAATTCCCTGGACTGTAAGATTTAGAAAATTTAGAACAACATTGGAAAATATGAGTGATTCCGACTTTGCTTACTCAATAGAAAAGAATATGGTGGAGCACGTTGATGCTTCAAAGCATCTGATTCAGACTGTACAAATTCTGCCTAACCAATTATGCAGAAATAGTTGGAGCAGCCGTGCAAACAGAGCTTTTAAAGATTATTTTCAAGTGCAACATGACTGAAACCACAGGTAAATGGCCTAGAGCTTTCCACCCACATTCCTGTCTGGACAGTGTTGCTTTTGTTCAGTTCTGGAATGACATAAGGGACGTTCAACAAATCCCTTCAGACCTAGATCTTTCTTTATAAAATATGAATGAAAATACCTGCTATTCTCCACTTCACAGAGTGTTTTGGAGGATCAGATAAATTGCTTCTTCCTCCAGTCCACCCTCACCATCTTTACCGATGTCTTTCCAAAACACAAATCTGAAAAGTTTACTGCCTAATTTAAAGCCATCCAGTGACATCCCATAATTTTTAGAACAAATCTAAAACCCTTAAGATAGTGTAAAAGACCTTCTGTGATCTTATGCCATCTACCATCCCAGTCATTGTCTTCCTCTCCTCACAGCACTTTACCTTTAGCCACACTCACCTGTCTTTACCTTACTAGCCATGCTCCTTCACACCTCTACATATCTCCGCTAGCTGTTGCCTTTGCTTGGAGAGCCCTTATTCTCCATTTTTCTGTAAGTTCCTCCTTAACCTTCAAGGTCAAGTACACTTCCATACAGACATCACATTTTTTGTGAGGCCTTCTTTGGAGACCTCTATTGATAGCCCTTATTAAATCATATTGTAATTATTCACTTGCACATATCTGATCTAATAAAACAGTAATATGTAAATTGACCGTACCTCTGATCAAGACACACCCACCAGCCATGCCCACCAGCCAATCAGGAGCAGATTATGCAAATAAACCCCAACCAAGATGGCTGCCGCCACTAAGAGCAGGAGGGAGGCTTGGGTTTCCCTGAAAACAAAGGAAGCCAAGCTTTCTGCTTGCCACCTAGGCCTCCACTCTATGCTACAAAGTTTCAATTATAGAAGATACATAATCCCAACAGAAATGGCAGCAGCCATGGAACTGGAGAGAGAAGAGGCTAGAGTTTCTGGGGCGATGGAGGAAACCAAACTTCTGCAGCCCTAGCCTAGGCCTCCCTCTAGGCTACAACGTTTCAAACAGAAATGGCTGTTGCCATGGAGCGAGCAGAAAGCTTGGCTCTGCTCCAGGCTACAAAGTTTCAATTGTAAAACATAAATTAATCCCAGATCCCAGGGCCTCTGCTTGAGTCACTGGGGGGCCTGGCTGGCCTGCAAACCACCATAGGCCCCGCACCCAGGCTGCCCCATACCCTAAGGGAACCCCCACCCTGATCCAGGACACCCTTCAGGGCAAACCAGCTGACCCCCACCCATGCACCAGGCCTCTATCTGATCTAATAAAAGAGTAATTTGCAGTTTGACCATCACTCCAACACACAAGAGGGCTGCCCCCATGTGGCCACAGATCCTGCCCCCATGTGGACACAAGATAGCCATCACAAGATGGCCCACAGGGGAGGGCCGTTGGGAGATTCCAGGCCTGCAAGGGAGAGCAGTTGTGGGTGATCAGGCCAGCAGGGGAGGGCAGTTGGGAGGGACCAGGCCTGCAAGGGAGGAGAGTTGGGGGCGATCAAACCTGCAGGGGAGGGTAGTTAGGGGTGACCAAGCTGGCAGAGGAGAGAAGTTGGGGGCAAACAGGCTGGCATGGAGGCAGTTAGACATCAATTAGGCTGGCAGGGTAATGGTTAGCGTATGATCAGGCTGGCAGGCAGAAGCGGTTAGGGGTAATCAGGGAGGCAGGCAGGTGAGCAGTTTGGAGCCAGCAGTCCTGGATTGTGAGAAGGATGTCCAACTGGCCATTTAGGCCTGATCCTACTGGGACCGTGCCTAAATGGGCAGTCAGATATTTCTTGAGGTTTCCCAGATTGGAGAGGGTGCAGGCTGGGCTGAGAGACAGCTCTCCACCCCTCCCCTAACCTGTGCATGAATTTCGTGCACCAGGCCTCTAGTTTTTCCATATGAGGCTATGAAAATCCAGCATAAAGACTATGTCATATTTACATTCATTCTCATCTACAATGGCTATCACAGTGCTTGTTACACATTAGACTTTCAATAAATACTTGTTGAATTAATCAATGAATGTATTAATCTGAGTACTAATCATTCATTTAACTTTCATGACCCTCAGATTTGATTAGTTATTTCTTCCATATAATGTGGACCTCGACCTTTCTGGAGTTCACTGCACTGCTAATGCTCATGTACTTATCAGAATCCCTCAATAGCCTGACAGATTGTGCTTGCATCATTCACTCTTATATATTTAGCAGTAAACATGTTGTTAAAAATATAGGAACTGCTTGAGAAATATTAGTCAAATGAATTATTTTAGTTTTTGAAACCCTCTGGTGGATAAAATATCCTCTACCTAGTAAGGAAACTCCTTACAATGAAATCTCAGCCCATATAAACTCTTCAGTTAATAAGAGAAGACAAGATAAGGGGAGCATAAAGATAGCTTAACAAAGAGGCGTATGATTGAAGAGCTAATAGTGGAGCAGATATGAGAATCCTGACATTAATGCCAGACATTTATGAAATGTCATAGAGTACCAGGCTTGAGGTCATTTGTCTTTGAAATAAACAACTCTTCGGTGAGAATGGCAAAATGCTTTAACGCCCTATAGTATAGTATAGTATAGTATGGTATAGTATGGTATAGTATAGAATAGTACAGTATAGTACAGTATAGTATAGTATAGTATAGTATAGTATAGTATAGTATAGTATAGTATAGTATAGTATAGAATAGTATAGTATAGTATGTATAGAATAGTATAGTATAGAATAGTATAGTATAGTATAGTATGCATTTGAATAAGTTGAGAGCTAGAAAACTGTGGAGGTTAATTTCTTAAAATTTTCAAGAAAGAATTTTCTTTTGGGTGCAAAAGTCACTGTCTGGAGGAATTTTTAAAGTTAGGAAATGTGTTAGCGCCACTTGTGCTAGACCTGCACTCGGACCGCCTAACAGGAAAATTCCATTGTATGCCACATTTGCTTGAATCCAACCACTCACCCATGAAGAGTGACAGAGAAGTCCAGGTTTGTGCTGGGCATTCTGCGTTAGTACTGAAAGTACTGCCTCAGTACTACCCCAGCCTGGGCAAACCAGGGTGATTGATCCCCAAACTCCAGGCTCTCCCATTTATCGATGCTGAACAGGAAGCAGGGACTCCTTAAGCTAAAAGGGTAACAGGTATAGCAACCACTGCACCTGAGGGATCTATAACTTGAGTGCAGCTCTTAGCTAATCTGGAAACGAAGTGGAGGTACTCTTTCATAGGCACCCTTACAGCCAACTGATAAACGAAGGACTGTGTGTACCCCGACAAGTCAAGATCTTGATGGAGGCCCAGGCCCATGCAGAGAGATGTTGATAAGAAAGAAAATGCAAGGCCAGGAAAGTTAAAAGGTCTGGAAGCGTTAGAAAAATGTCGATTAGGGGCATGGCCTGCGAGGTAAGCCTGTTATTTCCACTGAAATAGTATCAGGCTAGGGCGCCGTAGTATCAAGCTAGGGACCAGTCTTGCTCCAAGTGGAGGTGGTGCCCCAAATCGATGGTGTTTGGATGTCATCTTTCTATGTAGTGGGGTTAAAGGATTATTTAATTCACATCGTTTAATGCCGAAGCTCGGAGGCCCCTCAAAGATGAAATGAACTGGGTCATATGGCTTCAGTACAGAAGTCTACTCATCACCTTCAGTATAAAATTAACCCGGAGAAATTGGCTTCGCTGAAGAGGTAGCCACCGCCACACATGTGTGCTGTGACCGGAGAGGTGAGAAGTGACAATGACAGGAACAACTCTGACCTCTTTAGATTTTAGCCGAGTACTGCGAGCAGCATTTAGGGACGAACTGCAAAGGGAGATGTCCCTTCTGCTCTGTGTGCCCCCAGGGCAGTTCTGCACAGCAGAGGTCAAACAGAGGCATCTTAGGACAGAACTGGCGACTTCTGACCTTTCAGAGAAAAGTCTGGCATCGCTTGAATTAAGGAACTGCAAGAACACCTGTAAGAACTGCTAAGTCTTTACTTATAAAGCCCTTATATATATGGTGATGGACACATTTGCTATAACTTTTATTGATTTTTATTTTATTTTATTAATTTAATTTTTATTTTATTTTATTGTAATTTATACCCTAGGGATAGTTAGTTAACATTTGAAATACCCTAATTAGGAATGCTTTCTCCAGGAGGGGTTAGTCAGCATTTGAAAAACAAATAGAAGTGTTATGAGGGTGATAGAAATGGAAAGAATGGGTTTTTATTGGTGAAACCAATGCCCATAACGTTTGGACCTCCCGTTCTCCACTGCAGGACCTTCAGAGGCTCGTGAGCTGGCAGTCTCTCTTTTCGGCAGGTGCTCTAACTTAGGCTCCCACAGGTCCTTTGTTCACAGTGCTTCACAGGCGATCAGAAGGTTGGGACAGCCAGGGTCAAAAGTAAAAATGGAGGCCCACATGCATACTTCAGAATGCTTGAAGATCACCAGTCAGGCTAACAAGCTGTTAAATAAAACATGTTCTATTTTCCTACCTGGACAAATATATACTCATAATAACAAATTTGAAAGATATGTGTAAAGTTATAGTTTTTACAAGACATTAAATTGGCAAAAAAATCCAAACATATCAAATGTAATTATTGTCTGGTGTCCTGTTAATTGGGAATTTGTGTTTAAATGACTAATAAAGACACAATATAATTTATAAGGCATATGTTTAGCCTATAAATTTATTTTTTCCTGCCTTTATTTCAGCAGCATTATTAGGCTATGATTAAGATTTTCATATCATCACTGTCTTATTGATGGTAATGATCAAAGTATTAAAAATGTTATTGTATTCAAAGCATAATTGTATTTAAAATCCAAATTGAATATACAGGGTGTCCCAAAAATGTATACACACTTTAAGATCTGATAGCTAAATTTTAAAATGAAATATATTTTAATAAACGCTGCCTTTATAATTCTTCAGTGTATGCATATATATTGGGACATCCTATATTTTATAAAATGTTATTTAAGTAATTGTAAAAATTTGAAAGAGTAAAGTTATAAGCACGTTTTTTAAGTTATAAATTATTCATAATTGTGTAATAAAATTAAAAATTAAGTATAAATTATAATTAATAGATTTTAAAATTTAAATGTGTCCACCCTTTGGCTATTGTGAATAATGCTGCTATGAGAATTGCTGTGCACATATAATTTTATGCATTTTGTTTTTCTCACTTGGCAATGCATGGTAAAAATCTTTCAAGTCAACTGTCATAGCTATAGTTTATTTATTTTAATGATTCATAGGATTCTGTGGTGTGTGAGCAGCACAAAATATTCAGCCATTCTGCTACTGGTGGGCACCTGCTTTGTTTCAAGGCTTTTATTTATTTATTTTCACCATGAAAGATGCTGCAAAAAAAAAAAAAATCCTTAAACATAGGTCCTTAAACACAGGTGCTTTTATTTCTCTGCATTATTGGATTAAGATTTGCATGAACAATTTACATGGTAAATCAATACTTTCCATTATTGTACCGGCATCTGGAAAGGAAGTGCAGCCGATTACAAAGCCCCACATTTGAGCCAGCAGAATGCCATTGTGTACGAATCCAACGCTGTGACGCTGCCTGCAACCAGAAGTGTCAACGTCACGTTTCCATGGCAATAGCAAATATGTAAGCTTGATAGAAAAGAATCTAATATTCGGTGCTCAGCAGAGCTTTGACAGGTAGGAATTAAAGGCGATACCTTTTTTAAAAATATTTTTGTAACGCATGAACGCAAAGGCAGCAAATGGTAGACTTTAATCCGTATGACTGTGAGGGCGCTGATGGCTGAAGATACACGCCGTGTTGCTTCCGGCCTGTCTCGCTCTGCAGCACTTGCACCGGCTTTTATAATCGTCAGTAACCGGCTCCTCCAGCCCCTACTCGGCTGAGCGGCAAGAATGAAGAAAGGAATTCGCGTTACAGAGATAGTCATTGAAATGGCGACATTTTCATTCTCAGATAATTTAGTATCATTCTCATAGGGTCATAACCAGTGTGATACACATTTAGTTTTCTGATGTGGAGCTTTTTCATTTTAAAGCCTATGTCTTCTAACCGCTTTGTTTAGGATTTGCCTGCAGAAGACCCTAAAGGAACCCAAGTCTCACATCTGCCTGTCAGGAGTGAGTGCGGAGCATTTCAGTGCAGCCTTTTCTCTAGACTCTCTTTACTCTGGACCCTATAACTAGGGTTCAGTCATAGTCTTCTGATTTGCACTTCAGTTTCCAGGCTAGGCCCAGTGCTCTGAATCCAATACCTACCCCCACCATTGGCTGGGCTGCTCCTTTAGCCCTTAGGGTTGGCCACAGGCCCCCTAAGACTTTTAGAGGCCAATTTACAAGATTCTATTATAGTAAGTACTAGAGGTCTGGTGCATAAAATTTGTGCATGGGTGGGGGTGTCCCTCAGCCCAGCCTGCACCCTCTCCAAACTAGGACATCCCTCTCACAATCCAGGATTGCTAGATCCCAACTGCTCACCTGCCTGCCTGATTGCCCCTAACCACTTCTGCCTGCCAGCCTGATCATCCCCTAACCACTCCCCTGACAGCCTGATTGACACCTAACTGCTCCCCTGCCAACTCAGTTGCCCCTAACTGCCCTCCCTTGCCAGCCTGATCATCACCAACTGCCCTCCTCTGCAGGCCTCAGTTCCCCCTAACTACTCTCCTCTGCTGGGCTGGTTGGCCCCAACTGCCCTCCCCTGCTGGCCATCTTGTGGTGACCATCTTGTGTCCACATGAGGGCAGGATCTTTGACCACATGGGGGCAGCCATCTTGTGTGTTGGAGTGATGGTCAATTTGCATATCACTCTTTTATTAGATAGGATACGAAAGTGCAATAAAGTTCTGCTTTTTTCATGATGACGTCTTTGATATTTTTTGAAAATATAAAAGTATGCAATAAACAAAAACAAATACATACAAAAACATGTTTGGGTTCTTCTGCTTTACTTAATGGTTAGTTAGGTAATGAGGCGCTCCGGTCGGGAGTCTAGCTGCAGCCTAATAGATCATCCTAGTGTTGTTTCTGGGCATGATGGGCTGGATTGTGTCCTCCCCCCTTCAAATTCATATGTTGAAATTCTAACTCTTAGGACCTCAGAATGTGCCTGGAGATAGAGACCTTAAAGAGGTGATGAGGTCAGATGAACAGGCCCTAATCCGGTATCACTGGTGTCCTTGTAAGAAGAGACGAGGACAGGGACGACCCCCAGAGACCGAGGGTTAAGGGTGCGAGGACACAGTGAGAAGGCGGCCTCTGCAATCCAAGGAGAGAGGCCTCAGAAGAAACCAAACCTGCTGGCACACTGATCTTAAACTTCCAGCCTCCACAACTGTGAGAAGAGAAATTTCTCTTGTTTAAAACACCTGGTCTGTGACACTGTGATCGGGCAGCCTTAGAAAACTAATATCCTAGGGGAACATTGCAGCAGCCCAGCTCTTCCCTGGCTTCTTTTTTGGGGGTATCAGTGCTGGCCCAGGTAAGGGCTAGTTCCCCACACCCATCAAATACTGTGATAGGATCTGCTGGGCATCTACTCCCACTGGCCTGTAGCCAGGCTCCCTCCCCTGTCCTGGTTCTACCTGTTCCCTCTCCCTCTTACCCTGCCCCCCGCCCCCTTGCACACTGGCCTGGCTGGAAACCCTGAAGCAGAGATGACTAAAATACTCTCTGCAGGAGGTCTGTGACCTCCAACTGCATCAAAACCTTAGCTTATCCCAAAACTCCAACCATTCTGCATATTAAAGCAGCTTTAATAAAAATAGGGACTAACCAGTTGGTTTATAATGACTGGAGAAGCTGACAAACAGACTTTTAATGGCTAGTCATATTTTCATTTTAGCCATCAAAATTTATAAGATAGGCACTATTCTAAGCTTAGGTGATTATTTCTCTATATTAAATTTAAATTATTTTTCTCTGATACATTAACTAGAAAATATTTAATGAATTATGCAATACTTGGTACCTAAGAAGAAAAAAAACTTGACCGTCAATATTTTAGATGTAGTCAAACCATGTTTTCCCTTTCCTACCTTCCTGCTTTTATTTTTATACTATTACTAGAGGCCTGTTGCATGAAGATTCATGCAATAGGCTCTCCTTCCCCTGCTGCCAGGACCAGTTTTCCTCTGGAACCTGGGACCCAGGCCTTCCCTCTGGCTGTTGTTTCCGTTTTTGCTTTGGCCGCTGGAGGCTCCACTCCAGCCGGAGCCTTCAGTCTTCTCTGCTCTGGCTGGAGTGCCATGTTGCCACCGCCTCGGTCTCTGCCCCTGCGGCTGGGTGCTCACCCCTGCCCCCCACTCCTGATTGGCTGGTAGCATAGCGAAGGTACGGTCAAATTTGCATGTTTGTCTTTTATTGTATAAGATCATTATTATTATTATTATTATTATTCTCACCCGAGAATACTTTTCCATTGATTTTTATTATTTTATTTTAAAAAACTATTTATTGTTGAAAGTTTTACATGTGTCTGTCCATTGGTTTTTAGAGAGAGCGGAAGAGAGAGGGAAAGACAGAAACATTGATGTGAGAGAAACATTGATTGTTGTCTCCTGCACGAGCCCTGACTGGGGCCTGGGCTGGGGAGGAGCCTTCAACCCAGGTATTCCTCAAGGCCCATGCTCTCTCTATCCACTGAGCCAAACCAGCGAGGGCAGCCCCCTGCTTTTAAATTGTCCTTTAACAAGTCACTTCGGGCTCAGTACTACTTATTTTTAACGGCAAATACAGCAAGACCCTGCAGCCGCTCTCCATCTCCCTCCAGTGAGTGCTTATCTCCGAGCTCATCTATTGCTGCTCCCATTTCTTTCCAGGTGCACTGGACTCCTTAGTGCAGCTCAAACGCCAGCATCGCTTGTCCTAAGGCCATTTGCACTGACTGCTGCCTTTCCTCAAATGCCTTTTTCTCTACATTTTCTCAGAGACTTCCTCTTCTCTCTGAAAAATCTTTTCTGAAATACCACCTTTTCTGTGAGCCCCTCTGACCAGCCTATTTAAAATTGCAGCAATTTTTGTCTTCCCCTCTCCACGTACCCGTAACCCCTTTCTATTGTTTTCTGCCAGGGCAGGCAGGGAGCTTTGCTTTTTTCACGGATGTATCCCCAGGTTTTAGAAGAGTGCCTGTCACTTTGTAAGTGCTCCATAAATATTTGTTGAAAAATAAATAAATGAAGGAAGGAGAGGAGCCGATTTTTAGGTCATGCCCCATCAACTAAGGGTACAGCTAGAGCTGGCTACAGGGCCTCTCATAAAGGCAGGTTTCATTCAGTGATTTGGTAATTCGACTCCAAGTTAACAAAGAAATGGCCTACTGTGGGGTCAAGAAAGGATTTGGGCTGACCTTTAAAAACATGAGATAAAAATGGGAGTACTTTATTGTTATTATAAACTTTGTTCCCTCAATAAATCCTTGCCCAAGAATTACTAGAGCACCTGTAAAAAAAAAAAAAAAGCATTTTGTGCCACCATTGTCAATATTAATATTTTGGTGCTATTACAATTAATTTGCTGAATTCTAACCTTTTAAATCAGTTTTCAACATTTGATAATTCTTGCTAGATCTCCTAAAATTTCCATTTTGCCTTCTGTTCTCACTTTATTTGTGCTTCTATAATTGTTCTGACTCCAAAAAAGAAAGGTTTTCTTCAATTACCTTACTGATGCTACTGAACGGTGCTATAGAAGAAAGAGCAATTGGAATTGGTAGACATGGGTTACAACGCCAGCTCTGTCGTTATTACCGACAACTTGACTGTGGGCCTCTCTGAGCCTCACTCATTCACAAAATCTCATAAGGTTGTTGTAAAATTTTAATTGAATAATGGATTTATTATGGATAAATGCATGTGTAATAGTGGATGACTAATAAATGTCTTCTAATACTGTCAAAGAACCCTGAAACAGTAAGGCACTGTTTATTTGAGCCATTCTTCTCTGATATCTTCTCTGCTTCTTTACAATTTTCACTTTCCACTAATGAATGTGCAGGCTTGCATTTCCAAGTAGTCCCTCATTCACTTATAAGGTCTGAACTACATTGATGAGCTAAGGTTTTCTGAGTACCTATTAGCTGTGCTCATTCATGTTAGTTCCATGGACAAATCAGGTAAATATACAACACAACTTCATGCTCCCTGCCAAAAGGAATTTATGCCCTGATGAAGACACATAATGAAAATGCACAACACAATTGGGGAGCAACTACGTATTAACTGGGTGACGTTGAGCGGGAGTACAGTGAAATAAAAGATTAGAGTAGGTTGGAGGGTTTCAAAAAAGGCTACATGGAAAGAACAGAGAGTATTTGAATAAGCCTCAATTAACCCTTAATATAACAGCGCCAAGAATAAGAAACCCTTGCAGGGTTTAATACTAGTATGTTCCAGGTACAGGTATAGAGTATTTTACATTTATTACCTCACTTAATTCTCACCCAACCTCTACAAATTAGGTGCTATTGTTCTTATCCCATTTTACAAAGGAAGGAAGAGGCATATGAGGGATGAGGATTAGTAATTATGATATCCAGTCTCTCCCACAGTCTACAGAAGGCAAGAAAGACGTGCTGGCAGGCAGAGTTTGTTTTAAATCCTGCAGAAGAGCCATCTCTGTTGTCTGGCAGATAATGTACAAACCCCCCTGCAGTACAAGCCCGTGCTTCACATACTTAAACGATTCCCTCTTTCTCCTCATTATTGTTCATCTTGTTCTGTCCATGTACACTCACTGATATCTAAAAAATTTCACTTAGAATCCCATCTCCCTGGAGAAAAAGATTATGTTTTTCTGATGGTACAGATATTATACTGCCTTGATAGCTATTTAATATCTACTTAATATCATATTGGGAGCAGCAGAGGAAAGGAATCATGTCATTTTCATCTTTTATATTCCTTATTGCTACCTCCCTACCCTGGAGCCTGAAGCACGCCATATGCTGTAGGTCTATGGTAAGCATTCATAAAATAAGTAAATTACAGAATGTAGCCAGTGGGATTATCTTTCCCCACTTTACAAAAGCTGAAAAGAGGTATTTCTTTCAATAAATGTGAAAAGAGAAAAAGAAATTTTAAGACAATGGCTAAGATTATAGAAGGAAGAAAACGTATGGGTGGGAGAAAAAAGATAAAAGGGGAAAATCAGTAATAAAGAACATTACAGAAAGATAGGGTGAAATACTATATGATTGGAACATAAAATAAAAACAGGAAACATTTGGAGAAAAATAGTAGAAATGAAGGAAAAAAGGAAAAAGAAAACACAAAGAAAAGGCAATAAATGAAAAAAAAAAGTGAGAAAACGTGAGACCATAGAGAGGAGTAAACGGGAATTTAAAAATACTCCGTTTGTGGGCATCAGTCTGTAATTGGACCAACCTAGCAAGGTCTTTTGTTTTTAGTCCTTCCTTTAATAGGAGTCACGAGTGAGATGATTTGCTTTGGCCGAACCCCTCTGCACCAAGGTGGGAAGTCTTCCTATAAGGAGCCCGGACTCTGCTCTGATTGGTGCAAAGGCACTTGTAACAAGAGTCACGGAGGTGCTAAATATCTGAAAATGATATTTCTAAAATATTTTAAAAATAAATTGACAAGGTATTTTCCTAATTATATTTACCCAAGACTTAATCTTTGGTAAGAATGAGCTCCATTAAGAATAGTTTGACATTTTTATGCTACGTTTGACAATAAAGAGGTCTCCCATTATTTCAATCAATATGATTCGCACACCTCAGCGTGAGGGATTTGGCACGTGCTGTCGGATACAAATTCAGGCCTGGTTTGGCGGCAGGGAAATCCTAGCCTCGTTGACAGTCACCATCTGGCCAGTGCCTCTGGCTCCCTCTGCTGTTCACAATGTGCTACTGCTGCGACCTGTAAAGGCGTTGTTTTTGGCGGCTGAGTTAAAAAGAAACCCAGCGGAAAAAAATTATTATAAGAAAACTGTCTATTAAAAAACCCGAATCTCATTTTAAGAGGCCCCGAATGATATTCAATAAGATTATTTCCTAATTCCCACCTTCTCAGCACTGCAATTGCACATTCTTAGCAAAATTACATCCCTGAGTACACTTCAGAGCGGTCTTTCCTAGGATCAGATTTTCTCCCCTTGGTTACCAGGAAGACATGAATGCACAGTGAGATATATTTCCTTGGGCAAGGGAAACAAAGGAAAGAATAAACCAATGGGGCTACCTGGAAGTAAAAAGCTTTTGCACAACCAAAGAAGCCATCAACAAAATGAAAAAGGAGCCCACTAAATGGAAGAACATATCTGCCAATGATACATCTGATAAGGGGTTAATCTTCAAACTATACAAAGAACTTATCCTACTCAACGCCAAGCGGACGAACAACCTAATTGAAAAACAGGCAAAGGACCTGAATAGACAATTCTCCAAAGAGACTTAATTTTTTATGACACTAATTAGGATGAGAGGATATAGTGAGAAGAAATGAAGGCAGAGATGTAGTCCTGATTAAGTGCTCTTAATATAGCATAGCAAAAGGAGCGAGGCTCTTCTAATTTTTAAAAAAGTGTGTTTACTTAATTTGAATATATGCCATAAAGACAGAGTTGCATATTAAAAATGTTTACTCATAGAAAGCAGTGTTACTGTTAACTGACTTTCCTACCTTATGCTACGAGGCCCAGAGAGATACTTGATGAAAATGTTTGATGATGGACTTTGATTCTTTTTTTTACTCCGGTAATAAGGCACTTAGGTTTTGAAGTTTTTATAATCTACGTTCCAATTTTTCAATCAGTAATACTTTTTAAAAAAATAGGAAAAACAAAAGAAAGGTTTTTTTTGTATCGCTGAAACTATTTATTGGTAACGCAAGTGTCACATTTAATTTAAAATAATTAGACTTTAACTTAATGTCAAAATAAAGAGGGGGAGGCTCTGAAGGCTCTCCAATTTTCTAAGGGAAATTAGAGTTTGAATTAGGTTCAAGAAGATTTTTAAATAATTGCAACTATAATTATTTCTGTTATATTCTAATTGGTGTCTGACTTAGTTTAGATAAGACTGGAAGCAATATTCTTTCAGGTCTACATTAAAATTCTCTCAAGTTTCTATGTTACAACTTGAGTAGATTGGCCATTCTCTATAACCAGTACAAGTATATATGTTCAATAGAAATTTTGTATTTTTCCTCTAGGTGGCGCGCAAGGCACATTTATGTTGGAAAATCAATAGGATATCGCGAAAGTGTCTATATTTTATTCTGCATCTGAATCAAACCAAATCTCTTCTATCTATCTATTGTATTTTAATGGTTAAGATAACATTACACCATATTTTTCAGATACTGGTATGAATACAATAATTGCTTGGAGTACAGTATAATGCAGGTGTAATATTTTTCTTAGCATTATACAATTAATTTTTAGCTCTCCTTAATATAAATTTTGATATCTATTTATTTTGATATATCTATTTATTTTCAAGTGAATGATAAATATCCAAATATTGATATCATCATAAGCTATACAACTATCAATGCAGAATGGAAAACAGTTCGACATTGAAGATCAGCTCTTTAAGGTGTGCATAGTTGCCATGCCTTCCTTCCTGTACATTAAACAATTCCTGTCTGTTCCTTCACATCAGCGAAAGGTGCAGGAAGTCTGAGCGCAGCGGCACGCATAGCGCAGACGGTGCTTCCTCGCTGCTTGTCACATGGGTTGGAAGCATCCACAGAGCGCCCGGCAGGCTTTTTGTAGCAAAAGGTACAGCAGTGGGTTGATGAGCACTGGTATGACTGGAAAGAATCACTTTTTTGGTGTTAACATGAATTTTCATAATTGTTATAACTTAGGTTGCTTTTCTGAGAAAAGTAGTGATGTTCAAATAACCTTAAAGCCTTCCTTTTTAAGATGAATTCTAAATAAATTTTTAAGGTTGCAATTACCCTCCCCCGCCCCCCCACCCCGCCCCGGTTGAATGACTAGTTGACCCAGAAGTTTAAGACCATGGTACTTAGTTAAGCTTTGTGATTCTCAAATTAGAATCTTCTTTATTCCTTTCTTTAGAATGTAGGTAATGTGGTGCAGATATGTTGTGAACAACCCACTTTTTGCAGGTGATGGGGTATTAGCATTATCACGGTAAACAGTCCCCGAGAACCTTCCTATTCTAGGGGCTGGTGTTTCCAGGAAGACTTTTCTACATGACAAACACATAGCACAGGCCGCCGGAGCTCAGAGGTCTGGTGAGACCTCGTGTGGAAAAGAAAGTCTCACCATGGGCTTTGAAGATACAAGATGAACAAAGGCTCAGAGGGAGAAACTCCTCCTTTCCCGTTTTTCCCCTCCTCATTATCACCCTGATGAAGTATAAATTATAAAACAAACCCATGCCAATACGAAAAGAGTTAAACAATATGGAAATCAGTAATGTAAAAAATAAAATCCCCCCCTCTTTATTCCTAGCTTTCCCTAACACGTTCCCTAGAGGGAGCCATTATAAAGAGTTTGATGTGGACATCCTGATATTTTAATACAGAAATATTTATATATTTTATGCCAATGTGATATAGCCCTATATCGACACTGCAACTTTTGCTTTTTACTCTTTGCTGTTTGCAAAAATATTTATTAAGTGATTATAGGATTATGTCACCATGTTTTAACAATTCTAAATTCAGGCAAAAGTTGCAGAAGGCTTTGGCCAGGTAGTAGCAGAAAATGGGTTGACATGAAAAGAATTAAAAAAAAATTGATTAGATATGGGGGTGGGATGTGGATGAAGATAGTGACAATGGAATCCAGCTGTGTTTTTCTTTTTGTGAGAAATCAGAGTTGATTTCTTTAACAGATGAAAGGCTATTTAGGTTACCAGTTTCTTCTTGAGTGAGCTTTGGTAGTTTCTATTTTTAAGGAACTTATTAGTTTCATATAACTTCTTAAATTTATAAGCATAAAGTTGTTCATTCGCCACACAGAGATAAGATATATAAGTTCCGTCTAGTTTTAAACAGTTGAAGATGCAGATTTCGTTCCCACTAAAAAATGGTACTGTTTCTTTCTTTCTTCTTGTTCTTCTTTTCTTTCTTTCTTTTTTCTGGGTGTTTTTTTTTTATTGTTGATAGTATTTTTAAATTTTTATTCATACGCCTCTGAAAAAGAAGTGTGGCCCAGGGAAAGTACCTTCAGCTTTGAAACTGTGTAGACCATCATCAACAATCATTTAGTGAACGTCTACCGTGTGCCCAGAACCGTTTTAAAAGCTGAGACTACATCAGTGAATTGTACTAAATCTGCCCTCATGAAGATAATACTCAAGTGAATGAAGACGTTATTTGATCTCTGTCCTCCAGTTTTCTCATTTCTAAAATAAAATTTCCTAAAAAAGGACTGATGTGACTTAATGAGATAATGAATGCTAAATTCCTGGTACATAGTGTAAACTCATAAGATGGTATCTGTTGTTATTATCATTACTAGTAGCCTGGTGCACAAAATTCATGCATGGGGGGAGGGTTCCTCAGCCTAGCCTGCACCCTTTCCAATCCTGGACCCTTTAGGGGATGTCTGACTGCCGGTTTATGCCCACTATGGATCGGGCCTAAACCGACAGTCGGACATCCCTCTCGTAATCTGGGACCACTGGCTCCTAATCGCTCACCTGCCTTACTGCCTGATTGCCCCTAACTGTCTCTGCCTATCTGCCTGATTGCTCCTGACCCCTTTGCCAGCTTGCCTGATTGCCCCTAATGTCTCTGCCTACCTGATCACCCCCAACTGTCTCTGCCTGCCTGCCTGATCGCTCCCAACTGCCCTCCCCTGCCAGCCTGATCCTCCTCAACTGCCCTCCCCTGCTGGTCTGATCCTCCTCACTACTCTCCCCTGCCAGCCTGATCGCCCCTAACCGCCTCTGCCTTGGCCCTGCCACCGTGCCTTTGTTTGGATGGATGTCCGGAAGGTCTCCGGAAGGTCTCCTGGTCTACTTAACATATTTCTCTTTTATTATTATAGATATTTTTTTGGTTCATTTCTCTGAGGTTTACTAAATTCCGGGGAGAGCCAGCAGATGTCTGAGGTTCCTTGGCAATCTGCACAGTTGCATGCTGCTCATTCAGAACTCTCTGTAGCTACCCAAGCAGGTAACTCACATTTGCCTGTTGAAAATTGGCGATGAGCCTTCTCTAAAAGTTCTTTAAGGCTGACATTTTCTCTGTGTATGAAAAACACCTTTCCCTTTCTTAACTTCCTTGCACACAACAGCCTTTTTGCCTTCCTTATCACACGGGTGGCTTTGGCCATGTTCTTGGTGTCCATAGATTATTTACTTGGCAGAGGAGTCAGAAACGAGACGTAAGCTGCAGCCTTTGTTTTCCGCTAGAGAGTTTTACTCATGGTTTCTCTCCTCTGGTACATGTCAAACCAAAGGCTGTTGAGAAAGTGGGGAGAAGGCACAGGAAGAGTTTAGCCTGTAGTAGATCTTTGTTAGTCTATCTTAATTCCATTTCACGATGGTAATATGAAGGCTAACAAAACAACTTCTAGTTGATTTATGCAGTTCTGGCGAATCACTTCGCTGTTGGCCTGGGGCCTTACAACAGCCACTATGATAACCACTCAGAAATGTGCTGCCTAGCAGGCTGTCATGCTTAAATAATCTACTTTTGTTACTTCACTCAGCAGTAATGCGGCTTTGAGGTAAATGAATCTAACGCCAAGCACTCCTTTCGAAAAGTAAAGCAAAGTTCAGAGTCTTAAAGGAGTGGATATCTCATATTAAACGGGTCCTGAATGTTGAATATCATGTGGATTATTGCCGTCTCAGCAAAGCAGCAACCAACACTTGCATTTTTTTAAACTATAAATCAGAAAGTGCTTCTGGGTTGAAAGTAGGTTTGAAGGCTTTTTTCTAACATTTTCATGTGTGACTGAGGTTTTGGTAACTGAATATATGTGGCCATCTTTGGAACTTATACATGTAACTAACTCGTGGGTTTCTGGAGAAGCCAGCAAGAGGTCATAGATTATTCAAGCCAGATAGTTCACTTGATGACAGATTGATTTCAATGAGGTCAACATGACTTAGCCCGCTCTAGGTACTCGTTAGTGTCACGCAGAAAATGCTGCTCCTTGGCCTCATACTGTATTCAAGCCTCTGGTTAGCTGTTCCTTATATACTTGTTCCAAATTGAAGGTTGGAGCAAATGCTTCCAATAACAGAAATCAACTTGAAGTTGCCTCTTATGTTTGCTTGTTGGGACCCCATCTGTGGAACCAGCCTATTGTTATCTGTGCCTCCTAATAGGGAAATGCGTGGAAAGATAAGAGAGCAATTAAATACATATTCAGAAATGTGATGCACTGAATAGTTTGGGGTTTTTCTAAATTGCTCAATAATTTATTAGTTGTATGTGCATCAGTGATCCTATCTAATAAAAGATTAATTTGCAGATTGACCATCACTCCAACACACAGGAGGGCTGCCCCCATGTGGACAAAGATCCTGCCCCATGTGAATACCAGATAGTCACCACAAGATGGCCAGCAGGGGAGGGGCGTTGGGAGGTTCCAGGTCCTGTAAGGGAGGGCAGTTGTGGGCGATCAGGCCAGCAGGGGAGGGCCGTTGGGAGGTTCCAGGCCCTGTAAAGGAGGGCAGTTGTGGGCAATCAGGCCAGCAGGGGAGGGTACTTAGGGGTGACCAGGACAGCAGAGGAGGGAAATTGGGGGTGACTGAGCCTGCAGGGAAGGGCAGTTAGGGGTGATCAGGCTGGCAGGGAAGTGCAATTAGGGGCAATCAGGCTGGCAGGGGAGCAGTTAGGCATCAATCAGGCTGGCAGGGTAGTGATTAGTCGGTGAACAGGCTGGCAGGCAGAAGTGGTTTGGGGCAATCAGGGAGGCAGGCAGGTGAGCAGTTTGGAGGCAGCAGTCCTGGATTGTGAGAAGGATGTCCGATTGCCCATTTAGGCCCCACCCTACTGGGATCGGGCCTAACAGGGCAGTCGGACATCCCTTGAGGGGGTCCCAGATAGGAGAGGATGCAGGCTGGGCTAAGGAACATCCCCCACCCCCGTGCATGAATTTCGTGCACCAGGCCTCTAGTATTTTAATAATAAACAATAACCATGGTGTTTTCACAGGTTCTGAATGTTTAATATCATAACTGTTTAACAAAACAGTTAAGTTATGTAAGGCCCTACTCAGTTTGGCTCAGTGGCTAGAGTGTCGGACTGCGGATCAAAGGGTCCCAGGTTCGATTCTGGTCAAGGTCAAGTACATCATTGCAGGCGCCTCCCTGGGCTGTGGCCAGGCACATGCAGGAGGCAACCAATCGATGTGCTTCTCTTGCATGGGTACTTCTTTCTATCTTTCCTTCTCTCTTCAACTCTCTCTAAAGTCAATGGAAAATATTCTTACGTGACGATTAAAAAAGTTATGTAGGTATTTTCTCTCTAGCTACCAGTAAATTTAATTAAATGAGAGTTTATGATATTTTTAGTAATGCAATATACCTTTGTCTAATCCACATCTTTTGCTGGTTACCTGCAGTTTCTGGGGCAGCACAGTTCTGTGCAGAAAGATTGGGTTTGGAGTCAGAAAAATTTAGGTTTGAATTCGAATTCACTCTAGAGTATCTTTACTAACAGGAGGTCGATAATATTTCTACTTTCTAAGGTTATGGCAAATATTGTATTTAACGCCCTCAGCCTCAAAACAGGAGCCAAATAGTAGCTCAATGAATGGGGTGACTTTTCCTCCTAAGATTTTTCAGAAGTATAACAAGGGGGATTGACCTAAGACCTGGTATTTTTTCCCCCATTGTTGTATTTGTGAGATTAAAACTGTAAGAAAAAATAGAATCCATGACACTATGACTTCTTGATAGAGAAAACATCGAACACAGACAGAGCACTTTATAATGTTGGACATAAATGGGAAATATATTTTATCTTTCATTAGCTCAGTAGTCTGTATCTAATTTTCTCAAAGCAAAGAAGCTAACATCTTCAAATTGAAATTCATTTTGTTGCTTTTGTAAAGGTATTTTATAAGAAATGTTAATTTTATTGACTTTATTTAGAGATGCATGCACAAAAGGGTTTTAAGCCACAAGAGCACCCATTTACTGTACTCGAGAGACCAAGCAAATCTCCGCCTTTATCTTTCCTTGCTATTGTTACATTTCTATGGAGGGCTTGGGAGTTTAGGTGTTCAGATTTTTATTCTTCCCACCTTCTTATTTATGCCTAGTTTTCTCATCTGGGATTTGCTATGTAAAATAGAAAAAGAAGAAGAAGAAGATACATTGACCTGGATTTGAATCTTCACTTTTTCAGGCAAAACATTTTTTTTAACCATCTCTTGATTTATTTCCATATCAAGCATCCAGTAAGTGCTTTTCACAAAAACCATGCTAGCTTTGAAGCACTTAAATTAGTGTTTTGGTTTCCAGTGGGGAAGGACAAAATTCATGTGGGTTGTTACTGGAACAAGATGTACATTTGAGACTCTGGAATTCTACTATGATTTTTATTCTTTTTTTTGTAGCAGCTATCAGCTTTGGGGTATTTTATTTATATTGTTGTTCATTTAATTTATCTATAAAACAATTGAAGTCTGCAAGCAAAATGAGTTTCCAGCTTGTTAGAGCACCAGTGTTGGCGATTTAGAATGTGGAATTATTCTTTTGATATAGTACTGAATCAGTACTTTACCATCTAATTAGTTCTGTGCTCCTGGGAAATCTTAAAGTTCTAACTTCATATAAAAATCCCATGAAACTTCTTGATGATAGTAGTTCTTCAAGAATATGACTAAGGTGATAATGTATTTGAGCTGTATCTACTTTTTTATTTTGATAGTTACTCAGCATCATTTAAATTCCCTATGGCCTTTTGAATTGTCAATATGTTATTTCTCTATTGCTTGAGTTTAGGTAATTTGTTTTTAGCGAATTGCTTCAATAGCTATAATATTTCACCCAGGAGGATCTCAATTTTACAGGTGAAAATGAAGTACCTGTATCTTATCAATGAAGCTTAGTTAGAGGATATGTAAGTTAGGGTGATGTTTATGCCAAAGATCGAAATACAACTATTGATAAATCTGTTCTCAGCACTGGGACCATAGTTAAGAAACAAAGAAGCTTCCGAAACCTGTTTAGTACAGTGGATAGAGCATCAGCCTGCGGACTGAAAGGTCCCAGGTTTGATCCTGGTCAAGGCATATACCTTGGTTGCGGGCATATCCCCAGTAGCGGGTGTGCAAGAGGCAGCTGATCGATGTTTCTCTCTCATCGATGTTTCTGACTTTCTATCCCTCTCCCTTCCTCTCTGTGAAAAATCAATAAAATATCTTAAAAAAAAAAGAAATAAAGAAGCTTTTATTGTAAACAAAGTCTAGAAGACATTACATTTGGGTTGACAAATTTTCCAGTTTTCTGAGCTATAAAATTACTCTGTGTTCCATGAGTTTTTTTCCTATGTTAGCATTACGATTTGAGTTGGATACAGAAATCAAACTACTCAGCGGTAAGAAACCCAGAAATGTTCGAGTATAAAAGACTCAAATGCTACTGGAAACTAGGATAGAAAACAATAGTTAGGGGTTACTTGAATCTGAAAATCAGATACCCCGCTAGGACTCAGGAAGGAACACATGGCCAAGGATAAGGTTGGGCAGAGGGTTCAAAATCTAAGCAGTTCTGAAATTAAGGGACTATCAAGAGCTGTAGTGTAGGGAATAGACTTAAGGCACTGGCTCCAAGGAAACGTTAATAGTTGAGGTAATACTTTTCCTTCCCTGGTTCCTTATGTACTTCCCATTCCGGTATAACCAATCCAACCTTTGTCTGGCTTGGGAACTGAAAGAAGAGCAAGTAGAGCAGGAATAGGTTGCTGATGTAAACTGAATTTAGGTAAAGAAGAAGGCAGAGTAATCCTTACAAATGTAAATCAAGCCAGGTTTCCCCTTTATATATAATTTTTAATGAAAGATGCTTTGTTTCTTTTGTGTGTTTTTTTTTTTTTGAAAGATGCTTTCTTAGACATCATTGAATTTGGGTAAATTAAGTAAATCCACATAATCTTCAAGTGGATATAACTTAAATTGATAATTTTGCTGGTGATAATAAATTAATTTTTAAAAAGCACTGTCACATTAATTACATAAATGTTTTGAAACATTTCACATCTCTGAACAAGAATATAAATTAGACATTTGGTCCTACCTGGTTGGGTTCAGTGGATAGAACATCAGCTTGCGGACTGAAAGGTCCCATTTTGATTCCAATCAAGGGCACATGCCTGGATTGCAGGCTCGAACCCCAGTAGGGGGTGTGCAGGAGGCAGCAGATCAATTCTGTCTCATCATTGATGTTTATATCTCTCTCCCTCTCTCTTTCTCTCTGAAATCAATAAAAATATGCTGTATATTAAAAAAATAAATAAATTAGACATTTGATGTCTCCTATCTTACAAAAAGTTATGAAGCCATCAAAATCTAGAAAACGATCTGGTATAAACCAGTCCTAACAGTAGAAAAGGTCATAGTGACATTTGTTGGGCACTGGTTCATATGCTTAGGAGTCAATAGAAATTGAAATAATGTCCCATGTGAGTTGGTTATTTTGAAATGGGATAAAAATTATCATTGATGTAAAAACAATTTTACTAACTGGATGATCACAGGACATATCCATCATATGTTTTAGGACAGCTAAGTTTTACAGTGGGGCAAAAAGGCAGAAATTATACTGGATGGCAATTGCATTTAGGTTCTAAAGAAAATAATCTGCAGAAAGATCTATCCTATCTAATAAAAGAGTAATATTCAAATTAACCACCACTCGGCTACATCCACAAACCACACCCAACAGCCAATCAGGAGTGAGCATGCAAATTAACCCAACCAAGATGGCTGCAGCCACGGTGCAAGCAGGAGGCTTGGGTTTCCCTAGCAATGGAGGAAGCCAAACTTTCCGCACACCCTAGCAGGCCCAGGCCTCCACTCAAGGCTAAAAAGTTTCAATTATAGAAGATAAATAAATCTGAACAAAAATGGCTATGGCCACAGAGCTAGAGAGAGCAGAAGACTTGGCTCTGCTCAAGGCTACAAAGTTTCAATTAGAGAAGATAAATAAATCCCAGATATCATGGCCTCTGCTTAGGTTGCCAGACTAACCTGCATGACTAACCTACAAACCACCACAGACCCCTTGCCCAGGCCCAGGCCAACCCATGCCTCAAGGAAACCCCATCCTGATCCGGGACACCCTTCAGGGCAAACCAGCTGGCCCCCACCCATACACCAGGCCTCTATTCTATCTAATAAAAGAGTAACATGCAAATTGACCATCACTTCAACACACAAGATAGCTGCCCTCCATGTGGACACAAGAAGGCCATCATAAGAAGGCTAGCAGGGGAGGGCAGTTGGGAGAGACTAGGCCTGCAAGGGAGGGCAGTTGGTGGTGATCAGACCAGCAGGGGAGGACAGGTGGGAGGGACCAGGCCTGCAAGGGAGGGCAGTTGTAGGCGATCAAGCCTGCAGGGGAGGGCAGTTAGTGGTGACCAAATCTGCAGGAGAGGGCAGTTAAGGGTGACCAGGAAGGCAGGGGAGTGGTTAGCAGGTGATCAGGCCGGCAGGCAAAAGTGGTTAGGGGCAATCAGGAAAGCAGGCAGGTGAGCAGTTGGGAGCCAGGAGTCTTGGACTATGAGAGGCATTCAGGCCTAAACAGGCAGTCGGACATCCCTTGAGGGGTCCCAGATTGGAGAGGGTACAGATTGGGCTGAGGACACACCCTCCCGTGCACAAATTTCGTGTACTGGACCTCTAGTGCAAAATATAATTTGTCCAGATCAGTTTTCATTTGGGGAAAGAAGTTCTGAAATATTCCCAAAGCAGTTTACTCATCAAATGAAAGTCCTCCAGAAACAGAGCTATTGGGAAACCATGGTATGTAGAAATGAAAAGCCCCCTCAATTAACCAATGTCATCCCAGTAAGTTCAATAAAAAAATAAAAAGAAACCAACCCTGCTTGAGTTTAAATTAAAAAAATAACTTAAATGGCTAAATGTAGTTGGTATAGTTAAGAAGTAAACTTATTGACTTTAACATTGCTGTAACATCTAAAATATGTGATATTCTGGTAAAAAAAAAATCACCCTTTACCTTTCCCCTCTCTGGCCTTTTGTAACCAACTAGGTTCTAAGCCCCATTGATTATCCATCTGAAATATATCTAACATCTAACTCATTTTTCATGCCTGCTGTCATCCAAATTAACTTCCCCCCAGACTCCTCCAAGCTGCCATTGCCTTCCTAACTTATTCTCAATATATTCTAACTCAGTGGTCACTTCCACACTTCCCTTTATTAATTGTCTCACTATTAAAGTTTTGAAAGGTCCTAATAATAAAACAAGTTGGATTTATAAGGTGTCAGGGGACTTAGTTAATCTAAATATATTCTATAAATGTAAGATGTATAATGTGTCACTACAATAAAAGTTTGATCCACATGTAATAATCAGCATAATCACAACAAGCAAACATGCTCTTTCAGCATCCCACACAGACCTCCATTTGTGAGTGAGATTTTTTTGGGTGACAGGCTGCATAACACTGGTTTAATCCATTTGAAATGAAATACTGATTTCATTATGTCTAGGAAGATTATATAAGTTTATTGTTCAGACTGGATCACTATGTTTTTTAAAAATATATTTTGTTAATTCTTTACAGAGAAAAATGAAGAGGGATAGAAAGCTAGAAACATCGATGAGAGAAAAACATCAATCAGCTGCCTCTTGTACACCCCAACTAGGGATGTGCTGGCAATCAAGTACATGCCCTTGACCAGAATTGAACCTGGGATCCCTCAGTCCACAGGCCAAAGCTCTATCCACTAAGCCAAACCAGTTTCAGCCAGACTGGATCATTTGAATCGTGAAAGGGGAGATATTAACGATTACTATAATTGTGCCTAGACAGTTGTGTAAACTGGGACTGTCTGAGGCAAAGTGGATCATTCTAGCCATTCCACTCCCTTCTGAAACCAAGTGCTTTCACCACCTATAAATAGAACTAAACATTTTTCTCAGCTTGACATTCAGGAACCTTGGTATGTTAGGGTTTTCTTTTACCCTTTCTATCCCTTCTCATCATCCAGACACCACCCTACAAGGAGCTCTGGAGGTGATGTTAAAAGCAGGGAGGGATTTCAGACGGCAGAGACCAGAAGACAGAATCTTCACCTGAGATGAGAAACACAGAGGCAGGAGAGATGGACAAAGCTACCAACATCATGATTAAACCGATAGTTAATAGAAGGGGAGCTGGTGTGTCAGGAAAGGTGAGCCATGGACAGAAACATCGCTAGGTTGGAAAAAGTCCTGGGAGAAGATGGCAGCAATGGCAGCAGTAGAATTCTGAATATTGTCTAGCCCTGAAAATTTGTTACTCGGAATGGTCTATCATACAGCAGCATTGGCATGGCTTTTTAGATTCTCAGACCCCACTCTAACTTTCATTTTGATGTTATTTTTACTGATGTCAAAGAGGAAGGGAGAGGAAGAGTTAGAAACATCAATGATGAGAGGGAATTACTGATTGGCTGCCTCCTGCACGTCTCCTACTAGGGATTGAGCCGGCAACCCAGGTGCGTGTCCTGACAGGGATTCGAGCTCCAGACCTTTCAGTCCGCACGCTGGGGCTCTATCCCCGGAGTCTAATCAGCTAGGGCATCAGGCCCCACTTCGGACCTTCTGAGTCAGTCTCTTCATAATAACAAAACACCTGGTTGATTCCTTTGTGAAACCTGGCCTTGAACAGCCACTTATCTGGCCTCCAGCTTTCATGATTGAGCTGGGTTCTGGTGCGTGAGTGGATCTCTCTGAGTTGACTATTCAGGAGTGACTCTCAACATATCTGGTCATAAAGACTGGCTGATAAACTTTGGTTTGAAATTTAAACTTATCTCCCCATTTTCCTCAGTGCTTCAAATGATAGCATAGGTCTTGTACAGACTTTCACAAAGGTGTGGATGGAGGAGATTTGAGCTCTGTGTGTGCTAGGATAATATTTGTCAGGGAATGGACTGAGATTTAGTAAGAGTTGGGTGGAGAATAACTGAAATAATCTAATTATGGATGAACCAACATTTTCAAGTGTCTGTTCATGTCATTAAGATCTGTAAGCTTTTTGACCTTAGATATATTCTTGCCAGTTTTAAGTGTTGCAGGACAGGAAAACAGTGGGCCATCTGGTTTTACTAAACACTTTCGCACGTACAAGGACAAGATGTATTACTTGGAGCAGCTGGGAAGTGCGCTGTTGGAAGAATTTAGGACACTTCTCTATACAAACTATTTCTCAAGGATGAGGAGCTTGGCCTGTATAAAAAATTAAAGCAATTTCTGTTGGAAGTACTTCTGATTCTTTCCTCACATGCGTGTCAATTTTCTGTAGATGGTTTATAAATAAGCATTTATTTAATTAGAGATGGTATCTCACCATTTGAGCTACACACAACCACACTTGCACCGTTCCCTTAATGGAATAGAAGACTTTGGTAGCCAAATCTTGGTTAAGTGAATTGTTATATTTTTCTTGCTATTTTTATTAGTGAATTAAAGGGGACACTTGGCTGGTTAAAATCCTGTTACTGAAGAAAAATGAAATCACACATTGAAAAGATTAATGAGGGGACTCTTCCCTCTCCCCACATGGTAGTCTATACTTGTTCTTTGCTATAAAAAAAAAGATTAATGGTACCTTTCTGATGAAACAGTAACTGTATTGTTCTGTAGGAAAGAAAGGCAACTTAAAATTCAGTATATTCTGCTAAACATTTTTTTAAAAGCACTTTGGGATTTCATACTCTTTTTAAAAATTTATTTTATTTTATTGATTTTTTTTTTTTACAGAGAGGACAGGAGAGAGATAGTTAAAAACATTAATGAGAAAGAAACATCGACCATCTGCTTCCCTCTTGCACACTTCCTACTGGGTATGTGCCCGTAATCAAGGTACATGCCCTTGACCAGAATTGACCCTGGAACCTTTGAGTCCACAGGCCAATGCTCTATCCACTGAGCCAAACCAGTTAGGGTGAAACATATTGTTTTTACTACAGATGTAGCAAACTCAGGAACAGGAAAACATTTCAACGTAATTTCACACTTAAATATGTCAGATCTGATCTAACTAGTCTCCAACAGATGTTTTTTTTCCGATGCTCCCTGTATAATTGGTCAATGGATGTTTTGATCACAGTTAATGGTAGCACAAAAATATAAGGCCAAACTACCAATTTATATTTCGGAGGACAGGCTCAAACAAATGTTAGCTGGCATATATATTTATCTAGCCACAGGCACAATTACTCTGCAGATAGTAAAATTTGTTTCTTGATTTTTTTCGTATTTGATCCAATTGTTCATTTAACTAATAATCTGCTCTTGAGGCAGCATCATAAAAGCATTCATCAACAATACTGACCATTGTAAGACATTTGCTAGCTGATAACATTTAAATGTAATTTAATAAGAGGAGTAGGATATTTAAACTGGGCATCAAAAGAACTGGTGAAAAACAAGGAGGAACATCGATGTGAGAGAGAAACGTTGATCAATTGCCTCTGGATGTGCCCTTCCTGGGGATTGAGCCAGCAACCTAGGTATTTGCCTTGACTGGGAATTGAACCTGCAACTTTATGATGTATGAGACAAGACTCCAACCACTTGAGCCACTGGCCAGGCCCTTATTTAATCTTTTGTACAGACTCTTACCTGGGGTTGACTCATTGACATAATTTCCTAAGGTATCATAGAATGTTCTTCAACGGTAGGTAGTGGCTCAGAGGCACTCAGTGGGAAAGCAGATAGAATCTTTGTCTTTCGCCATTCTAAAAGATTTCAAGCTTATTTGAATGAAATCAACATTAATTGGATTCTACTCTCCCTTTCATTAAATTCAGGTTGCTTGTGATGGATATTTGTTTGATTTAAGGGGCCAGAGGGCTGACCAATATATGGAGTCCTTCGTATGTTCTTGGAACTCCCCTGTGCAATTAGTCTTGATGAGAGGCAGACTGTTGTTCGAACGACAGAGGCTGAGAATGCTTGATGTTTGCTTTCTCAGGGTTCCTTTCACCTAGAATGTGAGCACATGACCAGTGTTTCAGAAGTTAGACAAACATACCCTCCTCCAACTTTAAGAAGTTGCTGATTCAAAAGAGCAAGCACAGGAGAAAGTCTTTGGTGATGGGTAGTGGCAACAGCAGTGGCAGTAACACCAAGTTTCTCAGACTAGCAATGGCCTTTAATGTCCAGTGGCAGAACAACCCATGGCCTCCAGTATTTAGTGGAAGATGGAGCAGTGACTTCCTGGATGGATTTTATAGAATGAGGGTTCATTGCCCTCATATCCACCTGTTTTCCAACTCAGAGAATTGTGAGCAGCCATTTAATTTACTTAAAAAATTATTTATTGTTTAAAGTATTTCATATGAATCTTTTTCCTCTCTCCCCAGCACATTCCCTCACCCCCCCTACTGACTGTGTCCATGTGTTATGCTTATATGCATGCCTCTCACTCTCTCACACCCCCTCCTTACCTTCCCCCTGAGGTTAGATGGTCTGTTTGATGCTTCTATGTCTCTGGATCTATTTTAGTTCATCAGTTTATGTTGTTCATTATATTCCACATACAAGTGAGATTATGTGATATTTATTTTTCTCCGACTGGCCTATTTTGCAATAAATTCCATTTTTTCCTAAAACCAGAGTCAGTGTATGTTGTTTGAAATTGCAAACGCTAATTGATGAGTGCTCTACGGCCCTCTGTCTACTCTCCCTGCCATGGATGCCCTTATCCTGATCTCTCCTTGTGCTTTTCTCCATGTTCTCCACTCCGAGGGGCACACGCAAACCGACAGTGTGGTACGTTTTGTTGTCACACATCTGACATTGACAGCTAGCCCTGCTGCCACCTGGAAGTGACTCTTTGTCACGTGCAGGTCTTTGGATGATGTATAAAGCAGAAGCCACTATATCTGAATAGACAAAGATCACTTACAGGTTTTGTGATGTTGTTTCACTTACATTGTGTAACAGTTTCGTTAAATTGCTGTTCTTACTCGTTAAGAAAATGCTGTAATTAAAATCACAGTGGCCCGGCCAGTGTGGCTCAGTGGTTGAGCATTGACCCATGAACCAGGAGGTCCTGGGTTCGATTCCCAGTCAGGGCACATGCCCGGGTTGCAGGGTCCATCTCCAGTAGGGGGCGTGCAGGAGGCAGCTGATCCATGATTCTCTCTTCTCATTGATGTTTCTCTCTCTCTCTCTCTCTCTCTCTCTCTCTCTCTCTCTCTCTGAAATCAATTAAAAATATTAAAAAAAAATCACAATGAGCTTCATCAATGTTGGAGGCAAATTTCTCAGTAGACAGAGGTGGCGATTTTTGCTTGTAAAAATACAAATAGAAAGAGCTGGGGTGCTAACTGATCATATGCTTCCCATGAGTTACTAGTGTAATACAGCTAGCTGTATGAGGGCAGTAAGTAAGCCTTCCTTGATTTTGAATCCCCAAGGCCTACCTAACCTAATAATAGCACTTAGTAGGTAGATATTTGATAAATGGTTGCTGAACGAATACTTATTGAACTATATTAAAGCTAGTTTTATGTCTGGTTGTAGTAATAGGAGTCTAGAGTTTATACTATAAGATGGTTCATACCCAAAATATTACATCTGCTTCTGAGTACCATGCTTTTAGAGTTGTAATGACAAAATGCAGAAGAAAACATGGGAAATTTTGTTGAAGAAAAGCTGAAAAGTGTGTCCTATAGGGAATGTTATAGTGGAACAAAGAAGGGAAAAGGGATAATTTAAACAGGAATCATCTTAAAATCCTTATGGAAAAATGAAAAAGTAGAGAAGCTGCAAAGTAGTAAATTGTCGCTTAACATAAGAATTTTCTAACCAGTTAGGCTGTCCACTGGAGGGGTGGGCCTCCCCTCATGGTGATGCATTTCCTACCACTGGAGGCTAGATGACCATTGGTCAGGGATGCTGGGTAAAGGGGTCTTCTTTGCATGGAAGGATTACTTAAAGAAATTTCTGAGGCTGGCCAGCATGACTCAGTGGTTGAATGTGGAGGTCAGAGTTTGATTCTGGTCAGGGCACATGCTGGCTGGATCCCTAGTTAGGGGCATGCAGGAGACAGCCAATCAATGATTCTTATCATTGATTTTTTTCTCTCTTTCCCTCTCCCTTCCTCTCTGGAAAAAATAAGAACACAAAAATATTTCAGATTCTTAAGCATATTAGGGTATGGGCTGCAGATTTTTGTTTTTATTCTACTATACTATTCAGAAAATATTTATCGAACATGGTATTTGTTAATATTTAAAGAGTTAATCTCTCCTTAGTTTGCTTCTGTGAATCTGAATGAGCCAAAATGAAAGAAGATGAGGGGTCAGGCCATAAGAATAGGAAGGGCCAGGACTTTTAAAATCATTTAGGAGATTCAACATTTCCAGTTAACCTCTATTTGTTAAATTTCTATGCAATCCTCTTACTGATTTCTGCCCTACAGAGAATACATAAAGAATTTAGAAATACTGATGAAGCAGAATTTTCTCTGAGTTTCTTTTAGTTCCTGGTAATTACAATTGATTTGCATTTCTGGAAAACATTTTGTTCAGTTATTCACTCATATCCCTTACTTTGCAGAATAGAAAAATTTTGACATATCTGCCAAAACATGGGGACAGAAAAATTTAGTCTTTCCCCCCCAAAAAACTTACTATTGTAAGAATATATTTTAAATTCATAGATATAAGAATCATTACCATTAGAGGTTTGATAGGTGTTCAAGGACAAATTTTACTTTTGAAGTGATATGATAGTGCAAACATTACTTCTGCAATATAATGGTTTCCCTAAGGGAGACATGGACTCTGATAATAAGATTGGCAGGCATAATGACAATAGCTAGTATATCCAAGGAGAGGGGACATAGTGACAAAAGCTCGTGGAAGGAGATGAGAAATATCAGGTCCAAGAATGTCAAGGTACATTGCAGTCTCTAAGAACCTTTATATTAAATCAAAGAATAAAGGTTTTGTACACAGACAACATAAAGTTCTGGAAAATTTCTCTGTGACCAAATTGCTGCAAAAATACATAGAAAAACTAACCCCCCCCAAACAATTAAATTGATGTTTGTTATAACTTTTCTCCTCCTACTTGTCCCTGGTAAATTTGAGAACAAAGCCAGTGTTAAACAGATTGTTCTGGGCTTGACAATGTGAAGTAAAAGATTTTCTGTCTAATTTTTCCCACATGTCAGACTAACTAAGTTTATTGTTCAGAGTACTTTGTTGAGGCAAAAAAGTTAATGAAATAAAAACTAGTAGTGAATGCAGTAAGTTAATTATAATCGGAATCTTCCATTGTCTTATGTTCCTATTAACTGCTATTGCATTGCCATTTCTCCAGGGTGGGGTCTACAAGTTATATTAATGTAAAGCTATAGATAGTTTTTTTTCTCAAGCCAATTATTTTATGCTGCTATTTTCTGACCATTTTCCCTTTATCATCAGTTAAATTTTTTTGCTATATAGCAAGGTTATATGTAAGTTCTAAAGTATATATAATGTGCACCAAGGAACCTATGATTGAATTAGAAAGTTTACCAATATTTTACATCTAAACTGGGAGCTCACTTTCTCACTCATCTTCTGGACTTCTCCCTCTACCTTGAGAATCAGCACAGAAATTTATCATTTTCTTGTCTTAAATTAAAGAAAGAAATTATGTATGTATGCATGCCTAAGCAATATAGTATTACTTTTGCTTCTTTTGATATATAAAATTTGTATCAGACTGTATATGGCTTCTTTTATTAATTCTGATTTTAACTTAATTATGTAAATAAGATGCACCTATTTTATTACAAGTAGTAGTTATGTCATTTATACTGTTTTATTATCCCAATGCGTGAACATACTACACTTTATCTGTTTTAGATCATAATTTTCTAATTCCATTTTATTATGACACACATTGTGATTGTGAACCTTTTGGAGCGCATGTGCAAGAGTTTCACTGGAATATACATGGGAATTTCTTTAGGAGTAGAAAGTCTAGGTTATGGGATGTACACATATTCAGCTTTACCCAGTAATGCCAAACTGTGTTCTAAGATGGTTCCATTTGAGCCCTTTCCTCATATTACATATATTATAGTCAACCCTTTCCTCTGCAACACTTAATGTTGTCATATTTCTTATTTTTTTCATTCAAATTGTCATAAACAAAATATTTTATTATAAATGTTAAAAATCACAGATTTTTCAAACAAAAAAGATAGTAATAAAATGGCAATGAAGGAAAAACTGATGTTCATTAATCAGTTTTGTGAGGTACTTATACTGAGAAAGAAGGGAATAAAAGAGAATTTTTTTCTCTTAGAATGATGCTTACTTAAAAAAATTTTTTCTGATAGATCTAGCTACACTAAAAAAAAGAGAGTAAGATGCAAATTTACCACACCTTCATGACACCCACTAGCCAATCAGGAGTGAGTATGCAAATTAATCCAACAAAGATGGTGGTTAAATTGCATACACAGGCACTGAGCAGCCAGGGGCAGGATACTTGCATCATTGCCATGGTGATGACACAGGTGTTCTGCACTGCCCCGGTCACTCAGGGCCTCTGGGCAGCATGGGAAGGTGGAAAGGTGGCTCAGGCCAGAGCAAAGGCAGTGCTGGCACCCAGGTTAAGGAAGGCCCATTCTTGCATGAATCTTCATGAATCGAGCCTCTAGTCTAAAAATAATAGTACTTTAGACCAGTTATGGGTTATTCTTTTGAGGTTCCTCTACATCACACTGAGTAGATTGACTGTAGTCCAGGTTAATAATAGGGGTAAGGGGGAAAAATTGTGTTAGAAACAGACTGGAAACTCTTTCATGTTATAAATGGAGTATGGCATTGTCTTTTGCTTTATTATGTAAAGTTTACAAACTTTACAAAGTAGTTTAAAAGTAGTTATTAACCCCTCAAAAGTAAACAATGAAACCTAAACATATACATAATCTTAAAATTACAAGTTAGTTTGCCTCAATCAAGCTTGGGGCTTATTTGCTGATGATTGAAGGAAACTGTTTGATGCCTTTCTTAGAATAGTTTTGTATTTATTCACCCCTTTTTATCCCTTCTTCCATCCCCAAATAGTCACTAACTCTATGTACTTGATATATATCTTTTACACTTTGTATGTGAAAATATGTATTACATTTGAAATATTTTATACAGCTTTTACTATGAAAGCAAATTTCTAAAACCAAACTAAACTAAGCTAAAATTTGTACCATACTCACCCTTTTATCAATTATATTATTTTTGATTATCTAAAAAATTAGTGATTTTTAAAATTTGGTGTTTTTTTCTTTTATTAAAAAGAAAGAATATGAGAAGTACTAAATCAGAATAAAGAATAAAAAAAATAAATCACACAAAATTCTGTCTTCTGTGCTTGGTGATGGAGACACAGAGACCAACATATAAGATGTGGGACTTCAGGGATTCTCAAATGTTATTGTGCTTCAGAATCATTTTGGGGGCTTGTTAAAAGTATATATTTATGGTACTTTTCCTCAAATATATTAATTCCAAAGTTCTGAGCTTGCCCAGGCCTACAGTTCTGAGCCAATACCTAATTATTGTTTAATGTAGGACAAAGACTTGGGGATCAGATTGAGCAGGTTCTGGCTCCTGAGGTCTGTGTGATCACATACGAATACCTGTTCCTGAATGCACTGAATCTTACTTTTCTTATTAGTAAAATCCCTACCTCATAGAATTATTGGGGAGATTGAATGAGAAGATTGAATGAAAAGAGCTTAGCAAAGGGACTCGTCTGAGTTACAAACTCACAAAGTGAGAGTCTTTGTTAGTCTGAACAAGCAAATCTGGACCAACTTTGCTATGTTTGTGCAATCCAATTGGGCAATTTTCGAAGTAGGAGTCTGGGGATAATTGAGGAGTCTAGGAGAAATAGGCTTATGATGAAAGGCAGGAATAATTCAGCATTTACAACTACATAAAGTTAAAAGGCTTAGAGTGGTTGTAGGAAGAGACATAGCTGAAGGGCATACAGAAGGCATTGCTGACCAACATACAGAATAAAATGATTACAGTATTGATGTAACTAGAGAAAGGACAGGGAAATTGCAATAATTTTTCTAATAAATGGTGGGAAGAATTACTGGTCATCCTGACATGTTGGAGGGAACATTAGTTACTTAAAATGACTAAAATACCATTTCAACAAGAACACACACACAAAAGCTGCTGTCCACTTGCCCTTTGTTGATTAAATAATAACAAAAAAAAAACACACCAAAGAAATTTCTCTTTAAAGGACAAAAACAAGGACTTGCTAAAGAATAGAGACAATCAGATTAGAGATCTAGATCCTAGAATTATTATTTTTAAAAGCCACAGATGTGGATTGAAAATGATGAACTATTTGTTTTCATAGCATTTTAGTGGCCTTATTAATTTATTATATAATTAAACCAATAGTCATTTCTTCATTGCATTAGTTCTAATGGTGTTTTATATACAAAATTTCTATGAAGTGCTTGAATAAGGAGTTTCTGAACAATTGAAAGTCACTGTTTTTGTAAAAGTTTATGTAAAATGGGATGTATGAAGCAAGAGAGGTAAGTAAAAATTCATTAAAGTGAATTTTCTGAAAAAAAAATAAAAAATTTTAATGATTTTTTTCAATATTTTATTGATTTTTACAGAGAGGAAAGGAGAAGGCTAGAGAGCTAGAAACATTGATGAGAGAGAAACATCAATCAGCTGCCTCCTGCACACCTGCTACTGGAGATGTGCCCGCAACCAAGGTACATTCCCTTGACCGGGATTGAACCTGGGACCCTTGAGTCTTCAGGCTGATGCTCTATCCACTGAGCCAAACTGGCTAGGGCTTTTATGAATTTCTTATTCAAAATTTGGACCCCAAAGGAGAGGAACAGATAGTCTTTTGCTTAAAACAGGAAAACTCCCCTGACTGTAGCCAGCCTGGAAAGCTTTATGAATGAGTAGTGAACTGAGAGCTAAGGCTGCCAAAAGCCAATCACAAAGTCACCCCATCCTCATTCCCCAAATCCCACTCAAACAAAAAATCAACAGTGTTTAATGGAACTCTGACCAAGTCAAGACTTTCAAAATCCACCTTCCTTTCAAACCCCGTCAGCCTGCTAGAACTAATGACTTCTTTTTTTTCCTCTGCAAAAAGTTTTAAAAATATATTTTTAAGTTAATTTCAGATAGGAAGAGAGAGGGAGAAACATCAATGATGAGAGAAAACCATTGATCCGCTGCCTCCTGCACACCTCTTACTGGGGATTGAACCCGCAACCCAGCCACGTGCCCTGACCAGGAATCCAACTGTGACCTCCTGGTTCATAGGTTGACACCCAACCACTAAGCCATGCAGGCTGGGCCGCAAAAAGCTTTATTGTTTCATTTGGTCCAATGCATGGGAGAGGGCTTCAGTGGGGTTAAAAGAAGGGCTAGGGTTTCAGGGAAGAGGCTCAGGGGGATGCAGAGGAGCTCCTCAAAGGTCTCTGGGCTCCAAAGGCTCCTAGTTGTGCTTGAGGGTGAGCCTTTTAAAGAGATACTCACCCCGCTCAGCCTGAGGCCCAGCGGCCTGTGGAGGTGAGTCAGGTGTCACCCATCTTCCTTATGAGTTTCACCTCCTCACCCCAGAAGTGGTTCTGCAGGAAGTCCCAGAGCTGAGAGTCTGCATGGGCAGAACCCAGGGCCTGCAGCTCCACAAGGGCCTGGTTCAGGGTCCTCTCCAGGCCAGGGCGGCTCCCATGGTGCCCTGAGTTTTGCCCCCTCACCTTGGGGAGGCTTCAGCTTGTCCTGGAAGAGAATTCAGTCCTAGAGAGAATGCAGCCACTGCCCTGGGCTGGTTTTGCATCTTTAAGATGCTCAGCCCCCTCCCACTTCATCATCTTGTGGAAGAAGTGGCCCATGCCTTGGAGAGCCACATTGTCCCGAGAGAGGTAGGTGAGGGAGGCCCGCAGAGGCAGGGTGGTGTTAGGGTCTCCGAAGGAGGAATGCACGGGGCCAGAATGGTGAGGGATTATGAATTTATTCCATCATCCGCACACCAGCTGGCCGAGCCCAGATGCTCCAGCACCAGTGAAGGGAGGGAGTCAGTGGCTTTAAAGGACTCGGTGGGCTTCTTCTGGTGGAGATTTCTCCGTGCACATTCTGGGAAGTCCAGGGGGAGAGATAATGGTCTTAGCAGGTGAATTGTGGGGTAGGCCAGTGGTTGGCAAACAGCGGCTCTGTGGCCTCTTGAGTGTGGCTCTTCCACAAAATACCACAGCCTGAGCGAGTCTATTTAGAAGAAGTGGCATTAGAAGAAGTTTAAATTTAAAAAATTTGGCTCTCAAAAGAAATTTCAATCATTGTACTGTTGATATTTGGCTCTGTTGACTAATGATTTTGCATACCACTGATCTAGGCAAGTGGAATGCCCATTGTGAAGTGGCCTACAGGTCGGTTTCCAGGGGAGGGCGTATTTGACCCTAGCCTCCATCTCGGTGAGATAATTCTGAGGAGTTGGGGAGCTCATGGTTGTTGCAATAAGGAGTTAAGGTGTTTTGGCTGGTCTCTGGGTGGTGCCATAGGTGGTGATCTGTCCTGACTTTCTTTTTTACTGGTGTAAGCTCTGCATAAACCACATTTGATTAATTCTTTATGTTTGGTTGTCATCCTTCTGACAATTGGGATTAAGGTTAATTTTCAGTCTTACTTCTTCATGGCCACACGGGATTGTTGTGCCACTTGAGACCACAGAACCTGTGTGTCACAGCATCGTCTCCATATGTGTACAGGCATGTTACAAAACATGCACACAGATTCGTTCAGCCAGCAGTTTCACCCAGCAGAAGCCCTCTATAAAATGCTTCAATGTCCTAGCAAAAAGAACTCCAGACAAAGTGTCTGTAAGTTGAGAGGTTTGGTTCATTTAAGGTGTCTGTTTCATAACTTCACTGAATCCTAGTTTGTTTTCTATTTCACTGCTATTAGTCTACTCCTTGCTAGTCTTTCCCCAAGGAGAGGGACCCTAACCTCGTACCTTTATTTCTTAGTTCTGAGGAAGGGGGAGAAACAGTAAGAGGAGGGGCAAAAGTAAGTCTGAGCTGTAAAAATAGAAAAAGGTTTGCTAGCATAATACAGAGTAAAACAAAAATCAAATGATTTGTAACTGTTAAGACTGGCCTGACACATTGTAATGCTTTGTAAAAATATAATAATCCTATCTAATAAAAGAGTAACATGCAAATTGACCATACCTCCACTACACTACCAGCCAATCCGGAACAGAGGGCCTGGCCAGCAGGCGTGGCCAGCAGAAAGGGGTGTGGCCACAGTGCCACATAAGCAAGCACCATGCTATAAGCTCTTCCCACATGGTACTTAAGGGTGGGCGAGATCCCTCCCTCCTAACAGTTAATGTTGATTGAGTCTCGACCTTTCACAGTGACCTTGGGATGGTTAGAGGAATTTGATGCCACGAGATCCCCTCACGAGGCTCGCATGTAGGTTGTTCTGATAGTTAGGCTGTGACTGAGGTATGGGATTTACCTGTCGCATGGGACATGCAAATGAGCACCAGGGGCACCTTGGGTAATGAGTGCTAGGCGAAAGATGGGGCTATGAGTCGTCAGGGTCACATGCTCTGGCCCCAAGTGGAGCACCAGGAATGCTGGGAAATGTAGTTCTGGTGGCAGATGCACTACTTCAAAGTGAGTGTGGAAGAAGTTACTGTTGCGGGTGGGGGATGGAGAAGAAACAGAGGTTGAGGTCTCAGACAATTCGCTCATGAGATTGCAAAGACAGACAGAAACTCCCAGATTGGAGGGGGTCCCCTGGGGGTTCCCAGATTAGAGAGGGTGCAGGTCAGGCTGAGGGAACCATGGTAGCTGCTTCTGTGTGTGGCCAAGTTGCTAAAACCATTAAAAAGGCCCAACTTCTTATTATTGATGAGTGCACCATGGCATCCAGTCATGCTATAAACGCCATAGACAGATTACTAAGACAAATTATGAATTTGAATGTTGCATTTGGTGGAAAAGTTCTCCTTCTCAGAGGGGATTTTTGACAATGTGTCAGTATTGTGCCACATGCTATGCGATCAGCCATAGTACAAAAAAGTTTAAAGTACTGTGTTGTTTGGAGATGCTTCAGAAAGCTGTCTCTTAAAACAAATATAAGATCAGAGGATTGTACTTATAGAGAATGGTTAATAAAACTTGGAGATGGCAAACTTGATAGCGGTTTTCATTTAGGAATGGATATTATTGAAATTCTCCATGAAATGATTTGTAATGGATCTATTATTGAAGTCACCTTTGGAAATAGTATATCCTCTATAGATAATATTAAAAATATATCTAACTGTACAATTCTTTGTCCAAAAAAATGGGCATGTTCAAAAATTAAATGAAGAAATTTTGGATATACTTGATGAAGATTTTCACACCTATTTAAGTGATGATTCCATTGACTCAACAGATGATGCTGAAAAGGAAAATTTTCCCATTGAATTTCTTAATAGTATTACTCCTTCAGGAATGCTGTGTCATGAATTAAAATTGAAAGTGGGTGCAATCATCATGCTATAGAGAAATCTTAATAGTAAATGGGGTCTTTGTAATGATACCTGATTTATTTTCAAAAGATTATTACCTAACATTATCGAAGCTGAAGTATTAACAGGATCTGTAGAGGGAGTGGTTGTTCTGATTCAAGAATTGATTTGTCCCCATCTGACACTGGCCTCCCATTTAAATTAATTCAACGACAGTTTCCCGTGATGCCAGCATTTGCAATGACTATTAATAAATCACAAGGACAAACTCTAGACAGAATAGGAATATTCCTACCTGAACCCATTTTCACACATGGTCAGTTATTATGTTGCTTTCTTTCGAGTTCGAAGAGCATGTGATGTTAAAGTTAAAGTTGTAAATACTTTATCCCAAGGGAAATTAGTCAAGCACTCTGAAAGTGTTTTCACTGTTAATGTGGTATACAGGGAGATATTAGAATAAGTTTAATCACTTTATCAGTCATTATTTGCATCTATGTTGTTTTTATATCATGAGTTTGTTATTGTTGTTATATCATTTTCGTTATTATTTATTAATGAAATTATGTATTATTTTCATATACATTGTACTCATTACCTTTTATCTGTCACATTTTTATTATAGAGAAAGGGCAAATAGCACTATTAAAATATTTCCTCTAATTAATATCCTTTTAATGTGCACGAATTTTGTGCACGGGGCCATTAGTAAAAGGATAATATGCTAATTAGACTGAATGTCCTTCTGTACAACCTTGATGAAGCTGAAGCCGGAGCTGCAAGGGAAGCCTGGGTCCCAGGTGCCAGAGGGAAGCCAGTGCCAGCAGCTGGGGGAAAAGAAGGCCTATTCTTGCACGAATTTCGTGTATTGGGCCTCTTGTTTTTAAATAAATAAATGTGTCATTAATAAGAGCAGTATATGCCTTTTATGTTCAAATTAAGCTAATTTTACTCAGTGAGGTAGGGAGTGGGATGGAGAGTACTTGCAGTCAGATAGGTAATGCAGTTTGATAGGTTCCAAAAATTCTGCTCTCAAGATTTCTCCCACATTCAATGGCCACTGTGATGAAAACTTTTAATGATGGAGGAATTGACTTTTAAAGAGTCCTGGTAAAGAATTGCATCTAATCTCGGGGACCATTTTAAAATGTCAATGTGTTATATGGAATGTATGACATGATGGGTTAGCACCCGCTACTCTTGAGTACTGGTTTGTTTTAGGATTAAGAGTTTCAAAGAACATGATGCTGAGGGAATGGGACTAGTCACTCAAAGAGGGAGAGGAGTTAGAAAACAGCTGTAGGTGAAGGTGGAATGGGAAATTTACTCACATCAAACTTTTGGATAGATTTGGCAAAGCATTTATCTATGCTGTTCATTACATGCATTTTTTCCCTTCTTGAACATTATTTGATATTTCTTCTTTTAATTCCTCCTCCCTCTCTCGTCCTTTCTTCCTTCCATTTCTCTTTCCTTTTACAGTTGTTTAGGGTAGAACCTTATGATTAAAATTCCTGTGAGAAAGTAAAATTGAAAGTCTATTGGCACAACTTAGCATTTGTTCATCTCATAGATCAAAATAAGTTTCAGAACTCTGGCAGACCTTACTGGGGAGAATGTGAGATGGGAGAATGCCAGCTCACCTCAGGAGCAAAGGTTTAGTATAACTATGACCTGAGAGGATTAGTCTCACCCAAATCACAGCAGGCCTGGCTGCAGTCTAGATTACCTGGCAGTCTGAATTGTCTGGGGCTTAAGGAGCAACCATTAAATGAGGTCAGCAATTGTGAAGAGAAGAAAACTTGCAAAGGAAAATACATCAAATTTGGGGAAAGTGTACTGGATGCTGAGAATCAAAATAAATGGAGTTCTAGAAATGGATTTATTAACAACAGCTAATCATTGTTAAGCACTTACTCTGTTTCAGGAACAGTTCCAATAATTTCCATGTTCTAATTCATTTATTTCTTACAATAACCCTATGAGATGTGTTAATTTTATCCCTAATGTACAGATGAAAAACTCATCAATATTAACAATGCAGCCCTAACCGGTTTGGCTCAGTGGATAGAGCATCAGCCTGTGGACTGAGGGGTCTCAGGTTTGATTCCGGTCAAGGGCATGTACCTTGGTTGCAGGCACATCCCCAGGAGTGGGTGTTCAGGAGGCAGCTGATCCATGTTTCTCATCAATGTTTCTAACTCTCTATCCCTCTCCCTTCCTCTCTATAAAAATCAATAAAATATATTTAAAAAAGAAAAACCAAAAAACAGTGCAGTGACCTCCTTGCCCATGTCTCAGGGTCGTCTGTGAGAGTTTCTCTAGGGTATATACCTACAAGTAGAATTGTTTGGTCCCAGGGAATGCACATCTTTCCCTTATTACTATAAGGCCAGTTACTTCCTAGAGTGATTACATAATTTTACTGTCCCAGCTGTATGTGAAACCTCCATTACTCCATATTGTCTGGCTTTTAAAACTTTTGCCAATTCAAGGGGTATGAAATTGTATCTTTGTAGTTCTCTGACTACTAATTAAACTTAGTACTTCTCTGATTACTAATGCTTTATCATTTTTTCATGTTTTCCTTTTCAACTACTTTTTTTATTCTATGCTCATTTTTATTAAGTTCTTTTAAAAAATAAAACTTTATTGTTCAGATTATTATAGTTGCTCCTCTTTTTTCCTCTCATAGCTCCCCTCCACCTAGTTCCCACCCCCCTATGCCTTTACCCCCTCCACTGTCCTAATCCATAGCTATAAGATTTTTGTCCAATCTCTTCTCGCACCCCATACCCCTTTCCCCATGGGAATTGTCAGTCTACTCCCTCTCTATGCCCTTGATTCTATTATGTTCACCAGTTTATTCTGTTAATCAAATTTTTTATTGACTTCATTTTTAGATTCACTTGTTGATAGATATGTATTTATTGTCACTTTGCTGTTCATAATTTTTAGCTTTACCTTCATCCTCCTCCTTCCCCTTCTTCTTTTTCTTCTTCTTCTTCTTCCCCTCCTCCTCCCCCTCCTTCCCCTTTCTTCTTCTTTTTCTTCTTCTTTTTCCCCTCCTCCTCCTCTCTCCTCCTCCTCCTCCTCCTCCTCCTCCTCCTCCTCCTCCTCCTCCTCCTCCTCCTCCTTCTTCTCCTCCTCCTTCTTCTTCTTCTTCTTCTTCTTCTTCTTCTTCTTCTTCTTCTTCTTCTTCTTCTTCTTCTTCTTCTTCTTCTTCTTCTTCTTCTTCTCCTCCTCCTCCTCCTCCTCCTCCTCCTCCTCCTCCTCCTCCTCCTTCTTCTTCTTCTTCTTCTTCTTCTTCTTCTTCTTCTTCTTCTTCTTCTTCTTCTTCTTCTAGAATACTTTTCAGCACTTCATATAATACTGCTTTGGTGGTGCTGCAGTCCTTTAGCTTTTTCTTATGTGTGAATATCTTTATCTGACCTTCAATTCTGAATGATAGCCTTGCTGGGTAGAGTAATCTTGGTTGTAGGTTCTCGCTACTCATCATTTTGAATATTTCTTGTCACTCCCCTCTATCTGGCCTGCATAGTTTCTGTTGAGACATCAGCTGACGGTTGTATGGGTACTCCCTTGTAGGTAACTTTTTTTCTCTTGCCGCTTTTAAGATTCTCTCTATTTGTCTTTTGCTCTTGGCATTTTAGTTATGATGTGCCTTGGTGTGGTCCTGTTTGGATTCCTCTTGTTTGGGGTTCTCTGTGCTTCCTGGACTTGTAAGTCTATTTCCTTCACAAGGTATGGGAAGTTTTCTGACATTATTTCCTCAAGTAGGTTTTCAATATCTTACTGTCTCTCTTCTTCTGGCAGCCTCATAATTTTATATTGGTATGCTTGAAGTTGTCCCAGAGGCTTCTTACTCTATCTTCATATTTTGGATTCTTTTTTCTTTTTGCTTTTCTGATTGGGTGTTTTTTGCTTCTCTGTATTTCAGATATTTAACTTGATTCTTGGGATCCCCTAGTCTGCTGTTGGATCTCTGTAATTATTATTTATTTCAATCAGTATATACTTAATTTATGATTGGTCCTTTTTCATATCCTTGAGGATCTCACTAAATTTATTAAAGGTTTCAAAATATTCTTGAGTAACCTTATAACTGTGGTTTTGAACTTTATATCCATTAGTTTGCTTTCTTCCATTTGTGACATGTTTCTTTGTCTCTGTATTTTGGCTGCTTCCCTGAGTTGATAAAGTGGCTTTGTGTACTAGGTGTCCTATAGGGCTCAGGGGCTCAGCCTGCCAAGTTAGCTGAGGTGGACACTCTTGGTGCACTCCTTTGTGCACTGTTGTAGTTAAGCCTTGATTGCTGTTGGTATCACTTGGAGGAACTGACCTCCAGGAATTGATACAATTGGGAGCTTGTATCTACCTCCTGATTAAGGAGGACTAGCTATGTGTACAATGGGAGTATTGCTGTGCTGGAGACACCCTTATGGGGTAGTACTTGCTTCAGTGGCCTTTGGTGCTCACTGATTCTGCCCCTTGAGTGTGTCTCTTATGGATGTGAAGAGTTGTAATTTGATATGGTTTTACACTGACTACTGAGTACACTGGCTCTTCAATCTCCAAGGAGGTGCAAAGTCAGCCAGTGCTTGAAGCCACCCAGCAGGAGCTACAGAGAGATCTGCAGCTTCCTCCTCTTTGTTTGGTGTTTGGAAATGCCCAGATGAGGCCCAGCTGTGAAGCAAGGCAGGCTGCTGCTGCTGGGCTTTGGGCCTTTGGAAGTTTCGGAGCTCTCTGATCCAGCTGCAGTTTGTTAGGTTTTAGGTTGCAAAAGAACAGGCAATTCATATGCAAAAGCCACTGCACAGATCTCCGGTGGGGTTGTAAATAGACTTGGGTGGGGTCTCAGGGAATCACCAGGGCAGAGCAAACAGCAATGGCTGCCAGTCATCCCTGCCTTGGAGAGGTCCCTGGGTCTCGTTGTCCTGCTGCCCCATGCAAGATCACTGCAAGCACCTCTGAGAGAAAGCCGCCCTGGTGTTCCAGCCTGATGCAGACAGTCCAGTTTCTTCCTGTATGAGTCTGGTTCCCAGAGTCTCATCCAGAATTGGAGTTCAGAGCAATTGGGAGCTTGTATCTCCCTCCTGATTAAAAAAAACAACAGTGTAGCCATTTGCCAGCCCATTTTGCAGGCGCACATCCATACCTTCGCACCTCTGCATCTCCACGCCTCCACACTTCCTACCAGTCTCAGTGCACTTTTTTTTTTCCTTCTAGTTGTAGAACTTTCACTCAGCCAGCTTTCCTGTGGTTCTGGCTGACATTTGTTTTGTCTTTTAGTTGTAGTTTTGATGTGGTTGTGAGAAGTAGCAAGTACAGGTGTTTACCTGTGCCACCTTCTTGGTTGTTCCTTAAGTTGTACTTTTTCTTGATTAGATATTATATGCTTTAACTACTAATTTTTTGTATACAGTGCAAATATTTTCCAGGACTGTCTTCCTTCCTCCTTCCTGCCCCTCCTCTCTACCTCTCTCTTATATACATTAGTTTTAAATTTTAATACAGTCAATTTATCAGTATTTTCCTTAATGGTTTATTCTTCCTACTTTGAAAACCTTAAGAGATTTTCCTGTGTTTAATAATCTCATTTTTGCCATGTCCAAGTTCTCATCTGTACATGTCTCTGTTTCTGGGCTTTATTTCTGATCTATTTTTCTTTTTCTGTTTTGCCAATTCCTCATTGTCTCAATTGCTTTTTAGTTAGCCAAGATATCAGTAGGGTAATTCTCCATACCTTGTTATTTTTCTTCAGTATTATATTTATTTATCTTGAATCTTACTATTTTTCTTCAATATTATATTTAATATTCTTGGGTCTTTGCTCATTCTTATACATTTGATAATCAGTTTTGTTAACTTCAATGAACTGACCTGTTAATCTGAATGTAACTGAATGATTTAATAGATTAATTTTGGGTATAGATTTCCATTTGTTTAGGTTATCTTCAATATTTTCCAATAATATTTTCTTTTACTTATTCATGATATTTTTTGTTAGATTTATCTCTGCTATCTTCTTCTTTTTATTATAAATGGAAGCGTAAAACCATTTTATTTTTAGTTTGTTGTTGGTATATGGGAATGCAGTTGATTTTCTGCATTGCTTATGATACTGACCATGCATCTAGCAACATTGCTAAATTCTCTGATTAATTGTAGTTATTTGGCTGTCAGTTCTCTTGGGAAAATGAAACAAAAGGCATGTATATTTCATATATATATACATATGTATATGTATATATACCATACATATGGATAACCACCTATATATCTATGTAGTCATATATGTGTGTGTGTGTGTGAGTGTGTGTGTGTGTGTGTGTGTGTGTGTGTGTGTGTCTTATCTTTTATTCTTGTCTTACAGAGCTAGCTGGGACCTCCAATACAATATCATATAGTATTGTTGATAGTGGGTATCTTTAGCTTTATTCCAGGCAGCATTCTTCTAATGTTTTATTATTTAGTGTCTGCTTTAGACAAACAGGATATTTTCTGCTACTTTCAGATAGGCTAAGTGAGGCTGGAATAGCAGATGGCCTGAACATTTTAGTGGCTTGCAAAGAAAGGTTTATGTTGCGCTCCCACTTTTTCTTCCCTATGGGTTAGCCATGGCTCTTCTCTCGTTACCTTACGCCAGGAAAAAGAGTGATGGTGCTGTCTCTGTCTTTTTAAAAAACATATATTTTGTATTTACTTTGGAGAGGGAGAGAGATAGAAACATCAATGATGAGAGAGAAACATTGGTCGGCCATACCCTGCAAGTCCCACACTGGAGTCTGAGCCTGCAACCCCAGTATGTGCCCTGCTTGGGAATTGAATCCTGATTTCCTGGTTTTATAGATCGCCACTCGACCACTGAGTCATGCAAGCTGGGCACCACTGTCTTTAATATTACCATTTTCATGGCGGAGGGACGCAGTTCATTGTGAGCAGTGTCTTGGCTCCTAACTTTCCTGCCTGGAGCAGCATGTGTGGGGATGGGGACGGTGGTACACATCTCTTTTGCTTACACTTATTTGTCCAAAGAAATTCTACTGGCCACATCTGATTCAAACAGGCTGGGAATACCCAATCTTCCCTTAGAGACTGGGCATCATAAAGAGAGGCTGAAAGTATTTGAACACTAATATAATTGCCCATAATGAGTACATTCAACTTCTTTAATAGCTATGTCTATTTAAGTTTTACAAAGCACTTTGTCTGCAATGTCAAATTTATTAGCATAGTGCTAATTTATTCTCCCCCTTTCTTTTTTTTATAAATCCAAACAAGAATTATCTGAATAAGGAAGTAAACTTTCTTAAGTTGAGTCTTCTTTAAACAATCAATATTTTCCTTCAGTTACATAAAAAGCCTTTGACGTGAGAATTCTAATCCTACAAATATAACTTGTGGCATTTTCCTCTGCCTTGGGTCTGTTTATAACAATTATGATAGGTCAATACAAATGCATACTTTCTTATTCTTTTTTTAAAAACTCTTTTTAAAAAATATATTTTATTGATTTTTTACAGAGAAGAAGGGAGAAGATAGAGTTAGAAACATTGATGAGAGAGAAACACCAATTAGCTGCCTCCTGCACACCTCCCACCGAGGATGTGCCTGCAACCAAGGTACATGCCTCTGACCAGAATTGAACCCGAGACTCTTCAGTCTGCAGGCTGATGTTCTATCCATTGAGCAAAACCAGCCAGGGCCATACTTTCTTTTTCTTAATGTAAAACCTGTGCTCCTGAGATTTTTGATATGAGGCAGTGGGAATTAGAATATCATCTTCTAAGACTGACAAAATTATAGGGGAGGGCATTAGGGAATCTGGAATAGTTCTATACTATGACTGTATTTTAGGAAATGATATATTTTTAAAAATAAGAAAACCAAAAGGAAAACATTGGAAGACTCATTTTCATTTGTTGAGGGAATATATATGATCACTATGATATATAAACGAGTATAATGATGGGAAAGGATGTGTGTGCGTGCGTGTGTGTGTGTGTGTGTGTGTGTGTGTGTGTGTGTGTAGAAACTGTCTAGAGAAAAGATTATAATAGCTGCCAGATACTCATCTATAAAAGTCTGGATGCACGTTTTTTGTTATGTTAGGCTTAATCTGAGTCTAATATACTTCCATGGTGTTTCTGGGCATAATGTTCTTATATGAGGTAAATCAGATTTCCTAAGACTTTGCTAGGAAGATTAATGTCAATCTTCTTTGCACAGCCCAGGACCCTAATGTCCACTGCCTCAGTAGAGGATCCTGGTGTGCCTGGGGAGTTTCCGAACCAAATGCTTGTAATTCAAAAAACAGAGTGCTTTCAGTGCCCTTCTGTTTTAGTTCTTCCTTTTTTGTTTTTCAGTGAATTATCAAGGGCCAACTCACTTAGTTATATGTATTATATTCCATTTCTAAAATGGTATAACTTATTCTGAGCACTTGCCTTAAAAGATTTAGCTATTTAAAAAATAATACTTTAAAGACAAAACTTTTTTAGTTTTAAAACATCTTTATGTAAAAATTACAAAAAAATAAGTTAAGGCACTGGGGAAAGAATCCTGAAGTGGGAGTTGAAATACTTGAGCCCAGACTCTTCATAAGCATCTTTCTAGTTATGGGACTTAGGCAAATTGTGGAACTTCTCCGAGGCCCAATATCCTCAGTGGTTAAAATAAGTGGGTGGGACCGGGTGAAATTCACTGAGTAGTGTTTCACTAGGGTTTCTAAAATACATTTTCTTATTGCTTGTGCTATCTTCAAAGTAGGTCAATCTCCTTAAACACAAGAGCTAGGAAGTAGGTGGCAAAGAGAAAAAGGTGTGTTCTTAGAATAAAAGTTAAAATTATTTTTTGAAATGGCTGGCGCATGTCTATAATTCCTTAGTTACGCATGCAAGTTCTTCCATTGACTGGCTTTTCACATGTTAAACTATTGTACCTTTAACTTTCCCAAATAAATCTCACTGTTTCATCTCTCAAGACTTAATGCACACTATTTTCTCTACTTTGAATGTTTATCTTTATCTGTTTTGTGAGCCATTAGTGTTTAACAATTAAAACCTGCTCAGTCTCCATCAACATGTTGGCTACTTTATTTTGTACCATAAGTATTGCCTAATATATTATTCTATTGTGCATGTTATTGTGAACTTATCTGTTTGTCTAAAAGAAAAATACAGATAAAACGTTAGCAAAATACCTGGCACATAGGTTGTATCCAATAAATGCTGACCATTATTATTAGAATTAGTGTTTATCTGTGTTCTGAACTTTTTGAGGAGAGCAACGGTGTCTGCTCTATTTTTACATCCCTCACAACACATAAAGAGTCTGGTACATGGTGGGTGCTCAGAACCCCAGATCTCTCCTTTACTTCATTAACCCTAATCATCCTTTTGAATTATTGGTTTTTATATTTAAAATTTCAATTTGTAAAGAAAATTATGAAGATTCATTTTTTTTTACATCTAGATTAATTTACAAGTGATTTCTACATACTGCTATCAGAAAAAAGAAATCCATTACTTAGTTGAAATGAATAGCATTCCCATAGCAAGATGATTTTGGATGCCACTTTAAGAGGACACAGTCTTTGCAAAGGCTTTTTGTGTTTTGTTTTATGTGTTTTTTCAGCATGATACTAGTTTTCTACTGCTGCATAGCAATTTACCACAAACCTAGTGGCTTTAAACAACAGTCATTTATTGTTTCACAATTACGTGGGTTCAGCTGGGTACTCTAGTCTCCAAAAGCTGAAATTAAAGGGGCAACCAGCCTTAGCTTCTATCTGGAGGCTCTCAGGGGTGAAGGATGGGAGGTAGGCAGTCCTCTTCAGGTGCACTCAGGTAGCAGAATTCAGCTCCTTATGGCTGTAAGACTGAAGTCCCTGTTCCCTTGCTGGCTGGAGGCTGGATGGCTGGAGGTCAAGGTCAGCCTCTAGAGATAATCTGCATTCCTTGGCTCATGCCCACTTCATCTTCAGCCAACAGTGCTACACTTAATCCTTTTCTGACTTTCTCTTCTGCCACCAGCTACAAGAGTTCTCTTCTTTTGTGGTTAGGTTAGATTATATTATATTAGGGTTTGTGTGATTTCCCTATCTTATGGCCAATGGTACCACACAACGTTATGTAATCATGGGAATGATATATTATCATATTCATGAATTCTGGGAAGGAGGAGGACATCTTTGGAAGACCATAGCTCTATCTGTCTTGCATTGTATCAAGAATCTTGAAGGATGTATTTAGGAGAAGCAAAAATGGGAAATGTTTTTAAGTTATATTCTGGGTAAGAACTGTTGGACCTGTTGTAGGCATAATTTTCAGAGATGACTATGAGGAGATGGACTTCTTATTTTTATCCTGTGCTGAGTAGCACAACTTTCAAATTGGAAAAATACAGCACGATTTGTTTTCTTTCTGAGTGCTTCATTTTTGCTTACTAACATTGATAAGCGGGGCCAATAATTACACATGGGCAGATTTATAGGAGAGTTCCTAACTTCTATACATTCTTTTGTCTTCTGATTGGGAAAATTTTTGTTGTTAACTTTAAATAAAAGTAAATAAAATATATACTTGGATATCATTATCAGTTGATCATTTGCTTTTTGGAACAAATTTCTTTTGGGCCCTCACTGTGTCAGGTAGTTTGTTGTGGAGCTGAGAATACAGCCATAAACAACTAGATCTATACTTTTCACTCCCTGAAGTTAATGTCTTCCAGGAAAGATAGGCACCAAAATAATAATTATGAGGTGTGAGCACTCTTAAGATGGCGAAGTGTGGAGGTGACAGGAACTTAGAGCATGGAGAAGCCTATCCTAGCCCAGATACTGTGACATTCTGGGATAACAAGCAAAAGATTAGATAATGTTTTGTTTAAATCTAGTGGAACTGACCTGTACCTTCAAAGGGAGTCTCTTGGTTTTGCAATTCAAAAGTGTTATCAAGGTTCTGGAATTTTCCTACTTGGCAGATATTTATATTCCACTTTCTAAGCTAAAACCCTAACTTTTAAAATTTAAAATACGTGCATCTACCATTCATGATCTCATAAAATAGTATTAAATACTGTGTTACAACCTGAGAAAAACTAATGGTAATTTGAAAGAATATACTTCTATGCTTCCTTAATTTCTTAAAAAAGAAAAACAATAATACACAAGAGAAAAAACTAAGCAAAACCAACCTACTTTTTTGTAAAATAATTTATTATAAGATTTTTCTTTGCTGTGGGACATTATAAATATAACTACTTTTAAATATAACTACTTTTAAATATTAGAGGCTTGCTATTTCATTCTGTAAAAATCTCAGTTGACAAAATTATTGTCATCAGAGTAAATTAGAATAATGTATAAAATACTGTATTTCTCCATTTTAAAGTAAATATATTTTTAATGCAAAATATTCTTATAAAATGTTTTCATATATGCTCCTTTCATGATTAGTACTAGCTTATGCTTCAGTGTTTTCACTATCTTAAGCCACAGCCAGGTTCATTGTGAAATGGTTAATTCCCAGAAAACGATGAAGATTTTAAGCATAATCTCAGGCATATAAATTATTACCTGGAGGGAAAAATTTGTTCAGAATGCTTCAGACAACACTGGAAATGATGGGAGAGGATGGAGAAAGAGGGAAAAAGGAAAGAAAAAGATGTGAGTTGAAAAAATAACTTTTAGTAAGACCTGAAGCATGGAGGCATAGAACAGACTGACATACCTCAATGTGGGAATCGGGAGAGGAGTAGAGGTAAAGCAAAGAACGTATTTACTTATATGTATAGCCCATGGACATGGGGAATAGGGTAGTGAAGACCTGGAGGGGGATGGGTAGGGGCTTAGAGGAGAAGGAGGAAAGGGGGCGGGGATGGGAGATGTATATAATACTATCAATAATAAAAATATATTAAAAAAGAAAGAACAATCTTTATTTACCAACACTGGTTATGAAGTTTTTGCAAATGTCCCAAATGATGTAAAATGGTCTAGGCCAGTGTTTTTCAAAACCTGGTGTTTATACAGATCATGCAGGACCTTCTTAAGATGTAGATTCTGATTTAGTAGTCTAGAGGTGGGGCCTGAAATGGTGTATTTTTTAAAAAAATATTTTATTGATTTTTATAGAGAGGAAGGGAGAGGTTTAGAGAGTTAGAAACATTGATGAGAGAGAAATATCAATGAGCTGCCTCCTGCACACCTCCTACTGAGGATGTGCCCACAACCAAGGTACATGCTCTTGACCAGAATTGAACCTGGGACCCTTCAGTCTGCAGGCTGACACTCTATCCTGAGTCAAACCAGTTAGGGTGAGATGGTGTATTTCTAACAAAATTCCACAGTCTGTTGGTCTATGGAGTAGACAGGATCTAGAACTGGTTCTGAACATTGGCCTATATTAGAAACACCTGAGAAAATAGGAAAATCCTGATGCTCAGGTCATACCCCTAAACAATTAGAATCTTTGATGCTGAGACCCAGGCTTCAGCTTAAAAAAAATTCCCAGGATATATCAGTGTGCAGCAAAACTTGAGAAACCACTGGTGAGACGATTATTGTCCCACACCATTGGCAAGAGCTGGTGGATTCACTCCAATGGTACTTGAGAATCACTCAAACACTGAAAGTCAAATTACCCCATTAAATAGAGTGCAGCTGAGAAAACACAGTGTGCACCACACTATTTAAATAAGAACCCAGCATGCATAGGATATGTTTGGCTTCATAGGTCCTCAGAAATGTTATTGTTTCTGTCGTTGCATAATTTTGCTATCGAGTTCCTGCGCATAAGTACATTTTGGGAATAGTGGTTGAAATATGAAAAATAGGCCATTAAGTTTCTCCCTGCATGAGCCTGGAGTGATTATAAGGCTGATCTCTTCACATGGACTTGTCTGATTTTTCAGAGATGGCAGAATTATCTGGAGAAGCTGCTACCAGATATTAGAAATTTCTCCACTTCCATTCTGCACTAGGATCATTGGGGTCTCTTTGTGGCTAGAAGCTGGTCACATTCTTACCTCCACCCTTGCTGGAAAATGAATTCTGTGTGCTTCCTCACATTGCTCACCAAGATCTCCTACTGGAATGTCTGATCGAGTATCAGGATTGCTTCTAACTGCAGGGATATTTTTTGTGTTGGCAAGGCAGGCCTTAAATGATGGGAAATTCCTCAAACGCAGGGAGGGTATTCAAAACATGCTGGGACAATAGAGAGACAGGTCAGGTGCCTACTACACTTCCTAGAGTCCTCCTGTTGTAATTCAAGTTAGGATAGGCAGCCTCAATTTCATTCTGTGTCAGTGAACATTGATTCAGGGTCTACTGCATACTGAAGGTGTAACCAAGTTCAAGATAAACTGGTATAAAAGTGCCTACAGTTTGTTAAGAAAAGATTCACATGGATTGTTTTAATGCAGTGTTGCAAAAGGTAATGGATTGACATATACACAGAAGAGGAGTTCTTAGTTTCATAAAATATGGTCAGTGCATAGTGGGAGAAAATAACTTACCATTGTAAAGCTTATTTACTTTGACTTAAATCAGGTATTAAGGAAATAGCTAACATGTATATTTGTGTTTATATTTGTGTTTTTCTGTAACTCTCTTGCCAAATATTATATCCATTTTTAAAAGGAAAATATATTTTTAAAATTTGCTGTTATTCATAGTATCTAGCATATAATAAGTATCCAAGTATTTTTTGTTGAGTTGAATTATTTTGGGAAATGTATAGTCATTGTACACACCCATATTACTATGTAAATAACATTACAGAAGAAAATGCTATTTTATTTTTATTTATTTGTAAAATATATTTTTATTGATTTCAGAGAGGAAGGGAGAGGGAGACAGAGATGGAAACATCAATGATGAGAGAGAATCAATGGTCGGCTGTTGCCTGTGTACTCCACACTGGGGATTGAGCTCATAACGCAGGCATGTGCCCCAACCAGGAATCAAACTGTGACCTCCTGTTCATAGGTCAATGCTTAACCACTAGGCCACACCAGGTGGTCAGAAAATGCTATTTTAAATCAGCTTGCTCCTTGACCATTATAACGGTAATTAACAGATTTTAGGCTGGCAATTGAAAGACTTAAGATTATTGTTACAATTTTTAGAAGGTTAAGCCTTTCTAACTCAAGCTATAGCTGAGACAAGATTTATGAGAAAATAAACTTTTTAAATTGGTGTTAATAATTTTCATATCAGCAGGTCTTTTCTTCATTGTTGTTATTTCATATTTAAAGGATACTTTTCCAATACGAGGTTTGAGTATGTGACCCAATCATGACTAAGAGGGTAGAAATGTCCCAGAGGTCTCATGTACTTGAAATGCCTTCTGTCTGGGGATCTATATTATTCAAAACTGTTATATGCCAACATTTTTGCTTTTAGGAATATGTTAAAATTTGAGCATGTTTATCCATGACTATAAGCCTCATTCTTGTAATCATTCAGTATTTTTGATAAATTGAAATATTTGCTTATGATTTTATTCTATAATTTCTTACAGTATGAAGACATTTTTCCCTACATCAGATGATTATATTTGCCTTGGAATTTATAAAATTACAAAAAATAATATTAACTCTAATGAAATACTATATTTTATTGGGTTAGGTAGAGTACCTCACTTTATTAGTAGTTTAATTGCATAATTTTTATTTAAAAACTTTCATTTTTTGTTTCAGTATCAAAGTTTTGGGAGATAAAACTAATGGCACTAGCCCTAGCTGGTTTGGCTCAGTGGATAGAGTGTTGGCCTGTGGACGGAAGGGTTCCAGGTTCGATTCCAGTCAGGGGCACATGTCCAGGTTGGGGGCTTGATTCTCAGTAGGGGTGTATAGGAGGCAGCCAATCAATGATTCTCATTCATCATTGATGTTTCTACCTCTCTCTCCCTCTTCCTTCCTCTCTGAAATCAATAAAAATATATTAAAAACAAAAACAACTAATGGCATTAAATGCAGAGTAGCTCAGGAAGAGGAGTATTATTTGCATAATATCTAGATAACAGCTGCTTAGCTGGAAGCAATTCAAAAGTTATGTGTCTTTGTCTTTTAATAGCTACCATTATCTCACTAAATAATAGCAAGGAGCCACATTTTACTTGATTTACTACAGGGTATGTTGCACCAAAATTATTTACAAGAGACAGCAACATTTTTAGTGGGGGAAAGTACTTTGAGGTTTCAGCTTAGCTTCTAGAACATTTACTAAGAAGTCCAAAGGACCCTTGCAGGAGACTCATAAAATAGTTATGTGTCTTATTGGTTTCTCAATATTTTTGTGTCAAGAACCTAAATTATTGCTATAATGAACTATACATTTTAATTTTTTCACTTCATAAAAATAAAGGGTAAAGTAGTTCTCCTGGCTGATATAATTTACTGAATGCGAAGCACTCGTTTTCATTCAATGCTAATTTTGTTTATGCCCCAAATAATTAGGATGCTGTTTGCTTACTAGAATGCCTGTTGCTTTATTGTACCAGTAGGTAATAAGTTGATAGTCAAATATCTTAGATTTGGTCAAAATATAAAGCATGTCTTGAGGATAAAATAACATTTTTAGGCAGTTAAGAAAACATTAATATTTTTTCCTTATTCAGCCATGAATCAATTATTACATTAAGAAGGTAGATATTAAAGCTAAGGAAAATCAACATGAATTTAAATAACATCAGTAAGTCAACTTTTAAAACGTAATAATGGTTTACAAACTATTAAAAGGGCCTGGTTATACTGTTTCACTGGAAATTTTGCTAAAGAGAATAATATTGGCCAATATTTTTTCACATATTTGATTAAATTTCTCTGAATTGTTTTATTGAGAGCTTTACAACTATAGTCATCTGTAATTTGAGTAAGTACTCATATTTAGCATATTAAACCTGCATTAAAACATTTTTAACAATAGCATTTATTCATAATTCCTAGAAGTTAGTATGCTTTATCTTTGTTTTACCCTTCTTGTTATAATTTGCATGTATACACATATTTTAAAGAGAATTCCAGATAACTGTGGTAGATATGGATCTCTTTACAAACAGATTGTATCTACATTTTCTCTGAAACAGCTCAAATTGCGTTTTGCATTTTCATTCATCTGGGCTGTGGCAGTGGGTTGAGGCTGGAAGTTAGGCTAGAAGTTTCCCAGAACACTCTGGAGCAGGAGCCACAGTTCCAGGATCTTAACTCAGGCATGCAGATGTGTGTGGCAGCAATGCTTTTGTCATTGCTCTAGCAATGGCATTAGAAGTTTGGCTCTTTCAGCTCTGGCAGTTTTCTGCCTCTTGGTTGCCACACTTGAGGCATGGGGATCATTGGAAAGACTACAACTTTGCCTAGAGCAGGGGTGGGGAAACTTTTCATTCTGCCAAAGGCCATTGGGATATTTATAACATCATCTGCTTAATGTAATGCACTTCTTATAAGTTTATGTTGCTATGAAAAGGCTCCTAAATTTATTGAATTTCAGGTCTGACCTGTGGTTGCCTTGGCAGGAGGAGACCAAATGATCCCCACCCCTGGCCTAGATGTACCATAAATTCATTTATTTCATGAATATTGTTTTTTTCTCTGGTGATTTATAAAGCAGAAAATATTCTCTCCCTCTCTCAGGATCCACAAATGTCTATTATTGTTTTTCCTTCCTTTTGTTAGTTGGTGGCTGTGTAGAAGGGAACGTATCTTATTCCCCAAATCAACATTGGGTTTCAAGGGTTAGTGTAGCAGTGGGTAACTGGCTAATGATTTCTATCTTTCTATTCTCCTGAATCACCTGTGTTATAACTGGCTCTACTGTGGTAGATTACATGCTAGACCAACTCTGGAGTTCAATGAGAATGGACAAGTTGGAGGTGGGATGCTGTTCCTAGCAACAATCAAAGAAAGGCAATGAAAAAGACATGGAAGAGGAGAGAACACTTCCAATTAATGGAATGGTGGGGGAAGGAGAGTTTTACTGTTCAGTCTGGCAGCACATGGTTCAGTGATTTCCTGTGTATTCAAACATGCAAACATACACACTTAATAGAAACCAGTGTGCTGCAGATACTTTTTTTTGTATTTAATATTCAAATATATATTTGTTTTTTAAAAATTAATTTATTTTATTGTTTAAGGTATTACAAATAGTAGTACATATGTTTCCTTTTCTCCCCCTTTGACCTCCCCCTGGCCTCCCCTACCCCCCAGCACATGCCCTCACCTTCCCTCCCCCGCCCCATGTCTTGTATCCATTGGTTATACTTATGCATACAAGTCCTTCAGTTGATCTCCTACAGTCCCTGACCCCAAGCCTCTCCTGCCTTTCCATTGTCATTTGACAGTCTGTTCAATGCTTCTTTGCCTCTGTATCTATTGCGCCCCTCCCCCTTTATTTTCTTTAAAAAAATTTTGCCTCTGCATACTAAAAATAAACATATAAGAACAAAAAATGTTTGAGTCTCAATTTCAATGTCCAACAGTTCTGAGTCCCAGTTTCAATGTCAAATAGTTCTTTATGTGTACATGTCAGCAATGGTATCTGGATGGTGGACAAATGGTGGCAATTCTGGTTCTACCCTTTCTGGTTTGGTCCTGGGCAACCTGCAGCGATACACAGCTGCTGACTGCTAGCATGGCAAAGTGTCATCAGCGTCTCCCATCTCTGGACTGTGTTTGTGGTTTGAACAGACCTGTCAGTTCCTCTTTGTTGCAGGAATCCATGTGGTCTTGGAGTTGTTTTCTGAAAATATACAAACATAATCTTGACCAAAGGTTAATAAAGGAATCTTTTCTGTAAATTAGACTTGGGACTCTTTTTATTTTTGCCCAAATGATTTTCCTTTGGCTTTTTTTTTTTTTTAACACCATGTGTATTTTTCATGGGTGTCCTACTGTTAGCATTACAAATGGAAATTAATTTTCTGAAGTAAGAATTTTCTAGATGTAATTTACTTACAGGATATTTTTCCTTACATGATATTACCCCACCATCCCCCCCTTTTTTTGATTAATGGGGGCTTTTGGAAATTTTATATTGCAGTCTTGGTAACTTTAAATTTTAATTTTTGCACAAAAATTTGACTGCTTTAGGTTCTTTGTATGTTAGGCAACTTCATGATGAGATGAACTACTAATAGAAATTTTAGATGAACTACTAATAGAATATTTTAGGAACAGCTTTTTGTCCAGTACACTTAAATTTTCTTGAGTATTCACTTATTTCAATTGACCAATTTAAATTAATCTGAAAATTTGATTACTATTTTACTGTCAAATTTAATATTCAAACAATAATCTTAGTTTGCCATGTAAATATTAGTGGGAAGGATTATTTGCATTCTTGAGTAGGCCCTGGACATTCTGGGTGCTATACTGGATTTAGATATAGGGAACTGTTGCTGGCCAAGTCTTTGTCTGTAATCTGGATCCCGATCTGAGCTGTGCATGGGAGGTAAAGCAGCCATGGGGACAGGAAACCTCCCTCCGAAGGGGTGAGAGTTCAGGCCCCTGCACGGTTAGGGGGGTGAGGGTCTGTGCCCCACCTCTGTTGACCTTCAAGTTCTGCTGCAGACACTTTTTGAAGTGCATCTATAAATGCATCTTTAAAACCTGAAAAGTGGTAGCTAAGAGAGTAAGACTCCACCAAATATCTATGTGTCTCTTTGCAGACAATGTGTTGTAATTCTGTCCAGTGGATGGTGGACAGAAATGATGTGTACAAATCAGAGGCCTGGCCATAAGTTGTTCTTTATGACCTTTTAGCCTCATTTTCTGCTGCCACAGCACTCTCAGGGCCATGAGTTAAGATGGAGAGAATCCGAATTCCCAAGTCACCACATGAAAGAGGGAAGAGATACTTTTAAGTGCTCCTAACTAATATCAAGAAATTATAAACAAACTTTGGTATGTTAAGCCACTGATATGTGGGGATTTATTTGCTGTTGCAAAATAGGCTTTCAAATTCTAAATAATACAGTTTGAAAATAAGTGAACTGCTATTCTGTTACATAAGTTTTGTATCATAAAAATCTTCACAGTAATGCCCCCTTTAAAAAAGGTGGGTATCAATTCTTTTGTTTTAAAATTATAAATCATCTACTGCAGGACAGGTTTTTGACAAAGAAACTGAAAGCCAAATTGTTAGTCATTTCTGCCAATTGAAGAATGACTTGGAATAAAGATAAAGCATGTTAGAAATTATAAGTTAGTGGAGAAATATGATTCCACTAGAAAAAAAGAGTTATGAACAATGTTTCATGGCATGTCTATTTCATAAAATGAGGTTTTCTCAGTATCTAAAGGTCAGTCTGACAGAAACAATTTCTTGTCATTAAAATTTTATTTAAATGTTCTCTATTATCTCAGTAAAGTTTAACACTTTTCTATACAGAAATCTTTCTTAAAAGCCCCATATTTTTTCATTATTTGGTATAGCTATTGCCCAAAACCTAAAAGACTTAAGTTGAGGAAATTGTGATGTTTGGGATGTAGAAGGTCTTAGAGTTCTTTTAATCAGTTTATAAGTGACCAGAATCCAATATAGAAAGTTAGCATTTTTCTCTAAATAAGAATTTAGACTCTCTGGGTTTCTCCCTCTTGCCTTCCTTCTTTTCTTTCATTCCTCTTTATAATTTTTTGATTCTAGAAGAGTTTATTATCTATTTTATTACCACTTGAAATTAAGGTCCTATAAAAATACTTTTAAAGTATTTGAAATGGTCTTTGTAAATCCATTTAATTTTTTCTATCTTGTCTGAAATCTTTTCACAACATTAAGCTATTAAAAGTATATTCCTGTGCAAGCCAGAAGCCCAAGAACTTACTTAATGCTGACTTTCCTTTCCTTTCTCATTTTTATTCTTCCTAAATATCTCTTGAATATGTCATTTTGGCTTCAGCCCTATCTTTACCACTGCCTACCTCATCTCTTTCCTGATTTTTTAAGTCAACTCCTTCCTGTGATTGAGGCATTTCTCAGATTTCTCTCCAAATGAGCATCAACCATAAGGAGCCTTAGCCAAAAACTAATCACAGAGGGGTGGTAGGGCTTGGTCTGTGAAGACCAGTGTGGAACTACATTTATGAACAGATTTTGCACCGGGGCTCTGTATTGGGCTGACGGAGACTCTGTCTAAGACATAAAGCAGTCTCAGGCCTTTCTGCTCATTCCCTCTTTCTGGCCTTTCTCTTTTAAAGGTTGCATTCTTATATTGCAGTCTGAAATCTTTCCTTGGGTAGTCAAGTTCCTCCTCCTTTTTAAAAAAATATATTTTTATTCATTTTAGAGAGGAAGGGAGAGGGGGAGAGAGAGATAGAAACATCAATGATGAGAGAGAATCATTGATCGGCTGCCTCCTGCACAACCCAGCAAAGGATGGAGCCTGAGACCCAGGCATGTGCCCTGACCAGGAATTGAACCATGACCTCTGGTTCATAGGTTAGTTAGTGCTCAACCTATAAGCTATGCGGGCCAAGCTCAAGCTCCTTCTCTTTATCTTTCAAATAGATTACCCTCAATAAATCTCTTCCACTTCTAATTCCATCTTGGCATCCACTTCTTGGAAGACCTGAACGGATACACTTCCAAACTGCTTTCCTATTTATTATTCATTCATGCTCCCCTTCAAATTTCACATTATTTGGTTAAAATCTTTCATGGCCTTCCCATTCTTCCTAAGACAGTGACCAAAATCATTAATCTGGTGTAGAAAGCCCTTTCAGTTCTGACTTGGCTTCCCATGGCAACCTCATCTGGCCCCATGCTCTACACTGGTTTTCCTTTACTTTAATGAACACTCTTCTTTTTTCCATAGTTCCATCTGCCTGTACACTTTTCTCTCTCTCTGGTAACTTCCCTTTATCTTTTAGGATACAGCTTAAACATTTCTTCCTCAGAGAAGTTTTATGTGATATCACAAACTTTATTATGTCCTCCTGCTTTGTACCATTTCAATGGTTTGTCTCTGTTCATCATAAAATATATTACGTCTGTGATTTAACATTTGTTCATGGTGCTTTGAGGAGAAATCAAATCCCCCAACAGACTGAGAGCTCCGAGGTGATGGGGTCTGTGCTTTGGCTTCCTTGTTTATACACTGCCTGCTTCTGGCTGTGGACTTACATGACAGAATGAACAAGGCCACTCTTTGGGGTCTCTTTTATAAGGGACCTACTCATGATGGTTCTGTCTTCAGGATCTAATCACCTCCCAAATGTCTTACCTCCTGGTATCATTGCATTGAGGATTGGGAGTTATCTTAAGAACTTTGGGGAATACAAGCAGTTTATGGCAATAACAAAGCTTTGATTACAAATCTCTTTCACTGGGCCTAGACTTGAGTTCTAGTAAGTCTAGTAGTGAACACTAAATTTGCAGCTCATTTGGAATATGCTATACAGTTTAAATTATATAGTTTTTATTTTAATTTTTGTTGAATTTAGTGGGTGACATTGGTTAATAAAATTACATAAATTTCAGGCGTAAAATTCTATAATACATCACCTTTATTGGGACATTTGGGAGGGGATTAGGTCATGAAGCAGAACCTTCATGAGTGGGATTAATTCCTTTATAAAAGAGACCCCAAAGACTGACCTTGCCCATTGTGTAGTCACCACCCAAGTCAAGTCTCCTTCTGTCACCATTTATCCCCCATTTACCCTCTTCCACCACCTCCATCCCATTTCCTCTGGTGATCACCGTACTGTTGTCTGTGACTACACATTTTTTTTTAATTAATCCCTCACTTTTTTTTCTCCCAACTCCCCAATTCCCTCCCCTCTAACAGCTGTCAGTCTGTCTTTGTATCTCTAAGTTTGTTTCTATTTTGTTAGCTTATTTTGTTCATTAGATTCCACATATAATTGAAATCATATGGTATTTGTCTTTCTCCGATTGGCTTATTTCACTTAGTGTAACACCCTCCAGGTCCATCCATGCTGTCAAAAAAGGTAGAATTTCCTTCGTTTGTACAAATGAGTAGTATTCCTTTGAGTAAATTTTATAGCTTTTCTATCCAATCATTTACTGATGGGCCACTGGGCAGCTTCAATAATGTAGTTTTAATGGAAGATTTTTTGTACTCTTTCATTGCTATATGGCTCAAAAGTCAGTAACAATGTCATAATCAGGTTTAGCTGTCCTTTCTTGAACTGACTGCTGCTCTAGAAATGAAATATCAAATTAGTGGTCTTTAGTCATGCCTAACTATATATATTGCATGTGAATGAAATAATAAGCTTTAGAAAAAGGACTGAAATTTCTGGGCAGTCTTTAAACAAAACTACAATCTATTCTTTTGAGAAGTCTCATTTGAAAATCAAAAACATGTAATCAGGAGATAGGCTTCAATTTCCAGACATAATCTTAAGTAACTGTTTGAAAAATGTGTATTTGAAAAATATATTATAATTCAAAATTATAATTTGCTTAATATTGGCTCCTTTGAACAAGTGGCAGATTAGCAGTTTAAGTTCTAAATCCTATACAGCAATTCCCTCACATTCTGTTTATGATTTGAAACAGCCAATTCCACCGTTAACTTCTTGAAAATGGTGAGGTGTATGTATGTGTCTGTGGATGATGTGCAGCCCAAATTTACATTTCTAATTAAAAAATGTCCAGATATTCATAAAATGTGGGTAAGAGAAGAGGTCATTATGTAAGCTACTAGTAGTCCTGTGCACGAATCCATGCACCCGTAGCTTGCCAGTAGCTCACTGCTGCCCTCCAGTAGCTCTTCGACTGCTGCCCCGCCCTCCTGTAGTTCCCCCTGTACCCCTATAGCTTGCTGCCATGACCCCTACTGTAGCTCTCTGCCACCTGCTTGTAGCTCGCTGCCCCACCTGTGATCTGTGATCCAGTCATTACAGGGTCAGTTGTTATACTTCATAGCATAACGACCATTTGTATATTACATCTTTATTATATAGGATGTTTCCCAGTAAAATATTTTTAAAGATCACAACTGGATGTAAAATATATGTGATAGTACTTCAGCTACCCTCCAAGATGGCCAAATTGTTGTTTACCATTCCTGCAGGAGAGGCAGGATATATAGTGATTGGGAACTGGGGTTGTAGAATTAGGCTAACCTTGGTTAAAAGCTCAGCTCTATCACTTTCTATTTGTGTGGCCTTTAGCAATTTAATTAAGAACTGCCTACTTTATCAGTAAAAGGGTGTATATATTAAGATGATTTCCATAGACATATAGTAGAGTTTAAATGGGAATGTGTACAAAAAAAGGGGACTTAGCCTAGTGCCTGGAACATAATATGCTCTCTATTAACATTATTATTATTATTATTATTATTATTATTATTATTATTATTAAAATAAATCCTTATTGTTCAGATTATTACAGGTGTTCCTCTTTTTTCCCCCCAAAAGCTCCCCTCCACCCGAACCCCCACCCCACCCCATGCCCTTACCCTGTCTTCATCCGAAGGTGTAAGAGTTTTGTCCTATCACTTCCTGCACCCCGCATGCCCTCTTCTCCCTGAGAATTGTCAGTCCACTCCGTTTTATGTCCCTGATTCTATTATATTCATCAATCCATTCTGTTCATCAGATTTTTCATTCACTTGATTTTTAGATTCACTTGTTGGTAGGTATGTATTTGTTGTCATTTTCTTGTTCATAGTTTTTATCTTTACCTTTTTCTTCTTCTTCCTCTTCTTAAAGAATACTTTTTAGCATTTCATATAATACTGGTCTGGTGTTGATGAACTCTTTAACTTTTTTTTTTTTTTTTGTCTGGGAAGCTCTTTATCTGATCTTCAATTCTGAATGATAGCCTTGCTGGGTAGAGTAATCTTGGTTATAGGTTCTTGCTGCTCATCACTTTGAATATTTCTTGCCACTCCCGTCTGACCTGCATAGTTTCTGTTGAGAAATCAGCTGACAGTCAGATGGATGCTTCTTTGTAGGTAACCAACTGTTTTTCTCTTGCTGCTTTCAAGATTCTCTGTCTTTTGCCCTTGGCATTTTAATTATGATGTTTCTTGGTGTGGTCCTCTTTGGATTTCTCTTGTTTGGGGTTCTCTGTGCTTCCTGGACTTGTAAGTCTATTTCTTTCACCAGGTAGGGAAAGTTTTTTGTGATTATTTCTTCTAATAAGTATTCAATATTCTTGCTCTCTTCTTCTGGCACTCCAATAATTCGGATGTTGGTACGCTTAAAGTTGTCCCAGAGGCTCCTTACACTGTCTTCATATTTTTGGGTTCTTTTTTCTTTTTGTTTTTCTGGTTGGATGTTTTTTGTCTCCTCATATTTGGTTTGATTTGATTTGATTTGATTCTTGGAGTCCTTTGATCTACCATTGAATTTCTGTATATTCTTTATTTCTCAGTGTATGCTTAATTTCTGACTGGTCCTTTTTAATTTTCTTGGCATTCCCATTAATGTGAAGGTCTCATCCAGTTTCTCTGCAGTTTTTAGAATATTCTTGAGTAACGTTATAAATGTGGTCCTGAACTCTATGTCCTCCATTTCTTTCATTCGGGACATGTTTCTTTGTCTCTGCATTTTGATGCTTCCCTGTGTTGAAGGAGCGGAAGAACTGCTGTGCTGGAGACATGCCTATGGGGCCAGACTTGCTTCAGTGGGGCTTTGGTTCTCACCGAGTCTGCCTCTTGAATGTGTCACTTATAGATGTGAGTAGTTGAATTCTGGTGTCATCTCACACTGACCTCTAGATACACTAGCTTCTGGATCTCCAATGGGGTGCAGGTCAACTACTGTCTGAGGTGACCCAGCAGGAGCTACAGCGAGGTCTGCAGATTTCTCCTGGTCTGACCAGGGCTGCAGTTTGTTAGATTAAGCTGTGATAGGGAAGGCCATTTACATGCTAGTGCACAGCTGGGACGGGTTTGCAGATTGTGCAGGGTGGGGTCTCGGGGAGTCACTAGGCTAGGGCATGACAAACAGTGATGGCTGACTCAGCCTTTTCTGCATTTCTGTGTTTTCAAGTCCCCCATGTCCCACACCCCTGTGAAGTGAACAGTGATTGCTATAGGCACCTCTACAAGGAAGCCACCCTCACTTTCTGACCTGATGGCAGACCATCCAGCTTCTCCCCATAGGATTCTGGATTGCCAGCGTCTCCCCAGAAACGAGTTCAGAGTAATCGGGAGCTTGTTTCCCTTCAGGCTGAAAATGGCAGCACTCTGTCGCCCGCTGCCAGCCCGGTTCGCACAACTTCGTACCTCAGCTTTTCAGCACTTGTGCACGTCTCAATGCTCTTTTCTCTTTCTGTCTAGTTGCAGAACTTCCACTCGGCCAGCTTTTCCATGGTTCTGGGTGATAGACATTTTATCTTTTGGTTGCAGTTTTGAAATTGTTGTTCGAGGCAGCAGTTTAGGTGTTTATCTATGCTCCCATCTTGGCTTCTCTATTAACATTATTATTAATATTTTATTTTTCAATCTTTTCCTAGAGTAATGATTAGATTTAGAAATGTGAAGCTTCAGAGTTCCTCTGTTTTTGCTCTATATTTCTTTTCTTTCCTCTCTTCTATTTCACTAAATTATTTATAGGAAGAATACCAGTGTATAGAGGACGGATGAAGTGGCTTAGACAAAATTAAATTGGATTCTCTCTCATGTGATAGTAAGAGGTAGGTGGGTGGTTCAGTGAGGCTGTGTAGGAGTCGGGTTCTCAGTCGTTATGTTGTGCTTGGATGAAGTCTTCTCTTACCTGGATGAAGCTGCTTCCCTAGCACCTTGCCCATGTTCTAGCCTTTAGGATGGGAGAGGAGAAAGCAGAGATCAATCATATTTCTTTTAGAAGGCACACACATTATTGTATAGTTCTGGAGGTCAAAAGTCTGAAATGGCTAAAATCAAGATGTTGGCAGGGCTCGTTCCTCTTTCCAGTTTTTAGAGGCCACTTGCCTTCCTTTGCTCAAGAGGGGGCATGATTTATTTCTATCTACAACCCACTGATCAGAATATAGTCACATGGAACATCTGTCTATAAGGAAGGTTGTGAAAGGCAGTGTGTGATTTGTGTCAGAAGGAAATGCAGAGTTTCTATCATTAGAGTGAAGGGGACAGTTAGCAAGCAGTCTTTGCCACAAATACTGTTATATGGTGCAAAAACTCTATTGGATCAGAGATCAATATCAGTGGGACTATGACCTGCATCAGTTTAAAGTAGTGTTATGACCCCTATAGCACAGGTCTCAGATTTCTCTATGCCTTACTGTCTAACTTCTTCACTGCCCAGGGTCCTGGTTGGCAAACTGTGGCTGCGAGCCACATGTGGCTCTTTGGCCCCTTGAGTGTGGCTCTTCTACAAAATACCACAGCCTGGGTGAGTCTATTTTGAAGGAGTGGTATTAGAAGAAGTTTAAGTTAAAAAAACTTGGCTCTCAAAAGAAATTTCAATTGTTGTACTGTTTTTTAAAATATATTTTTTCATTGATTTTTTAGAGAGTGGAAGGGAAAGGGATAGAAAGTCAGAAACATCAATGAGAGAGAAACATCGATCAGCTGTCTCTTGCATGCCCCCTACTGGGGATGTGCCCGCAGCCAAGACACATGCCCTTGACTGGAATTGAACCCGGGATCTTTTAGTCCACAGTCCGACGCTCTATCCACTGAGCAAATTTTGGCTCAATTTTTGTACTGTTGATATTTGTCTCTGTTGACTAATGAATTTGCCAACCACTGGCCTAGGGTACCCCTTAATCCTTTATTATGTGACACTAATTAAGTATTTTACATGTGCTATTTCATTCAATGTTCTCAACAACATTGTGAAGTAGGCACTATTAGCCTCATTTTATAGATTAGAAAAACAAAGCCTGGGAGTGTTAAGTCACTTGTGCTGTGGGATTTGGTTTCATATTTTTTAAAATATATTTTATTGGTTTTTTACAGAGTGGAAGGGAGAGGGATAGAAAATCAGAAACATCGATGAGAGAGTGCCTCTTGCATGCCCCCCACTGGGGATGTGCCCGCAGCCAAGGTACATGCCCTTGCCGGAATCGAACCGGGGACCCTTCAGTCCGCAGTCCGACGCTCTATCCACTGAGCCAAACCGGTCTCGGCGGTTTCATATTTTTTTAATACCAGCAACCAGTTTAACCCCTTAACTGCAAAGTATTAATTTCTTATTTCTACTGTAGCAATTTACCACAAATTTAGTGGCTCAAAAAGGCACACACATTATTTTATAGTTCTGGAGGTCAAAAATCTGAAATGGCTAAAATCAAGATGTTGGCAGGGCTGGTTCCTCTTTCCAGTTTTCAGAGGCCACTTGCCTTCCTTTGCTCATCCCCCGCAACATTGAATCAGTCCAAATTTTGTTTCCATCATCACATCTCTTTCTCTTCTGCCTTCCTCCTTCACTTGTAAGGACCTTGTGATTAAATTTAGGACTCACCCAGCTAATGAAGGATAGTCTCTCCACCTCAAAATCCTTAACTAATTATATCTTCATAGTCCCTTTTGGCATTCAAGGTAATATATTCACAGGTTCCAAATGTGGACATATTTGGGGGGAGCCATTATTCTGCCTATAACAAATGCTTTTTTTGGGGGGCCGTGTTTAATCCTCACCTGATGATATATTTTCCATTGCTTTTCAGAGAGAGTTGTAAGAAAGAGTAGTAGGGGGCAGAGAAACATTGATGTGAGAGAGACACATAAACTTGTTGCCTCCTGTACACACCCTGACTGGGGGCAGGAAGTAAACCTGCAACCTAGGCACATGCCGTTATCCAATGATTAAGGATCAGGAATCAAACCTGTGACCCTTTGTTCAACAGGTCAACACTAACCATTGAGAAAACCAGCCAGGATGCAATTTTTATTTGAACCTCACAATACCCTTATGGAGTATGTATTCTATCCACTTTATTTTTAAAATATATTTTATTGATTTTTACAGACAGGAAGGGAGAGGGATAAAAAGCTAGAAACATCAATGAGAGAAACATTGATCAGCTGTCTCTAGCACACCCCCTACTGGGGATGTTCCCGCAACCAAGGTACATGCCCATGACTAGAATCGAACCTGGGGCCCTTCAGTCTGCAGGCCAACACTCTACTGAGCCAAACCAGCTAGAGCTGAATTCTATCCACTTTAATGACGAAGAAACCAAGGTATAGATATGCCAAACTACACCAAGGTAATACCACTCACTGGTAAGTCATAGAGCCAGGATTTGAAGATGAGCCCTCTGGATTCAGATTCTGTGCAATTAGTGCTTTTTGCCATACTGCATTTAGTAGTAATTTATAGGTGCTAATTAAGTGGTTATAAGAGGAATAATTAGATAATTATTAAGAGTACTATGAAAATATAGGTAAGGTCATGAGAAGTATTTATTACTGTTTGTACCAGTATGTTACTTGATACAAGAAAGCGAATTTACTAAAATTATTCTAGGTTTTAATTTTTTGTTAAGTGTGTCTGGCTTTAAAACATAAAGTCTAATATCTCAGAGGTCATCTGGTACTTTCTAATACACAGGGAGATTTCTTGTATATTATTTATTGGGAAAGTAGGCTGACACATCATATCTGTTTACCATGAGATTTTTGTCCTTTGATTTCAGAAAAATTGTTGAACAGTTAGGATAAAGTTCTTTTAAGCCTGTAGATGGCAGCAACTTTCTGTGATTGGGTATTTGCTCCTCAGAAACAATTTGGTTGGAGAGCGCCTGAAGTTAGACGTAGGACTGCAATCCGCTATGGCTACGCACTAAGGAGCTCAAGTGGAGGTGTATTTTCTACTTGGCTTTCCAAAAGCAATTTCCCGTTATTGGTTTTGAAAAGCTATCCCATACCATTTATTTGAATAAGAATTGAATCATATTGTCTGGATCTGAAAGGAGAAGCTGAACCAAAAGCAGGGCATTCGCGACAAAAGTAATGTCACGCAGCCTTCTGCTATCATCCTTAGACATTATATTTAGGCAGTTACACACTTTTTCTAAACACAGTGACCTGCATGATGTATGTGGCATTCCAAAAGCAATGACCCAGTAAATTTACTAACAGTTCCAGTAAATTTGCTTCATGGATCCCGCATCTGAGGCTTGCCTTCTGCTCTTGGCATTTTCTGCCTAATATACCATGTAATATGGTTTAAATTGAGAGTTTTATTTTGTCAAATCATTCACTGGAGAGGCTAGTGAAGCCTTTTACTGTGCATTAAACACGTCGAAGCCATGGATGGTCTGGGTGCATTGCTTTTGAAGGCTTTATTAGAGTTGTCAGGGGAAAAAGCCGCCTATACTCCTATTGCCTTTCAAACACATTTACTTCTATATTGGGTATACTCCTTATTCTTATGTTACATTGCAATTATATTAAGATTGATATAATTGAGAGAATGCCTCATGATCTCTCACTATCTCTCTTTTGCTTGATTTGCTGATACTGATGAGAAAGGAAGTTCCCATTAATATGTTTAAATTGAACTATAATATTAGTTCTTCAGGTCCTTAAAAATTTGGGACTGTCCCAGCACTGTTTGAAACAAATTTGTGAATCTGACCCTCCACGGACTGCCCTCTGGCTAAAAGATAAGTTTTGGCATAACTGTATTTCCTAGGTTGGTTTCTGACATCCGTTTTTTTTTTGTTTGTTTTTTTGTCAATGAATCCAAATAAATACTCTTGGAAGCAGGACACCTTGTTTAAAATGTGACAAATCTCCCAGCCAGTGTGGCTCAGTGGTTAAGCATCGACCTAAGAACCTGGAGGTCACAATCTGATACCCCATGAGGCCACATGCCTGGGTTGAGGGCTTGATCCCCAGTGTGGGGAATGCAGGCGGCAGCCAATCAATGATTCCTTTCTCTGAAATCAATAGCAAGCATATTTAAGAAATTGAAAAGTTCTCATGAATATTCATGTTTATTAAGGCAAAAATGGGAAATGAGATGAACCAAAAGCACTTATTTAAGGGGACTCATTTTATGTAGGTAACTGGTCCTCAAGGGAAGACCAAAGCTACTGAGCCCCAAGGAATTGCTCCATAATTAGTTTTGCACTATCATCAATACAATGATCATAAAGTGATGAACAATTTATATAGCAGAATGCCTTTACAATTCTGACATACGAAAACAAGAGACACATCTGTTTTCTGTTGATTTTATTAAAAAGTTTCTTTATATAACCATGCCTAGGAATATGATTAGCACCACAAAATTATATTGTAGTGAGATGCTTAATGGAATAATGGTATCTGTTATACAGCTGTCACCCAAATATTTTTTTGGCAGAATTTTATGTTTTAGTAACACAAATACAATGGGCATACAACCTTATCTATTCGTTTTCTGCTCTGTGTAGCCTGGCATCAGGATTGGTAACTCTGATGGCCAGCTGGATTGCCCTTTCTTTTTTGAAAAGTATTTTTATTGATTTCAGAAAGGGAGAGGGAGAGAGAAATAGAAACATCAATGATGAGACAATCATTGATTGGCTGCCTCCTGCATACCCCCTACTGGGGATCGAGCCAGTAACCCAGGCATGTGCTCTGACTGGAAATTGAACTGTGACCTCCAGGTTCCTAGGTCAACGCTCAACCACTGAACCATGCTGGCCAGGCTGGGTTGACCTTTCTATAGTGGCTTCCTGGGTGTGAGAGGAAACACTGTGAGCACTCTCAGCACACAATGATTTGTTGCACATCAGTAGCTCTTCAAGCTCCTTGACATTGTGGACCAGGACCTTGCAAAAGCCAATGGGCCAGCATATGCTTTGTTTCCTGTTACTCCCATCACCAATGCTGGGCATCAAGATTTGGCTCTATACACCCTACTACCAATGCCTCTGGGTTTCCACCAGTTATATTTAATTTTGACTATCGGTCTGACTGGTACCGGAGAACGTCTTGGTCCTCTTTTTGACAATCTTGAGTTTCATGAGGGGTCTGAAGGCAGCCATGATGTTGAGTAGGAGATGGCTGCCACCTCCGTAGGCAGTGCCAAGGAGAAGCCACCCAACCACTTTTTAATGGTTTAAAATAAAAGAGAGTCCCAGGATAGTCAGTTTCTGTCATTTATAGAAGTGTTTAATGAACCAGAGAAAAGTACTCTTACTTTCTCTATCCTTACTGGCATCATATTCAATAACACAGCTGACATAAGCATCAGTGGTCTAAAGGAATTTGATTTTAGTGCCATGAATCACATTTTCTACGGGTCATTTCTTAAAGCCAGTGGAGATTATTCCCATTTTTCAAAAAATATTTTTATTGACTTCATAAAGTAAGGGAGAGGGAGAGAGAGATCAATGATGAGAGAGAATCATTGATCGGCTGCCTCCTGCATGCCCCCCATATGCTCTGGCCTGGAATCGAACTGTGCCGTCCTGGTTCATAGATTAACACTCAACCACTGCCATCCCAGGTGGGCCCAATTTTAATTAGATATCAGAAACATGAAATTCATGAGCTAATTCTTTCACTTAATAAATATTTGAGTAACTACTTTATCAATTTACTAGTGAATAAAAGAGACATAGGTTTTATTCTCATGAAATTTAGGTTCTTCCAGAGGAGTGGAAGATTAAACAACTAATTTCATGGAGTAACTTAATCAAATTATAACCATGATTTTTTTCTATAGTAATTTTAGATTAATAGCTGTTTCACTTAAACACAACTGTACGAAAGTGATTTGGTCATCATAATATCCCCAGACCCAAGTATATTCTGAATGTTATTATATTGCCAAAATTCTCCAGGTGGATAAAAATGCATTACTTAAGAAGCATTCAGCGGCTGGTGCTGCTGGAAGCAATCTTATTTCATTTTCCTCAGAGAGCACACTTGCTGCTAATTTTGTTTTTGTATTGAGAGTCAGCATTAAAAAAATGTTTGACAGTCAAGGTACAAAGGAAAATCACATCAAAGAGTCTGCATTGATATATATAGCTGGAAGCAACTTAATCTTTAGGCATTCAATTTCTAATCCTCAAAGATAGTTAAAATAATATTAAAAGTCTTTGAGTATGGAAAAAGCCATAAATTCCTATAAAACCTTATAAAATTATTTTCCTGGTAGCTGAATAAAGAGCTGAATTATGCTCAAACATATAGGTAAAAAGTCCATTCCCTATATCCATTTGGATTACCCTCATTGGTTGAACATGAACCAGAATAAACTATAAGGGAAAGGTGACTGCTTCATATATTTTATGGGAAATTATGACAGACATAAAACAAATCAAAATAATTGAGGAGGCTTAGAAGTGAAATCTGGAGTAACTGTTAGAACAGAATAACTTCTCATTAGTTTAGTATGGCCCAGATTTCCAGTATCCTTTCCTCAATCTGTCCATCTGGTATTCTAAAATAGAGACACCAAGCAAACGCTGAAAGTAGGTGACATGTTTTTCCATCCTTCCTTGCCACCTTTGTTATAGTTTTTCCTTTGCTCTAATCACTTTTTAAAATTATATATTTTTTATTGTTTTCAGAGAGGAAGGAAGAGGGATAGATAGAAAAATCATTGACGATAGAGAATAATTGATTGGCTGCTTCCTGCATGCCCCACCCTGGCTGCTTCCTGCATGCCCCGCCCTGCCACAATCTGGGCATTTGCCCTTGAACAGAATCGAACCTGGGACCCTTCAATCTGCAGGTCAACGTTATATCCAGATATCATTATCATTCAAAGTTCATTGTTCCCATTAGGGTTTGCTTTTTGTGTTGTATATTTTAGGGGTTTTGACGTGTATCCATTACATTATACTGAATACTTTCACTGCCTACAAAATCCTTTGTGCTTCACTTATTCACCCCTCCCTTCCCCACTAACTCTGGGAAACCACTGACCTTCTTACTGCCTCCATAGTTTGCCTTTTTTAGAATATTATATAGTTGTAATGAAAGAATATGCAGCCTTTTTAGATTGGCTCCTTTCACTTAGTAATACGAATTAACGTTCCCTGCAGGTCCTTTCATGGCTTGATAGATATATTTTTAGGGCCAAATAATATTCCATTATCTGGATATACCATGGTTTATCCATTCACCCAATGAAGAACATCTTGGTTGCTTTCAAGTTTGGCCATTATAAATAAAGCTTCTATAAATATATATGCACAGGTTTTTGTGGGGGTATAGTTTTCACCTCATTTGGGTTAACACTAAGGATTGCAATTGCCAGATTGTATGGTAAAAGCATGTTTAGCCAAACTAGCCGGTTTGGCTCAGTGGATAGTGCGTTGGCCTGAGGACTGAAGGGTCCTGGGTATGATTTGGTTAAGGGCATATATCTTGGCCAGGGCTCATGCAGGAGTAAACCAATTGATGTGTTTTTCTCACATTGATATTTCTCTGTCTTTCCTTCTTTCTCCCACACTCTCTAAAAAAAAAAAAATCAACTGAAAATGATCCTTGGGTGAGGACTTAAAAAAAGCATGTTTAGTTTTGTACAAAACTGTCTCTTAGAGTGTCTGTAGCGCTTTGCATTCCCTGCAGCAATGAACGAGAGCTCCTTTTGCTCCATATTCTTATCAGGATTTGCTGTTGTCAGCATTTTAGACTTACATCATTCTAATAGAAGTGTAGTATTTTATCATTGTTTAATTTTTAATTCCCTAATGACATTATATTGAGCATCTTTTCATGCAATAATTTGCAATCTGTGTATTTGGTGAGATGTCTATTTTGGTCTCTTGTTCACTGTTCAGTGGGGTGTTCATTTTCTAGAGAGTTTTGAGAGTTATTTGTATTTTTTTTTGTGTAATAGCCCCTTTTCCCAGTCCCTTCTTCTAGCTTGTTTTTTTTCTTTTCCTGACAATATAAACTTATCTTACACGTGGTAATGTAAGAAAATATATAACAAAATCTCCTCATCTTAGAGAATGAGTGAAGGCACTGTAAATAATGTATGAGGTGTGTTTGGGTCTTGATTCAAACAAAGCAACTCGAAAGAGACAATATCAAGGGATGATAGTTATTTTGTTTATTGTGATAATGGCATTCTGATTATGGAATAAAAGTCCATATATTTTTTAGATATGAATACTACACATGTAAAATAGAAATGACACAATCAGAATAAAAGGCAAAAAAGACAAATGAAGCAAATGTAGCAAAGCTATGATAATTATTGAACCAAGTTAATAGTTCATTGAGTTATTTATTTACTTTTGTTATAGGGTTATATTTTCAAAATAAAAATTAAAACCCCAAACAATGAAAATGTGTTATTGTATGTATTTTTCACTTGTGTAATATTAAAAAATATTTTAAATATTGGGTATGTTTTGGAACCTTCTGGTTAATCAGCATTGTTTATTTCTCTACTCATCTCTTTCATGCTCTGTTTATTGTCTTTAAAAACAGCCTGCTGTTGTTTTATCAAGTAAAGTCTCTGAAGAACATTTGCTTTAGGGATTAGCTCTGAAAATTGAAATTTGATTGTACCTGTCACTAAATAAACAAGTGGTTTCTTCTAGGATTCAGTAAAGTTGAAAATCTACAGGAAAAGAAAGAGATGATAGAAAAATGCAAACAAGAGAATGATTTGAAACTAATTATATAAATTTGAAATTGTAACACATGTAGCTATTTTAATATGTAGCCATTTTAGATACACATATACACACATACACAGCATTCTACTTTTCTCTCCTCTAAACTCTTTTTCCCCAGGTAATAGCATGGAACATACATTTAAGATAGAAGGTATTTAGTAATTACATAAATATTTACATGCATTTAGATGATTTTTTTCCATGCAGAGTACATAACAGACTTCAAAATACTTTTTGATGATTCTGCATTCCATTTATACTCAAAATTGCACATTGAGGTCTTCAAATTCAATGGAAATTAGAGTCTGTTTCTGGAAACAGAAAAATATGTGGGCACTTATCCTAGAATCTAGCAAATTTTTCTTGGAGACTTAGGCTAGTAGAGCAGAAATCAGAGTCCTGTTTCCTTCATTATTTACTGGGCTTCGTTTATGTGCTAAGCACTGGGAATACATGTTGTCAAGCATGGTGCAGATGGAGTTTCTGATGTCACAGAATTTATGATTGTATAGATATTATATTTTTTCAACTATTAAGAATTAAAAGAAAGATGATACAGGGCACTCTGAGCACACATCCAAAGAACATGACATGGAACCAGGGGTCATTGAAAGACTCTCTGGGAAAGTGAAGTTAAAGCTGAGGCTGCAGGAGGAGTAGAAGTGAGCCAATGGCGTGTTGGAAGGATGCTGGAAGATGGGGGGAGGTTGGATCATTGGGAGCAGGTAGAGATCAATATTTTAAAGTTCTGGAAGTGAGAGAGGCCATGGTGACTATGGGGAGCTGAGAGATTGGGAAAGCAGGAAAGTTTGATGATGGAATGTAGGCAGCCCTGATGCTTTTATACTATAGAGTGTACATTAAGATGGTTTAACCTTATCCTAGGCGAATGGGAAGTTAAGCCAATGTCTTAATGGAGAGAAAACACAGTACTTAAAAAAGTTCATTTGTAGAGTGAAAAGTAGATGGAATTGGATGTGATTGGGAGAAAGAGGATCAGTTATGAGGATATTGCACCAATATGGGTGGGAGGTCAGTTAGCTTGGACAAGGATGGTGGCAGCAGTGAAAACAGAGGAATGATAAATAGCAGGGTAAGAGAAACAGGAGGCAGAACTGACAAGATTCGGTGGTAGTATAGATATCTATTGCACTGGTCTCTCTTTGGCCCCGGTCTGGGAAAGAGTTTAAGAAATGAAAACATCACCGGTTATTTAAAAATGCAAATGTTGTGCTAGCTGGTTTGGCTCAACCTGCAGACTAAAGGGTCCAGGGTTTGATGCCAGTCAAGAGCACATACCTCCGCTGCAAGCTCGTTCCAGCCATGGCCCAGGCATGTGCAGGAGGCAACCAATCAATCTCTCTCTCATGTCGCTGTTTTTCTCCCTCTGTCTCTCCCCCTCTCTTCTACACTCTCTAAAAATCAATAGAAAAATATCCTCAGGTGAGGATTAACAACAACAACAAAAATGCAAATGTTGGTTGGGTTAGTTAGGGTTAGGGTGAGGGGCATGTGCACACTTTAGAACAAGCAGGCAAATAATTTGACAGCTATTTTCACAAGTACACATTTTGAGTAGCCCCCCAATGAACTTAAACAACCTTAGAGCATTATCAAATTAACACCAGAATATCATTTTGAGTGAAGTGCCAAAAATGTTTGCTGCCTGTCTAAAAGCTATATTTTTCTAAATTTTAAGAGGAGATGCTAATCTTCGGCCCCATCTGATATCCCAGGAATTAAGTCAATCTTACAGTCTCTGTAGAAGAGCTGCATCCTAAGTAAGCCCCAGTCCACTTGAGGGAATGTGTTACACTTGATTGTTTTTGAAAGATGTCTTGACTTATAAAAGTGTCAAACTATACAAAACGAGTTAAAGAGTTTCTAAACAGCAGTATCATGCCTCTTGTGATATATAAAATCAGATGTTCTGGCACTCCTTTGTCAACGTTTGCCAAAAATTTGATTTGGACATGAGCCTTCTGGTTGAGGGTACCTGTTTACTTTACTGAAAGGATTTGACAGCTTCCCTCCTGGGCAGTGCTGTACCCTGGGCAGCTTCCCTCTGCAGAAACGGCTTGCCGAACAGTGAGTATGAGAAATATCATTCTCATGAAAATAAGCTCTAGCACTAATGGGCAGAGATGCAAATCTTACTAACAAGCCAGCAAAAATCGGTCTATAGACTAAAAATGACTTTGGTATGGCAATAAAATAAATGGAATCATTTTTGCTTTTCTTCCATTTGCCTGGGTTAGTGATTGGAGAAGCAGTAACAGAGGTGAAGAAGAGATTGTCACTGAGGCATAAAAATGTTTTTGAGATTCATAGACAGGACACTAAAATTATTATAGTCTAAGCAGGTGAAATCTGAAAAAGATTTGCAGCATTATGGTACAGAACTTGAGATTTTACTGACCATTGATTCCAAATGTTCCATCTCACAGACGTTCTTCACTTGTCCCTGCTTATTTTCTTATAAAGCCAACAAACATTTAAGGCAGTGGTCGGCAAACCACGCTCGTGAGCCACATGCGGCTCTTTGGCCCCTTGAGTGTGGCTCTTCCACAAAATACCATGGCCTAGGTGAGCCTATTTTGAAGAAGTAGCGTTAGAAGAAGTTTAAGTTAAAAAAATTGGCTTTCAAAAGAAATTCCAATTGTTGTACTGTTGATATTTGGCTCTGTTGACTAATGAGTTTGCCGACCACTGCTCTAAGGCATCACTCAGTTGTCTATGTTCTACAGGTGTATGGTTCATTGAGACGAGGGCAAACAGGTGAGTGCTTTGAATGCATACATATTACCCTTTCTTTATACTTTTTGGGGGAATACACTTAAGGTTTTTGTCCCTATTATATTCTACTTGAGCAATTCTCATACATATAGCTAATGATGGGTGGATAGTAACTAGATCTGATTTATATAGCAGTAGACTGAGAGGCAATGTTATGCAGTAGTTATTACAGATGTCAGATTAGAGTTGACACAGAATATGGTCCTATTGTTGATTTCCATGTCTGCAGCCCCACTGACATGTTTACTAGTAATGTACAGTATTTATATGACCACTAAATTCCATCTTGTAACATTTATTTTAAATAGAATATTGATTTTCCTGAGAAGAAGTTACACATTAAATATCAACCCATTAGCAAAAGATTAATTTATCTGATTACCTATTGTAACCATTGTTATAAAACATAGGATAGGTCATGAGAAAAAAAGTGAATTTGGGTTTGGCAGAGAAAAATAGTGACATTAGAAACTAGGGTTGGTAGGATCTCATGATGAGGGTTATGGGAAGTGTTGAACCAGGCCGTGAGAGAGCTGCATGCCAACACTTGCAGGGTAGAGTTCTAAAAAATGTATGTTGGGCAAAAATGATGGACTATGACCAGGGTGCCATTGTAGTTAAGGGCCATACCTCCAGAATCCAACAAATCTGGGATGGCACCCTGCCTCTGGCACATAGTCAGTTCTTATCCCTGGGAAAGTCACTTCCCTTCTCTAAGCCTTGATCTCCTCAGTCCATGTGATCCAAGGACAGAATATAAGGCTATTGCTGGGTATTAAAAGCAGAATATAGGTACATGAGAACCTATTTCTTTCATAAGCATTATTTATTTATTTATTTATTTATTTATTTATTTATTTATTTATTGCTTAAAGCTATTTATTTTATATTTTGCACCTGTATTTTCTTATTTTCATCACTTATTTTTCTATTCCCATGAAATATTGCAGAGAACTAGTATATCGACCATACCAAGAGAAGTCAGTGACCTATAAAATACTGTAAAATTGGCAGCCCTTGGTAAAATTGGGTTGTATCATGTTTCACCACTCCAAATAAGACTCATTCCAAGAGAGCCATCTACTCCACAGTTTCCTAACATCATCTCTTGTGCATTAATTCAGTTTAATTCATTTGCAAGTAATAGAAATACTAAATGAAAATGCCTTAGGCAATACATGAAATCAAATCACTCACATAACTAAAATGCCAGAGAGGTGAAGATTGATCCAGTGAATTTTCAAATGTCACCTGGGACCTAATTTCTCTCCATCTCCTTTCTCTGCATTATGTGGTATTTCTTCTGTCTCTACAAATTCTAAGTGAACTCTAGTAGCTTCCTGGGTTACATATGTTCTTGTTCATGCCTAGCATGAAGATAAGTCTATGGAACACTATTCTAACTGTAAATATTAAGGTTTTCATGTTTTGTCACTTGCCCATCTTTGGACCAATCTTTATGGCCAAAGGAAAGAAGGTGCAAAATTAACTCTTCTTAGGTCATATGTTCCACACTTGGACCAGAGGTGTCAGTTTCATCTGAACCACATGAATCTACAAATTTAAACAGGAAATTATTCAAATAGGTGAATAGAAGAATAAACAATGGATGGCAACCCCAAAACATTCACCACGTACTCACTAAACAAAACCAGAAGGAATGGCTCTGTCAGAACAGAATTTCTGGGATTAATGCTACGTGTTGTAGGGGAGTTGTTGGACACAGATAAGGCAGTGCTTCTCTGATGTTAGCATAGCATATCCAAGAGATATGAGTATAGCTAACTATAGGGATTTTGGGCTGAAGGCTCAATTTTAGGTTTGAATTCTGGCACTGCCATTTACAAGCTGTGTAACCTTGGGTAAATCACTTATTTTCTGTGTCAACTTCCCATAGGTAAAGAAGAAGTAATCCTAATAGTAACTATAAGGCTGTGCTGAAGAATAAATAACATCATCTAAACAAAATATTTAGTATAATTCCTGGCACATTTCTGAGTAGGGAGTTAATAAATGTTAACTCTTACTAGGATTGTGTTCAGGCACTTTTCCCAGAAATCTATAAATATGCTCTAAGCCTAGATAATGTGACAGTTTATGAAAATATCTAGCCATAGTATTCAGAAAATGATCACCTCCCTTTTTGCATGATTAATTTGTCGTGACTATTTTGGGAGTAAGGGCCTTATGCAATCTATCATTCTTGAGAACTACTGAGTAAATTCCATCAAATTTAGGGTGACCATTTAATTATTCCTTCAAATCAGGACATCTTTAAAAGTGAGGGGAGTCACTTAAACAACTAACATGCAATAATTACTCAAGAAGAAGTATAAACTGGAACTTCCCCATTGAAACTATTTCAGTCTAGTGATATTGAATAAGACAGAAAGCTTTAGAGCAAAATTGCCTACAGATCTCACAGAGGCAAGGGATTCTAAAAAAATGTTTTCCCTTCCTTTTCCTTCTGCAGTGTCAGTGAAAACTGGTGAGCATTAAGCATTTTTGATTTGTTATTTTATTCTATGTACAATATTGTTATAGTGATTCATATATCCACACAAATATTATAGCAGATGTATTTTTTCTTAATTTGAGCTCATCTGTAATAAGAAATTGAACCAATCCAAACACATTGGTATGGTTATATTTAACTACATCTACAGTTTTAAAATAATAAAACTGATTAACTTTCATTCTATTAATGAAAAATTGAAGTCTGAACTTGGAGTCAGTAACAGTGCATTGATATCAGGTTTCTGATTTTTGAACCATCAAAATTGCTTTCTCTTGTTTTTATTTTCCTATGAGTTAAATATAATTTATATCACTGATAGTCAAATACTCTATAACCCTTCTTTGACTTGATCTCATAGAGTTAAGATGATAATATAATTATCATTCACATTCTATTCTAATACCTGCATTACTTTAAGTATCTTAAGTGGATAACTAAAAATATCAGTGTTTGAATAATTTTCTTGTTAATTTATAATTTGCGTTGTCAACAAGTGATTTAAGAAATAGTCCAAAAGATGGCTGATTTAAATTAATTTAAAAGAAGCAAAAGAAAATGAGTTTTGGAAAAAGATAACTTCTGGAATGATGTTAGAATATAAAATATATGTCATGAATTTATATCTGCTTGCTGAAAGAAGTACATAAATATGTCCCTAAGCTTTTGTAGTAAAAAAAAATCTATAATAATAAAAGCATAATATGCTAATTATACCAGATGCCCTTCCAGACATCCTTCCAGACAACCTTCTGGATGGGTCAGGTTGCAAGGGAAGCCCAGGTCCTGGGTGCCTGCCGATGGCCAGAGGGAATTTTGGGTCCTGGATGCCAGCGGGAAGCTGGTACTGACAGCTGGGAGAAGGAAGGCCTGCTCTTGCACTAATTTCATGCATTGGGCCTCTAGTAAGAAAAGAAAAAGAAAAAAGAAAAGAAAAAAAAGAAACAATCAGGTCTAACAATCAGAAAGTCCATAAATACAAAAGCACAATTTTTTCCTATAAAGACAGTAGAAAAAATTTTCTCCCTATAAAAATGTACATAGTATGACTTCCTCTCCATTTCTATAAGATTAGTAATTCTATCATCTAATAATACCAGATAACATTTTTTACCTAAGTTAGTGATTTCAATACAAAGAAACGTAATGATTTTCCTTATTTTTTTAACCTGTTCATTTAGCATCAGTGTTGCCTTTGCTATAAATCAAACCCACTTTTGTGATTATGAGTTGGCACGAATTATACGTTAATTATACATTAATGTGCATGCTAAAGTCAATACTATTTATTGAGAATATATAGGACAGGACAATTGTTGGGCAAATTAGAAATGAGAAATAAAGGTTAGGGTTTAAGAGCTCCAATAAATATCTTCCCTGTCCTCCTTTAAATTTAGAAATAATAGAAATGTAGACTTAAATTCTGATAGAAGGAGATTTAAAATATATGAATTTGGAATGCTCTTTGTCCTTAGGCCATAATTAGGCCTATAAAAATGTAACACCATGAATTAAGCTATGATCTCTCCCTGGCTTTGGCAAACTTGCTGTAGAGATAAGGAGTGTGTTTTCTGAGTAGAGGATGATCTAAAAAGAGGAGCCAAAATAACTGAAGTTAGATTTGGCTTCATAAAAAACAAACAACTAAAAATAACAAAGACTGAAACAAAGAGAAATTTATTTCGATCTCACATAAGAGAAGTCTGGGGTAGGCTGAACCAGGGCCAGAATTATGGTTTGGTGGTCATTATAACAATGATCAAAAAGTCAAATAAGGTTAAATGCAAGAACGAAGTGAAGGAAAAAACTTTAAATGATGTTGATGGTATGATAAAATGATGAAAAAAGTCAGAGAGCTTGGATGTCTCATGGTTGTTTAAGCCCAGTGGCTCAGGTCATATGTTGTAAGACAGTTTTTGTTTGTCTAAAAAGAGAAAAAAACCCTGATTCCCAAATAGTCCTTCATTTCATACCTAAGCAAAATTTTCACCAGCAGTGTTATTTCCACATATAAGATACTCGTAGAAATGAAGAGAAAGGACTATTTTGAATAATCATTTTGAATAATTAATTTCTGTATTTTGGGGATACAGGCAAGAGTCTGACAAAGAGATGTCAAAACACAGTAGATCAAACAAAAGGGATAGTTGATGTAATAAACTAGAGAATATTGCTGAGCTATTCAGGAACCCATTATTTGTATTTTGTTCAGCTATTCCCTAAAGTTGTCTTTATCAGGTGGACATTGGCTCAACACCAGGTCTACTTCTGGGCTGTGAGATATGGAAAAGAGAAGTGAAAGACAAGTGATTTTTTTTTTTTTTAAAGAGGGAAGGCTTGTCGAGTCAGTGTGAGCATTGACCTATGAACCAGAAGGTCCCATTTCTATTCCAGCTCAGGACACATGCTTGGGTTGCAGGCTCAATCCCCAGTGTGGTGAGTGCAGGAGACAGCCAATTAATGATTCTCTCTCATCATTGATGTTTCTTTCTTTCTTCCCCTCTCCATTTAAAAAAATAGAAAGGGAAGGCTAAAATTGCACAAATCACTTCCATTAGCAGGATACCTATCTCATGGACACACATAGCTGTAAGGAATGCTGGGAAATGTAGTCTCTCGTTGAGTGCCCTAATTTTAAGAAGTTGAGTTTTCCTGAAAGGAAGGGAGGAAAAAAAATAAGAGAATATTTAAAATTCTCTGTCACTGCATGTAAACCTATTCCTGTAATGGAGTTTCATTTTGCAGGATATTATTGTATGATGGTAATTGAATAAATGAGGGACCTTTGGCTCAGGGAAATTTAAAGAGACATTTTTAAGATACAGGTATTATTGCTTACTTCCTTTGCATAATGATTGCTATAAATGGGGAGCATTGGAGTCCTGATGCTGACATCATCTTGGTGCAGAGTGCTTTTGAGTCATGTTCAGGATCCAGGATCCACATCAACTAGAATTTTCTGGTAGTTTAGGGCACCACTGGTTAAGTACCTGAAGAATTTAACATGACCAAATGAAATAAATTTAGTTTTATTTTCATCAGACTTCTTTGAGGGACTGATAATTATGCAAACATCTCAAGTTTTTTCTTATATATTTTTGTTCTATTTAAATTCCTACCTCTTCAACTTTAATTCCTTTTAGGAAGATAACAGAATAAATCCAACCTCCTGGGAGAAATTTGCATGTTATCAATATTGGAATACTCTCAATATTATTGACTTTTGATTAGAAGACTAGAAGCTATATCTCTAACGTGGCAATAACATAGGGTTGAACAACTTGTTCTAAGTTTCTGATTTAATTTCTTTCATAGTATAGTTTACTAGTAATACGTATTAAGAGGAAGTTTTGGTAAATTAGATAAGCTTAGTATATCAGAAGTTCTATATAACAGTTAAGTGCATAGTCATTTATATGTGGATTTTGATCACTTTTTGGGGTCAGGTTTGCAAAGAGAAATACATGATACAAACTTACCTCTCTCATAAAATTTCTTTCTCAGATTCTTGAGTAGACTCCTACAGAGCTATGCTATTTGTCTTTGAAAGGTCATCTCCTGATTTTGCTTATGGAGCCTTTGCTTAGAGTTAGAAAATTTTTACAGCTGTAGTGATCCTATAGCTTGCTGAGGTTGATCAACATGAAACACTTGATCACTTATCCAAAAATAAGAATTCTAACAGTAAGGGGTGGTAACTGCTGAAAAGCATGCTGGCATCAGGGACAATGGTTATGCTGATATAGAATGGTTTTAAAATAAATCCTTTCTGTTGGGGGGGGTCACTTTTCTTTGTTTTTTTTTTTTTTATGAAAAGAAGAATTTTGTTTGCCTGAGTAAAACCCAATCTTTATTTCTAAAGGACTAATATCCTGTTACTTATTAAGTACTGAAATTTATTTTTTCCTTTTTGATTTGATATTTTTATATTATATATATATATAAAAGTCTAATATACTAAGTGTCTGACCATTCGACCAGTTCCTATGATGTACATTGACCACCAGGGGGCAGATCAGTAGGTTAGCTTGTTGCTGGGTTCTGGCCAATCAGGACTGGGCAAGATGGTTCCTCCTTGACTGGCCACCCTTCTGTGCACTGGGCCTGTAGTATACTATATTATTAAAATTGATATTAAGTATTTTCAGGATCTCTTATGTGTCATTGATTATGTTTATTCTTTTTTTTTAATCTTTATTGTTCAGTTTATTAATTACATCGTTTCCCCTTTTTATCTCCCTATAGCTTCCCTCCACCCTGTACCTATCCCACCCTCCACCCTCACCTCCCCCTCTCCACTGTCCTCTCCCATTGTTGCTAGATTTTTGTCCAGTCTCTTGCTGCACTTCCCACAACCCTTTTCTCCCCAAGAATTGTCAGTCCATTCCCTCTCTATTTCCATGTCCCTGTTATATTCACCAGTCTATCCTGTTCAACAGCCTATCAATTCACTCGATTTTTATGTTCATTTGTTGATAGATGTGTATTTGTTGTTCATAATTTTCATCTTTACCTTTTTCTTCTTCCTCTTCTTAAAGAATATCTTTCAGCATTTCATATAATGTTGGTTTGGTGGTGATGAACTCCTTTAGCTTTTTCTTATCTGCGAAGCACTTCATCTGACCTTCAATTCTGAATGATAGCTTTGCTGGATAGAGTAATCTTGGTTGTAGATTCTTGCTGTTCATCACTTTGAATATTTCTTGCCACTCCCGTCTGGCCTACATCGTTTCTATTGAGAAATCCGCTGACAGTCGTATGGGTGCTCCCTTATAGGTAACCAACTGTTTCTCTCTTGCTGCTTTTAATATTCTCTCTTTGTCTTTTGCTCTTGGCATTTTAATTATGATGTGCCTCGGTGTGGTCCTCTTAGGGTTCCTATAAATTGGGGTTCGGTGCACTTCTTGGACTCCTAAGTCAATTTCTTTCACCAGGTGTGGGAAGTTTTCAGTCACTATTTCTTCAAATAGGTTTTCATTGTCTTGCTCTCTCTCTTTTTCTGGCACCCCTATAATTCGGATGTTGGTATGCTTGAGGTTGTCCCAGAGGCCGCTTACACTATCTTCAATTTTTTGGATTCTTTTGGTTTCTTGCTTTTTCAGCTGAGTGGATTTTACCTCTTTGTATTTCAAATCTTTAACTTGGTTCTTGGGGTGCTCCAGGGCACTTTCAGGTCTTTGTATAATATTTTTTGTTTCAGTCAGTGTATGCTTAATTTCTGGTTGGTCCTTTTTCATATCCTTGAGAGTCTGCTTTATATCCTTGAGAGTTTCTTTCATTTCCACGTTGGTCTTGATCATTTCTTTGCAGGTCTCGTTTATATCCTGGAGGGTCTTATTCATTTTCTTGTAGGACTCATTCATTTCCTTTGTGGTCTTGCTTATTTCCTTATAGGCCTCGATCTTTTGTTGGAGCCTCTTAAAAAACCCTATAACCGTGGTTCTGAATTCCATGTCCAGTCGTTTTTTTTCCTCCATTTCTTTCACATCTGATTTCTTTCCATGTTGCTGCATGGTGGCTGCTTCCCTGAGTTGGTCAATTAGCTTTGTGTGGTAGACTTCCTACTAGGGATAGTGGCTCAGCCTCCCCGGTTACCTGAGGTGGATATGGGCTGCACAGTCTTGCTGAAGTTAAGCTCAGTTAATCGTTGCTAGCACTTGGAGGGTTGACCTCCAGGCCAATTGTCTGTGAGGCTCAGCTGTGCTCAGGTTGGGTGGGCGGAGTCTCCGGGCCAAGCAGACAGCGTTAGCTCCACCTTATGCGGCCCCAGGGGCTCTGTGCCCGGGGCAATGGCTGCCAGCACCTCTGAGAGAGAGCCGCTGCGGAGCTCCACTGGCTACTGGTTGCTGGGGAATTCAGACTCTCCCCAAATGACTTTGCATGCGCAATGGCTCACCCAGGGTCGTAAAACAAAGCAGTCTGATGGTTTTCCGAATGAGAGACAAGTTGCGGTGCGCTCTCTGCGCTGTCGCGCAGCCGAACTGTTCGAACAAGCTGCCTTCTCCACAAGCCGGCAGACTCGGCAGCACCCGAGCTGTGGCGTGCCCTCCCACTGTCCAGTTTTCACCCCGTGTGATAGTGGGTTCTCTGGACTTCGCCCAGAACTGGAGAAACAGTCCAGTGGGACGCCTTTGTCTCCCCGTTCGAGAAAACTGGCCGGTTTTCAGCCGCCCGCCCACTCCGCGGCACGCACTTCAAACCTCTCTCCGTGAGAATCTTTCAACGCTGTTCGCCGCCGCACCTCCGAGTCACAGTGTCTTATTTTCACTTTTATTTGTGGAATTTTCACTCGGCGAGCTTTCTGGTGATTCTGGAAGGTGTTTGTTCTTTCGTTAAGTTGTAGTATTAAAATTGCTGATTATGACGGCAAGATAGGTGTTTTGCCTTTGCCGCCATCTTAGTTCTCCCCCGATTATGTTTATTCTTAAAGCAACACCAAAGCCTCATCTTGAATACATAGACCAATTTCATTTATTCTCCTGCCCTCAAAGTGTAGTGAGGGCAGGACAAAAGTGAGCCTGCATTAAAGGTAACTAGTGCTACTATATTAAGTATTGGCATTATTATTTACTAGATTTGTCAATTACTTCCCAGTGTTTAAATTTCCCTATATTTATGATGTTATCTACATGGTCTTCCCAGGCTATGAGTGTCTTGTACTATGCAAATTAAAACATAAAGCAGTACTAAATTGGACTCTGGGAGCCTCCCACAGATGGAGGCCAGGCTTTGACTTAGGCCTGCTTCCATTAGGGCCTAAGCCATCAGTAGGACATTCCCCGAGGGCTCCTGGACTGTGAGAGGGCACAGGCCTGGGTGAGGGGGACCCTCCCTCCCCCAGTGAATGAATTTTCATGCACCAGGTTTCCAGTTCAGGAATAAGATGCATTGCAAATGACCAGACCTTTGCACATATGTTATAATCATTTAAAAAATTCTAAGGGCTTTGAATTACTTTGTAAAAAGAGGGTGAAGAACATAGCTGAATAATGTGGTCTGGAAATGGATTAGGAGTTTTGGAGTTAAATAATTAAAAAGCTACACAAAGGAAGGCTGTATTATTGAAACATTCTCCTGAATCTTCATAGGCAATTCTTGTCTTCTGTTTAAGGTTCTTTTATAAAATTTTCTGTTAACTTACACTGATACCAAATTTGTAATGCCTTTTCTTGACACTATAAAGGAAAACTATAAAATATTATTTCAATTAAAAGGATAAATTCTGACAGATCCATGTAACTTTCAAGTCTGGGAAGTTAAATAAGTCTAAGATTTTCAAATGCCTTATTAGGGTGAACTGAGGGTTGATTTCACCTAATAGGTCCTAAAGGGCTTCTGGATTTTGTTATCTAACGGCAGTGGCCCTTGTTAAAGCTTGATTAGCCGCTTAATCATTAAAAATCATTTTGATTCTTGTACAAATTTAGAAGAGTTGGGGCATAATAAGAAAAGCCTCTGTATATTTATTGACCATTTAGTATTATATTAGTACTTTTTTTTCCAGCTGAAGACAGTTGATTTTTAAAATACTAAAGTATTTTATTTCACTGTCATTTTATTAAAGATTTTGTTTAAGGATGTTTTACATATTTGAAACATTGGGATTATCATCTTAATAGTTTAATTTCCCATAATTTGACCAGGAGCCTCTCAGTAATATTTTGAATCTGTGTAACATTCCAGAATGGCCTCTCCTTAAAGCTCCTGGATTTTGAGCTTCCGGTGAAGTGTGTCCTTTGAGGCACTCAGCATTGTAATAAAATCTCATGTCTTCCTAGTGCTCCTTGTCTAAGCTTCCAGAATTCTCTTACAGGAAAGTAATCGGATGCCGTGGGTCACACTGGCATTTAAAACAATGCATGAGTATGATTCAGGGCAGCAGCTGCTGCTTTGATTCCCATGAGAAGAATGAGAGAGTAGCAAACTGCAAAATCCCCTATCTTCCATTTTCAGACCATCATGCCTCTTTTCTGCAGTAATTAGTGTGGAAGTTCATTTATGCATTTTGAAAAATGAAATAGTGGACTCTGATAGTTGGAAAAACTTTAATGTATAAGCCAGACATGGCCAGGAGTAGCAACTAGTACTTTGAATGTTTCAAGGTTGGCATTGAAATATGAAGATTAAATGCTTATACTATGATATAGTTTTTCTGCTGATATAATTTTGACCTTTATTTACTAAGTTGAATCTCAGAAATGTTGTTGAGCCTCTTGCTTGACAAATATTTTTCTTAAAGGCTTTTACTGTTTGGACAAAATCAATATTTTAGCAAAAAATGTACTTCAAGTTAATGATTACAAGGGTAAGAAGCAGCCCATTGAGAAAACTCAGGCTTCATGATATGACACAAATGTGCCAATCCAGTGAAATAAAAGAGGTACACACATAAAGCCTAAATGTTGGAACAGGCATTATCAGTTGGTAAAACTGCCATAGCTGAAATGATTAGAAGGGATTATGAGCAGGCAGTCTAGAGTAATAAAATTAAAATACTAGTAAAAGGACTATAAACATTTGATTTGAATCATGTGGTTCCAAACATAAGCCAAAAAATAGTCAGGCAAAAATGTGAATCTATTGCGGACAAAATAATTTTTCTAAAATGGGTTTTCTATAGTACTAGTTCCAGAATAATAGATATTTTTGTTGAATGGACTCAAGCTTACCAATAGAGAATTGTTGACTTGAAAATATATAGACTGTATAGCATAGGAACACTATAGATAGTGCATAATTATAAAGTTTTAGTTAACACTAGACAAAATTTGACTGGTTCTTTTCCAGTAATGGGAAAGATTTTTATTTTATAGTTCAGGAGAACAGAGGTAGGCAAAGAACTAGAGGGCTGACTTACTTAATTTTAAGTTTAGTTAACTTAGTATTAAATACTAAGAAATAAGATTTATGATTCTTTGGAACATATACTTATAGTTAGAAATAGCTATGATATTTCAGATATCTGCCACTAACTATGTGAGATCTTGACAAGTTTTTGGCCTTCTGCACCTCCATTTATTCATTGAACAGTGTTTTATTGAGTCTCTAAGGTCTCTTTTGGTTTGAAAATTCTATATAAATGTCAGAATTGCTAACATTTCAATATAAGCATGAAGTTTAAAAATTGTCTAAGGAAAAAAATTTTAGTTATTTGGAAGGTAATAAGAGATAGACTCAATATTTGATTCTATATTCCAATGAAGCATTTAAATAATGCTTCATTAAATTGCCTGCCTTTAGCTCCATAATTATTAACTAGATTTAATAGAAGCAAAGAATTATTTAAGAGCTGTTTCATCTCCATGTCTTTCTTTGAAATAGATAATAAGAACATTAAACAATGTATGATTTATGAGTTAAAAACCAATAAACAAGTAGTCATCTCAAAAAGATCAGTATTAATTTTCTACCATTTGTAATCTCCAGACATGTCATAAGAAAGTCTAGATTAACAGTGCCAATAGGGTTTTGAATTAGACATAAGAATTGAAGAAGTTGTAAATGTATCAGAAACTTAAATTCCAGTGTAATGTATGGCTGTTATGTTCGCTTTTGCTTGGGAAAAAGAAGTTTCTTTATGTTATATTCAGGTCAAATATTAGGTATAATAAGTTTGTAACACTTAAAAATACTATAATCTTGTTTTGAATTAGGTTAATGGGTGAGGTGAACAAAATTTAAAGTCTGAGTTTGACTTTTATGGGAAACAGGCCTAGTTTTGAAAGCCAAATTGGACTCAACATGAGAAATTAAAGTATACATTTTCCTCCTGATTTATAGATTACTAAAAAGAATAGTCAGTTGCTAGAATTAAAAGCCTAAGCAAGAAAAGAATTCCAAGTTTTATACATTTTGAAACTGATATTCTAATCGATCACATTTCTCATATATACAGTATATAATAGAGGCTATTTAGAAAGAAAACCAAGTAAATTCTTACAAAATAATAAGTAAACGTTGGCCAAAAATGTGAGTGCTATTGAAAATAAAGAAAAAGACAAAAGCCCATTAAAAATATGAAACCTCAAAAGAAGTCAAGCCACGTTCGAAAAGAAAAATACTTCCAAACCATAACTGGAATATTCAAGAGGAAAGTTTCAGAAGTGATGAATCAAAAAATGATTGGTAATTTTCTGGATTTTTTTTCCGTTTAAATATTTTTTTCATGTAGCTATTAGAATACTTTTATAAGTATTTTCCCCAGGTTTCTATAACTGTAACTTTGACTTGAAGCTAATAAAATTGGGACTTAGAGAAAGGTCCAGTTTTTAACAGTAGGAGTAAACAAAGAGTTTGAAATAAGAGTCTTGACACTTCAACTATGATGGCTTTGTTTGTAGCATAGCTTGTTGGTTTTTTCTAGATATTTTGGAAACAATTGGAAATTTATCTTTTTTTTGAAAAGATGAATGCAAATACCTAATGGAACACAAATCATGTGTTTTGTGCTCTATACATTATACTAGTATATATTTTTCAAAGTGTTTTGCTCCAGGACAGAAAGTAATAAAGTTTAGAGATTTGTGAGAAAAGTATATGCATTAAATAAGAAATATTTCTGCTTTCATCATATTATTCTGTCAAAATACTTAATCAACATTGCCTAATGCATCTTAAAATTCCAAAGTGAAATAAAGACTCAACAAAGGTTTAACTGATTTTGGAAGTAGAAATACTTATCAATATTTTTCATCTCTTTATTTCTCTGTACAGAGTATTTACGAGATAGTAGTAATGTGGACTGTAGGAAGTTCGTATGAATGGGATATTACTCTATAAATTGAATATTGATTCATTTTAAATCTTCAGTTTTCTTGAGTAATGATATTAGATTTATTAAGTGGCAATACTGGTACCAATCTAAATGTAGAATCTTTATTTATCAATCTTATTATTGATAAATACTTCCTTAAAATGACATTAATTTATAACTCATGACAACAGTCTTACACCATAGCAAAGTGTATGGGATGCTGATAAGATAGTGCTCAGAGGACTCACACTTCCAATTTCAAAACCTTCCATAAAGTGACAATAATGAGAACAGTATAGTGCTTGCATAAGTATAGACATAATGATTAAATAAATAGAATCAAGAATCTAGAAATAAACATGTATATAGCTAATTGCCTTTGACAAAGATGAGACAACTCAGTAGTTAAAGAATAGTCATTTTTTTTACAAATTGTGTAGAAACAACTGGATATCCATTTGCAAGATAATGAATTTTGACTTCTATGTTAGACCATATATAAAAATTAACTTGGTATGCTTCAGAGACCTAAATGATAAAACTCTTAGGAGGAAACAGATGCATAAATTTTTATGACTGTGTTAGTCATCAGTTGTTCAGATATGATACCAAAACACATCAACAACAAAATATATATTGAGTTTTATTGTTGAAGGATAGTATCCAGAATATACAAGGGAATTTTATAATTCAACAATACAAAGAAATACAATTCAAATTAATAATTGGGAAAATGGTTATCTCCAAAGAAGACACAAAAAATGTCCAATAAGCACATAAAAATGTTCAAAATCATTAGTTAAACGCAAATCAAAACCACCATATGGTATCTCTCCACATATATTCAGGTGACTATAATAAAAAATATGAACAACAACAGGTATAGATGGAGATGTGGAGAAATTAAAATCTTTATTCATGATTGGATGATTGTTGGGAATGTGAAATAGTGAAGCACATTCAATAACAGTTTGGCAGCTTTTCCAAAAACTCAATGTATAATTTTATGGCAACCCTCTTCCTATGTTCCTTGAGACCTCCTTCCCTTTCTTTTTCTTTCATTTCTTCTCGCCCCCCTCCGCTCCATTTTTCTTTGGATTGACTTTAATTAAATTTTAGAATGAAGTTTGCTAGCTTAGTAATACTAAATCTAGAATTTTTCTATTTTAGTAGTTCAGAGTAGTTTAATAGATATGAAGTGTTTGTTTTTTAAAAATGGAATAAAATACAGCCATAAAATTAATCTGAACTGCAAAAGCATTTGTAGTAGCCTTTATATTTCTAATATTGTCTATGATTGTTAGTTTGGTCAGGTTTTCTACAAAGTGGGATTAAGCACAGAAATGCAAGGTTGGTTTAATATAAAAATTAATTAATGTACTATATCATGTTAATATACTATAGAACAGATACCACATGATCATCTCAATATAAATAATTTTACTGTTACATATTTTTGATGGATTATTATCACTTCCTAATATGTTATAATGTCTCCCCCTTTCTATTTCAATGCCATCACATTTACATTTCACTTTATCTAATATTAATTATTAATATCTAATATCAACATATAATTTTATATTTATTTTGTTTGCATTTACTGTTTTATTTTTATTGTCACTCTTTAGGATACAGTTTATGAAAATAGCACAAAAGATGCTTTAAAATAATTTTCTTTTTTATTGTACTGATTTTTTTTAGAGAGAGGTAGAATGAGAGAGAGAGAGAGAAAGAGAGAGAGAGAAATATTGATTGGCTGCCTCTGCACACTCCCTAACAATCCTGACCTGGAGTTGAACCAGCAGCCTTTGTCTGTACAGGTGGACACCTAACCAACTGAGCCGCAACAGCTAGGGTAAAAAGATGCTTTAAAAACCAGTTTGGTTATGTCTTTTGGTAAGAGAAAACAAACCTTTTAGAGTTACTGAAATAACTGAAATACTTGCTTACATTTCTTCTATGGGTTGTTTTTGCCACTATTTTTGTTCATTTATTTGAAAATTTTCTGGTTTGATTGTTTCAATTTATTCCTTTTCCTTTATATATATTCATAAGTTTTGTAATAATGCATTCACTTGTTACCAAATTGAAGGTGAATAATTTTCCAACCATTGAGGATACGTAGTAAATCTTATATTCTAGTGGAGGCAGGTAGAAATCAAACCACCAACAGGTAGGTAATAATTAAATAAGCAGGAAGATATTGAATAAATACTGTGTTAAGAATTCAAGTAGAGCTGAAACCGGTTTGGTTCAGTGGATAGAGCGTCAGCCTGCAGACTAAAAGGTCCCAGGTTTGATTCCGGTCAAGGGCATGTACCGTGGCTGCGGGCACATCCCCAGCGGGGGGTGTGCAAGAGGCAGCTGATCGATGTTTCTCTCTCATCGATGTTTCTGACTTTCTATCCCTCCCCCTTCCTCTCTGTGAAAAATCAATAAAATATATATTTAAAAAAAAGAATTCAAGTAGAAGAGTACAATAGCAGCTGACTTGGAGGCTACTTAGAATGCTACTTGGTTTTGTCATCTTCCATGCTCTGCCAGGTGCCCTTTGAGGAAGAAGAAGGCAGGAACCTGGACACTATCTTCTCTAAGTTCCAGATGCTGTTTTCTGGATAAGTTGAGACACACACACACATATGCCTAGATTCTCTCTCTCTCTCTTTTTTCATTTTAACATAATGTGCATATGAAACTTACAATGGAGAAAAAGAAACATGCGTGTTTTAGTAAGACTAGTTTTCTTTTTCTTTCAGCAAAACTGAATGTTTTTCCATTCTGACATTTTATTAATTTTGATTCAAGGAAAAGAAAGAAGTTGATTAAAAGTGGAAAAAATGACAGTAGTAGAATTTTGTGGTATGTCTATTTCATAAAATATGTAAACATTATATTGTAATCCTTTCATCATTAAAGATCTTTTTAAAGAAAATTAGCTGACAACACAATTTATTCCATAGTTGCAGAAAGATGATTGATATTGGAGTTATAGTTGTGACAAAAAATAGTTATAATTTCAGGAAGAATTAAATGTATTAGGATGAAAGTGGTGCTATTAATTTATTTTAGGTTCAAAATTAGTTGATCTAACACTACAAAAAATAAGAACTTTGGATAATGAAAGCCTTTATTGAATTGTTAGTAAGTCTTAATTTTTTTCGGTGTGTTTGCAATAGAGTGTTAAACAATAATTGCAGTCCAGCTGGTGTGGCTCAGTGGTTGAGTGATCACCCAATGCTCCAGATTTCGCTGGTTCAATTCCAGGCCAGGGCATCTGCCCGGGGTTAGGAGCTCGATCCCCAGCAAGGAGATGTGCAGGAGGCAGCAGATTGATGTTGATATTTCTTGCTCAATGATGTTTCTATCTCTTTCTGCCTTTCCATTTCTCTGTCTTTAAAATCAACAAAAATAGTTTTTTAAAAAATTAAACCCACGAAACAATCATTGCAGTCTCAACTAATTTTCCAGATAGTTATCATCAATAATTTAGTTTCATAGGAAGCTAGTTTCTTTTAATTCCCCTTTAAAAATACTGGGGTGACTTTAAAGTATGAAATAAAATAAGAGTAATTAACATTGTTTTACATTTTTACTTTGCTAGAGCTACTTTAGACAGATGTGTGTGTGTGTGTGTGTGTGTGTGTGTGTGTGTGTGTGTGTGTAGGTCTAAGACAAAATCCAGATTTGGCTTTACTCATTATATTACGTGATAGTTGGTTTGATGTTATTTAAAATTGTCTGAGATACTAAGTACTCAGTAGGGTTTTGATTAGTAACTGGCAAACTTCAAAAGGCTTGGATATTTGCTTTGGATAAAACTTGATTAGCTTGGATGGCTGGTCAGATTTCCCCCCAAATCTCTTAAGGCCTCTTTCCCAGTCTTCCTTGTCTGAATATTTTATTCTTCATCCCTCACCCAGGGAGCCAAGTTTCATGCTTTTAGGACTATAGTTCCTACCCAAATATTCTTGAAGCCTATCTTTTTAAAGACTATCAAGTCATATAACCAATTATTTTTAGGACATTTATGAGCATTATCTTTACCTATACAGATAATTTTTCTATTATCAGAATAATGGGCTTTTTGAACTATATGGAAAGCTTTAAGATGTCAATCCTAGTTATACACATTAGGAAAATGAATTCTCTATCATATATGCCTAATATGCTAAGTGTCCACCTGATGGGTAGACTTTTCTGTCAACCATTTGACCAGTCGCTATGATGCACACTAACCACCAGGGACCAGACACTCTGACTGGTAGGTTAGCTTGCTATTGGGGTCCAGCCGATTTGGACTGGGCTAGATGGGCTGGCCATGCCCTGGAGTCCTCCTGCAGACCCTCTCTGGATGGCCAACCTCCCACTGTCCCTCCCCAGCCAGCCAGCCCCCATTGGCCTGACTGGGACTGGGTGAGATGCTTGGATCAGCTGGCCAGGCTGAGGGACCCCACCTGTGCACGAATTCATGCACCCAGCCTCTAATATTTATATAAATGTGAAAATAAAAATAGTGCCAATAAAATTGTAGTAAGGGATAGATCAGATAATATAGTAAAAATACCCAGTCACATTAGACTATACACAAGCATACACCTTTTTTCTTCCTCATTTTTACATAGAATAAATTAGTGGGTAAACATAAACTGGATTCTGCCTTATGGGTCCTGTTATAAAGACAAATTCTTAAATTTTTTAAAAATTTCAACTTGGGTCATTTTAAAAGTCCCAATCTCTTTGGTAAGTACTCCTTCTGTTTGCTGACTTCATATCTGAGTTCATTAAACTTACCGTCTGTGTATTTTTTGTTTGTTTTTTTGTATCTCATCAAGTTTTTTCATAACTGCAATCTTTAATTCTTAATTCCCTGTCATTTAAATCACATAGTTCCATTTATTTTTTTATTTTTTTCAGATTTTAAACTTCTCCTCTAAGTGCCTCATTACTTTGGTTATTCATGATATTTTGATGGATCCCTTTTCTGTCTAGGCATCTATGAGAATTACATTTGGCTTTATTTTTTTGAGAGTGGCATTTCTCTATTTGGTAGGTTGAGAAGAAGTCTTTTGTTTTCCAGTAGGTGGCATAGAAGCATCGTTTTTAACTTTTCTTGCTAGGCTCCGGCTTCTTGGGTCTCTGTGGGACAGTGGAAGATGCCCTGAATTCCCTAAGGTAGGCTTCTCCTCTGCTACCAAGTTGCCTCCATCTCAGGGCACCAGCCCCATGCCAGGCAATGGGCTTCTGAGCTTGGGACATCCCAGTGCAATTCCCTGTACCCAGATGCTGCTGGCAGTGCAGCTGAGGTGGGTGGGGTTGGGATGATCTAGGAGAGGCTCGATGGTAGCTTGTGGCTTTCTTCTCCCAGACCTCAGCTGCCTTACCTCTGTATCTCCATTCCTTTAACTGAGATTAGCCACAGTGTGCTCTTGCTGCTCAAGGAAAATTTTGCTTCTGTAATTTTAGTTCTCAGCATTGCAGATAATGTGCTGTGTCCCCATAGTCACTGCCACAGCTTCTGGGGCCTACTGCTAAGTGTGGAAGGATGAGAGGAGGCAGCCAGCTTTGTTTTACTATCTGGCAATGGTGACCACCAAACATCCCTTTTCACTCTACTCCTTTCCTTCCTCTCCCACGGGCTCTGACTCACCCACCTTTATACACTGAGTGGCCAGATTATTATAATCTCTGAGCACATAATAATTTGGCCACTCAGTGTGTGTGTGTGTGTGTGTGTGTGTGTGTGTGTGTATGTGTGTGTTTGTGTGTGTGTAGGGGCCCACTGCACCAAATTCATTCACGGGGAGGTGTCCCTCAGCCCAGCCTGCATCCTCTTCAATCTGGGATCCCTCTCCCAACCCCTTGCCTGCCTGCCTTCCTGATTGCCCCTAACCACTTCTGCCTACCAGCCTGATCACCCCCTAACCACTCCCCTCCTGCCTGATTGACTCCTAACTGCTCTCCTGCTGGCCCTATTGCTTCTAACTTCTCTCCCCTGCCAGTCTGGTCACCCCTAACTGCCCTCCCTTGCCAACATGGTCACCCCAAGTACCCTCCCGTGTAGGCCTGGTCCCCCCCAACTGCCCTTCCCTGAAGGCCTGTGTACCCCCCCAACTATCCTCCCCTGCCAGCCTGGTTGCCCCCAACTGCCCTCTTCTGCCAGCCTGCTCAACCCTAACTGCCCTCCCCTGCAGGCCTGATTGCCCTCAACTGCCCTCCCTTGTAGGTTTGGTCCCTCCCAACTGCTTTCTCCAGCTTGCCTGGTCACCCACAACTGCCCTCCCCTGCCGGCCATCTTGTGGTGGCCATCTTGTGTCCACATGGGGGTAGCTATCTTTAACCACATGGGGGAAGCCATCTTGTGTGTTGGAGTGATGGTCAATTTGCACATTACTCTTTTATTAGATAGGATTAGAGGCCCAGTGCATGAATTTGTGCATGGGTGGTGTCTGGCTAGCCTGGTCAGGAGGTAGGGACATGGGCGGTTGGCCAGCCTGCCTGCTGGTTGAACTCCTGGTCAAGGGGACAATTTGCATATTAGCCTTTTATTATATAGGATATACAATGAGTGGCCAGGTTATTATGCATTCAGAGATTATAATAATCCGGCCACTTAGTGTATGTTTCAAGATAGGATCTCTCAGATGTGTTTGTATGTTGAACAACACATCATTTGTTGAATTATAACTGTTCAAATTATTGTGACTCCAAGGGGAGACACCAGGGGAACCTCTCCTACCATCACTGTCTGAGGTCACTCTACAACTGACTTTTTCAAAGTGTCTCAATAATAATATATGAGTTTCCAGGTTGTTTAGGTAAATTTGTTTATGCCGCCCATCTTGACAAGGATAGCCTCTTTTAGCTGACATGCACATCTCTGTACCCATGACTGTCTGAAAATCATGATCTTTGCACTTACCTCCATAAGCCCCGATGTTGCACATTCATACTTAATAAATTATTAATCAACATTTCATATTTGTTGAATAATTGAAAAGAGGTTATATAAAACTATGGTGTAAAAAGAAGGGATGTTACATTTTCATTGTATGGTTTTAAAATATGTATAATACATTATATTTCTATCAGGAGGACCTTAGCATGGCGTTTTATATATGGGAAGTTATAAGAGGCAATGCAGAATATTTCTCTGGTCTACCTTACTTTGGAGTATTTTTGGTTTTTACATTAGACATCTTAAAAAAACAAACAAACAAAAAAACACACAACTGGTTGTAAAGCTTATCTGAACTGGGGAAGGTAAAATTGACCAGTTAGAGCGTTCTGGTTTTGTAGCTTTAAATGACCTTATATTATTGTTTGGTGCTGAAAAAATGATTAACATTTAGCAGTTACTTGATTTTTTTCACCTTGTATTTATAGATTAGATGAAAAGAAAAGGTCCAGAATGGAAAAGTTGGTCAGCATATCTTCAGCTACAGCCCAGCATGTGAGTAAGAAAAACAGCACTGTCTTCCCTTAAAACAGAGGTGATGTGTCATTTTCAGATATTGATTTAGATGGAATCACTAATGAAAGCAAAATTTTAATCACTTCAACTTATATTATTTACAAATACACTTCTAAATTCAAATTCTCTTATCATCTCAAATGTATATTATTTACATACACATTTCTAAATTCAGATTCTCTGATTTCTGTATTATTTTTTGGTCTTTCATTGGTTAATGCAATCATTATGCTCTCTCTTGGGTGCTTCTTGCAGAAGACTTTTATGAATGGTCTAGTTCTGATTTTCAGTGCACATTTGCACTGAAAAGGTTAGATTGACGTCTTCTTATATTTCCTCTTTTTCCATCGCCTGAAGCTTACTATTTTAAAAGCTTTTGCAACTAGAGAATCTAATGATAAATGCCTTGTTTATAAGTACAGTTAAACAAACATTGGCTGGTAATAATGACTCATTAATTATTAATGATAAAAAGTAGGGGGTGTATCATGGATGCTCACTAAATTGGGAATGATCCAGACCTGAGATTCTTACAACTAGATTTATTAGTGTCAAGTAAAAAGAATCCCAGAATAGAAACTATATTACTTAATTCCATAAGGAGGACAAGTTAAAGCAAACACTTCTGTATGGTCCAAAACTTCCATCATTAATAAATGCTATCCCAATTTGACTACTTACATTCACCTGTTACTTTGAGTTAAAAATAAATTATAGAAGTCAATTAAAATGCACAGAAGAAAATGTATGTTGCCAGAAAATGTTATGTTGCACAATATATAGTAAAAATCTGTCATTTTTAAATGCTAAAATCTTTGAACCAATAGTAAGCAATTTTTAGTCAAGATTAGATTATTTTTCAGGATTAAACATATTAAATTGTAACTTTTGTTAATTTATATAGCTTTTATATTTTATAAGTCAGAACAAAATATAAATAAGGTGGACATTTTATAATGCAAGGGTTTTTTAAAGAATAAATTTATTGTGGTAACATTGGTTATTAACCAATAAGATTATAAAGGTTTCAAGTGTACAATTCTATGATATATCATATGTATGTTGCATTGTGTGCCTACCACCCAAAGGCAAATCTTCTTTCGCCATCATTCCAATACAAATGTATCATGTGAGAAAGTCCAACTTATAAAAATCCTGTCAATTCTGTTTTGCCTCTTAATGTTTTTATCGCTGATCATATAAAGAAAACCTACATTTAAGAGTAAATGATTTGAACCAACATCCATATTTTATTACCATAGATACCTTATAAATATATTGCATGTTGTTTTATTAATTCCTTTTACTTGTTTTGTGTTTAATTTGGACTGCTATTTTAGATTTTTTAAATGGGAAGTTAAAATTATTGATTTAAAAACTTTTCTTTTTTTTTAAATTTAAGCATTTAATGCTAGAAATTACCCTTTAGGTATTGCTTTAACTTCATTACACAAGTTTTGACATGTTTTCATTTTTACTCAATGTCAAATACTTTATAATTTTCTTTATGATTTCTTCAGTGGCTCATGGTTCCTTAGAAGTGTTGCTTAAATTATAAACATTTGGGAAGTGTCTAGGCATCTTTCTGATACTGATTTTTAGCTTAGTTCCATTGGGGTCATAAAACATACTTTATGTGACCTAAATTCTTTTAAATTGTTTATATTCTCAGTATATCTTTGTGAATGTTTCATGGTGTTTGAAAAGACTACACTGTGGACTAATGGACAATGCAGGGTACAGGGCACTGCCCTTGTGCTGTTGCGAAGTAGAGGCTAGTGAAAAACCACTGGAGCCCAGACCAAATTAAAATTTAGGGAGCCTTTATTAGCCGGCCTGGAATCTGCTCTGCCATCCTCCACTTGGAGACCAGAGAGCAGCCTGACCCTTTGTGCAAGACCACTTTTAAGCACATTAACCACCTCCTGTTTGTGCACAACAAGCAACTCAAGACAAAACAGCTTTTCCCAAGCTACGTTAGAGTCATGCCATTGATGACCATACCACCCACAGGGCCGTCCTGCTCTTCAGAAAGCTGACCGTGTTCTATCTTGCAAGGCCTACGTACTGAGAAGGGGCCATGAGACCATATCTCAAGGCCTGGCCTGGTGTCAGCACTGACTATTCTGTCTGGGGCATAGTCCACGGCCTCAGTAGTGCTCAAAAATTCCCACTCTACAGCAGTGCTGCCAAAATCTGTATGTAACTTCTTGACTTCCCCAAACTCAACTGCTAATAGCCTACTATCGACTGGAAGCCTTATCGACAACACAGTTGCTTAACACATGTTTTTAGTATATATTGTATATATAATAGTATATACAGATATATATATGTGTGTGTATATATATATACATATATAATACTCTCTTCTTAAAATAAACTAAGCTAGAGGAAAGAAAATGTTATTTAAAAAAATCATGAGGATAGCTTGACTTTCTGATTTCTTCCATGTCTTTTGTCTTTCACTGCTCCTACTCGCTATGTCCTGTCAGATAGCCGAGCCAGCTGAATCAATTAGACAGGACTAAGTTTCGAAGTTTCTTTTCTTCCCTGTCTCTTTCTATTTGACAGTGACAGTGCTTATTAGCGCATCCTCAGAAGATGTGTGGTTGCAAGAAAATAAAAAAAACTAACTCTGATATTGTGATTTTTGCCCCCAGAAGCATTAAAGTAAGTAGAGAGATTGTCATTTGGGTGGCTAATTATGAGATTTGATTAAAACATTTCATTCTTGCTCTACATTCTCATGGACAATCAATAACATCTAAAATAAATTATGTTTTTGTAATATTACTTAAAATTTAACTTTTATAGGGTCAGATCCTTAATCAAAACTGTGTTCTTAACTGGCAAAATAATGTGCCTTTAACTTTTTCATATTTATCTTCAAATATGCCACAGCCATCATTTCTTCATGGAGAATGATTTTATTCAGGCCTTGGCATGCAGAAGGCAGAAAGGCCAGGTGGATTACTTTCCAACATCTGTTGCTCTCAACAAATAGATACCAAACCACAACAAGGAAATAACTATTCTTTGTTTTAGATATTTTAGAAAATAGCTTATGAATTCTAAAAGTCAAATCTGATATTATTTAATCCTAGAGGCAATGATCAAAAGGAGAATGTAAAAGTCAAAGTAAGAGTAAGGAAAAAAAAAGCAACATGAATTTGTTTTTATTGGTCTTGTTTTATTAGTGAATCTAACAAAAGAATTTCAAAACATGCTTTCAGCCAGTTATTTCTTGACTGTGGCTTTGATGATTGCTGGCACCTCCATAAGTACAATGGACTTCATGGTGAGAAAAACTGATTCCTGTCATCAAGATAAACTCAGTAGAGTTTTTGTTAAGACATAGAGATTTAAACCTTGGATTAAATACAGCAGAGGAAAAGATAACACATATTTTGACATTCAGCTTTCAGATGTGAAGACTTCATCACTACACTGGCAATAGCCTATTAACCAATGATCATGGTCTCAGACATTTGGGAACAATTCCTCGGGTTAAGAAAATTACTAATTTTTGCTTCCAACATTGGGGTAAACAGTAATATTATAAAATTCAAGCCTTTTTTTATTTTCAATCATGACAGTGTTGATCATCTAAACCCCTTTTCTTTTAAAGAATATTTAGTTAAAAGTATACTGATACTGACTTGGATCAAGAAGTATCAGTAGAATATATTAACTTTAAAGATAATATCTGGGAATCTTAATTGGTTTATTAATGTTGTCAACGAAATTGTGTCTCCTTGTGAGATTTGTATGCTGAAGCCCTAACTCGACAAGTGACTTATCTATAGTCTTTAGGAGATAATTAAGGTTAAATGAGTTAGGATGGGGCCCTAATCTTATAGGACTGTGGCTATATCAGAACTTATAAGAGTAGACCTCTCTCTCTCTCTCTCTCTCTCTCTCTCTCTCTCTCTCTCTCTCTCTCTCTCTCTCTCTCTCTCTCTCTCTCTCTCTCTCCCATCCATGTCTCTCTCCTGCCATGTGAGAAAGTCAGCCATCAGAAAGCTGGGAAAATAGCTGTCACCAGAAGCTGTATCCTACTGGATCTTGATCTTGGGCTTTCCATTCTCTAGAGCTGTGAGACAATAATTTCAGTTGTTTAAGCAACTCAGTCTATAGTATTTTGTTATGGCAGCCTGAGCTAACACAAAACAAATTCATGTTGCTTTTTGTCTCCTTACTCTTACTTTGACATTTACATTCTACTTTTGATCATTGCATCTAGGACTAAACAATATCAGATTTGACTTTTAGAATTCATAAGCTATTTTCTAAGACAATTAATTTGCATTACAGATATTTCAATTTTACACAGGATATATGAAAAAAAATTCCTCCCTTAAATACTTTAAAAATCTGCCCCCAAAGGAAAAACTAAGCAAAATGAAATGAAATAATAGCCCGGAGATGTTGATGATTGATCCTTTAGCTAAATGCTTTCAGAACCTACTCATACCAGAACATGCAGTTGTCTTTTACAGTTATTGGTTTGCGTAGCGTGGGTTTCCTCCTTCCAACAGCCCAGAACTTGTTTAGGAAACATATTCCACTGGTCAAAGGTTAAGGCTCTTTTTCAAGTCATGTAATACAGATCTTTAATTTGATAAAGACTCAGTTAATTAGATAAAAAACATTATGTCTAGTAAATTAAAGATTATGTTAAGATATAAGCTCCTAACAACCTGAACTTTCCTCGCCTCATTCTCACTGGCGTTCATCCTTCCCATGACTTTCTCTGCTTCAAATACAGTTTCCAATAGTTTCTCTGATCTTTGTTCTATTTGTATGACTTCATTTTATGATAAAAAGTTTAACTTTTCATTTATATTTTGTCTTTTTATTTTTACTTTGATAAAGTCTCATACTTTTAAAAGAAGTTAGGAGAAATTAATGAGATGTTTTCATTAGCTGTGCAAATTTAAATTACTTTTTGTGTCATCAGTTATGAAGGTATTAAATATATTCCTATCTATATATTTGTGTGATATTAATCTAAATATTTTATGGAAATCAATCCATAAAAATCATCTTCTCCATCTCTGTTCTAAACTAAGTGAGACATAAAATCTTCAGATAGTGAGAGAATAAAATAATGACTTTCTTCTTCAAAGCAGTTAGAGAATTTAAAACTATATCTGTTATTTCATCCTTTCTCAAATTTCACCATTTATTCCTCTTATTTCAGTAACCCAGTTATAGGTTAGCTGAACGCAAGGCTTTTCCCACGAGGGCCTGTCTCTTTCAATTTATGTCATGAAGGAGTAAATTAATATTTGATTCAAGTAAGCAGGCAGATTACAGAGGGAAGAATTAGGTGGATCTGAGCATGCCCCATTCCTCTTTCTAAATTCATCAATCAGCCAAAACCGGTTTGGCTCAGTGGATAGAGCATCAGCCTGTGGAATGAAAGGTCCCAGGTTCAATTCCATTCAAGGGCATATACCTTGGCTACTGGGCACATCCCCAGCAGTGGGTGTGCAAGAGGCAGCCGATCGATGTTTCTCTCTCATCGATGTTTCTGACTTCCTATCCCTCTCCCTTCCTCTCTGTAAAAAATCAATAAAAAATATTAAAAAAAATAAATTCATTAATCAATCTCTTTTCTGGCTATTGAGAGGAATAGGTAAAGGCTATAGAAAGAGGCAAGTATTACTACTCTAATTGAAGTCTCTCCACAAAGAAGCAACTGGATTGGGGAGGATGTGCCTTCCTGAATGCATGGACAGATAACTGTACTTTTCCAAACCTCCGTGTTTTTCTCTGTAAAAAAATTAATTCTCCCATCCTATTTACTGCTAGAAATGTATTGTTATAAAAGACAAACTAATCTCCTTCATGGACGTAATGAGGAAGAAGGCTAAGGCCTTGTCTTCAAGAACTCTAGCACTGAAAGCCTGGGTGGGGAGAGAGAGACTTGTCCATAGCGGGTCCTGCAGGGTCCAGGGCAGGGAGATAGGAGGAAAACCAAGAGCATGCAGTGACACAAAGCTACAAGAAAAGTGCTCCACAAAGGAATGGTGAACTGTTTGGCTTTTTTTTTTTTTTGTAATCCTCAGCCGAGGATACTTTTCTATTGATTTTAGAGAGAGTGGAAGGGAAGGGGGAGAGATACACAAAGAGAGAAACATCAAATGTGAGAGACTGGTTGTGACCAGGGCTGGGGACTGAGACTACAACCTAGGTATGTGCCCTTGACCAGAATCAAAGCTAGGACCCTTCAGTGCACAGGCTGATGCTCTATCCACAGAGCCAAACCAGCTAGGGCTGAATTGTTTGGCTTTTATTGCGGAAAGCTCTGCATGATGAAAACAGAAAAGTAATTGCTGTGTTTAGCAATATGGAGTATGCTGATTACTTTAATGAATATTTGATATGAGGCAGTACTTGGAAAATAGATCCCAGACTTCGGAAAGTTAAAAAGGAGGTGAAGAAAGAATTTGTGAGTGAATTTGAAGTCTGACCCATGAGAAATTTTGCTCTGAAAGGAAATAGGACAGTAGCTAGAGAAGAAATGAGGGAAGATTTTAAAGATAAGAAGGACTTGAACTGTGTAATACTGGTGGAAAATGGGACAGGTAGAGAATACAGTCAGTAGCTAAGACAGTTCCTGGTAAAGAGTTCTTGAAAACAAGTTAAATATTGCCCTGACCAGTTTGGCTCAGTGAATAGAGCGTTGACCTGCAGATTCAAGGGTCCCAGGTTCGATTCCCATTAAGAACATGTACCTTGATTACAGGCATATACCGAGTAGAGAGTGTGCAGGAGGTAGCTGATCAATATTTTTCTCTCATTGATGTTTCTAACTCTGTATCCCTCTCCCTTCCTCTTTGTAAAAAAATCAATAAAATATGTTAAAAACAAACAAACAAACAAATAAAAAACAAGTTAGGTGTTGGCCTTAAGAATTAACAACATATCTACACTAATAAAAGAGAAATATGCAAATTGACTGTACCTTTGTGACATCCACAAGCCAATCAGGAGTAAGTATGCAAATAAACCCAACAAAGATGGCAGATTAATTTGCATACACAGGTGCTGAACAGCTGGAGGCTGTTCCACAGCATCCCAGCTGCTCTAGGCCTCTGGGCAGTGTGCGAAGGTGGAAAGGCAACTCTGGTCCAGAGGGGAAGGCAGGCCCATTCTTGCACCAATCTTTGTGCATAACACAGAGATATAGACAAATGTGTGGTGAAGGCCAGAGAAAAAGGGGGTGAGGGATGTAGAGGTGGGCAAAGGGAGAAAATGGGGACAGAATGAGACTTTGTTTGGGGAAATGGGGTGCACAATACAGTGTGCAGATGATGTTTTATTGAGTTATACACTTGAAACCTGTATGGTTTGGTGAACCGATGTTACCCCAATAAATTAAAAAAAAAGAGTCACTTTCCTTATTTTACCAGTAGGCCAGGAGTAAAGGATGGATAAAGTTACAAGCAGGTTTCCAAATTCCCTGTGGGGAGTTGGAGTCCCTGTCTCATAATGTATACTTTCTTTGCTAGGTAGGAAGCATCCTTACTTGCTAATAATGAAATGGAAAATCTGGGGTGGGTTATGGGGCAAATTGGAGATTTGATTAAAGTAGAGGAAATTAAAAGTGGTTGTGAATAATTATATAACCAAAAAAACATCTTGGCAGGTCAGGATAAAATTTCTCTCTCTGGAAGTTAAAAGGTATGGTTTTTCACATTTGTCTTGATAGGCAGCAAATAAATATTTTATAATTAGCAATATTTCCCTTAGTTTAAAAGTATAACATCTTATCTATCAAAATAACTGTTTTTCCACTCTTGTATTTTAAACTATTGAAACTATGTCTTCTTACATTTTATAGCAAAAACAATTTAAATACTAAAGGTGAACTCAACTTTCAAGTGATAGGATAGTTTCAAAATTATCTTTAATTAGAGGCCTTCCTTCCCTTGGCTTTCAGCACCAGTTTTCCTGTGGCACCTGGGACCCAGAATTTTTGCTCTAGCAATAGTCTGCCTTCTTTGTCTTTGTTGCAGACTCGTAAGTGTGCAGTCTTGTCTTGGCTGTGGTACTCAGCTCCTGTTGATCCCTTTGCCCCGCTCCCCACTCTCAAAGCAGGTGTCCTCTCCCACCCTGCCACTCTGCCTGAAGTAGCTGGGCAGCTGCCATCTTTGGCCTTCTAATTTGCATACTCACTCTGATTGGCTGTGGGTGTAGCAGAGGTACAGTCAATTTACATTTGTCTATTATTAGGTAAGATACCTTTGAAACTGAATAAAGAATAGAACAGTCTGCAAAAATTGTATTTTAAACAAATGAAATTATGCAGATCCTTCATTGTTTTTAAGGTCCTATCCTACACAAATGTTTTAATTTTATAAAATTTTTCTAAAATATTAGAGCTAGAAACTTGACCCCTGAATTTATCTTTGTAAAATGAGAAAGTAATGCAATTATCTATATCAATATTGAGGGCTAGCTTACTTACTGGGACAATTTTTTATGTTATTGGATGTTTGGATATGTAGGCTAAACAGTAATGATTTTAATTTATCATGTCATAACAGAGGATACTTAAAGATAATTAGAATGGGAACTATATTTAGGATTCTGTCTTATTTCACTTATCTCATATGGAACTTTCTATGTTTTATAGTCCCAGAAGAATGAGTAGGTTTCTCTTTTTCTAGATTGTAACAGATTTTAAAAGAGAATTGCAGATGTCTTTTTAGTGGATTTTGGTTTGGCTGACTGATCCATTTCTGTTCTATATCAATTTTACATTAAAGAAATCCATGTCTACTGACTTATGTAACTAATTTATTATAAAATCACCCCCCCTCTCTTTCTCTTTCTCTCACTCTCACACCTACCTTTCTCCCTCCCTTTTCCTCTCTCTTGCCCTTTAACCAATTTTTAATGTCCTTAAGTCATACCCTTAGACTCCTGTTACATTATTACTTGGCAAGATCTTTTCTTAGAGTGAATTAAAATATCCTAATGGTTAGGCTGCTAAAATTCAGCTTTGATAAAAAAAAAAGACTTTTGTCACTTGGTAAAGGTCAATTCAAGAACTGGATATTAATTTTAATAATCTTTTATTTATTTTTAATTTATTTTAATCTCCTTTGACTTGATTTCAGCATCCCTCTGAGGAAATTTGACAATGATGGCCCTTTTAGAGATATATCTCACCTTCTAGCTTAACTGGTTATGCTGTGATTTGGAGTTTCAAAGTGGATTTTAAAGAAGTCGAGTTTCCCTCAAACTCCCAATATGGCTTGAATGTATCTTTTGACAAGTTACTATAAAGGGACTTGTAATATGAGAGAAATTGGATCTCTGAGAATGTTTATCCTCAAATAATTTAATAAGAATACATTTTTAATTTTCTTTAATGGTTAGCATTTTCAAAATCATTCATGTGTTTTAGCTCACAAAGCACTCATACTTATGAAAGTATGCTATTGCAGTGGTCGGGAGTAGATGCTTTGGGGATAAGACAGCTATTTATTGTTTTCTTTCTAATTCAGTGGTTATAGAGTTCTTTTCATTTTTGTAGTAGTTATGCACAGCTATTAATATTACTTGCAATAAATCAGTTTTAGTTATGCACAGGAAGTAAGTGTGTGTGTGTGTGTGTAAGTGTACAGCATTCTCACAATCATGTGTCACATATCAAGGCCTTGCTGTCCAGTTGTATACTGCAATGCCTGCTCCATCTTATGCAGTGGTCTTACATGCTGTGTTTTGAGATGGATGAAAATGTGAACAATCAAGTGGCTACGCAAAAACCGTGGTTTGTTGCCATGGAAGACCTCAGATGAATGCAGGCAGTTTCAGTTCCCACGAGGACATCAAACCTTTCCATTTGAAAAGTGTCTCCTCATTTCTATTCAAAATGTTCCATAATGGTTACACTTAAAAAACAATGGTCTACTTTTAGCTGACTGAAAAGGACTTGACACACTTGCTCTTTGTTTACTGATTGGGAGGAAATAGACATATGTAATTTACCAATATCTTTTATCCCCGTCATAAGAAAAGCCATTTGTGTACAAAAGGCAAAACTCAGTGAAGTTTTGCATTTCTTTTTATCATTTGTGTTTTATTTTCTTGTACGTCTAGTGTGTACATATTTGTAGCATATCACACCTATTTGTTTCTTTATTTGCATATAATAAATATGAAGCACAAAAAAGGTTATGCAATGAATAATAACACTTCAAAATGTAGACTTATAAATTAAGATAAGATGTTTATAAATCAGGTTACTTTTAATTTTTCACATTGTATAGTAACCTGTCAATATACTACAACATAGTACATTTCAAAAACATTTTATAGTAGTTACAGGCTTATTTGGATACTAGAGGCCCAGTGCACGAAATTCATGCATGGGAGGCAAGGGATGTCCCTCAGCACAGCCTACACCCTCTCCAAACTGGGACCCCTTGAGGGATGTCCCACTGCCTGTTTAGACCCAATCCTGGCAGTTGGACATCCTTCTCACAATCCATGATTGCTGGCTCCAAACTGCTCACCTGCCTGCCTCCCTGATTGCCCCTAACTGCTTCTGCCTGCCAGCCTGATTGTCCCCCAACCACTACCCTGCCAGCCTAATTGATGTCTAACTTCTCCTCTGCCAGCCTGTTTGCCCCCAAATCCCTCTTCTGCCAGCCTGGTCACTCCTAACTGCCTTCCCCTTAAGGCTTGATTTCCCCCAACTGCCCTCCCTTGCAGGCCTGGAACCTCCCAACTGCCCTCCCCTGCTGGCCATCTTGTGGTGGCCATCTTGTGTCCACATGGGGGTTGCCCTCTTGTGTGTTGGAGTGATGGTCAATCTGCAAATTACTCTTTTATTAGATAGGATAGAGGTCTGGTGCATGGGTGGGGGCCAGCTGGTTTGCCCTGGAGACTGTCCTCGATCAGGTTGGGGGATCCCTTGGGGTGTGGGGCTGCCTGGGCAAGGGGCTTGTGGTGGTTTGCAGGCTGGCTGCATGCCCCAGCGACCCAAGCAGAGGCCCTGGGATTAATTTATGTTCTACAATTGAAACTTTGTAGCCTGGAATGGAGCCGAGCCTTTTGCTTGCTCTGTGGCAACAGCCATTTCTGTTTGGGTTTATTTAAATTCTATAATTGAAACTTTGTAACCTAGAATGGAGGCTTAGGCTCTAGGGCTGCAGAAGTTTGGCTTCCTCCATTGCCAGGGAAACCCTAGCCTCTGCTCACTCCAGCTCCATGGATGCTGCCATTTCTGTTGGGTTTAATGTATCGTCTATAATTAAAACTTTGTACAATTGAGTGGAGGCCTAGGCTGGCAACAGCAGGCAGAAAGCTTGGCTTCCTCCATTGCCAGAGAAACCCAAGCCTCCCTTCTGCTCTCAGTGGCCAGCAGCAATGTTGGTTGGGGTTTATTTGCTCCTGATTGGCTTGATGGGCATGGCTTTATCAGAAGTCTGGTCAATTTGCATATTATTCTTTTATTAGGTAGGATATTTTTCTTCCCCTTGAAATATATAGAGAAGAAATGAACTTAAACTTAAATGAGACCATCAGGTTACTTTACGCAGGTAGGAGTCATTCTTAATTAATGATCTCCATTCTCATACTACTACCTAGACCCTTCCTTAAGACCTCATTCCAGTATTAATATTTTATGACAATGTTTTAATGGTCGGACCATCTTACTTAGAAGATGATAGAATATATTAGTTGTGAAAAACAGGAAATTATCTTAGAAGTGAGTCCTTCAGATATAGGGGTTTTTTCTCTTTTCTACGTCCAGCGTGGAAAGAGGGTGGGTCCAGTTTCTGAGTAGAGGAGCTGTGGATTGAGAAATAAAAGACAGAATAGAGGACACAGAAATAGAATTAAAAAGCTGAGGCTGGGTAGAATCTCTGTTCTCTCAGATGGAGAGATAGGATTTAAACCCAGCCGCAGCATGTTTATTTATATTCCAAAATACAAAGGGGTTTCACCAGAAAAAACTTAGGATCAAAGGAGCTTGAGTGGGCCCAGGCCCTATTCACTCCCTCATTCCTGGAGCTATAATTGTCTTTTGGAATATCATATCCCCTATTCCACCCCATATGAAGTTATGCAGAGATCATAGGACCCTTCCTAATCAAAACCAGAGAAAATACTTCCTTACTCTGATAAATATTTTTTAGAAATTAATGCAATATTTTCACTTTCTAAAAATATATATTTTAATGACTTCAGAGAGAAAGGAAGAGAAGGAGAGAGAGTGAGAGAGAAACATTTACAATGATGGCTGCCTCCTGCGTGCTCCACACGAGGGATTAAGCCTGCAACCTGGGCATGTGCCCTGACCAGGAATTGAACTGTGACCTCCTGGTTCATAGGTTGACACTCCACGGCTGAGCCACATAAGCCAGGCATATTTTTACTTTCAATGATATGTCTTTTCTGAATTTTAATTTCATATTTGTTGGAAAAATTAGGAAAATAAATACAGCAGTGGAAATGTGATGATAAGAGTTTGTGTAAATTTTAATTACTGACCTTTGAGGTTTTTAATGGTGAAGCTAGAAAACAATCAATGTTTAGAATACTAAGTTTGTTATCAGGCAGTAGTAAAGTCATTATTTATTGGAATAGAATATAACTCAGTTCTAGGGTAATACTCTAAAGAATGTGATATGCATGAGGACAAATTATTTCACTCAATGCTTCTGGAACTAAAGTTATCAGGAGAAATATCTTTAGTTAATATAAGAGCATTTTCATTCATTATGTATACTAGAGGCCAGGTGCATGAAATTCATATCCCTCAGCCCAATTTGCACCCTCTCCAATCTGGGATCCCTCGAGGGATCTCTGACTGCTCAGTGGAATTGGGCCTATACAGGCACTCAGACATCCCGCTCACAATCCAGGACTGCTGGCTCCCAACTGCTCACCTGCCTGCCTTCCTGATTGCCCCTAACTGCTTCTGCGTACCAGCCTGATCATCCACTAATCACTCCCCTGCCAGCCTGATTGATATCTAACTGCTTCCCTGCCAGCCTTTTTGCCCCTAACTGACCTCTCCTGCAGGCCTGGTCACACTGAACTGCCCTCCCCTGAAGGCCTGGTCACCCCTAACTGCCTTCCCCTGCAAGACTGAGCCCCCCCAAGTTGCCCTCCCCTGCTGGCCTGGGTATCTCCCAACTGCCCTTTCCTGTAGGCCCAGTTGCCCACAACTTCTCTCCTCTGCTGGCCTGGTCACCGCTAACTGTCCTCTCCTGAAGTTGGGGGCAAACAGGATGGCAGGAGAGCAGTTAGACATCAATTAGGCTGGCAGGCAGAAGTGGTTAGGGGCAATCAGGGAGGCAGGCAGGTGAGAAGTTTGGAGCTAGCAGTCCTGGATTGTGAGAAGGATGTCCCGATCTATATGGGCATTCAGACATCCCTTGAGGTGTCCCAGATTGGAGAGAGTGCAGGCTGGGCTGAGGGACATCCCCTAACCCCGGTACACAAATTTTGTGCACCAGGCCTCTAGTTACTAATACTCTTTATTCCAAGTATTTTGTGATTATTTTTGTTAATCTATAATAATAAAGGGTAATATGCTAATTATACCAGACAGTCAAATACCTAATAGACATGATTCTATATGTCCTTCTGGATGAAGCTATGGCAGTGGGTTGCCAAAGCAGAAGTAGTTAGGGGCAATCAGGCAGGCAGTAGAGGTGGTTAAGGACCATCAGTAGGTAGGTGAGTGATTAGGGGCCATAAGGCAGGCAGGTGAGTGGTTAGAGGCAATCAGGCAGGCAGCCAGAGTGGTTAGGGGTGATCAGGCAAGTAGGTAAGTGGTTAAGGGTGATCAGGCAGGCAGGCAGTGATTAGAGGTGGTCAGGAATGCAGGCAAGCAATTTGGGGCAATCAGGCAGGCCGGCAGAGTAGTTAGGGGTGATCAGGTAGGCAGGCGGGTGGTTAGGGATGACCAGGAAGGCAGGCAAATGGTTAGAGGGAATCAGGCAGCCAGGCAGAGGTGGTTAAGGACCATCAATTAGGCAGGCGAACAGTTAGGGATGATCAGGTAGGCAGGCGAGTGGTCAGGAGAGATTAGATAGGCAGGCAGAGTTGTTGGAGGCAATCAGGCAGGTAGGCAGAGTGGTTAGGGGTGACCAGGCAGGCAGGCAGGTGAGTGGGTAGGAACCAGTGCCCCAGATTGTGAAAGTGTGTCCAACTGCCGATTTAGGCCTGATCTTGCAGTTGGGCATCATCTGAGGGGCCCCGGATAGCGAGAGTGTGCAGGCCAGGTTGAGCCACTTCCCCCCACCCCCACCCCATGCACAAATTTTGTGCACTGGGCCTCTAGAATTTATTATAATTTATATGCTTTATGCTCCAATAGTAGATGTTATTAACTCATATATTCTAGTCCTTGATTAAGAAATATTTAACTCATAAATTTTTAAGAAAAAATAGAATTCTAGATTGATAGCTTTTTCTTTCAATACTTTAATGCTTTACCATCTCTGACTTGCCTTGGTCTCAATGAGAATTCTATTATTTCTTATCTTTGTTCCTTGTATAATTATATATATATATATATATATATATATATATATATATATATATAATTATATATTTTTTCTGCCTGTTTTTAAAAATATCCTTTTAATCGTTGATTTTAAGTGATTGATGTTATCTGATTTAGTGTAATTTCCAACATGCTTCTTATGCTTGGGTTTGTTGTGCTTTTTGTATTTGTAGGTTAATAGTTTTCATTTATTTTAAGAGTTTTACCTTTATTTATGTAAATATTTTTTCTGTTCACTCCCACCTAATCTTCTTCAAACATTTCAACTATATATATATATTATGGCACTAAAAATTATTTCATGGGTCACTGGTGCTGTTTACATTTTAGCCTTTTAAAATATCTGATATAATTTTGAATATTTTTAAGTTCACTAATCATTCATTCTGCAAGTTGTAATCTGTTGTTTTTTCTCTCTACTGTATTTTTCATTTTAGACATTGTCATTCTTATCTCGCAGAAGTTTACCTTGTGTCTTTTTATATCTTTACAACTGTACATATTATACTTAATCTTCTCTTTAGCTTTACAAAATACAGAATACAATTATAATAACTTTTATTGTCTTACCTACTATCAGCTGGTAGTTTCTGGGTTGGTTTTGGTTAATTGGTCTTTTTCCTCACTGTGTTTTGTATCACTGCTTCTTTGCATGATTGGATGTCAGACATTATGGATTTTATCTTGTTGTGGTCTGGATACTTTTATGTTCCTAAAAATATTCTTGAACTTTGTTCTGGGATGAAGTTTCATTACTTGGAAGCATTCTGAACCTTTCTGATTTGGTTTTTAAGCTTTTGTTAGACAGAACCAGAATAGTGTTTAGTCTAAGGCTAATTATTCCCCACTCCAAAGGCAACATTTTCTCGGTACTCTAATTCCCTGTAATTTATGAGATTTTTTGTTGTTGTTTATTCTAGCTGATGTGAACAGGACTATTTCAGGTCCTGAGTGAGCTTCAAGGATTTTTCTTTCTAAACCTTTTAGATGGATTTGATTAATATTTTTAGAACATTTTATTCCAAAAAGGAGAATACACATTCTTTACAAGGGCACATAGGACATTTTCTAGGATAGACCACATGTTACAAGTCTTAATAAATTTAGGATCAGATCAAGTACCTTTTCTAATCACAATACAAACCTAAAAATCAATTACAAAAATAAGAAAACACACACAAACAAAAAACTAAATAACATGCTACTAAACAATAAATAGATTAAAAATGAGAACAAGAAGGAAATCACCAAATCCTTGAGACTTATGAAAATGAAAACATAATGAACCATAATTTATAGGATACAGCCAAAACAGTTCTAAAAATGGTATTGATAGCAATACAGGCTTATCCACCTCAAGAAACAAGAAAAATCTCAAACAACCTTACATCTAAAGGAAGTGGAAAAAAAAGAACAAACAAAACCAAAACTAAGTCAAAGGTAGAAAATAATAAAGATCAGAGTGGGGAAAAAAAATAGAGACTAAAAAAGATAACAGTAAAGACCAGTGAAGCAAGACCTTGTTATGTGAAAATGTAAACAAAATTTATAAACCTTTAGCCAGATTTATTAAAAAAAAAAGGGCCCAACTAAATAAAATCAGAAATGAAAGAGTAGTGACAACTAATATCACAAAAATATAAAGGGTAATAAGAAAATACTAGGAATAAATTATATGCCAACAAATTGGACAACCTAGAAGTAAAGGATAAATTCTTAGAAACATAAGATTTTCCATGATCAAATCAGGAAGAAGCAGAAATTCTGAACAGACTATTAACTACTAACAAAATTGAGTCAGTAATCAAAATACTCCCTAAAAATAAAAAGTCCTTGCTTCACAGGTGAACTTGCTGGTGGTTGTCTCTTGGCCTCCGGTAGTTTCATTAGGATGTAGTTGCCAGTAAGACCTCAGTTTTTGTCTAGGTGGCCTCTACAGGTCTCTGGAGTCCTTTTTCAGTGCAGCTGTCTCCTAAACACTCCGCTGTGACTTAGAGTTGCCTGGTCTTCCTGCAATTCTCTCCGCACTTCAGAGAACCTGCTGGGTTGATGTGGATCTCTTTCGTGGGCCACAGTTGGAAATGCCTTTGGACAGTCTGCTGAGTTTTCAGTCGTTTCACCTCATTTCTATACTGTGTCCTTCACTGCTCGAGTCCAATGTCTTGGTAACTTATTCTTTCATAGATTTTACCCATTTTGGTAAATGTTATTCCATTTGGCATAAGTGGAAGCCCAATTCTTTTATCTTTAATCTAGCTGAGTCTATTTATTTGTTACAAACTGTGTGTAGTTAGCTTTTATTTATGCAGGCTGGTTATTTGTGCCTTTTAATTTCAGTATTCCTGTGCTGTCTAATACAGCATTAATTTACCACATGTGGCTGGTCATACTGGGTAGGTGCTATCAGTATAAAATATAGACCACATGTTGATTTTGTAGTAATAAAAAAGGAATAGTGTATCTCATTAATACATTTTTCTATTGATTATACTAAAATATTTTGAAAGTTTTGAATTGAATATATTATTAAAGTTATTTCACTTTTGAAATATGTGACTATTAGAAAACTTAGAAGTAAATATGTGGCTTATATTATATTTCTATTAAACAAAGCTGTATTAGATGCTCCAAGTTTAGTAGGTTCTAGACCTTGTCTTTTGTTCTCCTTACCCTGAAGATCTGTCAAAATTTATGCTCCAAGTTTATTTAGATCTTAAATGTGCTCAAAGCAACAGAAGCCATGTTTCTCTGGTACTTTGGCTTCATGACTTTCCTTATATTTTGGCCTACTATTTTCTTACCTTGTCAGTTCTCTGATGCTTTTAAGAGGTTTGTAATTATTTTACCCAGGATTTTTAGTTGGTTGTTTTATTTGGAAAGGTTTTTCTGAACTAGCCTCTATTCACTAGAGGTGGAAGGGTGACACAAACCAGCCAGATGCTCATTGTGCCAGTTTTGCTAGGGCTGCTGTAACAGAGTGCCACATGTGGGTGGTTCAACAGACATCGTCTCATGGTTCGGGAGGCAGGACGCCTGAAATCCAGGTGTCAGCAGGGCCATGCTCCCTCTCAAGGCGCACAGGAAGGATGTGTCCCAGCCTGTGTAGCTTCCAGTTGCCTTACATGTTTCTTGGCTTGTAGATAGCTGTGTCCTTCTTTTGTCTCTTTATGTGTTTGATGGTCTCCAGTGTCAGTCTCTGTGTGCAGATTTCCTTCTTTCTACAAGGACATCAGTCAAATTGGATTAGGAACCATGCTAATGACATCATTTGAACTTGATTATCTCTGTAAAGACCTTATCTTCAAATAAGGTCATTTTCTAAGGTTTTGGGTGTTAGGACACGGATATATCTTTTTGGGGGACGCAGTTCAAACCACAGTGCTGACCAACCCCATTTTGTCTTCATGGGCATACTAGGCAAGGTTTCCTGATTCCCCTTATGGTTAGGCCAGGTCATTTGACTGGTTCTGGGCAAATGAATGTGGGTGGAAGTTATCTATACCATTAATAAACCTAGTCATGAAGCATCCTGTGTGGTAACTCGTCACTTCTGCTTATTGCTCATTAATTGGCTGAATGTAGAAGACACTGAGGAAGCCCTGGAAGATGTCAGCAACACAAGAAGAAGCAGGCAGATTCCAAGCACCAGCAAAGCCAGCTGGCAAAACCCATCTGGACTGTGATGTGGGTGAAAAACAGGCGCTTGTTGATTGAATAATTAGTGGTGTGTTTTACTATTACTCATAGCCGCTTCTGCTGTGCCCCTTACTTCTGACTTTTTTCTCTTTGATCCCAAGGCCAAAATATCCCATTTAAATAACTTTTTTTTCCTTTTCAACACACTGCTTTGTCAAATTATAGCATAGTAAGATTTTACAGTAAATAAAGCACTTTTATAAAAAAAAGCATTTTTGTATTTCCCTAACAGTTAATATTGTCAAAATAGCTTCAGAGTAAAGATAGTTTCATTTACCTTAACTAAAGCATAAAGCCAGTATTATGGTATGATAGTGCTGATGCTTATTTATCAATGGAAGATATAATATATAAATTAGAATTAGTTTTAAAGAATCAGTTTAAAAGATATTACCTTATCAAATTTAAACTCTTGAGAATTTATTTTTTAAGAAAAGTTTCTAAGTAGGCCACATTTCCCTCCATGCCATACAACTGAAAAACTAGTTGCCATTTTTTAAATCTCTGATTTTACTTTTGAAGATTATTTTATTTCATCTTTTCTATCTTTAGGGAGGGAAAGATTTCTGTTGAGTGTGGTAATGAGTTACTATTTCTTTTGGAATAACTAAAATCATCTCATTACTCATATATGTAAAATGTCAGTTTAGGAGGGTGTATTTTTTATTTCAAAATGTAAAGTTTTATTATAGTATAATAGAAAAAGTTCAACAAGTAAAACTTTCACTGTGAGAAAGAATTTACATGGATATTTTAAAGATTAAATATATGGCATTAGAGGTTGGAGAATTAATCTTTTAAGAAGCATAGAAGAAACATATTTCTTCACAACATTTAAAAAACAGGCAATGCAGAACATGACAAAATCAGCTTTAGAAGATAATCTGGTATGCTTAAGATATGGAATGTAAAATCTAAGGCACTTATATCAGCCTTCACCAAGTCTTACTGCTTTTTATTCTTGTAGGAGAGGACATGAGGAAGAGCTATATCTCTTAAAATACTTTTCAGTATAAACATTTGCCTCTTACAGTAGAAATGGAATATATGGAACTTATTTCTCATTGTCTGGAAGTGCATTCCTGATAATCACTAATGACATGTTTTTTTTAATTTATATGTATTTTATTGAGAGAGAGAAAGAGAGAAGAGAGAGAGACTGAGATTTGTTGAGATAACATTAACCAACTGAGCTACCCAGCCACGGCTTTTAATGACATGTTTATACAACACAATACTTGCTGAAATAGATATGTCATTTTAGACTACCATTTAAAAATATATACTGGGAAAATATGTATGGCAAGAATATACTAGAATATGGCAAATCTTGCTGGTGATTTGCTTTAGTTTTAACCCCAATGATCCTTTATTCCATAGTACTTATATTTTTTGAGTCAAATTAAGACAGGCTAAATTGATCAGGAGGTCCATCAAGTGGTAATGTCAAGATATTCTATTGCTTCAGAGACTTTAAGTGGTCCGGACAGAATACTTAGCTGAGCAGTTGCTCAGGTCTTGGCAGTTGCAGTTAACTAGAATAAATTTTGTGCATTAATTTATTGGTAAAATGAGGTAGGTTTTAGCACAATAATCTCAAAAAAATTGTTTGGATGCAGCACCTTGGAAGATGTAGTTAAAATGATTATTTTAACATGAGACTTGTAATAAAGAATAATTAATTTTTAGCAGAAAGTGCAAGCTCTGTGAGCCAAGCCATAGCAGGAGAATATGATTGTCCAAGTTCTGCAATGTTGTCGATCCACGCAAACAAGGTGGTTGTACTTCCTTCACTTTGGACTTTGTGGCCACTGAATGAAATATGAAATACTGGCATAAAACTCAGTATATTTTATAGAATTTCAACAGCAGATGAAGAACTGCCCACCATTAATGAACTTATGAAACACCAAAACCCGGACTCTAAAAAATTTCATAGTTTGAAAAATCAATACTGAAGATAACAAAGATTTATTTTATAAAGCTTTTAGCTTATGAAAACTTATATAATATTTTATAAAGTCTTCAGGGTGTCATTAAATTAATTAAGGTGAGCAAATAACACTGTCTTTACGTATGCACAAAATCCTGAAAACCATTAAAGAGTTGCTTATGAGTTTCAGAAACTCCACTTCCTAGTTAAACTTTATAGAATGCTTTCATTGGTGAAAATCTTGGGGCACATTCCTGGGTTGTGTATTCTATCCCCAGTGTGGGACGTGTAGGAGGCCGCCAACAGATGATTCTCTCTCATCACTGATGTCTCTATCTTCTTTCCCTCTCCCTGACTCTCTGAAATCAACAATAAAAAAAGTCTCACCTTGGCTGGTTTGACTCAGTGGATAGAGTGTTGGCCTGTGGACTGAAGGGTCCCGGGTTTGATTCAGGTCAAGGGCACATGCCTGTGTTGTGGGATCTCTCCTCTATAGGGGGCCTGCAGGTGGCAGCCAATCAATGATTCTTTCTCATCATTGATATTTCTATCTCTCCCTCTCTATTCCACTCTGAGATCAATGAAAATATATTTTAAAGAATTTCACTCTCTCTTTAATGCCATAATTTTTTCATTTCTCTCATTTTTTCCTTCTTAATCTGCTATGTTCCCTATGGGCACAGCATTTCCCGTTTCTCTTATTTTTTATAGTTTCTTCCTGTTTCACTTTTTCCCTCTACTCCTTGTTCTTCTATCAGACTTGCTTTACTGCCTGCCTCTCATGCCTTTGTAAAAAAGATGAAATGCTTATTCTTCTAAAATACAAGATAAGCAACTTAGGAGTGACATCATCAGAATGTATAGTAGTAGAGTAGAAGCTAGTCACTATCTACTTCTAATTTGGGTTCAAACATTACCTTGTGTTGGTGTGAAACATTGCTTGCCTATGAAGATCAATGCTATACAACAGTTTTGATTTTTATTCTAAGCTGTGCTCTCAATACTTCTCAATATTACTTCTACTTGCCTTTGTAGTGCCGTTTTCCATTCTTTTTTTCGAGGCAATGTAGCAGAGAGAAAGAGCATGGATGTTGGTAATAGACCTCCATTCAGCACTTATTATCTGGGTGAACTTGAGCAAATTACTAACCTTCTTTATTATTAGTTTCCATACATGCAAAATGGGAATAGTAATTCTTATCTTATAGAGTTTTCTGTAAAAATCTAAGGGGCTTAATCACAAGAAACAACAACAGCCTGTAATTATTGGAATTGAGTGTCTAGGTCAGTGGTCGGCAAACTCATTAGTCAACAGAGCTGCAAACCAGGGCTTGCGAGTTTGCTGACCACTGACCTAGACTCTGATCTAAGCTAATGTAGGGGAGGTGATTTGGTGAATAGGTTGATAATTAACGGTCACAATTGTTTTTAAACTGGCTGGTCTGGTGTCTCTAAGATTTTACTACGATTCTTAAACTTTCTACCATATATTCATACATCTAATCTTCAACAAATGATATTATTTTCTGCTTTAGAGAGAAAATGTAAGTTATCCAGCGAGTATCCAGTTATCTGTCTATTCTACTACTATACATTCTGATGGTGTCACTCCTAAGTTCCTTATCTTAAAAGTTTAGAAGAATATGCATTTCATCTTCTTTACAAAGGCATGAGAGCCAGGCAGTAAAACAAAGTGGTTTAGGAAAACGTTTTTTGGTCTCCAACATCTGGATTCTAATTTTTTCTTCGCAAGTTGAGCCAGTTGCTTAACCTCTGTGCTGTACTTCAATTTCTCCATCTCTAAAATGGATACAATAAAGACATGTCTTCATGAGGTTTTGAAACATTACATTAATTAAAACATTAAAAACATGGGACATAGCCATTGATGCTGCTATGAATGATGACCACTTCCTGCCTTATCAAGGTCTCAAATTACAGATCCTTTCCTTTTTCACGAGTCTTTAGTCACTTCTCCACTGGCTCTTCTTCTTAGCCTTGTTAAACACTCACAACTCTGAAAAAGGCTTAAATCTTTTCTGCTAAACTTTTACCATTTTTTCTTTTACTGCTTAACTTTAAGAAATTGTAGTCTCATTCCATTCCCCAATTCTGCTTCTCCAAGTATTCTTTGTTCTTCAATCCAATACAATCTGACCTCTATTCCCACCACTCTACTAAAACTGCTGTCACTCAGGTGAACCCTTACCTTCCTATTGCTGAAGGCAGTGGAACATTTCCCCACATCATCCCAAGTAACTCCTCTATGAGATTTGATCCTACTGTAAAACGTCTTCAGATATTCTACTTCCTCAGTGTCTATGACATTATTCTCTCTTGTTCACATAATCTGGACATTACTCTTAAGTCTTTATTTTCTCAGAGCTTAAAGCTTGAGTTAGTTATAGTCATTGTGGATACTGGGAGGTAAGGAGAAAGAATTCTATACAAAGTAGAGTAAAATAAAATCCATGTTTCTGGGAATATAGCCAATATTGCATTTTATCAAGTGCAGTCACTTTACCTTTTAAATGGAGGTAAGTGAGTGAAGAAATCCTAGAAATAAGTAGAATGGTGGGAGAAATGTTTCCTATAAAATCAATAGCCTAGCTCCCTCAGGCAAAATGAGGACCAACTTTAAAATAAATCTCATTGTAAGTTTAAATTTGCCAAAATAATTAAAATCTAAGTTAATGTTTTAAGTTGCCTTTGTTGAACACTATAATTACATTTTAGTACCAAAATTAAATATGGAACCCTTCATGGAAAGTCTAGTACAAAAGGTATTTTATTTAGATAATTATATTTTATAATTAAAACCTGGTAAGGAAAATGTACTGTAATTTTCTTAATCATCTTTTAATTAGTATCAAATGGTACTATTTAGTGAAAAATAGTTTTTGAGAAAAATTAAAATTATTAAAATAATCAACTTTGTGGTTAGTTAAATCAATTATAGCTTATATATATTTGAATAATCTTATTCTTTGGTGTGGTGAATACAAACCACCACAAAAGTGACATTTTTCTCTTTCATTTACTTAAATTTTATTATTTCATTTCAAGTGTATAAAAACAATTTTACCTACTAAGTACCATGATATACATTTTATAATGAGAAAACTGAGGCCAGAAAAATTACTTGCCTAAGGTAAATACTTAGGAAGTGCAAGGACTCATATGCAGATCTCCATGACTCTGAAATCTGTACTCTTAACTATCATGAATTCCACTCCTTATTTACATAATTGTTTTGCAAATATTTATTGAGTGCCTAATATTTGAAACAGCTTTCTAGCTACTAGGTCTATAGCAGTGAATGAAACACACAAAAAGCCCCGTCCCCTTGAAACTTGTAGGCACAGAGTGGGAGACGGAAGTAAAACTAACCAAAAGAGTAAATAATGTAGTGCTTTAAATTCTAACGAAGCCCAAGAGAAGCAACAGAAGGGGATAGATTGCAATTTTAAATAAGACGCTCAGAGAAGAAGACGCTGAGAAGGCAATCCATGAGATAAATCCCTAGCAATGGAAGGAAACTCAACATAAAGATACTTAGTAGTGATGATTTCAGGAAAGGAAATAACAACTGTGAAGTCCTTATGTGGGAGAATGACCAGATTAAAGGCACATTAAAGAGGCCAATGTGACGAGAGCAGAATAAAGAGTGGGATAAAATCACAAAGGCATGCACAAGGAGCCTGACTGCAAAAGACCTTGTCCTCATTGCAATTACTTGTACTTTCCTCTGGGTGAGATAAGGAGCTACTGGGGACTGTTGAGAATAGTGCCGTCATCTAACTTATACTTTGTCAGTGTTGACAGGAGCCTAAAGAAGAGAAAAGACAGCAGCCAAGAAACCACCGAGGAGGCTATTGGCAATAATTCAGGGGACTTGAACTAGCAATTAGTGGAGGAGATAGTGAGAAGTGGTTAGGGTCTAGATTACTTGGAAGGTACAGCTAATGGTGTTTGCTGGGAATACAATGTGAGTTGTGAGCGAAAACTTTGTAAGGGGTTTTCTCTGAATAGCTGCAAATATGAAATTGTCTTTAATTGACATGGGAAGAGCTGGGTTGGAGCGAGGACAAGACTGAGGAGTTCAGTTTTAAGTGTACAATATAGTGATTAGACTATGTTTCTCAGTTGATACCATATGCCTTCTGAAGTAATCAATTAATAAATCTAAAACTCATTTAAATCCATATATAGTTATTACAATACTAGAGGCTCGGTGCATGAAATTCATGCAAGATTAGGCCTTCCTTCCCCTGGCCACTGGCACCAGGGACCCAGGCTTCCCTCGCAGAGGGAGGCCCCACTCACCCACTGAAACCTGCTGGTAGGCCTGGGCCTCCCTCTTTGGGGTGATTGTGGAGCCCCCTGATTGGCCGCCCTACTGGCAGGTGGCCTGGGCCTCCCTCTGCGGGCATTCATGGGATGATGGGCAGGCCCCCGACCAATCACATCGCACCTGCCTTGGCTGGCCTGGTGCCAGTTGGTGTCATAGTGTGGTCCCGGATGGTAGTCCCTCATGGTCATTCTGCTGCTCAGCGATTCAGTCGATTTGCATGTTACGTTTTATTATATAGGATCATTAGTTATCTCTTAAGTAGAGTGGGTTTAAGAGAGAATTTGCAGGAAAACTTTTTTTGAACTTTCCTCTGAATGGAAGGAGGTATTTGGAGTATTTACTGGGGTTGGGAGGGGTGGTGGGGTGAGAAATTAGATGACAAAAGGGAAAATAACATTTCTATGTGTTGATGGAATGATTCAGAAGAGGTGGAAAAATTGATGTTGTAGGGGAGAGAAGTGAAAATGTATTAAGCAGTGTTTCCGTGGTGGAGAAAGTAGATGAAATTAGGATGCAAGTGGAGAGGCTGGCCTTTGCAGAGAGGGAAGGATGAACAAAGAGTTCATCCAGGGTAACCAGCAGGAATACAGAACAGGTGGGAACAGATCCAAGACTGTAGGGGATATGGTAGTGATGGCTTGTTGACATTTTCTTCTGAAGTTTTCAATCACTGGCTTACAGTGTGATGCTGATAATGTCACATTGAATCATGAAGTTTCCAAACTAGGGAAGTAAGTCTCAGGTATTTTAAATTACAGATTTACTTAATTTAAAATTTAAAATTAAGGTCTAGAATGTGACATAAATGAAAGATAAAGCTTTCTGAAAATTGTAGCAGATTCATATCATGGCTATTAAGTAGCTGCTTTTTTATTGCTTTAATGAAATATATGCTTATTCAAGGAGCAAGCTAGTGTTCTTCTTTAGTTCTTTTTTTTTCTTTCCAGAAACAAGAAAATGGTAATTATTATTATCAACCTTGTCTTTGAAAACTAAGGATAGTAATAAATATTGTATTCTTTATTAGAGTGTTAAATCATAGGGTAATTTATATTTTATGATAGAATCAGGAACTTTTTCAGTGACATGAATCTGTGTTAGAAAGAATAAAATGCATCACTGAGGCCTGGCTGGCGAGACTTAGTGGTTGAGCTTTGCTCTATGAACCAGGTGGACATGGTTCAATTCCTGGTCATGGCACTTGCTGGGTTTGTAGGTCAGTCCCCAGTGTGGGGTGTGCAGGAGGCAGCCAATCAGTGATTCTCTCTCATCATTGATGTTTCTATCTCTCTCCCACTCTACCTTCCTCTCTGAAATCAATTTAAAAAATACATATTGTGAACTAACATTCTGGATTCCAACCATCTGATAACATTTCTTGTCAAACTATTTTAACAGCTCCTATTACTTTTGGAAATGTTTAAATAAAATCTTAACAATAATAACATCAAGGTTTTTCCTTTCTCTGTACTTCATGCCAAAAAGACAAAAAAACTATATTTTACCTTTATGTTAGCAGGTACCAAAAAGGACTTAGAAATTTAGGATCTATCCAAGGGAAGTTTTCCCAAAGTTTCCTTAAAAAAGTAATTTTAAGATAGTGTACATTTAAACTACATTTAGAATGTTCTGCAAGCTTAAAAAGGATGTTTGGAGTTAGGTTTTAAAAACAGTGGGATTTAGTGTAATAGATTTGGCAACAAAAACAGTGCAGTTCATACAACTGATGAATTGATGCAGACCCAGCTGACTAACACATACCATGTGTTTGCTTTGGCAAAGAATTTGGAAAAATAATTTGGAGAAAAGAATTATATTATTCAACAGATTTTTCTTGTGTTGTTGTTTTGTGGGATTTGAAAAAAAATTCTAATCAGACTTGCAAAGGTAGAGTTCACAGAGATCTTCCCAATGATTGGAAACATATTTAGACCTTTCATAGAAAAAACAAGATGTAAGAGGATAATTTTACTTATTTCATGCTTCTCTTAATTACTCACTGCTCAGAAATAGATTTATGACTAGTTGTTTCCAATTGATACCAAGATTATGAATTTATCCTGTCTAACAACAATACCATAAAATGAACCTTATCAACATTTTCAATATAATCATGGCATATAGAATCTATTTAAACTTTGTTGGCCAAGAATATCACTATGTTTTGCGATAATGATTAAATATGCTACTTTAAGACTGTTGTTAATTCTAAGATTTGCTTTTTGTTGTTCAGACAAAAGATTAAGGCATATTTCTTGTGTATTTTATTTAATTATTGCTTCAAGGTTTCAAAAGAGTTTGTTGGCTTAGTAAAATCTTAGAATTCTTACTGTTTACTAAATTTCAGACATATTAATGATGTGATGAACCCAAGGCTAGGAAGAGCTTTGGGCTTATTTAATGGGGTTGAAAGATGCTACAGAGGCTATTCTGATCATTTTAAGACAGATATGTTGAACATGCTCCTAAATTAGCTTTGGGGGATTAGACATACTATTTTGCACTATGGATTAGCTTAATTTTCTGTGCCATATTGCTAAATCATGAAATTCAGACGATAATGGGATATTTTCCTCAATGAAGTATAAAAAATTCTCAAAGCTGGAGGCTATTCAGATAAACATAAATACATGCACAATGCTATTACATAGGAAAGAGCCGGAGTCTGATGAAATACAAACTGATTTGCTAAAGTAAGCACAAAAAGTATTTGAGGATAGTTTCACTTATATTTTTTGGTGTCATTGGACATTATTAACCCCTGTGAAACTCAGTTGGATTTACATAAACATGAGAATATTAGTACTACCTAATGTACAAAGTTGTTATAAAGATGACATAAATTATGTACCCCATATTGCTCTTGGTACATGGAATTCTTCCTTTCCTTCTACTAGACTGTAATTTTGAGAGTAGTATTTTGAGAATTTTTAAAATAACTTATCCTTATTATATCTTTAGTTTATTAATAAATGTTTATTATATAGAACTCATTATCCTGCTTACTGTTAAAATAATATACATTAATTTTGTTTTTTGGTAAGTGCCCAGAAGGGCTATGAAATAAAACATCAGTTTTCTTTATATTTACTGTTTGACTTAAAAAAAAATCACTGGGTATTAGTAACTCCTAAAGCAGAGGAAAGAAGACAGAAATAACTAGTGAGTGCCTAGAAATGAAGGGTGTTGAGTTTATTGAAGACAGTGATGCAAAAACCAGTAATGAAGAGGTTGGTCAGGGTTGGGTAGAGAAGTCAAGTGCTGTTGTCAGCATAATTTCATAGGTGTTGAGAAAATATTCAAGGGAGGAGATCCTATAATGCCAGACCATGAGAGAGGTACATTTTATCTTATCCATACAACTTTCTGAGATTCAATTTATTATCTCTATTTTATTCATAAGAAAACAGAGTATTAGAGAGTCAAGCCCAAGGTCAAATAACTAAAAGTATTTGAAGAAGCTAGAACTAACATCAGGATGACCTGCCTTTGGAAGGGATGAATTTTTCTAGAGTTTCCTCATCATAGTGGAAGGGGAGAATTAACATTTTTTAAAAAATCATAAATATATGCCATATATTCTCAAGAGGCATTCTTTCATTGAATTTTCACAACAGTGGTGTGAGAAAAGCTTTATCTTTTCCATTTTACAAAAGAAGAAATTCAGGACCCAAAATTCATGATCATTTTATGGCCACAGTTACTAATTTAACAAACAGTGATTCAAATCCAATTCTGTCCAGTTCCAAACTCAAGCTTTCCTTATACAACATTCGGCCTGAAGGTACAGGATCAGGAGTGAGAAATCAGCACTTGGGGGCAAGGATTTGAGAAATATAATTGGAATGTATGTTGAGGAAAGGAGGGTATGAGCAGAAATAAGTACCCAACCTTGAGCTCTTGGTATGCATGTGAGTGGGGAGCTCCACTTACTATACTTCATCTTCTCCAAATCTCTAGAGTCCTATGGCATTGCAGGAGTACTTTATGTTTTCTGAACTTTCCAAGCCATTCCTTACTACTGTACCTTTAATATATATATATATTTCTTTCAGAGAGGAAAGGAGAGGGAGAAAGAGATAGAAACATTATCGATGACATAGAATCATTGATTGGCTGCCTCCTGCATACCCCACACTGTGGATTGAGCCTACAACCTGGGCATGTGTCCTTGGCTAGAATTGAACCTGGGACTGTTCCGTCTGCAGGCTGACACTCTATCTACTGAACCAAACTGGCCAGGGCTTTTTATAACCTTTATAAATATAATACATATTTTCCATTGCTTAGAACACATCTATTCACTCTCCTGGAAAACATTTCTTTAACCTTAAAATGCAGTTCAAAATTTATTTATTTTGTAAATCTTTTGCTGATTCAACCAATACAGTGTGAATTGGATGCTCTTCTTTAGTCCAAGATTGTCTCAGAATCTTACCTCAGAAACATCATTTCTATGACTCTGAAAGTATGATACAGAGCTGCTGTGAACAGATGGTCTTGAAGATTTTCCAATCTTATATGGAATTGTGAACTTGATATTCTTGCAAGATTATTCTAAACTAGAGGCCCAATGCACAAAATTCATGCAAGGGTAGGCCTTCCTCCCCCCCGGCTGCCAGCACTGACTTTCCTCTGGCACCTGGGACCCAGGCTTCCCTTATAGCCCTAGCTTCATCTAGAAGGTTGTCTGGAAGGACATCCAGTCTAATTAGCATATTATGCTTTTATTATTATAGACTAGAGGCCTGATGCATGAAATTCATACATGGGTGCGGGGGTGTACATCCTTCAGCACAACCTATACTGTCTCCAATCTGGGACCCTCTCACAATCCAGGACTGCTGACTTGCAACCACTCACCTCCCTGCCTGACTGATTGCCCTAACTGCTTCTGCCTGCCAGCCTGATCACCTCCTAACCACTACCCTGTCAGCCTGATTGACACTTAACTGCTCCCTGCTAGCCTGATTGCCCCTAACTGCCCTCTCCTGCTGACCTGTTCACCCCTAACTGCCCTCCCCTGCAGGCCTGGTCACCCCCAACTGCCCTTCCCTGCTGGCCTGGTCACCCTAACTGCCCTCTCTTTCCAGCCTTTTTGCTCCCAACTGCCCTCCCTGCAGGTCTGATTGCCCCTAACTACCTTCCCTTGCTGGCCCTGTTACCCCCAACTGCCCTCCCCTGCAGGCCTGGTCACCCCCAACTGCCTTTCCCTGCTGGCTTGGTCACCCCTAACTGCCCTCCCTTTCCAGACTGGTCACTCCCAACTGCCCTCCCTGCAGGTCTGATTGCCCCTAACTCCCTTCCCTTGCTGGCCCTGTTATCCTCAACTGCCCTCCCCTGCAGGGCTGGTTCCCCCCCCCCCATTGCCCTTCCCTGATCACCCACAATTGCCCTCCCCTGCTGACCATCTTGAGAAGCCATCTTATGCCCACATGAGGGTGACCATTTTGTGTGTTGGAACATAGGTCAATTTACATATTACCCTTTTATTAGATAGGATGTCTAAATTTTTAGATTGCAGAGTAAGGGAGAATTGAAAACTTTACACATATACACATACACTGACACATTTTTTGTTAGCTTGAAAGTATTTTTAAAAATTAGTCAAACCCTACTCTCCTTCACACACACACACACACACACACACACACACACACACACACACACACAAGGTACATCCATTCATCCACAGGCACTATTATCAATGGGAAACTGCATAGGTTCCTTCCCAGAGATCTCCAGCACTGTCTCAATACCATACCATCTCTAGCCTCAATACACCTACGTATCTTTTACCATGCTTTGTATGGAATAAGCATCATAACAAACTATTGAAGTTCATAGGAGTTATGTGAATTTAGATGAAGTACAATCAGGATTAGAATGAATTAGGTCCTTGCGAGTGTGGGCCTTTGCTGGGAAACTGTGGTTCTGTCACATTGATTTTAGAGTTCAGCATCCTGTTTCCAATGCATTTCTATCAACACGAACACTGTTATCTTTTTTAAAAGAATTACTATTGTATCACAAACGTTTCCTTTTTGGCTGTAAAATTTTGATTCAGCAGTAGTTAGATTTACTGACCAGAAGAGCAAGGACTGTTTCCTTTTTTTCTGTGCTCCGTGCCAAGTTTATAATGTGTGGTAGAGTAGGGCAGTAGCTATTTATTGCTTTTCAAATACCATTATTTTTCCAGTCACACATTCATTGGGAGTCATGAATTTTACAAGTAGATTTACCACTAGTACAAAATATAGCCATAAATTCATTGACAATTATTTTTCTCCTCCATTCATTAAATTTCCCATATGTACAAGCAGGGTCTATTAAATAAAAGAAGGAGAAAGACTTGTTGGGGTCAGCAAAGTGAAACATGAAATGCAGAGTTAGCAGTTATCTGCTGAATCTAAGCTATTCAGGCAAAAATAAAAGACTTGTTTGGCTATGTTCATTGTCATTACTCTCAGATATTTATGGGCCCCTTGCTTTCCTCCGGGCTATATTGATCAAGGATAAAAGTGAAGTAGAGATCTATGGTTTGATTTGATCATTGAAAATAAAAATGTTTGTCTTTGAAATACGACTTGGGTCATGGTCTCAGAGCTTTGCGGATTGGCGCGAGTGCTGAAAACTCAAGACTATTGCTTTTGTAATTCTTGGTCAATGGTCAGTGCACTGGAGTCCTAAAAAGTGGGCTCATTAAGTAACAAATGCCTTTAAGTTGGATGAATGGAACAGTTTGAAAATATGTATTTGGTCTGGCTTTTCTGCATTATTTGGTAAACCCACAAAATGTAGATTTTCATCTCGAACTTCTGTTCACTCACTTGCGGCTACTTTAAGAAGTAGTTTTTCTTTTCTTTACTTCCACAGTGTGAACTGCAGGATCCTTGCTGGTCCAACTTGGCCACTGCTTAACAGAGCAGCTTGTTTATATTACTTCCTGTGTTTTTTTAAGACCAGCATTTATTATCCCTTAAGAAGTCCTTAACAGCTTTCTTAGGGATTTTTCTTCCCCTTCTTTCTAGAGGAATAAGTCATGGACTCAATTAGGCCAATAATTTCTTACCCATGAAACTGTAATGAATTTATTCTCCACTCAATAACCATTGGAGAAATTACTCAGTACTAAGGTGGGGGCGGGGGGAATCAGGATATAAGAAATCTTTTTCTGAGAAGCTACATTTCTGAGTCTTGCATTAAAAACCATATTTGGATGCCTTTATATAATGTATGTAATAAATTAAGGCTCTCTACTTGAATCTACCTACTCTTTCAGGAATGAAAGGTACTGCAATTTTTATTTTGGCTGAATAAAGAAATGTTAATGACCTGTCTAGTAGTTGAATGTAAGCCTACTAGCTTGTGACCATGTTGCCAAAACAAATGAAAATTCATTGCCTGCTATTGGAACCAATTTAGTTAGGTAACACTTCATTTTTCGGCCATCATCAGGTGGAGTTATTCCACTTCAGTGAATTTTCCACATAAATGCTTGAGAACTAACTTTTTAAAACAGAAATCAGAGCATGTTGGTTTTTAGCTGAAAACCTTCAGTGACTTCCCTTTGTCTAAAGAATAATGCATTGCTTGATAATCTACCATTCGTGTGTTATGTCCCTTCAATTCTCCTACCATGTATGATCTCCTTAGACTGGTCATCATTCTTTAGACCAGTGGTCGGCAAACTGCGGCTCGTGGCCACATGAGGTTTGCAAGCCACGGTTTGCCGCTCTGTTGACTAATGAGTTTGCCAACCACTGAACTAGACTCTCCATTCCAAAAATTACAGGCTGTTGTTCCTTGTGATTTAGCCCCTATCCCAGTGGTCAGCAACCCCAGCTCATGAACTGCATGTAGCTCAAGAGCCGCAGCTTGCTGACCACTGCTCTAGAGCTATTATGCTCTTTTGTTTTTATTTATTTTTTGTTGTTGACACTGTTACAGATGACCCCCCACACCTCGTCCTATATTTTTGTTAATCTTCATCCAAAGATATTTCCCCATTGATTTTTTTAAAGAAAGCATGGGAAGGAGGGAGGGAAGAGGAGAGAGAGAGAAACATCAATGTGAGAGAGACACATTGTTTGGTTGCCTCCCACACTCGCCCCAATGAAGGTATGGTCAAGGCTCAAACCTGCAACCCAGGTACATGCCTTCAACCGAGAATCAAACCCATGCCCCCTTCAGTGTACGGGTCGATGCTCTAATCACTAAGCAACACATGCCAGGGCAAATGCCTACCATATTTTAATTCTTTAATTTCTATATGCTGTTCCATGAGGCAACAACTCCACATTAGTTGAGTAGATATTTCTCTGTGTCTCAATAACTCCAAAACATGTTTCCCATTTTGAAATCATACAGTCTGGCAATTAAATAAAATATGTATGTTGACCTGTCTAAATAAGTTGGAACTAATAGTGGTCAGGGAATATGCTCCACTTATTATTCTTTTCATCTTCATGTCCTTAGAAACTTATATAACGCCTGGCACAAAGTAGCTGCTGTAACAAATTGCCAAGACTGAGTGGCTTAACACAATAAAAATTTATGCTCTCATAGTTTCAGTTTCCAGAAATCTGACATTGAGGTGTGGGTTGAGCCATGCTCCTTCCAAAGATTCTGGGGGAGAATCAGTTTCAAGCCTCTTCTTGCTTCTGGTGCTTGCCAGCAATCCTCGGCATTCTTTGGCTTGTACCCACATCACTGAATCTTTGCTACTATCTTTACATCACCTTCTCCTAGTGTGTCTCCCTCACAATTCCAGCTACCTTTCTCTTATGAAGACCCATGTGATTGCATTTAGGGTCCATCTGGATAATACATGGATACCTTCTTCCTCTCGAGATCATTAACTGAATATATTTGCCAAAGAAGGAAATATCCACAGATTTAGGCATTAAAACATGGAAATGTCTTTGGGAGCTGTTATCAGTATATTGCAGATGCTTAACGCATTTTCAAACTGAATTGCCTGTTTAAATATTAAAACTTCAAAATATTAAAACAACATATTTGAAGGAGCTGTGGCATTGTCGAGAAGAAGTTTTGCTTATGATAGAAGACATAGCACATTCAGAAGGGGTTGATGAGGGTTTACAATGGAATAGAAATTTCGGAAGGCCCTTGGAAAGAATTTGGGTGACGAGAGTAGGGCAACAGGGACAGAGGCAATTAAATTGCAGAAGTTGAAAGCATAATGTAGTTGGATGATGAGAGTAAAAGAGAAGGATATGTTTAAGTTCAGGAAAGGCAGTGACAGAGAAGAGGTAAGAAGTGTGGTTGAGTTGATGGCCTGAAATATTCTAGCTTTGAAGTTAGTCATTTTGGATGGGTTTAAGCAGACTAAGTGAAAAATTATACAAGATGGTGAGGATCTGACCTCAGCGTGGGATGGATGGTGAGGATTTGACATAACAGTCATTTCTTATGGCTGGGAAGGGTTAAAGTATTTTCTTATTGTAAACTTGAGGCCCGGTGCACGAAATTTGTGTACTGGGGGTGGGTGGTCCCTCAGCCCAACCTGCCCCCTCTCACATACTGGGAGCCCTCAGGGGATGTCCTACTGATGACTCACCCCCAGCCCAATGCCAAAAGCTTCTGGCCAAGGCTTTCATCCTTGGGCAGGGGACCTCGGCCAGGGAACCCCAGCCAGTGATTGCTATGGGGCCGATCTTGTTGGTTGGCTGGCTCTGCCCCGGACCCCCAGCTCGCCCAAGGCCGGGAAAAGCCTCTTGGCAAGGCTTTTCCCAGCCTTGCGCAGGAGCCATCTTGGTTGGGTGTTAATTTGCATATCACTTCTGATTGGCTTGTGGGCGTGGCTTGTGGGCATGGGTTGATCAGAAATATGGTCAATTTGCATATTACTCTTTTATTAGATAGGATTATATCACCTTCTCATGTACTTCTTTGAATCTATTTTGAGACTAGAATCAGACATTTTGTTTCTAAGCTTAGAGAACTTCTATTGAGTAAAATTCTTTTAAAAGTAGTCCTTTCCCCACCTGGCTGGTATGGCTCAATAGTTGAGAATTGACCTATGAACCAGGAGGTCATGGTTCAATTCCCCATCAGGGCATGGGCTTGATCCCGTGTGGAGGTAGCCAATCAATGATTTTCTCTCATCAGTGATGTTTCTGTCTCTCCCCCTTTCACTTTCTCTCTGAGATCAGTAAAAATATATATATTTTTAAAAAGTAGTCATTTTCTCTAATTCTGGTTTTCTTCCTATGATCTTAAGATATTGAGGGAATAGGATGTTTTCATGTCAAGATTTTAAAAAGCAAAATTTGTATTTTGTAACATGCTGTATAATTTTCTCTTGTATATTAAGAGTTGTCTTTATTAAATTGATGGATAAAATTATATAATAATTATTTAATAATTTATTAAATGTTAAATATTGATGGTTACCTGTTCAAGGTAAATGTCTTGGTGGGAGGGAATATTGAGTTCATCACTCATTAGTTTTATAGCTAAAATATAATTATCTACCCATGTTTTATTAACTATATAACTTTGAGGTTTGGCTTCTTATTGTTGTGTATTTTTTAAAAATTTGTCTTTATTGTTAAAAGTGTTATCAATGTCTTCTTTTCTCCCCATTGGCACCTCCTTCACCCCACTTCTCCCTCCCTAGGCCTTCACTCCACTATTGCCTTTGTCCATGGGTTATGCACAGATGTATATGAATTATTTGGTTATTTGCTACTTTTATAATATTTTCACTTGGAAAAAGTATAGCCCAGGAAGCATATATCTGTGGCTCAGGGCACTCTATGCTAATGTTCCAATTGAGAGACTCACAAGCACTTACTTGTCTCCCCCTGACATGTTTATGCTCTCACAATTTGGAAGAGGAGTTTGGACTCCTAAGTTCAACATTTGCAGCACTTTGAGATTTGATGGTTTAGAATATTTGGTTTGGACTTAAGGACCTAGCCACACTTGCAGAGAAATCCTCATAGATTGGTAAAGATAGTTTTCTTTGACCTGCGTTTATTTTCCCAGATAATCTCATTAAATTCTTGGCACCATAAATTCATAACTTCAATCGTGCTAAACTGAAACTTGTGACATATTACACTTTAAGTAAACCTACTTACTTTTGTCTCCTGTATCCCTTATGTTGACTTTCTCACTGCAGGTATGTTAAGAATAAATAATAAATGTAATACAGAGATTATAAAATACTTTGTAACCTATTAAGATTTTTCAAGAGATAGTCTTGAAAATAAAGACCACACTTCTCTTATGAATTATATAAATCTGCTCAGTTTCATTGAGGAATAATTGACAAATATAATTATATTTGAAGTGTTCAAGATGAGTTATTTATATATACACAGTAGAATAATTATTATGATTAAGATAATTAACCTATCTATCCATCATCTCACATAGTTAACTTTCTTTTTGTGGTGAGAATGCTTAAGATCTACTCAACAACTATCAAGTATACAATATTATTATCTATATTGTTATAGATAATATACTATCTATATTCTCAATTTGCATTCCTATCGGCAGTTTATAAGGCTTTCCTTTTCTCCACATCCTTCCCAACATTTATTCTCATTGAATATATATTCACTAGTGGCCCAGTGTATGAAATTCATGCAAGGGTGGACAGGGGGTTGTCCCACAGCCCGGCCTTTCCCCTTTCCAATCTGGGAGTCCTTGAAGGATGTCCTACTGTCGGTTTACAGGGATCTGGCCTAAACTGGCAGTCAGACATCCCTCTTGCAATCTGGGACTGCTGGCTCCTAACTGCTCACCTGCTTACCTGCCTGCCTGATTGCACCTAACCACTCTGCCTGCTGGCCTGCTCACCCCCAACTGCCCCCCGATGTCGACCTGCTTGACCCTAAATGCCCTCCCACCAGTCTGATTACCCCCAACTGCCCCCCATGCCAGTGTGTTCATCCCCAACTACCTCTCCTGCCAGCCTGCTCAACCCCAGCTGCCCCCCTGCTGGCCTGCTCACTCCAAACTGCTCCCCCCGTTGTCCTGATCACCTCCAACTGACCCCCACTGACTGCCTGCTCGCCCCCAATTGCCCCCCCCTGCTGCTCTGCTTACCCCCAACAGCACCGCCCCCACCAGCCTAATCACCCACAACTGCCATCCCATCCTGGCCTGATCACCTACAACTGCCATCCCCTCTTGGCCTCTAACTGCCTCTACCTCGGCCCTGCCACCATGGCTTTGTCCAAAGGAATGTCCAGAAGTTCTCCTGGAAGATCTCCCAATCTAATTAGCATATTACCCTTTTATTAGTATAGATAGAGGCCTGATGCATGGGTGGGGCTGGCTGGTTTGCCCTGAAGGGTGTTCAGGATCAGGGTGGGGACCTGCTAGGGTGCCTGGTCAGCCTGGGTGGGGGACTGATGGCTGTTTGCAGGCTGACCACAGCACCTGGCGACCCAAGCTCCCAGACCCTCATTTTGCTTTTTTTTTTTTTTCAGACCTCCTTAAGCAGAGGCCAGGGCTGGCTGGATGCTGGTATCTGGGATTTATTTATCTTCATAATTGAAACTTTGTAGCCTTGAGTGGAGGCCAGGGCCAGCCAGGGCAGGAGGGAAGCTTGGCTTCCTCCGTCGCCAACAGCAACTCAAGACTTCTACTTGCTTCAGCTCTGTGCCTGCCGCCATCTTGGTTGGGTTAATTTGCATACTCCTAATTGGCTGGTGGGCATGGCTTGTGGGCATAGTAGAGGTGTGGTCAATTTGCATGTTTCTCTTTTATTAGATAGGATTGAAGTGATCCTAAATAAGTTATTAAAACCTGTCTTTTTTTTTTTTTTTTTTTTAACTTGTAGACTCTGGGGAAACAAAGGAAACAGCCCTTGAGATATCTGACAAAAATAATTTTTCAGCCCTCACTGGTTTGGCTCAGTGGATAGAGCATTAGCCTGTGGACCAAAAGGTCCCAGGTTCCATGGTGCAGGCTTCTCCCTGGCTGGGCCCTAGTGGGGTTCCTGCAGGAGGCAACCAATTGATGTGTTTCTCTCACATTGATGTTCATTCTGTCTTTTCCTCTCTCTTCCGCTTTCTCCAAAAACTAATGAAAAAATATCGTCAGCTGAGGATTAACAAAAAAATTTCCCCCTTGTATATGACAAGTTTTAAAATGTCTGTATTTGTAATCTTTAAACAGCATGGTATTAAGAAATCTTTTTAATTCTACTAAATCTTTGGAAATAAAATATGTCTAATCTTTATATTCCTTTTCAAACTATATTAGTGTATTTAATTTAAATTTTTTAAATATTTCAAGGCAATAAATCATAGCTGAGAAAATAAACCAAATTTCTTATTATTTTTACATTATTTTATAGACTTTCTTCTGTGCAACCATGATTATTGAACATAAAGAAGTTAAAGTTACGTGAATCAAAAATTAGCTTTGCTCATTTTCTTAATTTTATGAAGTTAAAATGAGAATTATTCTTCATTCCACGCAAAGTTTGAAGATAAGCCTTTATTGCTCTTAGTCCTTCAGACCCAGGAAAAGTTTATGATGGTCAAAACTTTAAACTAAAGCCAGAAACTACAGTGGCTCATATGTAGATCAAAACAATGTCCTTTGGCTTATTCTCAGAGTTTCCCCTAAAAATTTATTAGACTTAAGGATATAATTATATGTAGGTTATATATACAACTTTCTTTTAATGAGTGATGTTATTAGCATTTGCTCTAACTTTTATTTGGGAAATGATGGCAATACAATAGGCAGATGAAATTCCCCTTTTGTAAGAAATGACTGCAGAATTGGCATATAATAGAATCCTGAGATGGTTCACCAGAATGAAAACTATGAAAAAAAGATGATATTCTCACAAAAAATACAGTGCCTTTAGGCTGCATTCCTAAAACCTTGTTTAGTTAGTGACTAGAGATTTCACAAGAAAGGAACAATATATTGGATTTTAAACTGGTTTAGATATAATAACTGAGCTGTTATTAATGTTTTCTTTTCAATAACCAGGAAGGGACATTTTCTCTGCAAGTTCTAAGTTTTTGGCTCTGCTATGAGGAAGGCTTTGCTACTGAGCAGCTTGACATTTCAGTTCTAATCCGCAGGCAAAATCTGCAACAGTTTAGCTTGTACAGAAAAATACCTTTTTTTTTTTTTGCTATTGACATTTCACTTGTTCATTTTCTATCTGTTTAAAAAAAGAAACCTCCTCCCAGCTTTGCTTTTTTATCTCTTTCCTCTGTCCATTTCTGTCTTCCTCGGTCTCTATTACCTGGAAGTGTCTTCCTCAGCCAGCCCGGCTCTTGCCAGCTAGCAAGCTAATTCGAATCTGAGCAAGAAGTATATTAAAGCTATAAATCCACCCAGTCTGGAATTATTCTCGCTGTTACGGACTGATTATCTGGTGCTGTAAGCTAAACTGCACAGTCTTTGCTTCAGAAGGAAACATAATCTTTATTACTTTGGTCAGGAAACAAATCTGCCTGCCCTGACGTGAGATATTCACTTCCTGCGCTCTCAGTAAATTGCAAGGAGCTTGTCCTTAGGGATGGACTTCACTCATACAATCGATTCTCTGCTTACATCTTCCTGTGTGGGATGCACTTCTGCCCCAAGCATAGTCTCCCTGACCTGAGCCCTTACATTTCACTAGTTTTACTAACCTCCTTTACCAAGGTGCTGGTCTGTTCCTTGCTCCCAATCATTTCTGCCTTATTTCCCTTTGTGAACGGGCTTATAAGATAGAGACCAGACCCCAAACACCTGAACTTGAATAGGATTTAGATATTAATGAATGCAAACATGCACCAAGCCATAACCTAATTTCATTTGGATTTTTCTTCTGATACCATTATTGGGGAGCAATTCTCCATGGCATTTCTATAATATATGTGATCAAATATATGTAAAAGACACCTGGGACTAAATGTCCCAGGTGTCTTTTACATATATTTGATTAAAAGGTGATAGAAGAGAGAAATAGGATCTTTACAGATAAGTAGAGGGCAGATTTATTTCCTGATTGTAAAAATATTATCTCCCTTTTGGATAAACAATGACAATGTTAACTAGCACTGTCCTTTATAATATTGAAGGGTTCCTAAACTTAGGGTTCCTAAACTACTAGAGCCTGGCACTGCATTTGTGCACTGGGCAGGGGGTCCCTCAGCTTGGCTTGTACCCTCTCGCAGTCTGGGACCCCTCAGGGATATCTGCCTGCTGGCTTAGGCCCTAGAGGTCCTGAGCACTGCCTTGGAGGTGGGAGAGGCTCCTGCCAACACTCCTGCACTTGCCAGCTGTGACCCTAGCTCTGGCTGAGCAGAGCTTCCCCTGTGGGAGCACTCTGACCACCATGGGGTAGCTCATGCTTTGAACGTATGCCCCCTGGTGGTCAGTGCACGTCATAGCGACCGGTCATTCCACTGTTCAGTCGATTTGCATATTATCCTTTTATTTATAGGGTTACCAAACCCACTGTGTGCCCAGCATCTACCCCAGAGGGGTTGAGAATGGGGAGAGAACTGACTTAAACAAGAACTTCAAACTGAAGGCAGTGCTGAGAGTAATAAAGCTCTTTGTCTCTGACCTAGCAGTCTCAGACAATGTATGAAATTGTGACAGGCTAAAATCTCAGCTTCTGCACAGTTCTTGCAACCATTGCCCTTCCCTGCCCTGAAGTGAGACACTCACTTCCTGCCCCCTCAGTTAATTGAAAGGAGCTTTTCCTTACGGATGGACTTCACTCACAAAATTGATTATCTGCTTAGATCTTCCTGTGTATGCTTTATTTCTGCCCCAAGCGTAATCTCCCTGACCAGATCCCTTACATTTCACAAGTTTTTATTAAGTAGAAAGAATGCATTTTCAGTCTCCATTCATAATGTGTTCTAATGTTCTTGAGCATCAGACTGGGTTTGTGTATATCATGGATCATAAAGATGAGGTTTGGAGCCAGGACATCTTGTTCCTCAAAGTGGTGTTCTTTCTAGTGTGCCCAGTGAATCTTAAAGTACTGTTTGATATGCTGACTGACCCTCTCTTTGTTCTCCTGTTTCACTAATTTCAGATGTAACTATTACAAATAAATTTTCAGTGTTCCTAGTTAATTTTCCCTACATATTTTCAGACAAAAAGAGCTATTTAATTAATTTGGAAGTATTGATTGAATTGAGGCTCCTGCCTTTAAGAAAATACACCATTCTGTATACATTACACATTTTCTCTCAAAATTTAAAGAACTATACTCCTTTAAAAACATAATTCCTTGCTCTTTTTTGCGTTAATAGAAGATACCCAAATAGATTTTGCATCAAACTGTCACTGCCTGAAATTCTCAAAGTATTGTTTGGCTCCTGTCCTAAAACTTAGCTCTAAAACCCTCCTCAAATCTACAGAGAAAGCTAACTAGTTACATTGTGAGACTAATTGAACCTCTTAGGACATAGTAATGTTTTCAGATAATTCTGTTTTGCATATTCATGAAGCCATGTATTACATACAGTTGGTATGTTATTAATTAGTATAATGCCATTTTAGAATGGTGAAAGAATTAATTACATTACTTATTCTACATGTAACACACCATGTCTACAATGAAAATCAAATAGAAAAAGATTTATATCATCTAGTTTATTTAACTTAAATTGCTTTCAGAGTTCAGTTTAGTTCTTATCCTCCCTGCCTCTTAATGAAAGTTATACAGTATTAAACCTTTTTGTTTTATTCAAAGCATTTTTGAAATCTCCTTTTTTGTCTAATTATGATTTGGGAAAGTGAGTATATTTCCTTAGATTTGTCCCTGACAAAATACAGAATTTCTGTGACTCCTGTTATTATTCATTCCACTATTTCATCTATATGTAAATTATACTGATATATTTGTCTATCAATTCATGTAATGATTCTGGTTTAATAGTTTATATAATGCTTAGCTTCATATTATCACTACTCTGTTGTATTTAATTATTCCTACGTGGCTAAAAGAATGCTTATTCAATTTTATCTTTTATTTATTTGCAAACTGCCTGTTCCAAAAAAAAGAAATAATGTTACTTATAAAAATACATATACTGTAGTTAAATATAAAATAAATAACAAATGAGGAAATTGGGGCAAAGAGAAAAGATACACACATATTTGTGTATAAGATTTCAAGCAAACAAAACAAACTGAACATGAGAGTTCATGTTCAATTTAATCTCAATTAGATTAAAAATATTTCTCCTCATTACAAGGAGAACTTTTTCTTAAATATGAATTGCACAATGTAATTAATAATGTTCTCAGCCAAACCTTCATGTAAACCGTATTAGTCTTCACTGGCTGCCATAACCAAATACCACACATTGGGTGGCTTAAACAAGAGAAATTTATTTTTCACAGTTATGGAGGCTAGGAAGTCCAAGATCAAGGTGTTTGCCAGTTCAAGGTAAAGATTCAATTCTTTGGCTTTCAGCGAGCTGCCTTCTCACTGTGTCTGCATCTGGTGGAAAAAGAGAGTGCTATGGTGTCTTTTCTTGTTCTAAGGACACTAGTCCCACTGAATTAGGGCCCTATCTTTATAACCTCATTTAATCTTTATAACCTCCTTACAGGCTCTATCAACAAATTTATTCACACCGGGGACTAGAGCTATAACAGATAAATTATGGGGGCAAATCATTCAGTCCATACAGCTATAGCAGTATTGCATAAAATTGTTTCTTAGAAAATCCTTCAGTATAGGTTGATATCCCTATCATAGATACATTGGACAAATGCACAATTGGTGTTAACTTCCATAAAAGCTATATCTAAATTTTGAAACAATGTAATGTTTGCTAGAAGAATATTTATTTTAATTTTTTGCTATTTTAATATACATTTTATGTAAATACTAAAACTATCTTCAAAGACTCCTTAATTAGATGAATAAGTACTTATAAATGTGTATAAAAGAGTGAGGATACTAATTGTTTCTGTCTACCATATCTCAATTGCAATAATATGTGCACAGAGGAAATGCAAGGAGAAAAGTTTAACAGTGATTAACTCTGGGAAGAAGAATTTGAAATGATTTTACTTTCTGTATATTTAAAAAAGTTTTGACTTACAGAGGATATTATAAAATATTTATAATCAGTGATCAAAAACTCAATGGATATAGGAAAAAAGGAATCTAACTGCTGGCATAATATTCAAGGCTCCAGGGTCTATTTTTTTTTTTTTTACCAAGGGGTGCTGAAAGCATAGCTTTGGATAATGTCACAGTATTTGTCCAGTAAACATTTAGAACATATGGGACGTCACGGTGCTCATCCAGGAAAGTAAAACATTCAGGACCTCTTTGATAATAAAAATGTAAACCTTTCAATCTAATTCCTGGCATGCAGCACTCATTCTTTAACAAGTCTAATATCTTTACAAATGGAATCCTGCCGTGAGAAAAAATAAAAAATGTCTTCTATCGATTGCCCATTTTCTAAATCTGGTAGACACTGTTCCAAGGCCTATGTCTAATCTTCCATTCTGACTTTCATTTCTCTGCATGAAGCCTATGCCCTGGCCCAGCTGAGCTTGCTGTTAGATGAACAGGTATTTGTACTGGCTTACCTCTGTGCTCGTGCTGTTAGCTTTGCTTCTACCCATAACTCTGCCCTTCCACCTCTAGTTGTCAAACTCTGTGATGCGCTCCTCATTCTCTACCAACTTAATGAACTTGTCTTTACTTTCCCAAATGTCCCTTGAAATCATTCTTTCTATAAACTTCAAAGTTACCTTTGACTTTTTATGGCAATAATTACCTTCCCAAAAACCACTATTCGTGTAAATAAGTTTTTCTCCCTTTAAACCCCTATGTCCTTAACACATTGCGGGTGGATCACGAGCATTCTCGTGTTTTCCTATTACACAGTGTTTTACGTAAATGATAAAGGCATGCCTTAAAATTAAATACCCGTTGCATTTTGAAGTTATTTATTACATGTTCTTATAAGCTAATATCTTTTTAAAGTATGATACTTTGTAAAAATGTTTTTTGTGCTCATTCAATAGAAACTTATCTGGCCACTGGGTAAAGCTAGCAATAAAACTACTGGTGCACAATGTGTTAAGACCAGCCTTTTTCTACTCACTTTGTGTCCCTCACGTCTTTCATGATGCCTATCATAGACATAGCAGATGCTTCAGTTACCTATCGCTGCAGGCCAAAACACCCAAAGCTTAGTGACTTCATTTTATTATTTCTCTGGGACAGACTTGGCGGTGTTTCTACCCCATGTGATGTTGACGTGGGCTGCAGTCACCTGAGGATTCAAGTAGGCCGCCACACACATGATGGCTCACTTAAAATCTGGTCATTGATCTTGGCTGTTGGCTAGAAGCTCAGCTGGGCTGGCCTATCAGAGGAGCCTGCGCTTCTCACAGCATGGTGACTGCATTACAAGAGGAAGTTTATCAGAAACAAGAATCCTCAGGTGTAGGAAGGGAAAAAGCCAGCACTTTTAAAAGCTAGGCCTGAATTATCCCAGCACATTTCTACCACAGTCCATTGAAAAAGGAGGTTCTGGAGCCAGCCTAGATTCAAGGGAGAGAGAAATAAGTATGTACCTACAACTCAATGAGGCAAGTGACCAAGAATTTGCATCCATATAGAATAACCACAGCAGGTAAACATGTTCCTTTATTCAACCAACATCATGGAGCATCTATTACGAGCATTATTTTATAGCAAGGAGAAAAAACACAACAACAACAACGACAACAAAAACAAGCAAAACTCCTACTCATTGTGAAGCTTTTATTCTACTGGAATAAGAAAGAATCTAAAAAGTAAAATACATAGTACATTGGAAGAGCATAGGTGCTATGAGTGAGGTACTCATGTCACAGTGTTCTCATTGCCTGTTTGTCCTAGTGTAAATACTAATAGTATCCCTTTCACTCTCAAAAGTGTTTAGATTTGGACAAAAATTTATTTGGCCTTCCTAACTGTGGAAAGAAAAGTCAGCATCAGAGAAATAAAACAGAACATGGCTCTTTTTAAAGGAACAGAAGAAAATCTTGGAAAGCTAGAAGATGCTATAGTTGACCAAATGGTACAGCCATTTAGTAATCTATATATATAAAAGCCTAAGTGACCATCGCAACCAAACAGGCTCCATGGGGTGACCAGGCTAGCAGGGGGGAAGTAGTTAGGGGTGATCAGACCATTGGGGGGCAGTTAGGAGCAACCAGGCTGGTGAGGGGGAGCAGTTGGGAATGATTAGACCAGCAGGGAGTGCAGTTGGAGGTGACTAGGCCAGCGGGGGGCGGGGGTGGGTGGGAGCAGTTAGGTGCTATCAGGCAGGCAGGCAGGTGAGCAGTTAGGAGCCAGTGGTCCCAGATTGTGAGAGGAATGTTCCAGATTGAAGAGGGTGCAAGCTGGGCTGAGGGGATTCCCCCACCCCTGGTGCACAAATTTTGTGTACCTAGCCTCTAGTAATGAATAATTATGGAGTATTTACTGAGAAAGGCCCTATGATAAATGTTTTACGTGTATTAGTTCATTTAAATTTCTCAATAAATCAGTAAGATAAATGAATGCTATGGTTATCACAAACTTAAATATGAGAAAACTGAAGTGAGAAAGGCACAGGAATGTAAGATATTAAGGGTTTATATATCCTAAATAAGATGATCAGTAAAAATATCACTGACAAAGTGACACATGAGTAAAGATCTAAAAGAGTTCTGAAAGCCAAGTGTGTAGATATATTTATGAATATTAGCCCAGTGAAAATTTGCAATTCATACATAAAAATGAATAAAAAATTTTGTTGGTGTACTCTGTAGATAAAATTCACAGGCTTTTCCTTCTTCTAAATTAGTGTGCTCTGCAACTAATCTGATTAATCCAAGATACCCATACCTCCCTTTTTCTTATTTGTTTCTGGAAGTAGAATTTATATGTTCCATAAAACTCAATTTGGTATTGGTGCAGCTTCTGCAATGAAGTAAATTCAATTTGGGCATATGCTCCAAATTAAAAAAAAAAAAGAATCAAAGGAGTTAATTCTAAAAGTCACTTGTAGATTTTAGAACATTTTACCTATGTTATTTTGGAGAAAATTGTGAAATATAAATGTTATTCACCAGAGGGTGCTATTGCCATCTGAAACAAAATATGGCATCATATCCCAATCTTTAGGTAATCTCACGAGCTTAGACTTTTGCTTTGGGAAATTTAATTTTAAAAAATATTCTCTTTCCTATTTTTCTCCTCTTCTTTTCCATTCTCTTCATATTACCTTCCAAAACTCCTCCAAATCTATCACTTTAATGATGCTTTATGTCAACTAATATTAAAATCAGTTGAGACCACATTAGCCATAACTGCTGATAACAACCATAGATCATGAACATTTAGGTAATTCACAAAATGATGCAAGTTTATTTAAACAAGGTAGATAAGCTGTATTTCCTGTCTAAAAGTTTTACTATGAAAAACACCAACGTGGTTATTACACAACTAGAGGCCTGGTGCACAAAATTCGTGAAGGGGTGGGGGATGGTGGGTGTCCCTCAGCCCAGCCTGCACACTCTCCAATCTGGGACCCCTACCAATCAGGCCTAAATGGGCAGTCGGACATCCTTCTCACAATTCAGGACTTCTGGCTCTAAACTGCTCACCTGCCTGCCTCCCTGATTGCCCCTAACCACTTCTGCCAGCCAGCCTGATCACCCCCTAACCACTACTCTGACAGCCTAATTCATATTTAACTGCTCCCCTGCCAGCCTGTTTGCCCCCAACTTCCCTCCTCTGCCAACCTGGTCACCCCTAACTGCCCTCCCCTGCAGGCTTGGTCCCTCCCAACTGTCCTTCCCTGCTGGCCTGATCACCCATAACTGCCCTCCCTTGAAGGCCTGGAACCTCTCAACGGTCCTCCCCTGCTGGCCATCTGTGGTAGCCATCTTGTGTCCACATGGAGGCAGGATCTTTGACCACAGGGGAGCAGCCATCTTGTGTGTTGGAGTGATGGTCAATCTGCATATTACTCTTTTATTAGATAGGATAGAGGCCTGGTGCATGGGTGGGGACTGGCTGGTTTACCCTGAAGGGTAAGGGTTCCCTTGGGGTGTGGGGCCTATGGTGGTTTGGAGGCTGGCCACGCCCACCAGTGACCCAAGCAGAAACCCTGGGATTAGTTTATGTTCTACAATTGAAACTTTGTAGCCTGGAGCAGAGCCAAGCCTTCTGCTGGCTCCATGGTGACAGCCATTTTTGTTTGAAAATTTGTAGCCTAGATTGGAGGCCTAAGCTGGCCAGGGCTGTAGAAGCTTTGCTTCCTCCATCACCCTGGCAACCCTAGCTTCTGCTCTCTCCAGCTCCATGGCTGCTGCCGTTTCTGTTCAGATTATGTATCTTTTATAATTGAAACTTTGTAGCATTGAGTGGAGGCCTAGGCTGGCAACAGCAGGTGGGAAGCTTGGCTTCCTCTGTTGCTGGGGAAACCCAAGGCTCCTTCCTGCTCTCAGTGGTGGCAGCCATCTTGGTTGGGGTTTATTTGCATAATTTGCTCCTGATTGGCTGGCGGGCATGGCTGTGGGCATGGCTTAATTGGAGGTATGGTCAATTTGCATATCCCTCTTATATTAGATAGGATGTCATGCAAATAAATGAATAATTATATAAGTACTAAACAGGTTTATGATAATAACATTATGTTTGTTGTCCATGAAGTTTAAAGTTTATATTTAAATGATATAATAAAAGATCTTGGCATCATAATTTATGATTGAAGTATGAACCAATAAGCTACTTTCTCCTGTAAACCAGGATGATCTGCTTTTACTGTCTGTATGTATAAATAATAATAATAATGCCAATATCAAGAAGTTGTTTTGTGGATTATATAGGTCAGTGGTCAGCAAACTGCAGTTTGGTAGCCACATGCAGCTCAGGAGCCAAGGTTGGCTGCTCTGTCGACTAATGAGTTTGCCAACCACTGATATAGGTAATTCATGTGAAACCCCTAACAGACACATAGTAAACTCCTATTATAGTTGTGTTTTGTGGATTTAGAGTTTAACTACTTGGGTTAAAATCTTGGCTATATCACTTAATATCTGAGTAACATTGGTTAGGTTATTTAATTGCTCCCTACCTCAGTTTTCTCATATTTAAAATGATGATAACCTCCAGTGAAATATTGAATAAAAGCATCAAGGTAAGATATTCTTGACCCATCCCTAATCTTAGGAGGAAAGCTTTCAGTCTTTCACCATGAAGAACGCTATTACTGCCCTTGCTGGTTTGGCTCAGTGGATAGAGCATTGGCCTGCAGACCAAAGGATCCTGGCTTCCATTCCAGTCAAGGGTGTACCTAGGTTGCAGGCTCCTCCCCAGCCCAGGCTCCTGGTCAGGGTATGTCCAACAGGCAACCAAGTGATGTGTTTCTCTCACATCGATATTTCTCTCTTTCCCTCTCTCTTCTACTCTCTCTAAAAGTCACTGGAAAAATATCCTCGAGTGAGGATTTAAAACAAAAGAATGCTGTCAACTGTAAAAGTTTTGTATATGCCCTGAGAAGTTTTCCTTCATTACCTGCTTTGTTGAGAGTTTTTAAAAAATTACATGTATTGGGGTGATATCCTATATAATAAAAGGGTAATATGCAGTAGACCCAATGGCAGAACGACCGGTCACTATGACACACACTGACCACCAGGGAGCAGATGCTTAATGCAAGAGCTGCCCCCAGCTCACGGGCCTGCTGGCCAACCTCTTGGCGCCCTCCCCTGGCCAGAGAAAGGGAACTGGGGGTGGGTGGCAGCAGGGGGCAGGGCCTGCTGCTGGCAGCCAGGGAAGATGGCCCTGATCATAGGGCAGGTCTACAGACTGTACCTATGCACGAATTTCATGCACTTGGCCTCTAGTTGGTTAATAAAGTTATATACTTTAAATGTAGATTTCTACAATATATCATCTGTATATTGCATTGTGTGCCCAATACCCAAAGCCAAGTCTTCCATCACCATATATTTGATCCTCTTTATCTTTTACTACCTCACTCCCACCCCTTTACCTCTGATAACCACCATACTGTTGTCTGTGTCTATGAGTTTTTGTTTATTTTTCTTCTTGTTTGTTCAGTTGTTGCATTCAGTTTTATATTTCATACTAGAGGCCTGATGCATGAAATTTGTGCACTGGTGGGTGCAGGAGGCCCCTCAGCCATCAAGCAGACATGTCGCTCACAGTCCAGGACTCCACACTCCTTACCGCCTGCCTGCTCGCTGCTCCTGACCGCTGTACTCACTGCTCCTTAGTGCTGCCGTGGAGGTGGGAGGGGCTCCCGACACCACTGTGGGGCTGTGATCACCAGCTGTGAGCGTGGCTTTTGGCTGAACAGCACTCCCCCTGTGGGAGCACACTGACAACTAGGGGGCAGCTCCTGTATTGAGAATCTGCCCCCCTGGTGGTCAGTGCACATCATAGCAACTGGTTGTTCTGGTCATTCCACCATAATTGTTACTTGGGCTTTTATTTTATAGACTAGAGCCTGGTGCACCAAATTTGTGCACTGGGGGTGGAGGATGTCCCTTAGCCCAGACTGCACCCTCTCTAATCTGGGACACCTCAAGGGATGTCTGACTACCTGTTTAGGTCCTATCCTACTAGGATCAGGCCTAAATGGGCAGTAGGACATCTCACAATCCAGGATTGCTGGCTCCAAACTGCTCACCTGCCTGCCTCCCTGATTGGCCCTACTCACTTCTGTCTGCCAGCCTGATTACCCCCTAACCACTATCCTGCCAGCCTAATTGATCTCTAACTGCTCCTGTGCCAGCCTGTTTGCCCCCAATTTTCCTCCTCTGCCACCCTGGTCACCCCTAACTGCTCTCTCCTGCTAGCCTGATCACCCACAACTGCCCTCCCTAGCAAGGCCTGGAACCTCCCCACGGCTGTCCCCTGCTGGCCATCTTGTGGTGGCCATCTTGTGTCCACATGGGGGCAGAATCTTTGACCACATGGGGAGAAGCCCTCTTGTGTGTTGGAGTGATGGTCAATCTGCAAATTACTCTTTTATTAGATAGGATAGAGGTCTGCTGCATGGGGGGTGGGGTGGGCAGCTGGTTTGTCCTGAAGAGTGTCCCAGATCAGGGTGGGGATTCTCTTGGGGTGAGGGGCAGCCTGGGCAAGGGGCCTGTGAAGGTTTGCAGGCTGGACTTGCCCCCTGTGACCCAAGTGGGAGCCCTGGTATCTGGGATTAATCTATGTCTACAATTAAAACTTTGTAGCCTGGAGTGGAGCCAAGTCTTCTGCTTGCTCCGTGGAGGCAGCCATTTCTGTTTGAAACTTTGTAGCCTAGATTGGAGGCCTAGGCCGGCAATGGCAGGCAGAAAGCTTGGCTTCCTCCATTGCCAGGGAAACGCAAGCCTCTGCTCTCTCCAGCTCAGTGGCTGCCACCATTTCTGTATCTTTTATAACTGAAACTTTGTAACACTGAGTGGAGGCCTAGGCAGGCAACAGCAGGTGGAAAGCTTGGCTTCCTCTGTTGCCAGAGAAACCCAAGCCTTCCTCCTGCTCTCAGTGGTGGCAGCCATCTTGGTTGGGGTTTATTTGCATAACCTGCTCCTAATTGGCTTGTGGGCGTGGCTTGTGGGCATGGCAAAGGTACGGTCAAATTTGCATATTACTCTTTTATTAGATAGGATGAGGGAAATTATATGGCTTTTTATTTTTTCTGTCTGACATTTTGCTTAGCATGATATTCTCAAGATCCATCCATGTTGCAAAAGGCAGTGTTTCATTTTTCCTTAGGGTTGAGTGATATTCTATCATATATATCTACCACATCGTTTTTATCCAGCCATTCATCAAAGGATATTTGGTTGTTTCTATGTCTTGGGCACTGTGAATAATGCTGCAATGAACAAAAGTTACATATAACTTTGTGAGTAAATGTTTACAGAATTTTCGGGTTGGTATCCAGAAGAGGCATTGCTGTGTCATAAATCTATTCTTAATTTTTTCAGGAGCTGCCATACTGTTTTTCATAGTGGCTGTACCAGTTTACATTCCCACAAGCAATGAAAGAGGGTCCCCTTTTCTTCACATCTCCAACACTTATTATTACTTTCTTGATGATAATATCCATTCTAATAGGTTTGAGGTATAGTTTTAGTTTTGATTTGCATTTCCCTAACAGCTAGTGATGTTGCCCATCTTATCAAAAAATCTGCTGGCCCTTTGTATGTCTTCTTGGGAGAAGTATCTGTTCAGATCCTCTTCCCATTTTTTAAGTGGATTGTTTGTTTGGTGTTAAATTTTGTGAGTTCTTTATATATTTTGGATATTGACCCCTTTTTGAGCTGTTGTTTACAAATATCTTTCTTCTCCTGTTCAGTTGGTTGACTCTTTGTTTTGATAGTGGTTACTTTTGTTGTGCAGAAGCTTTTAGTTTAATAAGTCCCATTTATTTATTTTTGCCTTTATTTCCCTTGATTTTGGGGTCAAACTTATAAAATCCTCTCTTAAGACCAAGGTCCATAAGTTTTGTACCTATGTTTTATTGTATGAAATTTATTGTTTCAGGTCTTATATTTAGGTCATTGATCCATTTTGAGTTAATTTTTGTATATGGGAATAACAGTATTCTAGTTTCATTCTTTTGCATCTGTATTTTCAGTTTTTCCAGACCAATTACTGAAGAGGCTTACTTTTCTCCATTGTATGTTTTGGCTCCTTTGGCAAAAATTATTTACTCATAATCATATGGGTATTGAGAGTTTTTATTTTGAATAGGTATTGGATTTTTCAAATAATTTTTCTCTGTTGGGGTCATGTAGGTTTTATTCTTTATTTAATAGAATATATTACATTAATTGACTTTGGATATTAAAACATCATTGCATTACTAGGATAAACCTTTTTTAGTTATAGTGCTTCTTTTTGTGTATTCTTGCATATGTCTTACCAATATTTTGCTAAGGAATTTCGCATCTTTGTGAGTGATATTGGTCTGTAATTTTCTTTGTAATATCTTTGTCTTTACTCTTTGATTTTAGAGTACTGATGTCAGGGTACCAAACACTATTATTACATCTTCCCTTTGCCTATATTTCCTGAAATATTTATTCTTTAAATATTTGATAAAATTTACTCTTGAAATGGTCTCAGGTAGTCAAATAGTAGTGTAATGGCTAATAGGAACATGGTCTCAGGTAGTCAAATAGTAGTGTAATGGCTAATAGGAACACAGGTATTACTACTACTGCTTTTAGGTTGAATTCTCACATATATTTCCATAGATAGTCATAGCTCAAACAAATTCAGAAAGTTTATTATTTGCACTTAGCAAAAGGTTAGAACAGTCTCAACTCCCCAAATACTCAGTACTGCAGGATAACACAAGCCAGAGTCCAGATGGCAGACACACAAGCTCACAAACAGTGGGCTACTCTGTTCTGGAGACGTGGCCTCTATAAGATATAGCCAAACAGTTTTATAAATTTCCACAGAAAACTCCAGCTATGTCCTAACGAAGGGGTGGGAGGGCGAGCTGGAACATCCTGCACTCCACTGAAACCAGAGAGATGGATGAAAATTGCTTGGTGGCAGTCTTCCACAAGGCACAAATGAGAAATTGCCTTATAGCAACGCCTCAACAGACTTATCTGTTCTTACTCCATGAGGAATCACGGGGCATTCCACCAATACTTGCTTTAGACTGTAGTCAAGCCTTGCCTTTGAGATCTCCTAAGTGGTCTATGTGAGGATGTGCAAGGTCAACAGGATGCCATGAAAGAGGCTTTCTCTTACAAAACCTATTTGGGCCTAGGTTTTTCTTTGTGGAATTATTTTTAATTACTAATTCCGTTTTGTTCCTTTATAGGTCTATTCAGATTCTCTATTTCTTCTTCAGTTAGATTTTTTTTCCTCCAACTAGTTTGGGTAATTTATGGCTTTCTAGGAATTACTCCCATTTCACCTAAGCTATTTAATGTATTGGTGTTGCATTAGCTTATAATCTTTTTTATTTCTGGAAGGTTAGTAGCAACATCCATCTTTTATTCCTGATACTGGTAATTAGTATTCTCTCTCTCTCTCTCTCTCTCTCTCTCTCTCTCTCTCTCTCTCTCTCTCTCTCTCTCTCTCTCTCCTATTTTAGTGTAGCAATAAGTTTGTTAATTTTATTGGTTATTTCAAAACGCCAACTCTTTTTTATATATAAAAATGTTTTTATTGATTTCAGAGAGGAAGGGAGAGGGAGAAAGAGATAGAAACATCAATGATGATGCACCCGAGCATATGCCCTTGACCTGAATTGAACCTGGACCCTTCAGTCTGCAGACTGATGCTCTATCCCCTGAACATATGGGCTAGGGCTGCCAACTTTTTATTTTATTGATTTTCTTCCATTGTTAGTTTTCTGTTTCAGTCTTTTTTTCTTCTAATCATTATGTCTTTTATACTTATTTCTTTAGGTTTATTTTTCTGCTTTTATCTGGTTTCTTCAGGTGGAAGCTTATATTATTGAAATTAAATCTTTTTTCTTACCTGATAAAATCATTTAATGTTTTAATGATTTTAGCCAAAGCTCACATACTAAAATGTTTCCAAGTGCCAAGAACAGAATAGTACAAGGTTTCTGAATGACTTTGGAAAAGATTATAAACTATTTGACAAGAAATTTACCTACTCTGAACAATTGGATTGATTTAATGGGCACTTTGATGAAGCTGTCCTGAGAAGCCACTTTTTTTTTACATTTTTTATTGCTTCCCCCACCCCCACCTAAATACCAAAAAGTGTTTCTAAGGCTCTGTATAGCCATATAGAATGCTATTAAAACCAATAATGAGTTCTTAGGACTCTTCTTTTATTAATGAAATGATATGGTATAAGAGAATGATGCAGGTACACTAAAATAAGTGTAATTATTTTTGTCATTTTAAAAAAATGTGTTTTGCATGAGTAGATTTGGGAATGGTATCATATTTTAATGACAAATATTGGCCTCTGAGTTTTTGGAATCGGGCATGATATGCTTTCAATTGAAGGTGTTGAAGATACTACTCTTGCCTTGCTTGATGAAGAAGACCTAAATCATAATCCTGGCTTCAACTATTGAGGTCACTTTCCTATAATTAAACAGCAGGGAAGGAGAGAAATCAAGGGAGGCAGAAAAACATGAACTTAAAAAAAAATTTAACTGTGCTATGAAAATAAAAGAGGACAGATTTAATTTGTTAGAGATTTATTTTTACCTAATAACAGGGAGATTCATGCCAGGAAACTACAGGTGTTTTATACTACTGATGTTGTCTAGAGGAAGGTAAGTTGATGAATTCGCTCTCAGTGTGGCCCTGCAGTAAGAAAAGAAAATAATAGTGTATGTTGAATTCTCAATTTGGGTCAGGCCTGTGGTTCTTTCCCCTTGTCTCTTTGTGGAACTACCTCAATGCAGGCTGTTTAGACTTCTGTGTTAGCGACTTGCACATTGAAACTTATATGTTAGTTATTTCTGTATGTAGTGTGTCTCCCCCCAAGCCCTGACATTAAATCTTTAAGGACAAGGGCTGCATTGTATTTGTCTTTAGTATCTTACATTGTCTAGAACAGTGGTTGGCAAACTCATTAGTCAACAGAGCAGCAAACTGCGGCTCTGGTCTAGGTCAATGGTTTGCTCATAGCATGTACCTAGTTAAATGGAATCGAAAGGAACAATAAATTGTAACTTCCAGTAACACATTTTCTAAAGATATAAACAGCAAATCATAAAACAATGATATAACAGAATGGCCAAGCAATGTAGGGAGGCTGAAAATGTAGTATATAAAAGCAAATGAACAATCGGTACCATAAACCATGTTCTGGAAACGAGAATGGCTTTAAAAGGAGGAAACTCTTCCAAGGGTGAATATTGTTTTGGCTAAAACTATTTATGTACTATCATCGTAGCATTTGATGTACATTGAACTTGTAAACCCAAATCCTTCATTTCTAAGGTAAGTCATGTTTGTTTAGAAATTAGAGCTGCTTAGATTAGTTGAACTACTGGTGTATTTTAATAAGAAATTTCTACCTCTTAATCAAGAAAGCACATAATTATAGTTATTTTCTCACATGAATTTTATATGTGGCCTCATATTGATTTCCTAGAATTAGAGGCCTTGAAAAGCATAGGATAAAATCATTTAGCTCCCAAAAAAGGATCAGCCACAAAAAACTGTGAAATAACTAAACGTTTTCAAGTTTGACTTATCACATATTTGGTTATTAATTCTTTTCAAGTTTTAGGAAAAACGATTTCATTGCTGATATAATGACAGTGTCTCAAAAATTTAACCAAAAAAGAAAACAAAGAAAAACCCAAAATATCACTATAAATTTCATAATCTTGAAATAATGATAATTAGTTTTAAGTAAATATTATTTCAGACAATTCTCTATGCTTCCATGCAATAGAGAGATGCACACTCACCAACAGACATACTCACAGTAATTATTTGTTAAATCATACAATTATATTAGTTTAGCAGTATTAACTAATATTTTAACACAAAAATTTAAATAAGTGGATTTGTAGTTTGGGTGTATAGTCTCTATTTTAAAAGTACATAAAAATCCAATTAAATTTAAGAAGAAAGATTATAAAAGTATCAATATGATGTCAAAAATTCTAGGTTTAATTTTTATATAGTATTACATCACGTCTTACTTATCTGAGAATAAGGAAGTCATTTATTGCCCTCAACCTCCTTATTTGACCTTCAGTATTTTTATTAATTATACTATGCCTTTTACTTTGGCAAATATTCTAAAGCATTCTCTTTCTATAACTTAAATCTTATTGATGTTTAGTTTTATTTTTCCTGCATGCAGGTGGATTCATTAGGCACTACAATCCTCTTTAACATTGCTTCCATATATTTTTTAAGTATATTTTTATTGATTTCAGAGAGGAAGCGAGAGATAGAAGCATCAATGATGAGAGAGAATCATTGATCAGCTGCCTACTGCAGGCCCCCTACTGGGGATCCAGCCCACAACTCAGGAATGTGCCCTGACCAGGAACTGAACTGTGACCTCTCCTGGTTCATAGGTTGACATTCAAGTCACTGCGCCATTCGGGCAGGGCAACATTGTTTCTGTTGAGATCTTTCTTTTGACTTATCTTTTGTTTAGTTGGAATTTTTACTTTTTTAGAATGCTTTAGGTGTTACATTCCAGGACTTCTTAAATGTTTCAATATGCTATTTTAGTTCTTTCATTACTTTAGGAAATTTTTATGTCTCTGAACATATTTTCTGTGCTATGTATCCTTGGCATAAATTATCTTTTCCTCCCATGTATATCATGTTCTCTTGACTTGATTAACCTTTTTGTCCATGTCCTTTACATGCACTTGGTATTTCTTCCATTTTTGTATGTCTGTGGCTTGATGCTTATAATTTATTAATTGGTTTGCAAATGGTGTTTGGGTTCTCTGTTTCTCTGTCTCTGAGTTTCTCTTTTATGTCATTTGGTAGTTTATCTTAGCTTTGAGCTCTTGTATTATTGAATTTATGTTCTTATTAAGTTCTTTTATAGCATGATGTATTTATAGGAAATCTTTTCATTGGGTTTGTCTGATTATTTGTTTTTCCCAAAATAAATCCTTCATCTGGCTTTTACATGACATGATCTCCCTTGAATTTTTTTAAAAATATTTTTCTTTTGTGATGTGATGTGATGTGTGTGTGTGTGTGTGTGTGTGTGTGTGTGTGTGCGGTTTTCAATTTGCTTATGTTAATGTTAAATAGGGGCAGTCTGAACTGATTCAGAGACTGGGTGTTGCCATTTTCCTTTACTACATCTGAAAACTCTTCCTCCCTGTGGGTTGAGTTTTAGAGCCTGTTATGGGTACTCTAGCCACTTTTTCAGAGTCCATTGGTGGGTTTGGGGCAGGAAAGAGTTGGTCTCTTTAAGGCTGAACTCTACCTACTGTTGGATGACATGAACTCTGTTTTTTGTTCTTAGATTTTCACCTGCATCGAGTTGGAGTTGTAATCTCAGTCCTGTGGCAATATAATCTGGGGTCTCAGATCATTTTCTCAATTCAGAGTGAAGCCTTGTAGAATGGAGAGCCAATAAGTTTCTTCTGCATTTTCTGAGAGGCCAAAGCTTAGTCTTTAATATTGGGCATCTACTGTTGAGGATTTTAGTCTTTTCCTAGTTTCTTATGCCTCTAAATATTATGTGGCATTGGTGAGATTTGTCAGAATTTGATTAATTTTCCTTCCTCACCCAGGATAGCTTCTTAGGCCCTGGTTAGTAGTCCTGCTCTGCTAGCCAGAATCCCATTTCTTTCCTTGGCTATCACTTTTCAAAGTGCATGAAAGGAGGTTGGATTTCTGTCCTTGTGTGGTTGCTACTGGTGAATTGCAAGGCTCCCCTCCTTCTACCACTGTGGTGCATTTCATCAAATTTTGGCAGATGATCAGTCTGTAGTTTGACTTCATTCTCCCATATACACCTAAGAGTCTGTTTTTAAAAAAATATTTTATTCATCAATTAGTTTTCTGAACACTCTGAGTAAAGCAGTTACATTTCCCCCCGTTTCTAGAAACAAAAGCTGGCTGCAGACCTTTATCTAAACCTCAAAGTAATTGGTTATTTTCACATTTACCTGCACGGATAGAGCTTTTGTTCTCTGCAGTATGCTCTTTGGATTATGAAATACAGTCTTCTAATTTGGAAACAATTACTTCAAAGATCAGATTTGTATGCACTGTAAACAAAAGAAACATTCAAACCTGGAGAGAATTATTGCGAATTTATTTGAGCCAAATTGACGACAACTGTCTGGAAGCAAAACCTCAAAGGATTGAGAAAATGCTCCGGAAAATGGCAGTTTTACCACTTATTTTATACACCGGAATCAAAGGGCAACACATAAAAGGGTTACATGAAATTCATTGGTGATAGATTAGGGGAGGTGGGAGAAAGCAAAGCGAAGGAAATCTCTGGGATTTGATAAAAAGTAAAATAAACAGACCCTTTTTGTACATTTATGAGTAAGGGATTGCTAACAGTCAGTAATTGACATGATAACCACAGTGAGAGGATTTGTGGTCTCTGGCCTGTGCAGTGGTTGTGCCCAGAAGGGTCCAGAGAAACAGAAGGTGACATGCGCCCTAGCCGGTTTGGCTCAGTGGGTGGAGCGTCAGCCTGTGGGCTAAAGGGTACCAGGTTCGATTCCGGCCAAGAGCACATGCCTGGGTTGCAGGCTCGATCCCCAGTAGGAGGCGGTGCAGAAGGCAGCCAGTCAATGATTTTCTCTCATCATAGATGTTTCTGTCTCTCTCTCCTTCTCCCTTACTCTCTGAAATCAATAATAATAAAAAAAACATTAAAAAACAAAACAAACAAAAAGATATTTGCCGAGACTGGTTTGGCTCAGTGGATAGAAAGGTTCTGGGTTCGATTCTGGTAAAGGGCGTGTACCTTGGTTGCAGGCACATCCCCAGTTGGGGGTGTGCAGGAGGCGGCTGGTCGTTGTTTCTCATTGACGTTTCTGACTTTCTACCCCTCTCCCTTCCTCTCTGTGAAAAATCAATAAAATATATGTTAAAAAAAAAGAAAGTGACATGACATTCCAAAGGTATATTATTATAGATGCAAAAAGACAATAGACAAGCTCAATTAAGGTAAAGATGGACATCTGACAGGAAATATTCTAGCTTAGGACTGGACTGCCTATGATGACCTGCTTTTAGTTAGAACGTTTTAATTTCAGACCATCTTATGTGATTACTTTTGGTTTCTGAGTTTGTATGAGCCATAATGCAGGCCTCACCTGAACTTGTCAGGTTTAGTAAGTGGTCCCCTTTCATCCACAGCACATTGACTTTTCTTAACACCTGATTATATGATTAATTTGGATAATATGTTAAACAAGTTCAACAACCTAGGACTTTATGGTACAAATCCTTAATTATTTTTTTGTTACATACAAATGTTGTTTCTCTGGTTGGTATGGATTCTACTTTATTGAGCTCAGAATTAAAAATGAGATTGATTTGGAAGCATATAAAGAGACTTTCATGCAGTGAGAGGAAAGAGGAAGCTTAGGACTGAGACCAGGATTTAATTTCGAGTAGCTGAGCTCTAATGATGTCCAACTTCTAAGTATTGCAGATGTCCTATATTAACTTTGAAGTACTAATTGAAAAATAATGGGTTACAGATAAATGTGATGGGGAGATCTGAGTTCATGTCCCCATAAATCTGGAAAGGTGATTCTGCTGAACCCTCTGGACCGCCTCCCTATTAGAAGTTACACCTGTCTCTTTGCTTGAAAATGCTCCCTCTCCACCGCAAGGCAGCCAGTGTCTGCCTGAGGGTATGCCCTTTCCTCCCTTTCTGACTACTACACCAACACCTAGAGTTAAGTTGCGACATAACAACACAGCCAAGGATATGCAGGACTTGATAAGAAAGGGAGGAATGACACCCCCAAATTGTTAAAGGATCTGGCCAGTATATACTAGCAAGAATTTCAAGACTACACATGCTACTACATAGTGCTTGATCTAGAAAATAAAGTAGGGTAAGGAAGAATTTCTTCATTTGGGACGACTCTCCAAGGATCCAGAATTTAATACTGGCAAATATCTTTCTGCTAGGATGGCTTCTAGAGGCATGGGAAAAGCATGGCCCACACCAGGAGAAAAAAAACTTTCACTGCTAGAGAGAGATGGTAAACATTTTAGGCTTTGCAGTCCAGATGGACTCTGTTGCAACTATTCAACTCTGTCACTGTAGTAGAAAAGCAGCCATAAAACAATACATAAATGAATGAGAGTGTTCAGAAAACTGTGTGTGTTCCAATAAAACCTGATTTATCCACATAGGTAATGAGCTTCTTTTGATTCATTATTTACTGACCTCTAGCATATATTAAGAGAGGTTGAAATGCTGGAATTTCCATGGCAAAATGAGGAAACAGCATTGTAAAAGATTCAGAGAAGGACTCAAAACAGAATAAATAAACCGTGTGAGCCCAGGAGACCTGCCAGAGGAATATGCTCCGTGAGAAGGCCCGGAGAACATGCGATGCAACAACATCATCAGGAACGTGATGGCGAGAGAAGCGCCTGCATCACTTAGTCATTCAGGAGTGGCCTCAGGAAGCCCGGGCTGATGACAGGAATGCCACCGACAAAGTGACAGCACTGTGGACGAGAGGCAAAGTGAAACAATGAAGGCCAGGTGGCAGCATTTATGAATCAAGAGTTAGGTATGTGTAATTATCATAATGAGTGACAAGGGTGGAGAGGCAGCCCACGGGCCTGAGCCACAGTTATGGAGATGCTTAATAGAACATGGTATCTCTGGTAGTAAAATAAATGGATAACCAATAATATACTACTTGATATGTACATGGGATTCAAGAGTGGGTGATTAGGAGGCTGAGAACAATTGTCTCAATTAAAAGTTACTATCCTGCTTGGCCAGAGTGGCTCAATGGTTGAGCATCAATCTATGAACCAGGAAGTTACGGTTGCATTCCTAGTCAGGGCACATGCCTGGGTTGTGGGCTCAATGCCCAGGTTGTAGGCTCAATCCCCAGTGGGGGTTGTGCAGGAGGCAACTGATCTATGATTCTTTCTCATCACTAATATTTCTATCTCTCTTGTCCTCTCTCTGAAATCAATACAAACATATTTTTAAAACAAAAAGTAACAATCCTTGGCCCTCAAGCAGTTTCACACTGGGATTCCAATGACTGAAAGAAAGGCCATATGCCCTAGAGCAGTGGTTGGCAAATTGTGGCTGGAGAGCTACATGTGGCTCTTTGGCCCCTTGAGTATGGCTCTTTCACAAAATACCATGGCCTGGGCGAGTCTGTTTTGAAGAAGTGGCATTAAAAGAAGTTGAAGTTTAAAAAATGTGGCTCTCAAAAGAAATTTCAATCCTTGTACTGTTGATCTTTGGCTCTGTTGACTAATGAGTTTGCTGACCACTGCCCTAGAGGAAGAACCCTGCTGTACCTGGCAATGTACATGTAAAGTGTCCCCAATTATTTTCCCAAAGGGACCTATGGCTATTTAGTCAAGTAATATGGAAAGGGGAATGCCTCCAAATTTTGGGAATTGTTAGAACTAATGATGGTCCATGTCACCACCATGATGCCCTGTTACAGTGGGGTCATCTGGAGGCCAGGCAATAGAGTGCAGTGGGCACAGGCTGGGCTTTATAGACTTACTCAGTGGTCATTACCTCAGTTTCTGATTCTGTAATTAGAATAGAATAGACATGCTTTATATTAGGGACATTCCCAACATTGACTCCTTGTCCTTTGTGCTAAGAGTTATTATAGTGGGAAAGGTCAAATAAATCATGTAACTCTGCCTGCCATCAAATAGTAAACCATAATATTCCAACTAAGTGGGAAGGGCAGTGATTAGTACCACCCTTAAAGCATAAAAAATCCAGAAAAAATGGTTTTCATTCTATTCTGTTTACCAGTTTAATTCTATTCTGTTTGCCTCTGCAAAAACCTGGTGCACCCTGAAGGATGTTAGGTTATCACAAACTCAACCAAGTAGTAGCTCTAATTTGGCTTCTGTGGCAGATGTGATATTATTGGTAAAGCAGATTAACACCTCAGATACACTGTTTGTAGTTACCAATATGGAAAAGTCATTCTTTTCAGTCTATTCAGAAAAGAATATCAAAAAGTACATATTCATAGAGCAAGTTGCAGAACACTTTTACATTTCACTCCATCCTCCCCCACCCCCCTCCCGCAAATATCTATTCTTCTATCCGTTGGCAAATTTAAACTCTCCTACTCTCTGCAAACCACACTCAGCCTACTCAGCACTTGTCCGTGGCCATCATGAGCCTCTTCAATCTATTCTCAACCTCTTAGCACCTTAACTTCTACAACTTATTGGCACTATGGCCTTCTTTGTGACAGATATATAATTTCTCTAGGCTCTATTTCTTCATTTACAAACGAGAATAATAATTATGTTTCAGCTGTAGTATGAGGATTAAATGAGGGAAGTTTTGTGTGAACATGGAGAAGACTGAGTGAGTCAGACTTTGTGAAGTATAATTAGGATCTTAGCTTGGATTGCTGTAACAAAATGTGCACAAACTGAGTGGCTTACCAACAACAGACATTTATTTCTTACACACCTGGAGTTTAGAAATCTAAGATCAAGGTGCCAGGATTGTTGCTTTCTGGTGAGAGTCCACTTCAGGGTTGCAGACTGCTGACCTCTTGTATCCTTACATTATTGGGGGGGGGGTAAGGGGAAGGGAGGGGAAAGCAAGCTAGTTCTCTGGCCTCTTCTGATAAAGATGCTAATCACATCCATGAGTGCTCTACCCTCATGATCTAATTATCTCCCAAAAGTCCACTTCCAAATACTATCACATTAGGATTAGGGTTTCAACACATGGATTTTGGGGTACACAAACATTCAGTTCATAGCATGATCTAATCAGGAGTGTATTTCAAGTAGCTACAGCAGAGGAAATTTAATGCAGGGAACTAGATACACAATTCATGGTAGAGATGAGAACCAAAAAAGGAACATGGAACACCCAGAAATTGAAAGGGTGAAAGTGTTCACCACTAATCTTGAAGGAAAAAAAGGAATGAGATAGACTACTGTTATTAGAGCCCAGTGGTTGGGGTGACTAAACTATGATGGGTTTGTCTGGTGGGAGCTGAAGCCAAAAAGGAAATTAAGTCTTTTTCAAAAGAGCTGACAAAAGCAAAGGCTAGAGAGTGAAATACTAGGGTTAGTTTATTCTCCCTGCCCTCTAATACCTTAGCACCTGAAGAGTTTGAACATAAAGTCCTCATCATTGGCCAGAAGTCAGTAGACTCTAAGCCAGGGAAACACCACCTGTAGAGGTCAGCCCAGAGCACAGGAAGGATGCGAAGCCAATAGTGTTTTCATCTATTGGAGGTCATGACACCAGGCCACATCATGATGAGTAGAGATGGTATTTCCCATAGTTATGCTACTAGTCCCACTATCAGACCTTCAGAAATTAATCTTGATTTAGGAAGTGAGGAACTGGAAAGGCAAACTAATGAAATATAAATCAGCAGTAGGAAATGAACTACTGATATTTGCAAAAACATGAATGAATCTCAAATGTGTTATGCTAAGTGAAAGATGCTTGAATATATGCTCTATGACTCCACTTATATAGCATTTTAGAAAAAGTGAAACAATAGTGGTAGAAAGCAGATTTGTAGTTTCCAGAGGCCAGGGTATGAGGGAAGAGAACTCACTGCTAAGAGACAGAAAGAGATTTTTTTAGGGTGATGACAATATTCCATATCATGATTGTGGAAGTAGTTATATAACTTCACATGTTTCTCACAGCTCATCTAAAACAACATTTAACATTGGCAAATTATATTTTATGTAAATTCTGACTCAATGCTGAATGAAACAATCAAGTCAAGCAGTTATACACACATATACATATACTTATACATGTATTGATAAAAGGAAATTAATTGATTACTCAAACTTGAAAACTCCCAATTTATTATAATTTACTATCATTTTCTGTTCTTACAAACTCAACAGTTGGATTGCTATCATGTGGGAAACTAATCCATTATTTGATTATGTTAGCAGAATCAAAGCCCAATTTTTCTAAAATCAGAGTTAAAACGTTGGTTCTAATAGTAAACACCAATTTGAATAACTGAGTAAATTTTCTATTAATTATCAAGGAAGTACAGAGTATGTGGTTTGTATGAGCCACACATTTAGCATTGACATCAGGTGCATTCATAATTAATTTTCTACAACATTTAAACAACAAGGCAAGTTAGAATGAAAATGACTCTGTCAAGAACTCTGGACTTCACATGAAAGACTTATTTCAGGAAATTATTTCCAGAATCAAGAAACTATATAATTCTATGACCTCCCTGGAGGGAAAACTTGAAGTACTCTTGCCTAAAATAGCAAAGTTGGACTTTTAAATTATGGAAAATGACAAACACATTGAAAATCTGGAAGAAACTTCTCGGGAGATTAAAGCAAACATCACAAAACACAGTGCATAGAAGAGAGCTGATTAAACTCAATATCAAGACGAAGTAGGTGGGTGGTGGTACAATAAGAAAACCTAATAATGTCATGGACTCACTGGAATTTTTGGAAACACTACTTAATGGAATTTTGGCAAGACTGATGGAGTTGATTACGATTTAATGTCGTATGGAACTTACTTTCAAATACCAGTACTATAGATAAGATCTGTGGGACTAAAGAAACTGTGACTAGATAAAAATCACTGTAGCTAGAGATCTAAACTGCTGATGTGGTAGAGGCTCTCTTGTCAAAAGGCAAATTCTTGTCTTCTTGGAGCTAAGCCGGGAGGTACATATTAGGAGGGGAAGTTGCCTGAAATACCAAAGAGAGCATAGTTATTGTTTCCTGTCTAATTGTCAGTAACAGCAAAATCAACTTATCTCCTTTGACATATTGAAGGCACACAAAGACATCTGGGGAGGAGGCTGGCTGACATCACACAGACTCTAATCTTGCCTCTGAATTAAATTCAAAGGAACTTTGTTATTTCTTGAACTGGAGAATTTGTATGAAGGTGTTTGCTAACCTTACTTCATCTGTTTAGAATAGTTATATCTTTCAGGAGTCTTCATGCTTTTCAGAACTTAATCTGAGTCATAATGGATAGAAGCATCAGTTTAAGTGGCTAAAAATGGATTTTTAGCCATTTAAAATACATCATTAAATGCTATAATAAATATGAAGGGTAAACTCTGTGCATGAATAATGCTCAATAAAGTTTCCAACTTTATGAAAATATTTTTCAATGTCATTTTGAGGTCTTAAAGCTGTGCGTAATCAGGAGAACTGGGCCTTTGCCACAGAAGTTAGAGAACTTGGTTATAGCATGAGGGTGGTTATATAATGAATGGTGTGGTAAAATGTGATTTCCCAAGCTTCAATACAAAACTTGATAGGCATGAAATTTATCAACCTGAAATATGTCTTTGGTTAATCAGACTGTAACTTTAATCTAAGTACCATGGTAATAGAATTTTTAAATTATTCAATTATTCACCCCTCACAATAGGTCTTATTGATTTGAAGAAACATATGGGATATCTTACTCACTGGTTTCTTATCTCAAAGGCTTTCTGTCATTGGACTTGTGATTTTAAGTGCATTGTGTTTTATGTCATCATATTCTATATAGGTCTGTTTTCTTTGAACATATAGATAGACATTGTAGATGAGGCTGTCAGAATGAATCTTGGGAGGTATGGGGGAGCGGGGGGTCGCTGGTGCTGGGAAGCTGCACAGATGTATGGAATGTGTTTTAACCCCGGAAGGCTCTTCAAATGTCAGTTGGCTCATGTTTCTGGACACTGTCTGTCAGATCACATTGAGCTATCTGTTTTATATTCCTGGGGATTGATTTCATTAATGAAGAACATGCCAGAACCTGGGGTTATCTGCAATGAAGGATAGCTTCTTCGGGCCTTGTGAGGTGAAAAAAGAATTACGGGGTGACCATTTCTTCTCAAATGGAAGAGATTAAAGCTGAGGGCTGAGGTGTGAAGGCTCTTAACAGCAAGCTGGAAAACAACTGGATGCACTTCAGGACTTGCTGGCAAGTATTTACAATCAACTGGAACCATTTCAGGGTGCATTAGGAAGAGGGGGAGGTCTGGACTGCTGCTGTGAGAACTTGGTGCACAGGGTTCTCATCTTACAGCAAGTAAATGCCAAAAATTATCCTGTCTATAGGGAGAATGATGTTGGGTTAGTGAATGTTCAGAATAAAAAACAAAATGCATTGCAGAAATAACAATTGGGAGACATGGCTATGAACTAATACCATATTCTGATTTGCCTTGTGGACTTTATGTTCAAACCTCTTCATGTGCTAAAGGTAGTCAGACTTTAAATCCATCTTTTATATGAGAATTTAATTTCTAATTATCACTCAGAATCAAGAGGCTCATGCAGATTCAAAATAGGAATCATCTCTTACTTAAACAGAAACCTAGATCATTTAATATGTTGTCTGATGTAGAATTTTATCTGAGTCACAGCAGTGTAATTCTCTGACTATTTCTCAGGGTTTCTTAATGCTTTAGTATTGGCACAGGCTTTTGTTGGAGCGAACAACTCTGGTTAAGGGATCTGCAGCTATGTGTGCTGTGGGAGAACCCTACAGACTCCAGGAACACTGAAATTTATGGCAATGAAGTTTTGAAATACTTCTGCAAATTACAAAATATCACTCTGATAAGAGAGATTATTTTGTTATTCCTATTAAGGATACAATAGTATTTCACTTATTCTGGAATAAGACATACGCAACTATTTGGCACTGATTCGAGGGAATAAAATCCTTTTTAAAATAAGCTTTTGTTTTCTTGTTTTGTTCTCTTCTGTTTTGTTTTCTTTTTTCTAAATATGTTTTATTGATATTTTTACAGAGAGGAAGGGAGAAGGATAGAGAGTTAGAAACGTCAATGAGAGAGAAACATTGAGCAACTGCTTCCTGCACACCTGCTACTGGGGATGTGCCCTCAACCAAGGTACATGCCCTTGACCGGAATTGAACCTGGACCTTTCAGTCTGCAGGCCAATGCTCTATCCACCGAGCCAAACCTGTTTTGTTTTCTTATGTACCTTAAGAACAATGTATCCATCTGCCATGTACTAATAGCCCTATTAAAGTTGATTTACTACTTTAGATTCCAATTCTGTTATATAGTTTTCAATTTTCTTGCATTTTAATTTATTGATTGAATTTTGTTCATTCTAGAAATAAGCTGTTTCCATCCTATAACTTGTATTTCCTTGAAATTAAAAAAAAACCTTTAGATATGTTTTTCAGTTATACATGAAAAAAATATAATTATCAAATATTTTCAAACTACTCTATATACCTAAGTCATTATCTATTAGTTTATTGAATAGTCTGCACTGTAGGAATCTGCCACGAGACTTTCATGTTTCCCAGTCACTGCCTTCTGCCATATGCTGTTGACTATCTCATCATCTCATTTAAGGATATTTTGGGCAGATTCTTTATCTTTATGATCACTTGCATGTATAAACGCTGTCATCTTGCCTGGCTGATGTGGCTCAGTGGTTGAATGTCGTTGAGCAGGAGGTCGCGTTTTGATTTCTGGTCTGGGCACATGCCCGGGTTGTGGGCTTGGTCCCCAATGGGGCATGTTCAGGAGTCAGCCAATCAATGATTCTCCCATCACTGATGCTTCTATCTCTCCCTCTCCCTCTCTGAAATAAATAAAAAATATATTTTTAAAAAGCTATCATCTTCTTAACACTCATCTTCTTTTTTTACTCATCTCCTTCAACTTTGTTCCAAGGGACTCAAATTGGAGAAGAAATGTCTATTCTTTCACTCCTGTGTGTGTGTGTGTGTGTGTGTGTGTGTGTGTGTGTGTGTGTGTGTGTGTGTTAAAAAAGGAAGGAGGAAGATGGAGCAGCCTGAATGTCTATAATGGGACTTACATTGTTTCTTTTTTTGCCTTTGATACTCTTCTGGTTAATCACTGTTTTGTGCCTATCCTCCTTTAGGGTGCATGTGTGAATTACCTGGAGTTCCTGGTATGTGGGAAGTAGGGTCTTTTTATTTCAAGGTTGCCTGATGTGAGGGACCAGGTACAATTTCATTTCTTCCTAATCACTTCTCAGAGTCTGTTCCTGAATATTCACCACAGAGCCTTTTACTGCTGGCATACTTACCAGTATGTGGTCAGGAATAGGGCTTGGAATGAGTGAGGCAGCTTAAGACTTGTATCTTCCATGGGATGCATTTGATCTTCCTCTTTCTGTTCCTCACACAGCCTTCCCACAGTTGTCCCCTCTTTCTGTCTTATTCTTTTTTTCCCCACTTTCTTTTCTCCTTGTTCAAAACAATATGGATATCAACAAGTCCATTTTATAAGCTAATGTCCTAATAGGAATGAAATACCAGTTTTTTTCCCCTCCCCCCAATCCTGCAGGCATTTCTCAATAAATAACTGACTTGAATCCTCCCTTACTCCACCCCAATTGGCATAGGTGTAAGGGTGGGAAAAACACTAATTATTCCTTACAACTCCACCAATTTTATTTCAATTTCCCCCTCTCTCTCCATTTCTGCTTATGAGGGAGGGGCTTGCGGTGATTACTAAGGAAAGCAATGGGTTCAGCTATCACTTAAAACCCCCTGGAGCAGTGATGGGCAACCTTTTGAGCTTGGTGTGTCAAAATTCACCAAAAAACCGAGGATAACTCAGTAGTATGTCACTTCGAGAGAAAAACACACACATAATTTCGTGATATTTATAGTTTAAATAACAAAGATGTGTAATTGTAATATATAACTGTATTTAATAAACAAAAAACTAATTATTTAACTTACAAGCTTAGTGACTTCTTTGTCAATTGGTTTCTTTTCTTGGTCTTGATATTATTTAACTTGTGTGGGGTGCCGTCAACTAAGATAAGTAAGGGGGAGGGGGGAATTCTTTAATTAACCTGCCTATTAGTAACTTTTTTGTTGCTAAATTTCATTGGCTAAACCTTCAATTGAAGGTTTATATTTTGTGCACTTCAAAGCCCAAGCAAGTGTTACTAACTTCATCTGTCAATCTGTTTCTTTTGTTGGTTTTCAAATTATTTAACGCTGAGAATAAGATCTCACAAAAGGACATGGAGGGAAAAATTGTGAGTAAAGCCATTGTTATATTTTTCAGGGTGCTAAAAGTGTCTGGTAATCAGTTCTAGGCACTCCAAATTTCCTGTTCATAGTGGCACTCCTATTGGTTCTCTAAATGGCACCTGGCTGTGCAGTAGCCGAGGATGAAACATCCTTCTCGGCATGAGGGTCCCATGCTTCTCTGTATGCGACCTCATGTGGCTGCTTGTCATTGATGATGGCTACGTGTGTCAATGCTGACATGCGTGTCATAGGTTCGCCATTACGGCCCTAGAGGAATAACTCTAAATATTGAGATTCACTTTAGGTTGGTTGGTATGAGGTATCTCTTTTTATCTCAGACTCGGATCTTAGTCACTAATTCTGGGAAACAAAACATCTCATTTATCATGTTGCTACACTTACAGCCCATTTTTATAACATAGCTGTGCATACATAAGACATTATAAGTACACTTGAGAGTGGTTGTGCTTAGGTTCACTTACATGGGTAAAACACCTATCTTGCCACCATAAACAGCAATTTTAAAACTACAACTTAACGAAAGAACAAACACCATCCAGAATCACCAGAAAGTTGGCTGAGTGAAAATTCCACAAAAAAAAAAAGTGAAGAAAAGACACTGTGACTCGGAGGAGCGGCTGAGGACAGTGTTAAAGATAAGCGCAGGGAGAGGTTTGGAGCGCGCGCCAGCGGATAGTGGGCGGCTGAAAACCGGTTAGTTTTCTTGAACGGGGGAGACAAAGACGTCCCACTGGACTGATTCTCCAGCTCTGGGCAAAGTCCAGGGAACCCACTATCATACGGGGTAAAAACTGGACAGTGGGAGGGCACACCAAAGCTCGGGTGCTGCAGGGGTCGGCGGGCTTGTGGAAAAGGCGAGCTTGTGCGGAGTGCGCGTGAGCTAGGGAACAGCGCAGCTGCCTGACCGAGCAGAGAGTGCTCGTGACTTGCTCTTTCATTTGGGAAACCATTAGACTGTATTCATTGCTTTGTGTCCTTGGGTGAGAAATTGGGTGTGCAGACGCATTTGGGGAGAGGCTGAATTCTCCGGCAGCCGGTGGAGCTCACCAGTGGCTCTCTCTCAGAGACCCTGGGGCCACATAGGGCGGAGCTGACGCTGTCTGCTTGGCCCAGAGACTCCACCCATACAACCTGAGCACAGCTGAACTTCACAGACAATTGGCCTGGAGGTCAACCCCTCCAAGTGCTAACAACGATTAACCTGAGCTTAACTTCAATAAGACTGTGCAACCCATATCCACCTCAGGTAACTGGGGAGGCTGAGCTACTATCCCTTGTAGGACGTCTACCACACAAAGCTAATTGACCAACTCAGCGAAGCAGCCACCATGCAGAGACATGGAAAGAAATCAGATGTGAAAGAAATGGAGGGAAAAAAACGACTGGACATGGAATCCACAGTTATAGAGCTTTTCAAGAGGCTCCTAGAAAAGGTCGAGACCTATAAGGAAATAAGAAAGGCCTACAAGGAAATGAACTAGACCCTCAAGGATATGAATGGGTCCTACAAGGAAATGAATGAGATCGTCAAAGATATGAACGAGACTCTCAAGGATATGAAAAAGGACCAACCAGAAGTTAAGCATACACTGACTGAAATAAAAAATATTATACAAAGACCTGAAAGTACTCTAGAGCACCCCAAGAACCAAGTTAAAGATCTGAAATACAAAGAGGGAAAATCCACTCAGCTGAAAAAGCAAGAAACCAAAAGAATTCAAAAAATTGAAGATAGTGTAAGGGGCCTCTGGGACAACCTCAAGCATACCAACATCCGAATTATTGGGGTGCCAGAAAAAGAGAGAGAGCAAGACAATGAAAACCTACTTGAAGAAATAGTGACTGAAAACTTCCCACACCTGGTGAAAGAAATTGACTTAGGAGTCCAAGAAGTGCACCGAACCCCAATATATAGGAACCCTAAGAGGACCACACCGAGGCACATCATAATTAAAATGCCAAGAGCAAAAGACAAAGAGAGAATATTAAAAGCAGCAAGAGAAAAACAGTTAGTTACCTATAAGGGAGCACCCATAAGATTGTCAGCAGATTTCTCAACAGAAACTATGTAGGTCAGACAGGAGTAGCAAGAAATATTCGAAGTGATGAATAGCAAGAATCTACAACCAAGATTACTCTACCCAGCAAAGCTATCATTCAGAATTGAAGGTCAGATAAAGTGCTTTGCAAATAAGAAAAAGCTAAAGGAGTTCATCACCACCAAACCAATATTATATGAACTGCTGAAAGATATTCTTTAAGAAGAGGAAGAAGAAAAAGATAAAAGTGTAAATTAGGAACAACAAATACACATCTATCAACAAATGAATCTAAAAATCAAGTGAATTAATAAGCTGATGAACAGGATAAACTGGTGAATGTAACAGAATCACAGACATAGAGAGGGAATGGACTAACAAATCTTGGGGAGAAAAGGGTTGTGGGAAGTACAGCAAGAGACTGGACAAAAATCATGCAACTATGGGAGAGGACAGTGGAGGGAGTGAGGGCGGAGGGTGGGTTGGTTATCAGGTGGAGGGGAGCTATAGGGGGAAAAAAAGGGAACAATGTAATTAAAAAACTGAACAATAAAGATTTTTTTAAAAAAGAACAAAATCTGCAACAAAACTTTTAAGGCCTCAATGCTGCTATGTGATGCTATCCAAACTTATTTTTTCAGCCTCTTCTGATGCACACTTTTTCTTCATGCACACCTGTAACACCTTTTTGTCCTCACTGTCTCAGGATCACACATGTCCTTGTCTCTGTGTTTTAACAAGAGACAAGAAAGCCTCCTAACTTCAGTCACCAGCTCAAATAATAAGTTTTAAATGCTGCCCTCTGCCATGGTATATATCTGGAATGCTCCAGTTGATATAGATTCTTCTTTGATTTCTATAGATGTCGGTAGATTTCATTTTGTGTAACTTCATTCCATAAGTTTACTGCTATGTTTGTTCCTCCTTGGGTTCAGGTGTTTTGGCTCACCAAGGCATTAATAATTATTAAGGCTTATGGTCACATCTTAGATCTCTTGTATACGCTAAAAGAGCTAGCACAGTGCTCAGCAAGTAGATGATGTTTTCAAGTATGGTTTATTTGTAAATATACATCATAGTGAAGCAGAAGGAGTGCTGAGCCAGCCACCAGAGTAGCAATGTGGCCTTGAAAAGATTGCATAACCTCTCACACCTCAGTGCTCTGGCCTGTAAAATAAAATTTAAAAAGTGATGTATTTTCTGCCTACTTTGAAAGATTGTTGGAGTTGAAAATAGGATGTGAACACTTTTTAATCAGAAAACAATGCTTTAGCTATTATTTCAAGTACATTTAGGAAAGTCTGTTTACTCTTACTTTATAAACAAAAGTACAGGCATTGGATGGAAAGGAGATTTTTGGTTTTCCACCCTTAAAGGGACAAATTACTTATACCTTTCAATGAAAAAAATTTAGATCTTTTTTTGGGGGGGAAATGAAATTTATTGCATTTGTTTATTGGTCAAGGACATAAAAGTACATAGAAAATTTTTGTTTGATATAAGATCAATGGCATTGATAGGAGTTTTTAGGGGTAAAATATGCAGGTTTAGAAAATTTTAGAAATGAAGGGATCCATGGAAAATAAGCACAGGGCTAGAGAGCTAGAAAGGGCACATTTTCATAGAATAAGGGAGCTGGGAACTGCAGAAGGTTGACATTTACATAATAAAGGGAAGGAAGACCTTTATCCAAAGGGGGAAGAAGAAAGCCCAGAGGGAATAGGAAAACAAAGAGGGAGAAGAGGAGAACCTCATGTGCAGTTCAGGTGAGGTTTGATCTTTGAGCTCTGGAGTTACTACAGTAACCAAATCAGAAGGGATAGTGACCAATCAGAGGGGATATCAAGGTACAAAGATCTGCAGCCTTTATAAACCCTAGGGAGAAGGGAGTCAGTGGAACTCTTTTTCCCTCCCCATGTGGGAGTCTGTGCAAACATGTTTCTCAATAAATTTCCACCTTTGCTTTACCATCTTCTGTCTGTGGTTTCATTGGTTGGATCCCCTGGACAAAGAGCCCGGGAACCATCCTGTCCAGGGGAACACCACGTGTTCCACTCCAAGTTTCCTGTTTCAACATAACTGAAAGTATAACACAAGTCTTTTAATTCGTAGATTCTGAATATCTACAAAAACACTTTATATCATTGTAAAATCATAAACACAACTAAAGTTTGAAAGCATAATTTTGAAATGTGGGGTTTTACACTTCATTAAATCTAAAAATCTATAATTTCTCTGAATTTAAAAATAAATGATAAATTTGCTTACTATGATTTGAAGACAGAGGGATTTGGTGACTAATAGAAATGAAAGTAGGATATTCTGCCATGATATCTCCCTATGGATTCTCATTTGCTTGTTATTATTCAAGTATATTCTAAATTTTACATTGAGGGAGATCTACTCCCATAGTATTGTCCAAGATTATGACTATGAAAAGTCACTGAAACAGTTGAAGGAATTTAGGTGTATTTTCTTCTCCAGTGACTAATAATTCAACATAAAATGTGGAGAGTCATGTGCACCCACAACTGTAACTACAAAAACTGATCAAGTTAAAATTTTATTTTCTCAACATTCCACCTTGCTCTATTGAGGCCTGTGATGCAATTCTCAGCAGAGAAACGCATGCCAGTGTGTCCATACAGTATCATATCAGTGGGAAAGCATTTGCTTCGTTTCACAACCTCTCCATTGTGGTAAGCAACACTGGGACCAGGGTAAGTAATTGCTGACTCAGTATTTCACCATCCTAGGATTTTAATAACAATGCCATTGACCATCCTATAGGGAGAATTGCATTTATTTGGCATAAATAATTGAAGTATATTTTATTGCTCAATTAGTATTCACTTCTGGATTCTGGAACATGTTTACCACAAACACTTTGCTTCTTCCAGCTTAAATAATATATTACTTTAGGGACTAATTCTGTGGCTCTTACTTAGGAAATATAGTCCCACAAGTAAATTCTGGGCTATAAATTTACTTTAATACTATCATTTCCTCCAGATTCTTATACTTTTCTCAGACCATGTTATTAACAAAGGTGGTGTCATTGTTTTATTTTTGGGATAGGATTTAGAATTTGTTTAACTTTTTTTTTCTGAATTAGTTTCATAAATACATTCTCCTTAACATTTTTTTTAATGGATTTTTTTTTCTACAGTAGTTGACAAATTTTTCGGTTTGTTTTTTCATATTGAGAAAAGAAATTGGTGAAATACTTTCTGGATAAATTATGTCTTTCCCTTACTCTGATTTGAGTACTTTTAAGAAACATTAAAACATTAAAAATGAGCTAAATCAGCCTCGCTGGCGTGACTCAGTGGTTGAGTAGGAACCTATGATCCAGGAGGTCATGGTTTGATTCCTGGTCAGGCAGGGTACATGCCTCGGTTGCGGTTGCAGGCTTAATCCCCAGTAGGGAGTGTGCAGGAGGCAGCTGATCAATGACTCTCTCATCATTAATGTTTCTATCTGTCTCTCCCTTCCTTTCGGAAATCAATAAAAATATTTTAAAAAATGAACTAAATACTCTGTGTTACTTTGAAAACAAATCAAACTTTATTAAGATTGCAGGTACATAGATGGTCTTTATTGTTTGTGTTTCACTTTCCCCTAGCTAAGAAATTTCCAACTGCTGTAGATTATTGCTTTGACTAATAGTGCTTTTATGCTCATCATTCTCTCTCTCCCCTCAGCCACTTCCCTGACTCAGGTCCTCACTTCCTCACTGCCTCTTTCATGTCTCAACTCCTTTAAAATATTAGTGATAAATATTTGTGTCATTCAATAATATTTTTAATTCTCCTTTTTCCAGGACACAGTGAAGCCGCACTGTTATATCCTGCATAATATGTGAGATGTTGAGAAAGGCTAGTAAGGCAGGACAAGTGGAATAGGGAAACTGAGAAGAGTGTTCAATAGCAGTTTGCAGCCATCTGGAAAAATCTAGATGCCAAGTAGTTTGCAGCCATTTAGTAAATCCTATCTTCCTGAAACCAGGGACACATGAGTAAATGGTTTGCACTCCTCCTCCTGAACCAGAGGGCAAAGAGCTTAAATCACCTTACGCAAGGAGACTGCAGAAATTTAGTTAGTGCAATTTGCCAATCACACCCAAGGACAGATGAAGTTAAGAAAATAAACGTCTTCAGCATAAAACTGATGAGTATTCTATTGAGATCCTCCTCTAAGACCTCCCCTAAACACCCAGCTATGAAACCCCTCAAAACAAAGGTCCAGCATGTCTTTTCCCACCCGTGCCTTCCCCCTCACCCCTCTTTCCCCACAGAGATGCATCTCCTAAACTCTGAGGGTCCCCATAAGGCTTGCAACCAGAGAAAACCCCCTGAATCTGTCCCCAAGGCCCCCTATTCTCTGACTTCTTAGGGAGCCATAGCAGAACAGCCTGGGCTCTTTCCCCCAGCTCTTTCTTGTTTCATTGTCCCCAGCTTTAAAAAAAAACTCCTCTAAAATTCACCTGGACTCATGCTATGAAATTTTTTCTGCATGAAGTCCAAAACCCACACACTACCAGCTGGCCCTTGGCAGACCTGCTCAGGGCCTGGTTCCCTTGCCAGTAACAATGTGATGTGTCACTTCTTGATGGGAACCTATTGGAGTACGGCTCAAGTTGCCCTTATTGCTGGAGATAGTCATGTGTGAAGGTCCTACCAGTCAAAGTTCTTGAATGGTGATAAAATGGAGTAGTCCCCTTTCCTCAAACTCAAGACAAACCAAATATGCTACCTAAGGCCCTTTATGAACTGGCCTCTTACTATTAAAACAAATATAAGAATTTAATAATGTGACAAAATTTTTAAAATAGGAAAAACAATATAAATATCCAGCATGTAATATAGTATAGGTTTTTCAAGTATAATACCAACAACTTGTCCTCTTCTTCACTATACTCAGGTAACTCGGTTTATAGGATTTTTAAATAATATCAATTTCTGGGTCTTTGGCAAATTTCACTCAATATGGGTTTTCCCTTAACAGTTGACTGCTTTTGCTCAATCGCTATAATCTGCTTTAATTCACTCAACTAATATTTACTGAAATGTAACGATAGGCACATAAACCATTAGTTTTCACAGCAACCAATGGGATAAGTAGCATTTCCTGTGAAAAATAACAGACACATGTGTCTGAGGGGCCTCTGAACGCTGGGTGGGGAGTCCTGCCTGGGCAGTTACTAGTTGTGTCACTGAGACAAGATTTCCAAGCAGTCTGTATTTCAAACCCCTCACTTGCAGAGGAAGGATGATAATCCCTAGCATAGACAGTCGTGAGGTTTAAATGAAGTCATGTCTTTACAGGGCTTTGCAGAGAGGCAGAGCTCAGTTATTACTGGTTCCCATCAATCTTTTGCAGATGAGAAAACAGAGGTTCAGAGTTGAACACCAGATGGGTGTCTGCACTTTTCCAGATTTTGGCTTTCCAGGATTTATATGTTCCAAGCTGATTTAAATTTCCTTTTTCCTTTCAGATGATCGTTTCCTTCATTTTCTTTATTCTTTAATCTCATGAATGTGAGTGGCCCTGCTGTGGTTGAGGGAGGGAGGTGGGAAGGAGGCAGAGATAGGTGAATGAGAGACCTCAAAGCCTTTCTGGGCCGCCCCATGGAATCCTTCGGTGACGGAGGGTTGGAAAGCACTGCTGGAAGCATCCCTGAACACTTCTAAGAGATGTGTATCCTGCCCTAAACAGTTTGGCTCAATGGCTAGAGCGTTGGCCTGTACTCAAATGATGTTGCATGTGTTAGGTGATCTTTAATTACTCTTAATTTACAGTATTTTCTTAAAGTTTGTATAATGAACTACATATTTTTATTACTACCTGGGTGGGGGTTCGATTCCAATCAAAGGCATGTACCTTGGTTGCAGGCACATCCACAGAAGAGGGTGTGCAGGAGGCTGCTGATCTATGTTTCTATCTCTCTATCCCTCACTCTTCCTTCTCCTCTGTAAAATAAAATAAAATAAAATAAAATATATTTTTTTAAAAGATGTGTATCCTGCCATCTCTTCCACACAAGTTCTTTAGAAAGTAGTTTCCTGTGAGTACAGGTTAAAAAGAAACAAAGGAAACAAAACAAAAACCCACTACAAATTAAGGCTCATAACCATGTGCCTTAAAGTTCCTGTCATTATATGGTCAGCTGTCTTTTCTTAACACCAGAGACTTTAAAGAGATTAGTGTCTATTAATATCAAACAGCATCGGAATATAGGCTGTATCCTTGTTGCTTGGAGAATTATTTCTTCCTCTTGAATATAGAAATGTCAGCATTTAGTGGTGGGATCCAAAGATCTTCTTCAAGGCTGTACCATTTACGAACTGTTATGTTGTCTTGGTCTTTCTCCAGCATCTAGAAGGGTTCAGGAATCTGAAGAAGGGGCTACGGTGTAAATTAATAGACTGGAAATGTAGCATAAATTTGTGATCTCTGCGGGAGCCTGAGGAGGGCTTAGCTTCAGTAACCAAGTTCTCTCTTATCTCTGGACCAGGTATTCTTTTTATTCCCATATTTTTGCCCTGAAGCAAAGCAAACACATATACCAAAGTAAGTTTGGTATACAGTAAGCATTGGGTTGGGGAACTGCCTTTGGCTATTCAGGTGTTTGGCCAGCAAGAGGCAATAACATGTAAATTGAAATGCCCTCAGCTGTCTGGCAGCAAGCAAGCATTTATGTAAATTCAGGTTTGGGGAAATGCCTTCGGCCATTCCAGTAGGCAGTAATATGTATCTTCAGCCCTGCTGAAGCCTCAAGGTTACATCAATCTTTTGATGAAACTTCTTGCATTTATGACATGCTGGAATTAGCCTCCAGCAGTTATGTGATAATAATTATTATGTTTTAATGAAACCAACAATGTAAAAACATAAAAATGGTAATCTTATATATGAGGTAGAGAAAACATGTTAAAATATATATGCAATATGAGCATGATTTGTTAGAAAAAACATTCTGTAGATATTTACATGAAAACACAGAAATATAATAATGTGGACAACTCTGAAGAATGATGTTGAATGTGTTAGGTGATATGTATTTACTATCTCTTAATTTAGAGTATTTTCTAAAGTTTGTATAATGAACCACATATTTTATTGCTATTATAGATATAATTTTATATTTGTGAGTATATATATGAAAGTTATCTATTTTGTATATTTCTGAAACTGGTGAACTTATTGAACTCTTACTAGTTCTTATTAGTATTAATAACTTCTCAATTTATTATTTAGCAGCCCAGCGGCATGTTAATAGTCACAGCCATGTATTAGTTCTGATTTTGAATTCTCTAATATTTCACTATAAATATGTTAACTCTCTTTTTTTACAGAAATATCATTTATTAAGTTACAGAAATATTTTTAGACCTTTATTTCAAATGCCTTTTTGGCCTCCTACTAGACTGTCTTGCCAGAGACCGCTAATTATTGTGCCAGAGATTGTTCATTCTTCTGTTACGCTTTCTCCTCTTCTTGCTTTAAAAAAAATGTTTGAGAGAGAGATGAAGGGAGAGGGAAAGAAAGAGAGGAAGATTGATCTGAGAGCAGATTGGCTGCTGCCTGTACACCCCTCACTGGGGAGTAAGCCTGCAACCCGAGTATGTGCCTTGACTGGGAATGGAACCAGCAACCTTTTGGTGCATGGGATGATGTCCAACCAATGTAGTCACACACTCCAGGGCCCTCTTCTTCCTTCTAATAATAGAACCTCCGGAGTCGCAGCTAAGTAAGGACATGGCTGTCCAGCTAGAGGCCAGGTTGGGTTTACGTTTTGTCCGAGTGATGAGGGCTGAGTGAGGTCTCCAACTTCCACATCATTGTAAGGCAGCGGTTTGTGTTCCACTCTCCTTTCCCTTTCTGCTGGCTGCAATTGGTTACCTAACATGGTCTGCTACTTGAGATTCATGATGGAAGCTACTTCTGAGGATGGAAAAAGCTAATCTATATATATAAAGAGGTAACATGCTAATTGGTCCTAACAGTGTCCCAGTCACGACTGTTCAACAGGAGCTGGTGGGTGGGGACTTTTGCCACTGGGACACGAGGCTGCTGCTGGGGTGCCCCCCCCCCAAATGGAGGTGCAAGAAGGCCCCAATGCATCTGGGGCTGGAGTGGGGCATCAGGACATGGGTGGGGCCTCGGTGGAGAGCTCTCACCACTCTGTCCCGGGGTCTGAAGGTGCTGAGAGGAAGGAGAGCAGATAGGCAGTTAGGGAGTTTAGACCAGTAGGCCAGGAGGGGAGAGCAGATAGACAGTAGGGGGGGGAGTCAGTCCAAGAGGGGATTGTAGATAACCAGTTAGGGGGATTTGATGAGGAGGGTGAGAGCAGCTGGGGGGATCAGGCAGGAAGAGAGAGCAGATAGGCAGTTAGGAGAATCAGACAAAGAAAGGAGAGCAGTTAGGGGGACCAGGCCAGCAGGGGAGAGCAGTTAGGTAGAGGCATCAGGCAGGCAGGAGAGCAGTTAGGAGCATCAGACAGGCAAGCAGGTGAGTGCTTAGGAGCCAGTGGTTTTGGATTGTGGGAAGGACCCCAGATTAGAGAGAGTGCAGGCCAGGCTTAAGGTCACCCACCTCCCCTTGTGCATGTAAGTGTCTAACCAATGTGTTCAAAGCAACATACTTCATATCTTAATCTCTACTGCCTCTTCCCTCACATCTTCTCTTCCCCACTGTTGTGAAGTAGACTTATTTTATAACCCAGAGTCCATTCAACAGAGTTTCCCCCATATTTTCACAATATTATCTCCAGTCCAACCATTTCTTAACATTTCTCTCCCTAGACTAAACTAGTCTGATTTTCTAACTGTTCTATTTCTATCCTGTGGTTTTTAATATGTTCTCCACACAGCAGAGTACCTTTTTAAAAATGGAAATCAGATTACATCACTTCTTCTTTAAACCCTGTAATTGGCATCCTTTAACACTTAAAATAAAATCCTGGCAGGCTAGTTCCTTGGTGATCTGTCTTTTCTCTGGCTACATCTCATATCCTTTTCTTCCTACCCAACTCATGTCTATAAATATCAGCTTCCCCGTGACATACCATCCTGTCTCACTTTGGAGACTTTTTATTTATTATTTCTCTGACTGAAAAATTCGTCTTTCAGATATTTTAGCAAGACCCTCTGCATAATCAAATTTTTTCTGAGATTTTTCTCACTTGCCTTCTAAAAGAGCTGCTTCTTTCTTTAACACTCTCCCTTACCCTACTACAGTTTTGATCATAGCACTTAGTATTATCTGAAATAACAATATTTATTCTTTAAATATTTTATATTTCATATTTTCCCCCTATTATGACATGGATATTGTATTGCTTATCCTGTATCACCAGAACTTAAAAATTACCTGGCACATAGGGGATGCTCTAAAAATATTTGCTTAATAAGTCAATATTTAGTATTATATAAAATTATTAAATAACTTTATATTTCATCTGTTGATATAATTAATCTATGAATAGATTTGTTATTACTTATTTATTCTTTTTATTTTTATTATTTATTTATTTATTTTTAAAAATATATTTTATTGATTTTTTACAGAGCAGAAGGGAGAGGGATAGAAAGTCAGAAACATCGATGAGAGAGAGACATCGATCAGCTGCCTCTTGCACGCCCCCTAACGGGGATGTGACCGCAGCCAAGGTACATGCCCTTGCCGGAATCGAACCCGGGACCCTTCAGTCCGCAGTCCGACGCTCTATCCACTGAGCCAAACCGGTCTCGGCTATTTATTCTTTTTAAACTATATATATCTTATTGATTTTTTACAGAGAGGAAGGGAGAAGGATAGAAAGTTAGAAACATCCATCAGCTGCCTCCTGCACACCCTCTACTGGGGATGTGCCCACAACCAAGGTACATGCCCTTGATTGGAACTGAAACTGGGAACTTTCAGTCCGCAGGCTGATGCTCTATCCACTGAGCCACACTGGATTTGGCATCCATTCATTCTTAAAAATAAACCCTTTTGGTCATGTTCCCTTTAATTTGGTGTTATATCAATTTTTCTAATATTTTCATCAATATTTGTAGAAGGTTAATTGATATATTATTTAAAAACTTCATAAAATGAATTACAGCCTTCCACTTTTTCTTATCCCTTAACATTTTCTATAGAAGAAACATTATCTGTTCCTTGTAAATGAGACTATAAACACCATGAAATTTTTAAAACCAGGATAGTTAATTGAATAATTCTTTATGACTTTTAAAATCCTCTCATAATTAACAGTGTAGACAGGTATTTCCCCCCCAGTAATAACATTTTATTTTTTCTAGAAAACATTAATTTTACTGGAAGTTTTAAGTTTAATAACAACAATAATTTTTGGATAATTTTAATACCTGTCTTTTATAGTATTACCCCCTTCTTATTCTCAGTTACATGTTCCTCTGTGTGTGCATTGTGTGTATGTGATAGGTTAGCTTAGCCAAAAGTTGCTTCTGCCTGGAAAAAGCACATTTTTTTTTCTTAAATCACCTCTATTCTCCTCCTTGACCAAATATCTCCTAGTTATTCTTTATGTTTCAGTTTACCAGTGCCTATCATAACTAGCCAGACTAAAAAATTTTAGAGACTCTGGGTGCTCATCCTAAAAAGTCTTGGTTCATGAATGGAAAATAATTAGCACTAAAGGCTATTCTGTTCCTGCCTATCAAAGCTTAAAAGCAAAACAGTAGGATCTGTTTCTAAATAATGACAGCCTAGAAAAATATTCAAGAATATTTATAGTAACACAAAAACCTGGCAGCTAGAAAAGTAAAATTCATAATGTCTGGCATTTAATAAAAAATTATCAGACATTCAGAGAAGCTGAAAAATCTGACCCATAAAAGTCAATTAACATACACCTAGAGTTTAAAGAATATTAGAATTAGCAGACAAGGATATCACTATTGATAACTTTATTCCATATGCTCAAAATGTTAGGTACAGTTTGTAAGCTTAAAAAAATATTCAAATCAGCCAAAACCGGTTTGGCTCAGTGGATAAAACATTGGCCTGTGGACTGAAAGGTCCCGGGTTCGATTCTGGTCAAAGGCATGTACCTTGGCTGCAGGCACATCCCAGTAGGGGGTGTGCAAGAGGCAGCTGATCAATGTTTCTAACTTTTTATCCTTCTCCCTTTCTCACTGTAAAAGAATCAATAAAATATATTAAAAAATATTCAAATCAGCACTAGTTGGTTAGGTTCAGTGGAGTGTCAGCCCGCTGAATGAAGGATCCCAGGGTTCAATTCTAGTCAAAGACATGTATCGCATTTCCAGGCTCATCCCAATCAATGTCTCTCTCTCACATCAATGTTTCTCTCTCTCTATCTCTCCACCTTCCCTTCCAGTCTCTCTAAAAATCAATGGAAAAATATCCTTGGGTGAGGATTAACACAACAATAACAACAAAAAGATCCAAATCAACTCCCCAGTTCAGTGTATTTCTTATTTTAGATGTTAGTTGTCATTCTGGGGAGTCGATCTGGATCTTTTTGTTGTTATTGTTTTGTTAATTCTCACACGAGGATACTTTTCCATTGATTTATAGAGAGTGTAAGGAAGGATGGATTAAAAAAAAAGTGGTATATCTACACAATGAAATACTACATTGCACTAAAAAAGAAGGAATTCTTACCATTTGCAACAGCATGGGTAGAACTGGAGAGCGTTATGCTAAGTGAAATAAGCCAGTCAAAGAAAGATAAATATCACATGATCTTGCTCATTTATGGAATATAATGAACAACATAAACTAATGAACAAGAACAGATCCAGAGACAGAGAAACATCAATCAAACTGTCAAACCTCAGAGGGAAGGTAGGGAGGATGGCGGTAAGGGGAGAAATCAACCAAAGGACTTGTATGCATGCATATAAGCCTAACCAATGGACACAGACAACAGAGGGGGTGAGGGCATGCGTGGAGGGTAGGGGAGAAATGGGGCAATAAGGACACATACATATTACCTTAACAAAGAAAAAATACAAAAAAGAAGTATACTAGATATGATTTATAGCAGATTAGCTTTTGAAGAAGGAAAAAGATAAATTTGAACACATAACAATATAAACTTTATGAGGAAAAAATGGAAAATAAATGTACAAAACATCAGTGATTTTAGGAACAATTTCAAGAGACCCACTATATGTGTAATTTATGTCCCCAAAAAGAAGAAAGCAATTAGAAGATAGGAAAAAATATTTGAGAAAAGAATAGCTGAAAAATTTCCATCTTTTAAAGAACTTTATAACCCATGCTTAACATCTCAAACACGAGAAACATAAAGAAAAGTAAAATAAGATATACCAAAATTAGGATACTAAAAATTTATGATGTAGAGAAAAATTTTAAAAGGATCCAGTAAAAATCCCAGAAAACATTAGGTACAGAGGAACAAGGTCAAGGATGGCAGCAGATTTTTCTTCAAAAAGAATGTAAGAAGATAGCAAAACATCTTTAAAGCACTAAAAGAAAAACTACAGCCTAAAAATAGAACACTATCCTGAATGAAAATACCTTTCAAAAAGAAGTTAAAATATTTTATACATATAAGAGTTGGAAGAATTAAACAATAATAGACCGATATTAATATATTTTTGAAAGTTCTTCATGTAGAAGAAAAAGGGTATCTCTCCCTTAGTTTAAGTATTCTTTGATTTCTTTAATTAGCATTCTCTAGTTTTAAGCATATACATTTTTCATATATTTTATTTATTCCTCATTATTTCCATGTTTGGTGCTATTACAGATGACACCTGCTTTTTAATTTAAAAATTGTTATTGCTAGCATATAGAAATATAATTGATTTTCGTATATTGATTTTATATGATACAATCTTGAAGTCATCTGTGGGTATGGTGAATTACATTAATTTTCAAATAGAACTAGATCTTTTAAAATTTATTTGATTGATATGTTTCTGGAAGTGATTGCCTCCTATAAAAATGAGCTCGAAAGCTAAACCACACCCAAAGTCTTATCTAAGGATGTCAGTCCCACCTGAGGTTGCTTTTACTTATTTTTCTTAAAATCAGCTATGTGCAAGATATGCCAGAGATCAAGAATAATGATAGCGTGAGGACCTCTATGTCCTCAGAAACTTACCTGTACCTAAGTAAGCATACCCTCAGTTCAGTGGTCCTAGCCGCCAGTGTGATATAGGATACATAACCACAGATGATTCCTTTCTCTTATTTCTCTGTATCTTGGGGGCTGTCTTAGAGGATACTATCTGAGTTCACGTCACATAACCTGGTCCTAATGTCTATATCTGCATTATCTTTCTTTCTGTAACACAGTTTCATAGCTTACCTTACTCTCGGGTTCACTTCTTGCTGCACCACTGAGCATAATACATTAGGTTTTAATATATACTTGTCATATTGAGCTGATGCTAGGAATGTGCAAAGAAACGGGTGATAATACAGAGAGGAGTTAAATAACATTTAAAAACACGTTTTCTTGCCCTAGCCGGATGGTTCAGTTTATTAAAACATTGTTCTGTACACCCAAAGGTTTTGGGTTTGATTTCTTCAGGACACATAATTAGGTTGCAGTTCCCATCCCTGGTTAATCAAGTATGGGAGATTTCCAATCTCTCTCTCTCTCTCTCTCTCTCTCTCTCTCTCTCTCTCTCTCTCTCCCCTTTGTCTCTCTCTAAACATCAATAAAAACATATCCTCTTGTGAGGATTAAAAAACAAGCAAACACATTTTTCTTGAGGGCTGAAAGAATACATTAATAACCAGAAATTTATAAAAATGTTATATGCGAGAAAAAATTATATAGTCTAAAGGAGAAAGGTTAGAAATATCAGGCCAATTTTTTTCTAGAAAACAATGTTATAATGATTGTCTTTATATATTGAGAGAACTGATGTATAAGAGGAAAAACAAATTAATTTTGATATATTTGAATGACAAAGCTAAGATTAATGTCCAGATATATTAAGAAAGTTTTAATAAGCCAATATAATGAAGATCTTTAGAGCAATCAGGCTATTCAGACTTTGAATGGCCTACTGTCTAGATTATGAATTCCCTCTAATTACTAGTGTCAGAGAGAGGTAAAAGGAACATATGCCAGGCATGCTTTCAAAAACATTACTGACCTGGTGGGGGTTTGCAAAAAAGAGATTTCTACATTTTCCTCCCAAAGAGTCCAATTGAAGTAGGTCATAAAAAGTCTTTTTAGAAGGGGGGAAACATGACATTAGAGACAGGAAACTTTAAATCTCTCTCAGAATTAAGAGGTATAAGGAATTTATATCCAAATAAATACTTTGAAAAATCTCTGACCTGTCTATGAAGTAAAATTTCCATAGAACCCCATTTACTTAGAATATTAGGATCCAACTGTTTTGTTTGTTTGAGAATAATGGAGATGCTCTCTCTCTCTCTCTCCTTGTCTCTTCATAGTATTCCAGAATGTTTGCCCAAAGAATAGCTGTTTACAAAAATTAGCATTTTGCTGTTCTGCCCTTTGAAAATTAGCTTCCCTAAGTGGCTAAAAGATTATTTTTCTAGGCTTCCAAGGGCTCCTATAGTATTCAACGGAGGAAGTCAGGCTGAATACATTCTGTTGTTTGCTTACACAAATTGGTTGCTAAGCAGAAAATTTGGTACCTCTAAATTATGTAAAACTATTTATCCTTCTCTCTGAGAAGTGCCTCAATTTTCACAATGTTAGAGAGCCCCAAACTCAGCCAAACATACTTTCTGCTTCTTCCCAGATACTGAGCAACAGGGAAGTCTATGGGATGAAAAAGAAGATTCATTACCTTTGTCACTAGAACCTAAATAAAAGTCATCTAAAAATAAACAATTTCTATCAAAATATTTAATGATGCCAGTTTTAAATGTCTTTATTTTAAAGGACAGAAATTGTTTTTCTACTAATTTTGGGTGCTGATAAAACTTATATTCAAAAATTTAGAATAGTTACAAATGGCATCTCAAATGAGATCCCTTTTTTTTTCTTTTTTATTGTATTTATTTGGGCTATATTAGTTAATAAAATTATGTAGTTTTCAAGTGTTCAAGTCTATAATATATCAGCTATATACTGTATTGTGTGTTCACCATCCTAAATCTAGTTTCTTTCTTTACCATTTGTACCCCTCTTCTACCTGGACCCACCCCCTTTCCCTCTGGTAACCACCATAGTCTATATCTATGAGTTTTCTAATGAGATTCATAAACTGCCATTAGATAAACTTTGCTACAAAGGTTAATCTTTCAAATTTTGTGAAAATTTTCGTGAAAATTCATTTCTGGTCTGTTTAGCCATTGTATTTAATCTTGGGTCTGGAAGCAACACCTCCAGGTACAGTTATATCACTTATGAGAAAATACAGTTCACTTCCTAGCTTGCTTTTTTCAGCATAACCATGATGGGATTATAGAGATCCTCTGTGTCTTCCTGCCCAGCAGTCTGATGATTAGCCAGCCAATTGAATCAGAATACTCCTTTTGTCTTCATTATTGACTAGAGGCCTGGTGCAAGAATTTGTGCATGGGTGGGGTCCCTTGGTCTGGTGGGTGATCAGGGCAATCTTGACCTATCAAGGATGGCTGCCCTGACTGAGGGCAGTTGGCCAATCACAAGAGGTTACCTGCGGTAGAGTATTAACCACCAGAGGGAAGCTCCTGCATTGAGTGTCTGCCCCCTGGTGGTCAGTGCATCGTCATAGCAACTGATCAATCGGTCAGGCAGTTGACCTGTTGTAATGGTCTCTTAGGCTTTTATATATATAGATTATAACTAATTAATTTCTCATCTCTAACATGGCCTTATTGTAAAGGAATCTATATGAGTTTCTTAGAAGACATCTTGATCTCCCTGCTTTGTATTTCTCAACCTCATGAAATGTGTCTTATCCTTTGTTGGGTACATGGTGCAATATACAGATTTTGTAACATAGAAACCCATACCTGAAACCTACATGTTCATGTTGACCAATCAATTTAATAAAAAAAAAATGATTGTCCTTTCTTGTAGGTTATTTTAATATTGTCACCTTGCCTGTATTTATCAGCAGCATACATTTTAAGAATGTTATTGGCATTAATGTCAAACAAATTAATTTTTATGTCTATGAACTCAAATTTGTCAATAAGTTCTTATCTGTGGTTGTTGCCATCTTAACTTCCTGAATTATCTTCCTGAACAAAAATGTTAAGCTGGTTAATTAAGTAAACAGTATATATATTTTGTGTGTTTGGGGGTGGAAAGATATAGGTATTTTATGCCTGATAACAGCAATTATTACTTTGCCATCAGCTCTAGTAAAAGAGAACATTATGTGTGACATCTAAGAGGAATAACTCCTGAATATTTTCAGAATTTACAAGTTAGACAGGAACCTTTATCTACACTAATAAAAGAAAAAGTTGCTAATTGACCATTCCTCTGCTACACCCACAGCCAATCAGGAGTTATATGCAAATTAACCCAACAAAGATGGCTGGTAAATTTGCATATGCAAGCCACGGGGTCCAGGCCACCATTGGGGACCAGGCAGGCGGACCAGGCAGCACCAAACGTCACCTGCTGGGTTCAGGCCACAATCAGGAACTGGGCAGGCAGGGGTCCAGGTGGCAATCTGGGACCTGGGAAGGCAGGTGTGGCAGGGGTCTCCAGAATCACTGTCTGCGCCTGGGCCACCTATGGACACAGGTGGAGCAGGTCCAGGTTGAACATTTTAATGAAAATGGGATGCCTGTGCCTTGCCCCACCTCACCCATCCCCGACGAGGAGAGGAAAGTGGGCAGTTAGGAGGCACCAGGGCTCAGAAGGGGCTGGGAGCAACCTGCAGGGTGGCTACCAGGAAGAGGTGCTATCTCATGGAGGCACACAAAGATGTAGATGAGGTGGATCTCGCCAGCACTGAGCTGAAAAGTGCATCAACAGCCTGATGGACGAAATTGCCTTTCTGAGAAGGTGCACAAAGAGATCACCGAGCTACAGGCACTGATATCTAGTATGCTCAGATCTCCATGGAGATGGACGTGTTCTCCAAGTCCAACATGTCTGCTATGCTTGAGGACATCCATGCCTAGTATGAGAAGCTGGCTGCCAAGAACATGCAGAATGCCAAAGAATGATACAAGAGCCGTTTCACCTTGCTGACCGAGAGCTTTGCCAAGAACACCTACGGGGTGTGTGCATGCCGGGGCATGAATGAAGCACTGGGAAAGCAGTTGCAAGAGCTGTAGGATAAGCAGAACACCGACATTACTGCTATGCAGGACACAATCAACAAATTAGAAAATGAGTTGAGAAGTACAAAGAGTGAAATGGCACGATATTTAAAAGAATACCAGGACCTCCTCAATATGGCTTTGGACGTTGACATTGCAGCTTACTGAAAACTTTTGAAAGATGAGGAGACCTGGCTCAGTTTCACCAGCGTGGAAAGCATAGCCATTGGCTACTCCCAGAGTTCCCAGGTCTTTGGTCGATCTGCCTAAGGTGGTTTACAGACCAGCTCCTACTTGATGTCCACTTGCTCCTTCCCTTCTTAATACACCAGCCAAGTCCAGAAGGAGCAGATCAACGTAGAGGAGACCACTGAGGCTGCAAAAGCTGATGAAGGATGAACCCCCCTTTGAAATAAAGCTAAACAGGAGAAGAAGAGAAAAGAAGTGGCTGAGGAAAGGAAGAAGGTACCAAGGAAGAATTTGAGGATGCAAAGGAAGAAGAAGGAAGTGAAGGTGAAGGAGAAGATGCTCAAGAAGCTGAGGATGAGAAGAAAGATGAAGGTGCTGGGGAGGAGCAAGCAACCAAGAAGAAAGATTGAGCCTCCCTTTCCTTAATTATTTCAGGAAGAATCCTCCTGAAACCAGGTCGACCCGTCACCATCCAAGCAGTTGAGTTCCCAATACTATATGAATTAAGAAGTCAATATATACAACATTCTGAGGTGACTCAGACTTCTATCCTTACACAGAGTATCTGTTTGCTTGCAGAGTGGCTTCCTGGTTTGCTGCCAGCCTGTGCATGGTCCGCACTTATGAGTTCAGGATCTATGACAATATGAATAATTCAGATGTTTACAATAAAAACACATGAATATATGAATTCACTAATGTTAATGTTAAACTTCATGGAAAAAATAGTCCTTTGACTCTTTGGTGGTTAGAAATTAAAGACCTCAAAACATGTACAATAAACAGTAAATAAAGTTACACTGAATGAAAAAAAAATTAGGGACCAGGAAATGTTCAAAGAATTGAACATTTCCCAAATCAGAAGGGAAGTCACAGGGTATATATTATTGTTATGATACAGTATTTCTTACTACTTACAACATATACAATATAATGTATTAAATGCCTTCCTATTGCAAAAAGTATGTATTTTCATAGAGTAATACTGGTAGGTATGTTATAGTTATGGCAGTATGTCAGATCCTACCTATATCAATAACAGGATAATATGCTAATTAGACCATGAGACCTTTCAGATGTCCTTCTGAACAAAGCCATGTTGGTGGGGCCAAGGCAGAGGCAGTTAAGGGTGATCATGCTGGTGGGGGGGGGGCAGTTGGGGGTAAGCAGGCCAGCAGGGGGGTGAAGTTGGGGCAAGCAGGCTAGCAGGCAGAGTGGTTAGGGGCAATCAAGTAGGTAGACAGGTGAGCGGTTAGGAGCCAGCAGTCCCAAATTTTGAGGGAGTTGTCTGACTGCTTATGTAGGCCCAATCCCACAGGAGTTCCAGATTGGAGAAGATGCAGGCCAGGTTGAGGGACACTCCCCCAAACCCATGCATGAATTTTGTGCACCAGTTCACTAGTACCTTAATAAAGGGTCTGAAGGGAATTTATGCTCTAGCTTGACTTCTTATCATTAAAAAAAAAAATTCTATAGAAGTTTCTGAATTCAGCAGATAAAGTTAATACTACCAACAGATCTAGGTCACAGTTGCGTCTCTTTTCATTTGACATCTTCAAAGACCTTCCATTGATTTCAGGATAGATGGATGTATACAAATCAATTTCTGCATGAAACAAGTCAATTTATCCAGCATTTAATGTTGGAAAAAATAATTTGCATGAAAAATGTACAAACTTTGTGGAAGTAAAGCTAGTTTTCTCGCCCTTCCTGATGTTCTTCTGGTGCTTGAATTTGCACTTGGCTAATAAATGGCCAACCTTTGATTTGTCAAATTCTTTTCCACCAAAGGGAGTCTCTTCAGATCTAGCCTTGACTTCAAAGATTTCAGTTGCAGTAGGGGAAATTGGTGATATCAAAGAAGTCTCTTTCAGTACTCTTTATAGTCATATTCTTATTCAAGTAATAAGAAATAGCAGGGAGAGTTGGCTCTTTATTGGTTAATGTTCTTATGAAATAAAAGGTCACTTTTTTCTCTCTAAAGGAAAAAGAACAATTTGGGTATAAATCATGAATAATAGGGAAGCATAATTTGATATTTTAAAATGTAATAATTTTAAAATTTTGAAGAACTTAAGATTTATTCTTTTTCATGGTCTATTTTTTTTTTATCTTCCCAGTGTTTAGTGGTCATATAATTAAATAGTTTTTAGGCTTTCCTTTCTTTATTCCCATTTGGATTAATGTGAGTAATCTAAGTCAATATCTACATTTGGATACCGATCTAGCTCTTTATTTTCTAGTTCTGCATTTTCCTATATACAGATCCAATGCCTTAGTAACAAGAAATAAAGTATTAAGTGGAAACTCAACTGAAGGTCATTTTGTCTTGTTCCATTAAAGCAGAGCCACCAAAATGGTACACTTGGTGAGAGTTGACTTTCCATAGAATTTTCTACCTAGTGATATAATTTCTTTATAATTTCCTTCTTTTCTGAGCCAGTTTCTTTATCAGCAAAATGTGTATTTGACATCAATGTATTTGTCCTTTTACATATGTGGGGGAAAAACTGCACTCACATTTTAATTATCAGCAGATTTGGTATATAATGTATGGAAAATGGCTGATGAGTCTGCAGTTTTGGTCTTATTTGACTCACCTACTATTTGTCCTACTAAGAGACCTTAGCAGGTGTAGGGAAATGTAGTAGGTGTTGAAGGACATGGAGATGGAAAAAGGAAAAAATATCAAAACCAAGGACAATAGGTGACAATAACCTAAATTCCTCATGGTGCTGAATTACTGCATCTGGAAATGCTGGGCTTTTTAATTTCTTCCTTTCTTTGTAAAATTATGCAGGGAGAACAGAATATCATATGCCAGAAGGATGTCAAAAATGAGGTGAAAAATGGGACAAACTCACTTCATTTCCTATATGAAACATCATAATTGACATTCTATGAGCTAAAATACTTCCAACAAAATAATGGGACAAAAGATTTATCTCAATATGTATTTAGAAAGCAGCTCAATTCCTAATTAGACATTTTATTACTTATAATTTTATGGGAAATACTTAAATTGGTTGCCTTTGTTACCTTAATATGAAACATTGGCTCTTGCTCCTCATCTAACTGTCATGTCATCTATTTTGCCTTATCATATTATATTGTATTTCTCTAGGAGTAGGAAAATAAATAAGTGAGATATTTGTAACTTTTAATATTTGTAGTTTAGTTACTGAAATTCTACCTAAATGTAGAACAAGTAAATACAGATGAGGAGAATATCAGTAAGAATGATTACAAAGAGAAAAGATGATTATCCAGTAGGAAAACTTAAAATTTATAGTTAAGAATCCAGAACTTACTCATGGATTTACAAATAAATATATATTTCTTCTTTTTACAATTAGCCTTTCTGAGTCTTAGTTTTTTCCATTTGAAAAATGTGGTTTTGAATTTCTATTAATTTAAATGTTTGCAAAAGGAGATGGGACATTAATGATAATGCAACAGCCACAAAAACAAAACAAGATAACTTTTTCCATAGGTAGCTTATTGGGTTACTATCTGAATCAAGTTAAATAATATAAACATTTATATAATGTAAAGCACTAAATAAATTCTATTTTTAACAAAAAGATGACTGGGGAATGCTGAGAGACAGCACTGGGCTGTGAGTTTGAACTGAAAACTCTGAAGTGTTTTATGACTATAAAGCTGGTTGGTGTACCAGAAGGAGGCCTGGTAAGAAATGAGGAACCTGTTTAAATAACACAGAGTCGGATACAATTAGATACCATTTTGTAGAGTTAGTCTTTGATTTACACCAGCACAATGGTGTATCTTAAAAATTAAAAACTGCTTGGATGGCCTGGCTGGTGTGGCTTAGTGGTAGAGCATTGACCTATGAACCAGGAGGTCATGGTTCCATTCCCTGTCAGGGCACATGCCCAGTGGTGGGCTTGATCCCCAGTATGGGGTGCTCAGGAGGCAGCCAATCAATGATTCTCTCTCATCGTTGATGTTTCTCTCTCTCTCTCTCTCCCTCTTCCTTCCTCTCCGAAATTAATAAAAATATATTTACATAAAAGTAAAATAAAATTTAATAATCCATCAACCTCCCCAATTCTAGCTCGAGCCTTTGACCCCTTTGTAAACTTTCAAGATTTAGCAAATCAAAATACAGGACAGCCAGGGAAGTGTGAATTTCAGAAAAAAAATAACAACTGCCTGCATAAACATGGTTTAATTTTATTTATCTGACCTTTGCAAGGTGGATAGTTTTGATAACCTAAATGACAGATGAAACTGAGATACTCAAGAGTTAAATGCCTCCTCCAGGCCACAAAGGTAAGAAATATCAGTGCCAGTAAAAGAAACTTGGATTATTAGCTTCAAGGTAATGTGGTTTCTGCCACATTGTCAGTGAAGGTTTGGATATGGGATGATAGAGTAATGGATATGGCTAAAACTTTAAAATGCCTGGACCAAATACTTCTGTTCTGAATCCATCATTTTCTGCCAGGAGAGCACTGAAGCCAGGAAACTGCTCCCTCAGTGGGAATTAGAAAATGAAACCACTTGAATCACATCTCCAACATTCAGCCCAATCAAAGCAACCCTCAAGAGAGCTGACAAGAAACCACAGTTTTTGAAGTGCATGCAAGTATGCCAATAAATAATGTTATTTACTAAATGTTCCATTAAAATGGCATTAAGATCTAGTCTTTTGCCTATATCATTCCAAAGTTGCCAAATTTAAAGATGGCAGTGATGACAGCAAATAACAAAATGCCCAGAACTAAAAGGACGGGGGGTGGGTGGTGGTGGGGTGGGAGAATTAGTCCTTTCCTGAAAAACAAAACAAAACTGTGCTATATTTATAATATAGTTATATCCTATTAAAAAACATTATCAAAAATTCTTGGGTAATCACAGAGATTTCAAGGTATGCTATTTTAGGAAATATTTAATACTCTAAAATCAACCGATAAAAGAACAATTTGGACACTTTTTAGAGTATATGTGATTTGACCTGCATATTAACATACTTGTATTTGAAGGGATTAGGTTTATTTCACAGTTTTTATGTTTTTCTTTTCACATGTTTTCCTCACATGTAGATATCTTTTGAACATTTATTGACCATGTTTTAGTAAATATGAGTACATCAATTTATTACATTGAAAATTTGTATTTTGTAATTATATAAAATAATAAATCATTCATGTAGTGGAAAAACTCCCCCCTTAAGTGAATTTTTAAAATAAATAGTCATTTCTAGAAGATGATCCAGGCTTGTAGGTCTTTTTCTTATGCTAGTATTTGATAAATAGTAGAATCTCAAAAAATGTCACTTGCATGATTAAAAAAAAGATCAGAATTATCTTTGAGCCATAGCTTCCCTATATAGAAAATAAAAATAACAATAACAATGATAGTTTTATATTTAATGAGAAAATTTATATATAATTGTTATTGTAGCGCTTGAGACACAATAGCTGCTTAAAAATGTTAAGTGTTACAAACAAATCAATTTCCCCTCATTTTCTGTTTTTGTTTGTTTGTTTTGTTTTAGATGGAAATCATTCTAAAGTGTTGTCCATATTATTTTTAAAAGAAGTATCTAGAATAATTTTTGTGTAGAAGACTATAGTATTAGTTAACATTGTTGAATTTCCCCAAATTTTTAAGAGCCATAGACATTATTATTCTCTTCTTAAATACAGGGATGCCGAAGTTCAGATAGGAAAAACAATATCACAAAGCCATGCAGTAATTAAATAGAGGAACCACAGGAGGGGGAGAGAGTGAGAAGATAAAGGGAGTTGAATCCAAATATGTAATACCTTAACCAATAAAGAAATTAAAATGTAAAATAAATAAATAAACAAATAATAGAGGAACCACAGTTTAAATCTAAGCATTTGGACTCCAGATTTCTATACTTAGTCATAATGCCATGTTGTCATGGTTATGAATATTGAGTCTCCTATTGGGTAGAATATAGGGAAACTATCAGAAATTACTAAAGCTTGCATGTGCTAAGCTGAATATTCTTGATAAACTAATACTATCATGCATTTAAAGTTCAGGTTGTGTTCTTGATATATATGTACATGTTTTTGGTCTTATGCTTATTGATTGGCTCCTTAAATAATTTTTTTCTTTCACAGTCTAGGAGAGAGGGCTGTCCCTTTTCTGCACTTCTATTCTGTTGGTTGAGAAATCATATAACCACATTTTTAAAAGAATTCTAGGTTAAAAAAAAAGTAAATATACCAGAGGAATTCTATACTAAAAGATATAAAATTAACACCTGAGTTTCTGAAGCAAATGTATTAATCCCAAAAATACTTGTTTAAATGTAGGTGTTAGGTGTATATAAAAATGTGGAAAACTTTTCCCTTACTCTATTAATGTACAATCAGGACATAAAAGTACAATATTATAAGTGGATAAAAAGCTACAAGATGTGTTAAAATTAATGAATATTCATTTTTGAGTTGGGGAGAAGATGGTATAAAAATTGGAAACACACCAAGTATTTCTTGAGTTGAATAGAAGAGTTAGCATATTCGCAAAGTTTAAAGGTCTTAAATAATATAAAGAACACATAATAAAGGGTAGCAAATACATGGTCAAAAATTCAGCAGTAGGAAAGCTTATGTTCTCAATAAATGTCTTCTGAATAAAGTTGAAATGAGTTGGTTTTATCTGTAACGCTTCCCTTACTCCATATCTGCCCCATTTCATACTGTGCTGAAATTGAGCAGCAGCTATTTCTGTAGCATTTACTAGTGTGGCAGAATGGATTTTTCAAAGATGGCTGCAACAAAATTTCCCACCACACATCATCTTCAGCAAGGCAACAGTAGAGCATATTTTGAGCAGCAGAAAGTAGATGGTAGTGAATGATAAACTGTGTCAGGGCTTCAGGGGAAGGAGGAGCCCTAGTGAAAACGTGGGGATGGGGAGTGGAGTTTAAGTCAGAACCATTGGAGGCATGTGTCTCCATGGAATTGCTCTTGTCCTGTTTCTTCCTTCTGCCTATGCTTATGAGCTAAATGACAAGCAGCAGGGATTTACCCACTTGCAAAAAAATAAAAATACAGCAAACATCTCTCTCTAGCAATTGATCACACTTTCTGAGGAACAGCTGAGGTTGCCTGAGGTGGGTTTTAGTGTCTAAATAAAAACCTTTATGTTGAGCCCTGACTGGTTTGGCTTAGTGGAGCTTTGACCTGCAGACTCAAGGGTCCCAGTTTTGATTCCGATCAAAGGAATGTACCTTGGTTGCAGGCACATCCCCAGTAGAACAATGTTTCTTACTATCCCTCTCCCTTCTTCTCTGTAAAAAAATCAATAAAATATTAAAAACACACACAAAAAAACAAAAAAAACCAAACAAAAAAGTCACAAAACCTTTATGTTGACATCTGGAGACCCAAACTGGTAGGCAGATTTCTCATTTGCACTTTCCAACTTGAAACTTACTCCATGACAAGCTTTGCCCAATGACTCAGAGCTCTGTCTTCCTTCCCTTTCAAAAATAGATATAGAAATTCAACAGTGGAGGAAACCACCCAGCTACCTTGAATCATAAGCCTATTCATTTGTTGTTAAAAATAAAGGGACATTTAGAGATCATTAGGCATGTGAGTAAAGCCAGCAGCATAAAAGATCAAAATTAACAAACAATATAACCCAGACTAAGCAGAGATAATTCTGGGGAATGAAGAGAATATTAGCAATTGTAATATATATTTAGGGAAATTCATAAGTTATTATATTCATATAAAAGAAGAAAATAATAATAATAAAAGAATAGTTAGATAAAATAAAAGGGGTTCTTGGAAATTTAAAGGAAGAAAATTTGCCAAAATGTAGTTTATCAGAAGTGCTAGAAGATAAAGTTAATGAATTATTCTAATATATAGGAAGACACAGATAGAAAATATGAAAAGAGATAAGAAAAATAGAGAATTACTCCAAAAGTCCCAGTGTTTGAACATCTCACTAGATAGGAGTCCCAGAAGAGAGAACACAGACGTGAAAGGAAGCAAATGATCAAAGAAATAACAAAATGAAATTTCCCAGAGCTGAAGAAAGGAAATGTCTTCTGACTGAAAATGCTTTCCATTGTCTGGCCAGGATACATGAAATTACATCATCATACATTTTCCATACACACATAATAAAGACAAAATTACAAAATATATCAGAAATATGATGAAGAAAAGGAATAAAAGAGAAAAACAGAGGCAAAGGAGAAACCCTGCTTTTAATCAGTGGGTGGAAGGATGGGAGTTGGTGAGAAAACATTGGAAGTGTGTTTCTAAAGTTCAGAAGGAAAAAGATTTTGAGCTTATGATTCTACTAGAGCCCTGGTGCATGAAATTTGTGTATAGGAGGGGTGTCCCTCAGCCCAGCGTGCATCCTCTCCAATCTGGAACCCCTTGAGAGATGTCCCACTGCCTGTTTAGGTCTGATCCTGTCAGGACGGGCAGTTGGACAACCCTCTCATAACCCTCTCACAATTTGCTGGCTCCCAACTGCTTGCCTGTCTGCCTGCCTGATTGCCCCTAACCGCTTCTTCCTGCCAGCCTGGTCACCCCCTAATCACTCCTCTCCCAGCCTGGTCCCTCTCAACTGCCCTCCTCTGCAGGCCTGGTCCCCTCCAACTGCCCCTCTGCTGGCCTGATTACTCCAAACTGCCCCTCCTGCTGTCCTGATCACATCCAACTGACCCCCACTGATGGCTGGCTCACCCCCAACTAGCCCCCCTGCTGGTCTACTTACTCCCAATGGCCCCTGCCATCCCATCCTGCCCTAATCACTCCCCCCGCCCCTGGCAACCCAAGGTACCAGCCCCTTCTTTTTTTCGTTTTCTTTTTTTTTTAGTGCCTCCTTGAGTGGAGGCCAGGGCCAGCTGGAAGCAAGTATCTAGGATTTATTTATCTTCTATAATTGAAACTTTGTAGGCTTGAGCAGAGGCCAAGGCCAGCCAAGGTGGGCAGGAAGCTTGGCTTCCTCCATTGACAGACAACCCAAGCCTCCTGCTTGCTTCAGTTCTGTGGCCGGTTGCCTTCTTGGTTGGGTTAATTTGCATACTCACTCCTGACTGGCTGGTGGGCATGGCTTGTGGGTGTAGCAGAGTGATGGTCAATTTGCATGTTTCTATTTTATTAGTGTAGATTATCAGCCCAACTTGTCAGCTGACTGTGAAGGCCAAATAGAAATATTTTTAGACATGCAAGATTTGAGATGGCTTACCACCTATGCATTTTTTCATTGAGAAATTAAGATGTTACTCTAGTAAGGTATGGGAGAAAACCATGAAATTAGAAGATATGAGATGCAATCAATCTAAGTCAGAAACCACGAAGAGAAATGTTTGCAGGTGAGCTGTGTAAGCTATCTACAACACAACTAGCTCAGGTTGAAAAATGGAACTGGTAGACTCAGGGACAATACATTGCAAGATTAAGGGACTGAAAAATTCTAGAATATTGTGAAGATAGATTATTCTTTCCCCAAGAGGGAAAAGAGCTGAAACTCCAGGGGGAAAAAGGTTGTATGAGTCTGTCACGGTTAAAGTACTAAGCAAATTAGAATGTGGTATAGAATATTAAGGAAGAAAATGCAATTGATTTTGATGCTAGCAATATTCCTCTTTGAGTGGTTCATGGGTTAGGACATGGACTGTGAAAAGGAGATATAATCCTAGCACACTGGTTTTGAAATATAAATTATTTTGTAGACATAATAACAAAGCACTGCATATAGGTGTTCAACTATTAAATTAACCAATAAACAAATATGTGGGCCATTTTTCACTCATCGTGACATTGCCAGTGTCTAGCAGGGTGAGATATCACAGTGGGGATGAATGGTGATGGACAGAGACTTGACTTGAGGTACACAATATAGTATACAGATGATGTGTAATAAAATTATGCACCTGAAACCTATATCATTTTGTTAACCAGTGTCACCCCAATAAATTCAATAAAAAGGAAGAAAGGAAGCTACATCTTTCTATCTAGTGACACTAATTTTTTTAGCTCCTGTTAGAAATTTGGGAGGAGGGGATTATAAAACCAAGTGCCATTAGACATTCTACAATCTGCTTCTTATTTGTGTCATTCTTAGGTGTTCACACTTATCTCTTTCTGAAGTGGATAGAAATTGCATTGTTTTATTTGTATCTCAACATAGCACCTCCTGGTGAAAGACATGTTGGTAATATTTCGCTGACAGGAAGAATGGTCTGTGTCAGTGATAACAACCATGTTTCTGTTCTCTGACCCGACAATTTATCTTCTGGGTGACACTTCTCGTGCCTTCTATAGGCTTGCTGGGCATATTGTTAAATGGCCATTCTGTCAACTTTTCCATGTGGTGAGGACATCCAGATTGCCACACTTGCCAACTACAGAAAATGACACTTGCAATAGCCCAGAAGTCACCTCTGTTCTGACCAGCGGTGGCCAAGGGCACAGACTAAAACATGTGAGAGAACTGCTGCTTGTTCTGAGAAGATACACGTTTTCTAAAGAAAGAAAACTATTTTGGAACTTCTGGATGTGATAGTCTTCCTTGTTCACACTCAGTAAACACATTAGCTGGATTCGCCTGATTGTAAATTAGCGACACATTTGCCAGAAATACTGGCATTGATGCTGTTTTTAGCATTGAAAAATTCTGTGGGAGGAATGAGGACTTCAGCACAGTGTAGATGTTATGATTCCTGAATGTCTGACTCAGTTTTCAGAACCATTATAATTAATTAACTTTCCGCTCAGAAAGACTGAGTATTTTGCTGTTAGGTTTCAAGAGGAGATTCTTTGAAGAAAACAAATAGTAAAATAATAAAAGCTTGGACTGCATCTACTTTCTGAGGCAAGTCACAGCTCACATTATTGAACACTTGGGCTGGAGCTCAAAGGGCAAACGAGGCCAAGGTTAGGAAGCCTTAGACATCATGGACAAAGTTAAAGGAAATGACTCTGTCTGTCCCTCAATTACAGTTTATGCCCCTGGTCCTGGCTTGCTCTCTCACCCAGAGATGGTGCTTGTTCCTGACAGAAGGGAGGCCAGGAAGGAGGATGTAAATGCCAGGAAAATCATTACAATACTGAAATAAAGCAGAGCGCGAAACTGAATATGGATTTGTAGCTTCCCCTTTGTATTAAGAGGAGCCACACAAAATTGCCATTTTTGTTAGTCAAAAAGGTAAAAGAATAGCAATTTCATATAGGTCAAACTGCATTTTTCTCTCTGAATCTGATATAGGAAGGAGGAGTCAGAGAATTTTACTATTAGGTCACCTAGTCTGATTCCTTTCTGTGGAAACACAACTTTCTCAAGCAAAATGATCAGATCTAAGATGTTTTAAATACAGAGCAATCTAAAACTTTTAGTAGAAATAGAATGACAAAAATCTAATAAATAAATGATTTCTCTTATTTAAACCCGGTAAATTATTGGGACATATTATACAATTATTACTGACTTCTGGGGCCAGGATGCAAGGGTTCAAATTGCAGCTCTTCTATATCTTCTTTATCTTTAAAATGGGAATGAGAAAAGTACCCACCTATTAAAGATGCTGCAAGGATTTAATGAGTTCAACCCCATAAAATGTTTAGGATGGTACTCAGTAAAAATTATGTTATAAATATTGTTACTTATAATACAATAACCAAATAATGCTATGGAAGAAAACGAATTAGATGTGCAGATCCCTGTTTTTTTGAGATAGATTTTCAGTCTAGAGAAACTGATCTTAGAGCCCAGTATTATATTTTAGTACTGGCTTGTAGTATTAAGCAAAGGTCATGTGCATGTTGGATGATAACATTGTCAGAGATGACTGAATTATTTCACATGGTGAGCTTAGAAGAGCCAAAAATTCCAGCAAGCTCTAAAGATAGATCATCAACCTGCACAGAATGCATCTCTTGCTGGTTTACAGATCACAAGTGTAATTGACCCCCACAGTGAGCCTTTGAGAGGCTAAGATTGAGGGCAATGTTACTTGTTGGTCATGATTCTCTAGCTCCTATCAAATCTTGGTGTCTGAAATTTTGTCACACTGATTCCTGTCACCAGGAAAACAAGGCCAGCTCTCTCTTGTAACAGGAATTGTGTGAGGCTTAAGACATATATAACAACCAAGTTTTCATTTGAGCAGGGTGAGAGATAAGTTCTTAATATCCCACTAGGAAATACCTGAGATAACAGTGCTCGTAGTCAGATGACTGTTGAAATTACAGGAAGGCAGGACCCAAAGCCAGGAAGAAATTTTAGGGCTACAGACCACTCACCACCATGCCCTTCTTCCACTGAAAGCTGTGGTGGTCATACACAAATAGCCCAGCCTCCAGAAAAAGGAGTCCCTTTCATACTGCATTTAACAATGGATTTGAAGCAAAAGGTCCCTGGTTATTGCTTTACTCTGATGTGTTAGGGAAAGGAGAAGGTTATACAAAGTCTCTTAACCTTCCTGTTTCTCTCACTGTCAAATTCCTTTGTTCTGATAATTCCACAATCCCAGTTTAACTATGCAATTACTCCTAGTTATTAGTAAATCAAAGTAATCAAACATTACCGGAAAAGAAATACATAACTCAACTAACTGCTTTCACATTAAATTCACAATATTTTTCAAATGGGCACTCCATACTGCCGGGCAATTCTATGAAATTTCCCTGGGGTATTCACTTTCTCTTCTCTGACACCAGAATTTCGTGATTTGAACTATTTTCCTCATTTCTATTCATCTGCCGATTCTCCTTATGCTTCTCAAAGAAAACTGTAGACCTGTGGTGGGCATGCCTCCTCCTCACTAGCAAATCAGAAACCTACCTGTGTCTTGGCACATACTTTCTGCCTTTCCTCCCAACCTGTCTGCTCATGCTGCCTTCCTTCTCAAGGGCTTAGCTCAGACAATTTGGCCCTGTTTGTCTTTCATGAACAATGTCTCTCTACTGGAGTTTTCCCACTGGAATTAAAATCTTAAGGAAAAAACAAACAAACTTCCTTGACCCCTCACATCAACAATGTCTTCCCTTCCCCTTAATGCAAAACCTACTGACAGTTGTCAATGTTTCTGTCTCTGCTTTTTCTCCTCTCTAGCCCTCCTCTAAAAATGACCTTCTCAATGTCAATAATAACTTCACTGCCACTAAATTCAGTGGTGCCTTGCTTTCAGCTACATTTGATAGAAAAGACTGCCATTTTCATCTCTCTGCATTTCCCTTGTTTGTTGGTTTTTTTCCTACTATCTCAGTACCTATACCATCTCAGTTTCGTCAGCCAGCTTAACCTCCTTCATTTGGCCCCTCAATGCTGGTATGCTCTGGCCTTCAGTTTGCTGGCTTTTTCTTTTCTCCAAGTATATTTAATCCATGCATAATTTCACCATGGCTTTATATGCTGATAAATTCCATATTTACAGCTCTTTCCCTGAACTATACCACCATTCTCTGGACTCATATTCAGTTGTAGACTTGATATACACACTTAGCATAATATACAGTATATTGTTTTATTTATTGGATGTTAAACTGGGGGATATAGTATGAGCAAGATGTTAAGATAATACAAATATCTAAAGGAAATTTAAGAACTTCAACTTATGAGCCTTAATAGTTTAACCACAATGTAAACTAATTATTTCTCTATGGTTGCTGGCATGTGTCCTTTTGGACACTAGATACCCCAAGGTAAGGTTTTATTACCTGTCTGCACTTATTATTATAACTAGAGGCCCAGTGCATATTGAAAGGAAGTTAATTAGAAGGTGGCTGTGAGGTGGGACTAGGCAACATGAACCAGACACATCCTGGAGCCAATCTCCTGAGGTCCCTTGCTGGCCGGCTACACCTGGGGCAGTGTCGGGGCTTGAAGAATGTCTGCAGAGTGAGGGAGATTCCTCCAGTAGGTGGAGTGCCTCAGTCTGACCTGTGGGGATCTGGCCGAAACCGACTCTCCAATACCCCCTGAGGAGTTCTGGAGTTTGAGAGGGTACTCTGCAAAGTTGCTATCCCTCAGCAGCTCCTACATTGAGTGTCTGCCCCATGGTGGTAAGTGTGTATCGTAGCCACCAGTTGGAGGGTCAAATGGTTGGATGGTCACTTTAGCATATATATATGTAGCTGCCTTATATTGAGCTATAGAGCTATTAAGTACTCTGCTAAGTACTTCATATTCACTAATTCATTTGATCCTCACATTAATGTTATGATGTGGGAATTATTATTTCTATCAAGTAGATGAATGCCTTATAACTCTGCAGCAAAAATGTGTTGAATACATGAAGTTGTGTGCCTAAGGTTTCTCCATCCTAGGATCACCTCCCCTTCCACCACTCAGTAAATGGTAGAACCAAGACTCAAACCTTGGTCTACATGTAGCTAACCTTGTTACTTACTGAATGCCATTAGGGATCATGATAAAGCAAATGCTAAATTTGTCACCTTAACTCAGCTAATTTGTTCTGGAGTTTAATTTCAAGGATATTTGAGGTAGAGAGGGGGTAACTGAGTGGTTGCCATGTGAAAAACTCCTTCTTCTGCATATACCTTGGATGCCTCCTGTACATACCCCAAACAGGGTCCGGGATTGAGCCTTCAACAGAGATATATATACCCTTGACCCAAATCAAATCTAAGACCCTTCAGTCCCCAAGCTGACATTCTATCCAATGAGTCAAACTAGCCAGGTACCACCTTAACATTTCTAATGGCCCCAACTGCTTCTGTAGCTTAGTAAATATCCTATCTAATAAAAGAGTAATATGCAAATTGACCATATCTACAATCAGGCCATGCCCACAGCCACACCCATTAGCCAATCAGGAGCAAATTATGCAAATAAACCCCAACCAAAATGGCTGTGGTTACTGAGAGGAGGAGGCAGGCTTGGGTTTCCTGGCAATGGAGGAAGCCAAGCTTTCTGCCTGCCCTTACCTGGCATAGCCTTCCACTCAATGCTACAAGTTTTAATTATAGAAGATATATCCTAACAGAAATGGTGGCAGCCATGAAGCTGGAGAAAGCAGAGGCTAGGGTTGCCTGGGCAATGGAGGAAGCCAAGCTTCTGTAGCTCTGGCTGGCATAAGCCTCCACTCTAGGCTACAATGTTTCAATTATAGAAGATAAATGTCCCAACAGAAATGGCTGTCACCACGGAGCAAGCAGAAGGCTTGGCTCTGCTCCAGGCTACAAAGTTTCAATTGTAGAACATAAATTAATCCCAGATCCCAGGGCCTCCTCTTGGGTTGCTGGGAGGTATGGCTGTCCTGCAAACCACAATAGACCCCTCGCCCAAACAGCCCCATGCTCCAAGGGAACCCCCCACCCTGATCCGGAACACTCTTTAGGGCAAACCAACTGGCCCCCACCTATGCACCAGGCCTCTATCCTATCTAATAAAAGAGTACTGTGAAGATTGACCATCACTCCAACAAACAAGAGGGCCCCCCAATGTGGTCAAAGATCCTGCCCCCATGTGGACACAAGATGGCCACCACAAGATGGCCAGCTGGGGAGGGCTATTGGGAGATTCCAGGCCTGCAAGGGAGGGCAGTCAAGCCTGCAGGGGAGGGCAGTTAGGGGTGACTAGGCCAGCAGAGGAGGGAAGTTGGGGGAGAACAGGTTGGCAGGGGAGCAGTTAAACATCAATTAAGCTGGCAGGGTAGTGGTTGGGGGACAATCAGGCTGGCAGGCAGGCAAGCAGTTGGGAGCCAGCAGTCCTGGATTGTTAGAAGGACGTCCGGCTGCCCCTTTAGGCCCGATTCTACTGGAATCCCAGTAGGATCGAGTCTAAATGGGCAGTTGGACATTCCTCAAAGGGTCCCAGATTGGAGAGGGTACAGGCTGGGCTGAGGGACATCTCCCTTCCCCCATGCACAAATTTCATGCAATGGGCCTCTAGTGTGTAATAAAATTGTTAAGGATTTTTAAGGTTCCATTTTTGTAGCAAGAAGTTCCTTTCAAAACATTTTTATTTGTTTTCTTTCTGTTAGCTTATACATATTCTGCCATTTTGAAATATTTAGAAAACTTTTTTTTTCAGGGCATTAAATACACTTGCCAGCTTTCTAGGGTGGGGAGGCGAGTGGGAATGCTATTAAAATTGCTTTGCTCTTAAAGTTCTTAAGGATTCATGGGGAAAACTACTCAAAGCATGAAAATAAACAGGGTTTTATCTTAAAATACCTAGAAATGCTTGGTAATATTTTACATTTATTTTCTCTTTTACTTTTCCACATGGCAAAACCAACTAAACAAAACAGCAACAAAAAGCGAAACAAAACAAAACAAACTAAAGGAAAACCACACTGAAATAGTCTATCTTATCCCCTTCACCCAAGACAGTTACAAAGAAATACTCCTCCCCCAACTCCCCCCCCCCAAAAAAAAAGAACAAAATTCTTAAAGAAGAGAACATAAACTTGGCCTTACATGTCCAGTAGACTGAAATGTATTTGGAACGTAATATGATAAAGTGACTGAAAATTTAACCTACTAATGCTAATGACGTTTCACTATTCCAGAATGTTTAATTTTAGTATTTGGCTGGTGCCTGCTAACTCACCATTTCAATAAAAACAAACTGATGCAATTTTCTTGTCGGCAGCTTCATGAAAACTTAAGGTTTAATTGTATTTCCTGCACATCTTTACTATATTTAACAAGCTAAATATATGGTTCATTGTTGGGAAATAAACTAGGAAGAAATCACATAAAAGCTTGTTTGAAGTCTGAAAAATGTGGTACTTTTGAGCCAATCAGAGAAAAAGTGACCTTTTTTATTGCCCCATGGAGAGTTCTGGTAGCTTAAACATGTTTCTCTTTAATTTTCCCCCCATTATTGTTAAGGCCTTTTTTTTTTAGTCTTCCTTTCCCTTCTGAAACAGATTACTACAGATACTTACCCTGTCTTAGAAACAGTCCTGTGATCCTCATGTCAGGGGTTGAGAAGATTCTGAGTTTATGGCATAGCTTACTCTAAATCTTCTTCACCAGAATTTAATCTTTAGCACTTTCAATATAAAGAATGGTGTGTCGTTCCTTGTGATTGATCACATTCCCATTTGCCATTGAAAAGGTATATTGTTTTCACTTGTCAGCCAAAAATATACATAAATCCTTGATGTAGATGAGATTTATATTATAGTTGTCATCAATTTTGGAAAACTCAAAGTCTGTAAGTAAAATTAATGCAAACATAAATCAAACCCAGCATTTTAAATGGTTTTGTTTCTTTTAGGAATATTAGTTTTTTTAAAAATGGTATTGGTTTAATAATAAATTTAAATAGCTCTAATTTATATATTTTCACTCCTTTTGTCAAAATCACTCAGCCTGATGCTACACTCTCTACAAATAAGTCACTATTTAATTTCTTCTAAAGTCCTCAGTGAGCCTTTGTGAAAGAGGCTTTTATTTTATTTTTATCAAAAAGATCCACTATCTTGATCGTTTATATTTCTACTGGGTCTTTTTCTTTTTCAAAAGAATTGAAATATTTGACATATATACTTTTAAGAATTTTATAATTGTGTGAAGAATTTTTCCCCATACATGAACTTTTTAAAAATCAGATGATTTAAATATACCTGCCAGAATTTAAAAACTTATAACCATTTAATTGACCCTACCCTATGCAACTTCCCCCTACTGTGTAAATAAAGCAAATACTCTCATTCTGTAATTTGCTTTAATACTTAGGCATGGGGTAAGGATTACCAATGATGGCTTGCTTGTCTGTAAAAGCAAGTATATTTAAAATAAATGAAAAAAACACACCAATGTTTAGTTAGCCTAGAGAATATTTTATTAGTATTAACATTCACAGAGACAAGAAACTGTGCCAAATTTAAATGTAACCAGTTATTTTAATAGTCCATTTTTGTCTGAAGGTAAATTAACCATTGTGATACAGAGAGTGCTTTGCTTTCTAACTGATTTTAATTAATGAATTAAATCATCAGGATGCAGAGTTTTCATTTGCTTCAAAGAATGTATTAAAATTTATTTCACAAGACAGAAAAACCTCTGTATTTTTACCAAAAATATATGTATTGCTATTCTAAACATAAATTTAATTAATATAAAATAAAAGCAATGTTTTAATTTTTTGTAGTTACATGACTAAATAGACAAATAGGATATGAGAAAATAATACAATAATTAATAAATTGTTTATGTACTCACAACTATAAACCTACTTTTGCCCACCCCTATAAGTATTGACTACTTCTTTCCAAGGTTTTCTTTTCTCTTTTTTTTCCCTTCCTTCCTTCCTTCCCTCCTTCCTTCCTTGCTTCCTTCCTTCCTTCCTTCCTTTAATTTAGTCTGTCAGACCTTCCAAAAAGAACTATCTGGTATAGATAAACTGATTATAAATCTTATTCAAGACTTTCAAAATACCTCCATAATATAAAAAGTTATACAAGGACAAGTTATATAATAATAACTAAAAGTTATTATTCCCTCTAAATGATTTTAAACACCATTTTCATCATTTATACAACACCATAGAGGTTGTAAAGAACACAAAATAAATACTGTAGAAATATTACATTAGCAAAAAGTTCCTAGGTAACAATGCTTGAGACCCAAACAGTACTTTTTATAAGATGTACCACCATATGTTTTTTTCTCTCTCAGATAATAAAAGTCATCAGAAATAACTGTTTTAATTACTTTGTAAAGTGATGGTCAATTGGATAACAGCAATTATTTCAGCACCTTACTCTAGGCTGAAAAGGGTAAAAATGTTCTCTGTTTATGAGAGGGTCTGCTTGCCTCAAGCTCCTAGCCTTGGCATATTAGTCATTCTGAGTTTTTAATCCACTGGCCAAGCACTGTGGCTTGGATTTGCTTTTCCTAACCAATGGCTTCACACTAAGCAACTCTCTGTACTAGTGCTATTATTTCTCACCGGCGAAGAAACCAAGTTGGAGATCTTCAAAAAGTTGAGTGCTACACTGTGGTAATGATGGCCTATACTTGAGGTGTTTTATAATTTATAAAATGTTTTCGTATAAATGATTGAATTCCAGGCTTGAGACCACCCATTGAGGTAGACAGGATGTGGTTCTTATTTTCTAAAGGAGAATATAGGCCCTATGGTGTAAAGCAAACTCCAGTCCACAGCTAAGAGACTACTTATCTAGCTCACTTCTTTGTTTCAAAAATGTCCATTTTCCCACCCCAATATTTCTACTTTCCACTGAGAATCTTGACATGAACTTTATAATAGTAAGCAGGAAAAGTATATCATGACTACAACATATCAAAAAGTGAAACAGCAACTAAACAAAGTCTTCCATTACAAACACCTGGCTATCAGCCAAGAAACTGGAGTGTTTGGCTCTCTTATTCCACATAATTAACTGTGTGTCCTCGGACAAATCAAACAACCTGTCTGGCACTCAGATTCCTTATCTATTAGACAAAAGGTTTGTATAAGAGCCCTCCCACACATAAAATTCTAAATTATTAGGAAAGGAATCCACATTCTTTAAAAAAAAAATCTTACCATGTTGCTCCCTCTTAGAATTGCTGGAATGAGCTTCAGACTGCAACATTACAGCTGCCAATTTTTTAGCAATTTGGACCGTGTAGCGCTAACTTAAACCCACCTGTGGGAATAGAGTTGGAGAAAACACAGCATCTCAGTTTGCTTTGTTTGCATTCTCAAAACCACTAGGGGAAGTTGGGTTGAAACTGATTTTGGAAAAAATATAGAAACTCTGTATCAAACTTGACAATAAAGATAACTCCTTGCCATATTAATGGCTTTTAATTGTATTAGAAAATTTTGATTGCATTATTCTGGGATTCAGTTATGTGGGCACAAAACAAAAATCAATATGGTTACAATTTAATCTACTAAGACTCTCAAACACGGGGCACAGGTGCATGCTATTCAAATGTACTTAACTAGCACAGTTTACAATTACATAATTGATAAATCACAAGCTTGATTAGACTGACTAATCTGCATTTTCTGAATCTCTCCTGGGAGCCATGCTGCTTCTCTGATATTCATTCATCACTAGGCCCAGATCTTAGCTCAGCGCATTTCCCAAGATAAAATGGTCAGCATCACAATCAACAACAGCAATTCCAAGCCTCTTATTTCTTCTCTCCTCTTCTTCTATTTTCTGACCTTTAAAAAAGATGATTATAAAGAACACATACTTCTCAACAGTACCCAGCACGGCTGCCCACAAACACATCTTGGGATCCAGCAGCCGGGCCTGTGGTCAGTGCCTTTTTTGCCATCCCTTTATAAGGTCAGGTCATCTAGTTCAATTCAGAGGCTAGATGCTGAACTCTTCCTTCTATAATTCCAGAAAGTTGCTTGTCCTCCAAACACATAATTAAAGAGGGCAGCAGCCTGTGTTCCAGAATGGTGACGCGATATTTCGGGGAAGAGTCTCTTGGTAAGATCAGTAGCACACCCACCTAGCCGCTGTCATATTTGGCTAACTGAAGGCTATTTTTCTTACTATAGGAACATTTAAGGTCAAGTCTATTAACTGTTTTTATAAATATAGTTTGAGTCCAAAATTTGTTCGTATTACAATTAATCATACATAACCTAATGAACATGAAACTGTGTAGAATGCCAGCGATTATCAGTCTCCATGATGTGAAACACTTGCCAGTAACCTTTTTGAAGTTATTAAATCTCTCTTTGTTTTATAATTCTGGTCTGTGAGCCATCGAATATAATGCATACATCCTTACTTTACAAGGAATCATAATTAAGTTTTTTTTAATTCATCTTAAGCCTATTAGGAAAAAGTTCTTCATAAATGCATGGCATCTTTCCACTAATTCATCTCCTTGTTAATTTTAGCACTTAATTTCCCCCTAAATGTAAATTAAGTCTTTAGAAATGTAAGTTTCTAAATTTCTTTATAAAAGAAATGTCTTAACAATCCCTATTACCAACCACGCTTCTTACAGCCTATCTGTTGAATTGACAGAGCAATAGCAGAGATTGTCAACCAGGAACTGGCAAGAAAATTTTGCCTCCTTTGTATCTTAATGGGAAGCGTGTTTTAATACCCAACACAATGACTTTATTTATTGTGGAAACCAAAAGCAATTTGTTACTGAAGGACTTTCAAAGCCAGTGAGGTACTGTCATCCTCCTGTTGCCCCCACCTTCAAAAGCCATGTCTCCTTTCTGGAAAGTACAACGTTATTAGGGAAAATGGAAATGCAGCTCCTTTCATGCTCTTACTAGTTGCAGGGTGATGGCAGTATTGCTAAAAAAAATGTTTTGTTTTCAATTGGGATTCCAAAGAAAAGCAAATGGGGGAGGAGATGAGCAGCAGCTCAGGTCCTGTTGGATGTTACTTTCAGAGAACTTTTCTGTACTAATCATCTGGTAGAGAAGACAAGGAGGAGACAAGAATGTGTTGTACTGATCTCTCCCGCCATCTATAGCTGTAAACACACCTGGCCCTTCCAGCCTGTAACTCTAGCAAGAGTGATTTGAACCATACCACCTCTTCTGGCTTCAGTGCTTCAAGAAGGTAAAGTACTTTGAACAGCTTCAGAGCAATGCAACCATCTAAACTTATTTTGCTAGACTTTTCTACACATCTACCGGGATAAACTCTTAGCAGCCTAGTCTTTCTGCAAAGAATGGGACTGGTCATCTGCTGACAGAAGCTGAAGGACATGTTTTATCACACTCTTTACCTGAGTCTAGGGAGGGAAACTGTAGTATATAATTGATGAAATTCACGGGATTCTGTTAAAGCCTCTTTAGAAACTGTAAACAAGTTAGGGCAGGAGGCTCTAGTGGGGGTGGAAGGAATTGCATGGCTGAGATACATCACAGAGACCACATTCCCTAGAGAGTAACTTCACTGTCTACTTTATTTTGTCAATGTACATACAGCCTCAACAAGCTTTCCTTCTGCTCTCTCCTCCCTTTTACCTCTGGGAAATTCGCATGTGCTATCGCTGCATTAATGAGTGTAGCAACTTAAAACTTCATTTAACACTCAGTCAACTCAGATTATTACTTAGGTTCTATTTATTTGAATTTGCATTTCGGTAATTGTGAAGTAAGCCATATTAAGATTCAAGCACTGATACAATGAAGGGGGCAACTTTTCAACATTTAACAATCTTCACAAAGAGAACTTCATAAAAGCATTCCTTTCGTTGCCTTCATCTGGCATGTTTCTTTTGGTTAGGATCAAAGATTTGACAGAGATGAAAGACCCCCGCCCCCCTCAACTTTACACAGAAATATATGTCAACCAGGAAGAACTTTTTAAGAGGAAACATTCCTGCAATAGCTTTCTTTATTGCCATCTCGTTATCTAATAAATTTCCTCAGATACCTTAAAAATGAAATGGAAGAAAGGAAGTGTTCTTTGTAGGAAGTTCATATTTTTATTGCATTCAACAAGCAGATTTAAAAACATAGTCAATCAAGCTATTTTTCAAATTTTGAAAGTTTGTGTCAGGTAGCCGAAGATTCAGATAACTAGAAATATTCAATTTTTATTAAGGTATGAAATAACACTAACACATAGTTTATTTTTTACACAACTGAGTATAAAGGTAAAGTTAAAAGCTGCTTTTGTTTCCTTTAAAAGTCCCATTGATGTTCCAGCACCACTAAAGTGACCCATGCCCATATTTTCAACTGTAATCTTCACAGAAAAAATACATCTTTTGTTTCAGACACATGGATAGCTCTGTGTCATGTAGACTAAAATGTTATACATGTTTTACAGGGAACATTTTAAAACTCATATACGCTTTGCCTTATCACCACAAACTTTTTATTTTTACTGAAGGAAACAGTATAGAGCAGTGGTCGGCAAACTGGGCCTCGCGAGCCACATGAAGTTCTTTGGTCCCTTGAGTGCGGCTCTTCCACAAAATACCAGGGCCTGGGCGAGTCTGTTTTGAAGAAGTGGCATTAGAAGAAGTTTTAATTTAAGAAAATTGGCTCTCAAAAGAAATTTCAATCATTGTACTGTTGATATTTGGCTCTGTTGACTAATGAGTTTGCTGACCACTGGTAGAAAGAGACACAAAAAGGAAGTTATAAGCCCCTGTTCTCCACTACCCAGAGATATTCACCTTCATCTGCCCTGGAGTGGTGGCAGAGCAAATGTGCCGCCATTTATGAAAGACTCTCCCATGGTAGAGTTAGAGTGTCAAAAACTTCTGATAATAAGAAAACAATCTGAAAGCTAATATAAAAATGTGTGTTTAGAATAATTAAGGACCAGAAAAAGAGAATCAGAAAGCAAAGAGAACAAACGCAAATTATGAAGAATAGAAAGGGCCTATTAAAAAAAAAAAAAAAGAACCAAATAGAAATTCTAGAAATATTTCCTTCACTTCCCAGAGAACTTGATATTGGAGACCCTGAAGGCTTAACTCTTAGTTTTCTTCTATATCTACCTCCTGCTCTGATGATCTCTCCCCCTTTAATCTCAGATTCCTTCAATACCTCCACTTGAATATCTAATAGACATGCAAAACGTAGTATGTCTACAACTGAACCTGATCCCACCCCCAAACCCGCTTCACGCAGTCAGCCCCATCTCAGGCAATGATTCTACCATTCCTCTCTTTTTGGCACATTTGTACCATCTTCTGTTAAATCCCATTGTCTCTACTGTCAGAATAGATCCTGAGCGGTGCCACTCCTCACCGCTGTCACTGCTCACACTCTATTCTGAGCCTCCGTCCTCATGCCTGTCCTAGGGTCTGACTCCTACCCTTGAACCCTGTGGACTGTACTCAATATAGCAGCCAGAAGTAAACCAGATCTTGTGCTTTGTTCAGAACCTTCTAGGACCTGCACACTGCACTCAGAGGAAAAGCCAAAGTTCTTAAATTCCCACAGGTTTTACAAGTGCTGGCCCCATTACTTTCCAAGCTCATGTCACACTCATTTCTTCTTACTGCCTTTGCTCTAGCTACACTGACCTCCTCTCCGTTCCTCACAACTCTTTGTATTGGCTGTTCCCTTCACCTGGAAACTTCTCCCTCGGGAATCTCACAGCCCTCTCTCTCACCTTTCAACCCTTCTGTGTGAGTCCTTTCCTTCCTACCCAGTTTAAAATTGCTTGCCATTCTCAATATTCAGTATCATCTGTCCTTTATTTTTCTTTTCAGAAGTTATTCCTTCTAATCAACTATAATTTATTAAAAAAAATTTTTTGTCTCTGAAGTAGAACACAAGCTCCATGTGGGCAGGGCTTCTGTATCATTTGTTCATTGCTAATGGAATTTCTTAAAACCCCCTAATGGGCTTGTCTCTATCAGTTTAAATGATGTGGTTCTCTGGGATCTATGAGAAAAAACAACAGTATTTTATATAATGTTTCTTATGCAGAGTTACACTGGTAAAAAAAAATATTGTCAAAAATAATATTTGGTTAGATAAAAGATAATGGGAAAAATAAAAGGTGGCTTAATATTGTAAACTGTAGCAGCTGGAAATACAGAGGATGCTTGCCGAAGCCGGTTTGGCTCAGTGGATAGAGCGTTGGCCTGGGGACTGAAAGGTCCCAGGTTTGATCCCGGTCAAGGGCATGTACCTTGGTTTCGGGCACATCCCCAGCAGGGGGTGTGCAAGAGGCAGCTGATCGATGTGTCTCTCTCATTGATGTTTCTGACTTTCTATCCCTCTCTCTTCCTCTCTGTGAAAAATCAATAAAATATATTTTAAAAAAATACAAAGGATGTTTGTCATTTAGAAGATGGCAATTTTGGTCTCTTTTTTTTTTCCCCCAGAGAAGCTGTCTTTTAGATGTTTAAAACAAAATGTCTTGTAAGCAATTTGGTTTTACAGCTACAGTTTGCTATAACATTGAAATATCTCTCTTGGTTATTCTTAGATTTATTACAAAAACATCTCAAGTACAAAAGTATGTTTTTATAAAATTTTTGTACATTTTATAAAAACATTTGGACACTGGGGACCTAAGAAAAAACGAGTCCTGATTCCTTGAAAACTAAATCTTAAAAACTTTCAGTCCAGCTTTCCCCATGTCTGTTATGAAGTGCTTTTTATCACAGAACAAAGTAATAAAAATCTGATAGATTTTCAGTGGAAGTAACACTAATTCTCAATCATAAAAAAAAGTTAAACAGAGAAGCTTATTTTGAGGGAGGTTTGAAGGATGGGCATTTATAATTTAAGACCTTGATTGTTCTTCTGTTAAATCATTTTAATTTAAAAATATCATCTTTGATTTTGTTCCAGAAGACTTCTATTTTTGTTTTACTAAGAAGTAGCCTGATGGATGATGATATTGTCCATACTCTGCCCAGTGATCCATCTTGACATTGTCCTGGTGAATTTTATACAAATAATTTTACAAAGGTTTATTATGTTTCTTACCATCTCCTACCCCATGGGGACTTGGGTTTGGCAGCCTTCTATTGGTGATTATAATATTCATCTTGAGTTGAGTCGGGGCACAGGCTGTGATGTATTCTATTTAAAAATCCATTTGTGGAACACCAGAGGAAGGTTTGTGAGGGGATTGTCATAATTGAGGTGGCAGTTTCTTGATTCTTTTGCTATGTGAATAAATAGAATTTTATTACATTTTAAGAAGTGGTTTAAGGTTCACCATTTTTATCTTTTTTAAAGGATACCCGTTTTTTAAAGGTGGACAGTTTATTTTTTACTTATTTATTTTAAAAATACATTTTATTCATTTTTTTACAGTGAGGAAGGAGAGGGATGGAGGATTAGAAACATTGATGAGAGAGAAACATCAATCAGCTGCCTCCTGCACACTCCCTACTAGGGATGGGCCTGCAACCAAGGTTCATGCCCTTGACTGAACCTGGGACCCTTCAGTCCGCAGGCTGATACTTTATCCATTGAGCCAAACTGGTTAGGGCACTACTATTTTTTATGTATTTGAAAAGGAAATAGCATTTTAGTATTAGAAAAATTAAGGTGCTAAATTTTAAAAACAAGTTAGAGGCATATTCTTTTTTACAAAAATACATAATTTTTATAACTTTTCTATATGGATAGCTTAGCACTACTTTTTCATACTTTACCCTTTCCACACTCTGTTACATAGCACCTAGAGGCCTGGTGCACAAAATTCACACACTTGGGGTGCAGAGGCAGTCTCTCGGCTGGGCCTGTGCCCTCTTGCAGTCTGGGAGCACTTGGGCCTAAGCTGTCAGGTGAACATCCTTAGCGCTGTTGCCAAGGCAGGAGACACTCCCACTAACACCACTTCTCTCACCAGGTAAGAGCCCGACTCTGGCTGAGCAGTGCTCCCTCTGTGGGAGCACACTGACCATCAGGGGGCAGCTCCTGCATTGAGCATCTATCTGCTGGTGGTCAGTGCACCTCATAGCAACTGGTCGTTCTGCTGTTTCATCGATTTGCATATTTGTCTTTTATTATACAAGACTAGAGGTCCAATGCATGGAATTTGTGCAAGAGTAGGCCTTCCTTCCTCTGGCTGCCAGCACCAGCTTCCCTCTGGCACCCAAGATGTGGCTTCCCTCTGGCACGCTGGACCCAGGCTTCCCTTGTCTGGCTGTCAGCAGGCACTTGGGACCCGGGCTTCCCTCACAGCCCCTGCTTTGTCCAGAAGGGAGGAAGGACGTCCAGAAGGCTATTCAGCTAAATTAGCACATTACTATTTTATTAATATAGATATGCAATATGTAAATAAATTATGGCTAAGACTAGATTGATTTATTTGATACTCATTTGCCAGTGCCATGCTATTGTAATTCTATAACATCATTCTATATTTTTTCTCTTCATTTGTAATTCTTATACATTTTATTTTATTCTTGTATTTTTTGCATTGGCTGGCTCTACACTACATTGTTGGAAAGAAGTAATGACAGCAGGTCTCAAGCATGTTCCTGATTTCCCCATTTTTAATGAGGTATATTTGACACACAACATTATTTAGTGTCAGGTATAACATAATGATTCAATATTTGTATATATTATGAAATGATCAGCACAGTAAGTCTAGTTAACATCTCTCACTATATCCTATCTAATAAAAGAGTAACATGCAAATTGACCTTACCTCTGCTACGGCTACCAGTCAATCAGGAGCAGGGGGCGTGGCCATAAGACAGGGGGCGTGGCCAGGGGCGTGGTCAGGGGTGTGGCCAGTGGGCATGGCCAGCAGGCATGGCCGATAAGAGCATGGCCACAGTGCTGTGAAAGCAACCACCATGCTATAAGCTCTGCCTGCACAGTACTTAAGGGCCAACCCTCCTTACAGTTACTGTGACTTAGTCACATGCAAATGAGCACCAAGGGCACCTTGGATAATGAGGCCAGGTATGAGGCGGGGCTGTGAGCCAAGTGGCAGCTTGGGTCCACACCTCCAACCCAGCACCCTGTGGGTACCCTGGTAGCCACAGCTGTGTGAGGCCCAGGGGTCCCTGCATGCCCCCCAGCCCAGAGCCCACAATGAGGCTGGCTGCTGGTGGCTGGCCGTTCCGCTGCTGCGCGGGCCACAGAGGGACAGTCCCTTGTGCGCTGGTCTGGGCGTCCCCAGCTGGCGGTTCAGCCGCTGTGCGGGGCTGTGGAGCAGAGGGGCAGGGACCGAGGGACCGCCTGTACCAGGTCCTGGATGGCCGTTTCGCCGCTGTTCCAACACTTAGTTCCTCATATACCATATCTCCCACCTCCAAATCATCTCGTCCTATAGTCTTTTTAAATCAGTAAATGGTAGGGATACTCAGCCCTCGTGGTCCTGGGTGGTCGTTTCGCTGCTCCGCTGCTCCACAGGGCCCAAGAAGCTGCCCAAAGAGATGAAGGTGCTGGGGAAGAGCAAGCAACCAAGAAGAAAGATTGAGCCTCCCTTTCCTTAATTATTTCAAGAATAATCCTCCCAATAATTAACCCCATCACCAACCAAGCAGTTGAATCCCCGATAGTATATGAATTAAAGTCAGACATTAAATGTCAGGCTATGACTTTTCTCGTTATACAGAGTGTCAGTTTGCTTGCAGAGTGGCTTCCTGGCTCCTACCAGCCTGTGCATGGTCCATGTTTATGAGTTCAAGATCTAAGACAATGTGAATAATTCAGATGTTTACAATAAAAACACATGAATACACAAATTCACTAATGTTAATGTTAAAATTCATGGAAAAATATCCTTTGAATCTTTGGTGGTTAGAAATTAAAGACCTCAAATTATGTGCAATAAACAGTAAATAAAGTTACACTGAATGGCAAACAAACAAACAAACAAAAAAACATTAGGGGCCAGGAAATGTTCAAAGACCTGGGAACCATTCTCAGATTAGGAAAGGAAGTTGCAGTGTGTATATTATTGCTACAAATACTGTATTTTCTACTACTTACAACATATCTAATGTAATGTATTAGATGCCTTCCTATCTCATGAGGTACGTATTCTCATAGGTAATATTGGTAGATATGTTATAGTTATGGCAGTATGTCATATCCTATCTATATTCATAAAAGGGTAATATGCTAATTAGACCATGAGACATTCTAGATGTCCTTTCGGACAAAGCAATGGTGGTGGGGCCGAGGCAGAGGCGGTTATGGGTGATCAGGCCAGGAGGGGAGGGCAGTTTGGGGTGATCAGGAGGCAGGGTGGTGCAGTTGGGGGCACGCAGGCCAGCAGACAGAGTGGTTAAGGGAGATCAAGCAGACAGGCAGGTGAGCAGTTAGGAGCCAGTAGTCCTGGATTGCAAGGGGGTTGTCCGACTGCCAGTTTAGGCCTGATCCCATAGGGGTCCCAGATTAGAGAGGATGCAGGTCAGGCTAAGGGACACACATCCCTCCCCCGCATGTACAAATTTTGTGCACCGGGCCACTAGTACTAATATAGTTATAAATGTTTTTCTTGTGATGAGAACTTTAAAGTTCTACTCTCAACAATTTTAAAATATATAATGGGTTATAGCTACATGAAGCAAAAATTTATACCTAAATGGATCAAAGTTCTTTTTAAAAAAACCTTTATTGTTGAGAGTATTACAGGTGTCCCTCTATTTCTCCCCATTGCCCCTCTCCACCCAGTTCTCGCCCAGATCCAGGCCTTTGCCACCTTATTGTCTGTGTCCATAGGTAATGCATATATGCATGTAAGATATTTGGTTAATCTCAGAATTCTTTCTATATGCTTTTTTGCTGACTTGCCCCTGTGCACCTGTCTGCTAAATATCAGAATGGCTCAAGGTCAGTTCTTTCAGTTCTTCTTTTATCTAGCTATACTCATTTCCTTTTGCTCTCATCCAGTCTCAAGACATTAGACTACAAGCACTGATGGCACAAAAAGTTAGTTGTTAGTTTATCTTTTTGTTGAAAGTATTACAGATGTTCCCTCTCTTTCCCCCACTGACCCCTCAGCACCACCTCTCTCCCCCCACTTCCCCAGGCCTTTACTGCACTATTGTCTGCCATGGATTATGCATATACGCATATAAGTTCTTTGCTTGACACTAAAAGTTTTATCTCCCATCCAAAACTCTCCTCTGAATTCAGAAACCTATGCCCAATGACCTATATGCAAACTCTCCTTAAGATATTTCACAGGCTTATTAAGCTCAATATATCCAAAACTTAGTTCCTCATATACCATATCTCCCACCCCCAAGTCATCTCGTCCTATAGTCTTTTTAAATCATTAAATGGTAGGGATACTCAGATACTCCAGTTTTGTCTGTTTCCTCAGGATAATTATTAGAATTTTAACCTTCAAAAGTAACATTTTTACATTTCAAAAACCATGATATACTTACTATATGCTCACAAGTTTATGACATCCAAGCAAGGGGATTTTTAGCCACATTCAGTGACAGCTCATAATCAGCCTTCTTGCATTAATTCTTACTTAAGTCAAAACTACCCATGCCCCTGTTTTAGTACAGAATCTGCTTTCAGAAACTTATTGAGCCATCACTATTCAGGTCCTTTTCAACCTATGCAGTCTACTTCAATTCAGTATTCCTTTGTTTATTTATTTTTCAGCTTAAAAGTTCACTTTTGGGTCAGATATTTTTTACGTCATTTGCTGCTGCACCTCTTTTTGAGCTGGATTAGGGAAATACAGTCTATACTACATAAGTAGGTGCACCACTGGGTGATTCCCCTCTAAACTATGAGGCCATTTTGCTTTTTTGGTTATTACCTTATTATGTTTTAGTTTTTATTTATTCATATATAAACTCTTACAGTCTTTCCCATACAAGATCTATGGACCCTAAAGACTCCACATGTTACCTCTAAAATTGTTATGTTTGTGTTTTAATTTTTAAATATTTTGTGTTTTTATGTATATGTAAGTACATTCTGGATAATTAGGATGAGCTGATTACAGCCATGTACTGTTTATTATTTAAATATATTTTATTGATTTCTTATAGAAAGGAAGGGAGAGGGATAGGAATCCAGAAACATCGACGAGAGAGAAACATCCATCAGCTGCTTCTTGCACATCCCTCACTGGGGCTGTGCCCATAACCAAGGTACATGCCCTTTGACTGGAATCGAACCTGGGACCTTTCAGTCCATAGGTCAATACTCTATCCACTGAGCCAAACCAGTTTTGGTGCCATTTACTGTTTAGATTTTAGTGCATATTTTCTTGCTGCATGAGACCAATAAGTATAAGGACCTAATCTCTAGTTTCATGTTATACAATAAAATAATGTAGAAACATTGTAAATCAGTGTTGAAGGTCCATGAAAAGTTGCATTTTCAATCCTCTATGCAATTTTTAGTGTCTTGGGAATGTCTTCAAATTTCTTAATTAGTATCCAATAAGACTTAATCAAATGAATGAATGAGTGATTCTTCTTTAAATTCTTATTTATTCAAATATGCCAAAAATAGCTCTAGATTTTTTTCTCATCCAGTTGGTTTTGAAGACTAGTGTTTCTTACACAGTGTGGAGACAATCTAACATGGGGCAAGAGAAGGATCAATCAGTAATTAAATGAGCAAAAACAGAAGACAGTCAATTGGAACCACATAGGAGAGATTTTCCAGTGACTCCTGTCTAAGATTTACTCTAATGAAGAATATTAGTAGTTTATTCCATAACTTTATTAAAACTATGTCTAAATATAATCAGTGTCTATTATGAGGGTATAGCTTTATAGTTCCTGGATCTTGATAAATGGCAGATACTGGTGAAGGAGATATTAAAAAAAAGAATACTGTTTATTTTAAATTTGGAAAGTTGTATGAGTTATTCTCTCTGTGTCAAGAGGACCAGTACACTTTTGGGTGTGCCACTGGTCATACAATTGTTTGAGATCTGAGTTATTAAAAACCATGCCATACAGAGAAGGGTCAAAATTATTGCAAATGTCAAAGATGATCTTTGCAGAAATTTACCCTTGAGCACTATTTATTGCTCCAAAAAGGAGGCTAAAAACATGCATTTCCTGGGTAATTTAACAGCTGATCTTTGACATATTTAATAAAATATTTTTTAACATTTCTGATATATAACTACATGGCAAATCAAAATGTCTAATAAAGTATTTTTTTTTAACATACCAGCTAAGGAATTACATGGCCAATTAAGACGCTCCACCTGGCTGTTGCCCTTTTCGCTGTCGGGGGCTGATGAGCTGTGTAATTAGATAAGTGTCCCCACCAATGCCAGGAGTGCAGTAGTGTTTTTCATCTTTTCCATTTTTGTACACTTAGCTGCAAAGCATACACTCATTTGGCATTCTAAGCACTTATGATTGATTCGCACTGTCAGTAAAATTTACAGATTATGCATTCCAAAAGATAAGAGGGAATTAATGTCTTAGAAAAAGTTTTTAGCATGGCTTCTCTTGCCAACATTAATTTTATTATTAGCCTTACTGTGCTTAAGTGTACAGAAGCAAGTAAACATGAATAAATGTAATACAAATTAAACTGCTGAGAATATTATTTTCCCATTGGTTTGCTCTGGGTTTATAAGTAAGAGTTCTTGATATATACTTTGCAGTATATTCTAACTTTTATAACAGATGTCAAAATCATGCTCAACATGTATCACATGTCAGATATTCTCTTTTGATATACTATGTGTGTGTATGTGAGTTTCTAAGCAACACATATAGATTTAAATAAAATGAAAATCAATAAAAACAATGAAAAAAGTTTGAAGTAAATTTTGAAGATGAGACATCATAGTATCTCTTGATATTTTACATTATCTAATAAAAATAATCTGAGATTTTTCATAATCTATTTTGGCTTTACTTACAAATTTTATATACATTATAATAAAGGCTATTCACACAATTGATAAAGTATATTTATAGTTGATAGTTTTGACAGATATAAAATGTCTCCCACTTTTACTTAAATCACAATGTGGACATAACAATAGATAAAATAGATATTATTTATGGTGGTTATATATTACTGACAGCAAAAATCAATATATTAAAGTTTGGGTTTAACTAAGCTCTAAAGGACTTTGCTTTTCAAAATAATTAAATTAAACTTTTAGATTCTTTCATGATTTATAAAAGGGAAATTTATTTTAAGGGCCAGGTGAGTTTTTCAAATAAATATTTAGAATTTCAGAAAGGCATTTTTTAACATTTATATTTATTGGTTTTAGAGAGGGAGAGACAGAAACATCAATAAGGAAGAGTCATTGATTGACTGCCTCTTGCATGCCTCACACTGGGGATTGAGCCCGTAATCTAGGCATGTGCCCTGACCGGAAATTGAATGGTGATCTCCTGGTTCAGAGGTCAATGCTCAATCATTGAGCCACACCAGCCAGGCTAACCATATTCTTTATGCTGTTACTTTAAAGGCCCCTAATTTTATAACTGGCTATTTTACTTCATGATACCTTTAATACATGCCTCTAACACCCCTCCCATTTGGTAGCTATCAATTTGTTTTCTGTATTTATTAATTTGTTTCTGTTGGGTTTTTTAGATTCCACCTATGTTAATTTTTATATTCAAAATAAAACACGAGTTTGATATTAATTGCTGATTATTCTGTAACATGCACTGGACTAAGTAGTTAAAGCTCTGTTCTGCCTTGACACTGTTCTGGATGTTCTTGATTTACTTGTTCTTTAATCCTACGCAGAAAGTCCCTTCTCCTAGCAGTGTTTCAAGTTCTTCACAGGCTGAAATTGTTGTAGCAGGCAAGCACAGTCAGACTGGGGATTAAATTTTATCTCTACAGTTATCATGGGACCTCGGGGGTTTTTTATTCTATAAAATTCACACCTAATTATCCAATGTAAGTCACCAGAACCCTAGGCAAAGAACTGTGCTTGGCAAATATTACTCTAGCAGTGAATCTGTGAATCAAGGGATTTCTTATCAATCTGGAGATTTCTGAGCAGTCCTTTGGCACTTAATTACTCCTCCCTTTAAGGTTTGTGAGAGTGTGTGAAAAGCCGTATTGGCTGCCCAGAAAGGGTTTAACATCATGCCGTAGGAAACGAACTCTTTGCTCATGTGGAAACCATCTTCTCTTTCTGCCCTCTGTATGTATTGAAATGGGACAGGGCTATATCACATCTGATGCTGCTCTGTAAACTGGCTGATGGTAATCCATTTGGCTGCAGAGTACAACTTAAAGCGTTTTTATAGCTCGCATTGAGAATGTTTTCACTGAATTCTTGTACAACACGAGCCATATAATAGGTTCCTATGAGTTCATTGCGAGGTTGCTGCTACCTCTGTGTCATTTTTTTTTTAGTGCACACTGTGAGTTCTACATATGAACTCTAATTCTTTACTTCTGGACACTTAAAAATAAAGCTTAGACTTTAGATTGGAACTTGGACTTTAGATTCAGACCACTTAAGTTCAAAATTCAGCCTTGCCGCTTATCTTTTTTACTTTATACAAATCACTTTCATTTTCTAAGAATCCATTTCCCCATGTATAAAATAGGGATAATATAGCAGGATAGTTGAAGGGATTACATAATGTGGTATATATTAAATATTTAATCCAGTGCACATTAGAGAGTAAAATCAACAATGAATGTTAAACTATTATTTTATTATTAAATATAAAATTAAATTTTATCAATTTACCTTTAATTTATCAACTAATGTACAACATTCAGAAGGAGAATTTGATTATAAACTTATCTCATTTGTTTTTGAGATCCAGACAGCACCATCTAAAAAGAGGTTATTTTGAATATTGTTGTTAAACAGTATGATGTTAATATTTTCAAACTAGAAAATTACTCAGTTTTCCTTAGACACACATATAATTCTCATTTATCTTTTAATTCTAGATTTAAACATACATGTTTCCTTTAGGGAGAACAACCAGACATGGATTACTTTTGGTAGAATTTAAAAAGAATTTCTCATGAAGAAATAACAAAAGAATGTCTGGACATCTGGTAAAATTTTAGGTCTACAAGCACATAATTTAAACTTTTTTCTACAGGGAACTATAAAATTCACCATGCACATCCTCAATCCTCCCATTTCTCATGCATAATAGATCAGTAACTTTCTTAAAATCTGCTGCATTAAGGACAGAATAAGTGACTCATAGCACAAAATGTACTTTTTAAAAACTAGGCTTTTCTTTTATGTTAGGACCCTCCCCGCCCCCCCATACCCCTCAAATCCCAGACAGGTCCATTCTTTTATGCTTCTAGAAAGTCATGACAATATGGGTTAAGATTTTGTGGTTATGTGTATTTGGCTTGTTTGCACAAGAAAGCATAGGAAGGAATTGCAGGTGAGGAATACACAATCTGTAAAGAAGTACTAGAGGTAGAAAGATTTCAAGTGTTATAATCTGTAAGTCCCTGATTTGTAAATTGCATTGGTTAGGGAAAATCTAAATAAAATCAATATAAAGAATTATTTGATGACTTTATTAGTTTGATTGATTTCTTGTTTCTATCATTTGTTTCTGTTAATGATTAAAGTTTCCATTTCAAACTCAGTGCACTGTGAGGTGGGATTTCAGATGGATCTGGGATAAGGATGGCAGGATGCCTCTTCATTGAAAGATGGGTATCAGCTGTGACTTGACATCAGGGATCTAGTCCCAATAAGCATTTACTTTTTTTACTTTGTACCTTTTTACTTATCTTCCACTAGAGGCCTGGCGCATGAAAATTTGTGCACTTGAGGGGTCCTTCAGCCAAGCCTGCGCCCTCTCACAGTCCAGGACCCCTCAGGGGATGCCATCTGATAACTTGGGCCTAAGCTGGCAGACATCCTTTTGGCAACCTGGGAGCCAGACATCCTTACCGCTGCTGCTAAGGCAGGAGAAGCTCCTGCCAGTGCACAGTGCTTGCAGCCATCAGCCTGGCTTGTGCCTCAGCAGAGCTCCCGCAATGGGAGCGCACTGACCACAAGGAGGCAGATCCTGCATTGAGCATCTGCCCCCTGGTAATGAGTGTGCATCATAGTGACTAGTCATTCAGCCATTTGGGTCAACTTGCATGATACCCTTTTATTATATAGGATTCTTGTCTGCCAAGTTTGCTCTGATGCCATTGTTTCCAAGCACCTGTAGGACTCAGACACATCATTCACCTTCACTTTTGCCTCAGCAGTGTTGTTTCTCTACCTTAGGTACCAGTCCCTCTTTCTAGATCTAGAAACATATTAGCATTTTCTCACATCTTTTCACTCTGCATTCTGCTCAACCATCATTCCCTTCTATTTTGATTTAAATTTCTTGATGACATAGTCCATCTACTCTATCTTCACTTAACTTCCCATTTATTCCTCACGTTGTCAGAATCCAGGATCTCTTTTCATCTTCTTACTGAAATTGTTCTCTCATAGGTCAGTAAAATATCTTAAATACAGTAACTAGTTAACTCATGGTTAGTAGAAACATTAATCTAAATGGCCAAATTGTGAGTTACTTGAGACCATGAACACTTTCCTATTTATTTTTGTAACCAAGGCACCTAAGAACAGTGTCTGGCACATAATAAACACTCAATAAACATTTATTGAATTACATACTCAAACTTCTTGATAAAGAAAAAATTCTGACTCTCCGGGTGGGGAATAAAAAAAACCCCAAAAAACTGAAATTACCTTTTTAACCTTCAACAGGTCCTGTGGGAAAAGTACCAATATCTCTATTAGGAAGTGAAGAAACATGTTAAGAGTAAATTTATATCTCTTGAGTGCATTTTTGTAGGCACTATATTATGGGATTTACTCACATTGGACTCATTTATACTCTCCTTAGTATTCAGAATTATGATTTTCATTTTTACACCTTGGAACCTGAGACTTATTGTTTAAGGAATGTGCTGAAGGTCACACAAGTTGGGATCAGCAGCAGTAGGATTTAAGCCCACATCTGATTGATTCTAACATAGGTGTTCTTTCCACTCTCCTATTCAAACATGTTTAGTATCATGTCATCAGCTCTCCAACTTGGGCACGAGTGCTCCTGAGGTACCCAAAGACTTTTCCAGAGTTTCATTGACATGGAGAGTTTTAGGGACCTAGTTTCTGGTTAGGGTTTTATGTGGGTTCTGTTTTCCACCTCTTTTCTCACATCTACCATTCTTCCACTTTAAAACCAAGACATCCGATTCCTTAATATTGCCATGGAATATTGTCCCAAAGAAAGAGAAAACAAAACAAAAAACAACTTCATGAAGACAAAGAAAAAGTGTCTAAAAATTGCTCTTTATCAAGGTGCTGTCTGTGTGTCTGTCAATTACATATTTTTTCATGGAATAGAAATTTAAATACAAGGTTAAATTTCAATTAAAGCTTTCAAATTTAATTCTGATGAATCAGTGTTAAACCTACAAGGCTGAGAATGTTAAGTTTAATTAATAATCTATAAGTTAAAAATAGAAAATAATATTCTACATTTTCTTTTTTAACATTTTTTCCTACTTGTAGGTGAAATTATTTCTTTTCCATTTAAAAAAAAATCATGGGCAAAAGTCTTTTGCCCACTGTCACTCTTCATCACTCTTCTTTTCATTTATTAATTCACTAGAGGCCCGATGCACAAAATTCGTGCAAGGGGCTTGGCCTTCCCAGCCCCGGCTGCCTTGGCCCTCGCAGCCTGGCTTCATCCAGATACTCATTCTGCTCTTCAGCCTAATTAGCATATTAGCTCTTTATTTCATAGAGTATTAGATTTTGATTAATTTAACAATGACTAATACACCTTTGATAAGCTCCACCGTGAAGTAGCTAATTTTCTCTCTCTCTCTCTTTTTTTTTTTTGTTGCTATTTTTGGTAAGTCCTGACTCATTTTAGCAACAAGTAATATTTATTCATGATTGCATTAACCAGTTAGAAAGAAGCTCTATCCACGTTATTAAACAATGTATTCCTAATAAATTGTACTTTCATTGTATTAACTATCAACATGTGCTTTGAATTTATAGTCTTTTGGTCAATTGTATAACAAAAATATTTGAAAAAATAGATCTGAAGAAACTGTTTAAGTTGTAGAACCTGAAGTGATAGAAGAATATATATATAAAAAATTCAAATACAGCAAAATATATTGAGTGATTTAAGTATAAAGATATATTATTACAATGGGATAATAATTATGTGGAGAAAGATGAATGGAAATATGACTTTGCATAGAGAAAGGGAAGAGGTCAAATAGTAACTTAAAATTTTTTCATTACAAATGAATAATGATTGGTGTTAAAAACACTACATGTTACATGGGATAAATTAAAGTAGTGAGTTTTATTTTTAAATATCTATATTTAAACTGCATTAGAAACTACTAGATTTATAACTATTTAAACTTTGGAGAAATACAGATGTTAATTTATAAATGTTCCAGGGAGGAGAAATGTTTTAAGAATTCTTTTAGGAACTATTCAAGCCAAAAGTTGGAAGACAACTGATAGAACGTAGTAGGGAGTACCCTGAGTATACAGAGAAAACTGAAATTTCTGGCAGCTTCTGAGTTCCCTGAGGACTCACTAACCCTGTGAATCTAGGCAGCTTACTTGACTTCTCTGGTCTCAGCTGATCTACAAAGTGGGGTAACCACACCTACCTCACAGTCTGTTGGAAGAAGGCGTTTAATCTATTAGATGCAACTAACATGATCTTGGCTCACAGGACCATTGTGATAAATAATGATGGCTAATAGTTTTATTGATATTATTGTTAACTTTTAAAAATATATATATATTTGATTGATTTTTTACAAAGAAGAAGGAAGAGGGATAGAAGGTCAGAAACAATGGTGAGAGAGAAACATCGATCAGCTGCCTCCTGCACACTCCCCACTGGGGATGTGCCTGCATTATTGTTATGTTTTAATGACCAGGGCCTGTCAATTTGCAGTGAGTCTGCAGGTCTGTGCCAGCTCTTCACATCCGAATTTCCTTTGCTTAGCAGGGGCACAAATGTTCACCTTTTGCTTGAGTGGGCCTACAGCCAATGTTTGGACATGAGAAGGAAGATCAGAGGTGAGGTGGTTACAGGAAAGCCCGGGCAATGTTTAAACAACATTGTGTGGTGAGGCAAGAGGTGTGGAGCCCTCCTTACAGGCCCCCTCCCAAACACTTCTCAGTTCCTTATCGCGTGTGCTGACACTGGTGTTATCCCCCGTTTATAAACGAGGACTTTGCCACTTAGGCTAAACGATCGCACAGTGAATAAAAAGGAAGCCGAGATTGCTTCAGAGTCCACCTCCTGATGCTGCTGGCCCTGTGCCTGACACTTCACTGCCAGGGTGACCCTGCAGGCTGAGTGGAGTCACACGCTCAGCACACTTAGCTGTCCCTTGCTCTGAAGATAATTGCTAAGCCTCCTAAGGACAATCTGTTCTTGCTCAGAGTTCTTTTGAAACCTTTCTTGCTCTGTCCAGGCAGCGTTTCTCTTCCCATTTTGCTAAGTTTTTGCTTGATTGTTTGCTGTTTGTCAAATGACACTAATTTAAAACTCTCAATTAAAAAAATATATATATACTTATAATCTAGAAGGTTGCATTTTATAAACTCAGAGGCATTTAATGTCTTTTGAAAGAAATGAAAATAACCTTCACATCCCATCCCTATTGCCTTTCCAATCTGTTGCTATCTGAAATAGAGGATCTTCATTCATATATGAATAAAGGAAATTATGTGGCATTTACTCAACACTTCATTTTTTCTTCATTCTTTTTACTTCCCAGCTGCTCAGTGTACTTTCTTTTTTGCCCAAATTATACCAGTTCTACCAGTCTTGGCAGAGGAGGGATATCTGTTCCAAGAGAAAAATGAAACCCTTTATTGTTATTTTCTTAAAATTCACCTAAGTTGTGTTTCTGAGGACACTGGCCTTTCATGCTGAAGGGATAGTGGTTGCAGAGGGTTCATGCGTTTTTCTCTTTGAGATACATTTGTACGTTAAAAATATGTTACATTTATAACTTATTCTCATTGTAATAATAATGCACTTTTAAAAAAGTAGTTAAATTTGAGAGATACAATTTTCTTCCTTCTTATTTTTATGTTTATTTCTTTTGAACAAAAACAAAATAATGTTGTTTATACAGTGTTAATATTAATATTTCTACTCAATATTTTAGTAAGAATTTTAAAAGAATATGAAAAGAAGAATCCTGTAAGAAAATATAAATAAATTTAACCATCTAAAATTAAAATTTTTAGAATATAAAACATGTTATGGATATGTAAAAAATACAAGTCAATATCAGAAAACATCTGAAATTTATGATAGGTCAAAGAACCATAAGCCAAATAGATGAAGAGCTACCACGAACAAATAAAGTTAACAACCTAATTCAAAACATTCAAAGATTATAGGCAATCACTTCATAATAGAACCACACCCTAACAACATTGCATATTTCCTATATTTTAAATCATTTTCAATCAGGCTTAAAATATACATCATTTAATTTGTGATTCTCTAATTTTTAGTGTTAGGTCACCTTTTAATATGACCTTTACATAAAAGAACTACAGCAATGATTGGAATTTCAGAATAAATGCAGAAAAACTATTTGTTGGGGATAACTTTCAATTATACCCTCTGGGTAGCTAGCTGCTGCTTACTAGCTACAGTTTCTTAGTGTCAAGATACATTCCTTTTCATCCCCAGCATCTTGTTCAGAGTATGGGGATAATATATTCAGTACTTATTTTTTGAAAGAAAATGAAAAAAAACTGATGTCTTTGAGGCTTTTGGGATCTCTCGTTCCATTATAGTATATAAACTAAAGTGTGCATTTAAAACAATTCAATGTAATGGTGTCACCATGGAAATAGTTGCTGTTTTACTCTTTGCTCAGGGGAATTTCACTTTAGCACATAATGCACAGGTGTGTGATCAGCAGTGTATGGAAATAGGATACAATCAACATGATGTTGCTTAAGGTTTATCTAATTAGATTTGTTTCCTAACTCATTGGAAGTAATCTGTAAAAGGAAACTTGGGAATACAACAATTATGAAATAAGACAGAGTAAGGAAAGAATACTGGAAAGAGAGAGAATGCAGAATTAACTTCAGAGTGGGATACATTTTAGCCAACTAAGCAAAAGGAAAGAGCTAACGATGAGAAGTACAACTAATGAGTTGTACAACTTTGGCATCTATTGCTAGATAGACTCATTCAGCACATTCATTTCTCTTTGGACCCAGGTCCTGGGGTCACAGATGTTCTTGGAAGCCATGTGGGGGGAGAACTGGGAGGGAACCCAAATATGACAGCATTGGCTGATGTGATGTTACCTCTGTGTCAAAGGTGATGGCTAGTGCTGAGGTGCAACCATTATGTTGCTGAAAACTTCCTAGGAAATTTGTGATTAATTTTAGAGTAATTTGGAAAAGAAAGCGTAACTCCTCACTTCTTTCAGTATGGGTTGCACACAGTGACTTCCTTTCAAAAAAGTCTGAAAAGAGAGAAAAGGTAGTTTTATAGTGGAGAAACTTGACAAAGATGTTAGCTGTAAAGTCGAGGTTAGCATCAAACGTGGTAAGTCATGCTGATAGTATGTACCCTTGGTATGTGATGAAAATCGCACTTTACCTCTGTGTTCTTCCTCCTAATTCTAGTTTTACTTTAGAAAAAATATCAGACAAATCTTAATTTAGGGACCTTCCAAAAAATACCTGACTATTGTACTCCTCAAAATGGTCAAGGTCATCAAAAGCAAGGAAATAAATAATAGAACCTCCCATCATTGGGGATTGGTACTCTTGCTACAGAAGATGAGAGCTAATTGTGACACTGTTTTAAAAATAAAAGTTTGAAAAATGTGAAAAATAAAATCTAAAAAATAAAATCAAACTTGCAGTCACTCCTATAATTGCTGGCAATTTTACAGTTGTGTTTACCTGTTTTGTTATCTAACATTATCTGAACTTAATTTTTATTTGTCAATCAAAGATGTCACAAGTATCCTTAGTAACATTTGCTTTTTCTACCAAAGTCATATTTTCTGGTACTATATGATTCTGGAAGACAAAATAAATTTTACTTCAACTGGCAATTGTTTATTTTTCTTTATAATCAAGGTACACGTAGAAGACTAATTTTCTGAGTTAGTTTTCTATTAATAAGTATTAAACCAAGTATAGTCAAGATATTTTTTAAAGACAGAAACTTCTCATATAAGTTCTTCCTCTCACTGTGTCTCTGAGTGTATTAAAACCACTCCCTAATGAAAACTTGCAAAGTTTTCTGTTTCATTTTGCAATGTTCTGTGGAGGAGCCATTAATCAGGCCACTGTTGATTTAGTTGCATGTGCTGGCCACAGTGTAATGTATCACTGCAAGCCGCGCTGTGGTCCCCTTTCCAGTTGTTTCATGAACGTTTCCTTGCCCATGACAACATGGTGATTGATTCCTTATTTTCCCTAGATAAAAGTGGCAGTGCTTTTATTGCTAATATTTTTTTATTTTATAGACAATATTGAGAATGAACATAAAGCTAACAAAAACTTGAAAAAAACATTGTTTTGTTAAAAAAAATAGAACAATAATTTGTGACCTAAGCTATTAATATATTTCATCACTGTTCTTAAAATTGAACTCCTCAATTAGGAATTACCAAATTACCATTGCTATAGTTCAATTACTATGTGTATGTTTAACATAGAAAAATATAGGATACAGATTTATCACATTGATTGTGTTAACTGATAATTCAAACCACATATACTTGTAGTTAATAATTTTTATCTTTAGGGGTATATATTTTGAAAAGAAGATCTTAAAGCTCATTTTACGTTTGGGAAGATCAATTGGAACTATCAAGAAAATTAATGAACAAAATTATTTGATCAAAACATAATGAATAATGAGTTAAAATTTAAACAATCCTGTATAATAAAAGAATAATATGCAAATTGACCCTAATGGCAGAAGAAGCAGGAACTGGTCACTATGATGCACACTGACCACCAGGGGGCAGATGCTCAATGCAGGAGCTGCCCCCTGGTGTTCAGGGTGCTTCCATATAGGGAGTTCTGCTCAGCCACAAGCCAGGCTGAAGGGTTGTGCAAGCCTCTCCTGCCTCCTTGGCAGTGCTAAGGGTGTCTGATTTGCTTCCTATGGGGAGCAGGCCTAAGTCATCAGTTGGACATCCCTCAAGGTTTCCTGGGTTGACAGAGGGATGTCTGACTCCCAACTTAACTGCAATTTCCTGGGGAGTGGGTCTAAACTGGCAGGTGGACATCCTCTAAGGGGTCCTGGACTGCTAGAGAGTGCAGGTTGGGTTGAGGGACACTTCCCTCCCATCCCCACCCCCCCGAGTGCATGAATTTTCTAGTGTAGTCCTACTCTAGTGTAGTAATAAAAGTTAGAACAAGTCCTTAATATGATCATGTGTTAAATGTTTTTTTTTATATTTTTAGGCAATAGAAAGAACATATTTGAAGATACAAAACACTTAAGTAATTTTGCTCACTAGTTTAATTAATCAGCATATTACTATGCCATGGAAACACAGACTTCCACGATCTCTAAGACTGGAAAGAAACTCCAAGATCAACCACTGAATTGGCTCAGGGCTTGAGACATGGCCATCTAGTCTTTGCTTGAACTCTTTTAGTGAAAAGATTGGTCCTTTCCTTACCAATAGCCCTTTCATCTTGAACAAAAAGATGGAAAGAAATTCAATATATTACATCAAAATCTGTCTCCCTGCAATTTCCATTCATTTTTCCTGGCTCTGCCTCAGATGGCTAAGTCCCACAGCCACACAGCCACAACACAGTGAAGACCAATCATATGGAATAAAGTGTAAATTTCTGAGTATTTTTTTTCTATTTTCTTTTTCTATCTTGAAACACAGCTTTGATTATATTGTTCCCCAATGCAAACACTTCTAATGGCTGCCCCACTGCCTACGTAATGAAGTCTGAGTTCTTCGATTTCTATAATTTGTAGTGACCAGTACCTATCCCAAGCATCTGCATTCTCTTTTTATTGTTATCTATCCTAAAGGTTGTATCTCTTTCTTTCTTACTAGTATATGTTAATTATTTACATACAAATTAGTTTCCTCTTAGTCCACTGTGACATCTGTGAGAGTTGAATTTCCACTTGAATTAAATTTGTATCACTACAATCTCAGTCTTAAATGAAACACTGAAGCTACTCAGTAATATAAGAATAAATTGTGGCATCAAAAAAATAGACATGCTCCGGATGGCTTGATCAGATCAGAATACCATAGAAATTTTCCGTCTCTTGTCCTTGACACAACTTCTCTTAATGCAGCCTAAAGCCGTCGCTACTATTTTAGCAACTAAGTCATGCTGTAAGTTCATTCTGACCTTGCAGTCAACTCTAACTGCCAAATCCTTTCACATGAATTGCTGCTAATCCTGTATGTGCGAGGTTAATTTTTTTTAACAGAAATGTAGAACCTCATGTTTCTAACTTTCCAATTTATCCTTATTTTTTCTGGCTCATGCTGTCAGCCTGTTGAGAATATTTTGAGTTTTGATTTCAACATCTCCTCCATTAACTCTCTCTTCTAGTCTTATATCATCTGCAACATCAATAGTCAAGCCTTCTCTTTTTTCATTCAAGTGTTAACCAAATGTTGAACATTTGCCTGGCCCAGGGTGGAGGCATGGGCACGACAGCAGAAATGCATCCTTCTAAATGGCAGCAGTCCACGCATCAGCGCTTGTTTGATACAGTCAGTCAATCAGAGATGGCTACATATAATTATTATCACCAGATTCAGGAATCTGTCGCTTTTGGAATATCAGGAGTCACGAAGTGCTACTTAATAAATTGTGTTTTTTTTAAATTAATTATTTTACCAAATTCCTTGAAAATGTTATATTTATTAAATACCAATTTTGTCAACCTCCTGAGGAAAAGTCTTTCAGAGAATCAGTGAGTGAAAAATGTTAATTGAAGAATAAACTTGACTTGTTTATGGACATAGGGAAGCTGGGAGGATTCTGGTGATATCAGCCAATATGGATATCTGAGCAAGGAATATTTTTAAGGATAGAAAAGGGCTATTTAACAATAACAAAATGGCCAATTCATTAAGAAGACAGTAACCATCCTAAATGTGTAGGCACATAACAGATCTTCAAAATACATAACATAAAGAAATAATACAACTGAAAGGAGAAACAGATAAATGTACAATTATAGTAACAAATTCATACACTTCATTCTTTCTGAAAGAAGAACAACCAGAGAGAAAAACAAGGTTAGAAAAGACATGAAAAACACTACTAATTTAATCTAAGTGACATCGACTAATCCACCCAACAACACCATAATATACTTTTTTAAGTACATTTAAAACATTTACTATAGTAGAATAAGTTCTGAGTCAGCAAACAAGTCTTAATAACCTTTAAAGGATTCAAGTTATATAAGTTATGCTTTTGACCACTAATGAACTAAACTAGAAATCAAGATATCTAGAAGAGCTCCAAATATTTGTAAATAAACAATACATTTATGAATAGCCCATGAATCAAAGATGATGTTACAGAGGAAATTAAAAAACATTCTGAACATTTAAAAAATATTTTTTTATTGATTTCAGAGAGGAAGGGAAAGGGAAAAGAGAGAGAGATACATCAATGATGAGAGAGAATTGTTGATCGGCTGCCCCCTGCATATACCACACTTGGGATTGAGCACACAGCCTGGGCATGCGTGCCAACTGGGTTCAATGCTCAACCACTGAGCCATGCTGGCCAGGTAATAAATTCTTTTTAAAATTGTGAGATGCAGCTAAAACTGAAGAATGAGATCAGGAATGATTAAAATTAATGATCTTAGCTTCTTAAAGAAATTGAAAAAACAAAATTCAATCCAAATTGAACAGAAAGGAAGAAATAATAGAGGTAATAACAGAGATCAATAAAATAAAATACACAGTAAAACCATAAAAAATTTTAAGAAGACCAAAGTATCAATAAACTGAAACCTCAAACCAAATGAATCAGGGAAAAAGAGACAGAGAGAGAGAATACCAATATCAGAAATAAATGACAGAATGAATATCATTTCAGGTCCTACAGACATTAAAATGTTAACAGGGGACTATTACTACTAAGTTTATGAACAGAGATAAGACAAGTTATATTAAATGAGAATTTTCCTAGGAGATAAATGCTATGAACATTTATTCTGATGTGTTCTTTGCTTTCGGCCTTATTTCCATTGCAGAAGGGCTTCCATCACATAGTGGTAGTGCTGGTATTTGTTTCTCTTTTCACTCTTTCCTAAAATGCAGCTTTTTTTAATTTCCATACCAAGAAGGAAAAAAAATCCAGAGAAAATTTCTGAATAACTTTTCCTAGGTCAGGCACCTACCTACTCTTTGGCAATTGCAGTGGCCATACCTGGGCCACATATATCCCTCTCGGCAGTAGGCTGAATACTATGATTGGCAGATTCACAAGACAGGACTCGAAGAGGACATTCCGCAAAAGGAGGGACTGGTATCATCAAAGGAAATCAGGTAGATGTGTTTGCCTAGCAAAACCAACAAGGTACTAGGGAGATCTGAATTCAGAGACTGCTGTGGGAAAGGTTAGGAGACACTATAAAGATCAAGTTTGAGCAATATCAGTTTAAAGCTGATTTGTGTACCTCAATACCTTGTTTCTCTAGTGAATACTAGAACTGAAAAAGGAATCTTCCTCATCTTGTCCTTTAATAGGTAAACAATGGTGAACCTTAATAAAATAGAAGCCTTTGCTTAATTCATCCTAGTAAGTAATTCAGAACAAACAAAACAAGAAACAAACCTACATCCCTACATGCCTCTCAAACAAATAAATGGTTACACATAAGTAGAATCACATTCATTAAGCCACTGTCCCTAATCATTTTGGTTATTTACTCGTACCACTGCCTAGATCCCTTGTCAAATTTCTCAGTAATTTTTAGTTCCTGATTCACTATTACTCCGATACCATTACTATTTTAATTCTTGGCCATTTTAGTAGATACATGGTAACCTCTTCAGTACCTTACTTCTTGGATATGTGAGTCAAAATTCGGTGGGTGCCAACTGCAGCATCCACTGAACAACTTTTCTCAGTATCGCTTTAAAAATTCTAAAAAAAAAAGCACCCTCTTTTGCATCCAGATAGTTAACTATTCTCCATTTTTGAAAGCGTCATTGCTTATCCATGAGACGGCTTTCTGTGTTTCTGAGCTCTTCGAAGTTGTGCTTCTCTAAAGATGTTGAGGAGTTTCTAATGTAATAGATAGTCCATAAGTCCTAACAGGAGAAAAATGTAAGCATGTATGTAGCATGAATAGGTTGCTTTTCACACATTATCACATGGAAGCTCAGAGATACTAAGTCACTCCGTCTAGATCAGTATTCTCAATCTCAACACTATTGACTATCAGATAATGTTATTTTATTTGTTTGTTTTTTAATGGCCTGGGGGTAAGGCAGGAAGGAAGGGCAGGGAGAAGGGGACAGAAGAGAGGCTAAGGCCATGCTCCAGGGAGGGAGAGCGCCCAGAGAATGTTGTTGTTGTTTTTCCAGGGGAATTTCCTGGATAATGTAAGATGTTTAGCAGATCTCCTGGCCTCTGCCCACAAATAGCACAGCACTCTACCATTTGTGACAAGTGAACATCTGTTGGTTATTGTCAAATGTCCTCCGTGTAACTAAACTGCCCAGAAGTTGATAGAGCCGCAACCAAAAGATCTTTTAGCTATTTATTAGGAGAACTTGAAATGTATTTTATAAAATTATTTCCTGAACATGACATAAATTCAATGCACTTAAAACATACAGATAGTAGGTGTTTCTAAGTAACACTCCAGTGATGTAGGCCTCTGGAAATACTGGCATGGTGCTCTAGCGCAAAGACAAATGCTCGGTTACTCTGCTAAAGCCTGCCTCCAAATGTGTGCCTGTGTTTGTGTGTGTTGACTAAATAAACAATAGAATGGTATCTTTAAATAAATTATTTAAAGCTTTGTATACTCAGTCCAATGACAAGTTAGGTTCCCCCCCCCCCAAAAAAAAACAACTAAAAAATCTATTTTCCGTCTGTAGTAAAGTAGAATATGAAAGCATCATGGAGAAAAGGCAATGACCGGACCATTCAGGCCAGCCCAAATAAACACTTTTATTTCCTCTCCTTTCCTAAAACAAACACAACTCAACCAAAGGTTTATCTTTTCTTCATTTGGAATTCTATTGTGGTGCTCACATCACACAGAAAAAGTGAAATGTTAGTGAACAAGCGTGCCTCAGTAGGGGAACATAAGGCATTTATTACAAACGAATTCCAAATAATTAGTGGAGGAGATCATGAAATGTTCAGAGAGGGGAAAGGGGGGACTGGATTTCAAACAAGAGGGGGTCTGAGTCATTAATGGGTAATCTGCACAACTTTTGTTAATCCCCTGAGGCTCCTGTTACAGGTGGTTCATATTTCTAAGCAGTGAAGTATGTGAGATGAATGGAAAATTTCGCCTTAACATTTTCCACTACCCAGCCTTAGCCTGAAAAAACCTATACCAGATCGGGCAGCTGGTTTATTATAACTTCTCATTCAGAGATGCATCGCCACTCCGTACTCCCACCCCTTGTTACTCACCAGAGATTTTTCTTTCTACATTTCCCTGGTGTAGAATTTATTTTAGAGAGCGTTTGCAGTTAATTTTTAATATAAACTAGGCATGTTATTTAGAAGTGTTATTCAAAGTGTTATTTAAAAGACTGGAGCCCTTGGGTCAATGTTCATATTTATTAGGTCTGAGAAGGAGATTGCATGTTTTAAAAGAAAAAAGTTACCTATATTTTACACATGAAATGGCTCTAACCTCTGGCGATCATTGCAGTAGAGATAAATAAAAAAACATGGATTATTTATTCTGTAACTATTATCAGAGTTTAAAAGGTGAACTTATCAACTGATTTAAAAGGTGAACTGAAAAAATAGTGTCTAGTGAAATAAATTTCTAATTTTATCCAAAAAGTTTAAAAATGTAATTTATATAAGGTAGATTGGCACATGTGCAAGTACACAGAGAACCAAGGCCAGAACAATCCAAATCATAAGTGATGTTGTGCTTGCCTCTGAGATAGAGGAAGAAAATATTACATTGGCATATTTGTTTTTTTCATGTTTAAATTATGCTCATATTTATTCCTGTGAGTCCCTAACACAGTCTCTGATTCTAGTGAAGTTGTTTTTTTTTTTTTCTTTAAAATTCCAGGTTTCTCTCCCTCCCTGTGCCTTCTTACTTCCAATTTCCTCTTTCCAAAAGACATCCCATTCTCCTTTCAGCACAATTTATCCAATACAACTTTCCCGTTATTAATTAATCAAAAGCCATTTCTGCCAGTTTCTAAAGATCTTTAGATGTACAGCTTTGCTCAGTTCTCTAGAGATCTCAATGAGGTGTAGCCTTGGCCATAGCTCTGGAAACATTAGAGGAGATCTCAAGGAGGTGAGGTGCAAATGAAGCTTGAAAGATACATGCAGTGTTGTATTTAGGAAAGAATGTAATGGCATTGATGTGACTATATTTTGTTTGTCTCCCTTCTGTTGGTAACATTCATATTAAACTTTTTAAGATTTTCATTAAAAACTTGAAAAATGCAGTCAGGGCTTTCTTAGTGCTGTTAATACATCATTGTGGTAGCAATTTCTGAACTATTAACTTCTACCTCTAATCTCTTTCCCCTAATGAGTCATTCTCTCCATTGCTACTAAAATGCTTTTGCTGATATGCAGGTAGTATTATGTCCCTCCTCTGCCTTACAAAGTTCATTGTTCCTCCTTTGCCTATAGAATAAGTCCAAACCCTTTAGCATGGCATGCAATTAAGCTTGTTCATGATTTACCCCCACTCACTCTATTACCTCATTTTCTGCAATTCTCCAGCTCTTTCTCTGTATTCAAGGGCCCTAGCACTTGCAATTCCTTAAATATCCCTGGAATCTCACATAGCTCTAAAATAATAGTTAATGCTATCCTAAGGACATTATCTAGAGTAAATCATTTAATCCCAAGCAACTCTTTGAAATCAATACTATTATCCCCATTTTGCAGAAATAAGGGAAGTGAGGCACAGAGTGATATAATAACTCATAGAAGTTCAGATAGCTTGTGCCATGGTAGAGCCAGAATTTGAACCCAAGCAATATGGTCCCAGAGTTAGTGAATTTTCCTCTTCCTTCCACCCCTGTCTGCCTGGTGGTCCAATTCATTCTTCAAGACCTAGCTTCAGTTTAATTGTTTCCTTAAATTGGACTTTGACTTCCTGCTCCAGGCTGAGTTAGTTACTGTCCTCTGGGCCACTACTGTTCTTTATAAATTCTTCAGATATTACAATTATAACACTACTAGAGGCCTGGTGTATGAAATTCATGCAGGGGGGTGAAGGGTGTTTCCCGGTCCCTCAGCCTGGCCTGCATCTTCTCTCAGTCTGAAAGCTCTCAGGGGATGTCCAACTGACAGCTTAGGCCCGCTCCCAGCATTCCAACATTCTTAGTGCTGCCGTGGAGGTAGGAGAGGCTCCTGCCCCACTTTTGTGCTTGCCAGCCATGAGCATAGCTTGTGGGAGTGTAGTGACCACCATGGGGCAGCTCCTGCATTAAGTATCTGCCCCTGGTGGTCAGTGTGCATCATAGTGACCAGTTGTTCTGCAGTTTGGTCAATTTGCATATTAGCCATTTATTATCTAGGATAGTTAATTTATTGTAATTAATTATTTATATGATTCCTCTTAATTCAGCTCAGGTTCCAAATCTGATATTTCTTTAACTGAGTCTATAGCACTGTGTTTTATTTGATGAATAAATAAATAAATAAATAAATAGCTAAAGAATGCCTTTTAATTACTTCATGGTGGGTACATAGCCCTTTGCTGAATTCAGGGCCATTATAAAACTTCTAGAATAACTGGGTGGTAGAATGATGGGTGATTTTAATTCATTTTGGGGTTTTCTTGCTTATCTGCATGCAATCACACTTTTTCTTTTTTTAAAAACGACCACATACCACAAACTATTTAATTAATTTATTTTTAATTTAGGGTATCTGAAGTAATAATAATAAATATAAAACATTACCCAGAATTTTGAAAAGATATTCTGTTTCCTTCTAAAAAGAATTATATATCTTAGTCAAGATGTATATTATATTAAAATTCAAATCAAATATACAAAGCATTTCACTTCATTTTAAATATGTGAAATATTATGTTATAGCAAAGTTATACCTTATTCTTCTACATTAGACCATTCAGTCGAGTACAGCTGAGTATTCCAGGTAATGGCAACTTGGTGGACTTGATTGAGAAAAGTACTAACTTTGAATTATGATGCTAGCAGCTTCAACAATGGTTCCCTGTTTCAAATTGCCCACTGTGGGTGATTTTAGGATAAATAGTTTCTGGCTTAAAATGTATACAGCTTCATAGATCAAAGGCAACACTTTGAACTGCATCCAGAAACACCCTGGTAGCCAGTGTAAGCCCTAGTGCACAGACACTAATGTGATCCATCTGGCCGAGTAAGCAAGCAAGTGAGCTCCTGCTGCATTCTGTAGTAGCTGAAGTGATCTAGCGGTTTTCAAGATAATCTCCTCCGCTGTGTCACCCTCTTTTAATATGCTGGCAAACACAACAATTATGAGTGAGGCAATTCTGAATAAAAAGGGAAGTTGGATTGTCTTTGTCAATCAGTGAAGAAAAAGATGGTCTGGGTTTTCATTATTATATTTATTTGTACCTTTTGCAGGATTGATTTAACATTAAAACATTATGATACATGTTAGGTAAAAAATGGTTTACAGTCTGAGAAAACAACTGCATTTCTTTCTTGAGCTTTATTTTTGTCATTTGGTATTTTAGAAAAATGATATGTTCCAAAGGTAGTTGATATTTAACACAAAAATTTAGCTGTAAGAGTTTAAATATTATGGCATTTCTAAACTAATAAGAAATAAATTATTACTCTTTCAGTAGACATTGCCAACATATTACATGAGTCTTCAGAATCAGTACAATATAAAATTCAGCCTATTTTAAGATTCCAGTTCCTCTCCCTACAGAAAAGAAATATTTGGGATTACATAGTATATTGCTTTTTTAAAAAAAATATTGTGTCAAGTTTTTCTAAGTTAAAGCAGAATATTTTTAAATGGGAAAGGCAATATATAAGTGAATACTTAAAAATACAAAAGTATTAATTTTCAAAAATTTTTGAAGAATTTTATCAAATAAAAATTTAACTTCTTTCCCTTTTTTCTTTACTATGCCACTAATGGCTATAGTGAACCTATGTGGTGAAGAATTTAATGCTGTTCTACAGATCCTATATAATAAAAGAGAAACATGCAAATTTGACTGTACCTTTGCTCCTAATTGGCTATGCTACCAGCCAATCAGGAGTGGGGGCAGGGCCAAGTGGCATGAGTGCTGGGTCCGGGGGTGGAGATGAAATGGCAGCAGTGGCAAGCGTCCAGCCCCCAGGTGCTATGAGGGGAAACTGTGGCAGCAGCAGCAGGGAGCACCTGGCCCCTGGGCTCTGTGAGCGGAAGTGGCAGTGAGCGCCCAGCCCCCAGGGCTGGGTGGTCGCAGGCAGCCGAGGCTGAGCTGAGCAGGGTGATGGCTGGGTGTCCAAGGCCTAAAGCCTCACGGCCTTGGGCAGGTTGGGGGTGAGCCATCAGTTGAACATCCCCTGAGGGCTCCCAGTATGTGAGAGGGGGCAGGTTGGGTTGAGGGACCACCCACCCCCAGTGCACGAATTTCGATATACAAACCAATGCTCATAAACACAAGAAAAGAAAAAAGCAACAAAGTAGTCAAAAGTGGGTTCACAGTTATGTGTATGAAAAATAATACAACCCTATCTAATAAAAGCAAATTGATCATACCTCCCTATCTAATAATGCAAATTGATCATACCTCCACTACACCTACAAACCATGCCCACCAGCCAATCAGGAGTTAGTATGCAAAGTAACCCAACAAATCAGTTGGCAGCCATGAAGCTGAAGCAAGCAGGAGGCTTGGGATACCCCTGGCGATGGAGGAATCCAAGCTTCCCGCCTGCTCTTGCCTGTGCTGGTCTCTACTCAAGGCTACAAAGTTTCAATTATAGAAAATAAATAAATCCCAACAAAAATTGCAGCAGCCACAGAACTGGAGAGAGCAGGAGGCTTGGGTTGCCCCAGTGATGGAGGAAGCCAAGCTTTCCGATAGCCCTAACTGGCCCTGGCCTACACTCAAAGCTCCAAAATTTCAATTATAGAAGATAAATAAATCCCAGATACCAGGGCCTCTGCTTCAGTTTCCGGGGGTGTGGCCAGCCTGAAAACCACCATAGGACCCTCACCCAGGCTGCCCCACATCCAAGGGAACCCCCACCCTGATCTGGGACAACCTTCATGGCAAACCAGTCAGTCCCCACCTGTGCGTCAGGCCTCTATCCTATCTAATAAAAGAGTAATATGCAAATTGACCATCACTCCAACACACAAGATGACTGCCCCTATGTAGTCAAAGATGGCTGCCCACATGTGGACACATGATGACTGCCATAAGATGGCCAGCAGGGGAGGGCAGTTGGGAGGGAGCAAGCCTGCAAGGGAGGGCAGCTGTGGAAAATCAAGCCTGCAGGGGAGGGCAGTTAGGGGCAATCAGGCTGTCAGGGGAGCAGTTAGGCATCAATCAGGCTGGCAGGGGAGTGGTTATGGGGTGATCAGGCTGGCAGGCAGAAGCAGTTATGGGCAATCAGGAAGGCAGGCAGGTGAGCAGTTGGGAGCCAGCAGTCCTGGATTGTGAGAGGGATATCCGACTGCCCGTTTAGGCCCGATCCTAAATAAATACCAACAAAAGTGACTGCAGCCACGGAGCTGGAGAGAGCAGGAGGCTTGGCTCTACTCAAGTCTACAGTTTCAATTATAGAAGATAAATAAATCCCAGATACCAGTGCCTCCACTTGGGTCACCAGGGGGCATGACTGGCCTGCAAACCACCACAGGCCCCTCGCCCAGGCTGCTCCATGCCCCGAGAGAACCCTACCCTGATCAGGACACCCTTCAGGGTAAACCAGCTGGCCCCCACCTCTGCACCAGACCTCTAGCCTATTTAATAAAAGATTAATATGTAAATTGACCATCATTTCAATACACAATATGGCAACTCCCATGTGGTGAATGATGGCTGTCCCCATGTGGACACAATATGGCCACCACAAGATGGGAGGGCAATTGGGAGGGGCCAGGCCTGCAAGGGAGGGCAGTTGGGGGCAATCAAGCCTGCAGGGGAGGGTAGTTAGGGGTCACCAGGCTGGGAGAGGAGGGAAGTTGGAGGTGACTAGGCCTGCAGAGAAGGGCAATTGGGGGGTACCCAGGCCACCTGCAGGGGAGAACAATTGGGGGGACCAGGCCTGCAGGGGAGAGCAATTGGGGGGGATCAGGCCTGCAGGGGAGGGCAGTTAGGGGTGATCAGGCATCCAGGGGAGGGCAGGTTGGGGTGACCAGGGCTGCAGGGGAAGGCAGTTAGGGGCCAACAGGCTGGGAGGGGAGGGCAGTTAGGGGCAAACAGGCTGGGAGCAGAGCAGTTAGGCATCAGAGGATGGCAGGGGAGTGGTTAGGGGATGATCAGGCTGGCAGGTAGAAGCAATTATGGGCAATCAGGAAGGCAGGCAGCTGAGAAGTTGGGAGCCAGCAGTCCTGGATTGTGAGAGTGATGTCCAACTGCCCATTTAGAGTTTAAATGGACAGTCACACATCCCTTAAGGGATCTCAAATTGGAGAGGGTACAAGCTGGGCTGAGGGGCACACTCCCCTGTGCACGAATTTCATGCATCACGCCTCTAGTTTATAATAAAAAGGTTCCAAAACAATATAGTACAAATATAGTTGACTGACATTTTTTCCCAGTACACCTGAAAAACAGTTTATTAGAATCTTGCTTTTTAGCCAGTCCCTAATCTAAGAACTCTAGCAACTTTGAGCCAAGTATTAGATATTGCTTCAGTTCCACTTGAGATTCTCTCACTTTTACTGTTTGTGGCCACCTTTCCCTCCCCAACTGATATTATGGCGACCATCTCTGGGTGGGCTCCAATCAAGTTCCTGTGTGGTTATGGCTGTCAGCGGGAGGTGCTGTAGACATACTCAGAGCCTGGACACATGCATCTTGGAAGGGCAGGGGAGTTAATGGCCCGTGGAGCCATTAACCTTTGGCTAGTGAAAGATAAGAATAATTGAAAAAATTATTACCCCTTAGATGGACTGTCCTGTGATATAGTTGTTCATATGGTCTCTCTGAGGATGATTTTGGAAGATCAAACACTAGTGCTGTTTGACATCAAGCGGTAGCCAAGTGGTTTATGCATACTTTATATTTGTTCTCTCTCCTTCCCTGCCGCACTCCTCGTTTCCTGAATTCCTGCTTCCCTGTGTATGCACGCCCTTCCCAATGACATATTCACACATAATATTTTGCACTAGGCTATTTTTTCTAGGGAATCCAGGCTATGATAGTGAACATTAAACATTTATTAAACTTTTATTAGGAACGCGTCAGTATGCTCAGTGCTTTAAGGGGTATAACATGAATACAACACAATCTCTCCTCTTAAGGAAAGGATAATCAGGTGGTGAAGTAACACAACTTCACAACTTCACATAATGTAAGACAGTTATAAGCCTAAGTGATTCCAAGGAGGAAGAATATTATTAAGAGAAATCCAAATGGCTACTCAGAAGCATCTGGACCCTAACATTTTTCCTCCTCTCTTTAGAGCTGTGCATTTTAAGTCAGCTAATTAAATGTGGAAGGGCCTTTGTCTGCCCCAAACAACCAAAAATAGAACTTTCCAGAGATATGGGATGCAAAATCACCTGTCTTTAGGCCTTAAAGCTTGAGTGTTTCCCTAGCAAGCACACCCTGTATGAATAATAATCTGCTCATTTTGTAATTGACTCCAATGAATACCTGACCTGTAAATCATATTAGCATCCTAATTTCATCTCAGCAAATATTGATTGACCACAAGGCATTCCTGTAGAGCTAGGACAGCCTTGGGATTCACCTAGGTTAACACCTGTATTTTTTATCTCAGCCTTGTGTTGATTGCTGTCTCAGATTTTCACTTGCACTGGGATTAGGGATGGAGGATTTTATTGCCAGCTGGAGAAAACCCAAAAAGGCTAATAAAAACAAATAGAAATGTTATTGAATATTCTTCAGCGATAAGAAGCCATGCAAGCACAGAGAAAGATTAAAAGAAGGGAAAACTTGGTCCTATCTTCAAATGGCTTTTAGTTTAGTTTCCAGATACAACCCAACACTTATTTACACACACATCCCTGTGTTGTTGTACTATTTTGCTGTAGACTGCTTTCCTACCAGGAATCTAAACTGTTGTTGTTTTTTAATAATGCATTTCACAATGTATTTTCTTTTTATTTTATCAATGGAAAATGCTTTCAGTTCAGATTCATGGAGTAATAATGCAGGCATATTTTTTTCTGGAGAGACCTGTATGAGGTTAATACCATCTTCCCTAAAATATAATATCATTAGATAAGCTTAGAGATTGAGGTGGATAGTTGGAGGGAGGGGGCTACACTATGATTGTATTCATCCTATCGTGAGTTGCATATGAGTGAAACTTAAAGGAAGCAGTGAAATAAAAAGAATCTAAATCTAAGGCTTTTATTTACAAAAAGTGAAAGAGACAGAAATGTTCTGTTTAAACTGATAGTTACTATATCATCAGCCTAAAGTTTGAAAAAAAATCACATTTCTGGTTCCTTGCATCTCTCCTGTAGTAGTTTCCACCTCTCCGTTCTCCCACGTTGCTGCCAATATACTCTATTGAGTGTTGCATTTCTAAGAAGTTAGAGGGTCAGGGATGCAGGTGGAAGAGAGAACTCATCTCTCTGGGCCATCATATGGTTAATGAGATGAAAATGTGCCTGACAGCCCATAACACTTCTATTTATGGGGTTGAACATATCCTTAAATATTTGAACATTTTTGTTTAGAGCACAGAAAGTTTTGTAAATGGAAATGATTGATAACAACATCTAGGCCCTTGCATCTGTACCTAGAGGAACGGAACCAGATTTTTTAACTGTCATTGATAAAACACTCTTTCTATGTCTCCTTGGGGAAGGGAGGGTAGCAGCACTATGTCCCAGGTCTCCTGCAGAGCTCAGAAAGAGTTCCCAGGTCCTGCCTGAAGGAGAAATTGACATGACTCACATCAGGCTAGGTACATGAATTTGTCCTTAACCAGCAGCTGTGATGTTCAATTTAGGCTTGGTCTAGGAAAAGAAAGAGGAGGACAATGATGATGAAGAGGAGAAGGAGGAGGAAGAAAGGGATGATTCTGGAAATTAGTGTTATGCCACAGAGCCAGCTCTGTGTTTCTCAAGGTGACTTCCCCTTCTCTGCATCCTGGTGACTGTTGAATTAACCATCTTGGAGCTAAGGTTCTGTTGGAAGGCAAGAAGGTCAAGTGCAAAGGCCCAACCTTGGAGCCTGTGGTGCCTCCAAACCTCCTGCCATCACCTCCTGACTAGTTGGTGAAAGCAATTCTCTTCATGTTCCTGAACCACAGTTTTTCTACCCACAAAATGGAATAACTTTATAGAGTTGTCCAGATGATCAGATACTACATTGCTTATACAAATGATTTTCAATCCAAAAAGCATCAGCTACATGCAATTATAAGGATAACAGATTAGGAAGGATGCACATTGATGACTTTAATGCATTTGGCAAAAGTGCTTTGAGATTATCCCTTGAGTCTCCAGAAAAAAAATTGCAACCACATTGCTTTTCTGTGATTTGTGACCTAAGAGACTCGGGGCATTGCACATGGTAAAGAATAATTCTCCTTTCTACCTAATTGGGCCCTTAGGGTAGACATAAAAAGGCACTTCTCCTAAATTGTAGCTGACAGGTACTAAGGAGAGAAATTAACCACATTTTGGAATTACAGTCCCATAATAATAGTATTATAACTGAAGTAACTAAAAAGTTTTGATTGTGAAATGTTTATGCTTTTGAAATGCTTAATGATCTTTCCTGCATAAAATGGAAAGGATATCAGCTCAGAGAAAAATAACAAAATGTCCAAAAAGGAATGTGTGAAATATCTTTTGCAGGTGCACGCTCATTCATCCAAATATTTTTTTCACTGGGAGATACTGAAGAATAATAAATGACCGCAAGCTTCCCAGTCACAGCTTCCTCACTTTACCCTGAATCAGGAGGAACTTGAGTCTTTGTTTATTATTTAAAGTTACAGATTGAGAAAATAGCATAGGAACTTGTTAGAAGGTAAAACCTATTCTCCTTTCTTGCAGAATTTCTTAAAGAAGTCTCAGAGATATTCATGCACTTCCAAAGTCTTATCATATTTTTTATTAAAATGATTTTAAAATGTTATTAATACTCAAATTTACTATAGGCTATACTTTTCTGAAGATGTCCTGAGACCATCAGTAAACTCTTTCTTGAGACTTCTCTCTTACCCTGGAAAAAATTAGTCTGATTCACTGAAGACCATACCAGTCATTGCTTTATGGTTAGGAGGATGGAGAGCATTGCAAACAAGAATATTTTTTCTGTCAGTGGAGATTCGGCCATGAGGGCAAGCTAACCTCACTTATTATTGCATTTTTTCTTCTCACACACATCATAGATCCAGTGGCCACATTTCTCTAACTGCCTACTCCCTCTTACCCCTCCTGTCATCACCTCCCTTCCCACTCCTACCTGGGCTCTGACTTACTTCTCTTCCCATGAACTGCCTTCCATTCCTGCAATCTCTTCCTCACTTGCTGAACCGAAAGCCAATAATTGCTTGTCAGTAATTATTGAAAAAAAAATTATTGGACTTTTTAAAATAATCGGACAAGGAAAATGTTAGGAAAAACTCATGTGTAGGAATAAATCTTGCTTGAAAGAATTTCGGTCAGCTTAACTGAGAGACAAATTAGGTATTACTTTGAGTCCTTGAAATGACACTGCATGGAAAGCAGAAGGGGGCCACTAAAGTAGGGAATTGGAGGTAGGTGGTGCATGTTGGTGTTGGATTATTCATGTTCTGGCTCTAACACTCCGGTTGATTTTAAAGGAAACTTCCCTGGTGTGGGGAAGTCTAAAACTCAAGAAGGAAAAAGGAATTTCTTTTCACATGTAACTTCCTATGTACGGTCCCAGCTCAGACATGATGTGAGAAGTAGTGGCTGACACAAGACCTCCTACACAGAGGCCATGTGCTCAGAAAGAAGCCATCCAGAGGACTGGCCGTACGGGTAGTTCTCAAAAGTGGTCCTCAGGGCAGCGGCACCTCATCAGCTGAAAATCTGAGAGATGCAAAATCTTAGGCCTCACCTCAGACCTCTCCAATAGAAATTCTGTGTTTTTATTTATTATTATTATTATTATTATTATTATTATTATTATTATTATTTTTTATATTTTATTGATTTTTTACAGAGCAGAAGGGAGAGGGATAGAAAGTCAGAAACATCAATGAGAGAGAAACATCGATCAGCCCCCTCTTGCACGCCCCCTACTGGGGATGTGCCCGCAGCCAAGGCACATGCCCTTGACTGGAATAGAACCATGGACCCTTCAGTCCGCAGTTGGATGCTCTATTCACTGAGCCAAACCGGTCTTGGCAGAAATTCTGTGTTTTGATAAGACCTCCAGGTTAGTCTTGCACATGCCAATGTTTGAGAACTGCTCATAGAAAGCTAAGGCCCTGCCTTTGCATAGAAGATGTGATGAAAATCACAGCTATGACACAATTTATGCTCCAAATTGATTCAGAAAGATTTTCATGTGGCTATCTTCACTTATTAACTGCCTGTGTGACCTTAGGCACCTCATGTAAACAATGCGACTATCTTTATTTAGCTACACGATAGAATTCAGAAGTGTGAAAAGTAGTATACCTAAAAAGTAAATGAAATGTGAGTTAGTATATGTGAAAAGTATCTTTAAAATGGTAAAGCAAAATGAAAATATTAGATATTTACCTTCCCTTTTCTTATTCCTTTCTTCCCTCCCCTCCTTTCCTCACACCTCTTTTCCCTTCCTTTCTTCGTCTTTTACTTCATCTTTTCTTTATCCCTTTCTTTCTTGTTTCTGTGTTTTTGCCTTACATGTGTGTTACCTATAGTTCCCAGGCTTTACATTAACCTTAAATGTTCAAAGTATTGAATTATTATTTTATACTTCATTAATCATTGTATTCATGAAAAAAAATCCAAATGCTTTATTTATTCAGCCTTCAAATATAGTTTTCTTCATCATAGCCTGTAGCAAAGAAATAGTTTTTTTATGAACCTGAGTATAAATGAATCCAAAATATTTGGATTAAATTTCCTTATTATCTTTTCAACAAAACATCTTTTTTTAAATTATGGAGAAAATTCCTTGAAAAAAAAAAGAATTTCAAATTTGAGGAAAAAAATGTTGGATGTTCCAATCCCCCTAACTGCTAAATTTATATTTCTATTGGTGTGAAATATTTAGTGTTTTATCAATTTCAAGATGCAAATGATTATGTACTTATGAGTGAATACATATAAAATGCTTTCTTTATTCAATAGGCAATGCCGATGTGAGACCTTAAAATTCATTGTTAGGCTCATCCTAAAAGGAATAAGAAAAAAAAAAGAATAAATCCCAGAAATACTTTATAGCCACATTTATATAAATAAACCCTATGATTTGATGATTAATTGGATGTCTTTCTTTTCTTTCAGAAAGACATTGTAATATAATGAAAAGAATGTGTGTTTTGGAAAATAATAGACCTTCATTGAACAGTAGTCATGCTGGTGGGTAACTAGCTTGTGGGCAAATTATCTTAATGAGCGCCAGTTTTCTCTTAAATAATAAGAATAGTAACATGAGTCTATAAAAGCTGTAATAAAGATTACATTTTTTAAAATCTTTGAATCATTGTGGCAGCCACATTTTAATTTGTGGTTTTCTTTTATGTTTGATAAAATTTACTTTTCCATCTGAGTAAATGGAGTAGACATAGGTTCAGATACAGTCCCCAGAGCAGGAAACTGACATATGAATTACTATTCCTATAAAGTATTATTAGGTGTTACTAGATGAGTTTGGACTCCAAAATAATATAAAAATGTGGAAACATGAAAATGCTAATGAGAAAATTAGAATTTTTAATCTATAAAATGCCAAGAAATTTACCTCTCTGAATAAACAAATTATTTGCCATAGACACCACTCATGCATTTCATGAAATAGAAATGCCCCATTGGAATATTGATCACCCGGGTAGTTTGGTTACCCTTCACATCATTGCATATATAGAAAATGTTCAGTTTCAAAAATATCTAAACCAAGAAAATCCATTCTAGTAATGCCATCAAATTACATTGATGTTGAATGCTCCACTGAACTAAGTTAAGGAGCTGTTCCCAGTCATATGGAAGAGATTCTCATGTTTAATTGTTAATGAGAGTTAGCATGGCATAGCGATCTTGCTGATGGTTTAATTGGCTCAAGTCTTACTTAAGAAATTAAGGTACAAGTTACTAATCCTATTCCTTATCCCTAGCCTACCTTTAAGTTCTCACTGCCACCACTTTTCCTGGTTTCCTGCCTCTTGCCTCTCCTCCACTACCTCTATCACTTGTAATCCTCTGTATTTTGAAAGACTTTCCCAAGAAACCCGTTTCTATGATCTCTTCACCCCTTTAAACTGGGCAGAATCTCTTTGGCCTTTGAATCTCTAGGAATTTCATAAATGATGCTTTGTTTTATTTTGTTTTGTAACTTCTTATATGTGTTGCCCTGTGATCCCCCTGGAATCTTTCCTTGGCATCCACCTGCAAAGTCTTGAGTAGAAACTGACACTCAAACTTTTTTTGCTCTTATACATTTGTTTTCAGTATGCAGAGGCAAGATATTTTTGAAGAAAAGAAACAGGGGGAAGTGATTGATATAGAGGCAGGGTGGCCTCGAACAGGCTGTCAAGCTACAGGGGGAAGGCTGGAGTAGAGGGGAGGCAGATGCTGGGGGAGATCAACTGAAGGACTTGTATGCATATATATGAGCATAACCAATGAATGAAAGACACTGGGGCGGGGAGGGGGGCAGGTGGGGACATGTGCTGGGGGGGTAAGGGAGGCTTGGGGGAGGATATTGGGGGGGGAGGAAAACATATGTACTACTATTAAATATAAGTTATATTGTAAATAAAAAATTTTTAAAAAGTCTTGAGTAGAGCCAAGCACAGTACCTGCCACATACGAGCCTGTAGAGTTTAATTATTATAGTGGAGTTGTGAGGTATTGTAGGCAGTACAACAGGGGTTGGGATAATTTCTTGAGCAAGAGCCAGATTCTGCTCACATGTTTGACTGAGTAAACCATTTTGGTTGTAATGATAAAGCCACACATGCAAACAATTTGCTTCATCACAGAAATGTTTCATTTGTCCTGTGTATATTTATGCAAAACCTACGCACTTCCTCCCCTATTTTTTGTTTTTAAGTTTGGGCCAATTATACACTGGTCTGGGAAATATATCTTTCATGTGATTTTTTTTTCTTCTGGGATGGACATATTGACACTGATACATTACAAAAATAAAATTGATAAGATATAAATCATATTTTTAAAATACTGCAATAGAACAATACCACTCTTAAAATATCTACTCATCATTATTTAGGTTTCTTTATTTCTATACTTATGATACAAACCTAGAATGCAATGCTTATTAGTATTAACAATTTAAGATTTTTCACAACATATATTTAGATGCTATTTCACCACAGTTAAAATACAGACATGAAATAGTTTCATGAACAGTTGTCTTCAAAGCAAATTGTTGATTTGAATTGATGCCTATTTATTATCTGAATGACTTTTAATTACTGTTAAAAAGGAAAATATGAATAAAATCTTTAGCTAGTGGCTACAAACTCCTCAGAAACATCATAACAAATATCCTCAAATTTGGATGCAAATATATAGTTGAGTGATACTCTTGAATGGAGCCAAAGGTAAAAAAAGAAAAAAAGTTTCCAAAAAATGCTTTAGTTTTCTATCTAAATGATAATTTGGTTCCCTATATCTATTTGACTCAAAATAATGAGACTAATAAAAGCAGTCACACATTAAATATGATTCTTACTCTATAATCCTCCCTCAAGTGTGCTTTATTTGCTCTACGGACCCTACTGCCAGTATTTATGGGGACAGACGTAGTGAGAATGAGGGAGTTTTGTCATAAGAATTCTCAGTTTAGAGCAGTGGTTCTCAATCTTTCTAATGCCATGACCCTTTAATATAGTTCCTCATGTTGTGGTGACCCCCAACCATAAAATTATTTTCGTTGCTACTTCATAACTGTCATTTTGCTCCTGTTAATGAATCGTAATGTAAATATCTGTGTTTTCTGATGGTCTTAGGAGACTCTGCTAGTGGTTCTCAACAGGATGAGACCCACAGGTTGAGAACCGCTGCTGTAGAGCCTAAGACCATTGGAAAACATATATATATATTACAATTCATAACAGTAGCAAAATTACAGTTATGAAGTAGCAACGAAAATAATTTTATGGTTGGGGGTCACCACAACATGAGGAACTGTACTAAAGGGTCATGGCATTAGAAAGGTTTAGAACCACTGGTTTAGAGGAAAATAAATGGGGGAGAGTTGCCCAGAAGACAAACGGACAAGAGAAAGAAATATAAATCATGTTATTATTTATATAACATAGTTTACAAAAAGCTTTGTTTCTGTTTTCTCTAAAATTATCAGGAAATATTGTGATGGTGTTTTAATGTATTTAGTCAGTTCTGCAGTGGAAAATTTAAGACTCATGTCAGAGAAATGAATGCAAAAAATTAGCTGATCTTTCCTACAGTCTCAAAAGAACCCACAAAAGAAGAGAATGGGAAATTATTTTAAAGTATTAATTGACTTTACCAAATGAAATTACCAAGCATTATATATAAAAATATCTTTTTTCATTTCCTTTAAAATTGTTTTTTTTAATTTTCCATTCTTGCTTATCCTAAAGAACAAAGCATAATGATAATTAACTCCAGGAATATCGTGGGGTTTTAGATGGACAAAAAATTTTAAAAGAGAAAAGTCTCTGAACAGTGAAAAGGAGAGTTGTGGCCCCGATTTTTTATGTTACCAAAACATGGTTTGTTGCTGAGAGATTTATGAGAGTGAGCAAGAGATCAAAGATTCCTTCTGAATGTTTGAGGTTCAGTAAACACAAAATTATTACTTTCTAAACAAATTTCAATTTTTTTAAAAAAAAAGCCCTTAAGATTAGAAAGTGAAATTTAATCTGTTTAAATTATTATCATTTGTTGTCAGCAAAACGCTATTTTACAAAGCTAGTTCAGATGCTTGAGACAATTTGAGTTGCAGTATGGAGAGATTGAAAAAGATGGGAGGGAGGCTTAATATTGACATTTTAAAAATAATGTGTAATCTAAGTTTAATAAGTAAAAAACAAAAAAACACACAATAATTTGGTACTAGTCCTAATGTAATGTCTTTATTAAATGAAGGCAAATAAGGTTAACTAAATTTTTCACTACTTGATTTCACAGAGCGTAAACTTATTAGGTAAAAACTGAAATTATGGTATTTTTCTCTCTGTAAATTGATGATAAAACACTAAATATTTAGAATGATTAGGAATTTATTTGCTTGTGTTCCTTGCTTACCTTTTTAACTCATTGGTAAAGGCATATTTGTTATTGCTGAAAGTGGGGTGTCCACTGGTGGGAGTTGGGGGATGAGTGACTTATTTGTGTGGGGTTACATCCCTCCATCTCCCTTAAACCAGTCCCAGAAAAGGTGCAGCTGGGGGTTCAGCAGAGCTAGAAGCAAAGCCACTGTCCAGAGTTTCTGTTCCACGGGGGAGCTGAGTCCCCCAGAGCATCAGGCTAGTCTCAGCCCATTATTCTTTGTGTGTGTGTGTGTTATGGGGTGTAGGGGGGTGGCGTGGAGAGTCCAAATGGCTGTGGCCATGTTGGGAGTGCAGAGCATGAGAGCCTTGCAAGCCAGGAGTCAGAGGTGAGCAGCCAGAAAGAGGGAGAAGAGGGCCAAGAAAGAGAATTCCCTCCAAAAACTTATGTATTCAGATTTTGCTCCCTTGCAGTAGCCACTCATATTTTGGCCAATGAGCTGTCCCCAGGGGTGTCTGACAAGTAATCACCTTTCCTACTTAATTCAGACCTTACTGGGCATGCATCTATTCTTTCTTTAACCAGTCCTTTCCCCTAGGATCTGAGAGGAACAGAGTTGGAGAGTGCTAAACTGCAGCTTTCTCGCACCAATGGCATGCCTGTATTAACTGGCTTTCCCTTTGCTCCTTCCTTGTTAATTATTATTATTATTTAAATATGCCTTTTATTGATTTTTTTTTAGAGAGAGAGAAAGGGAGTGGGAGAGAGACAGAGAAACATCAATATGAGAGAGAATATGATTGGTTGCTTCCCACACTCAACCCCAACCTTGGGTCAATCCTGCAACCTGGGCATGTGCCCTGACCTGCAATTGAACGAGTGACCTTTTGGTACACACAACGACTTTTAACTAACTGGGCCACACCAGCCAAAGCTCCTTTCCTATTGGTTAATAATCAGGTTATTACAACAGTATCATGATGATTTGCGATAATGTACTTTAATTTTGGGTATATTTGAGCTAAATCATGAATTTTTTTTTCACTTACCACATGAACAGCAATGTCTATACATTTAACAACTGAAGAAATGTGACACTGAAATATTAGCATATAATATTTTTATACTGGTGTGAAGTCAAGAAAATCCTTTTTACCAGCCAGTTTTTCTTAAGCTTTACTGAAACTAAACAAGACACTGCGGTTAAATGTACTCGTGCTACTCAATGAATCAGTGCCTCAGTTCAAATAAGACTGATGAAGGCCAGCTTCATCTACCATGGTGTGCTTTAAAGCTGTCCTTGTTGGATAAGCCATATATACCTCTTTATTCCCATACACATCTAAAGAAGAATTTCCTCTTAATGAGCAAATATTTGTCTTTTCTTTAATTGATAGAAAGACCGGACAGTTCTTTTGGACTAACTATTCTTCCAAGGTGCTATTGCCATTTTGAAATATGGCACCAAAAATAAACAAACATTTCATTTGTTTGTGATCTTCATATTTTTACGTCTCAGACTGTTATGAGTAAAGCTAATGTGATTCACTCTGTCTGTATAAATCGTAGAGTTAATTTTTAAGGACCATCATGAGAGTCAACTGTAGAGCTGGGGTTAGAACTAGAGCTTTCCTTGGCTCCAGATCTATTCTCAGACCACATTACCTTTCAAATAAATTAATGAAAACAAAGGGAGCACTTTCATAAAAGGTCAGACTGAAAACTATAAAAGCAAGGAAATGCCAATTACATCAGTGGCTAATGTAGTACATGTGTCATATAATACATGATGTTTCCAGAAGACACTTTCCACAGGATGAGCTACAGGTTTCACTTAGAATCTCAGATTTTTCCTAAAACTGTGTTCTGAATATAATGCTTTCAGCTTCATACCTAGATATTAGGAATTCAAAGAAGTATTTTCAAGGTTAGGATAAGTAGCACCTAAATTATAATATTATATTCTACTAATGAAATATTTATGTGCTAGAAAAATAGCAGCACCTCACAGCAAAGAGGAGATAAGCAAATCCTGGTAAGGTGGATATTTCCTTTACCATCTATTAGTGCTTGCTGAATGCCTCAGTCCTAGAAATATCAGTTACCACTTACTGAGCAGCTGCCATCTTGCTGGCACTGTGTTGTGTTCATTTCATTTTCTATAACCTTCACAAAAGCATGATAAAGTGGTCACTATAATGCCACTTATAGCTGAGTCAACTTGAAGACTAAATGGGTTAAATTATTTACCCAAAGACAATACTTATTAACACTTGAATCGAGATGTTTCTAGGCCAAAAGATGCTTCTACCACTACATAGTTTAAGAATTTAAGTTTTGGAGCTGGGTTGGCCTCCTTGTGTATTTACTGAGTTAGTCTCTGAGCAATGCTTTCTTTTTATCAAAGGGGGGGTAGTGATAATCTCTACTTCACTGGTTACCAAGTCTCTTTAATCAAGGGGGGCTTTCAAACAAAAGTGATACTCAGGGCTCATCATGTATCAATTGATAACCTCTTATTAAAAGGGTTCCCAGGTAATCCTAAATTTACAAAGGATTGGGAATACCTGACATGCCTCACTGGCTTGTTAAGATTATCCTATATAATAAAAGGGTAATATGCAAATTGACCCTAAGGGCAGAATGACCAAAATGACTTGCTGGACCAGTCACTAACTATGAGGCACACTGACTACCTCTTGGTCTCTTTCCCTGGCCAGCAGGCTCCAATCATCTGATGGCCACCCTCTGTGAAGGTGGGGCCAGTGAGTGGGCAGGAACAGCGACCTCTCAGTCCCTTCCCCTGACACCCCTTAGCAAACAGGGGACCAGGGGTGGGAGTGGCAGGGGGCGGGGCCAGCTGTGGGCAGCTGGGGAAGATGGCCTTGATTGCAGGCCAGGCCTAGGGACCGTACCTGTGCATGAATTTGGTGCGCCGGGCCTCTAGTGATATAATATTTATGTACTTATTGTTGTGCCTAGATCATAGTGGTTGTTCATTATGAGTTTGCTATTAATTTTTATTATATGTTTGCTGGGAATACTGTGTACTCTCAATGGGAACTAAAACTTCAAGCTTCTAGAATAAGGTACAATTAATTCTCAAATAAGTAGAATGCAAGTGAGCATTGATCTTGGAAGACTAACCTCACCTAGACCATTGCAGTGTACTCAATGCTAGAGGTGCCAAACATTAAATGAGGAATTAAGTCTTTACTTCTAAAACCTTAATTTAATTGTGAAGACAACATGTTTCTGTCTCTCTCTTCTTCTCCCTTCCTCTCTGAAATCAATTAAAAATAAAATTTTAAAAAACTATTATAAAGTAAATCTTGTGTGAGTTGTGAGTCCTATTTTAACTGGCACAAGGGAAAATAAAAACAGAATTTTTTAAAGTTCTGGGTCAGGTTAGAATGACTGATGACCCTTGAATTCACTAGTGGCTTTCAATGAGAAGCTTGCAAACGCATCCCATGTGTTATCTGCCTCCAGAGAAGGATTGAAGATGGCTTACTATCCAATTAACTCTGTAGTAATAGAAAAAAATCTTTCCTAAAAGATATAGTCTTTATTTTTGCCATTAATCCAGTTTCAGTATTGAGTTTTGAATTATAAAACATGGAAAAGGGAAAAAATAGACACATACTACATAATTAAACAGTGTTACAAGAATAAGTTTCAAGAAAATTTTCCATGACACCAGACCATCTCAATGTTTTATTTCAAAGAAAAATAGATACGTCATTTGTTATGTTCTTTGTTTCAAATAGTTGTGTGCCAGGAATTTGCAGTAGTGCCTTGTGTTGCAAATCCAACATCTTTTGAAATTCCTGACATTTTTAATTGTTCATTTTCCTCTCTCTTCCTCCTATCCCCCTTCCTCCAACCTCCCTTGTGATCATGATAGAAAACATGAGCACTGTCAGCTCCCAAATTATAATGGACCCATCTGGTTTTGATCTTCTCAGCATCCTTTCTTTAAGCGTATGTCTGGCTCGCTCCAATTTCACATGATTTTGCTTGAATGGCAATCATAGTACCCCCTTCACTCCTCATCCTTCATCCCACTGTTCAGTGGTTGATGTGTTTTTCAAGCCAGGCCAATCACACTTTCAGCGTGGAAGTTTGTGTTCTGAGAGGAGACAAATGAAGAAGAAAAGCGATTATATCTGAGTCTTCCAATTGCAGCACTCCAAAGAGGTGGTTCCTGAGATCTTGAGGCTAGATCCAGAGATTCAGGTCTCTAGGTTTCCCAAAGTTTGTTCTTTTTGTTATTGGTGAAAGTGGAGTTCTTGGGTTGCTGCAAGGAAAAGAGTTTCCTGAGGCCCCCAAGGGAGGGTGGGGTGTCGTGGAAAGCTTTATTGATGGTGTAAAATTAAGGGTGTTCCCCTCCAAGGTCCCATCTTTGTCTGTCTTGCCATGGAAAAAGTCCAATCTTGTCTTCAATGAGGCTGGAATTAAAGCCACTGCCCACAGTTTCTGTTCCATATTAAAGTCCAGTCCAGTGCAACATCTGGCTAGCTTAGGTTGTGTTTCCAGCTACAGTCCATTGCGTGTGGGTCTGTATGGCCGTGGGCCATGGGGCTGCTTAAGGCCACATGGCCATGAAGAGAGAACAGGCTAGTGCACAGGCAAGTGTGGGACATGGAGCAAGAGAAAACAAGAGCAGACAAGAGCAAGATAACTTTTTCTGGAGATTTTAACTTACTAAGATTTCACAGACTTCTGATAGGATCTACCCCTAGCTGATCTATTGTTCCTCAGGCTAGACTGACAGGCAAGCACCTTTCCCTATGTCACCCTGACTGTAATGCGAATGTGCCTGTCTCCTGCTTTGTTCAATTCCCTCCCCCAGTGATCTGCTGGGAATGGGCCAGTGGTTCCCTAGGGAGCAGGAAGCTGTAGCTGCCCAGATAACCATGCTTAATAATGTCTGGCCTCCCCTTTGCTTTCTTTCCTTTATTAACTAATTACAGTGGCAACAATTTGTCCCCATGATTCTATGTCCCCCGCATATTTTTAATAAATTTTGTTCTTTACTTAATAGAATAACTTCAATCATTTGCAAAGAACTCTTCATAGGAGAACAAAGATGGCAAATGAAGAAGCTAGAAGTCTACTTGTGGGGCAGCTGCTGAAGACTTCAATGCCTTTACATGGATCCTGATACTCTCCAGCTCATCTCAGGATCCTCAAGGATGTCTCAGACAGTGCTTACTCTGCCCTCAAAGATTTTTTTTTTTGGTCCTTCCCTTTAGAAAAGGGAGATAAGGAGGAAACAGTATTTCAGTGTACATTTTTCCTACTTTCAGGGAGACAAATATATTGGTTGGCAAGAAATTATTCTCCAGTTCTTAATTCAGTTCAATCCTGTGCAATGTTCCTCCTCATTTACTATTGCTTTTCCTTATCTCAATTCCTTCAGTGAGCGTAATTGTAAACTTCCATTGGCACTGGTGTAAAGTCTAAGGTGTCAGGTAAAGTACAGAAAGGAGCTGCCATTGCTCCCAGAGCTATCCTTCTAAGGCTATCAAGACAAACGGAATATACTGCTGTGAACTCAGATGCTAGAGAAGCTGTTCTAGATGAGGTTGGCTCATGCTTGTTCTTGTTGGGCTGCTGTAAGTGTTGGGTGTTTGACTTTGTAATTCAGTGGATTAGCTTCTCAGGGCTATGGGGATTCCTGATCTTATCCTGTCTTCTGTCCTTCCTGTTCCTGATTGATACAAATTGAAGAGTACAACTTTGATATTGTTTGCCCGTTCCTTTGTGATGCATAATGGCTTACATATGTTAAAGTCGAACACATATGATAAAACTACCTGGTTTGTCTGAAAACATTAGGGAGAATGGTTCATTTTCCCCTCTGATTAGAGTACATAACATAGCATGGTCTTTTTGTTTAGCAGTAGTTTTGCTCTTGAGACAAATCTTATAAGGTGCTGTGCACCGGGCTAGATGTAACCTTCATCTCAAATAACCAATACTAAGAATATAAAGAAAAAGTAATTAAAAGTAAAACTTCTCAAAAGAACAGAAATCCTCTAAGGAAAGGAAAATGAAATGTAAAACATTAATTCGGCAAACAGATGCCTCTGAAAACCTCCCTCGGGAGAGGGGGAAACAGAGCACACATCTGGGGGACTTCAGCTGTGAAGTGAAATTACAGTCAGTGGTTACAGAGACTTTTCTTGCCCCTTGCTTTTAAACAGCCAGATAAGTCCATGGAACAACATATAAGTAGGAGAAATCGTGAAATCCCAAACTAAATATTCCTTGTCAGGATAAAAGACTGACTTTTGGGCAGAAATTCAGAAAACTACAGAAAAAAATCTAAGTTTCCAAAATTTGAACTTTAGAATACAACTAATAAATCAGCCCTCACCTACCTCTCTGATCTCCTATCCTACAACCCTTCCTCCTCAACCCTCCTGCTGTGTGAATACACCAGCTCCTCCTGGTTGCTGCTCCTCCCACCTGCTGTGGTCTTTGCCCATAAGCAACCTTGACTTTCTCTCTTACTTCCTTCAGATGTCAGCTAAAATATCACCCTTTCGCCTTCACCTGAAGTATTATTTTTATAACACTATCATCTCCTGACTTACTATATTTGTTTATTCTCTCTCTTCCTTTCTAGAATGTTTGCTCCTTGAGGACAAGAACTTTGGTTTGTTCATTTTTAAATTCCCAGCATTTGAGATTGTGCCTGGCACATCAAACACACACTGATATTTGTTAAATGAATGAGAGAGAAGTGAAAAAAAAAAGAGAGGGGGGGATTCAGAATGTGTGGTGGACATGAAGACCCTCCTTTCAGAAAGCAGGGCTTGCTGCCCAGAGCCTGGAGCTATTTGTCCTTTCAGAGTCTCCTCTGCGGCAGACAAAACAGCCCCTTGCCAAGGTCATGCCCTTTTGTGGGTGATCCACAGATAGTTACTGATTGAGGCAGAGGTTTTTTTTTTTTTTTTTAAATAATAGCCATTTGGCCATTTTGATGCAACATGGGGAATGTCTGATGAACCATTTCAGCTCCAAAGCTTCTTTGAGGTGTTGGCTGAAACTGCTGGCCCACATCACAGCTGGGTTTCTGCATTGTCCAATCCGATGTTTCCTCTCCCCTTTTTTTGGGTATCGATCCCAAGGATACTCTGATAAGCATTGCAAACACAAAATCTGCTTCCCTGAAAACCTAACAAAAGTTAACAAGATGGAAAATATCTCTTCTGTATAGTTTACTGCTTTCTTTCACAAAATCGTATTTTCATCCCCAAATAAATGCCTTTATTTGGCAGATATGTGTGTAGAAACCAGCATTTCCTGACATTGGTCTGTGTTTTATTTTATGGCAAATAAAATACAAATAAGTTTTGTGAGCTCCATGAACTTTGGTATTCTAGTGGGAAGAATTAAGAGGAATAAATAAGTAAATAAATAAAAAGAATGTGCAATCCTGGTACAAGGTGTGAGAAAATAAATTAGATACTGCACTTGAAGAGTGATAGGGAGTGACGAGCTATTGTTCACAGGGTGGTCCCTGAAGGGGTTTCACAGGCAAGGCTTTAATGTTGAGAATGAACGGCAAGAGTAACCAGGCACGCCTGTCTTGGGGAGGATTGTTCTACATTTACTTACCGAGTGTGGCCTATACGCCAGGCACCGGTGTAGATAACACGGCTGCAAAGATTAATATGGCACAGCCCTGGCCTCTGAGAAGGTGTCTAATTCATAAAACAAAAGGGTCTGGACATTTTTCCCTTTTGATTTAACTATTTAAAAAATTATCTGGGGACAAGTTTATTGCATACTTACTATGAGCCAACTCTTTTCCTAAACAATTTTCAGAGGCTAAAGCCCTACTTGGGCTGTAATTTTTGTTGTTGTCATTGTTAGATTAATAAAACCAAGGACCAGGTAAGTTCTCTAAATCACAGTTAGCAGGCAAGAGGGGCAGAAAGTAAGCCCCAACATCTGACACAGATCTGGTACTCTTGAAAACCCAAGAGTATATTATATTGAAATCGCTTCATACTGTGTTAGTAGATTCCTTTCTACATGGATTGCGGAAAGTATAAATGTGAAAAAACAAACAAAAAAACACCAAAAAAAAAAAAAATCCCCCAAACCAACAGTTGATCTTTTCATTTTGTATATCAATATTCAGTTCAACTGTTTTTGCAAAATGCCAAGTAATAATTCCTTGTTAAAATAATTTATAATCCAGTGGTACTGTGATTTTTACACATTTTTTGAATTAGTAATCTCAGAAACATGACAGCAGCATTATTGGTTATGCCTGAGGATACGATGGAGATTTCCCTCCAGCACTAAAACTTGGGAATAGAACAAAAAAATGAACCAGTACTTGTGGAAATACAATGAAAGCACCAGAAAATAGAAAATGAACTCTTAAAATTCAAAAGTGGATCAGAGTATACAACAACTAGTGAAATATTATATGTACAAATGTTCACTTAGTCCACAGAAATATGAAATGTTTCCATGGCTCTAGTTCATGGTTCTCCAATGTCAGACTGACTGGTATAATTTTCCATTGGATGAGATGCTGTATCATTTACAACTTAAAGGATATGTTTTTATATTTTCATCCTCATTCATTACTGCTAAAATCACATAGCAACTGGATACTAAAATTTCAGTCTTATCAGCTGACATTGGTGCTTACTTCCCTATGTTTGTCTGAAACCTATTGTCAGAGGAAGCTCCAAGCTATGACTGCCTACTAGTGTATCTGTTGTTTTTAAAAGTCGGAGTAAATGAAATAGCAAATTTGGTGCTTTTATGCCAAGTGCATTTCTGTTTATTTTACAACAACTTAAAAAGCACATATTATTTTTAAAATGACGAGACTAAGGCTTAGAGAGATAAAGTACTTTGACTAGAGTCAAACCCAAGCTGCTTTAAATTGTATATGTCACACTTATAAACAGCACCTTAAATTGAGAAAAAAAACTAAGTTCATATGTGAGTACTCATTAGTAGCCATTATATCGTCAACTGTTATTTTTACCTTTTGGCTCAATAAACAGATCTTTTGTCAGGAATAAATCTAATAGGGTTTATTCAGTTACGATTTTTCATCAGAGCTTTGGCAATTTATCTCTATATCACTAGTTAACTTGGGTTTTAAATTCCAAGGATTTGATCCATTCTTTCTTTGTGTGAGCCTTTTAAAAATTATCTCTTACTGAGTTTCATGAACCTTGTAATTCACTATCTTTTCCTACTGTGTGTAAGAAAGTATATGTATAATGCATTTGTGAAAATGTAAGATAGCATAATTTCAAAGCTGAGAGCTAGATAGACCAAATGATCCCTTTGTTAAGGAACAATTGAAGTGAAAGACTAGAAAGAATCACAAAGGAATGGGCTTTGAGTAATGAGTCGGTATTCACCAAGCAGCATTGAATCTAACCATAGTTTTCCCATTTCTTTTTTTGAAACCCTAAAGGCTTATAATGGGGTGTCATATACCCTGGTTTGCTCATGCAGACTTGGGTTATGTCTGTTATCCTGGTACCATCATTCATATCTTTCCCTTTCACTCTTAAAGGTCATCTGGAAAAATATTAAATTGTATTTTTGTCCTATTATAAAAGGCCTTCTTTTGCAGTGGGAAATATATGACAGGAATACTGCCCTGAGGAAGGAGAAATGTCAGGAAGTAGGCAGGTCTTTCAAACCAGAGCTGTTTTAGATGAAAAGACTAAAGAATTATAAAGAGAAAAACCTACACTGATGCCCCATCCTGAGGAGTGTCAGATAGATATCTCCTGAAAAGGCTACCATTGAGTGCCTCTGATTTTATCCCAGATGTGCTTGGGGAAAAAAGTCTATCTTCCTGAGGGGTCATGTGCAGGTGGTACATTGGAGTATACTCACCCTAACTGGGCCACCCAACTCTGTCTATTGAAACCTACCTCCAAGCTCTATGTGAGAAATTTGAAAAGGTTGTTAATACCTACCCATCTCTAAGTGATTTGGATATACAGATAGTTCAGTGGTTTGGGTTCTAAAGAACAAGGTGGCTGAAGCAGCAGCTACCTCTGTTCTTTCCTCTTCAGGTCACTTGGGAAAGGTGATTAATTAGGAGGGGTGTAGGTGGGCAGAAAATGTATTTTTCTTTGCCTTAATCTGTGGGATTTAGAACTAATCCAAGATCCACAGGACTGTTTTTTTTTTTTTAACATATTTTTTATTGATTTTTTACAGAGAGAAAGGGAGAGGGATAGAGAGTCAGAAACATCGATGAGAGAGAAACATCGATCAGCTGCCTCCTGCATGCCCCCCATTGGGGATGTGCCTGCAACTAAGGTACATGCCCTTGACCAGAATCGAATCCGGGACCTTTCAGTCTGCAGGCCGATGCTCTATCCATTGAGCCATACCGGTTTCGACAGGACTGGTTTTTGATCATGGTTAGTAGATGGGTTCTTGGTTGTAGTTTTAAATAACTTTCAAGATTTACTCTGAAATACGGCAGTTGGGAGACATGAATCAAATAAAGAATTTAGGTCTTAGAACTTTGCTGTCTGCTGCTTAGATAATTGGCTAGATCCTATTATATGGCACACATTTAGTCACTTGATTTGTAAATCTGGAAATAATTGTTGTACATATTTCAACTTCACTTTGAATTACCTTCTTGAATTGCATTTGCTAATCTGAGCCATGACCCTGGACAATGACAGAATTTGTCTAGTAAAGAAGTTACTCTGTGTGGTAGAACAAGCACATTAAGAATCTCACCTCTCATTTTCAGAATTTTCATATGTATACCATTAAACAGATTTTCCTATCATTTGACTTTGGATTTACCAAAAATCAGCTTTTAGGAGTAATCATAATGAAATGGGGGAAATAACTTTTTTCTCAGTCAACATAAATTTATTTTTTTTGACTTTTATTTTTTTATCTTTATTATTCAGTTTATTAATTACATTGTTTCCCCTTTTTTATCCCCCTATTTCTCCCCTCTACCCTGTACCTATTCCACCCTCCACCCTCACCTCCCCCTTCCCACTGTCCTCTCCTATTGTTGCAAGATTTTTGTCCAGTCTCTTGCTGTACTTCCCACAACCCTTTTCTCCCCAAGATTTGTCAGTCCATTCCCTCTCTATGTCCATGTTTCTGTTATATTCACCAGTTTATCCTGTTCATCAGCCTATCAATTCATTTGATTTTTATGTTCATTTGTTGATAGATGTGTATTTGTTGTTTATAATTTATATTTTTACCTTTTTCTTCTTCCTCTTCTTAAAGAATATCTTCCAGCATTTCATATAATACTGGTTTGGTGGTGATGAACTCCTTTAGCTTTTTCTTATCTGCGAAGCACTTTATCTGATCTTCAATTCTGAATGATAGCTTTGCTGGATAGAGTAATCTTGGTTGTAGATTCTTGCTATTCATTATTTTGAATATTTCTTGCCACTCCCATCTGGCCTGCATCGTTTCTGTTGAGAAATCCACTGACAATTGTATGGGTGCTCCCCTGTAGGTAACCAACCGTTTTTCTCTTGCTGCTTTTAATATTCTCTCTCTGTCTTTTGCTCTTGGCATTTTAATTATGATGTGTCTTGGTGTGGTCCTCTTTAGATTCCTATATTTTGGGGTTCTGTGTACTTCTTGGGCTTTTAAGTCAGTTTCTTTCACCAGGTAGGGGAAGTTTTCAGTCACTATTTCTTCTAGTAGGTTTTCATTAACTTGCTCTCTCTCTTTTCCTGGCACCCCAATAATTCGGATGTTGGCATGCTTGAGGTTGTCCCAGAGGCCCCTTACACTATCTTCAATTATCTGAATTCTTCTTGTTTCTTGCTTTTCCAGCCGAGTGGATTTTGCTTCTTTGTATTTCAAATCTTTGACTTGGTTCTTGTGGCCCTCTGGACTGCTTTTAGGACTTTGTGTAATATTTTTTATTTCAGTCTGTGTATGCTTGATTTCTAGTTGGTCCTTTTTCATATCCGTGAGGGTCTCGTTCATATCCTCAGAGGTCTTGTTCATTTCCTTGAGGGTCTCATTCATTTCCTTGTAAGTCTCATTCATTTCCTGGTTGGTCTTGTTTATTTCCTCGTAGTTCTCATTAAGTTCATCGGCCTTTTCTAGGAGCCTCTTGAAAAGCCTTATAACCATGGTTTTGAACTCTATGTCTAGTCGTCTTTTCTCCTCCATTTCTTTCACACCTGATTTCTTTCCATATCTCTGCATGGTGGCTGCTTTATGTGGTAGATGTCCCCTAAGGGTCAGTGGCACAGCCTCCCCAGTTACTTGAGGTGGGTACTCTTACTGCATTCCTTTATGGATTGTACAGTATTTTTTAATTTAAACCCAGCTTGTTGTTGTTAACCCTAGGAGGGTTTGACCTCCAGGCCAATTGGCTGTGAAGGGAGACTGTGTTCAGGTTGGATGGGCGGAGTCTCTGAGCTGCACAGGCAGCCTCAGTGTCAGCTACGTCCTGTCCTATGCGGCGCTAGCACGCGTGGGTCTCTGTTGGATGGGGATGGCTGCAGGCACCTCCAAGAGAAAGCCACTAGTCTCTTCCCCTTGCCGGACAACTCTGCCTTTCCCCAAATGAGTCTGCACCCCCAAAGTCTCGCGCAGGGTTGTAAAATAGGTGGTTTCCGGGACCAGAAGCCAAGTTTCTAGGGAGCAAGTCGCGCGTTTGTGCAAACTTCTTTTCCCAGCTACCAGGTTTCTCCGTAGACTAGGAGACCTCTGCCGCGCCCGGCTTCCAGGGCGCATCCCCTGGACCTCGGACCTCGCCTGGTGCTGGGGAATCCGTGTAGTGGGACGTCTCCACCCTCCCCGTTGGTGAAATCCAGCTGGGGTTGCTGCTCCAGCCACCGCCAGCACGCACGTGACCAGGACGGCTCCTAACCTGTTTCTGTCTTCAAGGCTGCGCTCCCGCCACTCTTCTGAGTCTCGGTGTTCCACCTTTACTTTTATTTGTGGAGTTTTCACTCAGCCAGCTTTCTGGTGATTCTGGGTGATGTTTGTTTTGTTGTTATGTTGTAGTTTTTGAATCGTTGCGCGGGGCAGAATAATAGGTGTTTCCCTATGCTGCCATCTTGGTTCTTTCTCCAGTCAACATAAATTTAAAACCGTCAGTGATTGTGATCTATGTGAAATGGACACTCAATATTGCTAGTCTCTCTGGAATGTCACAGGCACATGCTTTGATGAGATATGTCACTAAAAGACCAGAATTTTTCAAACATATACTAAGTTTTCACCTGTTATTAAAAACAAACAAGTGAACGCGAAGACTTTAAGACTTTAATGGTGAAAAAGTCTTCTGCTTTGTTGTCTGAATTTGAAAACAGCCTTTTATGATGAGGGTGCTATGTCCTGGAAAATGGCAAATACTCTGGAAAATTGTATGGTGCATTCTAAATTTTAAAATTCCTTACAACACATTTGTGCTTAAAAATAAAGCAATGAGTTAATACATGGAACATCCTATCTCCTCAGAGTGAATATTTTGCATTGGTTGTTAATATTTCCTATAAATGTATGTCTCTCATCTTCCTTTCTCTCCTTTCTCCTCTCTCTCTCTCTCTCTCTCTCTCTCTCTCTCTCTCTCTCTCTCCTCCTGTCTCTTTCTCTCCTCTCTGAATTTATATGAAGCCATTTATAAATAGCCCACAGATATTGGTTAATTATGCAATAAATGCCACTTACTTTTGGAGGCCTAGAATGGAGAAATTTATCATGATAGAGAAAAAGCAATAAGGGGATAATATTCGTAGTGGTTTGTACTGCGTTATTCTGATTTCATCTGTCACCTGCAAATGAGTATCATTTCAATGGGTCTAAACTTCTGCCAATGTGGGGTAAAAAGAGAGCACAGAACATAAATGCAAGGGTGTAAATGGCAAATAGAGCGTAAAACTTCATTCTGAGATGAATAGAAAAATGAAGTAGAAGGAGTTACACTTTCCAAGCCTTCTGATCCAATAGTGGAAAGAGAAGGGGTCATCAAATGAGATTCTGCAAACCGAAGATGCTGAGTTTGAACTATTTTGAAATCCTATCCAAACCCCAATATACATACACACAGAACAAGTATCTGTGTGTTCTGTTGAATGGTTGTGTGGTTTTGAAATTTGCTCCAGTTGCTGCAGTCAGCACTTCTGGGCTCTACCCTAATCCTGTGCCAAAAAGACATCTTTGTGGAGACTTGTAACATGCCTGTATTCAGTCCCCAAATCACTTTCAGTGCCATGTACATCCTTTGGGACACCGTGACCCTTACGAAAGCACTTTTCTCCAGTGCGTGAGTTATGTTATTACCATGGGCATCTTAGTCCTAGTGGCTTCTGGTTCCTTAGAAGACTCTAGTTTGACTCATGGAAAAGTGTTGGGTGTACAGGTAGCAGAGAAAGAAAGCCACGTTCTGAAACCTGATATGTCACATGTTTTCAAATTAAAGTCAAACCTGGGTAAAAACCCAGAGCTTTCAGTTTCTTTCTCAGTTTAAAAGATGAGATATAGGATAACATTTGAGTATTATGATTGGAAATCTGTTCTGATTACCTTTGTTTGGTTAATATTAAGTCCCTTAATTTGGTGTATATTTCCTAATATTCTCATATGTTTTATATGACCTTGTATGAGCCTGAAAGCAATAACAACAAAATACCAGGGCCTATTGTAATAATCAACCTGACAACGTATTAAACGAGGAAACAGAATATTCATCCATTCCACCAAATATGGCTTAATTCATCATAATTAAAAAGGGGGCATTTTCTTTAAGTTGACTCCATTTTACTCAGCCTAATTGTCATATGTTTGAAGGTTATATATAACTAATTTAGTTTAGTTCTCAAACTATGAGTTGGTATTGATGGAGTATACATCTTATAGCAAAGTGTGTTCAACATATCTATATTTGTGAGCATAAATCAAGCTTCTGTAGCAATCATCAGAGGTAAAAAGAGAAAAAACAAAATAGCCTTAATTTAGTATTTCTTCTTTGATTTTTTTTTTTTTTGCCTGAGCCTGCACATGAGCATTTTCATCTCCCAAAACTTTACATCAGCAGTTCCCCAACTTGCCTTGCTATATTGATTTCATACTCCTGTCATTATTCGTATCTGTCAGACTTTCCCTCGGTGGGTGAACAACTTTGCAGATTGATTTTCATCTCCAAAGTGTTAAATTTCCTTCCATTCCTAAGGGTTAGTTCACAGTGGTACTCACTAAAATACTATGTCAAGATTTGGGGCAAATTGATTGATCTTTTTGGATCTCAATCTTCTCATCTGTGAAAAATACCAAGAAGATCGAACAGATGATGTCTATAGTCCCTGTATCTTTAAGGAAGTACATATAACATGAACTTCTGTAAACATATATAACAAACATCACAATAGGATTTACAATCTCGTGAATATTTAATACTTCTGAGATGTAGTCAATAGTATAATTTAGTCAGTAGGTGGCACTGTTTGTTATGGTATTAGCATTAAGAAAGCAGTCACAGGATGGCAGTTACCTTGCCTGATCTAGGTAGGGGCAGGAGAGGAGGAGGTGCTATTCTTACAGAAGAGACTAGGTAGAGTCCTTAGAGGTTAGAGTGACCTTGAAAAGAAATCCAGTCCATCTTCCTAACTCAGTTGATCTTTAAAAGAAAAATTCTGTTTCAGATATTTTTCAAAGAGGGATTTTTTTTTAATACATGTTATCCCTTTCAAGTTTGAAATACTCAAGAGATCTTCTATCCAAATGGCAATTTTTATGTTAGTCCTGAGTAGAATTAGGAACACTTCTTCTCATTCTTTCCGTGTAGCATTTCCCCAGGTTTCTAAGGAGTTCTATAACTTTATGCGTGTGCTTTATCTTTCTTGGTGTTTTCAGTCTTAGAAACACTGCAAATGTATGAAAAATGACTATTCACATTTTAATAGGTGAATGTTGTTAGAATACGATCTCACAATATACAAACTAGTATCTGTACAGGCAGTTAGTTATTAAAGAATTGAAATATGTAAAATGTTTACAGTGCATAATATATATATATATATATATATATATATATATATATAGCATTTCCATTAGCAAGAATCAATCAAATCTTAGGAGAAATTGATAGAGCAAAATAAACAGAACATATAATTCATAACTATTAGGTATAGCATGTTGATTTTAACTACTATCTTTTAATTTTTCTTTTATCCCCCCTCCCATGAATTTAAAAGTTTCTAAATAAAAATAAATTAGAAAAAAATTACCATGTAAGTGAACACTATGAAATAAATATTTCAGAATAGTTTTAAGTTCAGACCATAAGATATCATTCTTTTTAAAAAATGTTTCTTTTGAAAAATTTTTAAAAATTGATTTAGAGAAAGGAAGGGGGAGAGGGAGGCAGAGATGCAGAGATACCAGAGCTCGTATACATTCTGGTAAGAATGGAAAATGGTAAAGATACTCTAAGAAACAGTTTAATTTTCTAAAAACCTAAACATAAATTTATCATATAACCCAGAACTAGCAGTACTAGGCATTTATTCCAATAAAAAAGAAATGAACTATTCATAATGCAACAACTTGGATAAATCTCAAGGCCATCATGCTGAGTGAAAAAAAATCTGCAAAAATGACATACAATATGATTCCATTTATATAACATTGTTGAAATGACAAAATTATAGAGGCAGGGAACACATTAGTGGTTGTGGGAGATTATGGGTGGTGGCAGGAGAATACTATAAAAGGGTAGCAATAGGGAAGAGGTCTTTGTGGTGATGGCATAGTTCTGTGTCTTGATTATGGTGGCCACTACATGACCCTACACATGTGATAAAATGGCATAGAACTACAGGAGCACATTTTACACATGTTAGTTTTTCTGATTTTGGTATATTACTATAGCGATATAATAAGATGTAATCATTGGGAAAATGAGTGAAGGGGACATGGTACTTCTGTCTACTATATTTGTAGCTTTCTGTGACTCTATAATTTTTCAAAGTAAAAAAAAAGCAACAAAACACTTTAAAAAATCATTTGCCACCTTAAATTCCAAAACAGACAATGCATATTTTTCTTTCTTTTCTTAATACATTTTTAAATTATTTTATATGTTTGTTTTCTTCTGGTGGATTTATTTCAGCACTTGCTACATTAAGCTAGTTCAGCATTTTTCCCCCTGTATTCGAGATAGTGATAAATATAAGAATATGTAAGGAAAGGATAAGGAAATATTGCAATTTCAGTACATAGCAAAAAGGATGGTTAATATATAGAGTATGCCAAGGTTCACTGTGAAAGAAACATGCTTATGTAGGAATGCTTATATTTAAGATAAAGATTTTAAATATTTTACCATAAGTTGGAAAAGTAATGATTGTCCTTCTTTAAAATATAGATCATTGCTTTTGTAGATTATAATCCAGAACCTACAAAACTATAATTTCCCTCTCACCCATGTTTAAATGTGAATAGAAAAAGTAACTATTAGAAATAAATCTTCCATTTACTCCTCAATTGATGATTTACTGTACAATGAAATGCTTTGCATTTGCATTTGGTCCACAGATGCATCTGGAAGGCCTGACTTGAAATTAGGGATGTCTAGCTATAAATTATTCTCTGCCTCTTAGTGTTATAATTCTATATAAATTTTAAAAACTTATTCTACTGATAAAGAGTCATTGAAAGCATACTACTGAAGAACTTTTGAAATAAAAAGTGAGATACTTATCTGTCACTCAGAGATACACAGCTTAGGTCACAAATTTAGAAACTCTATCAATTATATGCCATAAAATCTGTAATAATTTGTTATTTTTTTCTATCATCCCTTCTCTTGTCTAAACTATCCATGCAGTCACTCACAAAAACTAAGGTAACATCAATATTTCCAATCTAAAACTCTAATGAAATATTTGGTTTATTAAACAAGTTTTGTCTACAACATTTGGTCTAAATTATTTTATATTTCTCTAGCAATATGAAAAATCACTCTCTGAGCTAAGATTTATATATATGTGTGTGTTAAAAGCTTTTTGGAAAACCTGAACCTCTTACTCTTATTCAACCTAGAAAAGGAGAATGCAAAGTTATTTCCAAGCATTACTTACCTGAATTCTCTGCGGGGTTATCCTAATATTTTTAGCTTAGCTAGACAAATAAAACAATAAATTGTCAATAGCTAAAAGAAACCATACCATACCAGGCTAAAAATAAAATTGGTTGGTGGGTCAGAAATTGGCTCAACTTATTTTTAGCACTTATATTATAGTAATAGATTAGCACATTTGAGACTAGATGATAGAAGTATTAACATATGAGATTATTGAAATTATTTACAAATCTGAAGACACACACATAAGCACAAAACAGACACTTGTGCACACACTAAAAACACATATACACATATACAAATATGCACACAGTCCTCATTAGTTAGTGTTTACAATTCTAGTTGAAATTTACTTAAATATTTTGTTACTAGTGGCTGAAGATGATGTTTGTGTGGTAAATATTACTTATGTAAAAAAATAAAGGTTCGAAGAATTTTAAAAAACATATAAAGTTCATAAGAAAATTTGAGGATGGAAACATAAATTATGATACATAGGTATAAACTTATTTTTAAATGATTTTCTGAAGCTGCAGTTACTTTTCAATTGTGAAAATGACACCTTAAAATAATTTCTGAGGGGAGGAAATATTGGATGGCAATTCTTAACCTACAGGGACTGTCTGTATAGATAGCACCACTCCCATCTTTTTTCTATTTGAGGACTCCTTAACTAACTGTTGATGTGTTTGGGCAGATGGATTTTGGTCTCAGTGCCTGTCATGAATAAACATTTTTAAATAAAGAAACAAATACCAATGCTTCAGCACTCAGTTCCTTCTGTTCAATCGAGTACTTCTTACTCTAAGAATATCATCATCATTTCCCCCTGAAGCTCAAGGAAGAAAGGTATTAATGCAGGCATAATAAAAGAGAACTCTACTTCTGCTATCATTCAGTACTCTCTCCATTTTCATACATTTCTAAGGATTTGTTTGTTATAAGTAGCCTTGAATAACAAACATTGTTCTGTATACTTTTAAAAATAGGTACTAGTAGTATATTTCAAATAAAGATTTAGTAAAAAGGCTACACAATTCAGGATCCATGAAACTTTAATAAAAGAAAATTTAAGAGATAAGAAAACTGGAATTAGAATATTTCTTTAAGAGCTGTCTTGTTTTGTTTTGTTTGCAGTATGCAAATTTGTGTAAGAATGCTGCAAGTATGGAATCTTCTATGACCATCTTGATGTTTTCTACATTAAATCCTCTGTCTTTAAATGTATCTTGAGTCTGTATTAATCCATATAATTTTCTGGTGTGTAACGTGCTCATCAAGAATGCAGTGAGGTTACTGTTTCCAAAAGCTCTTAAATTCTGAAATTTAAGAAGAGTGTTTCCCAGCATTGAAAACCCAAAGGCCACCTAGACATGATGTGGCGAGCAGACATGTGATAATCTCTTCTGACAAATCTGAAATATGGTTTTCCCAACCATATTATGTCTGTTGGAAGAAGATTTCAAGCAATCTGGCAGCTGAAAACAAAAGTATGCTTTAATATTATGCTACGTCTCTTAGGAGTAAGTTATGCAACATTTGCAGGGAAATAGGTTTTAGTGCTGCATTTTTAATTACACACCGTCAAAAGTTATTCCATACATATCATGGAAGAATCTAACCTCAAAAGAAGAAATAATTGACTTAAGAAGGCTAGATATTGCATTCCTGAACACTAATAATGAATGACCTAAAACCATAAAACTCTGAGAAGAAAAGACAAATAGTAAATTATTTGACAATCAGTCTCAGTAATATCTGTCCCTTCAAGGGAAACAAATGCAAAATAAACAAATGGGGTTTCATCAAACTAAAAAAAAATATGCTCAGCTAAAAAAACCATCAACAAAATGAAAAGACAGGCAATTGAATGGGAGAATATGTTTGAAAATGGTATGTCCTATAAGGAGTTAATATCCAAAATGTATAAGGAACTCATACAACTCAATAACAAAAATAAACAAAAACAAACAAACAGTTAAAAAATGGACAGAGGAGATGAAGAGAAATTTCTCTATAGAAAACTTAAAGATAGCTAGCAAACATTATGGAAAGACGCTCAACATCACTAATTATCCAGGAAATGCAAATCAAAGCTGTAATTGTAAACTCAGGTTCAGATGTCTGTCCCAACAAAAGCCAAACTCGTGGGACAGGTGCTGATGAAAGGGAAAGAGGTTTTATTCTGGTGTTTCAACCTAGGAGAAAGGTGGACTCCCGTCTTAAAGACCATCCTCCCTTCCTGCTCAAGCTGGCAGTTCTTAGTGGGGAGGACTTTTTTTCTATCCCATTATCTTGCTAACTTTCCCTAGCTGGGGCCCTATCCATTCATCATTCTAGCATTTAGAACCTTGGTGTAAGAACCTCCCAGCTGTCTTGGCCAATGGAGGAGACTACCTAGTGCTCCCTGACTATCTAGGGTAGTGGAGTGGGGGAGCTGCAGAACCCACCATCAGGTAGCCTGGAGATGCTGCAGCCCTCAGCCCACCTCCCAACTCATACACCACACCCACATCTCCAGGAGATCTGATTGGAGTTCACAGGGCACACAGAGATCACAGAGTGCCCACAAACCTCTGGGCAGCCCCTGCACCTCCCACTCCTTCAAATTGGCCAGCCAGGCCTGCGCTTGGACTGATGGCTGCTTATGTTAAGAAACAAAAACAAAAACTGCAGTGAGATACAACCTCACACCAATCAAAATAGCTATTATAAAAAAGACAAGAAATAACAAGTTGTTGGCAAGGATGTGGAGAAAGGAGAACCCTAGTGCACTGTTGGTGGGACTGCAAATTAATGCAGCCACTATGGAAAACAATATAAAAACTCCTAAAAAACAAACAACAAATCAACCATACAACCCAATAATCCCACCTCTGTTATTTATCTGAAGAAAATGAAAACACGAATTAAAAAAGATATATGCATCCTATTCATTGCAGCATTATTTACTACTAGTGGCCTGGTGCATGAGATCTGTGCACATTAAAAGTGAATTAATTAGGGGAAATATTTTAATATTGCTACTTGGCCTTTCTCTAGAATAGAAGTGTCAGAGATGAAAGGAAATTAGTAAAATGTATATGAAAATAATATATAAATTTATTAATAAATAAATAATAACAGAATGATATAACAACAACAAAAGCATGATATAAAAACAAACATCGATGCAAACAATGACTGATAAAGTGTATGCATGCAGGCAGGGTCACATCCCAGACCAGGGAAACAGGCAGGCAGCTTCACCTCAGCGCTGTGCGGGGACGCAGGCAGGCAGCATCATGTTAGCCCAGGGAAGGCCTGAGTGTGCCTCCACCAGGGCTGTCCCAAGGCTGGGTGGCCTCTGGTTCGGGCAGTGCAGTGGGCCTGCGTGTACCTCTGCAGAAAGCCGCCTCCCCTGGGGGCCACCCCCAGGCCAGGCCACAAGGAGGCCCTCCTGGTGATGGCAGTCCCCGCCCACCTGCTCCTGCTCTGCATGCCGCCTGCTGAGCAGTCGTGATGTTACGGTGTCCCAGAGAATTTGCATATTCCTCCATTATTAAATAGGATTACCAAGATATGGAAGTAACCTAGGTGTCCACTGAAAGAGCATGGATAAAGAAAATGTCTTATATCCAGACAGGGGAAGGGTGCGATGAGGGCATGCGACGGGACAGGGGAGGCTGGGGGAAGGTCAATGGAGGGAGGGGGAGAGATATATGTACTAATATAGGTAATACTTTAAACAATAATAAATAAATAAATAAATAAATAAATAAATAAAATGTCTTATGTCTCCTTGTTAGATTGACCCCTTTATTACTATGTAATGCCCTTCTTTGTCTTTTATTACAATCTTTGTTTTAAAGTCCATTTTTTTCTGATACATATAGCTACACCAGCTTTCTTTTGACTTCTATTTGCATGAAACATCTTTTTCCATTCCTTCACTTCTAGTTTCTGTGTATTATTACATCTACAGTGAGTCTTTTGTAGACACAATATAGATTGATCTGTTTTGTTTTGTTTTTTAATCCATTCAGCCACTCTGTCTCTTGATTGGAGAACTTAGTCTGTTGATAGATATGTACTTATTGCCACTTTAATTATTATTTTTTCACTCTTTTGTAGTTTCTCTTCGTTCCTTTCTTTTTTTATTGTTCTCTTCCCTTGTGGTTCGATTACTTTCTTTAGTGTTATGTTTAGATTACTTTCCATCATCTTTTGTGTATCTGCTAAAACTTTTTTATTTGTAGTTACCATGAATCTCACATATAGTGACTTGTATATCTAACAGTCTATTTTCAGCGGATAGCAAGTTAAGTTTGAGCACATTCTAAAACTCTACATTTACCCGTTCTTGATGTTTTATGTTTTTGATGTCACATTTTACATCTTTTGTGTCTGTCTGTCTCTTAATTATTGTAGTCACAGTTACTTTTACTATTTTATCTTTTAGCCTTCATACAAGCTTTATAAGTGATTAATATACTACTTTCATTATATATTTACCACTGAGAGTTATACTTTCGTGTGTTCTCTGGTTACTGATTAGCTTAAATTAGCTTAAATAAGTCCCTTTAACATTTTTTATACTAGGTGTACTGGTTAATAATGGTGGATTTTGTAATCAAAGAAAACACGATAATTTTAAGAGAAACATCAAAAGTGCTTTATTTAAAGGAATGTCCATCATTAGCTACATATTCCCCAATCTTTCAGGTAATTTGTGGATACTGTCCCAACAGAACTTTTCTTGTTTGGAGGCAAACAGTTCAGAGACCCAATTTTCCACTTGTTCCTACGTTTTGAAGTGCTGCTCAGAAAGTGCATGTACCATCGATCAGAACAAAGTGGTCATTTGAAGGAGCAAGGTCTGGTGAATATGGCAGGTGGGTTATTACTTCCCAGGCAAGATCTTTTAATGTGTCTTTAACTGGTTTTGAAGTGTGTGATGGATCGTCATCATGAAGCAAAATTACTTTACATGTCTTCTGGCACATTCTGGATGTTTCATGATCAAATCATGGTTCAATTTGATTATTTGTTGTCGGTAGTGATCAGTATTAATGGTGTCACCTGGTTTTAGATGCTCATAATACACCACACCTTCCTGATCCCACCAAACACAGAGCATTGTCTTCTTTCCAAAGAGATTTGGCCTTGCAGTCCCGGTTGATGGTTGATCTGGATTAAGGCATGATTTTGTGTGTTTGGGATTCTCAAAATAAATCCACTTTTCATCAAAAGTCACAATTCAATGCAAAAAAAGACTTTCTTTTGTATTGTTGAAGCAACATTTTACTGATGACTTTTTGGTTTTCCATTTGTCAATTGATGTGGCACCCATTTTTCTTCCTTTAATATCTTTCCTATTGCTTGTAAATGATTGTAAATTGTTTTCTGGGCAACATTTAATTTTTCTACGAGTTGTTTTTTAGTGTGACATGCATCTTAATCCAGTAATGTTTGTAATTGTTGGACTTCAAACTTTTTTGGTTGACCTGGATGTTCTTTGTCTTTCACATCAAAATCAACACTTTTAAACTGTTTAACCCAGAGTTCACAAGTATCTTGAGATGGAGCATGTTCACCATAAGCTTCCTGAAGTATAGGATATTTTTTTCTTTAAAATAAGGTAATGAATTAAAATTTCCTGCAAATGCTTTTTTTTGAGCACGAAATTTGACATTTTTAAGCATTAAAATATCTATGATGTTAACACCGTCAGCAAATTTGACATATAAAGTTTTAAAGCTTGCTGTCAATACAACAAAATAGTATGCATATTAAATCGCATATATATAAACATATGTGTAATTCCATCTATTGAAAAAAATCTGCATTATTAACTGGTACACCTAGTAAGGTTGGTTTACTGGTGATGAACTTTAGCTTTCTGCTGTCTAGAAAACATTTTCTCTCTCAATTTTGAATGATTACCTTTCCGGGCAGAGTAATTTTTAGTTAGAAGTTTTATTTTTCTTTCAGTACTTTGAAAATAATATGTCACTTGCTTCTGGTCTACGATGTTTCTGCTGAAAAATATGCTCAAAGTCTTACAGGGATTTCTTTGTATATAACAAGTTGTTTTGCTCTTGCTGCCTTTAAGAGCCTTTTTTATTTTTAAGTTTTGAGATTTTAATTATGATGTGTCTTGGTATGTATATCTTGGTGTGTTTATCTTTTTTTGGGAACTTTCTGGGACTCCTGGATCTGGGTATATATTTCCTTCTCCAGGTTAAAAAGATTTCAATGATTATTTCTTCAAATAAGTTTTCCTCCCCACTCTCTCTCCTCTCCTTCTGGGACTGCTATAATGTGAATGTTATTCTGCTTGATATTGTCTCATAATTCTCTTAAGATATCTTTACTTTTAAAAAATTCTTTTTTTTTTTTCTTTTTTGCTGCTGTTTGGTGAGTTCCGCTGCTCTGGCTTCGAGATCACCAATCCTTACTTGTTTTATCTAATCTGATGTTGTACCCCTCTCATGTATTTTTCAGTTTATTTATCATATTTTTCAGCTCTGTGACTTCTGTTTGGTGTTCTGGTATTTTCTAGCCTTAACTAAAGCTCAGTTTTCATCCATTCCTCTGCCAAGTTTGGTCAACATCTTTCTGACCATTACTTTAAAATCTCTATCAGGTAAATTAATTATCTCCATTTCAATGGGATTTTTTTTTTTCCTGAGGTTTATCTTGTTCCTCCATTTGAAAGATATTTCTGTGTTTCTTCATTTTGCTTGATTCTTGGGTTTGTCTCTATGTATTAAGCATTTAGTTACCTCTCCCAGTCTTAAAGGGTTTGCCTTGTGTAAGAGATGAACTTCCTGGGTCAACCTGGCCCAAGTTCTTGCTTGTCTCTCAAATTTTGGTGACTGTCTCGGCAGCCAGATTTATTCTCGACAGGTTCCAGTGTTTGAGAGTGTGCCAACTCCTGTCAGTGTTTCAAAAGGATTAATCTCCATTAGCACCTGGTTTCATGCTGATTAGAAGCCAGACCCTCAGGCAGTAGCTTTTAAAGTATGAAAATATACACATTCCTATGTAGCTGCAATTGTCAACTCTGCTAGCCTCCAGACATTCTAGATGTGTCTCCTGGGTGACAGTTACAAAAACAGGGGCTTCGGATGAGTGCATATGCTCTTTTTTTGGTTGGTACTGGCAAGCTGTAGCAAGGATGAGGGAGAATGAAAAGATGTCTCCCTGTGGCCTATTCCCGCCCTCCCTTCTCTCCCCCTCCCCCCTGCCCCCGAGAGCACTTCTGTAGCCTTTATATGTGTGGCAAACCTGAGGCCTGACCTTCAGGCTGAAGTTCAAAGACAAGTAAATATGCTTTTTACAGAGACTGTGGGTGTGTTTTAGTTTGCTGTCTGTGCACTGCCCTGGGATAGTAGCCTGCTAAGAACTATCTAACTGATTATTACAGGCTTGTAGGAATGTCTTGTCCCACAAGATCCAGGAATGTAACCCTCCCCCTCTTACCCCCCCCCCCCCGCCCCCATCCAACAGTCACCAGCTAATCAAAGAATGGCGCCTGTGTGGATTGCATTTGACTGCCAGCTTTAGAAGGGCAGCAGGAAATTACAGGGACTTTACATGCCCGTCAGTGTTAGCTGGTAGAAGAAGAGTGCAAAAAATGGTGCCCTTCTGCGCCTCTGTCTCTAAAGAGAGGCCCTTTCCCCTCTGTCAGATACATTAGGATGAGCAAATGTTATCTTTTTCATGTAGAGTCTAAGCACCTTTCAACTGATGCTTTTGCCCTGAGTTCCAGATGAGTGAGTGTGACTGTGACCCCTTTAAGAGAAGCATCTACGTTTCCTAAAGCCCTTTGGGTCTCCTGATGTAAGCCCTGTTGGTTTTCAAGGACAGGCACTTCAGGGGCTCATCTCTCCCGCGCAGACCCCAGTAATGCGCTCTTCAGGGAGAAGCTCTGGGTCTGTGCGATCTTCCAAGTTGTGGGTTTCTGTGCCACAAAACCCTGTGGAGTTTTTGGTGAGACGGCATCTCTGCCTCTCCTACCTGTTTCAATGTGACCTTTTAATCTCTTGTTGGGAAGGAGCTGTTCATCTAGTTTCCAGGTCTTTTTCAGAGGAAACTGTTCCATATTTAACTATAGATGTAATGCGCCTGTGGGAGAAAGTAGTTCAGAATCTTTGCCACCATCGTAGACTGCTCTTAAACTGCATTGTGGTAACTTGTTTTAGGCTTCCTGGCAAGGCACATTCCGTCCACAGCTAGTTGTCATTTCACATTTCTATCTGTGAGATATAACTACCCTTCTCCTTAAAAACTCCCTTCTTTCAGCTGTGTGTGAAATATTCTTGAGAAGTGTGAAGAATTAGAAAGTGAAATACTACAAGGAAAAGCCACTTTTTCAAAGGGCTTTATTTTAGAGGACATGGTGATAAGAGGTATATAGAATCCAAAGATGAAAGTGTGCCCACATTCATCAGACATTTATTACTTATAAGGTGCAGGGTATTATAGTGGAGTCTGTGTACAACACATAGTTGTATTACATATGTTTCCCTAACAATTAAATGGGATCACTCTTTTGAGTTCCCCGGCCCAATTTTCAATATGGGAGGGGAACTCCCTCACACATCCAAGCTGGTGCCCAGCTGGGTGTCCCACAATTCAGCTGAATTCAGACACTGTGTACCTGGAAATAGCATTAGAGTCTACAGATCGAAGACTCAGTCCCACAAGACTGCTGTTTGCCACCAAAATCAGTTTGGCTCAGTGGATAGAAAGGTCCCAGGTTCGATTCTGGTCAGGGGCATGTACCTTGGTTGCAAGCACATTCCCAGTGGGGGGTGTACAGGAGTGCAGGAGGCAGCTGATCGATGCTTCTAACTCTTTCTCTCGTCCTTTCTCTCTGTAAAGAATCAATAAATTATATATATATATATTTAAAGACTGCTCTTTTCCCTATCACCACCACATTTGATGTCAGCCACAAACCCAAGTTGTTACTGAGCTTCTGACCAACTGGCTATAAGTGAAAGTTTCCCATGACTGTTTTTTTTTGTGTGTGTGTGTTCAAATAACTTGCTAGAGCAGCTCATTGGACTCAGGAAATCCTTTTACTCATTAAACTACTAGTTTATTACAAAAATATATAATTCAGGAACAGCTAATGGAGAGATGCCTGGGGAAAGATATTGATGTAGAGCTTCTTTGCTCCTGAGAGTGCCCCTTTCACCAAATTTCAGTGTATTTATCAACCCAGTCCTCTCTGAACCCAGTTCTGTGTTTTTATGGAGGCTTCATTACATAAACCGGACTGATTAAACCATTGGCCATTGTCAACTGGTCCCAACTCCAACTCCTCTCTTTTCCCTGGAGGTCCGGGGGTGGGACTAAATGTTCCAACCCTCTAATCACCTAGTTGGTTCTCCTAGCAACCAGCCCTATCCTTACGTAAAGTTAAAAAAATGTCACCTCGCCCAGCTGCATGATTCAGGGGTTGAGCGTGTACCTATGAACCAGGAGGTCACAGTTCGATTCCCCATCAGGGCACATGCCCAGGTTGCAGGCTCAATCCCCAGTGTGGGGCATGTGGGAGGCAGCCGATCAATGATTCTTTCTCATCATTGATGTTTCTATCTCTCCCTCTCCCTTTCTCTCTGAAATAAATAATAAAAAATATTTTTTAAAAAGTCACCTCATTCACATAACTAGAAACAGCTATGTTGCTCTCATGAACTAGAAAATTACAAGCATTTTAGGAGTTTTGTGTCATAAATAAGAAGAAAGACCAAATACATATCTTATTTTAAATCAAATATTAGTCTGTCACTGGAGAAGATGACACATACACTGAGCCTTGAATTATCAGTTCAATGTCAATTAGTGATGGCTATTGGAAAATAATATGAAGGGAAAGATGGAGCAAGAAACAATAAGGCAGGAGTAGAGAGCTCTTAACAATATAGTTCTGCAAAAACACAGAGTAAGAATTAAAGTCATAAAAGATAAATCTATACACATAAATAGGTAAATACTATAAAAGGTATTGACTTTTTATTTGGGAGACTTTTTAGGTGTTTTTCCAAAAAAATTGGAATAAGCAAAGAAATGCTACAGGCACAATTGTAGGAACATTAATGGATGTAATATTAGTGACAAAAATTGTTGAAAGCATAGATTTAGAATGAGAAGTTGTTCATTGTATGATAAATCACTCAGGTTGGATGCTTATGGCCATGAACTAGTAAAGTGATGTTAATTAAGAAGAGGACATGAATATCATAGACACTGTGAAGGTAAACCCTCCAGGACCTACTGTCACAGATAAGAACAAAGAATGACAGTCATCCCTGATATTCAGAGAATGATCAAAACAAATAACAAGTACCATAAAATGGTGGAGGATTTGCACAGGACTTGGGGGTAGTGGAATGTAGACAAGGGCAGAAAAAGAAAGACTTGAGGCTGAACTGCTGGTCACCATGTAGCCAAGTAGAGAGTAATAAATCTGAGGAGAAAAGTCGTGAGCATTGATGCCGTCACTGGGGGGAAATGATGTAAGAGCTTATAATTATTTTTATTACTTTTATGTACCAGACACGGAGTTTGTTGATTCATATATGGCATCCCATTTATCTAGTGTAAAATACCTGGAGAATGCCCAAAAAATGAAGTGGGGGGACTGGAAGAAAGAAGAAAAGACATTGACGAAGAAGAGTGAGAGAAGAAATGGACAAAGGAAAAATAAAGCAATACATTGTCATATTATCAGGAGTGGGGAACATCTGGCCCACAGGCTGTATAAGGCCAGTGAAAGAATTGGTCTGGCCCTGCCAAGGCATTAGATGTGAGTTAATTAATTTGACCAAATATAACAGGCTAATTTTTAAGTTGATTATTTTGTATTGCCCACAAATGATATTATAAATATCCAAAGAGCCCTTGGCAGAAAAAAGGTTCCCCACCCCAGATATGAAGCAAAGAAACAGAGAGGCAGAGATCAATCTACATTCTCAAATACTGAGTTGGTGACAAGAGAAACAGAACGTTAAAAATGAAACCAAGATGGGTTGATTTTTAATGATCTTTGCAATTATAACATAAAGTATGGAGGGCAAATGCAAAGTTTCAAGGCATTAATAATCAGTTTTTAACATGTTCAAGGAGCACATGACAAAGACTAGTGTGCTTTTTTTTCTTTATATTTCCTTAGCAATACAGAAAGTAATAGAATTTCCTTGTACTTTATCTCTTCTATCACCTTCCTTTGAATCTTTTGTCTAATTTTTGTCCATTCTTGTCTCCATGAAAAAGATGGTTTTAGGTATACTGGACCTTTCATAAAGTAAATATTCATAGAACCAAATGTATAAACCTAATAGTAAAAATACACCAGTGACTTTTTTTTTCTCCTTAATAATTTTGAGCATGTTCTCTGTTGTTTGGTGTGTACTATCTATTTTATTTTCAAAAATAACCTTATTGCATCATTGTTATTAATATTTTCATTTGTCAATGAGGCAGAGACGCATATAAATTAATTAACTTCCCTGATAGAAGAAACTCTCCAAATAGAAACTGGAAGTAATTTTGTATGCATGAATTATGTGTCTTTTTTAAGTATGACTTTGATAGTCAAGTAGGATAGTTCCCATGATCTTAATTGCTATTTTATGCTTATTTTTATTTGTTTCAGTAAGTACTTTTTATGGATGCCCTACATAGAAAAGATATGATAGCACTCTTTATGTTGGGAGTGAATATCTTCAAAAGTGAATAAAAACATTAAAAGGTAAATGAAACAAATTTATAGAATTAGTAATTTGAGGAAACAAAATATATTTATTTTAATTCAATATTAATAAAAATAGGCTTAAGACAATTACAAGTTCTTACATTGTGAACTTTTGGTTGGTGTATGTTATTGTGGTAATTGAGGTGTTATTGTTGGGTTTCATGTAAGATGCTTTTTCAAAGGTATATATTCAGTCTCTTCTTTTATGCATTTATTTTCGGTGCTTTGTCATTTAACATTTCTCTTATGCTGGTATATTTTATATTGATCTATTAAATATTGCTGAGGATTTTCTTTTTGAATTATTATAACCTCTAAGGTTTTAGGCTTTTATACCTTCATTGCTTATTGCAAAACTATTTTGTAAAAAGCTGGCTAAATAAAATAATGTTGTAATAAGGGTGGAGTGAATCTATTGTTTTCATAAAATTATTTCCAAGTTGTTCTCTTCACTTTTGTTTTGATATTCAGCCACCGAAACTAAATAAACAAAAGCCCTTTAGGGGAAATAAGAATTTAACACACACACACACATATGCATGCAAACACATGCATGCACAATGCTTATCTCATTATAGTATAAGACACGGTTTGAACATTAGGCAGGTAGAAAAAGGTCTTAAAGACAAATATTGATTTTCCCATTTTTGTCTTAGTCACGCAGAGATATCTCTTGGTTTGTTTTTAGGATGTCCATGTGTTCCATCAGTTAAGTTACAATTTAATCCATCCAGATGCTTGATAAATTTTCCAAATGTTCCTGTCATCTTTATGTGAAATATCGGAATGGCCCACACTGACAAATTGATGTCTTCACAGATGGAAGAGTTAGAATATTAAGAAGAACCTAGTTGCATGGTCTTAACAGAGAAATAGAAGCTGGTACTCACATTTCCACTAAATCCTGTGGTCAATTTACCTATTCACTTTGGTGAACTAAACTAAATTGAACTAAATAAAATTTAGAGATGTTCTGCCTCCAGAATCTAAAGACTTTACTGAATAGACATCATTGAATATTTCTTCAGTTGTATAAAATTTGGGGGGGGAATCAAAATTGGTAGCCACATTTTATATTTGCCTCTCTTTAATCAGGGGTGGGGAACATCAAGAATGTGGGCTATATAAGGCTTGCAAAATCATTTGCTTAGGCCCTGACAAGGCATTATGGGTGAGTTAATTAAATTTTTGACCAAGTATAGCAGACTAATTTTTAAGCTGAATTTGTATGGACCATGAATGATGCTTATAAATATCCAAATGGCCCTTGGCAGTAAAAGGTTCCTCACCCTTGAAAGTTTAGATAAAATTCAGAGCTAAAAAAGTTACATTTATTTAATTCTTCACTTTTTTATTAAATGCCTATTCAATTATTTATTTATTTTTATTTCCTTAAAGTAAATTGCTTTCAAGATTAAATTAATAGTGTTTTTTATAATACTAAATGTTTCATAATGGTGGGAACAACAATGCAAAGAAAGGATAAGCTTTCAAAACAAACACAACTGTTTTTCAATCTCGATTCTACTATTATAAATAACGATCTTGAGTAAGTTACTTGACTTCCCTAATCTTCAATTTACTCATCTGTAAATTTCGGTGTTATTGTAAAGATTAGCTATAATGAATATAAAAATCTAGCGCTTTATAACTTGTAGTAGTTATTTATGATTTTCTTAATTTCTCAGAATAATTACAACTCTTTAGGATGGAATGTGTCATATCTACATGGAATTTTAATCTTATATTGATTGGAGTTTGTGATCCTTATAACTTCTATATGACTATTTTAGGTTTTTAGTCATTCACTCATTCATTCAATAGATGGTGGGGTTGTTTTTGTTTTGTTTTGTTTTGTTTTGTTTTATTTTTTTAAACATTTATTCTGCTCCTGGAACTATCTTGGTAATGGGAATACACTGAGGAATAAATGTATACCATCTGTCCAATTAGGGTTTCAAGCTAATTTGGAAGAAAGAATAAATGAGTAAATAATATATATATATAGTGTTGACTACTGAAAAAATGCAGGTACTACAACAGAGTAGAACAGAATGGCCTGGTTTATATTAGATTGTCCAAGAAAGGTTTTAGTGCCATTTAACCTGATTCCTAATGAGGAAGTATGGTTAGTAGGTAAATCACGGAAAAGTGGCAATTCCAGGTGGAGAAACTGATGTGTGTAAGTTCTATGGGAGGGAAGAGTTTTCTACATTGAGAAACTGAAACAAGTTTGGTTGGGTTATACAGACAGGGGCTTCATGATCAGAAGAGGGGCTGGGGTAATGGAAGAGAAAGGCCATCAAAAACATTTTACAGAAACTCTTACACTTAATCTTGAAAGGATTGAAATGGGCACATAATTTATGTAACCTCTTCTCCTACCTCTTCTACCAAATCCAGGTAGAAGTTAGAAAAGACCATTTTATGTGCTGAACACTAAAAAATAGACAGAACTCTCAGAGGCCTGGCACCTTAAGGAAACTCCAAAGGCAGAAAGTCAAATTGAAAAGAGAGCAAAGAACGGGATGTGTGCAAGAGAAAGCTTTGTTGTACAAAGCGAGAGAGAACATGGCAGCTTCGTGGCCTCAGGAGCCCAGGCAACCGACAAGCTGGTGAGCTGGAGTAGCAGAAAGAGGAAGGTGTGTAGAAAGCAAACACTGATGGCCCTACAAAGTGAAATGGGCAAATTCATAATCACAAGGAGTGACTGAGCGTCCCCCTTTTCAGAAACCAACGAAGAAACTACCTACTTGAGAAAGATGGACATGGAGGAACTGTGTAATGCACTCAACAAGGCTGAGGAGCTATACAAAGAAGCCTGTACCATGTGCACAAAACCACGCATGATTTTCAAGCACACAGACTGTAACCACAAACATGAGCCGTGTGCTAGACCACAGTGGAAATGTCAGCAAACTCCATAAAGGTGATATTATACAGGCTGTACTCACTCATCAACAATTATAAGAGAGCTCACTGCTCAAAATATCCACATGCATGCATAATTCCAAATAATTATTAGGTTAAAGCGAAAAGCAATATGGAATTTATAAACTATTTGGAGCTGAATCAATAAATAAAAAGTCCTATGTAACAAACCTGGTAGAATATGACTAAAGCAAGACTGAGAAGAAAATTTCAGAACTTGAGTGTATCTATTTGAAAAGAAGATTAAAAATTAATGACTTACGTTTTTAAGATGAGAATGTAGAGGAATGAAACAACATAACATAGAAGAAATGGATTAATATAAATTAAAGCATAAACCAACTAACTGGAAAATAATAATATATACAAAATGGATGATAAAAGCAAAAACCTATAATCTGAGATAACGAATAAGGTGCTTTAGCAAGTATAACCAAGGTAAAAAAAAAAGTACAAATAATTGTCAGAAAATAAAAGGGAAACAATGACAATACAGAAGACACTGAAAAATTATAATAAACTTCAGAGCAATATATTTATAAATCTAGTTAAATCAACGATTTAGAAAAATAAAATTCCAATGTATGTACTTTTCTGAAGTCTATTATAGTTCAAGAAATTGTTTAAAATTAACAATAATTAAAAATATGTTCTCTAGGAGGAAAGAAAAACAAGAGAATAAAAGAATCCAGCCAAGATGTTCCAAGAGAGTAAAAGTAGTGGCCCAGAAAAAGTGTTTCCTCCGGGGCATGTTTAGAGCTGCAGGATTCTGTGCCAAGTAGGTTCTCGGGGAGAGATGGTAGGAGTTGTCCCCCTCCTAGGGAAGAGGCAAGAGAAGCAGTAGTTGTTCATAGAGAAAAGGGGTGCTTAAAAGAGAAACAAATAAGTAATTTAACATTACTTATTAATAGTTGTTATCACAGAACCCTATAAGCCCCAAACAGTCATTCTGTATTTTCTGTTCAGGCCCAGATCACAGACGCTAGGCTGTGAGAATGTTTAATTTGCAGCACTTAGAAGCTCTATCAGATGACCAAGAGTTAAAAGTAAATGAGAGGAACTTCTAATAGTTCCCTCTACCTCAGTAGGTGCTCAGAATTAAAAAAAAATTTTAATAATGATGTATATAACTTTGAGGCTATAAGCACTTTCTTAAAATATTTATTTGCCTGGCCCAGAGTCACTCTTGCAGCTGATATTAATGTTTTGGAAAAGTGTGTACAGCCTCAGAAATTGAATGAGCTATCATTTAAAATTAAAAGTTGGAAAGGGTAAGAGACCATCTGATCTCTTCCCAATTCTTAAATAAATGTACTCTTATAATGGTATGAATTTTATCTATTTGTTATTAAACTTTTTAAGGAAGAAATACAGTTTTGTTTCTATCAGAGCTGGAAATGACTCTAAGTTCCCTTGCTATGTAACTGGGTTAAGGTCACCCGGTGTGCTGGTGACTCAGGCAGTGCCATTGTGGGGCCTGCTTTTCCCCCTTCATTTTTGATTTTTATATATTGCATTCTTTTGAGAAAGAATTATTTAAAAATATAAGACATAAATAAAATAGAAATATGATTTAAAAAATCATGTGATATAGCTACATAATTTGTGGTAGATTAGTCTCCTAGGACTGCCATAACAAAGTATCTGGATGGAAAAACAATAGAATTTCTTTTTCTTAGAGTTCTGGAGTCTGGAAATTTGAGGTCAAGGTGTCGGCAGGGTTGATTTCTTTCTACAGCCTTTTTTTCCTTGGCTTACAAGCCATCTTTCCCTAGGTCTTCACATGGTCTTCCCTTTGTCCAACTATGTCCAGATTTTCTCTTCTTATAAGAACCCTTTTGTATTGGATTAGGGCCCATCCTATTGATCTCATTTTGATTTAATTACATCTTTAAAGATCCTGTCTCTGAAGTCACATTCTTACATACTGGGGATTGGTACTACCATATGAATATTGGCTGATACCCTTTTCAGCTTATAACAGCAGATTTTTGCAGACTATAAAATTAAAGAGGGGGAGACAAACAGTATGGCATAAAGGTATCTGATAAGACCATTGTGTAAGGCAGTGAAAGAAAAATGATTTGAGAAACATTTAAAATGCTCATAAACCTTGCTGAATACTAGTCAAGCGGTTGAACTTAATTTGTACATCCTTCACCATAATCCTTTGTTGTTTGCGAAAAGCCTTTTAGAAAATGCCTCTCACACAATGAAGATGTAGTATTAGCCCACTTCGTAGTATTTGCCCACTTCATAGTATTCACCGTTTGCTTGCTTTCTACCATGCACTACAGTCTGCTTTAAATGCAAAGGGCTACCCATGTGTCTGTCTCCTCAGAAATCATGAGCTCCTAAGGAGCAGAGACTCACTCCTTCTCTTTGTCAGGATCCACTGTAGCCAAAAAGTGCTTGACACCTAGAATGTGCTGCTCAACCAAAGTTATCCTTAACAGGAAAAATCAAAACAAAAGCAGAAATTCACCATTCCTGATTATTTTTCCCTTTAAAAGCCTAGACTATACAAATGTTCTAATACATGCTGAATGAAATACAGATCATATTTGCTTAGATATGGAAATACAATATATATTTTTGGAAGCAACAAAAGAAAAACCATTTACTGAGGTATTTTGGAGACTCATGACAAAAACACAAAGGAGCTAATTTTAAATCACTAAATTCCAATTTGATAGTGTTTGTAAAATATTTAGAAGATTCAGAGTGATACATGTATGTGGTTTTTTTTTAACTTGGTTAAAAAGATAAGGACTCTGAATACATGAAACCAGATAGAGTGTGAAAAATATGAAAGAAAAAGTAAAAACTAAATTATTAAAAATACAGTGCTTTCAGTATTGAAGTTCCTCAAAAAATTAAAAATGGAACTATCTTATGACCCAGTAATACCACTTCTGGAAGTATATTAGAAGAAACACAGTCTGATAGGAGGAGGCAGGCACCTGGGACAAGTTAGTGGTCTCTTTTTTGCCTCCCTTCGTCTCTTGGTCCAGATGTGGCCGGAGGGGTCTGGTGCCCATTGGTCTGCCACTCCTGCAATAAGCTTCTGCTCCCTGGTGGTCAGTGCATGCATCATAGCAACCAGTCAACCAGTCGGTCATTCGGTTGTTCAGTCACTTAGGCTTTTATATATACTAGAGGCCAGGTACATGAAATTTGTACCCAGGGAGGGGGGTGTCCTTCAGCCCAGCCTGCACCCTCTCCAATCTGGAACCCCTTGAGGGATGTCCAATAATCCAGTCCTGCCAGCTCCCTTCCAACTGCTCACCTGCCTGCCCGATTGCCCCTAACCAGTTCTGCCTGCCAGCCTGATCACCCCCTAACCACTCCCCTGCAAGCCTGATTGATGCCTAACTGCTCCCTGACAGCCTGTTTGTCCTTAACTGCCCTCTCCCGCAGGCGTGGTTACTCCTAACTGCCCTCCCTTGCAGACCTGGTCCTCCCCAACTGCCCTCCATTGCATGCCCAGTTGCACCCAACTTCCCTCCTCTGCTGGCCTGGTCACTCCTGTCTTCCCCATGTAGGCTTGATTGCTCCAACTGCCCTCCCTTGCAGGCCTGGTCTCTCCTAACTGCTCTCCCCTGCCGGCCTGATCGCCCACAACTGCCCTCTCTTGTAGGTCTGGTTCCTCCCAATGGTCCTCCCCTGCTGGTCATCTTGTGGTAGCCATCTTGTGCCCACATAGAGGAAAGATCTTTGACCACATGGGGGCAGCCATCTTGTGTGTTGGAATGATGGTCAATTTGCATATTACTCTTTTATTAGATAGGATAGAGGCCTGACGCATGGGTGGGGACTAGCTGGTTTGCCTTGAAGGATGTCCCAGATCAGGGTAGGGGTTTCCTTAGGGAGGTGGGGTGGCCTGGGCAAGGGGCCTGTGGTGGTTTGCAGACTAGCCATGCCCCCTGGGGACCTAAGGGATGGCCCTAGTAATCTGGGATTTATTTATGTTCTATAATTGAAACTTTGTAGCTTGGAGCAGAGCCAAGCTGCCTGCTTGCTCCATGGCAGCAGCCATTTCTCTTGGGATTTATTTATCTTCTATAATTGAAACTTTTACCGTTAAGTAGAGGCCAAGACAGGCCAGGGCTGTGGAAAGCTTAGCTTCCTCCATTGCCAGGGCAACCCTAGCCTCCTCCTCTCTCCAGCTCTGTGGCTGCCACCATTTTTATTGGGATTTATTTATCTTCTATAATTGAAACTTTGTAGCTTTGAGTGGAGGCCTGGGCTAGCCAGGGTGTGTGGAAATCTTGGCTTCCTCCATTGCTGGGGAAACCCAAGCCTCTCTCTGTCTCTCTCCGTGGCCACAGCCATCTTTGTTGGGGTTAATTTGCATACTCACTCCTGATTGGATTGTGGGCATGGCTTGTGAGTGTAGCAGTGGTATAGTCAATTTGCATAATACTCTTTATTAAATAGGATATTTAGTGCATCCTAAGACTCATGCATGATGCTATTGAAAATAATTACTGGATTATGTTTGCAAGGAATACAGCACCTTGTCTCAAATATTAGATCAGGTGTTAGCTCATTAGCCAAATCTGGGTCACCACCTGTTTTTGTGAATAAAGTCTTATTGGGACATAGTCACACCTATTTACTTAGCTGTTGTTTATGACTGTTTTGACACAACAGAGACCATATGGCCCACAAAGCCTAACATATTTACTATCTGGCATTTTACCAAAAAAAAATTGTTGACCTCTGTTTTAGGATATGATCACTTTTAATCAAAATCTTTAGAATATTTTTAAAAAAACAATACACACTTTTTGGGGAAAATTTTCAGATATTTCAGAAGTGTATAAAGTAAAACATAAAAAATAAAACTTCCATTCATCTTAGATTCTTTTTCTGTCACCTTTGGAGCCTAGGACAGTCGCCAGGCATTTATAAAAATAAAGGGTCAGCAATAAATGTCTGTCAAGGGAAGAAAGGAAGGAAGAGAAGAGGGAGGTTGGAAGGGAGATACACGAACATGAGGGCTAGGTGAAGAATAGAAAGGACAAATTTGCTGAATTCAAAGCTTAAAGTCATGATGATTGGGGGGAAAAGTGATTTTTTTTTAGACTTTGTTCTAAAATTTGATATCCATTTCTGCTACATTTTTGTGACTATTCTGAATAAGATAATAGATTTTATCTTTAAGCACTACTTTTTTCTTTCACTCTATATTGGAGACATGGTACAAAGGAAGAGGGTTTGGTGAGATATGTGGTTCTGGCTACATATATACTATAAACACTATAAATGCTATGTTCTTAGATTTTTGTAAGATCTGAACCTTGTGATTTGTCCACAGAATGCGCATTTTGAAACAAAGATCAACTCACATTAAACAATACATTTTGCAATAATAAACAAGAGAAAGCAATGGATAGTTCAGGAATACCCTCTACCCTTATTTCCTAGAGGATTACAGACCAGGAGTTGTCCTACGGAAAGATTCCTCTCAGACTCAGGTCACGAGGCATGAATGACACTTGCTTCTGCTATTTTTAAAGCTGGCTATTGGGCTAGCCTATGAATTCTCAAGAGAAGTGTGTCATGAGAAAGCAACCATGGGAAGTTTACCCTTTTCGGTATTTTATTCTTGTTCCTTCTCCTCACTTTTGCCTGGTGAGGTAATGCAATACACATCCTCAGCTTGTTGCTTTAAGCAGAGTTCATCTGGTTCACTTTGGGTTCCTAGGTGGTGAACTGCTCAAAGACCTCGCATGCATAGCAAACTTTTACATTTTAATCTCATTACACAACACGAAAGGCCTGTGAAATGAGTGTGCGTTTCCCCCCTTGCTGTAGTTTGTTCTTCCACATAACAATGTGACACAGAATGAAGCTGGCACAGGTCTCTGTATGTGATATTAACTTGCAACTCCTTCTTGGCTGTCATCATTAACCATGTCACCACTTCGTCACCTGCTTCCTAGGTTTTGTCAATTGGAGCTGGGTGTCTGAGCTGGCTTTCTTCCCTGTGGAATGAGCCTGCAGTGTGAGATTGCGGGCCAGTCCACTCACACCCCACCCCAGTCTATGGCTGCTGATGGTGTTGGCTACCTGCATTCCCTGGATTTGTGAGATTAATGTAAACCTCTCCCATGGGGCAGATGAGGAGGACTCCAAGAATATCAAAAGGAGGAAGCAGGCCTCCAACTACTTGATTGTGAGATTGGTTTTATGAAATAAAATAGGTATTCACCCCTTTACCCACAACTTTTTATCTCAACCAATATTGAGATTTTCCCATTTAAAAAAAATGTTTACCAAACCCTAGAACTCTGTCTCAGCATCTTTTTACACTTCATAGAGAGACTGAGTATGTGTGAAAAGAAAATGGCAGACTCAGAGAGGTTAAGTAAGAAATGGCCCCATTCTTAAACTCTTTTGAGGATATTTGGTTTCATTCTTTCTTCATTCCCCTCCTCCTCCGTTTTCTCTCAAACAGCTTCACTCTTTGTGTGCAGAAGATTGCCTTTTGGTGCTCAAGGTTAATTTTTGTTTGTTTGTTTGTTTCTTCTAATTTTATTTTTAAATTACAGTTTACATTCAATATTATTCTATATTTGTTTCAGGTGGTCAGCAGTGTGCTTAGACAATCATATACTTTTTTATTTTATTTTATTTTATTTTATTTTATTTTATTTTATTTTCAGGTTTGTCTTCCTGGGGAAGTAATTTATTTATTTATTTGTTTGTTTGTTTGTTTGTTTCAATTTTCATTGATTTTTTTGCAGTATAACTTATATTTAATAGTAGTACATGTTTTCCTTTCCCCCTCCCCATTACCCTTCCCCCAGCCTCCCTTACCCCCCAGCACATGTCCCCACCCATCCCCCTCCCCGCCCCAGTGTCTTTCATTCATTGGTTATGCTCATATGCATGCATACAAGTCCTTCGGTTGATCTCTCCCAGCATCCACCTCTCATCCACCCAAGCCTTCCCCCTGTAGCTTGACAGCCTGTTCAATGCCTCCCTGCCTCTATATCAATCACTCTCCCCTGTTTCTTTTCTTCAAAAATATCTTGCCTCTGCATACTAGAAATAAATGTATAAGAACAAAGGTTAATTTTAATACTTACATTCTTCCATAGCCTCCATGATTTCTTCTGCACTTCTGGTGACTCTGCAAAAGCAGCAGCATAAACAATAGGATTTGCTTTCATCTAGACCCACTTCACAAGTTTTTGTATTTGCTTTAGAGAACTAGCTCCCCGAAAAAAGGAAACTTCACTTATTTGGTTGAAACCACTGGGTCATAATGCAAAAGATGACTGAACAAAGAAACACAGAGAGGAGGTCTGGGGGAGGAAAGGACACCTAGTTCTGATGGAGGATCAATAAAAGAAATAAAAATCATCATTTTAACATCTTCTCCATTTCTCTTTTCTGTGTAAAAGAAAATTGCAACAAGCAGGCCAGCCTGTAAGTAACATGCTTCTTCCAGGCTTCTTGCCCTGTTCCTAGTTAAACTACATTAAAACCTGTCGGTAGGACCCCCACTGGGAACAGGAAAATATTCTCTTTACTGGCAGGTGGTCTTTGGCAAGCACTTTCCAATTGAAAACATATGTTCCTGGGTGTGAGGAGGCTTCTGGTAAATAGGGGGGAAACTCATGTAGGGAATAATTAAATTAAATAGGCAAATCCAATGTAAACATGCTTAGCCCTCCCTTCCTTCCAGAATAAAGGTGGAGATTTGGGGTATCATGGAAGCTCTCTATCCTATTCACCTTCAGCTGGGAGATCAAAGTCTTCCTTTACTTTCCTACAGCATAATTCAGCATTTTAATCCTCTTTCTTTACCTAACACCTTCTGGATTCCCCTCTTTTTCCCAGATCTTTGCTACCAAGACCAGTTAGGCTAACAATAACTTGGGATTGATCTTCTTAAGGATAAGATCCCTTCTCAGACCTCAGATTTCTTCCCAGTTCATTTAAGAGAGGAGAGTTGCAATGAAGAAGCAAATGTTATTTTTCTATTTAACAGGAGAAAATCTTTTGGCAAAGATCTTTTTTAAAATGACAAATTTAAAGCAGCAAGAGCACCATGTATGGGATCAACTGAAAAGAAGTGAATGAGAAAAGTTCAAGAAGGTGAAATATATCTTGTAAATACATCTTTTATTAAACTTCTGCCATGTTAGGTGCCTTTCTAAACACATTGGGATAAAGGTTCACTGTGGCTAATACTCTGACAACTCTCTGTTGCATTGCCTGGAATGAAGAAAGAGTGAGTTTGCTTCATGAAAATTAGAACCAAATTGAATTTTGTGAAGTAAACAACCCATAAAGACTTTCCTCCAATATTCCAAACTCTAAAACTGTAGCATAGAGGCAAAGGATGGCTGCAGAATGTGGCGAATTGTTCTTTACTCCAACCTGAGCACTTTATATAAACAGTACTGTATCATATAGTAAGAAGTGGAGCAGGTCAGACTGATACTGTTTTAAGCAACTGATTACTTCATTAAGATTTGCTATGTCAATTCTCAGATGCTTCCCCAAAAGTTCTATAATGAAATTTTTATTGCTTGGAAGTTCAAAGTTTTCTTTATGGCTCAGAGAAAGTTGTACTACATTTTTACTCTTCTCCAAGTAACTGATTTTTTTGAGATTGACTATAGAAAGTTAATCTAACCATATTAAAGGGGCAACTCACATTGCTTAGTTTAGAAAATATGGAAAATGAGGCAATTTCTTTTCATTTTCTATATAATAGAAATAGCTTGTGCTGTCCTAGTAACCATTGGGCTAAGTATATAATATATGTAGTGATGTGTATGCACACCAGCATTTCTAGAAGCTACCTCAAAAAGGGCTCAAGGAAATATTAGACAGTCCTTCAGTTATTACAGACTGGTTAGAAACTGGAAAGCAAGCTAATTCCAATTAAAAAAAATAATGATACTTTGTTTTTATATAGTACTTTTCAGACATGACTTCATCATTTATCAGAACATTCTTCTGAGCGTAGGTAGCAAAGGCTTTCTTCATTTTAGAGAGGCCTAAACTAGGGCATAAAAAGATTAATTAATTTCTGCTGGGAGAGGAAGATGCTGCTTAAGGGAAAGAGAGACCAACTTTCTACAAAAAAAAAAAAAACCATTAATTGTGAAATTATAATTAAAGCAAAATAAATGTCAGTATGCTTACCATGCTGTGTTCCCTCACAGATATTGTAAGAGTTAAGCTTAGAGTTTCTGGCCTCTAAAATCTATTCTGCCTCTTCCGGAGTGTGTGACCTTGCATACATTATGTTACATCTCCATGCTTTAGTTTCCTCACCCATGAAACAAGATTAAAGTAGTACATACTTCACCAGGTTTTGTGAGCATTGAGTGAGTTAATTTGCGTAGCAACTTTAAAGCAGAGCCTGATACACAGCAATCACTCAGTGTTTATTGTTCTTACAGTCTTGTAGGAGCGATGTAATTTAAACAGTAAAGGTTCATCAGTGCAGAGGCTGTGAAAATGCAAAGTAGGAGTATATTACTTCCTCCTGTAGAATAGGGGTGTGTTTGGGAGGGAGTTGTAATATGGAAGTCAGGATTAGCTTCCCTAAGAGAGTTAAACTGGAAGGGAAAACGGAATTCAGCCTGGCATATTGTAGATTCTAAAAGTAATTCAGTCTAGTTCACCCCTCAGCCTTTAAGGGAGAGGGTGGTGAGAGTGGAGGCTGAAGATAAACAGAAACTGGGACACAGATGGCCTTCTAGGATAGTTATGGTAAGAGGTTTGAACTTTATGTTGGGAATAACGAGGCATCGTTGAAGGAGAAGAGTAACTCAATTCACATTTTCGTAAATTCTCTTTGGCTGTAACTTGGAGAACATGAACATTGATGAGATGGAAGACAGGATAATCATTTAGGAGGCTTTTGTGGAAATCCAGTTAAAAAATAATAGTGGCATTAATTGGAGCACAATGAAAAGGAGTAGGTAGACATACAAATATTTACTAAATAACATTGATGTTTGGCTGATTTTGAGCTGAAGAAAAGAAAGGAGTTAAATAAACTGTATATCTAGGTTTTGGCTTTTTTTTTTCTTCTCAATAAAGTGGTTGTTGGTGTTATTCAATGGGGTTGGGATTAGCACAGGGTTACAGATTTAGTCTGGGGGAGATGAAGTGCTAGCTTTCAACATGATAAGATTGAGATGACTGGGAGATATTTAGGTAGAAACATGGGCATTTGGAATGTGGCTCAGAATTCAGTCTCAGTGTATATCCTCTATGAAATCCCCATGATCACTTTATTGGGAAGCCATGTCTAGATTCCAGATTCTTCTTCATGTCCAGGAATTTGAAGCGTGATCTTGATTTATCTCACAATGTATTGATATATAGTTTAAGAAAACATTACCTAATTTTTCATTCTTTATCGTCTGAAAGCTCAAATTTATAAAGTAGACTTAAAAGCAATATTTTTTTCTAAATTCTTGGGATATTTTTCTTAATTCTGCTTCAGTCAGATATTTTATTCATTTTCATAGACCCAACACATTTCTTGGAATTCAGCAGCTTGTTGTCATTATGAAATAAGACTTGTGTTTCTATAAACCGAAGGTATTTGACTGGGGAGATGATTCCTTACACTTTTAATTCCATAGCACTAATGAATGTTCTCAATATTAATCTATAACCTGTCATGTGTTCATTTAGCAAGCACTCTTCTAGGCGCTGAAGATTCAGCAATAAAAATAAAACAGGTAAACATCTCTTTCCTCAAAGGGATACAATCAATGGAGAAGACAGACAATAAAAAAAAGATAATAAAACATATAGTATATTGAATAATTATTAGTTATTTGGAGAAAAACTAAATCTGAGAAGATGGAAAGGAAATACTAGAAAGGGGGTGTCTTCAGTCTTTAGTGAGTAGTTGAGGTAGTTGGGTTGGCATTTGAAAAAAGACCTAAATAAGATGAGAAGAAAGTCAAACCACTGTATGAAGGAAGATTATGTCAGAGAGGGAACAGAAAGTACAAAGATCCCAGTGTAACTAGAGGGAAGTAAGTAAGAGGGAAGTTATAGTAGATGAAGCTAAAAAAGGAAGGAGGTTGAGCTTCTACACTGTTGGAATCTTTTAGACCAGAAAAGGAAGAAATTCCTGGAAGGTTTAGGAGTGATATATTCTGACTTTTATTTTGAAAGGATCACTCTCATTGTTATGTTAAAACAGATAATCAAGCATGAAACGGAATTAGGGAAAATTGCAATGATTAAGGCAAGAAGTAATGGAGGGTCATTCTGTGATGGTTAATTCCAGGAGGCCTGGAATTGGCCTGAGCTGTTGTACTTAAGTAGGAGATGTATCTGGATGGTATTAACCTATAGTTGAGGCATATAATATATTGAAAAAAATAGTGTTGCTTTGTAACCATGAGTCCAAGGCAAGTTTCAGGATGGTTATTTTTAAAAATATATTTTTATTAATTTCAGAGACCAAAGGAGAGGGAGAGAGATAGAAGCATCAATGATGAGAGAGAATCATTGATCAGCTACCTCTTGCATGCTCCCCACTGGGGATCAAGCCCACAACCTGGGCATGTGCCCTGACTGGGGATTGATCCATGACCTCCTGGTGCATAGGTCAATGCTCAGCCACTGAGCCACTCCAACTGGTCTCAGGATGGTTTTGATCAGTTTGTTGCATTGCTTATTTGATTTATTGACAACAATGAGATTAGTGATTTGTACTTGTTCTCAGAGAGACCCCCAGAGAATCCTGACACTGAGGCTAGTTACCTAACTGATTGGATGTGGGGTGTGAGAGGAAGATCAGAATCAATAATGACCCCCAATATTTACTGCTTTGGCAACTGGTAGGATTGAGTTTAGGGAGCACAATCGAGGTGAATCCAAATTAGCATTTATTTAATAGAAAAAAGGAAGGGGGAAAATGAATACATTGAATATAAGCAATTCTTCTGAAGAGATCTGATATCAACAGAAGCAGAGAAATGGGGGCTTTGCTGAAAGAAGACTAGAATTACAAATATTTGAGAGCTGGTGATAGAGACATAAAAGGAAAATTATTTTGTTTTTAAATGTTTTGAAAACTTCTTTGGAGCAATAGTGTCCTTTCTCCATACTAGCTAAATTTTATCTAACACAAGAAAACATAGGAGTAAATATAACATTTAATTTTATTATGAGATTTTTCCTATACACTAAACCATTCTACCTTTAAGATATTTTCATTCTAAAATAATATTTCACTTAATAACTAAAATAAAACTATAGGACAATCAGAAGTTGAAATCCATGAAAAATGTAAAATATTGACTCAGTTTACTATTTGGAATATTATATTTAAGCAAAATATTTGCCCTTGTGATTCTGGACCCAGTATTGATTCTAAAATTATGTGGATTTTATATAAGCCCAAGAAAAATATCATGATTTGTAAGATAAAGTAAATTTAACCTGTCTTTAAGTTGTTATTAGCTCTTTTAAAAAATATATATTTTATTGCTTTTTTACAGAGCGTAAGGGAGAGGGATAGAAAGTCAGAAACATCGATGAGAGAGAAACATTGATTAGCTGCCTCTTGCACGCCCCCTACTGGGGATGTGCCTGCAGCCAAGGTACATGTCCTTGACCGGAATCGAACCCCGGACCCTTCAGTCCGCAGTCCGACGCTCTATCCACTGAGCCAAACCAGTCTCAGCATGCTATTAGCTCTTAATATTTATGCAGTTTTTTTTATTTACCTTTCATCTGGAAGTCTTTTGCAGAAAATCTGGAATGGCTTTTACTTGATTACAAAGTAGAATCTTTAGAAACACCCTTAATCTTTATGTAGTAGGTGCTGAATAAATGTTTGCTAACTAGATGAATACACACATTAATAAATATGAGTGAATAAAGAGTCACAAGAAAGAATTATATGAATTTACAGAGGCATGTGTGATGCAAAAACCACATAATGTAAACAGAGTCACAAGTCCTTTGGGATTCCCTTTATTTGTTAATAGGAACAACACTGAGGGATGCTTGCAGAATCAGGGCAGTGCAAGAAAACATCATTGCTGACAATTCTAGAGTAAACTGGGGGATGGAATACACGCTGAGCTAAGTGATTTCAATAAACAATAGCTGTATGTTCAGGTGGCATCCGACGCGCTGAAAATAATTCGAGCAAAAAGAAACTGCTCAGGAGAGAATGTGTAACTCCTGGGGTAGAATTGCTTCATCAGAGAAATGGGTAGAAGTTGTTTTTTCCTTTTCTGAGTCATGAACTCGTGACCTCCTTCCCTTTCCTACATAGACACTCTTGCATGTACACACACATACTCACACACACACAGACACACACACACACACACACACACAGAGACATATACACACTTCCTAAGGTATCTGTAAATTGAAAGATTTATATGAGCTCTCACAAAGGATGGGACTGTTTTCATGGATGTTTTCAGTTTCTCCACCCCCTCAACTCCCAAGGTTCCTTGACCAGGTAGCAAATGGAGGCGTGGGATTGAGCTAAATACAAAAAAGGCATTTTATATATGTTAAACTCAGAATTAACTAGGAAATAAAAAAATTCCAAAATCCTATACCTTTATATGTATGCATGGAGGGATAGATAGATCTTTCCATTTTAGGAAAACCTTCCAATACAATTTTTTTAGACTATTAAAAGGTTTCTTTCTAGTTCCTCTTTTCCAGCTTAGTAAATATGTACAATCTCACAAGATTTTATTTAAATAAACCAATAACCATTTCCTCCCCAAAAAAAAGAAACCCCACACAGATAAAGTGTATTTAGTAGAACAATTTGGTAGAGATTAATCAAAGAAATAAGACCTTCTAAAGCCTAGCTGCCACACCCCCCACTAAGCAATAAATTCATGTGGGAATTTACATTCAGATAGTCAGAAAATACTCTTCACTCTCTTGGCGGTAGGCCTGTCTCTTGAGTCAAACAGAACAATCCTGTCTTTTTTAATGAAAAAAAAAAGCAGCAATTAAATTTCAAAAAGAAGGCCTCTTGCTGTCTTTCTTTAAACAATAGACACTAGACACCAGGAGAAAAATGAAATAAATGCAAAAAGGGAAGATGTAGTTAGAATTTTTCAAGTTTCCCCCCACAGTTCCCTAGTTGACCAGACGCTGTGAGAAAAGTGTGTTTTATGGCAGCACATGTCTGCAGTGTCCCATACACTGTCCTCTCCAGAGGACACACAGTGCTTATTAAACAGCAAAGGCCCCAGATCCTGAAGTAAAGAAATCATCTTAGCTTCCTTTAACCCAGTGTTTCCAAAATGTAGGAGTTCACAAAAGTTTCTTAAATGTAACACACACCAAGATTCCACAGAGGTAGTAACAGGAAATGTGCATGCCAACGCAAATCAGGCAGACATACACAAGTGTATATGGAGCCAGCCTCCAGGGAAATGGAATCACATAGAGGTAGTCAAGGTCTTTGTAGGAAAACATAACCTGTTAATGCTCAGAGAACAGAAAAAAAGAAATTATATAGGTGGAAGCCATGCATCACAAAACAGTGATAATTGAGATTAGAAATAATTAAAAAGATGCCAAGAAATTGGGGTCTAAAGGCTAATTATTAATCCATTATACTGTATTTTCAATGAATCCTTCTGGTGGTAACAGACAATTTTAGGATAATTAATATTAAGATCCCAGGATTTTTCACTAAACCAGTGCCTTCTAAACTTCAAAATCTATTTGCCATTGGAAAACCCCACTTCCAAGGGGTTCTGATGGACCTGGGAGGAGTGTGGAAGTTTTTAAGTGCTCATCAAAAGGCTCACAAGGCTTCTTAGAGATCAGATTCATCTGACAAAACAATAATTTGTTGAATTAAGTGCCAATGAAACAGATGGATTACATTTCCTCACAATGTGCACAAATTAAAAAATTAAAGAGAAGAAGTACTTGGTAAAACCAGCTTTGTATTTTGTTGCACCTAAAACATTTAGAAAACTAGTTTGAGATGTTTGGCTAAAGTCCCATGCCGCCAGGCTTGCCTGGTTCCAAACACCAGTCTCGTTGACCAAAATATTCTATTAAGCAAACAGATGGGTGAGTGTTTTTATCCGTTTGTTTTTTACTGACTTCTTCACAAAAGTGCAGTGCAATGTTCCTAGAAGGATAAAGCGATTGTACCGTATATATTTATAAAGGTGGGTAGAGACCCAGCTCCAGGAGACTACAGAAATAATAGACACTGAAGGAATTTGTTTTTAAAAAATATTAATTTTTCAGTATGAGATCATTGAGAAAGAAGGTCCTAAAGAAAACAAGTCAGCTGGACAAATTGGGAGCATACGTTTGTGAATAGCTCGACTTTCTGCCACTATGAACATAATTATTGTGATACTTTTAAAAATAACATGTAACTCTGTGAAACATATTTATGAATAGGCTTTTTAGAAATCAATAAATTTTGTCTGCCGGTGTAGCTCAACTTCCAGTAGGTGGTGTGTAGGAGGCAGTTGATCAATAATTTTCATCATTGATATTTCTATCTTTCTCCCTCTCTCTTTCTCGCTGAAATCAACAAAATATATTTAAAAAATAAAACAATAAATACACATTTCTTGGAGCAGTTTTAGTTTCAAAGCAAAATTGAGTGGAAAGTACAGTTATCACATACCCTCTACTCCCCTCACCTACACACATAATCTCCCCCACTCTCAACATCCCACAACAGAGTGGTACATGTTTTGCAATCAGTGAACAAAAATTGACAAATCATGTCACCCAAAGTTCATATTTCACATTAGGGTTCACTCGGAGTGTGCTTTCAACAAGGGAATATCTTGATATTACCAATAACTTACTTGCCAAATAATTGACAAGGCTGCTTAAAATAAATTATTAGTGTGAATTTGAGGATAAATGGTTTTGGAACTAAGGCTTTTGCTTGTTTCAAAAGAAATAATTTATAGGAAAATGTAAATTTTTCATACTGAACTATGATGTTCATCATTAGAAGCAGCTAAGCCTTATAAACCATCAAATGTCATTTCCTATTTGCAATTTAAGACAATATATTTTCTTTGGTGGGACCCATTCTTTCTCAAGATAGTTGCCTTTGGAATAACATATAATAAGAAATCAGCTATATTGTGATTCTTTACATAGGAAGTTATTGTAATAACAAAATGAAACCCATTTTCATTTCTAATAAGCCTATTTTGTAAGCGCTTCTGTTTCAATAACATGTTGAAACCTGCAGTGCACCAATCTTGCATCTTCTATTTTATAGGCATTGAAATATATTTATGGAATGAATTTTCATACTAGGATTCTGACTGCAAAGATTGAATTTCTGTTTCTTGAACTAAGCTGCATCTCTTGGTTCATACTGAACAGATTAAAATTCCAAAGAGAGAGTTTAGACACTCCAAGATTAATTTTGAGTCTGAAAGTGTTTTTGCCTAAGTCCTGATGTACATATTTCTGACATTAACTCTGAAGAGGAGAACTAGTGTGTGCCACTTCCTCCAACCCACAAAATCGCTACTACTCTTAGCAATACCCAGAAACTCCAGATGCACATGGCTATTTATGAGTTAATTGAGCTAGAAATTCACTAACATGGAGCACTTACCTGGAGTCTAGGTGTCTGCATATAATCATAATTCTGGTTTTAGTATTAATTTAATTTTTTATTATCTTTGCGTTTCACAATATTACGGCAAATATTTTAATTTATTTTTTACATTAGAGAATAGAGATTATAAAGAAAAAAAACTCAACTGCAGTTGCCAGCTGCCCAAAGAAAACTGACCTTTAGTATTCTTGTTTCTTTTTTCTTCTCTCTTATTTTCATTCATGCCTTCACCATTTTATTTTCCCTTCCCCTTGAAGCAACCTCATCCTCAAATTTTGGCTCAGATATCCGCATTTCCTTTACTTTAATCTGTGGTTCCAGGGTTAGAGCCTTTGGCCCAGATTTGGCCAATCAAAAACCTAATGTCTCCCTCCACCTGCCCATTCTCTCTACCCCTAACCCTCATACCCATCCATCCATAGCAATGATTTGGGGATTGCCCTATGACTGAAATTTGTTCAAACTTGATTTTCATCTGTACAAACTGATACATTCTTTTCTGCTTAAGTTTATTTGAGTTTGTTTTCTTCTCATCTGAAACACAAAAATTGTCCTGATTTATATATATATATAAATATTAAATATATATATATTTAAATATATATATATATATATATATATATATATATATCTCCTTTCAAACATTTTATCAGTGCTACTCATACATATGTTGTATGGAGTATTTCTTAACATGTTTTAATGGAGTGTTTCCATGAATTAAGTTTTTTCAACAATTGAGAGTATTTTTGTTCAGTTATTTTAATTATATAATAAAATGTAGAGATTTAGAATAACCTTTAATTAGCAGTGCATTAAGAAATCAGGAATAATTTTATTGCTTTCTTGTATTAATATTTTTAGAGTACCTGCAATTTTAGAGTACTTTCAATAGATTTATTGCTTTGATATACAACATTATAATGCAAAGAATATTCTTTGCTTTTTTATCCTGATTTTTTATCTCCTCTTGATTATTTTTCATATTTTAGTGGCATTTAATTAGAACATAACTCACCAATCCTTATTCTCAATTTCTCATTAAAATCATCTTGGCTTAATTAGTGAGGCAGATGCTTATGGACTGCAAAAAAAATACACGTCCTGTTTCAAAAGGCTTTTGTTTATATATTAACAATGTCTCATTGATTCTTTGTGAGAAACAGCCTCATACTTTCTGCTTCAACTGGAGAGGTTAGCAACAATTTCTAATCAAGCCATTGAAGGTGTGAGTATGATAATATGCCGAGAGTAGCTTTCTAGAGACTAATGTTTAAATAAACATGAACTTCAACAATTTCCAAACTTTACTCCCCTCCTTTAACACACCTCACCCAAATTGGAGTGATAGGATTAACGGCAGAGCCTGTGGAAAAGAGTAAAATATCATTTTCTGGCCTTTCTTTTAACTTCGTTTTACTGCCCTGAGTAGTTATTTGACAACTTTTAATCTTTAATGGGGATAAAAACAGTTCTTGTACACTTATAAGTAATAGAAATGACTTAATCAATGGAAACCACACGGACATCATTAAAAGAAAGTTAATGAAATTAGTCTTCTATAAGAATTTTATCTTGACTGAAATGTTTTCAAAGGTTATCATTTAAAAATTTACTTAAGTATAAAATTAATAATGTGTGAGATTATATCAGTAAATGTTTGTTAATTGTATGTAAGTTGGTATAAATATTAGTAAACATTCTCATTTCACTAGTATATCAGTTTTAATGGAATATCTTTCAGAGAGAAATACTGCCTTTACCATTTAACATTTACAAATAGTATTTATAATATAATACTTAAGCTTGTTTTTGGCAGACTCTTGGACTACTCAGGAGGCTTGTGTGTTGGGCCAAATGTTCTAAAAGACAAAATGAAATTTCTCAAAATCTGTTAGTGACTGAGGAAAAAATCTCACTAAAGGGAAGGAGCCTGCCTCCAATGCATGGTCCGCTTCCCTCTGAAGACTGTTCCCAGAATTTGCAACTTGAATGGAGTGGACATCTAAAGAGCTAACCTCAAAAACTTTCATTAAAAAAATCCAGTATCCTGCAGCAGAGACGGGACTATGTTCTACATTAATATCTTTGAAGGGTTATTCCTAAGGAGCAGACAAACTCAAGGCAGATTGAGTCTTATTAAAACAGTAACACAGCCTTAACCTTGAGTTAAAGTCATCAAACTTTCATGATATCTACCTAATAACGTAAAGGAGGAGTTCCAGTGGTGGAAAATACTTTTTGGAGACCAAAGTTCTTTTATATACATACAACCACAAATTTCTAGACGAGAGAAAAAAAGGTGACTAATTATAAAGAGAAAAGCAGGAAAAATGGGGAAGCAAAAATCCTGACATTGTAGACAACAAACATAGAGTTTTAAAATAAGTATGAATAGTGTATCCATGTAGACAAAAAAAGAAAATCCAAAAAAGATGAAAAGAGGGAGAATTTCAACAGAGAATTTTAAACTGGCATGATGATGACAACTCTCTACTTCCATCTTGCCAACTCCCCTGGGGACTTTAATACTGTACTTGGCAAGTAATAGCAAAGAAAAGATAGTGCTGTGCATGCCAAGAAACCAAGAATACCATTGTCATCTTTTTTATGATAGAAATGTCAGCATTATGGCAATGTTGCATAAAGGTGATGGCTATCAATAATATAATTCTAGAGAGAAAGAAGACTCCAAAGAAGTAGTGTGAATTATTTTTTTTAGGAACTCCAAATTTAGGTTTTATAGGAACCTTGAAAACAAAATTTGGTTTGTAGCTATAAGCTTTCGGAAGATACACAAAACTCTCAGGAGTTTTGCAATAGTCCTTGACTAGCCGGTTTCATCTAACTCACCTTATATAACACATCTGTAAGAGCATTGCTACATCAAGCAGTGAAGAAAAGCTTCACTTATAAGCCCTGACCACAACATAAAATACGGCATGGAGCGGGGCCATTGCAACAGCTGCTTTGTAATTCATCACAAGAAAGAAGACATAAAAACCAAGCAAAGATTTACTGCAATAAATACAATGTCATACTGTTGAAACCTCTTTTTCTGGATAATGGTCAATGAGTTATAATATTATCGACAACAATCTCTTCAGTATGCCACTTATATCAAGGATTTCTTTTTCTTCTAGACAACTATTTCTGCCACAACCCTTTGAAAGAAAATGTTATATTGAAACTAAACACTACTTTTCTGTTTTTATACTTTACAAAGAAATTTAAACTAACAATGAGAATGAAGAATCATCCTGTGTTTAATGATATTGATTAAGTCCTTAAAATTCTGCATATAAACAAATTAAAACAACAATACCAGGATTTTTCCAAGATCATGTGGTATTATTGTTGGAGAGGCAAATCTTAGATATTCTCTCACCGAGACTATATTTATATGAGGCAAGTGTTTTTCAACCACACTGTGTTATTTGGCACCAAATATCTTTTCTACACCTCATTGAGACTTGTCTTGGCAAACAGGAAGGTAAAACTAGGAGACCAAATGGTACATTAAGATACCCTCAAAAGTAAAAAATACTAGGAATTGTAAAGACCTGTGCCCATCCATGATATTTGGTACTGCATTTTGACCCCAATAAATCCAAATAACAACTCTTATTTTTTATTATTGTCTGAGCTTTTAAACTACAAATTAAATTCTCTTAGTTTATAATCTTACCTAATAATAGACAAACATGTAAATTGACTGTGCCTCCACTATACCCACCAGCCAATTAGGGGAGAATATGCAAATTAGAAGGACAAAGATGGTGGCCATCTAGCTGCTCCTGGCCCTGGGCAGGGCAGGACGCTTGTTATGAGAGGGAGGGTTGGGGGCAAAGTGATCTATAGGAACAGCACTCCAGCCTCAGTGAAGATGAAGACTGCAGACTCCAGAGTCTACAGCAAAGATGAAGATGGCAGACTCTGACCAGAGTCTGCAGCAAAGATGAAGACAGCAGTCTGCAGCAAATATGGCAGACTCCGGCTGGAGTCTGCAGCAAAGACAAAGATGGCAGACTCTGGCCTGAGTCTGCAGCAAAGAAGAAGAAGGCAGACTCCGGTTAGAGTGAAGGCCTGGGTCCCAGGTGCCAGAGGAAACCGGTGCTGGAAGCCAAGAAAAAGGAAGGCCTATTGCATGAATCTCTTCATGCAATGGGCCTCTAGTTTAATAATAACCTTATATTTAAAATTTTTAGGTTTTAGTATTCAATTAGGTCCAAATACACACACAATCATACATAGAATCACAAATATTTATAAAGAAAAATAAACCCTTTATTTTCTGATGCAAAAGTTTCTGATGTGCAAATTTCCTTTAATGTCTACATATAGTAAAATTGTAAGTTAAGCCCTAGCTGGAGAGAGCATTAGCCTATGGACTGAAGAGTCACAGGTTCGGTTCTGGTCAGGGTACATGCTTGAATTGCGGGCTTGATCCCCCATAGTGGGTGTGCAGGAGGCAGCCGATCAATGATTCTCTCTCATTATTGATGTTTCTATCTCTCTCTCTCTCTCCCTTCCTCTCTGAAATCAATAAAAATATATTTAAAAAATTTTAAGTCTTAGTAGCTTAATTCATAACTGATACATAAAATCTTTAATAGAATTAAAATTATTATAAGATAATGAAGTCACTGAAAGGAAAAGCCAGGCTGGTTATTAGTAAATCTAACAATTCCAAATTTGCTTTGAAATAAATAAAGGCTACTGTATTACATAATCTCATTTCCTTTTATTTTTGGCCTGTAATTTTCGTCTAGAAATTTTGCTGAAAATTATAGAGAAACAAACAAACAAAAAAAGGGGGTTTTGACATTCAAATTCAGACTTGGTGAGCCAACAAAAAGAATAAACTATCATTCAATACTAGAGGCCCAGTGCATGAAATTTGTGCCCATTGTGGGTGGGGGGTCCCTCAGACTGAGTTGTACTTTCTCACAGTCTGGGAGCCCTCTGGGGGATGTCCAACTGATGGCAGTTGGACATCCTTAGTGCTACCACTATGATGGTAGAGGCTCCCACCACTATTGCTGCACTTGCCAACGTGAGACCAGCTTCTGGCTTCGTAGTGCTCCCTCTGTGGGAGTGCACTGACCATCAGGGAGCACCTCTTGTGTGGGGTGTCTGCTCTCATCATAGCAACCGATTATTCTGCCATCGGCCTCAAACCAGCTCTTGGACATCCCCTGAGGGGTCCCAGATTGCAAGAGAGTGTAGGCCAGGCCAACGGACCCCACTGGTGCATGATCAGGGCCACAGAGGGATGCAGAAGTTTAACCAGCCAGGGAGGGACTGTGCAGGAGGGCTCCCAGGTGTGCCCGGCCTGTCTTGCTCAGTCCTCATTGGCTGGATCCCAGCAGCAAGCTAATCTATGGGTTGGAGCATCTGCCCCTTGGTGGTCAGTGCACATCATAGCAAGCGGTTGAGCAACCTTAGCATATCATTAGCATATTATACTTTGATTGGTTGAGCAGTCGGTTGGACACTTAGCATATTAGGCTTTGATTATATAGGATATTTGAGAAACATTCATTTTAAATAATAGTTTTAAAAGTACTCATAATAATCCAAAAACTAAATATTTTGTTTTCTCTTTTGATATTTGATTAAAATGTAACTGCATATATATTTAATATATTGCTTGTAATAATTTTAAAAGGAAACAGAAAATTCTTTTTAAAAGCAATAAAATCACATTTACTACTATTATCTATAACACCCTTAATGTTTTCAGGAAGTCAAGTTAAACACATTAAAGAAATGTGAATGCTGCCTTTTTAGTAAAATATTAGAGAAAAGATTATGAGCTGGAAAGGTGGAGAAGTCATTCTATAAAGATTTCTCAGAATGCCAGGCAAGACTAAAACAAAACCCCTTTTAACTGAGACACAGGTAAAAAGTCCATTTAAACTCAGCCACCCACAATGATTACAGCACTAACACTGGATTATCAGAAGTGACATTTTTTAGCCTCTTAGCTGGAAAAAAATCTATTTTCTCTATTGATAACAGGAAATTGTATTTATAGAAATTGTGATAGTTTGAACCACGAGTTTGGGAATTTCTCATTTTTATGGAAATCTAAGAATATAACCACAAAAAGCAAACAAACAAACAGACAAGCAAAAAGGAAGTATGTATTAATAATGCTGCTTTTGCAAAGAGAACTTTCTTAGTTCTTATTAAAATAGCTTAGCATATTTTCATTACATACCAAACTATATACTTTAAAACTGACTTAGAAAAAAAGATTAGGAATTATTGATGACTTAAATGAAATATATAATCTTTAAATCTTTACTCAAAAGAAAGTAATATGTATAAAGAAATTCAGCATTTGAAGTAGTTTGTAATGACCATGAAAATCACAAGAGAATATTTCTAGTTATAAAGTGCTAATTTATCTGAACAGATTAAGATTTTACTTTATGAAATCAGTGACTTTTCTTATTAACAAAATATTGGAAAGTAATACAGCAATACAAAATTGGAATATAGTATAACAAAATGTAATATTGCTTCTCTCCTTGCTTCCTTTTTAAAAAGTAAATAGATACCTCCCCTCTACCATGTAAATAGAATTCTGGATTTCCTTAGACATGGACAGATATGGGAGGACTCCCACAGTTCCCCATCACTCAAGCTCCCTCCTTCTTGTTTTTATTGTGTACCCCCTTTTTCTCAATAAAAGATGACACTTTTCCTGTATTATGTGCTCTACATACTAAGAGGCACATACATTTAAAATTTTTAAGTGCAACATTTTGCAAAAGTAAAACAAAAATGATTATAACTCATATAATAAATGACATAACTGGGGGAACAATTCCAGCAGGATCATTTTAAAGATGGCCAAATTTAAGTAATACATGAGAATGGTAGTAATAAAGGCAACCTCAGTTTTTTAATATAGACAATTTTACAGTGTCTTCATAAAAAAGGACTCCCATCAGATATTATTTTTAATGGTTTTAAATAACACATAAGAAAGTTTATTTCAATTGATATTTGTAAGCTGTCCCGAAAAGCAAAACCAAACCAAAACCAAAACCAAGAAGTAACAAGATGGTAGTAATAAATTATACAAAGTGGCCCAATGGTTGAGTGTCAACCTATGAACCAGGAAGTCTCAGTTCGATTGCTGGTCAGGGCATATGCCTGGGTTGTAGGCTTGATCCCCTATGGGGCATGCAGGAGGCACCAATTGGTGATTCTCATCATTGATGCTTCTATCTTTTCCTTCCTCTTTGAAATCAATAAAAAAATATTTAAAATTGTACAAAAGTAATCATAGACTATTTTTGAGATTCACGAATTATATTCATGAATTATTTGTAAACTAGAGGCCCAGTGCATGAAATTAAACTAAAATTATTTGTAAACTAGAGGCCCAGTGCATGACATTTCTGCATGGGGCAGGGGCAGGGCACTGTCCTTCAGCCCAGCCTGCACCCTCTTCAATCTGGGACATCCCTCTCACAAATCCAGAACTGCTGGCTCCCAACCACTCACCTACCTGCCTGCATGATTGCCATTAACCTCTTCTGCCTGCCAACCTGATCACCCACTAACCAATCCCCTGCCAGGCTGATCGACACTTAACTTCCCTCTTGCCAGCCTGATTGTCTCTAACTATCCTCCCCTGCTGGCATGGTCACCCCTAACTGCCCTCCCCTGCCAGCCTGGTCACCCCTAACTGCCCTCCCCTGCTAGCCCAGTAACCCCTAACTGTGCTCCCTTGCCAGCCTGGTTGCCCATAACTGACCTCCTTTGCCATTCTGGTCACCCCCACCAGCCCTCCTGTGCAGGCCTAGTCCCCCCCCAAATGCCCTCCCCTGCAGGCCTGGTCCCTACAACTGCCCTCCCCTGCAGGCCTGGTCACTCCCCTAACTGCCATCCTCTACAGGCCTGAGTCCCCCCTAAATGTCCTCCCCTACAGGCCTGGTCACCCTCAACTGCCCTCCTCTACAAGCCCGGTCACCCCTAACTCACCTCCCCTACAGGCCTGATTGTCCCCCACTGCCCTCCCCTGCTGGCCTGATGACCCATAACTGCCCTCCCCTGCCTGCCATTTTGTGTTCAAATAGGGGCAGTCATCTTTGACCACATGAGGGCAGCCATCTTGTGTGTTGGAGTAATGGTCAATTTGTGTATTACTCTTTTATTAGATAGGATAATTAATATGCCACTAACATGAATATTTAGTTTCTAAATTTCTTGACCAATAGCTAAGTGCTGAAATAAAGCCTTGATATAAACATAGCTTTATTAATTTTTAAAATTTTCAAACAGAGAGATTGAAATCTAAGTAGTATATTCAGACACATTTCATCAAGTGGCAGATATCATAGTAAAAACTGAAGTTCAGCAATTAACTTTCCTAAGAAAAATAATATCCAGTATTACCTATGTAGTTTAACACATCATTATTATTTCTAGGTGAATTTATCCTATCTAATAAAAGAGTAATATGCAAATTGACAGTACCTCTGCTACACCAACAGCCATTACCACCACCCATGCCCACCAGCTAATCAGGAGCAAATATGCAAATAAATCCAACCAAGATGGCTGCTGGCCACAGAGAGCAGAAGGGAGGCTTGGGTTTCCCTGGCAATGGAGAAAGTCAAGCTTTCTGCCTGCCATTGCCGGCTCAGGCCTCCACTCAGAGCTACAAAGTTTCAATTATAAAAGATAATGATGGCAGCCACAGAGCTGGAGAGAGTAGGAGGCTTGAGTTGTACCCAAGATGGAGGAAGCAAAGCTTTCCACCTGCCCTGGCTGGCCCAGGCCTCCACTTAAGGCTACAAACTTTCAATTATAGAAGGTAAATAAATCCCAAGAGAAATGGCTGCCACCACGGAGTGAGCAGAAGACTTGGCTCCGCTCCAGGCTACAATGTTTCAATTGCAGAAGATAAATAAATCCCAGAAACCAGGGCCTCTGCTTCGGTCACTGGGGGGTGTGGCCAGCCTGCAAACCACCACAGGCTCCTCGCCCAGGCCACCCCACACCCTACAGGGACCCCAACCCTGATCCAGGACACCCTTCAGGGCAAACCAGCTGGCCTCCACCTGTGCACCAGGCCTCTATTCTATCTAATAAAAAAGTAATATGCAAACTGACCATCACTCCAATACACAAGATGGCTGCCCCCAGGTGGTCAAAGATCCTGCCTCCGTGTGGACACAAGATGGCCACCACAAGATGGCCTGCAGGAGAGGGCCATTGGGAGGAACCAGGCCTGTATGGGAGGGCAGTTGGGGGCAATCAATACTGCAGGGAACGGCAATTAGGGTTGACCAGGCCAGCAGAAGAGGGAAGTTGGGTGTCTGGGCCTGCAGGGAAGGGCATTTGGGGATGGTACCCAGGCCTGCAGGGGAGGTCAGTTCAGGGTAAACAGGTTGGCAGGGGAGCAATTAGGCATCAGTCAGGCTGTCAGGGGAGTGGTTAGGGATGACCAGGATGGCAGGCAGGCAAGCAGTTGGGAGCCAGCAGTCCTAGATTGTGAGAGGGATGTCCGACTGCCCATTTAGGCCCAATTCTACCTGGATAGGGCCTAAACAGGCAGTTAGACATCTTTTGAGGGGTCCCAGATTGGAGAGGGTACAGGCTGCACTGAGGGACACTTCTCTCTCCCCACCCTGCATGAATTTCATGCACCGGGCCTATAGTACTCATAATTTATATAAATAAAAGTCTATAAATGGGCTATCTTTAATTGTAATAAAATATAACTCCATATGTCAAATAGATGAGTTAAGATTAGCTCTAACCCCAAATTTAGTTATTTTAGAAGACATCTAGATATTCTTCTTCTATGTAGTTAAACAACTCCATTTAAGTATAAATTTGTAATGCAAGGACTCTCCAAACAAACAGAGATTTGGAGAAAACCATTAAACCAGCTAATCTGAAAAGAAGGATTTTGTTTTGAGTTCACTGACATTTTCCTACATGATTTTTTGCGATTATGGTAATTAGGCTAAATGTCAAGTATGCCATATTAACTCTTTTCAGAGTCTGAGGTAAATGAGAATATTCAAATTTTGACATTTCTACTCAGATTTTAGAATGGTCTGACTGTGTAAAAGGGATATACTAACTAACAACTAGCTACTGTTTGTTTCACCTAAATGTTTAAATAGTTCTTAGACTAGTAATAATGATACAACAGCAAAACATAAATTAAAATATCTGATCTTGGCATTGTTCCAAAAGTTCCAAATGATATTCATTTGTTCCAAAGTACTCAGAAGGGTGATTTCACTCCAGTAAGGAATAAAGATATTTTAGTAAGGAAAAATATCTTTATAATGTGGCCCCATGGGAGGGAAGAGGTAGTAGAATATTAAAATGTTATCCAACCTCTTCTGTATTCTATCATTTTGAATGCCAATAAGAACAGCTCTAGCTTTCTAAGGCTGTATATGGTGCTTACATAGTATCAATAAATATTAATCCTTTAAAAAATCACTATTTTCATATTGGATATTGTTTTTGGTGTTGTTCCTTTGTGGAGCCTCTAGAAGAGAATTGGGGTTTTTTACTTCTCCCTTCTAGTGGCCACCTGCATTCCCTGGTTCATGGCCCCCTTCCTCCATCTTCAAAGCCAACAACAGTGAGCTCACCAAGTCAAGTCCATTTTGCTATGTGGGATAAGGGTGTAAATTTCATTAGGTTGATTTTATTTTGCCTACCACACCTTTTATATAAAATCTCTAGAAAAAGCACAGCTATAGAGATTGAAACTATATTAGTGATTGCCTGGAACTGGCAGTGGGAGCAGCTTTCACTGAAAACAAACATGAAAGATATTCTTAAGAATGAAATAAGTTCTCTAAAACTGGATTATGATGATACTCTCAAAATTCTAAATGTGCCTAAAAATCATCAAGCTGAATACTTTCAATGAGTGAATTTTACAGTATGTAAATTGTAGTTCTCTAAGTCTATTAAATGTTTTTTAAATTCATAGAAAAAAAGGGAATAATTTATTGAAGTACTTAAATATCCCTAAAATAAGCACTAATTAAGGTGAAGGTCTTATTTGGGATTTTGACTCCTTATGAATTGTTTTCTCCCAATCACTTGAAAGGGTATTTTGGCTTCTGTCAATAATACATTGTACTTACATTTATTGTCTCACCTGCTGATCTTAAACACATTCTTATCATTACATCACCTAATGGGACTGAAAAAATATTATTATGCACAGTGTGAGACTTCTGAACTCAACAGAAAGGGCAAAACAAAAGGCTTTCTTTGACTACCTTCACGGGATGAGTTATGAACATGTAGACAGAAATGCCAAGATCAGATATTTGATTGCCTCATCCTACAATACACATAAAACTATAGTCATCATTATTAAGAATCATAACAAAGTCTGTCCATTTTTTTTCTTCATATATATGGGATAAATAATTTTTTTCTAGTTTCCCTTGTCTGGCAAATAGTAGCCCAGAGTCCTGAAAATTCTATGTCTTCTCTAAGTATACATGAATTATTCTAGTCTTAGTAATTCAACAGAGTAGTTGGATATTCATTTGTTCCAGAAGTACTCAGAAGGGTGATTTCACTCCAGTAAGGAATAAAGAGACATACTCTTGCCTGTTTATTAATAATGACTCTAATTTATTCTAATTAGACTTAAGGTTTTGAATGAGTCAGCTGGCTGAATTGTGGGAAATGGTGGGTGGCACAGCAGGAAGTCTGATGCTGATATATTTAATTGTAGGTGTTAACGCCTTGCTGTGGCTATTCCCATGATCACATCTATCCTGCTTTTACTTTGTGCCTCAAGTTCTCCTAGGACTGGATGTGTGCTGTTTATACATCGCTTTGAGATGAAAAGTATATCTGAAGAGAAGGCATTACAGTACTACAGAAGCATTCACCTAAAGCTTGCCAAGCAATGTAAACAAGATGAGGGCTCTGAAGGTCCCGCCATTGTCTCTTTGCAGCACGAGAATGTAAAAATTAACACCGAATCCCCTAAATGCTTCCTTCAATAAATTCAGAAAGCTTGACAGTTTTGCTGATTTCTTTCTTTTATTATTTCTGTACTTCAGTTTTTCCTAGACCTCTTTGCTATTTTGGATTTTTCAGAATTCCTTAACATTAGCTGGTCATTCTTTTCCTATGTATTGATTTTGTTCACTAAATAAATAACTGATATTTTTTAAAAATCAGGAGCTAAATAGATATTTACCTGGAAAGTGCAATTTTAGAGACATATGTCAATGTCTATATCTCACTAACTTTTCATCAAGTAAAGTTTCGAGACAGACTCTTTTTTCTCCTTTTATCTACAACCACAAAAGACTAAAGATACATTATTTTTGAATTAAATTGTAGGAATGCTTGAGTCATGAATAAAGACACATAGCCTTCATTTTGTTAGGCTTTGTTGATCTGATTCTATAAGAGATTTTTAAATTTTAAAGTTCTTCTCGAAGTAAATTTTATCTCTGGGGAAAGAAAATAGATGTTTAGTTTAATAACAGGTTACAGCAGTTTCTATTACCAAAATGACTTTGAAGTTACACATAATTAGAATCAGACAAAATGTGTGCTCTATAACCAATTTCAGGAGTGCGCTTAAAATACACCATTGCAATAGCAGGATTTTACTTTTAACCTATTTCTCAGAGAATTTTTTTTTATCTAGGATTTAGCATTTAAAACCATCCCAAAAGGAGTCTCTGGTCTTTAAAAAAGGCAAACTGAGATGAAGTGACTGGGAGTAAGAGGGGCTGAGGAGACTTGTTGTCTTTCCTTCTTTCAGTTTGTCGGGGTGAATGGCTCCTCACTGAAATTCACTAGCGCAGTCCCAGTGTTTCATTTTGCTGGCTAAGAGCAGAAATATTTATTTTTAAAAAGTCAGGTATTCTTTATATGCAATACTGCATCTTAAAAGCCAGAATAAGAAAATGTGGCAGAAAGAATGCTAATGGGACTCTGGAAATCTAGGTCACCACTTGATTTCACTGAAACAAATTGTGTAATTCAGAAAAAAAATCCTCCTGTCCTTAGCACAAATTAATTGAATTGACTCATGAACAACAAAGAAACCAAGCTTTAAAACCTTATTCCAAAACTAAAAGGTTTAAAATAAATCAATAAGCAAACAGGCTGAAAAGTCACCTGTGAATTGGAGGAGCTGGATTTCACATTACGAAGCTGTTTATAAAATCACTGGAAAGGATGAGGGAAAGAAGTAGCAAGGAGACACACACAAACATTTCTCAAGAGTAAAACCTGTCAGCAATAGATGTGATTGCTGGATTTTCCACATCTAACTTTGGTCAATTAGAAAGACTCTGGTCAAAAGGTCATGTGGCTTTGATGCTAGCACTCATTTAATTTAAAAGCAGAAATAGGAAACAAATATATTTTAAAAATAGAGCAAAAACATTAATAACTTTCCCACTGCTCTCCTAACCCCCTGTAAAGCCATACCAAACATTTTTTGTTTTCCAATTAGCAATAAGTAGTAGTAGCTATTTAATTTTAAACCAATGCCACTGAAGAGGATTTCATGGGACAAACGCAGTGTGTGAAAGCCTAAAGACCCCTGATAGCACTTTATCCTGGTCAGTCTTAATGTTCTCTTAACCTTTTTTCAATAACCCGAGTTCAAAAGCCAAAGATCGAAATGGCAGAAGGATTATGGGCAATGACAACAGGATAAAAACTATAGGAAACATTTTAGGCTGGTGGCTGGGAAGTAAGCATTTACTCCTATCAGAGCTGTCTTGGTAGTCATGGCCGGATTCTGTGTCTAGCACAGTGCATAGTGCATAGGAAAGAACTAGTAAATGTTGGCTTGAAGAACAGACCTTCCTAAACAGGCTTTATTGAGGTCAGTCTTATTCCCACATGACTTAAGGTCATGTAAGTGGCAAACATAGGTTATGGGAATCATTTATTTAATATTTTGCTGTACTTGTCTCTCTCCAAACTCTCAACCAGCTCTTCTGACAATGTTGCTCTCTGCACCTTTCTAGACCATGTATTCCTGGAATCTCTACATTGCCAATGCTACTCAGAAGATAAAGCATCGAAAACAATAAATCTTCTGACCAGACTGTCTCTCCCCCGACCCACATAATCAAACCTCAAAGCCAATGGAATTTTAAAATTCTGGGTTGCTGGTGCTAAATACTTTGTGATTTTTGTCCTTTCTTGAACTTTAAAAAATCCCACATACTGGTACAAATCAATATTCCATAGATCCTTGTTCGATAAATGACTGAGTATACACTGTAAGCTGTTTGGGAAGATTTTATAATAACATTTGGTTGGTTTCCACCAAACCTAAGTGTTTTGCAGCTCATTCAAATGTATTGATGTTCTCAAATTGACATTGTTTTACCTCATGCCATATCAGATAAAGTTTCACGAGTTTATCTCTAGAAGGAAGAGTTTCTTGTCAAACACAAAGATAGGGGCAGAGGGACAGAGGTGGAGTTTCCTCACTGAAATTAGCTGCCTACATGCTGTGTCCATTATGAACCCTCACGTTCAATAGAGCTGGAGTGTCAGGGTACTGTGACTGAATTTTACTGAGGATTAAAGAAAACAAGCCGCTTTCGCAGACTGTGTTCTGTCTTTTCATTTCCTGTAGGTGGTGAGCTCCCAAATTGTACTAATTACCAACGTTTCTGATTAGAGACAATCGGTTTCCTTCCTGACACTGAGAATGTCCGAAAGCAAACTGCCTCTGGGTGGCCCTAACTCTATAGCTCCTTTGTGATGGTTCCAGTTACTTCTAACGTGGTAGGACTGAGAATATATTGTATTTTAGAGATTCTTTGAAGTTCTTTGCTGGCGCTTATTTTCAAGTTTTATACTCATAAGCAAATTGACTCAATAACTCCTAATTCTAATTCACCCATTTTTAATTCATTATATTTAGCAGTTACAATTTACCTGAAGATTATACCTAATCCAGTCACAGGTTTTTGAAGGTGACCATTTGCAAGGTGACAGTGAGATATGAATCCGTTTTCTTTTCCTCAGCAGTGGTAATCTCCCTTTGTGGGAAGCTGAATGAAAGTGCTTCTTCTTTACTTTGACAGTTGTTATGAGAGAAACTCCATTTGAGATATAACTAAATGCTCTCAAAGACAGTGCTGCTATTGGTTAAATACTTTTTGTTCTTTATTATTGAATTTATTGGGGTGTCACTGGTTAATGAAATTATGCAGGTGTCAGATGCAAAATTCCACAACACGTCACCTGTCTGCTGTATGGTGTGGTCACCACCCCACGTTCCAGTCAAATGGAAAATCGTATTTGATAGTTCTATGATGTCCTAATGAAACTGAAATCTTTAAATTGGACATGAAACTTATTGAAGAAGTTTAAAAAGAAAACGCATATGTAAAGAAAACATACTCTACTTTTTTTTTATTTTCAGATGGAATGATCATCTTTATACAATTGTCCCCCTACTCAATTGATAAAATATTTAGGAATCATAAAGGATTGGGAAGGAATTTTCCATATTGGGTAAAATTTATAATCATGTGACATTTTCAGTAGATATTCTAAATAAATATAATAATAGTAATTATTAGCAGGCAAAATAGTGCCTAAGTAGGGGGGGGGGGTAAACATTAGATGGCGTTTGAAGAAGCTATAAAATCAGTAATACAGAACTTCAGACTGGACATATAATTTAAAAACCTTCCACGTCAACTCCCAAGTTTTACAGATGAGAAAATTCAGTTTCAGAGAAGTAAATTGCCTCAGATGAAGCCATCAGTTAGTGCCTTAGTTGAGGTAACGATCCATGTCCTTTACTTTAAATTTACTACCTTTGCTCTCAGTTTTTCCTAGAAATATCAACTAAAAAACAAAAGTGAATCAGTGTACTAAAGCAGTCTTATAATTATCAATGTAAGTAGTATCATGTTAAAACTTGATGCATAGAATTATACTTGAACATATTTTGCATAGTGTTATATGTTTTGTAGGTCATGTTTAATTGTAGATACCGAATTATGGCAATATAGAAAATAGAGAAAGAACACATGTGCAGAGTCCAGTTTATATGATTAATTCCCATTGCCAATAATATGCTCTTTGAGAACATAAACTTAGATGTTTCAAATAAGCATTAAGAAAAAAGTAGAGTGCATGAGAATCTTTTGCCTGTTGAGTGAAAGAAAATAGAGAACTAGAAATCTCTCATGCATTAGTGGAATATCAACACAATTAACTCAGATTTTAACAACTACTCTGATTTATCTCTTCAGATTTAGGTCCCATAAAAACTAAGGATGAAGTCTCATGACTGAAATATCTCTAAAAAGAATTCCTAAAATGTAATTAAATCTGATAAACTGGGTTTAAGAAATTTCAGAGGAAAAAAATTAATGTGATAAGAATGTATCTATGTTATGGCACCATCACCTCAGATATAATGATTCTTTTCCTCAGGTAATTAAGCTGATCTCTCAGCTTAAATTACAAGAATTTAAGTATATGCTATTAGTTGGAATGATACTTAAATTACAAGAATTTAAGTATATGCTATTAGTTGGAATAATCTTGGTATGGAGGTGAAAAAAATTCCTTTCACGTCTTTGAGAACTTTACTCAATGCAAGATTAACTGAATTCTAAGTTTTTAAGGTTTGAAGAAGAATTCTACCACAAATTTAAACTCAAGAGGAAAACACTTTAAATGTATAATTAATATATTATTAGTAAGTATTTAGGGTAAAAATGTTTCATACTTAGAAACCCAAAAGGACACAATTTTGCATCTATTATGGGTGGAAAGACACTTGCCATAAGTATATCTTGAACTTTTACCTGTGAATAAGGAAATTTTACTATATATTCAGCCTGCCTTTACATAGGTAGTTAAACTATATATATAGTTACAAATGTAGTTCATGATGAGTTAAGTCCTATGAAAGAAAAAAAACACATGATTTTATGTAGGTACACTCAAATTTTGCTTACAAATGGTTTGGTGCTTAAACATAATTTCTCACAGAAAAAAAATATTTCAAATTATACCCTTTCCCACCTGAAACTCACTGAATGTATAATTAAGTTGAACTGTGGTAATTATATTTGACACAGAACTCCGAGTTCAGAGAGGAGGGAGAAAGAAAATACACATTTATTATTTTCCTGACTACAGGGTTGGCTGTGAATAAAATTTTGGCATAGGCAATACATGTTGAGTATCTTTTGACTTCTTTATATTTATTCTTTTTTCACCTGAATGGTGCCTGCTGCTCAGTTTTTGGGGTATTCTCGGTAATGCTAATTTTCTGTTTTAAACTATGCTTATTGGCATGCTACCCAGCACCAGCATACTTCCCAAACTCTATGACTCAAAATGATTTTCCTTCCCTTTTGATCTATAGTGTCTTGCACATAAAGGTGCTCAATAATCATTCATTGAGATAATGAATTAAATATAAAACAAAAAGGTTTTTAAAATATGTGACTTTGCCCTAGCTGGTTTGGCTCAGCTGAGAGAGCCTCAGTCTGCGGACTAAAGGGTCCTGGGTTTGATTGCAGTCAAGGGCACATGCCTGTGTTGCAGACTTCATCCCCAGTGTGGGATGTGCAGAAGGCAGCTGATCAATGAGTGTCTTGTCATTAATGTTTCTATCTATCTCTTCCTTTCCCTTCCTCTCTGAAATCAATAAAAATATAATTTAATTTTTAAAAAAATATGTGGTTTTAACTGATCTTTTAATAAATATGTTTTTAATTGATTTTTAGAGAGAGAGGGTATGATAGAGTGATGGAAGAATCAGTGAAAAAGAAACATCATTGATCAGCTGCTTCTTGCACACTTCCTCCTGGGTATCAAGTGCACAACCCCAGCATATGCCCTGACCAAGAATCCAAATGGTGACCTCTTTGTTTCTGGGTCGATGCCCAACCACTGAGCCACTATCGACCAGGTAACATTTACATTCTTGGCTATTTTCTAAGTTTTATGTGGTTGTTTTCCTGCACAATAACTCGTTTGGAGGCATGAGCTTGAGTTCCAACAAGTGTGATAAAGGTAATGGAGAGGGCAACAGGACAGACATTCAGATTTTTAGGTTGTGTTGATAGAAGGTTCACCTTATTTTTATTTATTTTATGCTTTTATTGATTTCAGAGAGAATGGGAAAGGGAAAGAGAGATAGAAATGTTAATGATGAGAAAGAACCTTTAATTGGCTGCCTCCTGAACACCCCCTCCTGAGGACTGAGCCTGCAATCTGGGCATGTATCCTAACTTGAAATCAAATTGTGAACTCCTGGTTTGTAGTTCCACACTCAACTACTCAAACACTGAGTGGTTCACCTTATTTTTAAATGATGAGGTTATTTTAAATTGGGAGGCTGCATAGCTCACAAGACCATTATGAATCATGATGAAACCAGGTAAGCACACAGCTGTCATGTGGTACAGCAATGCTAGACTTGCTTCACATATGATGGCTCTTAAAGCAGTCATATCTCTGTCCCATCCAACGTAGATAGGCATGATAAAACAATGCAGCTACAGGGCTCCTGCTCTGCAATTGTGGGTCACTGACACGTTCAGTACTGAGTGTGCCTCTGGAGGTAATTCATGGGTGAGCTGCCTGCTTAGGCCTTGCCTGTGCTACATACCTATCTCATTGCTAAGCTGCTTTGAGTTAGGAACCCATGCACATGCTCTTGTATGGTCAAAAGGAGACCATACAGAACTCACTCAAGGCTTGATGTGGGCACATGGTAGGCTGCTGGCCAAAATGTGCCCACTAATCATGAATTTGGGTGCCTAGAGAGACAAATGTTTACCATGGAATGGTAACAAAAAAGCCTGGGCTTTTTGCCATGTAGGAAAGAAAAGCATATAAACTTTCTTATCCTTTTTCTGGCTAGAGTTCTAAGAAGGTACCATGTACTCAATTCAGTCTTTAGACAGGTGTATTGACAAAAAAGTGAAACCTTTTATAGATTCATAATTAAATATATATTTATGAATAATACATTTTAATAAGGTGTACCATATATAAAGTGATTTTTTTATCTTGTGATGGCTAATTTGCTTTATCATAAGAATATTCTGATGTTATTATAATTTAGCTCTTTTCTGTCATGTCCCTTTATTATTTAAGGCTGTGGAGCAAGCAGCCTGTGTAAGTACCCATTGAGCACCAAGAATTAAGTCTAAGAAAGATAATGGTGATTATAGAGATTTCAATTCAGCTCTGTCACTAACTGGCTGTGTGACTTTTAGCTGGTTACTTAACATCTTCCTCTGTGTTATGATCATTATGATTAGATGCTATGCATTACAACAGTAACTGAATAGTTTAAAATCTCAGTATATAGTACTTAAAGAATATTTGTTTACTGATATTACTCCCTGAATTACTCTTAGGATGAATTTCCACCAAAAACATTATGACCAAAGGGCCAAAAATATACACCAATAGCATTGTGGTCTGCTAAACTACTTTTAGTTGTTCATCTAAGGAAAGTTATTTAGGAAGGAGAATTTTAAATTGATCACTTGTTCATTGTTGATCTTCTCTTAAATTAAGATTTTATTCTACTCTGCTTTATTAATTCTTATGACTGTGCCTGGTGAATAAAATAATTTGCTTCAGAAAATGGAGGTAAAGACAAATAAGAGTTCCGAGACAATTGGATATATAGTATGGTAACATACTATTCCACTTTTTAAAAGAGTGTTTAGAATTTTTATAAGTAACTTATTATTGATATTATATGCTATGAATATACATATATGCATATATAGCTGAGCCCAGTCTTTAGGACTGGAATGTGTGAACCCAAATAGGCTCATCTTTCTTTTGGGCCAGCAGAATAATTTTTCTTCAACTGCAGTTTGCTTCTATTTGGCTCTCTAGCAAACTGACAACTGTGGTGATTCCATGTTCAGCACATAGACATTTTCAGGTTCCCTAATATCTTCATTCAAATATTCAGGGAGTAGCTAAGAACATCAGACTATTTTCAGTTATGTTGGAAATGCACCAGGAAGTTTCCCACTGCGTAGCAGAATGGAAGTGATTTATTAAATGAGAAAATGAACCATTGGTCAATGGAAAGTTGACAGCTAATAAAAAAAAAATGTAGTTGGGACTCATCTGTCTATGCAAAAGATATTTGTTAAAAGAGGCCAGGGGAATTGAGGTGATTTGGACTAGTTATGACATAAGGTTCTGACACTCATTCTGTAAGACTATTAATATGAAATATAGTTTTCCAACTCCAAGGCTGAGTGGTGAAGAAAAGAAAATACACGAAATTTTAAAACTTACTCACAGGAGACTCTTTTTAGATACTCTAAAAATATCAGTGGGACTTCTTAAAATTTCCTTGTAAGGTCTTCTCCCTTTAGAGCTTCCCTTTGTAATCCAAATCTCAAATTCAACCACAGTGTGAGCTGGAGAAGAAAGAGGTAGGAAAGGAGGGCTGGGAGTTGGCTCTTATAAAAACAACAACAACAACTCCCTTTAATAACATATCAGCATGTTCTAACGACTGTTAGACATTTAGAAAGACTTGATTATTTATAAAATTAATCATGCTTTGAATGAGATATCAGCAAGATGGCAAAATAGAAAACCCTAAACCCTCCTTCCTAAACAGATACGCTGATACAACAACACACAGACCAATTTCTTTTATGAAAAATCCAAACACCATTTAAAAAGTTTATTCACTCCAATAAGGTTGAAACCAGTGGTCCCAAAGCTGGTAGAAAATTCATGGCACTCACTACCAGAGTTCGTCCTGGTGATACAGTGCAGCTTGATGAGGAAGAAATGCCCAACTCCCAGCTTCCTCTGGAGGGAAAGAGAATTAGAAGACTAACATTCAGACCTTCAGTGTGGTTATGGTGGTGGTGTTGCTGGTGGTGGGGATGGGGGATGCAGCTACTAGAGGGACTAATTTCTGTCCAGCTTGACTCTAAACACTGACAGTGAAAGGATGGAAAAAGATATTCCATTCAAGTGATATCCAAAAGATTAAGGATGGCCATACTTAAATCAGAACAAAATAGACTTTACGTCAAAAACTCTCACTAGACACAAAGAAGGATATTACATAATGATAAAAGGATCAATTCATCATAAGATAGAGCAATTACAAAAAATATATAGGACCCAACATTAGAGCACCCAAATATAAGAAGCAAATGGTGACAGAACTTAAGAGAGAAATGAACAGCAACGTAATACAGTGATGTGCCTCTAATGATGTCATTCAGTGATTTCATTCATCATTATACAAACCTAGACAGTATAGCCTACTGCACACCTAGGCTGTATGACGTAGCTCAGTGGTCAGCAAACTGCGGCTCACGAGCCGCAACTCCTTGGCGCCTTGAGCGTGGCTCTTCCACAAAACACCACGGCCTGGGTGAGTCTGTTTTGAAGAAGTGGCGTTAGAAGAAGTTTAAAATTTTTGGCTCTCAAAATAAACTTCAATCATTGTACTATTGATACTTGGCTCTGTTGACTAATGAGTTTGCCGACACTGATATAGCTTATTGTTTCTAAACTAATACAACATATTGCTAGGCAAACAACATGTGATTAAATGGAACACAAGAGAAAATGATGCAATCAAGAGATATTATAAACACTAGGTGTTTGAAGCTGCTGCTGATATAACATGCCACATTGTATTACAGGAAACATTTTTTATAGGTAGGAAGAGTGCACTCTAAAATAACAACCAAAAGTATAGTTCAGTAAATACACATAAGCTAGTAACATAGTTATTTATTGTCTTACCAAATGTCATGTAGTGTACACAGTTGTATTAGCTATACTTTTATACAACCCACAGTGGAATAGATTTGTTTATTCAGCATCACCACAAACACATCATTTTGTTAGACTGTGGCATCATGACATCACTAAACAACAGGAATTTTTCAGTTCTATTATAAACTATGGGACCAATGTCATATATGCAGTTTGTGGTTGACCAAATGTCATTGTGCAGGACATGACTATAATAGTAGGAGATTTCAGTAACCCACTCTCAATAAAAAAATAAAACAACCAGATAGAGATCAATATTGAAAAAGTACTTAAACAACAGAATAAACCACATGGACCTAATGGACATATACAAAACATTTAAACATTCTTATCCAGGAACATTATACAGTATAGATCACATTTTTGATCACCAAAAAAGTCTTAAAAAATTTAATAAGATTGAAACTATACCAATTTTTTTTCAATCACAAGGAAATAAAACTAAAAGTCAATAGCAGGAGGAAAACGGAAACATTTACAAATATGTGGAAATTAAATAGCTCACTCCTAAACAACCAGTTGGTTATAGAGAAATCAAAAAGGAAATTAGAAAATATCTTGATAAAAACAAAATCAAAATATAACATACTGAAACTGAAGAGGTACAGCAAAAATAGTTTTAAAAAGAAATTTATAGTGGTAAATACCTGTATTAAAAAGGGAGAGAGATCTCAAATAATAACCTTATTTTACACCTCAGGTAAATAGAAAAAGAAGAATAAACAAAACCACAAGTTAGTAAAAGGAAGATTAGAAAACAAATAAAATAAGACTAGAAAAACAATAGAAAACTAAATTAAACTAAGAGTTATTTTTTTTAATCTTTATTGTTCAGTTTATTAATTACATTGTTTCCCCTTTTTATCCCCTATAGCTCCCCTCCACCCTGTACCTATCCCACCCTCCACCCTCACCTCCCCCTCCCCACTGTCCTCTCCCATTGTTGCTAGATTTTTGTCCAGTCTCTTGCTGCACTTCCCACAACCCTTTTCTCCCCAAGAATTGGCAGTCCATTCCCTCTTTATGTCCATGTCTCTGTTATATTCACCAGTCTATCCTGTTCAACAGCCTATCAATTCACTTGATTTTTATGTTCATTTGTTGATAGATGTGTATTTGTTGTTCATAATTTTCATCTTTACCTTTTTCTTCTTCCTCTTCTTAAAGAATATCTTTCAGCATTTCATATAATACTGGTTTGGTGGTGATGAACTCCTTTAGCTTTTTCTTATCTGCGAAGCACTTCATCTGACCTTCAATTCTGAATGATAGCTTTGCTGGATAGAGTAATCTTGGTTGTAGATTCTTGCTGTTCATCACTTTGAATATTTCTTGCCACTCCCGTCTGGCCTGCATCGTTTCTGTTGAGAAATCCGCTGACAATCGTATGGGTGCTCCCTTATAGGTAACCAACTGTTTCTCTCTTGCTGCTTTTAATATTCTCTCTTTGTCTTTTGCTCTTGGCATTTTAATTATGATGTGCCTCGGTGTGTTCCTCTTAGGGTTCCTATATATTGGTGTTCGGTGCACTTCTTGGACTCCTAAGTCAATTTCTTTCACCAGGTGTGGGAAGTTTTCAGTCACTATTTCTTCAAATAGGTTTTCATTGTCTTGGCCTCTCGCTTTTTCTGGCACCCCTATAATTCGGATGTTGGTATGCTTGATGTTGTCCCAGAGGCCCCTTACACTATCTTCAATTTTTTGGATTCTTTTGGTTTCTTGCTTTTACAGCTGAGTGGATTTTACCTCTTTGTATTTCAAATCTTGAACTTGGTTCTTGGGGTTCTCCAGAGCACTTTTAGGTCTTTGTATAATATTTTTTGTTTCAGTCAGTGTATGCTTAATTTCTGGTTGGTCCTTTTTCATATCCTTGAGAGTCTCCTTTATATCCTTGAGGGTTTCTTTCATTTCCTTGTAGGACTCATTCATTTCCACATTGGTCTTGATCATTTCTTTGCAGCTCTCATTTATATCCTTGTGGGTGTTGTTCATTTTCTTGTAGGACTCATTCATTTCCTTTGTGGTCTTGCTTATTTCCTTATAGGCCTCGATCTTTTGTTGGAGCCTCTTAAAAACCCCTATAACCATGGTTTTGAATTCCATGTCCAGTCGTTTTTTTTCCTCCATTTCTTTCACATCTGGTTTCTTTCCAAGTTGCTGCATGGTGGCTGCTTACCTGAGTTGGTCAATTAGCTTTGTGTGGTAGCCTTCCTACTAGGGACAGTGGCTCAGCCTCCTCAGTTACCTGAGGTGGATATGGGCTGCACAGTCTTGCTGAAGTTAAGCTCAGTTAATTGTTGTTAGCACTTGGAGGGTTGACCTCCAGGCCAATTGTCTGTGAAGCTCAGCTGTGCTCAGGTTGGGTGGGCGGAGTCTCCGGGCCAAGCAGACAGTGTTAGCTCTGCCCTATGTGGCCCCAGGGACTCTGTGCCGGGGGCAATGGCCGCCAGCACCTCTGAGAGAGAGCCGCTGTGGAGCTCCACCAGCGGCTGCCGGGGAATTCAGACTTTCCCAAAATGAGTCTGCATGCGCAATGTCTCACCCAGGGTCATAAAACAAAGCAGTCTGACGGTTTTCCAAATGAGAGACAAGTCGCGGTGCGCTCTCTGCGCTGTCACGAAGCCGAGCTGTTCGCGCAAGCTGCCTTCTCCACAAGCCGGGAGACCCGGCAGCACCCGAGCTCCGGCGTGCCCTCCCACTGTCCAGTTTTCACCCCGTGTGATAGTGGGTTCTCTGGACTTCACCCAGAGCTGGAGAATCAGTCCAGTGGGACGCCTTTGTCTCCCCTCTTCGAGAAAACTGGCCGGTTTTCAGCCGCCCGCCCTCTCCGCAGCTCGTACTCCAAACCTCTCTCCGTGCGAATCTTTCAACGCTGTTCGCTGCCGCTCCTCCGAGTCACAGTGTCTTATCTTCACTTTTATTTGTGGAGTTTTCACTCGGTGAGCTTTCTGGTGATTCTGGAAGGTGTTTGTTCTTTCGTTAAGTTGTAGTATTAAAATTGCTGATTATGACGGCAAGATAGGTGTTTTACCTTTGCCGCCATCTTAGTTCTCCTCAAGAGTTATTTTTTAAATAAAGATTAATAAAATTGCCTCCCTTAGGTGGCTCAATTATTTGGAGCATTGTTCAAAGGCTGTGGGTTTGATTCCCAGTCAGGGTATATATCTCGGTTGTGGGTTCCACCCCCAGTTGGGGTGCATGTGTGAATTCCTAGGAACATATAATCTATAATGAGTGAATCCTGATGAAATACAAAATCTGAACAGACCTATAACTAATACGGAAATTGAATCAATAAAGAAAAATCTCCCAACAAAGAAAATCTCAGGACCAGACAGCTTCACTGGAGAATTCTACCAAACAATTAAAGAAGAGTAATAATATTATCCTACATAGTTTATCTATAAATAGCATTATACATGCTCTTCATAATAATGTGAATACTTATCATTTAGCCAAAGTTATGATGTAACTATATTCAGAGGCTGGAGAAACAAAAAGTGTGAGAGAGATGTGGAATGACACCAACTAAATTTTCACTCTCCATAGTAGAAATATAATAACTAAAACTGGAAAAACCATAACACTAAGTGTGTTATTTAAAGGACACAGGGGGGAAAAAACAAAGGAAATAGTGAAAAGACTACAAAAAGATTTCTTCTGGGAGAGGAAAATGGGTTGGGATGAAGTAGACGGTTGCTGCCATTCAATAACATGAGATGCAACTGCTGAACTACTAATATATGCCTGTGTTATTTTGGTTTAAAAATAATTATAATAACAGGGCACTCAAATTATTAAAAGATGAATTGGATTCATAGATATTTTCTACTGAAGATAATAAAACATTTGAGTGCAGCAGTGTTAAGCTTTGGCCCAGTTTAAAGGAAATAAATAAGACACGAACTTCCTGAAAAAAGTAAATAAAGAGAAATGTTTCTGTATTTTCTACCAGACAGAGAGCTCTTCTGGCCCAGTATTGCCTTTTCTGTGGAAGGAAAAGTTATTCTAAGCTGAGTGCTGAAGTCAAAAGCAGCAGCCCCGTGCCTGCTGTTTTCAATTAGCATGCCAGTCCCAATGGCATGTCCGGCAGACTCTAGCAGACGGTGTTTTATGAGGGCTTGGTCATCTCCTCCTCAGAGCCACGTGAACAGCCTGCGGTTCAACATGCTTCCCTTGACCTTCCCGTCCCTCTGGAGTTGTGTGACCACTGGAAGCTGAAACCACAGCTGTCTGTCACTTGACTCCCAAAGCTCAGTCTCCTCTGCTCTTTCCCTTTGGGACAGAGCGGAAAAGCAAGTGGATGGAGAGAAAGCTGTGGGTTGAATGAGCAGTTGCCTAGAAGAGGTGTAGAAGGTGGTCCTGGGAAAGCTCAGCCGAGGTCAAGTGGAAATTCTGCTCCTCTCAGCCCACAGGCCTGTTCTGGGCTGGAGGGGAGTGACTCTGGGTCCAGAGGAGGACAAGTGGACCGGACCCCGAAGAAGAGTGTGCAGACATGGAATTTAGCCTAAAGAAGATATGGTTGAGGGTCGTTTCAAAAGGAACCCTGGAGCAGGAAATGTCATTATATTAGGAATGAGGACCAGATGTTCTGAATCTCATCAGAGCACAGAGCAGGGAGGGGGAAAAAATGACCTTATAGAATAAGGCAGAATTTCATGACTGTTGTTAAACACTGGAATGGGATGTCCATGAAGCTGAGGAATTCCCCATAAAAACAAGACCTTTGTCTTATGTGAACATTTGGGTGTAACTTTGCTTAAAGCAGATGGGATTAAGGAAATCTGTCTGGGAAGTTGGTCTTTGAGCTCTTTTGTAGCAGAGCCTTTCAGGCAAACAAGATAAAAGACCGCTTGCAAACCCCACTGATAGTCACCACATGGATGCCTCCTGATAAGAACCCGAATAAGTACAACAAAATTAAGTGTTGTTCTTTTTTTCTCTTCTCTTTCCAGTTCCTCACATATATTTATAAACATATCAATTACAATCATAACAGATCAACAGTCCTTCCATTTCTCCCTTTCACCCAGGGATTTGTTCTATTTTTGTGTTAGACAGGAGTTTATTAACCAAGATAAATGTAACTTGATGCCTTAGTCCTTGAGATGAGCTGAAAAATCTGTTTAGGCTTTTTAAATTTTCAACAAGATGACAGCTGACAGTAATTTACATGTTGGAATGAGTTTTTGTTTCTTTTTCTAGCTTTACTGAAATATAAGTGACAATATTGTAAAGTATGTAAAGAATACGTTGTGGTTATTTGATATAGTATACATTGTTATAGAAGTCCCACCATGTAGTTAATTAACACATCCATCACCTCACTTTTTGATTTTCTTGGTGAGAACATTTAAGTTCTATTCCTTTAGCAAATTTCAATTATACAATACAGTGTTATCAACTATAAGCACCATGTTTTACATTAGATCCTTAGACATTCACTTAATAGTTGAACATTTCACCAACCTCTCCCTATTTTCCCCAAACCCCACTCCATGACAACCACTTTCCACTCCGTTTCTGTGAGTTTATTTCTTTAAATTCCACATATAATAATACCATTCAGTATCAGTCTTTCTTTATCTGGCTTATTTTACTTAGTATATTGACCTCAAGGATCATTCATGTTGTCACAAATGACAGGATTTTCTTTCCAATGACTGAATAACATTTATATATATGAATATTTATCCTTTGATGGGCTCATAGGTTATTTCCATATCTTAGCCATTCATTGTACATATTGCTGCAATGAACATGGGAGTGCAGATATCTCGTCGATATTATGTTTTTATTTCCTTTAGATATTTACCCAGTTATGTGATTGCTGGATCATATGATATTATTTTTTTGAAGGAACATCCATACTGTTTTCCACAGTGGCTGCACCAATTTACATTCCCAGCAACTGTGCACGAGGAGTCCCTTTTCTCCACATCCTTGAGAACAATTATTATCCTTTGTCTTATTTATGATAGGTATTCTAACAGGTGTGAAGTTATATCTCATTGTGAGATATGTGGTTTTGATTTGTATTTCCCTGATGATTAGTAATGTTGAACACCTTTTCATTTACCTGTTGGTCATTTGTATGTCTTTTTTGAAAAAAAATGTCTATTTAGTTTCTCTACCTATATTTTTAATCAGATTTTGTTGTTTTTTGTTTGTTCTTGCTATTAAGTTGTTTGGATATTAGCTACTTATTGATAAATGACTTACAAATATTTTCTCCAATTTTGTAGATTGCCTTTCATCTTGTTGTTGGTTATCTTTTTTTTAGCAGAAGCTTTTTCCTTTTATTTTTAAAAAAATGAGATTATAGTATGATCTAAATTTTTAATTTTTCCATTTATTCTTACAGTTAATAAGTAGTTTTACTAGTGGCTCTTATAAAACATTGATTTACCTTTAAGATGGAAATGCCCACAGGATCTATAGGTCATCTCATAGAAATGTCAACAAGCAAACCAATAATATGGCCTTTGCAATCTGTAATTAGAATAAGGAGTTTTCAATTTATATTTCCTATGCTCCAAATTAAAGCTAACATTCTAATTAGTATATCATCATGTAAAAAAAAAAAAAAGACTGATAGCTAATTACCACTAATTCTACTGTTAGCTGATTAATGAGTTCAGTAGCCATGCATTTTGATCATGTAAACTCATCTGTGTATCTTTAATCAACTAAACTGTACAGGTATGTTTAATTATATGGCATAATTTTAGTAATTTTTAAATATTATTTGACAAAGAAATGTTATTCAAAGAAAAGCAAAGTCTGCAAATGTATAAACTAAATGAATATGTGTAAATTGTTTACAACTATCTTTTGACTGAATAATGGCTAAAGCCTCATACCGTGATGACAGCTTTTGTACACTTATCTTTCACGTGATTATGCAAATGCAGAATGATTGTTCTTACATATGAAATCATTTTTTAAAAGGAAGTAAGTAAGCAACATTTTTACCTGTTTTATCCCTCTTTCTTCTCCTGCAAGTTTGAATCTAAAGCTATCTCATGAGATGCCTGGCTGTCCTCTTGGCTAGTAGGCAGTAAAAAGAAAGAGACAATGAGGTTAGAACAAGGAGTCTGAGCACATAATGTCACATTGTTTGTGTCATGGGATCACAGGGATTAAAGAATAATCGATGCCAATAACTATTTTCTTATAGAACCAGGTGTGCTGCCCACAAAGCATATGATCAGTTTCAGAAGCAAGAACAAAAGATAAGGCACCCTGCATGTTCCTTTAAGTCAATACAAAACTAAATGCTGAATATCTATTTGCAATTGACCTGTATTTAATCAGGACTAATAGTAGCTGGCCTCTGAGAGTGCTTCAGTTATTTTGCATATTTTTTCATAAGAAGAATAGCTAAAAATAATTTCAAAAATTACTCATAAATTTTTATAAATCTGTGATTTTTATCAGAAGTTTCCACTGACTTAGCTTCAATGAAAGAAGAAAGCATTTCTCTGACAAGCTTAATTGTTTAAATACTATATTTAGGCCTGATGACTTAACTTATTTTTCTTCTTTTATTTAAACATATTTTTTATTGATTTCAGAGAGAAACAGGGAGAAAGAGATACAAATATTAATAATGAGAGAGAATCATTGATTGGCTGCCTCCTGCATGTCTCACACTGCGGATCGCGCCCACAACCCAGGCATGTGCCTGAGTGGGAATTGAATCATGACCTCCTGGTTCATAGGCAGACACTCAACCACTGAGCACACTGGCCGAGCTTCTCTTCCTTTTTTAAACCACTCCCATTTACATTCTAAGTAGGTAGGTAGGTTTAATTTTGTAATCCTTTCATTTTACTTTAATAATTTTATTTGACAACATTTAATCATTTATCACTAGTTGAAAAGTTACCTGTTTTTAGATGAATAGAAAAATTCTATTATCAAACATAAAATAGGGTGAAACTTTCTTCTTGAGCTTAAATTAATAACATTGACTATGCTCACAATGGCTTTCAAATCATTTGATAATTTGGGATAAATTTTTGGCTAATGTGACTCAGTTATGTTGTGATAAAGTTCCTAAGACTTTTGACTTTAAAATCAGTTAAACTGGCAGAGGAAACCAAGATGGCAGCATAGGTAAACACCTAGGCTTTTGCCTCGCACAATTCTGAGAATAGACCTGAAGGACAGAACAGACACTGTCCAGAACCACGAGAAGGCTGGCTGACTGGAAGATCCGAAATTGGAGGGTCATAGAAGTGCACATGGATAATCAGAGCCCCTGCAAAGCCCGAGTAAGGTGGAGACTCACGCACGAGAGAGGACAGGGTGGCTGAACCTGGGAGGGATGCTCTGGCAGAAAGGAGACAAAAACTCCAGGCTGCGCTGAACCCAGTTGGGTTTGCACTCAAAACCCAGGGGAACCAGGCCCTTATGGGGAGAACCTGGATTATGGGCACAATCCCAGGGGAAGAGCCAGAGGCAGACCTCCTGAGGCATGTGCACAAGTGTGTGTGGAGGGGACAAACGGGTTGCTGGCTGTGTCTATTAGGAGAAAGCCAGAGGAGGAACTCCGGGGGCATAAGAGCTCACGGTGAGGGCGTTCTGTTGACTGTGTGGCTGGCATCTGGCGGAAGGGAGAAGGAGTTCTGATTGCACTGAACCAAGGTGCCAGGCGAAAATCTGAGATTCCAGATCCATTGGGGACTGGACATTCTGGTGGCAGGCAAAACGCAAGGGCACCTTTCTCATAGAGGTGCCTGTGGCGATTGCCTGCAGACTCTAGGACCTGGCAACTTCATGGGCCAGGGCTGACTAGAAGCCAAGGCTGTGGGCTCCACCCTGAAACTCCGCCCCATCCAGAAACTCCGCCCCATCCAAACTGAGCACAGAGACTTTGGCAAGTTTGCAAGTTCTGGCACATAAGGCTGTCTCTTAGAGTAGACACAACTGATCCTCACAGTCAGTTGGCCTGGAGGTCAATTCCTCCCACTGATACCAACAACAAACTTATCTGCAACAAGGCTGCATACACAGTCCACAAAGGGGTGCACCAAGAGTGTACACCTCAAGTAACAGGGGAGGCCAAGACACCTAGCACACAAAGCTACCCAACCAACTCAGGGAAGCAATGGAAATGAGAGAGAAAGAAAGAGATCGCAAACAAAAGAAATGGAGGAAAACAAATGACTGGATATAGAGTTCAAAAAAAACCCACAGTTACAAGGTATTTCAAGAGGCTCCTAGAAAAAGCCCATAAGCTCAGCGAGAACCCTGAGGATATGAACAAGACTCTTGAGGAGATGAGTGAGACCCTTGTGGCTATGAAAAAGGACCAACTAGAAACTAAACATATACTGACTGAAATAAAAAAATATTTTACAGAAACCCAACAGCAGACTAGAGGAACGCAAGAATCAAGTCAAAGATTTGAAATACCAAGAGGCCAAAAGCACTCAACTGAAAAAGAAAAAAGAAAAAAGAACCCAAAAATTTGAGGATAGTGTAAAAAGCCTTTGGGACAACTTCAAACGTACCAACATCAGAATTATTGGGGTGCCAAAGAAGAGAGAGAGCAAGATACGGAAAACATATTTGAAGAAATAATGACTGAAAACTTCCCCCACCTGGTGAAAGAAATAGACTTACAAGTCCAGGAAGTGCACAGAACCCGAAGCAAAAGGAATCCAAAGAAGACCACACCAAGACACATCATAATTAAAATGCCAAGAGCAAAGGACAAAGAGAGAACATTAAAAGCAGCAAGAGAAAAACACTTAATTACCTACAAGGGAGCACACGTACAACTGTCAGCTGATTTCTCAACAGAAACTATGCAGGCCAGACAGGAGTGGCAAGAAATTTTCAAAGTGATGAATAGCAAGAACCTACAACCAAGATTACTCTACCCAGTGAAGCTATCATTCAGAATTGAAGGTCAGATAAAGAGCTTCACAGATAAGAAGAAGCTAAAGGAGTTCATCAAACCTCAGAGGAATGTAAGGGAGGGCAGGAGTATGGGGAAGAGATCAACCAAAGGACTTTTATGTATGCATATAAGCCTAATCAATGGACATGGACACTAGCGGGGTGAGGGCATAGGTGGTGATGGGGGAGGAAGGGATGGGAAGAGGTAATGGGTGATGAGGATACATATGCAATACCTTAATAAAGAAATTTAAAAAATAATAAAATCAGTTAAATTGGGATTTTTGTGAAGTTCTGTTTTCCAAGACTGAAGTAAAAATCTCTATTTGCATGTTTTGAATGTTTTTCTGGTTTAATTTATGGTATTAAAATACCATTATATACAGAATTAACCAACAGATTTATTTATTTATTTATTTATTTATTTATTTATTTGTCAAACATGTTTAACAAATCTCCAGGTAGCTTCAAAATATTTCTAATTGATATTTGGATCTTCCCATAATTCGTGTGTGATTCCATTAGTGGCCTTGTTCAGTGATGCTTCCGTTGAGGGACAGTAATGTACTCAAGATTTGCCTCTAAACTTTAAAGGCAGTTTGGGAAATTAGATTAAGCTCTTGATTATTTGGGGATTGACTAATGCTAGTTTGTGGAGGCAAACACTGAGACAACACATTTGTGAAGTTTTATAATTTCAACAAATTATTAAAAGGTCTACATTTTTTAAGGCATTGGCTGTCTGAAGCTGAAAGTAACAAACGGGCCCTGTTTTATGTAACGAGCATGCTCCCACCTCTCCCCAGTAGGCTCTGTGACAGTGCTCACTATTGAAAGGGGGGAGGGTGGCTCTTCGGCTTCCCTCATGTTGCCTTCCATGTGGAAGAGCCTCACTAGCCTCTCCAGTTCTCATTTATTTCTCCTCTAGAGATAAAAGATTCCCTTCAATGGGTGAATCTAGAAAATTTATGGTTTGTATAAATTAGTTTTTTTTCTCTTCCCATTCTCTTTTGGGGATAAGATGTCCAGCACTATTTGTACCTATGCAGATAAGTTTAGTTAATTCTGAGAATCGGTATTAGGAAGTCCAATTGCCCACCTATTTAAGGCATATTATTGTTTTTGTTTGTTTGTTAATCCTCACCCCAGGATATTTTTCCATTGATTTTTAGGGAGAGTTGAAGGGAGGAAGAGAGACAGAGAAACATCGATATGAGAGAGACACATCAATTGGTTGCCTCTTGCACACACCCAGCCAGGGCCAGGGATTGAGCCTGCAACCAAGGTACATGTTCTTGACTAGAATCAAACCCAGGACCCTTCAGTCTGTGGGTTGACACTCTATCCATTGAGCCAAACCATATACTTCTTTATCAGATTTGTTATGAGTTATTTTGCTCTCCATTGCTCCTGTTCTTTTGCCCTATCTTCCAACTTGCTTATGAACCACTCACTGTAGAGCTTCATTCCTGGCCAGCATTATACTCCTGGCCGACAACCTAGCATTCATGCTTTCATACAACAAACTAGAGGCCCAGTGCACTAAATTCATGCATGGCAGGTGGGGGTGTCCCTCAGCCCAGCCTGCACATTCTCCATTCTGGGACCTCTTGAAGGATGTCCAACTGCTCATTTAGGCCCGATCCCAGTAGGATGGGGCCTAAAGGGGCAGTCGAACATCATTCTCACAATCTAGGACTGCTGGCTTCAAACTGCTCACCTGCCTGCCTCCCTTGATTGCCCCTAACTGCTTCTGCCTGCCCACCTGATCACCCCCTAACCACTGCCCTGCCAGCCTAATTGATGTTTAACTGCTCCCCTGCCAGCCTGTTTGCCCCCAACTTCCCTCCTCTGCCGGCCTGGTCACCACTAACTGCCCTCCCCTGCAGGCCTGGAACCTCCCAATAGCCCTCCCCTGCTGGCCATATTGTGGTGGCCATCTTGTGTCCACAAGGGGGCAGGATCTTTGACCACATGGAGACAGCCCTCTTGTGTGTTAGAGTGATAGTCAATCTGCCTATTACTCTTTTAGTAGATAGGATAGAGGCCTGGTGCATAGGTGGGGGCCAGCTGGTTTACCCTGAAGGGTGTCCTGGATCAGGGTTAGGGTCCCCTTAAGTTGTGGGGTGGCCTGGGTGAGGGGCCTATTGTGGTTTGCAGGCTGGCCATGCCCCCCAGTGACCCAATCAGAGGCTCTGGGATCTGGGATTAATTTATGTTCTACAATTGAAACTTTGTAGCCTGGAGTGGAGCATAGCCTTCTGCTTGCTCCATGGTGACAGCCATTTCTGTTTAGGTTTATTTAATTCTATTATTGAAACTTTGTAGCCTAGAGTGGAGGCCTAGTCTCAATGGCTGCAGAAGCTTGGCTTCCTCCATCACCCAGGCAACCCTAGCCTCTGCTCTCTCCAGCTCTGAGGCTGCCTCCATTTCTGCTCAGATTATGTATCTTCTATAACTGAAACTTTGTAGCATTGAGTGGAGGCCTCGGGCCACAAGGGCAGGCAGAAAGCTTGGCTTCTTCCATTGCTGGGGAAACCCAAGCCTCCTTCCTCTTCTCAGTGGCCACAGCCATCTTGGTTGGGGTTTATTTACTCCTGATTGGCTGGTGGGCATGGCTTGTGGATGTATCAGAGGTGCAATCAATTTGCATATTGCTCTTTTAAGAGATAGGATGTTTGTGAAGCCTTTGCCATATGCTAAGTACTGAGTTAGATGCTGGTGATGGTGAAAGGACAGGTTCAGCTCCTGCTCTAAAGGGCTTGCGTCCAATCTCTCAGTGAATTACAAGGTCACCACCCATCCCCAGCAAAGTCTACTATTGTGGCTGTAAACCTGGAGAATTTAGGTAAAAAAGGAAAGGAAGCCTGGACTCTTAATTCTGCTTAACTCAGCTCCTATTCCAATAACTGACAAAGGATATGTACATACAATGTGAACAGTTCTCTTCAGACTATTTAACAGTAAACATTTGGATGTTATTTACAAAAAAAATTATTTAAAATGTGCTCTTTGAATTAAATTTGTATTTTTTTACTTGTTTAAATGATACATGCAGACTAGAATATTTTCTCCCAAATGTTAGACATGCCTTAAATATTTTTTAATTAAGTCTATTTGACTACATTTGCTTTCATTGTAATTTATCTGTCTGCCCGTGTGCTCTTTCCTCATCCATGTTGTCCCCATTATTCCAATAATGGGGAAGTGACCATTCTATGCCTGTTTCTTAGTCGACTCACTATGTAATTGATAACTGACCACATTAGGAATCCATACCTCATTTACAACGCCGTCTCCAAAATGTATTTCCCTCTGCCTTTTCACTGGATATTCTTGAATAGCCTTACAGAATTCGGGGGTGAAAAATGAAGGGAGAGAGTATGAATTCTGGAACTTTCCTTATAGTAGGCCTGGAACTGTGCAAAAAGAATGTCTTTGAAAAATATACTGTTAAGTCAGCTGGGAGAAAGGAATGGAGACCTTTTCAAATCCCACCCAGCGTTCCTTCCACCTGGAACCCACATCAGCATCTCGCCTGAGACCCAGCCTGCTTCACATTCCTCTCTCTCTCTTCATCTAGTGCCAGGCCGCAGTCTACCCGGGGCCTACGTCTGTCACCCCTAATAAGCTGGATAACGTCAGTGTACGGGGTTGGAGTTTTGCTTTCTCAAAGATACTCTGTTCCAAGAAGTATAATGCCTTTTTATTAATTTTTGAACAATAAATGTATGTACTGTTCATAGTACATGCCAAAATAGTTTAAAAATGACATTATGGAAAATCATTAGCCAAGCCCTTTGCAACTTTTAAAGATAGAATTTAAACGCTGTTGCAGGCGCTCTCGTAAAAACAATCTTTATCTGTTTCTGACTATGACTGATTTTAACGCTGTGAGGAAAATCTCAGGGTGGAAATTTCCTGAACTGACAGCGGGTCATGCTAAATTAGAGCCACCACTCTCGGGAGGAGGCAGGAATTAAAGAGTGCGACTGGATTTATTTCTCATTCGTTATATATCCATCAAAGCATTGAACAGTAACTTTCTAGCTTCCCAGTTTTAAAAATAGTGGCTCAGTTTTTCCATTCAGCGTCTCATAGCAGGATGAGAGCAGAAGATACCGAAAACAAAGCTTCGATGCACGGGCAACATGTGCCAGAATTTTTTTTTTTCCCCAAGAAAGAAGAAAGTTGTCTTTTTCTTTAAGTTTTTTCCAAGTCTATGTTATCTTTTCCATGGCACGTGACTGGTATATCAAGAGCAAACATATCATTCTCTATATGGGGAGCTCTAGCACTTACACCTAATGGAAATGCACACAGAATTTCACTGGAGAGGTGATTCATGGAGGCTGCTCCATAGATCATCCGTGCCCACCTGTCACCCCCCAATTTATTTTTTGTAAGAAAACTAAGCTGTTCCTTTTTCTTGTAGAAATATTTTATTCACCATGCACATTAGTAGACATCTTGGGAAATTTTAATATGACAACCATTTAACCCAGTATTTGAGAGGAGGCCAGGAATGAAAGGTAAAGGGGACTTTGGTTCTTTGTAATGACTCCCATTACTTTCTCAGCTTGAAGTCAGAGTATTTTTCCCTGATGCTTCTATGCCTTGGCAGGTATATTCAGTACTCGCTGCATCCCACTCAAAAAGAGAAGCTCTCTCTCTGCTCCTTTCCTGACATCACCCTCAACTGTGTTTTCTCTCATCTCTTCTTTTGATATTAACCCTACTCCCAAATCCAATGTAACTGTAAACTAGCGACAGAGATTATAATGCTGCATAAAAACCACTCAAAAGCAGTTTGTCTCTCCTAGTAATACTCAGGAAAGGTTAAATGGCATTCAGAATCATTAACAAATTTAATATTTCAAGATATCATCCTCTGATCCCAATTTTACAAAGTAGTATGCTTATAACCTGACCCACTTATTTATTATTCTATTAGAGGCCTGGTACACAAAATTTGTCCACTGAAGGGGGTGTCCCTCAGCCCAGCCTGCACCCTCTGCAATCTGAGACCCCTTGAGGAATGTCCAACTGCCCGTTTGGGCCCAATTCCACTGGGAAAGTCAAACATCCCTCTCACAATCCAGGACTGCTGGCTCCCAATTGCTTGCCTACCTGCCTTCCTGGTTGCTCCTAACTGCTTCTTCCTACCAGCCTGTTCACCCCCTAACCACTCCCCTACCAGCCTGATTAATGTCTAACTTCCCTCCTCTGCTGGCCTTGTCACCCCTAACTTCCCTCCCTTGCTGCCCTGGTCACCCACAACTGCCCTCCCTTGCAGGCCTGGTTTCTCCCAACTGCCCTCCCCTGCTGGCCATCTTGTGGTGGCCATCTTGTGTCCACATGAGGACAGAATCTTTGACCACATGGGAACAGCCATCTTGTGTGTTGGAGTGATGGTCAATTTGCACATTACTCTTTTATTAGATAGGATAGAGATCTGGTGCATGGGTGGGGGCCAGCTGATTTGCCCTGAAGGGTGTCCTGGATCAAGCTGGGGTTCCTCTGTGGCATAGGGTGGCCTGGGGGAGGGGCCTGTGGTGGTTTGCAGGTCAGCCACACCCTCCAGTGACCCAAGCAGAGGCCCTGGTAACTGAGATTTATTTATCTTCTACAATTGAAACTTTGTAGCCTAGAGCAAAGGCAAGCCTTCTGCTCCTTCCATGGCAGCAGCCATTTATGTTGGGATTTATTTCTCTTCTATAATTGAAACTTGGTATTCTTAAGCAGAGGCCTGGGCTACCTAGGGTATGCAAAAAGCTTGGCTTCCTCCATCACCAGGGAAACCCAAGCCTTCCTCTTGCTCTCTCTGTGGCTGTAGCCATCTTGATCGGGGTTAATTTGCATACTTGCTCCTGATTGGCTTGTGGGTGTGGCTTGTGGGTATAATGAAGTTATGGCTAATTTGCATATTGCTCTTTTATTAGATAGGATGTACTTTTTCATTCAACAAGTATTCTTTGAGAATCTTCTAAATGTTATATACAGATCTTGGCTTCATGAATACATCAATGAACAAGACAAACAAAATCCTTGACCTTATGTGCCTTACATTCTAGTAAGTGAAACAGATGACAAACTTATACTAGTAAAAAAGTATTCTCAGATTGTGATAAGTTCTCTTAAGAAATAAATGTCTTTAAAATGATTTGTTTCAAGAGTGTTAAAAAGCATATTTTGTTTGTGCCGTTTTCTTTATTCCAACTCCATTATCTTCAATCTCCTTTAATGTCCATGCTCATATAAAAATGTTTAAGTCATGATATGCTATAGAAGATAAAGGAATAAATATGCACTGGACAGATGTGGGTTCATCATTGGCTTAACCATTTACTAGTTATATTATCTTAAAAATTAACTTAGCCACTTTGACCATCACTTTCCCTATCCATGAAATATGGAGAAAATAGAAGTAATATTAGTAAAAGGATAAAGTGAAATGAAATGCGAAATAGTTACCTTTGTTGCTAGTTGTCCATCTGTATTGACCCCACCACCACCCAACTACCAAATACCTTGTCACAGTTTCATTCTCTCTTCCTTCGCCTAACCCTGTGGCAGAAGATAGACTGCCAAGGACTACATCTTCTTGTTTTCTTTCTTGATAAGTCAAACCAGTGGAAACAATGGCTAGAGTTTGGAGAGTACGAGAGAGAAGTCAGAGTGCTTTTTCCCTGATGCTTCTATGTCTTGGCAGGTATATTCAGCACTAGTAGCAACCCTTCAAGTCCAAATCTCCAAAGCTTTAGCCATAATCTAGCTCTTTATGAGATGAAAGAATATAATTTTTTCCTTAACCATTTGGTCTGAGGAGTTGTGTTTTCCTGCTGATGTTAATCTGTGGGTGCCTCACTATTCCTTTGTCCCTTCCCCCCAATCTACTCCCACACATACACATTCATAAGTAACCCTTTGTTAAAAATCTCTTTATTTGAACCATCTGGGGAAATTTTTGTTTCCAATAGGGACTCTGACTAAGGCAATACTAGACACCAAGGATAGCCACACAAAGTAAATGTTCAATATGATATTCCAGAACTGGTTTGTTAACATATTTGATAAACACATGGTCTTCCTGAAGGAAAATTAGAGATGGGAAAGTCTTAGCAATTCTCCATCTGGGGTATGCTAGAATTTAGCTTTAGCTATGGATATAGAAGCAATGAGGGGTGGTGGGAGTAAGTATTAACAATTGATATCACTTTGTAATGCAGAATCCAAGATGAGTCATTGAAAGGTCTTTATGCATGGAAATATCATTTTTTAACACATGAGTTTTGGGATAAAGTTAAGAAAATTCACCAAAACAAGAATGCCATCCTTGGAAAGCTTTGTGTGACTGTGTCATGGAAAATGGAAAATAAAAGTGAAGGATGCTACCATTGTATTAGGAACTCTTCTTTCTTAGAATCTCTCGTTTCAATGGGAATAATTCAATCTGGGAGTGGAAAAGACCATGTGGTAGTGCTTAGCCCTCAGAGAAAAGGTGGTTGCAATTACCATAATCGGCCCCAAAGACTGAATGGCAACCTCTGTTATGACCTGAAGAAATCTGTGGCTGTGACTAATTGATGACAATGTTTTCTGGTATAAACGGGCAGCTGACTAGGTATTACCTGATCTATATAATTGGAAAAAAATGTATATGTGGTAAACAAAAATATGACTTGAGTCGCTAAAGTGGGGATTCGTTACTTATAGTCTTCCACTTAGTTTCCATGCAGGTAATATTACATCTCTATTTTACAGATAAGGAAACCGAGTCTCAGAGAGGTGAATTAATGTGCACACACAGCAGCCAGGTGTAGAACTAGTATTCAAATCCAGGTTCATACTACCTGGTTTAACACTACCTCAGTAAAGATGATTTTAAATAAGATTCTAAAGTGTCCTTTTAATGAATAACAGCAGTAATAAAACAATCAAATGGTTAATTTGGAAAATGAGGATACTTAATCAAGGTCTGAAAACTTATTTCCCCTTATGTGTTCACCCAATGATTCTCTTGTTGCTTGGTTTTCCTTTTGTTATTTCAGGTAATTATTCTTCAGTGAAATATGTATTTGCAAATTACATCACTCCTTAAAATTTTGGATTATCCACAAGGTCAATGGGAAAGAGTGCTAACAGACACAGTATTGCCTGATAGTGCTGTGGGTCCAGCCGAGGTTATAGTCAATGATATTATGTAATAACTGGATCAATTCTAGTTTCAATAATTAAAACATGATATAATTGTCACAGCTATATCACCAGAATAGCTGTTCAGATTACTAAAATGAATTAAGTACATTCAGAAAAATTTCTAAGAACATTTATAAAAAAATAAAGAAACAGATAACTAAAGTTAAAATTTCCAAGATTAAGAATATTGTCTACTTCATTGTTTTAAGTGGAGAAAATAGTATATGGTGTTGGATGAACTTCTATACATTTAAAAATCCTCTTTCAAATTATATTAATTCCAGAAAGTTTAATTATATAAGTGTAAAAATGAAATAACATACGATGAAAATATACGGAGGAATCTTTTTTCAATTCTAGAATTGGCAAAACTATTTCAGCCATCTTCCAAGGCTAAAATCATTTTCTTTTAATTTTTCAACTACAGTTGACATTCAATATTATTTATAGTAGAGGCCTGGTGCATGAATTCATGCACAGGTGGGGTCTCTTGGTCCGCTTGGCAATAGAGGACAATCAGCCAATTAGAACCGTGGGAGATTGGCTGTGGGAATGTACTGATCACCAAGGGGCAGCTCCTGTGTTGAGCATCTGCCTCCTGGTGGCCAGTGTGCATCATAGCGACCAGGTGAATGGTCATTTGGTTGCTGAGGCATATATATATATATATATATATATATATATATATATATATATACATTAGTTTCAGGTATACAGCATAGATATTAGACATTTATGTAGTAAAATCCCTGATTGGCCACCTGGCACCATATAGTTATTATAATATCACTGATTATATTCCCTAGGCTGTATTTTACATCCCTGGGACTATTTTGTGACTACCAATTTGTAGTCATTTAAAAAATGTCTGCATATACTCTATGTGGGAAAACCTCTACCATATATCATTTTTTGTATGTTTATAAAGTAGTCAGATATTTCTAACAGAAACAACTAAGAAAGTTTTTTAATATATAAATATCTCTTTTCTTCCTAAATTAATTTACTATTTGACATAGAATAAGATTAACATTTTTTGAGTGCATGAATTATTAAATAGGTGTCAGAAAAACAATGTACAATCAACATAGACAAATATTGGAAAATTTGGGGACATTAAAGTTTTGGGACATTTCTCTGGTTATATATTTTTACTTCAGACTATAACTATTGGCAAGTACATTTGTTTTTACATGAGATTGCATATGTGATTATTCAGTGACAGACACTGTATATAGAGAATGACTCTGGGTTGGGCTTGATGGCTTCTTGTTTTATAATTTTCTAAGCTAGATTTCTTATAATTAAATAGCTGCATTAAACCCAGTGTCATGAATGGGCATGTCTTTTAGGAAAGCAAGTCCTTTTTATAAGCTGAGTGCTCTAAATGTTCTTTTACATTTCATTTGGTGAGCTTTGAGATCAAGTATAAGTAGCAATTCATATAAACAGTGCCACTCATGCTACTTTTTTTATTGGATTTTAAGCTTAGTCTCCTAGTCTCACAAAGGCAAACCCACCCATTCACCTGATCATAAATTGTTCATCTGATGGCATCACACCAATTTGCTCAATGTAACTTTAAGCAAGAGATTCCATCTCTTGCCATGTCATGTTTTGCCACTCAAAGTGAATTTTTAATGCATTTATTTCATAGAGTGTAGATTTAGTCACAGTGTCTTAGAATTAATACAACAAAATAGAGGCCAGCAAAGCATTCTTTAAATTATAGCCTTTTGTTCCCCCTGAAGATTTATTTTTATTCACCAAAAAAGAAATATTTAGAATTGGCTCAATTATCTTTATTACCAACACAAAAGTGTAAAAACTGGTTACCATGGGGCACTTTAGGTGCCAGAATTTTGACCAAACACCCAGCTCTCTGTTATTAAGAAAATAAATGGGGCAGTAGCTATGTAAGTCCTGACTTGCCTCAGCATTACCAATTCCCTTTTTTCCCACGGGCTTGTTAGAGGTTCTTTGTAAAAAGGTTTCCTTCTCCAGTATGCCATTGTCTCAGGGTGCTCCAGCGTCCAACCCTTGTGGCCCTTGTAACTTGGGCATAATACCTGCTCTACGCCTATTCCCACAGAGAAACGTTTCAGAATTCATACTGCCTGCGACTATTAAGCCTAAGATATGAATTCTAAGTCCCTTTGTCCCACATTTGTATTCAGGGGCCAATCTCATGCCCTCCTATATCTGGTTTCAACTCTGTGACTCCAACATTGAGAAGTACATGCAAACACACACACACACTCACACACACACACACACACACACACACACACACACACACATCTACACACATAATGCACAATGACAAATAACAGTAATTCTCTGTGGTTACTTTCTCACCCTCCAACTGGGAAAGCCATCCAAACTATTGGCTCTACTGAAAAGGACATTTCGTAGCTATAGTTACAAGGTGATTGACCAAAATGAGATGTCAAAAAGATGATTCCAACTCAAATCAGAAAGGTTGCCATTGTCTAAAATGGATGATCAAACAGAAAAGACACTCAGAGCTACAAGCAAAAGATTGGTTTCATTTCTGTTCTTACTCCTTCCAATTCAATGTCTGCACTAGATAACCGTAGTTAGCTATTTAAAATACAAATCTAAATTACCACTTTCTCAGTTAAAAGCCCATTAGTAATGCCCTTTTCCTGGTGTTGGACTAGAGCAGTGGTTGGCAAACTGTAGCTCGTGAGCCACATGTGGCTCTTTGGCCCTTTGAGTGTGGCTCTTTGACAAAATACCACAGCCTGGGCGAGTCTGTTGTGAAGAAGTGGCATTAGAAGAAGTTTAAGTTTAAAAATTTTGGCTCTCAAAATAAATTTCAATTGATGTACTGTTGATATTTGCCTCTGTTGACTAATGAGTTTATCTACCATTGGACTAAAGCCCTCATCATTAAAAAGAACTAACCATCCTGCATGATTTGACCTCCTAAATGGTCTCACTACCTCTACTTAAGCCAATTTAGATATGTCACAACCCTATTTAAAAAAAAAAATCAGTGGTTCCCTGTAGAATTCGAAGTCCAGCTTCCCTCCTTTATCTTCTCTCAAATTTATTCTCTATAATTTTATAGCCTTTGCTATGGTAAATCAATCACATTCCTCTTGCCTACTTGTTCTTTTGCTTTCTCTTTTGTTTTTCATGTTCTGCCACTCTCTGACCCTGCACAGCTAAATCCTTCCTAGTAGATTTTAAATCTGACTACACATCATGTGCCTTCTTTTAATTCCTCCTGTGAAGAAATAATTTCTTCACGTCACTGCTGTAACATTTTACCATAGCCCTTTACCCTTTGCTTCTCTGCATTGTAGACAACTCTGCCTCTTCTTGCCTGAACACTCCTAACCAAAGCTGCATCTGATTCATCAATTGCTTCAAAATATCTAGCAGAGTGTCAGAAACCTTAGTTGGCTCTCATTCAATACATATCTGTGCCATGTATGACTATCTTCAAACATCAGAAATCAGTCTCTCTGAGCATCCACAAAACCAAGCTATTATTGACTTCTTTTGTCTTCTGCTGTCTAAGCGGAGAGTTCTCAACAGTCTTAGAATAAACGAATTACGTTCCAAAAGATGAAGAAGCACAAAGCAAGGGGAAGAAGAGGGACATGATCACACCATGTGCTGATTATTTTGCCCAGAAGGCTTCATGGGCTTTAATTAAACAATTTAATCATGGGAGGCAAAAGATGGAATGTGTTTCTAATTAATGCTTTCGACTCATTATGCTTCCAGGCCAGGAACTATAATAACTGCATAAGAATTTGGAAATTATTTCCGCCGAGATTATGGCAGGCTTTTTTCATTCATCTCAGGCACAGTTCCTCAAAAAAGCCTGGGCTGTCGTTGAGCTGATATCATGAACCAAAATGGGGCAGTACTTGGAGATGGTAGTTTCATTTATATACATTTAAAAGGAAAATATCAACACCCTGTGATCTCTGTTTTTCCTCTTTGTCTTAAAATATCATAAAAATGTTCATAGTGTGGTTGCAATGTATTTAGTGATCAGATTCTATAGACATTAATGGGAAGGATTGCATATGTCAAAATTAACCTTGAAGGTTCTTTAAATTGTACAGGAAGTAAACTAATGTAGTTTGGGTATCTTTATATCTCTCAGGAAATTCACTTCATTAAATAATTTTTCCCCGGAGTAGGATAGATTATTGTTCCTTACAGCATCCGAGGAAGTAATTAGCTTCTAGCTAAGGGCCTGTTTTGTGAAAACAAAACAAAACAAACAAACAAAAAACCCCCACACAAACACTTTTCTTTCTCTTAATTTACAAAGTTGAATTTATAAATTTAAATGTACATAAAATTAAATATGAACATAGGTTTCAACTTAATCTATATTCACTTACTCTTAAAAATTTTAGTACAACTTCCACAAAAATTCAGTTGAATTCCATAATTATAATTGCAACAGAGGGTTTATACAAATCATTTCCCTAGTTAAATTATTAATTCTATAATTTTTAAAGTGGTTTTAGATTTCAAAACATTTGATTTAAAAAATGTTTAATTTTACTGGTTATTCTCCAATAAAGTTATTTTAGTGAATTAGACTATTTTTAGCCTTCCTCCCTTACTTCACTCTTCAAAAATTCATAAGGATGAAATGTTTTAAATTTGATCATAACTCCTATTCTCTCAATTGTATAATGTTCCCAGAATTTTGATAAAGCAGAAAATGTCTGTCATTGTGGGTCTTTACAGTGCTAGTGTACCACTTCTAATTCAATGCTTAGACTTCTTCTGTTTATTAGATAATGCAAGTTACACTAAAAATATTTTCTATTTTTAATATGTTTTTATTGATGAGAGAGAGAGAGAGAGAAAGAGAGAAAGAGAGAGAGAGAAACATCAATGAGGAAGAGATATCTATTGACTGCCTCCTGCACGCTCTGCACTGGGGATAAAGCTCATAACCTGGGCATGTGCCCTGATCAGGAATCAAACTGGTGACCTCCTGATTCATAGGTTAATGCTCCATCACCGAGCCACACCAGCAGGAAGATTTTCTATTTTATAGCCTACTCATTACATTTCATATGGAAATATTGATCCTTATACAATATGGAATATTTTTCAAGTAATTGCGATTTAATAGCAAATATTTTTAGTAGATAGTATATGAAAAACACTAGTTTGAGTCCTGCAGGGAACACAAAGACAGTATTTTATTCCAAACCTCAAATTTTTATAATTTTAGGATATCTGTGGTACCCAGGTATTAAGATAGTACTCAATGACCCTCACCGTGTAGTATGTCCAAGTTTGTAGAGAGTCTTCTCACATTGATCAAGGATGGCCAATGGAGTTTTGTGGAAATGACGGTGTATAGCTTTCTCAGCTAGGTAACAAAAGTCATCTCAACTTCTGTCTTGGTCTGTTGGATCATTCACTTTGGGAGGCGCCAGCAGCCTGCCGGGAACTGTAAAAAAACCTGAGATTTGACCCTACTTGAAAGCTAACAAATCATCCTGACACAGTTTCACAGATGGTAGTAAGAGACTGGAGACTCCAGAATCACACTGAAACAATATTTATTACTCAAAAACAATGGAAGTCACTAAACTATCAGCATTGTGCCAGTCTTAAGCCCCAATTCCCATTGATCAATGCAAAATGGACCAAATGATGCCAATTCCAAAATGGGGTTGCATTAAGGGAGATGAATCCCAAGTTTAGGGAACCCACTTTTTTATAATGGGAAATAAACCTGCCTGATAGTTCCCTTAAGGAGACATTACCTTTATTATGTGGGAGAAGAAAAATAAACTTCCCTCTGCTCTGGAGGCAGACTGTCTCTATCTACCAAGGTTGTTTGCTACACAAACATCCTGAAAAAGATAATGGAGACCATAGGAAGTTTTCAATTCCTCTGCTCACTAGATGTGAGAGACCCTGTAGAATTGTCTTCCAATATTGCAAAGCCACAAGACACTCATGTCGTCCCATTAAGAGATCCACATGGTGATAAACTGAGGCCTCTCCCAGCAACCAGCACCACTCTGATAGGCCAATGACTAAACCACCTTGAAAGAGGGTCCATCAGCCCTAAAATCTTCAGGTGACTACCTTCTTAGCTGAAATATAGGAAATACATTTTTTAATGAAGGACCTTAGACCAGAGCCATCCAGAAAGTTGATCCAAAATTCTTGATTCACAGAAATTATAAAGGTTAATAATGTTGTTGTTTTTAAGCCACTTCATGTTGAGGTATTTTATAACATAGTAATGAATAACTGAACCAACTTTCCATGCTAGGAATTGGTGTGCTACACAACAAATGTCTTAGAATATAACCGGGGCTTTGGCATGAGGGAGGAAGAATCTGGAGGCACTCAAGGAGAGTGTCAGGGAAAACATATGAGGCCGTGAAGAGACTTCCAGCAAAGCCTGACCATCTTTGAAGAGGCTGCTGGAGGAGCATAAAGAAAAGTGAGGGGATGTTGTTGGACACTGGAGAAAAGGGACCTTTGTTGTGCGGTGGTGGCAGAAAGTTAGCAACAGCGTTGCCTATAGTAACACAAAAAGTGGAACGTGTACCTGAGGACCTGGGAGCTCTGGCAAAAGAGATTTCCCAACAGTGTCAAAAGTCCCATCTGGCTTCTTCCTACGGCTTAATGAGATAGCCATTTTGGTGATCCTTGGAGACTATATAATGTGTGATATTATAGGCAACACAAAGTTGATACATAATTCATCGTTTGTGCATATTGCATTTTCAGAAGCCCAATCATAATCATTGTTTTCGGTATGAAGCACAGTTCCTCATTTTAACATTATGACCAAACAGCATCTAAGAAATATAAACCAATTAGAGAGAACAGGTGCGTAAGAACGTTTGTTTTAGCTGACTTTGATTAAGTGATTTTTTAAAGGTGAGCTTAGAAGAAAAATGTGATTAGAAATAATATTTTCAGTGCTAGCTCCCTGGAGGGTTAAGTCAGCCTATTGCACAGTGCTGGAATTCAACTACCACGGACCAAAGGAAGACCGGGGACGTTTCCAGGAAGATGAGAGTTGAGGCTGAGCTGCTTATTCACCAGGATACGAGAGAAATATGAGGTGTCAACAGTGGAACACTACTCTTAGCGGAACAGTGTTAAGAACTTATTTTCACGAGCAAATACTTCCCCTTATTCAATGATTATTCCTTCTTACTTTTCAAAATGCTAAACAACAACAACATATGATTCAATAAGCTCTCAAGATGCCAGCTTTAATTTGGCAGTGACACTGAGCCGGGCTGGGAAGGCTGGACACATTGGCCTGATTCAAATGAGGAATAATTTGGAGGGCCATTCAAAGTCGTTTCTGAGCTCTTTCTTAATCACCTGCTGTTACACAGTTAACAATTACAGACCTTTCAAAGTCTGCTGAACATGCTCTGCTTTAAATCTAGAGCTTTTATTTTGAACAAATAAAATCAAACAAAACAGTCATAGAGTGCATAAAAATTACATTTGGAATATTTGATTTAATAAACACTTCTAATTTTTTTTTCTTTATTCAGGATCCAAATACTTAAAAACACATTAACACAGTTTGTATGCGCGTGCACACACACACACACACACACACACACACACATACACACACACACACACACACACAGAGAGAGAGAGAGAGAGAGAGAGAGAGAGAGAGAGAGAGAGAGAGAGAGAATTGAAAAAGAGGTCACTAAAAAAAGTGTAGCAGCAGTCCTCTTTTTAGGTTTTATAGGAATATTTGTCTTTAGAAAGATATTGTCGACTTCTGGGCAAACACTCATCAAAATGATAAAATCAGTGGGGAAAGGAATTTTGCTTTTTTCTTAGGCATTGAGTCCTGGTTCTTTTCAGAAGAGAGTAGACGGTTTCTTCTATTCCACATTTCTTTTAAGCGAGCTGACGAGTGTTTGGGCTGACAGAAGCAGTGCCACTGTTTCCTAGGGAGTTGGCATCCATTTTAGTCTCCACACTCCAACCGAGGTACCTCTATCTTTTGAATTCTAGATACCAGAGACACTGATATGAAACTGAGGCAAGTATATCATACAGAATCTACATGAAAGATGCTGTAGTGTGATCTGAATAGGGTTGGAGGACCGGAATACCTAGTCTTGACCAAGCCTTGTTCAGTACTTGCTTTGTAGTCACTTGATATCATTCACATAAGCTTCCTCATCCTTGAAGTTATACCGAATGATCTAAGTTCCCACCCAACTTAATTAGTCATCTATGATTCTAAATTCCCTACCTTTCAGAAGGCTATAATCTGATAGCAACTTATGAAGTCTGGATTGATCAAGCAGTATCACTTGTAGGTAATGTTTTCTCATGATATATTTTTGTATGTAATTAATGTCCAATTATTTTGAAAGTGAAACACTGTTTAAAATGCACCATCAGTCATTATAATACAAAGACATTTTCTGAGAGTGACCTTTCTATGCTTGGGAAGATCTTAATGATTAGCTATTTTACATGTCTGATGAGTTATTTGACATCCTTGTCACAAAAAAATATAAGCGTGCACAGCTTTCTGTGAAAGTTTTCTTTATTAAAGTTGATCCTTGTTGTGGAACATTTGTTCTTTCATCAGGTATCTGCCTTTGATTGATTGCTTTAGTCACAGCATGATACAATGGACATCACAAAGGGTGTGTGTTCTGTATTTAGAGGGTCATTTATTTGAATACAAATGTAAGTTGCATTTTCTGATGGTGTTCAGCTCCGGAGGAAGATAGCAAGGAACAAGAGGCGACCATGAGGCTGGCTTCTGGCTTTTTCCTGAGGACGAACGCACATGGGCAGTGCACAACTTCACAGTGTAGTGAGGCCATGAAGACTTCTAGGTTTCCTAGAATAAAGTGAGGTTCTAATTTCAAAAAAATGTAGGTGCATGCAGCATATTGTGGAGGGTAGGGTGCTAATGTACTGGGGGAAAAAGTATTTTGATATTGAGAAGAGTTTTGTGTGTGTTTTCTTAAATAGATATGCTTTCTTTTGAAAAAATCAGGTTAGCAATCGTCTCCAAAGGTCAGAAGTCTACAGATACTTAGGTTGATTTTATGGAATTTTAAATCAATGTTTTGTATGGTCTTCCCTCCCCTCAAAAAAAATAAATAAACAAAAAGTTAGCAAGTTTTCTGAAGTGGAACATTTGAAGAGTTGTTCACCCATACTACTTCCAGTCTTCTCTTTTTTTTATCCTTAACTTACAGAAGAATTATACTTAAAAAAAGAAAAGAAAACTTTACCAAGTAAACAGGAGCCAGACATATAGGTAAAATTAATCTGAACAGGAGCCAGACATATAGGTAAAATTAATCTTTATTCATTCAATTCACACGTGTTCTCTCTCTGACAAGACAAGACAAGCTAAACAGCATCCAACAGCATTCCTCCGTTTTTCCTTTTGTTGTTTGCCAGTTAATTTTTATTCACTGGAAAGGCCAATTTTCCACATGCTATTCAATGTGGTGTGCTTGTTTGAAAAGGAGCAAGGAAAAAGAACCAAAGATGCTGAGAACTTAACTCATTCCTCCCTTCTGTTCCCTCCTCCTGCCTGACAAGTCCCCTTTCTTTGGGGCTTAGTGAGAAACAAAAGCAGACTCATTCAACTTCAAACCTTGAACCCATGCCAGTTGAAATATTTTAGCGAGGCTTATCCTCAACTAGGTCATACTGTATAGGTGGGCCTCGTTAAGTGGTTTTTGTTGGACACCCTGTTTATTATGACTTTACAGGCACACCCTCTGTGCCAAAGTGCAGCTCAGCAAACTGCATGTAGGGTGGAGGTATGTGTGTACTTCATTAAAGAATGTACAGCTAAAGAAAATATGTAGTTTCAGAAACTGGGAAAAAAAACATTATTTCAGAAAGCATTTGATCCACAATGAACCCTTATTAATACTTGATCTTTACCATATATACCTGAGGGTCAGCAGCTTTCGCATCCCCATTATTTTATTCCTAATTAGGTAAACTGGGGTGGGGGGTCGGGGAATTGCTCAATTACTTGCATCAATACAGGTTAGAATGTCAGGATAAAAAACAGGACTACAAACAAAACTTTCGTCTTGAATTCTTTTGGCTGCATCACCAGACAAGTCTCTGCATGGGGGGACATGGCAAAATAATGCAAATACTGCAATCCAAAAATTCTTTCAGGAGGTACAACATCTCTCCTGGAGTGAGTTACAGGGAAGGATCTCGATATACTTGGATTTCAATTGCTACTAACATCTCCAACTGACCAGACGTTTTGGATTCCACAGTTTTATTCAGGCTCTTTTCTTTAGCAATAACGTACTGGCTTGTGATTGATGGCTAGGAAAGAAGCAAGAATTCAGTAGTAAAGGCCAAGAGCAAAATTTGGATATCTCAGCATGGGCCAGTTAATACAGAACCAGGCACAATGCATATTGCATATTGATTATATCTGTACTAGACTCTGCAACACTCTTCTTGGCCATGCTGATACTGGCTAAAAGTTCTCACCAAATCCTTAGAAAAGGGGATCAGACATTGGAATTCTGGTGTCCATTGTACATAATTAACTAACAGAACACAATTCAAGTTGTTTTATAATATGTGACCCCTTTCCCCCGGTTCTTCCCCACTGGTATGATTTGACCATGGCGACTGACTCTGGAGGGATGAAGTTTCTCTTTAAGATGAAGCTTCTCTTTAAATATCAGAGAAGCTTTTTAATAAAATCTAGTGTTAAAAAGAGGGTACCCCAATTACTTGTGAAATCGTTAAGTTTTGGGAATTTGACATGTGTACCTCATGGGAATATTTTCTACTTCAGAAGCAGCTTGATTTAAGAGTGGGCATGTGACCTTAAAGGTTTGAATCTGGGTGAATCTCAGAACTGTTGCTTCAAATCTTGGGATAGAGGCTTCTTCTCCCTTTCTGGGCCGTGTACATGGGATTCCAAGGCAGTGACATATTTTTGCCTTTGTGAGGCATTTTCATAGCCTGATATTGGACTCAATGCACAGAGGAAAGTTAACCTCAGGAAATCACAGGGAGCTTTTGGACTTAGCTAACCCTGAAACAAAACCTACTGTGGAGTTACAGTTATACAAGCCAGCGCATTTCCTTATATTTAAGGCATTTACCATAGATGTTCTGATCCCTGCATCCAATGCCATAGCCCTATAACTTCTGAAGTACCAACTGTGTAGCCTTGTTCCAAGCTTTGTGATTTAGTTCCTGACAACTTTTCTTCTTTGGTGACTTGTCACTTTCTAATTTTGACTCCAGTTGTCAAGTACCAATAGCAACTTTCTGAACACATCGTGCTATTGTGAATCTTTGCATCCCTCTGTTAGAAATGTCCTTTGTCACCTTTTTTTTAGTCTGTCTAATTATACGTATTCTACAAAATATTTCTCCTATGTGATGTCCCTACGATTTTCAGAACCATCTCCCACCTGGCTTAGACGCCCATTCCTATGTGTGTCTCTGGCTTACCTTCACCATGGTACTTATAGTTACTTCCTCCCAACTGGACTGGAAACTGCTCAAAGGAGGATTAATGTGTGTGTTTCTTTGTTCATCACCAGTACCTACACTAACACTTGTTGATATTCAAATGTTCATTGAATTAATGAATGTGTCAGATAACAAAAGAATCGCAGCAAACCTCATTCCAGCTGGGGACAATGTTTTGTTTTGTTTTGTTTGATTTGGTTTTACTTGATTTCAGTTTTGGGGTAAGAGCCAGCAAACCTAATGGATTTTAATTGCTTGGAATGTGTTGCTACTCTTTGGTATGGTTTATTAGCCCATTAGAAGATAGGTAACCAGATAGAACACCTAAATTGCTGATGAGTTACCGTCTCTTATTACTTGCCATTAGTCACCAGAGAGAAAGAAGGAAGAGAGATCAAATGGGTCAGTGAAAATCCAGCATCACCACTTGAATGTTCTCCAAACACATGACTTACATGACGATGCCACGCTTGTTTAGAGTGAGTATTCCAGTGTAATATAAGATGAGGAGGAATCCAAAGAATAATTACGGAAAATAGTTTTGTTCTAGTTGGTATGATAAATGGTTTTGTATTAGCAGAACTTTCTAAGATTTGTATAAGAGATTACCTTCACTAAACATGTCCAAAGCATTACTCTGGCTCTGTTATTCCATGACTTGGATACTGTGTGACCCTCATGAAAAATCTCAGTAACATTTCAGAAACAGTTGGATCTGAAAACCTGTGTTCTCTTAGATGACTTAGTGCTGAATTTTTCAGAAAAAACAATACAATAGAGAAAAATTCTTAGTGAACTTTTTTTTATCTTTCACAGTGAAGCTTGCCAAATGTGCCTCTGTGTATTCTGAAGTTGGTTTTGGCATGTTCGTTATCAGTCACCTAAATGTCAGTCAGGGTCCTTCCTCACAGGAAACAGATGGTGCACTCACATCAGAGAACATAGGAAAGTTTGTTTACAAAGGGGCTAATTACCAAGTGTGAATGGAGTTGAGGAAATAACTGGATTGGGCAAAGACCAGAGACCAACTGCAATAGAGCTCTCACTCCCCCTCTTAACCCCATGTCCAGAGAGGTGAGAAGCAGATTCACCATGGAAGAGGTGAAAACAGAAGGTCACAGGGGAGGGCAAAGATTTCCCATGGGGGGCACAGCAGCAGTCCTAGTTAACTCACCAGGAGGGTCCCAAGGGGATAAATCCCTGACATCACTCTCTTCCCTACTCCCCTCTTCTGATAGGCCACACCTTGATGTAAAGAAAGTCCCTGTCTATAACCAGAAAGAACAAATTCTCATCAGCTGTAGTATTATCATGGGGTAATTAGTCTATTCTTTTCCAAAGTCTAAAATTTAGCTACTACTGCTATGCTTCATAAAGGAAGTAATGAAAAAAGGGAAGCAAAAAGTAATGGAGTGTCATAAAACACAGCTTCTAAAGTCTCCCTCTCTCTCCAGCTATTAGAATAAATGGATTATCATAACTGCATACTTCTCTCATCCAATTCCATGTCCCTTTAGCTTTTGCAAACACTTCTGTTGGATTATAATTTTTAACTGACTTAAAACTTTATTCTTCTTTCTGTAAATAGGCCTTGTAACCCTTAGCCCAGGCTATGGTAAGTTTTAACTCACATTATGTGCCCATTGGTGGTGAGTCAAGAGAGTCAATATTTATTTAGAAGGCAAAGGAAATTCAAAGCAATTTGTGGATTTATAGTTCTTAACTAAATCTGTGGTATGTCATACTGTCCAATAAGGCACTGGTCTGGTGTTTCTTAATAATTGCCTTTTCCAGCCTGGCCAGAATGGTTCAGGGGTTGAGCATTGACTTATAAACCAGGAGGTCATGGTTCGATTCTGGTCAGAGCATATAACTGGGTTACAGGCTCAATCCTCAGTGTGCAGCATGCAGGCAATGGCCAATTAATGATTCTCTCTCATTATTGATGTTTCTATCTCCCTCTCCCTTCTTCTCTGAAATCAATAAAGATATATTTTTTAAAAATAATAATAACTGCTTTTCCCTTAACACAAGAGATTTGGCAGACCTAGATTACAATTAGTGCTACGGCTCTGCAACCTTTCCAATCATACTCTGAGCTTGGTTGTCAGCTATGTCTTTCGGGTGACTATAGAAGAAAGGGAGCTCCTTCAAAGTTACACAGTAAATTGAGAGACTCTACACATTTGTAATTACATGTTCATAATTTTAGTTCTCTTTTTTCCTACCTGTTTTCTCTAGGACTATAAGAAGAAGCTAAATGACTTTAAATTCTTAACTGTCAGACTAGCTAAGCCACAGCCACTTGGTTTCTACCAGCTGATCACTCATGCAACCATGGTGATAACCCAAATATTCATCATGCCAAGGATTACTGTATTTGATTCCTCTACCCTGAGCAAGGAGAAGAGCCCTACCCTTCTCATGTAGTATAAGAGATACAAATCTCATTTCAAGCAGTTTATTTCTTGAGACTATCTAGTACCAACTAATATATCAGCCAAAGTCCCTGTAGAGAAGAAATCATTACATTAGAATTTATTTACAAAGTAACATATTATAAAAGTTTGAGAGGAGTGGAAGTGAATCACCACTGATAGGACCAGAACAGGGCCAGCAGCAGTGAAGTGTTACCACCTTAATCCCAAAGGACTGAGGAGAGAAATAAATGAGCAGAAATAAGAAAGAAAGGATCTGAAAGAAATAAAGCCCCAAACTCATGCTAAGGCCAAGAACATCAAGGGCTTGTTGCTGTAGTCAGTGCAGGATCATTTTTTAGAAGAGGGTAGATGAAAAAGGAGAGAGCGCTGTACACCAAGGTATGTGACACATGGTATTCCTTTGCTTTATTCCTCTCTGCTCAATCACTTTACCATCCTCCTTCTAAACTAATCAATCTCACCTTTTCCTCGAACTGTTTAGATTAATTAATTTGTGCTCTCCTGTTTTCTGTTTATGTATGCATTCTGTGACAGTATTTTATTTATTTATTAGAGGCCCAGTGCACTGGTGTGTGTATGGGGGGGGAGGGGGGAGGGCTTTCCTTCAGTCCAGCCTGAACCCTCTCCAATCTGGGACCCCTCAAGGACATCCTACCAGAATCGGGCCTAAATGGGCAGTTGGACATCCTTCTCACAATCCAGGACTGTTGACTCCCAACTGCTCACCTGCCTGCCTCCTGATTATCCCTAATTGCTTCAGCCTGCCAGCCTGATCACCCCCTAATGACTACCCTGCCAGCCTGATTGCCCTTAACTGCCTTCCCTGCAGGCCTGGTCACCCCTAACTGCCCTTTCCTGCAGTCTTGATTGCCCCCAACTGCCATCCCTTATAGGCCTGGACCCTCCCAACTTCCCTTGACTGCTGACCTGATCACACACAACTGCCCTCCCCTGCTGGCCATCTTGTGGTAGCCAACTTGTGTCCACATGGGGCAGCCATCTTTGACCACTCAGGGGCAGCCATATTGTGTGTTGGAGTGATGGTCAATTTGCATATTACTCTTTTTTATAATAGGATAGAGACCTGGTACATGGGTAGGGGCAGCTGGTTTGCTCTGAAGGGTGTCCTGGATCAGAGTAGAGATTCCCTTGGGGTATGGGGTAGCCTGGGTAGGGGTCTGTGGTGGTTTGCAGGCCAGCCACTCCCCCTGGTGACCCAAGTGGAGACCCTAATATCTGGTATTTATTTATTTTCTATAGTTGAAACTTTGTAGCCTTGAACAGAGGCTTGGACCAGCCAGAAAGCTTGATTTCCTTCATCTCTGGGGAAATCCAAGCCTGCTGTTCACTCCATGGCCATTTTTATTGGGATTTATTTATCTTCTATAATTGAAACTTTGTAGCCTTGAGTGGAGGTTGGGCCAACCAGTGTGTACAGGAAGCTTGGCTCCCTCCATTGCCACAAAAACTCAAGCTTCTTGTTCACTCCGTGGTACAGCCATCTTGGTTGGGTTAATTTGCTTACTTGCTCCTGATTGGCTAGTGGGCATGGCTTGGTGTAGCAGAGGTGCAGCCAATTTGCATATTACTCTTTTACTAGATATGATTCTATTTTTGTTAATTTTCACCTGAGGATATTTTTCCATTGATTTTTTTTAAAGAGATATTGAAAGGAAGGGGGAGAGACACAGAAAGAGAAAGACATCAATGTGAGAGAGACGCATTGATTAGTTGCCTCCCACACATATCCTGGCCAAAGCCCAGGGTTAAGCCTGCAACTAAGGTACATGTCCTTGGCTGGAATCGAACCTGGGACCCTTCAGTCCATGTGCTGATACTCTATACACTGAACCAAACAACTAGGGCACTGTAACAGTATTTTAAAATGGACCCTTAGACTTGTGTTTTCTAAAATGTGCTCTGATATTTACATATCCATTCTCATTCATATGTACACGATACACGATCACTTATTTCTCCCATTTGGATATAACCAGTTACCATGTCATGTATGTTATTTGTGGCAAAAACTGTGCACAATTGATATTGTACAAGTACTCATAATTTCTTAAGTTTAAAGGTGAGAATTAATAACTGTACTTGAAATTGAGTATAATTCTAAGGATTATATTTTTTCCTTCCCTCATCCCCCTGTACAAGTACACATTCTTTAATTTAAAGCATTTAGTTTTCTATTTATTTCATCATCTGGGAAATGTGCTGGTTTTGAAAAGGCAATTTATGAAAGCTTAGCTTTCAAGTTATGGCAAAAGATATTTAGTCTTATGAGGAGACCATGAGTTTTCTTTAATGGTATTTCAGGAATGAATTCTGATTTTCTTTATAGAAATTTGAGTTGTTTTATAAAGCAATCCCTTTTAATTAACTCAATTTTTTATTTTAAAAAGAATGGGCCTATCTAAATAATTCTCCAAGGAGAGATCATAACAGACCATAATCACGTTAGTTGAAAAACCAGGAATATATGTTGACCATCTTGATGTCTTGTCTAATTTTACCTCTGCACATTTAAATTGTAACAATAATAAACTAGCAGGTAAAAAAATCCTGAAAAAAACATTTTACAAAGATCATTTTATTATAAAATTCTGTTGTTCTAAGCCCAATTCTCATTTATAACAAGTTAATACTCAAATGGCAATTGTATTACCATGGTTTCCAGACTCATAAATTATCATAAGGCATTTCCAACATCATTTAATGCTTGCCTTCCAAGGTTCTCAAACTGATCCATAGATAAACTATTATTATTTGGGACATAGAGCATCTAAATCATTTTGCAATGTGAAAAGTAAAATAAAAAACATATTTTTGTAGTTGAGCCAATGTACCTCAAGTCACATCCCATGTCTGTGAGAAAGAAAGAAATAGAAACAAGAAACTGTGATTCTGGATTCCCTTCTGTGGTCATTTAGGCTGCCATATTTCTATTTCATACCTCGGTGAGATAACTTTAGTGACCCTACTTAAGTTCCCTTTATTGGCTCAGCAGTTGTAGAGGACTTTGAAGCATGGCTTAAATAATACTGGTTCCAAATCTACATATGTACTAGTATGTAGGAGTACAGGTTTCTGCCACTTTCAAGAACCAAGTAAAAATAAAGGAATATGTAAACACTTACGGTCCTCCTCTTTGCAGTTTTGAGAGACTGAGAACAGATGGGTAGACATTTATTTTTTCCTAATAATTGAAAGGGGGGGGGGAATCTTACTGCTAGGATTTCAGTACCTAAATAATTAATAGGGGAGCTATCAATGGCTTTAGAAGCATTTTTTTTTCTCATCAAAAATATAATTGACACATGACGCAGTGGGTACAGAGATGATTTCCAAACTCTACATAAAGCTTGGCTTACAATACTTTTCAATAGTGCAAAAATGCCTGATGTGAAATTGTCATTAAATATCCATTGGAATTTGATAGTGAACAGAGGGCATTTTAAGGATGGGTCTGAATAGGAAATGGTCATTTAAAATGTGATCATGTGCTTCTAATTATGATGTAGTAACACACTCTATGCTGAAGCACAGTGTGACCAATTAAAAGAGATTGAGCAATAAAGGAATGGAAAAAATTAATAACAAGACAGTTTAGAACATTTTGAAGGCTTTTAGGAGAAAACATCTTATAACCTGTTTTTGTACTCTTAACCTAGAGAAACGATAGAAATTCAAAGAAATAAAAATACGTGGCAGAAATTGTTTCATAAATTATGAGAAAGGGTCAGGATATAAGACAATGGTTTTCCTGCCACGTTGATCCAAAGGTAGGTCCAGAAAAGAGGCCTGGCATTCCAAAGATCCTCCCTTGACTCCCAATCTCACACTTTTTCCACTGCACCGTGCATTTCCAGTAAGTGTTGCCTAAGAAAATATTGGCTAAAAGGCCAGTTTGGATTAGAAATTGGTGTGTCTGAAGCTAGAGTTCACAGTTTTTACCACATCGTTTTCCTGTTCAAAAATCCTTCAGTGGCCTTCCTTTTAAATGTGCTGTGCTAACAAAGCGCATCATTCTCTTGGCATTCCATTTAGACTCGCTCTGTCTTGCCAGTTTCATCGCCCACTGCTTCCCAACAGCAAGGCTCTGCTGCATCCAAATCAGTCCAGTGCTCGGTCTTTGTGCTCTTCTGAAAATGCTCCCTCAGACTGTTCCTCCAAATGGTGTACCACCCCGAACCTCCTTCTCTCCTCTGTTTATTGCAATTCAACCCCAGATCCAATGTTGGGGGTCAAAAGCCCACCTCTGTGTAGATGTTCCCTGAAAAACCCAGTCAGCCCCTAATTCTTGTTCCTTCTCTGGGCACTTCTGGTACACACTCCCAAGACCACTTATTTGTCCTTTATCAGACTCTCCTTGGTGTTGCTGTAGGCTCTCTCGCCTAGAAAGCCTCTAAAATGTTGCAAAATCTCATTTCATACTACAGTGCCTCCATCATGAGGGATTAAGCAAATAAGCTCTCATACAATGTCATGTACAACATTTGCACTATATAATTGATAAGGCATATTCACTTGTCTTATCTTTCCCTGGGAAGGATTAAAAACAAGCTCTCATAATCCCAGACCATAGAGCTTTTACATATGTCTTATTTTATAGTATCTCTAGAGGAAGGCCTGACTGATGTGATCTTCATTTTACAGATGAGGAAGCTAAACCAGGAAATTAAGGTTGCACTCATCAAAGGACAGCACAGGGATTTTCTAATTTGCTGAAGCTCATTTGGCTTAATAGCTCTTCTGTACCTGATCATTTCAGTTTTGTAGTTTTTAACCCTTGTGGTTAGGGGTGTGGATAAACCATTAAAATTATAGAGAAAACAATGACTTGATACTAAGAGGTGGAAAGCTAATCTACACTAATAAAAAAGAAACATGCAAATTGACCATCACTCTACTACACCCACCAGCTAATCAGGAGGGAATATGAAAATTAGAAGGACAAAGATGGTGGTCACCCAGCTGCTCCAGGTGCGGAGTGGCCAGGTGGGGCAGGATGCCTACTATGAGAGGGAGGGCGGAGAACAAAGGGATCTACAGGAGTGGCACTCTGTCTGCAGCGAAGACGAAGATGGCAGACTCCAGGCAGAGTCTGCAGCAAAGACGAAGACTGCAGTTTGCAACATAGATGGCAGACTCTGGCTGGAGTCTGCAGCAAAGGTGGCAGACTCTGGCCAGAGCGAAGGCCTGCTTGTAGGGCGCTGGAAGAAAATCAGTGCCGGAAGCCAAGGAAAGGAAGGCCTATTGCACGAATATCTTCATGCAACGGGCCTCTAGTAAACATTATAAAGGAATATGATTAGAACTTTAAATGACTTGGCAATTAATACAAAACAGAAGAGAGAACATGAGGATGTCCTTAATGTTGAATTAAATCCTGGAGACTAAGCAAGTTAAATGTAAACAACAATGAGACAAAAATCTAGAACCAGTGGTTTTGAAGTAAGCATGTTTTAAGTTTCTTTCTGGAATTTTAAATCGTGTATTTTAAAAGAAAATGAGAATTATACAAAATCTATTTAAAATTAGAAAAGGATGTATTCAGAGTTATGGATTCTGTTGACGAACCTGTCCTAGTGTTGAACTGCTAACATGTCTTAAATGTAAACCATGAGTCAGTCATAGTTGTGAGTACTTTGCATGGATTATCCATTGTCCCTTACAACAGCAGTCAGGGGTATTTTTATCCCAACTTCTCAGGGGAACTGAGGCAAAGAATAAGTGTTGATATAGGTGAGATTTTCTACATATACTACCTGTGCTTAAACTGTATCTAACACCCTTTAGTCAGGGAAATCTGAACCCAATGATTCCAGTCCATTTTAAGTTAAAGCAAGTATATTTGGGCTGCATCATGTTTCTTAATAATTGTCCATTTGATTAAAAAATTATTAAAACCTCTTGTGTTCTTGCTAGAACCACATACAACTTCAATGACTTAATATTTCCCTAGAGAACTGGAATGTCAAGTGTGTAACAAAATAGCCTCCAACACAAGCTCCTCTGTGCTTTGCAGTGTCTGCACATCTGTTTGCTGCCCCATATGTAAGTGAGGAACACATGTGGCTCAGTGAGGATTGCCAAACATTTCTGAGTGTGAAAGGTGACATTTGATATAAGAGGGTATCTAGCGCTCCATAGTCTTCAGCCTTGTTACATTTAACCACAAGTGCATAGATTAACATTTTTCATTGAATATAACATGTTTCCCCACTTTTAAAAAGTTGTTGTTACTCTGGTGGATAATAGATCTTCAAGCATATTTATATTTGTGACCTCTCTTGCAATATTGGCAATAAGCAGTAAGAGCTAAAAAACTGGTCATTGGAATCAGACATATTTGGATGTGAATCTCATTCCCTTCTTTATTAACTGTGCGTTATGGTGTTTTTAATTGAACTTCTTTGAACTTAGTTTTCTCATCTGTAAAATATATTGCTTAATTCATAGGTTTTGGGAAAAGATAAAATGGAGCAATAAGTAGAAAATCTAGGAATCATGGCTAACATATGTCCCATAAATATTAGCTTAAAAAGTAATTGCAGAGAAAACATGAAGCATATATGCATATATATATTCATATATACATATATATATAATGAATTTTGTTGACAGACATATATAAATATATCAACATAGTTGTCAGAGAACATATGATTATGGATGTTTTTCCATTTTTATTTTAATTTTCTGTATCTTCCAGAATTTACATTAAAAAATAAAGTTGGATTTTGCCACAGTAAGTGGCTAGAAAATGACATCATGTTACTGGCAGTAGCAAAGAATCTCAGCACACATAGGTTGACATCAGTGTTCATCTCAGGTCCCTTGTAAGAAATCAGACATAAGCTCTTGAAGTTTTATATTAAGTACATGTTAACAACCAATTTTGCTATCTCTATTTATTTCTGTAAGCATATTTCTAGTGTTCAAAATATCCTGGACTCATTTTTTCCTTGTGTATAAAGATATTGGGTATATCAGTGAGAAGGAGTAGTTAAATAGAAAGACTTAAGTTAAGTTGGCTCACCAAAAACACTGAACTTGGAAAAGATGCCTCTAGCACAGTTCAAGGGAACGCTGAAGCTATAATCTCAAATAGGCAGCCCAAACCCATTAGTAAGCAATGGTCTAGGATGAAGACCTGGCAACACCCAGGTGAAGGGATTGTCAGTCTAACTGGGAGCACTTGCTTTCCTCGTAATTGGTGACCCCCTTTTAAAGGAATCTGGCTCTTCAGCAGGATATTCACTTGCAACACTTGCTGTAGCACCCTGAATACCAGATATTCCCACATAAATTCTGCTGTAATCTGATAAAAAAAATAATCCTTATACAGACAGGTCTTTTCTGAATAGAGGTATATAACAAGAGGTAATGAGCTTGGGGAAAAAAAGAAAACAAATACAGTTTCCAGCCAGGTGAGCCCCATCAAGAAAAATATGAAATGTGACACTCTGAAACATTTTTGGCATTCCCTTTTGTAGTTAGTCAAGTGTAAATTATTGAACATTAGAAGGTGTTAAAAATTTCTTCAGTGATGAAATCAGTGACTCTTATATAATTCAAGCTGATGTAAGTTGAGCCCATTGAGTCAGTTCTTCCTGTAAACCCTAAAGAGTTGACAACTGAAGTTAAAGATATTGAAAAACAAAGGCTCAACAATATAGGAGGTTTAGCAAATGTTCTAAGCGTGCAATGAATCCACAAAAAGAGCATGCTAGAGTGAATTAAACTGGGTGATAAACCATGAGTCACCTATAGTTTTACTCTTCTTCTCCTTTGCCCTTCTAATTCTAGATCTGTTTCTTATAAACTTTAAGATAAAATTTACAAATTTGTTTTGAGAATATACCCACAAACACAATCATTTGAACATCTGAAGACAGAACATGCTTTGTATGTCCAAAATTGGCATTTCCCTGGGGACCCAGCAGGGAGCAGGGAGGAGGGAGCTGAACGTTGGGGACCAATACTTTCCATGGCAATTTCAGTTTGAAAAGATGCTCCTCAAGGAGGCTCTCCTTCCACTGCTTCTCACACTTCTCTCTGCTCTGCTCTCAGTGATGGTTATGGTTACCAGTGCTTTCACTCTAGGCAGCAGCTTCTGTGACACTCATCTCCCAGTAAAGCTCTGTATACATCTGATGCCCTATATATTCTCATTGTGACCCCAGATCCCTTTGATGCTAAAATGCTCCGTGTGACCCTCCCTCTGGGACAGTTAACAATCTACACTAATAAAATCAAAATATGCAAATTGGCCATACCTCTGCACCATCCACCAGCCAATCAGGAGTGGGTATGCAAATTAACCCAACAAAGCCAGTGGGTTAATTTGCATACAGAGGTGCAAAGCAGCTGGGCAGGGCAGGACATCTGCTATGAAGGGAGGGGTGCAGAGGGAGCTATAAGAACAGCATTCAGGCCAGAGCAAAAACTAAAGGCTCTGGCTGGAACAAACACTGAAGGCTCCAGCCAGAGTGAAGACTCTGGCTAGAGCAAAGACTCCAGCCAGAGTGTAGAAGGTGGTGGCTGGAGCAAAGGCCTGGGTCCCAGGTGCTGGAGGAAAACAAGTGCTGGCAGCCAGGGGAAGGAAGGCCTATTCTTGCATGAATCTTTGTGCAATGGGCCTCTAGTATTTATTATATTTTCTAATTATTCATTGAACACCTATACTGCTGTAAGCACTATGCATACGTCAATGGTAAATGGTACAGATGGGAACATTGTCACAGGAAACATACAGCGGGGTTAGGAGAGACACTTTCCCTGTGAGGTTCTCCAATCAGCCAACCATATACAGCTCTCGCCTTAGTAGCATTGGAAAGTTGACCTGTGTATCATGTTCTCTTTGGAGCGTCCACAGCCCCAAAGCAGATTACACTGCCCTGGACTCCACTTTCCCTCAGAGGAAGCTCCCAGGACTGCTAGTGAGGCTAGCATGGGCAAGCCGCAGGGTGTCCTGGGCTAGTCCCTCACCCTCTCCTGGCAGGTCCAAAATCAGTTCACCAGGAGAGGTTGTGATTATTCTTCACAGCACATACAAAAAATAAATGCTGATGTGTCTTTGGTTTTTCTATTAGTGTCCCAGGATGGTTATATAAAACAAATATAAATGATCCTCGAGTACATAAAAAATGATGAGCGCTTAACATGTGTTTCAATTTTTTCCATGAGTTCTACCCAATGCAACCAAAAATAAAGAATTGTGAAAGAAGTAACTTACTAATTTTTCTCTCTGTTGCTTGGTAATTTAAGTGTTGAGTAGAGGGAAACAAAAAAAAAAATGAAGAGGAGATGTCATTGGGTTTACTGTTGATGCTACAACATCAACTTGAATTACTTGGTTCAAAGCAGGTCAAGTGTTTCCATATAGACAAAAATAACATGTTATAATTGTGTTGTCATATTGTTTTTTTATGAGCTATTTTATAATTTAGAAAACTAATTTGCATATTTGGAATAAACACAAATGCAAATATATCACATATTATAAAAATTCTCTATGAAATATCAAAAGTTCCTTCATATTATATTGTACATCACTGCTTATCACCTAGTTTTATTCAATTGCAATAGATAGCTCTTGTTTTAAATACATTGATTATTTTACAGAAGTTGATAGAGAGATGATAGATGATAGATAGATAGATAATTGATAAATAGAACTATTGACACACACATCATTCTGAAGAACACTTCTATGTATCACTTTCTAAAATAATAATTCTGAGAAAGACACCAGACAAAGTATGGGAATCTACATTATGCTAACATCAAAAAGCAATAAAATAAAACTTTCCAAGGCTCTTAGCTTTGGAATTATGAATGTGGTTAACTAAAAATGATTTCGTGTTTCCAAAATATTTTTTTTCAATAAGAAAATCCTCTCTCTGGAAGTATCAGATGTCCTCATAGTTACTTGATATTACTGCCCAGAAGAATTTGTGAAGAAAAAGAGAAGAAAGTGGGAAAGGCAAACAGAGCACAGGAAACCCCTCTTTGAATTTCAAAGGCAGTAAAATGTGGAATAAGTTAGCTATGCCAAGACACTTTATATTAAAACCCTGAAGAACTGAAAGAAAGAAAAGAAACATTCATATGGTCTTGGCCAGTGTGGCTCAGTTGGTTGGAACATCATCCCATACATCAAAGGGCACATACCCAGGTTTCTCATTCAACCCCCAGTTGGGTCATGTATGGGAGGCAAACAATTGATGTTTCTCATGTTGATGTTTCTCTCTCTATTTCTCTCTCTCTCTCTCTCTCTCTCTCTCTCTCTCTCTCTCTCTCTCTCTCTCTCTCTCTCATCGATGAAAACATATCAAGTGAGGATTTTAAAATAAAACATTCATATGAAGAGCCATATAGCCATTATACATGTAGCTTCATATGATACTGTAAAAAGAGAAGATGTAATAATTAAAACCTCTTAAAAGAGATATTTAGGAAATATTTAGTACAAATAAATGAATGGATAATTGGAATGACAGAGAACTATTGGAGTAGTTACTCCAATGTGTTTCTAAAATGCTACAGCTATTGCTGCTTTTGTTAACTTTTCTAAACCAAAGGTAGTTGTTCTCCTTAAACCAGAACCAATAAGATATATAGACATATATAGACAGACATATAGCTAGAAAAACAGATAGATAAATTTATTATGAGGAATTGGTTCACATGACTATAGAGGCTGAAAAATTTGGTGATCTGCAAACTGGAGACTCAGAGAAGCCAACGGTATCAATTCTAGACTGAGGTGAAGGAAAAATGAAATGAGATGTCCTAGTTCAAAGAGTAAGGGGAAGAAAAGAGGGTGGATTCCTCCATCCTCCACCATTTATTCTGATTCAGGCCCTCAGTGGATGGATATGCCCATTCACAGTGGGGAGAGAAATTTATTCCACTGGCACACTCTCCCAGACACCCCCAGGAATAACATTTAATCTGGGCACACTATAGATAGTCAAGTTTACCTATAAAATTAATATTATAGTAGTTCATTGTCATTTGTTAATAGTTCTCATATTTTATGCAAAAAATAATAATTTTAGAAAATCAAATATTTTATTACATTTAATTGTGTTGTCTCTTGTCATACCATTCCTCATTGCTGTTACAAAGAAGTGGGAGAGGAAATATCTAAGGCAAGAATCCAAAGAATTACGACAAATTCAAAGCCCAAAGCAGAAAAAATTGTGCTACCTCATTTTGGGCCAACAATGGATGTTTTAGCACACTAGATAGCAGTCCTGCTAAAAATAAATATAGTCTGTTCAGCATGGCTCAATGGTTGAGCATTAATCTATGAACCAGGAGGTCAATGGTTTGATTCCTGGTGAGAACACATGCCTGGGTTGTGGCTCAGTCCACAGTGAGAGGCATGCGGGAGGCAGTCAATCAATGATGCTTTCTCATCATTGGTGTTTCTATCTCTTTCTCCCTTTCCCTTCCTCTCTTAAATCAATAAAAATGTTTTTTTAAAAATGAAATATATGAGAACTCCTGTTCTTTTCAAACTAACAATCATAAGAAGAATGGCTAGTGATTTGATAAGGAAAAAATATATAGTAAGGACAGGTAAATTTTAAATAGAAACATGAATATGTTTTATATATCTTGTGTTCCATCTAAGATTAAAACATGAGTTGAGGCATTGTCTGAGAAAGAAGAGTTAACCAAAAGTAACATGTATGTCATTGTAAAGCACTTTGTAAAGTATGTGACATTGTAGTTGCTCAATATAGGCTTTATAGACTGCTTCCCAACTCTATATTGTATATTTGGAAGCTTCAAAGAGAATGAATCTTAATAGTTCTCATCACAGAAAAAAAATGCATCACTATGTGAGGTGATGAATGTTAAATAACCTTATTGTGGTAATTATTTCACAATGCATACATATATTGAATCATTATGTTGTACATCTAAAACTTGTACAATGTTATGTCAGTTATATCTCAATAAAACTGGAAAAAAAATTAAATCTTTTTGGAATGGGAAAAAAAGACTATTGAATGCTTTGCTATCAGTTTACATCATATATATAATTACTTGCTAATTTTGAACATATTTATTTTCCTTAAGAAGAATTTTATTTTGGAAAAATGTGAAAAAGAATTGTGAGGGTGCCCTTTTGAGCTATATATTAAAACATGATTTTAATAATTTAAAAGTTCCATAATTAGTACTAGAATAGAGAAAACTTAAGGTATTATACTGTAAGTCCAGAAACAAACAAGTCTATATAAAAATCTAATATATAATAGATGTGAAATTTCAAATGATTAAGAAAGGAGAGAAGCCAAGATGGCGGCATAGGTAAACACTTAAACTACTGCCTTGCACAACAATTTCCAAACTGCAACTAAAAAACAAAACGTCTATCACCCAGAACCACAGGAAAGCTGGTTGAGCAGTTCTTCAACCAGTAGGAAAGAGAGAAGCATTGGAACGTGCACAAATGCTGAAAAACTGAAGAAAAATCTGCATACCTCATTGTAGCTCTTGCTGGATCGCCTCAGACAGTAGCTGAACTGGACCCGGTTGGAGATCCAGAAGCTAGCATATCTAGAGGTAAGTGTGAGACAACACCAGAATTCAACTACTCACATCCATAGTGACACATTCAAGAGGCAGACTCAGTGAGCACCAAAGCCCCACTGAAGCAAGTACAGCCCCATAGGGCTCCACACAGAGCTCTTCCATTCCATCAACACAGGGAAGGGGCAAAATGTGGAGACAGAGAGGCATGTCAGGAATGAAAGAAATGGAGGAAAGCAGTCTATCGAGTTCAATACCACATTTATAAGGTTACTTGAGAATCGTCTAAAAACTGCTGAGAAACCAGTTGAGACCTCCGGGGGAGAAACTTGATGAGATATCCGAGGAGCTTAATGAGATCTTCGAGGACCTTAATGAGAATGCCAAGAAAATGGAAAAGGGGAGAGAAACCAAGATGGCAGCATAGGTAAACACCTAGGCTGCTGCCCCTCACAACAATTTCAAGAATACAACTAGAAGACAAAATGGACATCATCTACAATCACAGGAGAGCTGGTTGACTGGAAATCCTAAAACTAGAAGGAAACAGAAATGCACACAGACAATCAAAGCCGTTTTTAAGCCGAAGGTACTGTGACTCATGCATGTACAGAGTCAGAGAGGATGGGGCATCTGGGCACCTGGCAGGGGTGCTCAAGCAAAAAGGAGACGAGAGCTCCAGGCTGCACTAATCCCAGTGAGGCTGCGCTAATCCCAGTTCGGATTGCTATCCAACCTGGGGGACCCAGGCCCTTGCACGGGGACTCTGGACTGTAAGGTGAAATCCCAGGGGAACAGCCAAGCACAGAGCTCTGGAGGCATGTGCACGAGTGTGTGCAGAGAGCCCTGGGCAGCTCTGTGAGGCAGAATCTCAGGGGAGTAGCCAAGGGCGAGCTCTGGAAGCTCGCTTGTGAGTGCGCTGTGCTGCTGGCGTGATCTGGAGGAAGGGAGAAAGGAGTTCCTACAGCACAGAGCCCCAGTGCCAGGTGAAGGTCTGGGATTACGGATTCCTTAGAGACTGGACATTCTGGAAGCAGGTGGGGCTCAAGGGCGCCTTTCTCACAGAGGTGCCTGCAGTGATTGTCTGAGGAGGCTAAGACCCAGTGACCTCATGGTGTGGGGCTGACTGGGGCCAATGCTGTCGGCTCCACCCAGAAATTCCGCCCTCCCAGAAACTCCATCCCATCCAAGCTGAGCACAGTGACTGTGGCAAATTTGCAAGTCTTATCCCATAAAGGTTGTTTCCCAGCATAGATATAGCTGATCCTCACAGCCAGTTGGCCTGGAGGTCTAATTCCTCCCAGTGATACCAACAACAATCAAGACATATCTGCAATGAGGCTGTTCACACAGTCCACAAAAGGGTTCACCAAGAGTGTCCACCTCAACTAACAGGAGAGGCTGAGATACCTAGCACACAAAGCTACCCTACCAAGTCAGGGAAGCAGTGAAAATGTGGAGAGAATGGAACAGATCATAAACAAAAGAAATTGAGGAAAACAAACAACAGGATATAGAGTTCAAAACCATGGTTAAAAGATTTTTCAAGAGGCTCCTAGAAAAGACCAATAATTTTAGTGAGACCCTTGAGGATATGAGCGAGACTCTTGAGGATATGAAATAGGACCAACTAGAAATTAAACATACACTGACTGAAATAAAAAATATCTTACAGAAACTAAAAAGCAGACTAGAGGAATGCAAGAATCAAGTCAAAGATTTGAAATACCAAGAGGCCAAAAACACTCAACCGAAAAAGAAAAAAAAAAGAACCCCAAAATGTGAGGATAGTGTAAGAAGTCTCTGGGACAACTTCAAGTATACCAACATCAGAATTATGGGGGTGCCAGAAGAAGAAAGAGAGCAAGATACTGAAAACATATTTTAAAAAATGATGACTGAAAACATACCCACATGGTGAAATAAATAGCCATACAAGTCCAGGAAGCGCACAAAACCCCATACAAAAGGACTCCAAAGTGGACCACACCAAGACACATCATAATTAAAATGCCAAGAGCAAAGGACAAAGAGAGAATATTAAAAGCAGCAAGAGAAAAACACTTAATTACCTACAAGAGAGCACACATACAACTGTCAGCTGATTTCTCAACAGAAACTATACACGCCAGCCGGGAGTGGCAAGAATTTTTCAAAGTGGTGAATACAAAGAATCTACAACCAAGACTACTCTACCCAGCGAAGCTATCATTCAGAATTAAAGGTCAGATAAAGAACTTCACAGGTAAGAAAAAGCTAAAGTTCATCAACACCAAACCAGTATTATATGAAATGCTGAAAAGTATTCTTTAAGAAGGGGAAGAAGAAGAAAAAGGAGGAAAAGGTGGCTGCTTCAAACTAGAACATGGATGGAACTGGAGAGCATTATGCTAAGTGAAATAAGCCAATCAAAGAAAGATAAGTATCACATGATCTCACTCATTTATGATATATAATGAACAACATAAACTGATGAACACAAACAGATCCAGAGACAGAGAAGCATTGACTATCAAACCTCAGAGGGATGGTGGGGGGGTGGTGGTAAGGGAAAGAGATCAACCAAAGGACTTGTATACATGCATATAAGCCTAATCAATGGACATGGACACCAGGGGGGTGAGGGCATAAGTGGTGATGGGGGGGATTTGAACTGGTAATGGGTGATGAGGACACATATATAATGCCTTAATCAATAAAAAAAAATTTGAAAAAAAATGAAATGGAAAAGGACCAGTCAGAAATTAAGCATACACTGTCTGAAATGAAGAATATACAGAAATTCAACTTTAGATCAAAGGACTCCAAGAATCAAACCACAGATATGAAAAGTAAGGAGGAAAAAAAATCCAACCAGAAAAACAAAAAGAAAAAAGAATCAAAAAGTATGAAGAGAGTGTAAGGAGCCTCTGGGACAACTTTATGTGCACCAACATCAGAAATATTGGAGTGCCAGAAGAAGATAGAGAAAAAAATATTCAAAACCTATTAGAAGAAATAATGATAGGCAACTTTCCCTACCTGGTGAAAGAAATAGACTTACAAGTCAGGAAGCACAGAGAACCCTAAACAAGAAGAATCCAAATAGAACCACACCAAGACACATCAAAATAAAAATGCTAAGGGCAAAATACAAAGAGAGAATCTTGAAAGCAGCAAGAGAAAAACAGTTGGTTACCTACAAGGGAGTACCCATACGACTGTCAGCTGATTTCTGAGCAGAAACTATTCAGGCCAGATGGGAGTGGCAAGAAATATTTAAAGTGATGAACAGCAAGAACCTACAACCAAGATTATGCTACCCAGCAAAGCTATCATTTAGAATTGAAGGTCAATCAAAGCGCTTCACAGAGAAGGAAAAGCTGAAGGAGTTCATTACCACCAACCCAGAATTAAATGAAATGTTAAAGGGTATTCTTTAAGAAGAGGAAGAAGAAGAAAAAGGTAAAGATAAAACTATGAACAACAAAATGACAAAAATACATACCTACCAACAAGTGAATCTAAAAATCAAGTGAATGAAAAATCTGATGAACAGTCTGGTCTAATGAATATAAAAGAATCAGGGACATAGAAAGGGAGTGGACTGACAATTCTCAGGGGGAAGAGAGTGTGAAGGGTGTGAGAAGAGATTGGAAAAAAATTTACACCTATGGATGAAGACAGTGGTGGGTTTTAAGGGCATGGGGTGAGGTGGAGGATCAAATGGAGGGGAGCTATATAGGGAAAAAAAGAGGAACACCTGTAATAATCTGGACAATAAAGATTTATTTAATTTTTAAAAAAGAAAGAAAAGTTGATTTAGTGAATGAGCAAGCCAACCACTTGAGGGAAAAATAATCCCTACTTTATGCCACAAGCAAAATAACTTACAAATGTACTAAAATTTAAGTGTAAATTTGAAATAATAGAAAAAATACAATGGAAATGTAATTTTCAGGTGAGAAATAGTACTTTAAATTGAAAGTAATACATTTATCAAAATTGGCCATACTTTTCAAAACAAACACAAATTTAGTGAGCAGAGTAGCATTATTTTAGATTTTTGCAAATCTCTTTAATGTCTGGCTTAATCGAAAACATCTGGCTTCTCATCTGTGCTTCAGCATTCATCTGTGGTGATATCATATGTCGTGTAGCTTCTGGAAAACTCCGCCATAAACTTGTGAAAGGAATTAAAGTTAAAAGGGCAGATGTATCTTAATATTATTCTGAAAATAGTTTTGACTTTTTAAGCCTCTAGAAAAAGTCTCTGTGACATTGAGGGAACTCCAAATCATACTTTGAAAACCACCATTATAGGGTAAATTTCATCTTTAAATTAACTGTATCTTTAAGGGACAATTTCATTTGTATTGCTTAGTTCTCTATTGGATTGGGTCTAAATGGGTAGTTGGACATCCTTCTCACAATCCAGGACTGCTGGCTCCAAACTGCTCACCTGCCTGCCTCCCTGATTGCCCCTAATTGCTTCTGCCTGAGAGCCTTATCATCCCCTAACTACTACCCTGCCAGCCTAATTGATGTCTAACTGCTCCCCTGCTAGCCTGTTTGCCCCCAACTTCCCTCCTCTTCTGGCCTGGTCACACCCAACTGCCCTCTCTTGCAGGCCTAGAACCTCCCAACGGCCCTTCCCTGCTAGCCATCTTGTGGTGGCCATCTTGTGTCCACATGGGGGCAGGATCTTTGACTTCATGGGGACAGCCCTCTTGTGTGTTGGAGTGATGGTCAATCTGCAAATTACTCTTTTATTAGATAGGATAGAGGCCTGGTGCATGGGTGGGGGCCAGCTGGTTTGCCCTGAAGAATGTCCCAGATCAGGACTGGAGTTCCCTCAGGGTATGAGGAAGCCTGGGTGAGGGGCCTGTTGTGGTTTGCAGGCCAGCCATCCCCCCAATGACTCAAGCGGAGGCCCTGGGATTTGGGTTTAATTTATGTTCTACAATTGAAACTTTGTAGCCTGGAGTGGAGTCAAGCCTCCTGCTCGCATGGCTGCAGCCATTTCTCTTGGGATATTTAACTTCTATAATTGAGACTTTGTAGCCTCAAGCAGAGGCCAAGGCAGGCCAGGGCTGCAGAAAGCTTGGCTTCCTCCATCGCCTGGGCAACACTGGCCTCCTCCTCTCTCTAGCTCCGAGGCTGCTGCCATTTCTGTTGGGATGTATCTTCTATAATTGAAACTTTGTAGCATTGAGTGGAGGCCTAGGCTGGCAATGGCAGGCAGAAAGCTTGGCTTCCTCCCTTGCCAGGGAAACCCAAGCCTCCCTCTTGCTCTCAGTGGCTGCAGCCATCATGGTTGGGGTTGGGGTTTATTTGCATAATTTGCTCCTCATTGGCTGATGGGTGTGGCTGTGGGCTTGGCTTGATTGGAAGTACAGTCAATTTGCATATTACTCTTTTATTAGATAGGACTAGAGGCCCAGTGCATGAAATTTATGCATGTGAGGAGTGTCCCTTAGCCAGGCCTGCACCCTCTCTAATATGGGACCCCTCAGGGGATGTCTGACTGCCAGGATTGGGCCTAAACTGGCAGTTGAACATCCTTCTCACAATCTGGGACTGCTAGCTCCTAACCACTCACTTGCCTGCAAGCCTGATCACCTCTAACCTCTCTGCCTGTAGCCTGATCACCACTGACTGCTCCCACCCTGCTGCCCTGATCACCCCTAACCACTCTCTCCTACTGGCCTAATCACCCCTAACCTCTCTGCCTGCCAGCCTGATCACCCCTAACTGCTCTCCCCTGCCAGCCTGATTGCCCCTAACCACTCTGTCTTGGTGCCCACCACCGGAGCTTTGTCCGGAAGGATGACCAGAGGATGTCTGGAAGACGTTGGTCTAATTAGCATATTATCATTTTATTAGTACAGATATTCACAAAAGCTTACAGCAATAATGGAGACACAAGTAAGACTGAGCAGATCAGACATGTGAAAATTTACCAACCTTGCATTGCCTTATTTTGTGGTTCTTATCAAGATAAGGAAGACAATTCAGTGTATAATCTCACTACCAATAATCCTAGCATGTCATTAATCCTAGTCTGATTTAGGGAATACAAGAACTAGTTCTCGCCTCATATTCTCAGTGCCACACTAAAGTCACAAGGAACTGCACATGTGATTCTAGAGACAGAAAATGAGCTAACTTGGACCACAAGGATCAGACTTTAGTGAGCTATACCATAAAATCCCCCTCCCCACCTTCCTCCTCTTCCTTTTCCTCCTCCTCCTCCTCCTCCTCCTCCTCCTCCTTCTTTCTGAATAAAACCAGACATGGCAGCAATATGAAGCTTTTAGTCTAAATAACTCTGACCACTGGATCAACTCTGACCAGCTCACTGCCTGTTGTTTCATAGCCCACAAGTAGGAATGCTTTTAAATGGTTGCAATTGATGAAAAAGATTAATAATGTTTCATAATACATTAAAATTTTATGAAATGCAAGTTTCAGTATTTATAACAAAAGTAGTATTGGAACACAGCCATACTCATTTGTGTATGTGTGCTATAACAGCTTCTGTGCTATCCTGGCAGCATCAAGGAGTTGCAACAGAGACCATATGTGGCACTCTCATCACTGCCACTCCTGCTCAATGCACTCACTGTAAGGCATAGCGATGCAATTATAACTCAGCAGCATTTCAAGTGCCATGCATCTTGATGCCCTAGAGCTTGATTTTTATAAATTACCAGTGTGTACCTATCATGTCAACACAAGGAAAGAAGAGAAAATTGGACCTGGAGAGTTGTGCTTTTAAGGCACAGTGATGTGTGGGTTGGGTTATTTTATTATTGAACTAGAGGTCCCATGCATGAAATTCGTGCAAGGGGCTCGACCCTCACAGCTGTGGTGGCTTGCCTCGGCCCTCACAGCCGTGGCTTCTCCAGAAGGACATCTGGAAGGTCACTTGGCTGTCCTATCTAATTAGCATGTTACGCTTTTATTATTATAGATTAGGTGGTAAAGTATGGTGTTCACTATGTAGTGACAGTACAGCTATGCTAAAAGAGCACAATATGCAACAACATTACCAGATTTTATACAATATTTTCAATGTAAAGTAATGACTAGAAAAAATTGAAAATTTAATGTGGACTATTACATGGAAAATATGAAAATTTTAACATTTACAAATTGTCCCTCATTGATTTTTTTAAACATTTTAACCAAACATTCAGAATATAGATTACAATGAACTCTTTATGCTAGAACCTCTCTATGAGTGTTAGTAATGATTAACATTTTGCCATGTTTTATTTTATTTTTTCTTTGCTGGAATATATAAAGCCAATCCTAGACGTCATTGCATTTTACCCCTAAATACTTTAGTATACAGCTCTACACACAAAACATATCCATTGCACCTAACAATATTGACAACAATCCCCTCCATCTAATATCCAGTCTACTGTGGAATATTTTATCATGCCAGGATGTCTTCACAAAAGTAAAATTAAAAAATGAAAATCGGGCTCCAACAAAGTGAGTATCCAAACTTCTCATTTGTTAGCCAAGCAAGGAAAGCCATTTCCCGATGGTGAATTAATTAGACCATACTTGCTTGCTGTGGTTGAGGACAAGTAGTGCGATAAAATAAACCTGTTTAAATATTTAATCCTTCAAAAGGCTTATAGCCTTTATAAGTAACTACCTATACCCTTGATTGTTTTTCCCTCATGGGCCACATAACTTACAATATTGATTACCTGGACCTTTACAGCAAAATTTGCTAACCTCTGATCTAAATGAAGTCCATTTGAATTCTGCCTTCACCAGAGAAACGCATAGAAACTATTGCAGGAAAAGGGTGCTGGGGGCTACATGCCCCTGGAGTTAGGGAGCAGGGAGAGAGACAGGCTTCCAGAGTCCTGTCTGAGCTTTTTTTCTCCAAAGGAGAGCAGAGGCTAGACTGAGGGGTGATTCTCCTGTTATCAGAATTAGCTGGGGATTTTTGAGACTTTTTTGCCCAAAAACCCTGGACCAAAGTTAAGTTGTTTTGTTGTCTCAATGTATCTTTATTGTTGAAAATATTACAGTTGTTCCCTTTCTTTCCCCCCCCACACTGACATCCTCCACCCCACATCTGCCCTTCCCAGACCTTCACTGCACTATTGTCTGTGTCTGAGTTTTTAAACTGAATGAATATAGAAATGCAACATTATTTTAATTGCCAAAGTTGCTAAAACTAGGTGCTGATTATGCATACATGAAAAAAGTTCTGAAGGGTACCCAGAAATATGTTAATATTGGTTCTGTCTGGTCACAAGGTTATAGGTAATTTTACATTTTTTATTTTCTCTAATTTTTTCTTCTAATTTTTCAACAGTAGTTATTTGTTAATTTACTATTTCATTTGTCTCATTCCCCCTGCCCCCCAGTGTTTCAAATAATATTTTTTTATTATAAAATTTATACTTTAAAAAATACTCATTTTTAAAAAGCATTTTCTAATTTGTGAATGTACCAAAATCATCCTGGGAGAGAACAAATGTTTACTATTTATTTTCAGATTACTCATAAAGAAAAAAGATTGTAGTTGAGAAGAAAGGAGGATAATTAAGCCATCTATCTTGTTCTTTCCTGCAAATATTTTTTTCATTTTACTTAAAAAAAACAAAACAGGTTTTTAAAAAATTAAAGGAATATACACTTAGAAACTAGAAAATAATGTTCTTAAGTAACTGAATATACCAGTATTATTAATAAATACCTAAGGCAGTAATATTGCTTAAAAAAGTGAGATTATTTCTCTTGAAATATAATGTATACTGAAGACAGTCTAGAAAAGCAATTAATAAAAATTATAGCAATGTTTTTATAAAATGCAAAATTACTTTTGTGCGCATCCATAAAAAACTGTATACTTAACATTTTTAATTTATGTATATTATTCCAGCTTGCTCATAGCCCTGAGAGTTATAAATTCCTCTTAGAGTATAATTTTGTGATGTGCCAAATGCTTTTCACATGCTAAGATCATTACATGTGCATAATGATGAGCCCGAGAAGCATTGGGTTCTGAAAGAAATCAGTTGTCCCAGACACCTGGGAGCAAGGCGAGGAAACATGCTGTCACCCCCGCCCCCCCCCCCACCGCCCTTCTCCCCACAGCTCTCCCCTCCACCGCCCCAGATGTTAAGACACTATCATTCTTCCTTCCAATGGCTTTCTGTTTGTTTCCATATTTATACATTTCTAGGAAAACTTTATATTTGCTCTAAACAGATGTTTGTGTTTATTTACTCTGTTGACATAGAGAAGTCAGAAAATTTGGATAATTTCAGTGTTAAGAGATGACATTGACCAATATGAGTATCACTCAAGCACACTGTGGTGCCTAATAAATTGCAATATATTAAACCGCAAACCACAAGTTTACTTCTTTAGGTCGACTCTTCGTGTCTTCTTATTAGCTTCCAATATTTTCAGAAGTAAATAAAGAAGACCCAGAGAAAACTAGAACGGGGCATTTAAAATCATTTTTTAATTTCCCAACATCTTGGAAAAAAAGCTCTGCCTTTGAACAGACCAGTACAAAAAGATTACGTCTTATCTGACAGAAGGAGGCCAGGAAAATATCCTTTTCCCACTTTATATTTGTTTCCAAATATAATCATAATCAAAATGCTGATATTTACCATTCCTAAGTTCTTTAAAGATAGGGAGTATAAAGACTTTTCTAATAATCTCTTTAGGATAGATTTTTGTGGGAAGCACAGAATCACCAGTGGTTTCTTCCTTTCTTTTTTTCTTTTAAGCTTTACTTTATCACTCTCATCAAACACACATTTGAAAGCATATCAGCAGAGCATCTTCTGGTTGAGTCAGTTCACAACAACACTGCACAAGGCAATTGTGTTTCCAGGAAGTTTTCAGTAAAAACTATACACAATACACTTGACTCTTGGCACTTGGTTCTCTGTTCTTGGTGATGTCTTATTGTTTGCAAGTTGTTTTTCATAACTGAATGGAACTCTAAGTGGAGATGTGATCAGTAACGAGAAGTTCTTTCCTCAAATCCCTAAACCTGATGTGTGTTCAAGTCTTTTAAATTGTTTTTCTTGCTGAATAGCAAAGAACCTCTATTTTCCACTTTTCTATGTATGGTCACCATGTTTCAGTCAACGAGGGTTTTGTTTTGTTTTGTTTTTGTCAGCCTACCTCTGGAGGCACATTCGGATTAAGTCTACTCGAATCACCGTTAGCTAATAAAGGTGGCCTTGGAACTAACGAGTTTAAACGTTGAGTTTGCTCTTGTAGAAAAAATGCAAAACAAGATCAAGTCAAAGCCAGTCTTTTTCATTTGTCTGGGCAATCAATCACATGCTGTCCAGAGAAAGCTGCCTGTTTTACATACAAAATATTTGCTTTGATATGCTTTACTTTGGAAATACAAGATGTGCATTAGAAACAGCCTGTCTTCCTTCATTTTATTGGTTTCATAACTTCTTTAAAGTAGCTCATTTTTTAAGTGTAATTTCTTTATCACATTTAATGTCATTATTCTACAGGGTAATCCTTTTCTTTTTCTTATAAAGTGCAATAATGAGCATAGAATAGTCAGGAAAAATGACTTTCCTGAGGATGAAAAATGTATACCTAATCTCATTTGCTTATTAAATATATTGCTATACTTCATAAAATACACAAAGACATTTAGCTTATACAATTATTTCTTTTCCTTTTTTTTGAATTAACATTGTATTTGAAGTATGCTATTTTGTCTCAATGAAGAGGGGGAAAAAAAACACAAAACACCCACAGGCTTTATTTGTACCAGGTGACTTCCACATCCCCATGGTAGTAATCAAAATCCTAGTGAATACGTCTTTTTCTGAATAGCTATTTTATTGAAGATGCCAATTAATTTCAAGTATACATATTATGTGTATAAACTAAATTGTTAAAATCTCCTTCAAAACTCATCCATACAACTATCTGTAATACAAAGTCTGAGCTACTAAAAGGAAACATTTTTCCTACAGCTGCCAATAACACAATTTGCATTTATAGAAGACTGGCATTGAACTTATACTGGAAAACATTAACAGTCTATTTTTTATCTTTATTGTTCAGTTTATTAATTACATTTTCCCCCCTTAGTGGTGGGTGGTAGGTATCCTCTTACAATTATTTCTTTTAAGGGTAGCTTTTGGAATGTGGATTCCAGTCATATACACTAAGTAATAAAAAGAAGTTTATGTACCCTAAGTAAGCTTAACATCCAATTTTAAATCACCACTTTTAAAGAACTTTCTGGTCAAATTTGCCAAAGTGAGAGCAACCTCCCAGGTACAGAAAAGGCAAGGCGATAAAAGAAATGAGTGGGGCCCAACTGGCGTGGCTTAGTGGTTGAGCGCTGGCCTCTGAACCAGATGGTCACAGTTTACTTCCCAGTAGGGCACATGTCTGGGTTGTGGGCTCAAGCCCCAGTGTGGAGTGTGCAGGAGGAAGCTGATTGATGATTCTCTTCATCATTGATGTTTCAATCTCTCTCTCCCCTCTCCCTTCCTCTGTGAAATGAATTCTTAAAAAAAAAAAAAGTGAGTGAGGACAGCAGATTGCAGTGCTTGGACAGAGGATCCCCTTTTCTAAGACCCATTATTCAATGGAGTCAGGAAGAGGGGGATACAGAGTTTGTAATCTGGATCCCAAGTAACAGAAATTTGCTTGACAAAGTTTTTAACAAGACCAGAATTGCTAAAGACGTCTCCTTATCTCTCTTTCTCTATTCAATCATTTACTCAATCTTAGTGGTTCTACCTTAAAAATTTCTCTTAGCCACACTGCATAAATATATAAATTTATTCATTAAAACATGGATGAATGAATGAACACATGAATGAATCAATGAATGAGGCACAGCAGTGAAAGGTCTTTTGACTTATTGTCACAGGTGAGAACTGCTTCCTGAATTCTGGGAGACCCATCCAAACACAACACTGAGCCCGGCGTGGGTGGGCCCATCAGTCAGCATGTGGTTCTGGAAAAGGGAAATGGTTTGAATCAAGGCCTTTATTTTACAGTACAGCAAGGTACTTAGGAAAATTAGAACAGAAGAAAATTTTGAAACTCACAAGCTAGTATGTGACTGCGTCGTACCCCTGGCACACTCATCATGTCTTGCTGGGGATGTGACTTCATCTTAAGAGCCAAACACTGCTCGGCTGAGCTTGAAAGACTTGTAGGCCTATGTGTGGCCACTAAGGGATAGAGTGGCAGAACGCTGAAGACGGAAAAGAGGGGAGAAATAGGCAGAAACCCACCAAATTAGTTTAACTTTAGCCACTGACCTCACTTTTAGTATCTTAGGTTATACTTTTTAGTTATTATGCCATTATTATCGTTATATTTTATCATTTGTTCAGTCTGTTGTTTTCTTTGATACACAAGTCATTTGTAGACCATTTGACCACAAAACCACCAAGTGGTTCTCTTTTTTTTAAGCTCTTAACAATATTCTCATCTGAAAGTAATCAAAAATAGAGAATCTTCTGAAAACTTCACAAAACTTTCATATGAGTTGGAAAGCCAAGGGGTTTGGATAGATAACTCAGGTATGAGCCCAAACATGTGAGTGCTTATGAACTCTAAGTCCTTTTTTAGTTGTTCTCTTCAGTTTTTTGTTTGTTTGTTTTGTATCAGTTACTGAAAACAACCTTCAGGCAGGGCCTGGATATGTTTCATATTTCTATCAGTTGAAAAATTCAAAGTAAAAACATTTTTACAGACAAAGCATGCTGAAGTCCTTTCTCTAAATGCATCTATTTTATACAGAATATATCCCTAAGAAAGGTAAAGCAAGTTTTGTTAGGGGCAAGGTAATATGGGCACCTAGTAGGACATGCATGGTGATGTAGTTTCTGGTTTATTTCACAAGGCTGTGCTTTGCTATAACAATGTTTACCTTGATTTGGGGTTTCTCATCTTCTTCTTTCTGGCTTGGCTTTAGCCTTTAAAATAAAAACAAAAATAAATGGAGGCAGAGAACAACTTTTACAAGCAAGTGTCTTTCAAGAAATAATTGTAGTCTCATAAAGTTTTATCTTTTTTTGATTTGTTGCGATTTGAGATGTAATAAAAACTTAAGACAAAGTTTAACATCATGTCCCTTAATCAAAATACAGTACTTTCCCATCTGCTCTCATCTACGGAATGTACACATTCTAAAATATTTGTACACTAAGACTTAACAGTTTTTAGTGCTGTCGGAGCCTGCTAGGATTCTCCTCACAAGTTTTTCAGAGGGATGGAGTGCACATAGGAAACTTGGCAACACATCTAAAGTTACCAAAGAGTGACAGGATAGCTAATTTTTCAACAAATACCATTTCAACAAATGCCAGTTTTGAAGGCAATCCCACTGAAATCTGAAGTGCAATATTTCACATTAGATAGAAGACCGTACATAAAGTTCTGATTTTTTTTTTAAAAAAATATGTAACATTTAGTTTCATATAGATCTTAGAGGCTAAGTTTTAAAAATACTTTGGATACTCACTATTAAGTTATGGGAAATAGCATGCTGAGTTTAATTTTTCCAAGTAAACATGCACTCTACAAACACTAACTAAACTAACAAACACATGTTCTCTTTCTTTGAAATGTATTATGTTTTTAAATCAAAGACTTACTTTAAAAAAAAATGGTACTTTGCTCCTCACAGTGGGGCAGGGGGGATTTACAATCACTCTTATGTAGGCAATATTTAGACAATAATACTAGAAATCTCTTAAGATGCCAAACTAATGTTTAGTAGTGTTCTGAAATGTCTGTGAAGCTTCTAATTACAAACTTTTTTATAAATAGACACACTTTTAAATTGAAAAAGTCTTGCTTTATACAAAGAAGTAGTTGAATGGCCTATGAAACTTGTTAGGTCTTTCGAAACGAAGTTTCTTGACTAAACAAACGAAGCGATATACCACTTGAGGCCATTCCTTCCAACTGAGTCACTAACTCAGGGGCAGAGCATGGCGTTTAAATACCTTCTGACTGTGATCCTTTTCATGGTACAGTCTCATGTTTTGTTCATGCCCAATTTAATAAAATTTAAATCATGTTTACTTGTCACAATCTGGGAGTTCCTTATGTTCAAATATTTCATCTAATTTTCCGTTGGATCTCTCCAAAGATCTCCATATAGCAGGGGCTGACCCAATGTTCACTGAGTTGAATTCATCCAAGAGGGGCTGTCTTATCTACCAATAATTGCACATGGGGACATCTGCCATTTCCTTTGTGGTATTTCTCTGCATTAGACCACCACTTACTAATTTTTGCACTACTCAACAGGATTAGGATGGTACTACAATTGCCTACTTGATTCTGAGCCTGGACTAAATAATCAGTGAAATTTAGAAAGCTCCAGGAAGGGGTAGGAGATAGAAGGAATGTGCTGTCAGGGATTTGCTTTTGTTTTTGTTTTGTTTTTTTGTCTTCTTAGAGGATTTGGTGCGGTGGAAGACAAACCAGGTTTAGAAGTCAAATATGCTTGTTTTCAAACTAACTGCCATTTCCCAGGAGGAGTGACAACTTTTCAGTGAACTTTAGTTTATCATCTATTTAGTGGGAAGAACAAGGTTTACCCTTTGGATGCTGAGAAGATAAAGTAAGATAGTAACATGTGAAACATTCAGGATAATGTCAGTCACACAAATGGTACCTATTAAAATGTGAAACAGAGCCCTGGCTGGCTTGGCTCAGTGGATAGGGCATCGACCAGTGGACTGAAAGGTCCTAGGTTTGATTCTGGTCAAGGGCATGTACCTTGGTTGCGGGCACATCTCCAGTAGGAGGTGTGCAAGAGGCAGCTGATCGATGTTTCTCTGTCATCTATATTTCTTTTCTAGCTCTCTATCCCTCTCCCTTCCTTTCTGTAAAAAAAAATCAATAAAATATATATTTTTTAAATGTGAAACAGAAAAATTATGGTGACACATAGTAAGACATTTCTTTGTAGGTCACATGCCTAGCTAGAATTAACTCGTCCTGTCAAAAGAGGTTTAAAGTGTCTACCTTCACTTTGATCACATGTGAAGAAGGCTGACCCATTCAGGGAATTCAATTACTAAAGAGAAGACAATTGAATGTTCCACCATCACACAGCAAGTCATTGAGAGGTTAGAAGATATATTTTTGCTAAGCGCTTGGAAGCAAGCAGCACCCTTAGAATCAAACAATCAAGATCAAGTCCTTAGAAATCTCTCTGGTAAAACAAAGAGTCATACGTTGGCTTATAAAATAAAGTCCAACAATAAAAGCAGCATGCTGAACTATAGTGGTACAGAATCAAAAATAGTAATAAATAAATGGACAGGCAAAAATGTAGCTACTGAATACAAAACTAAAGGAAATCTGTAAGTATAATTAGGTGTAAAAAGAATCTATCTTTCAGGAGGTGGAACTTAATCTTATTCTTCACTTCCTCCTGCTCAGTTCAAACAATTCCTTCCAAACCATAGTATATGGAAAGGTGGGAGCTGTAGAAAGCTGGTGAAAACTGCCTTGGCCAAATAATGAAGGTTAATATCATGTTGATAGCACACACCCCTGATATCATGTGATGAAGAAGGGCACTTCACCTCTGTGATATTCCTCCCCAAACCCAGAGCTCCAGAGAAAACATCAGACTTACCCAACTTGAGGGACGTTCTACAAAATAACTAACAGTGTTTCTTAAAACTGTCACGATTATGAAAAACAAGGACACATTGAGCAACTGTCACAGAATAAAGAAGATTAAGGCTGCACAACAACTAAACTTAATGTCTTATGTTGAAGGAGATCCTGGAAGAGAGAAAAAGACATTAATTAAAAAAAAAACAGAAAAAAAAGACATGAAATCTGAATAAACTCTTGCATTAAGTTAGTAGTAATGTACCCATTTTAGCATCTTACTGTGACAAATGTATCATGGTGATGTAAGATATTAATAACAGGGGAAACTAGGTGAGATGTATTATCTTTATAACTTTTCTCTAAGTATTCTAAAAGTATTCTAAAACATTATTTTAAGTGAGGAAAAATCATTTTTCAATAGTTTTTTATATGTTGAAAAATATGCAATCCACAATGAAGTTATAACAGTCATGACAAACATGGGCATTTCATATCAAATTATGTATAAGTCAAATTTTTTTGTTAATATGGTTTTATTGATTTGAGAGAGAGAGGGGAAGGAAGAGGGGGATAGAGGAAAAAGAGAAAAAGAGAAACATTGATTGGTTGTCCACCCACCCACGCACCCCCCGTACACATCCCAACTGGAGATTGAACCTACAGTCTGGGTATGTGCCCTAAGAATCAAACCAGTGACCCTTTGGTCCATTGAGTGACACTCAGTCAACTGAGCCACATCTGCCAGAGCTATAAGTCAAAACTTTTAAATGCAACTTTAGTGAAGAAATGTAAGACTTTCCTCAGTCCTTGGTCTCAAAGAGGCAAAGTTAAACATGAAGAGAATTATAATAAACTATCTAATACAGTTTAATTAGGGTACCATATCTATATTAAAATGTGCACAATAGTTACTGATATATGAGGACACAAGAAAAACTATACGTTCCCAAAAGTTGAAAGTAAGTCGGAAGCTCAGCTGGGAATACTTAGATATTGACCATACAAATTGGTTAACTTCCTCACAGCCTGGCAGCCCCAGTGCAGCTGAGTTCTTACCAGATGACAAGGCGCCCCAAAGGGCATCTTCCAGCGAGCCAAGTAGAGACTTCATCTCCTTCCTGCCCCCTTCCTTTGGTTACAAGCAAATAAGTTCATCCAACTTTAAGGGAAAGAAACAGATCCATCTCATAAAAAGGCAAAGTGTCAAATAATATATAGCCCCAAATTATGTACATTCTTCCCACATGGAAAATGCATTCAACCCCTTCCAAAACCCTTGGTAAGTATTTCCTCATTATGGCATCAGGCTTCGCCTCAGCCTAAATCATCTTCCTCAAGTTTAGATCTGGATGAGTCTCCTCCAGTGTACTTTCTTGAGCTCAGCTCCTCAAATATAGTTCCTCTCAACTGAAGATTCTTGAACTAATGAACCAAGTTATACATACCCTGTATGAGCCAGGGTTCTCCAGATAAACCGAGCCAATAAAATGTATATATATATATCTTATATATGCATATCCCAATTATAGCCGTTAGGACATTTATCAACATGGACAAAATACATGCCATATTTCTTCAGTGTATAAGATGGCTGGAACTGATGATGATAGGAGGAAGATAACAAACAATAGAGAGAGAGCAAGTGCCCGGCAAGTCCATGACGTGTTAACAATGCCCATCATAACTGCAAGCTCTGGTATTTTTACACCGGGCGTATACGACGACCCTCGACTTTTGAGAAGATTTTCCTAGGTTAAAAAGTCATCTTATACACTGAAAAATATGGTATATGTTCAGGAGTTCCAAAGGCTTCTCTTAATTTTGTACTGTCTTTATCTCTTTTAGTTCAATCTGATAAGAAACTTTTATGAGCTGTATAGGCTTTCTTTTTATCAAATTTCTTTTTATTTTGTCAGATAAAAGCCATACCGACATATATTTTCCATCCCTCTCTGTCTTGGGCTTCCTGGGCTGGAGATGTAAGTTTGTGCATCATTAATGAAATAGTAATTGAAGCTGTGTGTATAGATGAAACTTCTACTAAAGTAGCAGAAAAGATAGAAATTAGAGGAATATCTATAACCAAACCTATGATACACTCCCCTAAATTAACAAATTTAAAAGGCAAAGACAAGCTGGGTCATTTCTATTTATAATGAATAAGATTGACCATGATGTACTAGCTTTAATACATAATTTTTTATAAAAACAAAAAACAAAATTGTTAACATATCAGAAATGAAATTGTCAAAGGAATAGAGAGGTAGGTAAATAGATAGAGATATTTCCAGACAATAAAATGCAAATGTCCCACAACAAACTATTAATGTCCTGCAAATGGAAAAACAACAACAACAACAACAACAAAAAAACTTCTTTAAAAAAAAAACAATCAAATTGAAGAAAACTCTTTAGAAGTATTGAACTCAAAATCAGAAAAGGTAGGTTAGATTGACATTCATGAATACAAGTGGGAATGTATTTTGACAAGAGAAGTCATTGTTTGGGCAATATATAAAATATGCATTTGGAAGGTTTATTTACATAGTAAATCTATGCCTAGAAAATAAATTTAGAGAAGTTGTTAAATACTTATGCGTGAGGATATTCCCTAAAACACCATTTATGTACAAGACTAATAGTTGAAGCATCTTTTAATAAAGAAAAATCAGAAATGGTCAACATTTCCAACAATAGAGGAATGGTTAAGTAAACTATGAGGCATGCATAGGATTAAGAGTTAAAATGCTAATAATAATGATGCTTTAATAAACTAGAGATTTGTTTATAATATGATGCTAATTGAAGAAAACAAGGCATAAAACTATGTCAAATATGATTCCAATTTGGTTAAAAATATATACATATTAAAATTCAGAAGGAATATATCAAAATGTTAGCATATCTTTGTGGTGCAATTATGCATGATTTATATTTTCTTCTTTATTCTATCCAGTTTTTTTTTTTTCATTTTCCCACAAGAAGCATGAATTTCTTCAAAAGCCAGAAAACAAAAAGAATAATAAAAATAAGCTTCACAGAGTGATACTTAAAGGCTTTTCTTTGAGCAATTGCACAACAAAGGCTAAATGCTGGGTTGTAAAGGCCCTGAGGAACAGTGGACTTCCCAGCACAAAGGGCAGGATAAGAATGCAATATGGGGGACGCAGAAAAGATTCCACAGAATCAAAACAGAGACAATTCTCTTATGTGGGTGTTTGCCAAAATATTGGTACAGTCACTTATCCAGAGTTTACCCAGGAGCATTAAAAAATACACACACACACACACACACACACACACACACACACACACTCAAAACGAAACACACAATATAACCAAACAGCTATTGGGGCTGCAGACAGAGACAGGCCCTGGAGCTCTGCCACCTGCCACTCTTGATCCCCACTGTCTGCCTGCCCAGCCCCAGGGTCCCTGCAGCAGGCTCTGCAGAAGCAGGCCGCCTAAGAAGCACAGTTTAAATATTGAGAGAATCATCTTATATTAAGGTTTATCATCACTCTTATGCTTTCTCTAGCTTTTTTTAATGTGACTACCAGAAAATGTAAAATTGTTTATGTGTCTCACATTTATGACTGGCATTACATTCCCACTGGACAGTACCATCGTAGAACAAACATTATTGAGACTAAAATTGTTAGATTGTTAGTCCCTCTGGTCTTATTTGGGATTTTTTATTTATTTATTTAGGAGAGGAGAGGACCCCTTGTTCTATAGATGAAGAGCAAGAAAGTAGCCCTGTCCTTTTGAGTCTTTGATGTATCAATCGGGAATTGAGTTCCTTTGTGGAAGCAGGAAATACCAGTTATATTCCATAATAAAAGATGGAAATGTGGATTAACTCAAAAAAATGCACCCAGAATGAGTTTTCTGTTTGCTTGTGCAAATGTTAGAAACTGGCTTGCATCCTTTGGTCAGTTTGATTCTGTCTGTTTGATAACATGAAAAGGGGAAGGTTATCTGTACAGATTTTTTTTTTTAAAGAAAACTCACTTTTATTCAGGAATATGTCCTCTTATATTTAGGTGTAAACCTTCAGGCAAAATACTTTCCTCTGAAATTGAGCATTAGTCTCCGAAAGCCCATGAATTCTAACATATTAAGTTCTATATCTCTGAAAAAGCATCTTCATCTATCATTTAAATAAATTTTGACAGTCTGGCTAACATAATAGTGGATTCTAAGATGAAGTTGACATTATACAGTCCCAACTTTCATTAATTTATTCAACAGATATGCACTGAGCACTTACTACACATCAGGCCCTCTTCCAGTCATTAGAGATGCAATGGGAATAAAAAATAGAATAAGATCCCTGACCATCTAGAAATTATAGTCCCATGTGAGAGGTGAACATTTATCAAATAATCACAAATTTGAAGAGAAGGAGACATGGAGAATTCACAGCTCAAGTAAGAGGATGAGTTTTAGATAGAGGGAGGTACATCTCCTTCAAATATAGCAGGAATGATGCCCTGAATCCAGAGACCTACAAAACAAGCCAACATCTTTGGTATAAAATATATAAAGAGAAGAGCAAATGTAGCTGGGATGCTTAATACATCCCAGCTACATTACCTAGACATGATAATCACTCATTATCTGGACATAACCAATTACTCAAAGCAATATTTAATTCCAGAGGAAAGCCAGGGTTTAGGAATAAACTCATTTGTTAAGGCTGAGTTTCAGGTTAGTGGCGGGCAGGCTCCGCCAGTAACAACAGGAGACACTTGGCAGTATAGACAGGCTTGTCATCACAATCTGGGAAATGTATTATGTATGAAGACTGAGCTTCCATCTGGCAGAGATCCGCGATAAGGTCTAAATAGTAAGGCAAGATACCATTGCAAGAAAAAGAAAAGTCAAATTGGATCAAGACAGAGGTCTAATGACTGGGCATGCAGAATGTGGGGGGTGGGGCCATAGAAGGAAGAGGGGTGATGAGACTTGAGATTAAAAATCCAGTCATAGGAGCTTTACATAATTGGGGACAACTTGGACTTCGAAAATATTGTGGAAGCCCAGTGACCAATGCTAGCCATGATCTGGTAGATTAGTCATTGTGGTTAATGCTGGAACACCATGACCCAGGTCAATCTGTTGGGGAACACTGCTTCCAAGTTCCCCAGCTAGAAAGAGGAAGCTGAGACAGATAGATTCTAGTTTTTTTTTTCCTGTCTTAAGTCAGTATTGCCCCCAAATGATGTTGATGCACTTTGAGAAACACTACTTTAGATTCAAATATTTTTTAGGTATTTTTTGTATGTATGGTTGCTGAGGGACTGGGCTATAAATATAGGCTTTAGAGGAAACTCTTCTCAATAGTTCTGAGATACAAGCATCCCTAGAAAAGTACAGCTGCTCTAGGAACTGAGGGAGAGAGTGATTAGTGATCTTACCCCCATTAAAAACTGGGGAAGGCAACAATGTGATAATGAGCGAGTTTGTGAGGAGATGAGACTTTCAATGCCCTTTGAAAGAGAACCACGATTTAGAAAGTTGAAAGTGATAAGAATGATCAATGCTATGTACAATAAATCTATAGTCACTTAAGTCATGTAAGACTTGTATCATAGGGCATATCATATGGCTTATAATATAAAATATGGAATACAGTTTCTATTTTTTCAAATCTAAATCAAGATGAAAATAGGTTCCTTTTATTTTCTAATTATAAATTCTTTAAACCTTCTATATCTTGCTTACCCCGTTCACAGTTGTAATAACAATTATTCATCAAGGCATTCCAATAATTTTAAAGTCATTAGTGTGAATTTGATTGATAGAGCTCTCACTAGTTAAATGATGCTTTTTTCTGATACTAGATTTTACATATAAAATCCTTCTAAAGACTTCTTTATTAAAATGAAGGTCATCAGGTGACTAGGGATGCTATGAGGCACCTGAGAGTGAAGGTTTATCCTGCTGCCACATCTTAATTTCCACTTTACCTATATCTAGCCATGCACCAGCCAATAGCAGAGGGCACTCATTGGTCCTTTGTCATAAGCTTCTTGACAGGAGTATGGAAACCAGAGGAAGAGGGACAGGATGAGAGGGGAAATGCATATTAATCATGTTTCTAGCATCTATAAACCTAATGCTTTAACCTCTGCCCTATATGCGTATGTGCGTATGTATGTAGGCCAGACACACCTTGTTCTCAGAAAACATGACAGTGACAATGTGGCTGAGTCACCTTGCTTTGGTCTCCTGTACTCCTCCCATCAGGAGGAATCCTCCTCCCAGGGGCACTCTTTTCAATTACAAATCAGCCAACCAAGTCTACACCCCACTCGCCTCCTTTCAGGCTTTCATTCTCTGAGCCACTATATGAGACAAGTAGGGAGAGCCGCTATGCACTAAGCCCATTGAAATTATTCTTTCTAGCGAATTATAAAGCCACTTGCACTGCTTCATCTGTTGCTTCACATGGAAACCATGACAAAGGCTCTTGCCCACAGTTCTCTGACTCACAACTGACCCTGGTGCTTCCTTATGTCCTCCCTCCCCCCCCTCCCCGCCACTATGGTGTGACATGCACTCCTCTTGGTGTCTGCTATAATAAACTATTTTTCCCCAGTGGCAATTGTCTCCTGATTTATTGGCCTCACCATACCTGAATAATGACAAATCCTATTAAAACAAAGATGAAGCAAAAGATAGAGCAAGGAGGGTGGTTATTGGCCAATTTTAGTTACCTGAGTTAAAAATCTGCATGTTTTGTCTAGTTTTTTTCTACCAAAAGGGGTAAGATGGTTGACTCCTCTCAAAGTCCAGTCAAGAAACAAGTGTTTTATTTGGCACTTGTTTGGAGACAACTAGTTGAAGTTCAGTTAATAAGTAAGACAAATGAAGATGAGAAAAAAAAGTAAAAAAGTAGAAACAGAAGGGCAATTGCTACCAGGCTCAGCAACTACCAGGCTCAGCAAGCTTGGAGGAATTGCAGAAGCAATCAAGAGTTGGGGTGGTGATGGGGTAATATATGTTGAGATATCTGCACTGGAGAACTGGGAGCAGGGAGCACTCAGTGTCATATCTTATAGTATATATTCTTTTAACCCTTACAAGGCATCCTCATAAACCTCCTAACATTGTGCAGGGATGCTTGATGCCTCCAAAGAGAGTTTCCCAGTCATGCATACCTAAGTGATTACTACCACTACCTGAAAGTTAAATCTCACTTGCATTGTCTCTGTCCCAGGCTTCTCCCAAATTCTGCAACCATTACCAAGTGGTAATGTGGCTGTGCGGCCTTCCCTTCTCTTAGGCAAGGTCACTTGAACCCCCACTCCTAAACACCTAAAACAAATAAGAGGATGTCTTCAACAGACCTCTCAATTCTGTGCTGTAATGCACACTCCCTCCAAAAACAACCTGATAATAATAATATTGGGATCACAGCAATATTTGGTTTCTGAGAAGAAAAAAAAAACAAGTGATAGAATTTATTTATTTTAGTACTTATCACATTTACTCATCATTTCCCAAATGGTAGAAAAATCTTTTAATATTTAATAACTAGTGTGTCTACACTGATGTGTACCTCCTGAGTATAAGCTCTGGATTGTTCTATTTAAGAGAAACAGATTTAGCACTCCAAATAAGAACAAACTTTCATTGGCCCAAAAAGACTTCAGATAAATAAAAGATTTACACACACACACACACACACACACACACACATACTTACATACATACATAGATAATGATACATACATAGATATACAAGCAGATTGTGTGTCTATACACACACATATGCACACACACACACATACACACCTAACTGAAACTACTTTAAATGCACACAGTATTTCTGAGTGTAGAAATCTCTTTCTTTTCACAGATTTGCAGTTGGGCAGTCCCAGTGGTAGAGGGTCTCCACGCCAACAGGAATGCTTGCTCTTGCAGCATGAAAGGCTCTTTGTTACTATTTGAGCTACTTTTCTATTCAGTATGTTGCAGAATACCACAGTTATTCTCCACTCTATTACAAAGAAAAGCAAAGCAAAAGATGCTTCAGTAAATTGGTAGGATTTGTAGAAAGGGAGAGGAGAATTTTTAATCTGTAATTATAATGTTTTTTGATTCTCTTACTTATAGACAAGTCAAGGTCATGTTTTCCAAAAGAATGAGGGTCTCTGAGAATGTTAACAATGCATTTAAAGATCCTCTATCTACAATTAAGTGCAGTCCCACAATTTCCAGGAGACCTCCAGACCACTCTAGAAAAGACTCCAGAGTGTTTGAGTATCATGGCAGACAATAGGGCAGGAGACATCTATTTCTTACTCGCCCACCACACTTTATTTGGGAACAGTAACAAGATGTACCTTTGGGGGACTTTTCCACTCTTGTCAGTCTGCGTGGTTTAGGTGGAACTAACCTTACACTCTAGCTCTGGAAACGAGGCCACGACTCCAAGCCAAATGGATAATCTCAGGACCTTCACTGAAACTTTCATAACAGAGACTCTTCTTCTAAAATTGCCAAGTGGGAAAAACATGTCTAAAGCTCTGGATGAACACTATTGCCATAATTTTGGAAAAGCTTCAGAATGAAGCTGGCACATAGGGAAGACAGCAGAGTCAAGGATGGTTACTCCTCAAGGTTCCTTGAGGTTTCTCCTCAATGAAGGACTGGTTGCTCAGTGAGAGGGGGTGTGTTTAATGATGACCTCCACCTGTCAGCTTCTTCAGTCTGTCTCAGCTACAGAGAGCTGCCTCACCCGAGGTCATGTGCTTCTACAGTAGTGGAAGGCCATAGTCGTTCCTGAGCAGGTCAAGCACAAAGCCTGGCCACATTGAGCCTACCTTGGGAAAGGCTTCAGGGTCAATATTTGATACCGAGCTTTCCACTGGGTTGGCAAAGGTATTTTAGAGCCTGTATCTTTGTTTCCCTCCCTCACCCCTTTGTGACTCTCCTCACAGGTATTGATCTGTAATGAGGAGCTTGTACCCTCAGCTCCAACTTAGCATCTGATTCTGAGAAACTCTACCTGTGAAAGATGAGGAGTCAAAACAAACAGGTGACTGATAAATTGAAAAAACAGCTATGGCTGAAATAATTTCTCCCTTTGCACTTCCAGCAGATCAAGCCAATAAAGTGTCTTGCAATTGAAAGGTTCTTAATGAAAATATCAATAAAAATATTTTTTTAAAAATGGGCAAAGGAGCTGAATAGACACTTTCCCAAAGAGGACATACAAATGGCTAATAGATATATGAAAAAATGCTCAAGGTCATTAATCATCAGAGATGTGCAAATAAAAACCACAATAAGATATCACTCACACCTACCAGAATGGTGATATCAATAAATCAACAAGCAAGTGCTGGCAAGGATGTGGAGAAAAAGAGAACCCTAGTGCACTGCTGGTGAGAATACAGACTGGTGCCGCCACTGTACAAAATAGTATGGACTTTCCCCCCCCCCAAAAAAAATTAAAACTGAAAGTGCCTTTTGATCCAGTGATTTCGCTTCTGGGGACATATACTAGTACCAAGAATCTCAAAATAACAATCAAAAGAATATAGGCACCCCTATGTTTGTAGAAGCACAATTATAATAGCTAGGATCTGGATACAGCCCAAGTGCCCATCAGTAGATGAGTGGATAAAAAAGCTATGGTACATTGCACAGAGGAAAGCTATGTGGCCATGAAAGAGAAGGCAATCTTACTCTTTGGACAGCATGGATGGGCCTGGAGGTTATTATGCTGAGTGAAATAGGCCAGTTAGAGAAGGACAAATACCACCTGATCTCACTTATATGTTGACTCTAATGAACACAATAAACTGACAAACTAAATAGAAACAGAAGCATGGGTACATGGAACAGACTGACAGCTGTCAGAGCAGAAGGGAGAGAGGAGGTCTGGATGAAAGATTAAGGGACTAACTAGCCAAAGAACATTTATGCATAACCCATAGAAACAATAGTGTGGTAATAGCCAGAGGGAAGGGTGGTGGGGCAGAATGGAGGTGGGCAAAGGGAGGAAAAGGTGGAAAAAGGGAGGAAAGGGGAACATCTCTAATAGTATCAACAACAAAAATAAATTTAAAAAAATAAATAATAGGCCTAAGGAACTGTTATTCTGTGTAAATAACATTAACTTGAGTGTACCCTTGCTAATAACTCTTTTTTATTTGTTCACTTTTATGCTAAGTTCATGCAACAGAGTGTCCATTGAGTCTCACCTATATTATTGAGCCCCTATTATGTTGGACATTGAAAATTCAAGTGATTAAGACCTGCTTTCTTGAGGGATTAATAATCTAGTGTTTGTAGTATTTTTTTACAGTGTAGTGTTTATGTCTTTGTCAGAGCCTGCAAAACAATGGTTATAATAATATGAAACATGAATGATTGATGGTTAATTAATCCTGATTTATAATAACTGAGTTTGGAGGAGGTAGGTGGGAAGAGCTGGCAGAGGGAAGAATGAGTCTCCGGTGGTTTTAGAACAAAGGTAGCAGTGTTTAAAATAACATGCTGTGTTCAAGGAATACCAAGCCACTCTATTTTGCTAAATCTTCCACTTTTTTTTTAATCTTTCTTGTTCAGTTTATTAATTACATTGTTCCCTTTTTTCCCCCCTATAGCTCCCCTCCAACTGGAACCTATCCCACCCTCCGCCCTCACCCCCCTCCACTGTCCTCTCCCATAGTTGCATGATTTTTGTCCAGTCTCTTGCTGCACTTCCCACGCCCCTTTACTCCCCAAGAATTGTCAGTCCATTCCCTCTCTCTGTCCATGATTCTGTTACATTCATCAGTTTATCCTGTTCATCAGCTTATTAATTCACTTGATTTTTAGATTCATTTGTTGATAGATGTGTATTTGTTGTTCATAATTTACACTTTTAACTTTTTCTTCTTCCTCTTCTTAAAGAATATCTTTCAGCATTTCATATAATATTGGTTTGGTGGTGATGAACTCCTTTAGCTTTTTCTTATCTGTGAAGCACTTTAACTGACCTTCAATTCTGAATGATAGCTTTGCTGGATAGAGTAATCTTGGTTGTAGATTCTTGCTATTCATCACTTTGAATATTTCTTGCCACTCCCATCTGGCCTGCATCGTTTCTGTTGAGAAATCCGCTGACAATCATATGGCTGCTCCCTTTTAGGTAACTAACTGTTTTTCTCTTGCTGCTTTTAATATTCTCTCTTTGTCTTTTGCTCTTGGCATTTTAATTATGATGTGCCTTGGTGTGGTCCTCTTAGAGTTCCTATATATTGGGGTTTGGTGCGCTTCTTGGACTCCTAAGTCAATTTCTTTCACTAGGTGTAGGAAGTTTTCAGTCACTATTTCTTCAAATAGGTTTTCATTGTCTCGCTCTCTCTCTTTTTCTGGCACCCCAATAATGCAGATGTTGGTATGCTTGAGGTTGTCCCAGAGGCCCCTTACACTATCTTCAATTTTTTGGATTCTTTTGGTTTCTTGCTTTTTCAGCTGAGTGGATTTTACCTCTTTGTATTTCAAATCTTTAACTTGGTTCTTGGGGTGCTCTAGAGTACTTTTAGGTCTTTGTATAATATTTTTTTATTTCAGTCAGTGTATGCTCAATTTCTGGTTGGTCCTTTTTCATATCCTTGAGAGTCTCGTTCATATCCTTGTAGGTCTTGTTCATTTCCTCGTAGGACTCATTCATTTCCACGTTGGTCTTGTTCATTTCTTTGCAGGTCTCATTCATATCCTTGCAGTCTCATTCATTTCCTTGTAGGTCTTGCTTATTTCCTTATGGGTCTCGACCTTTTCTAGGAGCCTCTTGAGAAGCCTTATAACCGTGGTTTTGAATTCTATGTCCAGTCATTTTTTCCCCCCTCCATTTCTTTCATATCTGATTTCTTTCCATGTCTCTGCATGGTGGCTGCTTCCCTGAATTGGTTAATTAGCTTTGTGTGGTAGACGTCCTAAAGGGACAGTGGCTCAGCCTCCCCAGTTACCTGAGGTGGATGTGGGTTGCACAGTCTTGCTGAAGTTATGCTCAGGTTAATTGTTGTTAGCACTTGGAGGGGTTGACCTCCAGGCCAATTATCTGTGACATTCAACTGTGCTCAGGTTGGATGGGTGAAGTCTCCTGGCCAAGCAGACAGCATTAGCTCTTCCCTATGTGGCCCCAGGGACTCTGTGCCAGGGGCAATGGTCACCAGCACCTCTGAGAGAGAGCTGCTGCTGAGCTACACCAGCTGCCGGAGAATTCAGACTCTCCCCAAATGAGTCTGCACACCCAACGTCTCACCCAGGGTCGTAAAACAAAGCAGTCTGATGGTTTCCCAAATGAAAGAGCAAGTCATGAGTGCTCTCTGCGCGGTCACACAGCTGCGCTGTTCCCAAGCTCATGTGTACTCCACACAAGCTCGCCTTCATCCACAGACCCCTGCAGCACCCGAGTTTCAGCGTGCCCTTCCACTGTCCAGTTTTTACCCTGTATGATAGTGGGTTCCCTGGACTTTGTCCAGAGCTGGAGAATCAGTCCAGTGGGATGGCTTTGACTCTCCCCGTTCGAGAAAACTGGCTGGTTTTCAGCTACCCGCCCTATCCACTGGTGTGCGCTCCAAACCTCTCTCCGCGCGGATCTTCAACGCTGTCCTCAGCTGCTGTTCCGAGTCACAGTGTCTTGTCTTCACTTTCATTTGTGGAATTTTCACTCAGCCAGCTTTCTGGTGATTCTGGATGGTGTTTATTTCTTGGTTAAGTTGTAGTTTTAAAATGCTGGCAACATAGGTGTTTTACCTATGCCGCCATCTTGGTTCTCCTCTCTGCCTGTCTAAATCTTCCATTTTAAAAGGTTGAGAAAGGCATAATAAAAATTAGCCAAAAAAGAGAGGAGTCAAGTCATGGAAGACTTTAGATGCCCATGTATTGATATGTTACCCTATGGAGTGAGTCAGTAAAGAGTTTTATACAGGAGAGAGACATAATCAAATTCAAATTTTAGAAAGATCATTTGAGGACAGAGGTGAGGTCAAGGCAAGATTGATGCAAGGAGGTAAGGTGACCAATAATTGTTGCCAAACTGGTTCACTTTGAAACTGAAAAAAGAGCACTATGATCATCTCATTCCCAAAATAGGCATACACTGAAGCTCTCCCAACAAAACTGGGATGCGTACTTCCCATAATTTGAGGGGATTTAAGGGCGCAGGAACCATTTATAAAGTTTCTGAAAAGGTCTAAGTTGGTGACAAAGAAGACTGATGGAAAGCAATAGCAGTGGGGTTTAGAAGGAGGGATGAATTTAGAGGTAAAAGATAAAACTAGGAATCTTTGATCTATTGGTTGTGAAGGCTGAAGAAGTGAAGAGAACTTTTTTTTTTAGCTCTAGCAGTTTTTAAAATTTAGAATCTGTTCTTATGAAAAAAAGGGGGGGGGAGGGAAACAACTGAAAAAACAATGACTTTTCTTGGATCCGGACTACTAAAGCCACAAGGCAAACTACCACCTCTGCATCTGGTGAGACAGGAGAATCCAGTCACAGCTAAGATATGTTTACCTTGGGAGGAAGCCTCTGGAACCATAAACTAGCAGGAACACTTAAATGATAATTGTGGTGAATTACTAGAGGCCAAGTTTGGGCTAGCATGACAGTGAGAAACTCCTTAGGGTCACAATCTTAGGGACACCCTCTCTCACCCTTCTTTCCCCCCTCTCTTTGCATCCTTTTATGGGTTCCACCCAGAGATCATACCAAGTTCTTTTGGTGAAATGTCAGAAAAATCCCCGTGATTCTGGTAGAGGGAGGGAAAAAGCATTCATCTGAAATAGGTGCAGAGCCTCAGAATATTCTCAATACAGAAGCCTATTTCCAGAGGAACAGACTGTAATTGGAGCCTTATTCAACCTGTGGATAGGACATTGTCCAAGCTCCCACACAGACTCCTGTCCTCTCTAACTTTTCTGTCTCATAAAGAGAAAAAAATGTGAAAAACAGTTGTGAAGGTCACATCCCAGGAACCCAGGCTTACTAAAAGACTAAGAACTATCTATAAGAATATAGAATGCTTTCTCCTCTCCCCCCCCCCCCCCCCCGTCCCCGCCACAGCCACATCTCACTGCTACACCAACAAAGCTCAAGTGTAAAAGCAGCAAATTACAGGATACAAAGTTGCCTATTGCAGACTCTATCTAAAAAGGAATTCTTAGAGAGGCTCATAGTCAACAAGAAAGACAAAGACCATAAGGAATTTGAAGTCCCTGGCATCTATAGCAAACATGGTCCAACCCAAATTCTAGGCAATAAAACCTCACACTAAAAAACTATTTACTTCAATTATTATTATCCAATATGTTATAGCTTTCCCTGCATCCAAAGAGAAACAAAATATTTTTAAGAAAAATATAAGACTTGCTAAAAGGCAAGAAAAAGTGACTTGAAGAGACAAAGGGAGCATTAGAATCAGACCCAGATATTGCATAATTTGGAATTATCGGACAGAATTTAAAATAACTGTGGTTAATATTTTAAAAAGCTGTAATGGTAAAAAGTAGGTAGCATACACAAACAGCATAATAATGTAAGCAGAGATGAAAGCCCTAAGACTTAAATCAAAAGGAAATTCTAAAATAAAATAAAAAAATAAAAAGACACTGTAAGAGACCTAAAGGAATGTCATTGATGGACCCATTGATATACCTGGATATAGTTGAGGAGAGAATCAGTGAGCTTAAAGATCAATAAAGAGAAACTTCCTTTTATGGAAGTTTCAAACTAAAATGCAGAGAAAAAGGAATAAAAAATAAAAGAGAACATCAAAGAACAGTGGGATAATTTCAAAAGATACAACATAATTAAAACACTAGAGAAAAAGAAATATTTGAAGTAATGATGGCTAAGAATTTTTCAAAATTAATGACAGGCACCAAGCCACAGATCCAAGATTGGAGAACACCAACCAGGGTAAATACAAAAAAACATTATACTTAGGCATATCATATTCAACTGCAGAAAACCAAATTAAAAAAATATCTTGAAGAGAAAAAAAAAAGGATAGTGAAGGACTAAGAATAATTCTCAGGCCCTAGCTGGTCTGGCTCAGTGGATAGATTGTCAGCCCACAGACTGTAGGGTACTGGGTTCTATTCCCATCAAGGGCATGCATCTCAGTTGCAGGCTTGTTACCTGGACCTGATTGGGGGTACATGTGGGAGGCAACCAATTGATGGGTCTCACATCAATGTTTCTGTCTCTCTGTCTCTCCCCTCCCTTCAACTCTCTCTAAAAATAAATGTAAAATATCCTCTGGTGGGGATAAACAAAACAAACAAACAAAAAGAATAATTCTCAGGCATCTGGTATGGGTGGTACCTATGCAATAAAGAATATAGTCTAGAAAAATGTTCACCTTGAATTCAGTCCTGAATTATTTATTTTACCTCTGTAACCTTCACATATCTGCCAGCACCCAGGCCAAAACATCTTTATTCTAGACCTGGGCTTTACACCAATATTTTAGGTATCATCCCAGAATTCATTTTCTCCTTTCCCTTCTCTTAGCCAGCTTGAGTACTGCTCCGTATAATTTTCTAAAATATACTATTACTCCGAGGTTCTACTGTTTTTGCAATGTCATGGAAATTTTACTCTCTTGGATATTTAAACATTTTAAAATAAGGTAATGTGATTTCCTTTTTTCATTCCTTCTATATATAATGTGGTTTCATTGCAAAAAAAACTAGGCGTGTTCAAACAGTATAAGGAAAACCAAAATCATCCGTAATCCTACAGTCCAGAGTTAACTTTTAAACGGTAGGTAGCTTTTTAGTGTTTTAGTATTTTTAGTGCTTTAATATTTTTCTCTATCTAATGCCTCCAGGTCTGTACATAGGCTGCTCCTTATGCCTCAAATGTTCTTTCCCCAACTTATGTGCTTTCAGGAACAGTAGCTGACCACAATGAACCAAAAAGAGCGCAGTCCTTACCATCCTTATGTGCCAGGGAGAAGCAAAGGCAGAGCACCTATCTACTCAGACACAATTTAGCATTAGAATTGGGACAAACCCGCACACTCACTTCTTTGAAGTAAGTTCCTAGGGTTCTTGGATGATTTTATTTGGGGCAGGAGGGAAGAAGGACTTAAGGAGAGATACTGTTGTTTTTCCTGTTGCTGTTGTTTCTAAAAAGAAGTGTAGAGGAACAAGTGATAGATTGGGGGCGGAGTAGAGATGGTTCTATTATACCTGAACTTTGAATTTGAAACAGGTCTTGCTAATCCCAGTGTGTATGCTCCTCGTTCTCTCCTCTGGAGCTCCAGTGGAGCAGGAACTTTACGTTCCCTGTAGGATCCATTCCTAAAAGCCAGACATCTACTCCATCAAAACTGAAGCTAACTGAATTATGATCTTGTTCTACTTTTAAAATCAAAACACATTTTTCCTCAATGTAATCACCACTCTATAAATTAATGAAAATTGAGTCACTCCCTCTTTTTCTTCAATGCTTATTCATTCATTAATCTGGGCTAAATTTTTTGTTACTTTTGACATTGCAAAAGAAAATACATAGCCCTTCATTAAAGAGACTCATCAAAAAGCACTTCAGGCATGAAGAAAACCAGTGTTATGGCAAACAAGTCATGATATACAATATTGCCCAACTAATGCCAATAGTTGCAATTATAAAAGATCTTTCATGACACTGGCTGATAAATGTTTAAAGGTAATTACATGTCTTGCAAACAGTCAATTTTCTATTCAAAGACTACAACCACATATATATGTGTGATTTAAAAAAAATACTGTAATTATCACTGTGGAAGAAAAAAAAACAGCACAAGACATTAAAGCTCTTCAATGGGGCTTATGTTTTTTTAATGAATTTTCACACCTGTAATGCCTTTTTATAAACTGTCACAATACAACTCCTTTCACCTTTGAGGCTATCACAGTAAAATAGATACTTCTTTCTCACACACAAAAAAATGCAAATAGCAAAGATTTTTAAGGTGTATTCAGTTGTATGCTTTTTAAAAAAATCATTCTGTGCAAGAAAAACAACTTCTGTGATGGCTGAGGAGAGAAAAGCCTTTCCATGTTCCTTCTAAATAGCAGCATTGCATAAGCTAAAAAGAAGAAAACATCTCTTCCATTTTGAAGTAAGCATCCAATTTTGGACTGAAAGTTACATAAACTCAAAGAGCCACTACAAGGGAGGGGGGAAGAAGGCCGTCCTTTTATGAGATGGCAGGGCAATGCCCAGAGCCAGGCGGCTGCATTCAGATTCCTGAATGGGACAAAGGCAGGGCCAGAGCCACACATTTCAGTGGATGCAGAATGAAGAATATGGCTGGGATTCTGGCATTCAAGAACCAACTCTCAAGTGGGCTTCAGGTTTAACCTTTTGACTTCTTAGGGGTCGAAGAATCTAAAAGTGTTTGGGAAAATATAGCTATTTCTATTGTGAATGGAATGTGGCTGGGTCTTTGCTTATTTGATCGCCCATCTCCAATCGTTTTAATCTGAAGGTGGAGGGGCAGGGAAGGGGGGAGGGGGCATGTGAGAGAGAAAGATATCACCATGAGGCAAGTTTTCTTTCTCTTTCTCTTTCACAAATTTGGATTATAATTGAGGTCAAACCTGAGTTTGGACCTTGAAAGCATTGAAACAGCAGAAAAAGTGTCCATTGGGGGGAAAATAGTGATACCTGTGCTCCTGATTTAGTTTACACTGTTGTCCACAAACCACCTGTTTTTCAGAGTCCTGCCCAAGTCTACCTCGGCTATAAGACTTTCCCAGACACACTCAACCTCCAGTGATCTTCTTGATCCATAGCTCTTACCACTGATAATGTTCATTTGGCACTAACTACTTATTACCTTAAATTACCACTTGGATATGTTGGATTTGAAGTGACTTTAAATGTTCCAGTAAAGAATTTCAGTAGAAAATTGAAGTCTGTCACTCAAAGAAAAAGTCCAGTGTAGAGATATGGATGTGGAAGTCATCAGAAACTATGTGGGCTGAAACTAGAAGAATGAAAGGAGGTACATAAGTTTAAAAAAAAAAAAGTAAAGCAAGGAAAGAAGAGGGTTTGAAAAGAATTATGAAGAATTCTATTACTTAAGAAGTGTATAATAGAAAAATTAGTAAAAGAGAATTTTAAGATGTCAGAAAAGTATCAAGAACATTGCTTTTTGTGTGCTTTTAGTTTACCCAAGGAGAGAGGGAAGAATTGTGTAATTGGTTATTTCAGAATTTTCTAGACACACCTATCACAATTCTTTGCATATAGTATACCAAATATTCATTTAGTGCAAAAGGAATTGTGGAATAAATTCCCATACATTTGCTTTTGTTTTACTTTTGATTATTTTCTTAGCAAAACAAAGTGAAACAACAACAATAAAAACAGCCCAGTATCACTCCTGTCCCATATTATTTATCCCATCTTTTTTTCAGAAGACTTTGGCAGCAGTAAGTCTATTAGTGCCAGACTCTCACCTCTAGGGGGAGCTCAAGGAGAGGCATACTGAATAAAGGTTAAATCTAAATTCTTATTGGGTCATGGTAGTAGTGGATTGAGTTTCAGTGATTTAAGAAGAAATTAGGAGGAATTAGCCTCCACTGGCTAAATCGTTAGTTCTTTTGAAATCATACCTTTTTAAAGATTTCACATAACAGAAAGAAGATCTTGGTTTGTCTCTATCTTGGAAAAATTGTCCTAACCTGGAAAAACAAAACAAATCACCAGGGTAGAACTCATGGGTTACAAATAATGAACAGTGTTCTGTATAGCCAATCACTGGCATGTTTGCTCAAGGTATGAGTATCTGTGTTTGTGCATATGTGCGTGAGTGTGTGTGTGTGTGTGTGTGTGTGTGTGTGTGTGTTTGACAATTTGAAGAATGTTGAAACAAGTACAAACTACTGCCTCCTGCCCCCCACCCCCAACCCCACACCTGTCCATACCACTCCAATTATCTGGCATCTGGCTCACTTCACAGGTTTTCGTTATCTTTATGGTTGCTATAGCATTTGAGTTTGCAAATATTGCTTAAATTTGTAAAAGTACACCTTTATAGTTTAAACTCTCACAGTTAAGCATTAGGTGTTTAAGTAGAGATATGAATTCCAAAACAAGATTAGGACAAACTGTGGCAAATTTTGTGGCCTGAGCATAGGATCCCCTATCTATCCTGCTAAGCTCCTTACATAAAGTAAAACATGTCTTCAGAGAAAAGAACTGAAATAAAATTTTTCATGGTGGAAAATGCAGGAATTTATGAGATATTAATGCGTCCTCCTCAACCCAGTTGAAATCCGGGGAACATCCCTCTTAAAGAGAACAAGTGTGAATTCTCTTATGGAATCTGAGTCATTGCTTTATTATTGTCTCCAACAATTTCCATAAAAAAGAAAAATAAGATCTGAAAACAAAGTGTCCATACTACATGTTAGTCAAACCTTGTTTTTCTTACGCTTGAAAAGGAAACAAAGAATACTGAGGTGAGCCGAGACCAGTTTGGCTCAGTGGATAGAGCCTTGGATTGCAGACTGAAGGGTCCCGGGTTCAATTCCGGTCAAGGGCATGTACATTGGCTGTGGGCACATCCCCAGTAGGGGGCGTGCAAGAGGCAGCTGATCAATGTCTCTCTCTCATTCATGTTTCTAACTCTCCCTTCTGCTCTGTAAAAAATCAATTAAAAAAATACTGAGGTGAATTAAAGCCTGTCCCTATAGTTCTATGATCATAGCCAAGGTAGGAGATTGCACTTCCCAACACCAATGAGCACTCCAAAGCAGAAAGGATTATACAACCGCCACAAAGCAGACACACTGCCATTGGCCTGCGTGCCCTGGTGTAAAAAGCTCTTCTCCTGTCCTCAAAGGTCTCACCATGGGGACTGGGAAAATAGGGTGGAAAAAAAGGTCTTCCAAATGGTAAACCATCTATTTGTTTGATACATATTTTGCAAGCTCAGTAAACAAATCTATTTAATTTATTCATCCAATCTTAAAAACATTCATTAAGTCCTAGCCAGTTTGGCTCAGTGGATAGAGCTTTGGCTTATGGACTGAAGTGCTGTGGGTTCCATTCCAAGCAAGGGCATAAGCCCAGGTTGCAGGCTCAATCCCCAGTAAGGGTGTGTAGGAGGCAGATGATCAATGATTCTCTTTCATCTTTGGTGTCTCTCTCTCTCCCTCGCCCTCTCTGAAATCAATAAAAATAAAATATAAAAACACTTATGAAGCGTGTGCCATGTGTGGGGCTTTGCACCTGCACAAACATATAAGATCAGGTCCCTGCCTTAAGAAGTTGATAATCTAGCGCTGCTGGGAAATAGTAATGGATGTCCTTTTTCCACCATGGTCTACAGCAATATTTTATTATGAATCCATTTACTTGAGAGAATTGTGAACTCACTGGCCATAATCTCTGTAGTAAAACAAAGTGCTTAATGGTAGTAGTTCCCAGGTATGAGGCATTCCAGACATATTTTTAAATGGCAACTTTCAGAGTCCCATGGCAAAGATTTTAAATTGATTTGACCAAATGTCAAAAGGAGCTTTTCACATGCTCTTGCTGAGAAACTTGGCATTGGGACTGTACCTAATTGAGAGACTTTGTTGGCTCCACTGTGTTGGCTTCAAGCCCAATCACAGGACCCCTTGAAACAATGAGTAAGGGCTTTAGTTTGCATGCCTGATCTGAAGTGACCTTGTATGAGTCTCTCTCTTGCTTGAAATTTGCAGGTTCCGTGGTTCAGGGGAGAGGGACATGTTAACTCTGCCCTTTTCTTTCTCATCCTTATAGATTGCTACAGGCCATGGACTGTAAATGGAGACTGAATCATTTTTATTTTTATTAACAACTTGACAGTGAAGCTTACTTCAAGTGGGAAATGTTACAGTTACAGATGCTATTAACTTTGAACATCAATCTCACTATAGTTATTTTCTTTGGCCTTATAATAACTCCGCTCCTTTAAAAAAGACAACTTTATTTCAATATACCCCAACTGTAGTTTCTTTAAATACTCTCAGTCAATTTAATTTTCCTTAATCATTATTTCTTATTAGAATTGATTTTGTTAATATATTGGATTTGCACTTTCTTTTGTTATCTACAGAGTGACTAACCAAGTACAGTAACTAGCTATCTTAAATACTTCTAGCATATTACTTAATCTCTCAGAGATGCCCTCTGTGTTTGTGTCTTTTAAAAATAAAAGAGAACAACAACAACAAGAACCAAATAAACAAGCAAACAAATAGACTTATTGCAACAAAACCTTTATAAGCATTTTTTTTTCTTGAGGTAAAAACAAAACCTGTAAATAATCTGAACTTCATTTCCTCATTATCACGGTTTAACTCTGACAATTCCCTCTTGCCAAATTGTTTGATCCTTGTTGTATGGGAGATATTTCTAAAAAATAACTTGGAAAAACCAGAGGAAATCGTTCTCTAAGTAAAAGAAATGTATACAGTTGTCTAAAATCATTACCAGTTGGGTTATAATAACTAGATTCAAAGTAATAGCAGCAGGTTTTAAAAGGGGGCTTCCTAGGGGTATTCTTAATGAGAGAGTGGCCTCTCCCTGAAGCCTGACTGGGGCTGGAGAAGTTTGGGCACACTTCCTCCTGAGACTGATTCCCAAAGAGCTGAATGAGGCCTCTGGAGAGTGGCCACTGGCACGGAGATCTGCCACCATGAACTTTAAGACCTTGCCATGAACTGCCATGGGATAGACTTGTCTAAAGCTTCTGAAGACGAAGCCCCAGTTTAGGATTCAGCAGGAAACATGAGTTTGTCCAAGAAGAAAACAGTGCGAAAATTATCTTGAGACTTTTCAAGTAGAACTAACATTATTAGTTTCAATGAACAATTGTATTTGTATGCTTTTAAATTTATTTAGAAATTTATTTAGCCTGAAACAAAAGTAGAAATAGCAAATATTTTCTTTTTCTGTAATAAATAGCCACACTTTTGCCTGTGACATTCAAAACCTATTATTTTTGCAAGAGTTGTAGCTCACTTTACATGTATACTCAGCACCCTCCTCCCCTACAAATCATAGCTCAACTTGTTTCTCCACTCCCGGCCCCACCCTCCTGCCCTGGCAAAGGGTTCAACTTGGCCAAGTGTAAGTCAAAAAGACATGCACATCATTAGAGAATCTTTGTGTATCTAGGTTTGAAGCCTAGCTCTGTAGCCAAGTTTCTCTGACCTGTATAAATCTTTTTTTTTCTTTTTGTTGTTTGTGATTAAAAATGAATTTTTGCTTTATTTTAGTGTTAAATTGAAAAAGATGTACAGTTTGGTAGAAAAATAAGAAACAAAATCAGTAAAGACAACTTAGCTTCTTTATCAAAACTTTTATCATATAAACTCATTAATACTGATTGTCAAAATAAAAAAGCTGAATCTACACTAATAAAAGAGAAAGATGCAAATTGACCATACCTTTGTGATGCCCATCAGCCAATCAGGAGTGGGTATGCAAATTAACCCAACAAAGATGGTTGGTTTATTTGCATACACTGTTGCCAAGCAGCCAGGGGCAGAATGCTTGTGTCATCACCATTCAGCATCGCTCCAGTCACTCTGGGCCTCTTTGCAGCATGGGAAGGTGGAAAGGTGGCTCCAGTCAGAGTAAAGGCAGTTCTGGCAGCCAGGGGAAGAAAGGCCCATTCTTACACCAATCTTCATGCATTGGGCCCCTAGTAATAGTATAAAAGTTTTATCCTGGCCCTGGCTGGTGTTGCTTAGTGGTTAACATACCAGCCTTCACACCGAAGGGTCTTGGGATTGACTCCCAGTCAAGGGCACATAACTGGGTTGCAGATTTCATCCCCAACCCAGTTGGAACATTTGAGGGAGGCAACCAATCAATTTGTCTCTTTCTCTCTCTCTCAAAATCAATGGGAAAAATATCCTTCAAAGAGGGTTTTTAAAAAAGTTTTATTCTAATGGATGACTAGGTAATATAATCAGGAGTCACGGAGTGAAATAAGACTGTTACTGAAGAGGAGATTTGCTGATGGTTGCTGCATATTAAATCATCAATGCTTGCAGTGCCTTTAATGTAATCTTTTGCATTTCTTTTTCTTTCTGCTTGTAAGAATTCATAAACTATCCATCTAAGAATTAAAACATTCTGCCAGAAAGGAAAAGAAAACAAACCCACAATAATAAGACTCTAGTGTATTACTTATTTACAAATAATAAAATTTAGTCATGAGAAATTCCCTTATAAAGATTATGACGAGTTTTTTCCCCAGAAGGTCTAAGATGTCTTTAGTCACAGATGTGTACTTCCTATGGACAAAAACCAGGCAGCCTGTTTCTGAGCGCCTCTTATCGGTTCTGACACATCATTGCTCCTGTTTCTTCAGAAGTACCAGAGGATGGAAACGAATAGCACCCCACCTCACTATAATTAGTGTCCTTATCTAATAAAGGTGCCAGGATTCCGCTTTGGGCTCTATCTGGGCTCACAGCCTGTGTATTGGAGGGAAGGGAGAGGTACTGTCATCAAGTCCCGCTTAGTGATGGCTGCCACCCTGTTCTATTTCAGAGACTTTGACTCACTCATAATTCAAGGTGACAAAAATGGAAGCCACTACTTTGGATTTTGAGTTATGACAAATAAAAGATGCTATTAAATGTAAAATAAATTACAAGGACCTCTGAAATAGTAAATTTTCCCCACGAAGGCCATGAAAAGTAAGCCAGAAAATAACAGCAAACACACTCGGCCTTTTGGCAAGGTCTAAATCACTAAACTTTTTGATAACCTATCTGAAGTAGCTATATTTTGTTTTCTTGTACCATAGTAACACAACTTTCTATTCTGGAGTTCCTATTTTTGGATCACAATTATTGCTGTCACTCTTTACCATAAAATTTCTACCTAGCTTTCACTCGCATTAGTATTTTCAACCTCTCTGATTCATCTTAAGTCCCACCCACAGGCAGTGAAATATAGTGTTCCTAAACTCTTCAGATTTAAACTTCTGGGTGCATGCTGTTTTACACCAATAAATATAACACAGTGTTGTACCAGATTTCCCCTCCTTCTCCTCTGTAAATGTTAGACCTGTGTTGTCCATTGCAGTAGCCACTAACCATATGTCACTATTGTGTCCTTGAATTGTGGCTACTGGCTATTAAAATGTGCTCTAAGTGTAAAATACACACTGTATCCCAAATAATTAGTATGAAAAAATAATTTAAAATATCTCAATCATTTTAATATCAGTTATACATTAAAATGAAAATATTTTGAATGTATTGGTTTAAATAGATTAGCTTAGTATAATTATTTTTACCCATTTTTTCCGACATTTTAAAATATAGATACAAGAATGTTTAAAATGATCTATGTGGTTCATGTTATATTTCTTTTGGATAGTATGGGTAAGAATATGAAGCCCTGAATACTAACTGGTTCCCTGTGATTTCCAATGTTCCTTCCTTATTCTGAGTCCTTTTGCTATAGCTCCTTTTTCACCTGAACTTCTCATCTCTAGGGTCTGTTGTTTCACGTGTTCACACTGCAAGCTCTGGGAATCCTCTTAAATTTATAGTCTTGTATTCAATCAGCACGTAGTGAATGACTATGTGGTGCCAGGAATTCTGTCAGGAGCTATAGGCAAATTTTGGGCTAGAGTGTGTTTTGAAAACTGCAGTTACATCTCTGTGACTAGAGATGAGGGTGCAAGAAAAAAGTGATGACATAGAAGCTACCCAAAACAGAAGAGTCCCATCATAAAATGCCTGTGATCTATATGATGGTATTTAGCTTTTATATGGAAGGTTGTCACTGAGGAGTTTTAAATAATGTCATACCAATAGTCAGATTTTTTTTTAGAAAAATTAGGTGGTACAGGATAAAAAAAGAATTAAATGGCTGTTATAACAAAATATTTTAAAAGTTTAAACTTAAGCAGTGCTAACGAAGGTGGTTGAATTCAGTTAGTCATACAGTATGTAGACTCTGTTGAACATGGTTACTATTTAGAAATGAAGAGCAAGGAAATGAGGTAGGTCAAAGATGAGAACTTGCCTAAAAATTTGGATTTGGTAAATAATGGTGGCATTTACCAAAACTCAGAATGTGGAGATTGTTGAAACTGATAAATTTCAAATCTGATTCATATAATCTGGGCTTCTTAGAAGATACCCAAGTCAAGTTATGTAGCAAAGGATGGACGAGTATGGTACACATAGTTAAAATCTGGATTAGAGATATAAGTGGTATAAAAAATGGAATTGAAAATAAATCACAATGGTCAGTCTCCCTTCAAGGATTGCCTATGCCTTTAAATTTCCCTTCCTGCTGTCTGCCCCATACACATTATTATTAGCTTCCTCACTCCCAAACTCCCAGGGCCCTTTCTTTACCTCTATAACTTGTTTCCTAAGTCCATTTCTTTTTTAGAAATTACTTCTTCTATCTCTGTGATTTAACAAATAAATGTTTACTTAGAAAAAGAAAATAAATCACAATGCAATAGAATGCAAATTAATGATACATCTCCAGGAAACATTTTGTGAAAAACGAAAAGTAAATATTTAAAGTTCTACATCTAAATATAAAATTATAATGTTTAAGATTCTATATCTACACAAGGAAAAGTTTACATAATTGTTGCTTCAGAGACATGGGGTTATAAATGAATTTTTGGCTTGACATCATTTTTTAAGTTGTCTATAATGGACATGCATTAATTAGGGTGCTTTCAAAATGTTTTAATGGCCAAAGAAATAAGATTAATATATTCAAGTCAGGTATCTTCAAACAATACTTTAATGAATACAGTGGGGAAAAAAAACATTTCCATGGTTTCTGTTACCTGTGGTCAACCACAGTCTGAAAATATTAAATGGAAAATTCCAGAAATAAGCAATTTAATAAGTTTTAAATTGCCCATGATCCTGAGTAACATGATCAAATCTCCTGCTGTCCCACTCCATCCTGCCCAAGACCTGAATCATCCCTTTGTCTAATGTGTCCACACTGTATATGATACCTGCCCATTAGCCACTAAGTAGCCATCTCAGATATCAGATTGGTTATTAGACAGAGCAAGAGAGACCATATCCACATAACTTTTATTACAGTATATTGTTAAAATTTTTCTATTTTATTAGTAGCTATTGTTGTCAATCTCTTACTGTGCCTATCTTACAAATTAAACTTTCCATAGGTAGGTATGTATGTACAGAAAAATATAGTCTATTTAGAGTTCAGTACTATCCACAGTTTCAGATATCCACTGGGGGTCTTGGGACATATCCTCATGGATTACAGGGGACTACTTGTAGAGGGCCGACCCCCAGGGAAGGCACCTGAGCATTTTTTCAAATCAGTGTCAGCTGAATCCGAGGCGCCAGGCAAAGCCACGTCTTGGAAATGCATCCACCACAAGAGCTGGATGTTTTATTCAGTACTGACTTTTAACTTGCTTAGAGTGTCAGGGGGAGGGCCCTTGAAATGTAGATTCAGCTGAGCCCCAGGAATGAGCGAATGAGTGGGGCATAGGCCCACTTGAGCTCCTTTGATTTTAAGTCTTTTCATGTGAAGCCCCTTTCTATTTTATTATAAATAAAAACATTGCATTTGGGTTGGGATTCCTGTCTCTCCATCAGAGAGCAGAGATTCCACCCAGCCCCAGCCTTTATTTCTACTTCTTTGTTCTCTATTCTTTTCTATTATTTCTCAATCCCCAGCTCCTCTATTCAGTAACTGGACCCTACTCTTCTCTCCATACTGGTCATGGAAAAGAGAGGAAAACCCCACCAACTACTATACACACATTGCTTAATTTAATCCTTGAAACAATGGCTATAAGTAAATGCTCTTATTAGCCTGTTTTACAGTTGGAGACACCAAGGCAGAGAAAAGCAATGCTATTTGTGCAAATTACTACATTTTAAGTGGCAGAGACAGAGATTGAACCCAGACAGTCTGCTTCCTATCCATGCCTTTGGCCACCATTAGTGTTCTGGCGAGGCCCAGAAAACTATGGTTGGGTTAGTCCTGTCCTAGTGCTTTTTGCTGGTGTCTGCTGCTGACAGCCATACCTAATGAACTTGTAGTTAGGTCTTCTTGGTTTGTATAGGGACCGGTAGTCAATTCAGCATTCACATTACACAGGACCTGTGGAAACTAATGGGGAGTGGGACCAGAATCCTGATGACTGACTCATTCCCCTATTTCTGTCTCACCTTTTCTTTCTCTTTCTAAGCTACTGGGCCAAAGGGGGGCTGGCTGCCTATTTTGTAACATAGGTTTTCATCTTCCTTTTTCCTGACATAATATTTGTCACCACCCCTTTCCCGTGGACTACACCAACAGAATCTCTTTGACAGAACACAGTTTATAGGAGAGAGGGATAAAACACATAGGTTAATATTTTTCAAATATTATCCATACCTCTTTGGTATGTTCCTTCTGGTAGAACAGGCTAATGACACGGAAGCTTTGGCTGCCCTTGTCTGTAGCCCAGTTTGCTGACTTCTAAATCTTAGCTGTTTGCTTCCTTAAAATATATGGCCTATTTATCATGAATATGACCCTAATAAAGGCCTGTGTGATTCTCAGAAAAATAAAAGACATAGTAAAGCCTTTCATCCATCAAATGTCTGTCATATTGCCAGGCCAGGTGGAGTAATAATTGTGCTTGCATGTATCAGCAAAGAACCGTGTTAACAGATGAAACTGCTTCAAGTAATTAACTTACTCACAGCTTTATTTTTTTTTTTAGAACGAGGCTAGAAAGACCAAAGCCAAGAAGAGCAGGAAAGAATGAAGCATGTAAAAAAGGTAGCCATAGCATCACACTCTCTGTTTAAATACTGACAGACAAAGCATGACTACATACACGTGTAGATACACACACACAGCCAATCACCAGAAAAGAACTGTAATTACTGGGTGAATACCAAAATGAATGAATGAGTAACCTTGGTATACACACTAACGCAAAAGGAAACAATTCAATGTATAATGTAGTTAAAACTTGCTGAATGCATTAATTTTCTGTGGCTGCTGCAAAAACTTACCACAACTTTGGTGACTTAAAACAACAGAAATTTATTCTCTCATATTTCTAGAGGCCAGAAGTCTAAATGAGCAGGACCATTCCCCTCCAGAGATTCTGGGGAGAACCTATTCCTTGAGTCTTCTAGCCTCTGGTAGCTGCCAGCATTCCTTGACTTCTTTGGCTTACGCTGCATCCCTCCATTTAGCCTCTTTTTACAGCATCCTTTCTGTTCATCAAATCTCCTTCTCCCTATGATGGAATTTAAAGCCACCCAGATCATCTAAAATAATCTCCCAGGCCAGGGCAGGACAGCACACATAAGAAGAAAAATGTCCAAATTTTGGCAATACACAGAATGGGATAAAAGTAGGTTTACAGTTGTGAGTACCTGAAACACAGTTTATTCTTATATTATTATTTATTAACTATTGCATTATTTTCATATGAGGAGCTGTAAACCTACTTTTGCCCCAACCTATCTATATTCCCCAGGATTTGGGGGGAAAAATGGCCTTTAGAACTTTCTAGATTTCCATGGCCAAGGATATCCTATCCTTCAATGTTCCTGCTTTCTTATAAATGAGCTTATTATTACCATTTCCCTAGATTTCTCAAATTAACTTTACTTTTCATATTTTTTATGCTCATTTAAAATTAATTTCTTGGTGATTTTTGACAAATTAATATTTACCAAAACATGCAATGATGTAAGTACCTACTCTCTCAATGCAAATTAAGCATTATGAATACTCTGGCCTGATGCATAAAATTCATGCAAAAGTAGGCCTTCCTTCCCCCTGCTGCTGTACCGGCTTCCCTCTGGTACTTGGGACCTAGGCTCCCCTTGCAGCCCTGGCTTCATCTGGAAGGTTATCCAGAAGGTCTAATTAGCATATTATGCTTTTATAATTATAGATATCCTAAGACAGGAGAGTAGAAACTGACCATTTATTTTCATCTATCTTCCAGTTGTGCCTCACTTCCAGCTCAGATTTCACTCCACACTGTAAGTAAAATGAGGATTGGTGAATGGAAAAATAACTATACACTTTGGTACTGCAGATTCCAGGGAAAGTTTGGAACTCCTTTTGAAAAAGTAGAAAGCACAAAAGCTCTCCAAATGAAAGCGTGGTTTAATAATAAGGTTGAATTAATTACGTTGGATTATCTGGATGCTACTTGTAAATTTTTTCTTCATTTAGTTTACATTAATTTTCATATCACTTTTGTCCTGGGATAAAAAGAGACCACAAATGATCACTTGGCTTGCATAGCTCTATGAACATCAACAACAAAGGCTCCTTCTATTTTATTGCTCTAACCTTCATGACATGTGGCTTCCATCTTGTGTTCAATTGATAGCCTAACCCTCTCATTTCTATAACTGGAAGAGGCAAAGGGGGTAAGGAGAAGGCTTCTCTCTATGGGGAAGTCCTGAAAGCACACACTATTTCTGCTCCAAAAACCAGAACTGAATCATATAACCACAACCAGCTGCAAGGAAAGCTAGAAAAGGTATTCTTTATTTTGGATGGCCTCATAAGAGAATTCCGTTACCATGGGTGAGGAGAATACATACTAAGGATCAGTTAACCATTTCTTCCATAATCCGCCCTTTTACTTACCCAAGTAATCATGGTACTCTTCTCCTATACAGAGCATGTTCAAACCCTCTCTGAGTCCCATTTAGCATCTGACACCCTATAAAATGAAAGTCAAGTTAGGTGCCTCTCCCCACACATACATACACCAAATTTACAATAGTGAAATAGGAAATCTGTCATAAGTATATAAATTTAAAAGGGGAAAATGGTAAACACTGAAAAGTTATCTGTCCATGGAGATTATCAAAAGTTATTGGGTAAGAAGTATTAACACTGCCTGCATTAGAGTAAATTCTTTTATGGATAGAATGACTACCCTTGACTTTTCTCTCTATGAGGAGCCCTGGAGTTTGCCCTTTGGGAACCTCTGTGGCTATGTCTGAAGTATGTTTGAAGGCTGCTCAGTTTTTGTAATCTGATTTCTTCTGGTACAGAATGATCTGGTTTAAAGCTTGAACCATAAAAGTCTTTGTGAGTTTAGCTTGTAGATTCCTTGACACTACAATGTCTTCAGTGTTTTTCATGCTATTCAATTCCAATTGGAAGTAACCTGAAATGTACTAGTTTTGTAATTTGCTCGTTTTGTAATTTACTAGTTTTTGTGTTTTACTCTCCCATCCCACCTTTTCAACATAATGAATACTACCTAGAGGCTGATGGGAACATTTGCCTTGGATGAAAAAGCAATGCCCTCAATCTGACCTTTACTTCCTGGATGGTTTCCAATATCAAGCAGATGTTTTGAAAACCCAAATCACCAGCATAAATATTATCCATCTAGGAGAGTAGAGATCTTGAAAGGTGAGCATAAGTCAAGTGAAGATATGAAGGAGGGATGATTCAGCTAGAGGAAACAGCAGGAATAAAGGCATGACAAATGTGGTGAATGAAAAGAAATATTGGCAAGAAAACTGAGACTGGGAATAGAACTAAAAATATATCTAAGTACAGATGATAAAAAATATATATATTGAGTCAAGTAGGGCCATTTTGTAGGTTGAATAGGATGGTAACTAGATACTCCATTTGATACTCCATTCTGATGTAAGAAGGATGTGTTTAAGCAACAAAATTTTGAGACAGAGAGACAATCTATAAGGTTATTTATATCAATCTAGGGAAGAAATAATGAGAGAATAATAGCAGGGTGAAGAAATATTTAATAAATAAAGTTTGTAGGACTTGGTGGTGATTTGTCTGTAATAGTGTGAGAAAAGGGAAGAAGGCAAGACATAGGATTATATGAGGAGTAGGGAAAGCATACTGATTCCACTAAGTAGGTATTGAGATGAAAGAATCTGTATGAATTCCAGGTGTAACTGTTCAGAGGAGGTAAAAATAATATACTTTTTTTTTCATGAGAAGACTATTCTGGAGAAATCTATTGGGGGAGTAATAGTTAAAACTTTGAAACAAAATGATATTTCTCAGATAAAGTATACACTATAAAAAGAAAATACAAAGTCAAAGTAAGATGAGAAATAGGGAGTGGTGAAGGAATTACAGTAAGTTGAAGAGTGAGTGGGGAAATTATGAAAAGATAAGTAAATACTGCATTTGAGGAAAAGGAAAAAAGAAAGGTGGAAATAACTGGAGGAAAAAAAGATCAAGAAGGGACTCTAAAAATAGGAAAGTTTTGTCTGTAATATACAGCATAGACAAAGGTGAAGCGAAGGGGGTTAAAAGTATTGGAGAGGGGATAACCGATGGAGTGAGGCCATGCCATGAAGAAAGAAAATTATGAGTGTGGTAGAGAGATTGACTTTAACCATGAGGGAAATCTCATCTTCTGAGACTAGAAGATGTGAATACAAATCAATGTATCAGACTTGGGAAAAAGAAAGTTAAGGGGTTTTTACACTTATGGACTCAATTTTTTAGCTCAATATAAAGGAGTTGTGAGCATGATTTGGAATCTGCTGCTCTCTTAACATTCTCTGCACTTACACACTATATTTAGATCAAGACCAAAGAAATAGACATTAAATGTCCCAGGAGATGGCAGGAATACAAGAGAGTGAGCAGCATAAAAACTTAGAAGTGGGTCTGAGCTGATCCTGCTCTGAGGGCTGGGGCACTATCATTTACAACTCTATGAGGTGCTGCCTGGAGAAGACAGAGCCTGAGAAAGCCTGCTTTCCCTCCCTTGACATCTGCTTTGACCACCTGCTCTTAGAGAGTGGAGATCCTTGAGTTCACATTGGCTCTATAATGAGTTCAGAATACTCAGTAGGGACAAACTGAACTCAGTTGTTGTTTAAAATTGGATTTTAAAAATCAATAGGATTTTGCCAAATCTGTACTTTTAAATAACATTTCTTTGATAGCTGATCAAGCATCTAGCATATTTGAACCAACATTCCTAACAACCATTCTGTGATTATACTGTTTAAACCATATTCTCATAAGTTTCTCTGAGCTTAGTCAAATATAACCCAGTACTAGTACCATTTTTTAAAAGCAGAAACAAAAGGCCGAGACCGGTTTGACTCAGTGGAAAGAGTGTCAGACTGCAGATTGAAGGGTCCCGGGTTCGATTCCCATCAAGGGCATGTACCTTGGCTGCGGGCACATCCCCAGTTGGGGGCATGCAAGAGGCAGCTGAAGGATGTTTCTCTCTCATCTATGTTTCTGGCTTTCTATCCGTCTCCTTTCCTCTCTGTAAAAAATCAATAAAAAATATATTTAAAAAAATAAAAGCAGAAACAAAAGGGGGGACAGAGAGAGAGAGAGAGAGAGAGAGAGAGAGAGAGAGAGAGAGAGAGAGAGAGAGAGAGAGAGAGAAAGGAGAAGGAGAAGGAGAAGGAGAAGGAGAAGAAGGAAGATGATGAGGAGGGGGACTAGGAGGAGATAGATTTAAAAAAAGGAATGTTTTGAAAATTAAAATTAACAGATGAGCTAAACTTACAGAGCCAAAAATATTTCACCTGGGAAAGGAGGACTCTGAATAGCTCTCCATAATTGCTTGTGTGGGCAGGAGTTTCAGCCAAGGCTTTTTGAAACTCATACCTAAATTTTCTCTTCTTCCCCATTCTTCTTTTCAAACTATTTCACAATGAGTCTTTTGAGATCTCTATTGAGAGGGGGAGTAAATCAAAGGATTTTAGGAGATCCTGGAACATGGGCAATGTATAAAAAATGAATGCTAAGACCCTACAGAATTTCATTTCTTTTGAGAATCACCTCCAGCTACTTCTGTACCTTGGAGATTCTAAGGTTATCGCATTGAGCTGCTTTCATACAATTACCTAAAGAAAGCATAGCATCTTTATTTTAAAGCACAAGATATACTTTTTTGAATTTAGTCGTTTGTCTGATTATCTATAGCCCATGTAAGTCCTGGTTATCCTAAATCTTATTCCTCTCCTTGAGAATTCATATAGAGATGCATATGTCACCATTTTCTCTTTATCAGTCTCTTCACTTTAATTTTTTCTTACCCTGATAACATCAGTTCAAACTTCATATCACCAGATAAACCCAGTTTCATCATTCTCAGTTTTTTTCTCTGGTTTCTTTGCTAAGAGATAATTTCTGCTCCATATAAAGGCAGGATGAGTACATACATAACCACATATACTAGTACAAGTACACCCTCCCCCACTCCCCAAACACACACACACACAAACACAAACACAAACACAAGCCTTCCACAAGAGGAGGAGAACACTTGAGACAAATGAACTTCTGTAACAAATTTCCCAAATTGGGCCAAAAATAGCCCTTCTGCAAAAAAAAAGAAAAACACACCCAAAATACTGATTCAAAGCAAAAAAAAAAAAAAAAAAAAAAAAAAAAAAACCCACACAAAAAAACCCTTACCATCTGGTTACTGTCAGGTCTGCAAGTGCATAAAAGAAGACTTGTTTTTATACTTTGATTTATTTTTCTTTCACCAAACATGCTGGGCTTCTTCCCCCACTGTGTCTAGAAAAGGCATATTTGGTTCCTCTTGTCTGGTTAGTCTTAATGGAACAATATGGGAGCACAATTAATGGATTGTGTCTATGTCACCCCCAAATGTGACAAGCTACATTCTCTATTTTGAATGATAAACTCTCAAATCCTATAAAGGGCAGTTATAGAGTAGCCTAGCTTACTGTTTTATGCAGATTAAGACCACATAACTTTACCTAGCTTTAACGTATGTTCCCAGTGCAGAATTTTGATACCAAGACAAATTGAACTAGCAACTCTAGAAAGGAGTGAAACCCTGACCAAGGCCCAGGAATGTCCTTGTTTGAAGATGCTCATGATGTAAATCCTGGTCTGTGCTGCCAGCTATTCTATCTCCCAGACTATGAAGGCCTCACTGAGAGCCTCCCATGCACACAAGCCCTGCGCAGCTGCTTTTATTTCCCTAATAATGAAAATAGCAGAAACACATCTGTTTTCGTGCTTTGTTGTTGACAATTCACCAAAAAATGTGCATCCAATAGTTTTTATCCAAATAGACAGAGACATATTGGGTCCAAAACACAGAGAGCTTATACTTTGCTTTGGTTTCAAGTTTGTGCAAGAAATTCAAATTTTTGTATTTTATGTCATGTCTAAAACAAATCCTTCTCAAATGTTGACAATATTCATAGTAAGGTTCCAGACTATTTCCTGGAGTGTCACTTCAGTGCCTTAAAGTTTGTTTCTACTTTTTATACAGTGTATTTTGAGAGTTATCTGATGAAAATGAATTACGGGAAGTATTTTGGTCTTGCAAGCAGGAAATAGTAAAGCACAAATATATATATAGTGCACACATGATATAGGAGAAAGATGTGAGCAAAGGCATTATTGCTTCTTTACTGTTACTTAGCATATCTGTATTTGCTCTTTCTTTCCATTTTTACCCATCTTTAAAAAAATGTTATTCCTCCTCCTAATTGGTTTGGCTCAGTGGATAGAGTGCTGGCCTGGAAAATGAAGAGTATCAGGTTCGATCCTGGTCAAGGGCATATACCTCAGTTGCAGGGTAGATCCCCAACTCCAGGTGGGGCACTGGTGGGCATCAACCAATTGATATGTCTCTCTCATATCAATGTTCCTCTCGCCCTCCCTCCCTTCCCCTCTCTCTGAAAATCAATGGAAAAATATTCTTGAGTGAAGGTTAATAAAAAAAAGTTATTTCTCTTTGATAAAACTTTTATATGAGAATGTTCAGTTTAATAGATGAATATTTTTCATAGTCTTCAAATAATAGAACATGCAGTGTGATTTTACCACTCATGAACCATGGAAACCGGGAGACAGCAGAAGAAACACAGCATGTAATTTTTTTTTTTTCTCAAACAAATGACATTTTCAAACATGTGTTTTCAGAATGCCCAGCATAAATAAGTATTAGGTAAGTAGCTATGATCAATAGTGAAGGTTTTGGGAGAAGAACAAAGAAATGGAAGGTTGTTGGCTTTCATCTTAGAGTTTGTTTCAATCACATTAAATAGACATTTAAATGCATATAACCATATGATAATTAATAATAATATGTCATTATCATAATATTTTAGATTATTAGAATCAAAATGTTTTCAACACACACCTAACTTTTTACCTATGCCATTAGTTCAGTTTCAGAACTAAGTCTTCTGAGTAACTCTCTTTTTTGTTACCATTAATTTGAGATTCTTCCATATAATAGTAAATAGTTAATTGGTTGTCAAGATGAAGAAAGAATATAGTTTTTGTTTCAGATGGAAAAACTGAAGAACTTAAAATGAACCTCACATTTATCCACAGGTGTCCCAGAAATTTATACTGCAGAAGAACCCACGTGTATCTAAATAGACTATTGAGAAGAGTCAAGTTGCTGTTCCAATAACTGAACAAATAAAACATTTTTAAGGGATTGGATTACTTTGAAGTGTCCTAGATCTTCACTGCCAGAGGATCAATCAGTATACAACCTGATGCTCATCTACAGAGGTGCGCAGAGTTATTCAACTAAGTTTCAAGATACAGTTTCTTTTTTTTTAAATATATATTTTATTGATTTTTTACAGAAAGGAAAAGAGAGAGATAGAAAGTCAGAAACATCCATGAGAGAGAAACATCGATCAGCTGCCTCTTGCACACCCCGTACTGGAGATGTGCCAGCAGCCCAGGTACATGCCCTTGACCGGAATTGAACCCAGAACCTTTCAGTCCACAGGCCGACACTCTATCCACTTAGCCAGATACAGTTTCTTAAAGACTCCTCTCAAGGAAAGTAGGGAGCTTCATTGTTGGTACATGCTTTAGTCTACATCTGCACTCCTTTTTATCAAGTCAGCCACAACCTATGATCAGTGTCAGTTTCCAGACGCACATGTTGACACTCAACTTCAGATATGATGCCTATATTCTTTGGATAGGCATTTATCAGCTCATTGAATCAATAGTAGATAGTCACTGTCTTTTCATAATTAAAAAGACCAGATAGCCCGGCTGGCGTGGCTCAGTGGTTGAGCATTGACCTATGAAGGAGGAGATCATGGTTCGATTCCTGGCCAGGACACATGCTCAGGATGGGGTGCAGGAGGCAGCCAGTCAATGATTCTCCTCATTATTGATGTTTTTCTCGCACTCTCTCTCCCTCTCCCTTCCTCCCTGAAATTAATAAAAAGAAAAAAAGAAAGAAAGGAAGAAAGGAAGAAAGAAAGGAAGAAAGGAAGGAAGGAAGGAAGGAAGGAAGGAAGGAAGGAAGGAAGGAAGGAAGGAAGGAAGGAAGAAAGAAAGAAAGAAAGAAAAGCCCAGCTAAATCACCTTGTGAACATATTTGCCACATGCCCTGACTGGTTTGGCTCAGTGGATAGAGTATCAGCCTGGGGGCTGAAAGGTCCCAGGTTCAATTCCAGTAAAGGATATGTACCTTGTTTGCAGGCACAATCCCAGTGGCGGATGTTCAGGAGGCAGCTGGTCAATGTTTCTCTCTCACTGATGTTTCTAACTCTCTATTCTTCTCCCTTCTTCTCTGTAAAATATCAATAAAGTATATTTTTTTAAAAGGAAACATTTGCCACATATTCACACACTGAGCTATGCTCTGCACAGAATCCACAGATGATGCTGTCCCTGCTTTCCAGATGCTTAACAACAAAATATTTCTCTGGTGTGTGTTTTTTAAACCCAAAGTTAATCTATAGGGTTAAAAATGGGAGAAAATGCATAATTTAAAAAACTAACGTAATCTAAGAACAGACTTCCCTAGTTGTAAATTAGGTGTGAGTGAGAAACCAGCGGTTTAAATATTTTTCTTAGTCTTAAAACAATCAACATTTTCCAGAAAAAGAAATGCCTAGAAATGGGAGAAGAAAGGCTTAAGCAATATTTCCCTCTCAGCTTTTGCACTTCCCAGCTTGGTTCTTCCTCACCATTTTGCCTGTTAAGCATTCTTTACTGTGAGAATGCTATTCTCTGCACCTTCTCTCTGTAGTCTTGTTCAGACCAAGAATCCAAAATTATGTTCTGCCAAATATTGTTCTCTGTGATGATGAGTCATCACAGAGAAGAAGGGGTCTATCAGAAAAAGTTCTGCACCAAAAATGAGGTACCTGAACATTCTAATTCTAATTCCTCCATTAATTGAGAATTCACATTGGCCAAGTCCACTAAACTGATCCTTGACTCATTTCAACTGATTAATAAAATAAGTTGATAATGTTCTTATTGTCTTACAAAAATGTTGAAAATTGAGAGGATTTTGAATATTGTGTATATTCTATATTACTTTGTTAGTAAACCTGCCAAAAATAATTCTAAATTTAAAACTAAAAGCCACAAATGAACTTTTTAATTACTGAGTCATATAGAATCTTGAAGCACAATTACCCAAGTGGCCCCAGGAAATAGTTGGGCAATCAAACAAACCAGCTTTATCAAATCCTGCAAGTCTTAAAAACTTCCTTCTTCCCCCAGCCACACTCGCATTTTTCTGATTCCCACTCAGATTTTCATATAATCAATAATGCACTGGTTTCAATACATGTCTAGTAAGAAAGTAGTGAGTAGCTATTTTAAGATTCTTGTTTCGCTCTTTAAGCGTATCTCACAACATTTCTCTTCGGTCACTGTGCTCCAGCCATCATGGGCTCCTGTTTATATCAGCCATTGTCATGGTGTCAGAAATTATTGAAACATAATATGTTTTTCATCTCTCCCACTAATGTGTTAAACCTTTGAGGGTAGGGCCATTCTTTGTCTTATTCATCATGAATTCCTTAGGATATATCAAAAGGGTAGATATTTAGTTCACATATTAGCTAAATGAATTAATAAATGGTTCATTGCCTCTCTTCACAAAAATGTGGAACGAACTTACCTGTCACATACACTGCTGTATTCCCATCCAGACCAGTTGCTTGGTGCATTACTTACTGTTTTAGATGTTTGTTAAATGAAAGACAAATAAATTGTCTTGAAATTATTCACCCTTGCCCCATATTGTCACTTAGCCAATTCATTCTCATCACTCTGACCTCTACTCAAATATTACCTTCACGAAGAGCCTTCCATGACCATGCTGTCTCCATATACTTAAAGATGTTTCTACCATTAATCCTTATCACATCATTCTCAGAGTATTTACCACTTTTATTTCACTTGTTTATCCAGGATGCAATCGAATGAAAATGGAATCAATCCATCAGCTTCTAGATCCAAAATGCATTTAGTAAATGTTTACTGAGCTCCACCTCTACTATTAAAATGCTATCTAGCCACCAGCATCACTACTTTAGATTACTGCAATATTCCTCTTGTTGGAGGACCTCTTTCCACATCTATCCCCACATAACAATTTTTTTGTTAATAATCATAATGACTTTTTTTAAAGTTGGATTCCTTATATACCCACTTAAAATTCCCCAGTGGTTTCCCAACACTTAGAGATCCAAACTTCTTACCATGGCTTTCAAGACATGCCTACTTTCTATCCTCACCAACTACCATCCTTCCTCACTCTGCCAGCCATACTTCTGTTGGTCCTTCCTGTTCTCTTCAGGACATTCATTTGTTGCCTATGCTTTAACACATGTCCCTCTGGCCTTCACATAACTGGTTTACCCTCCTCATTCATCCCAAATGCAACCTGCTTAGACATGCCCTTCTTGACTATCTTCCACTCTCTGTCACTTCCCATCATTCCATGTTCTCCACAGCACATACCACTATCTGAAATAATCCTATTCTTCTATGTTTTTCATCTCTCCCACTAATGTGTTAAACCTTTGAGGGTAGGGCCATTCTTTGTCTTATTCATCATGAATTCCTTAGGATATATCAAAAGGGTAGATATTTAGTTCACATATTAGCTAAATGAATTAATAAATGGTTCATTGCCTCTCTTCACAAAAATGTAGAACGAACTTACCTGTCACATACACTGCTGTATTCCCATCCAGACCAGTTGCTTGGTGCATTACTTATTGTTTTAGATGTTTGTTAAACGAAAGACAAATAAATGACTGAGTCTGCAAAAGATAATAGAGATAAGCATTTTGGGGCTATAAATCAAAATTAATTTGTAATGGATACTGTGGTAACGAAAGTTAGAAACTCTTTCTAGTATCTTTTGGCAGCCTGGACAAAGGGCTGGTTGCCAAAAATTTCCTTTGAAAGATATGGTGGTGTCAGTGAGAATAGATTACCATTCCAGACTAAAGTATTCATTCCCTTAGCTGCTAGGCTCCTTGCCTACTGATGGCTCACAGCTGAGTCCCTCCCCAGGAATCACACCCCCCCCCACAACCCAGGAGAGTTTCTTGACCCCAAGTGATGTTGCCCACATCTAGTCTAAGGCACAAACCCCTTTGCCTCAACTAGGGATTGGCTAAAATCTTCTGTAGTACTGAATCACATATTGGGTGTCTCTTTTCCCAGTTTTGCTTCCCTCTTTCCTTTAGAGGTATTATTCCTGCAGTTAAAATCTCTATCAGAGCCTATTCCCAGGGTAACTCATCTCAGAGACTTGGCTATAAGAATCACCTGTAAAATGGGATTTTCAAGTTGGATCCACCTCCATCCAGCAGCAATGAAGATCTACCTCTGATACTAGGTAGAGTTCTGATAGCCTCTGGCATGCTACCACAGTGCAGTTGGGACAGGATACAAGTCGAAGGAAATATGCTGACTAAAAATAAGTATATAAGAGGTTCAGGAAAAGTAGTAATTATAAGGATTACAGAATCAGATGATTGTTGGCAAAAGTTACGGAGACATTAGAAAAATGAGATAAAAAAGGGATGTAAGCAACGAATTACCAACACAAGTGAAATGTGAAAGCCAGGAGTCCTTGGCAGCGTATTTTTCTTCCTCTAAGAATTAAACACTATTTGGAGGGCAGGTGCTGGGCTTTACAATGTTTTTACAGGTGTGGGGATAAACGAGACAAATGAGGACAATGCAGTCATATTTTTCTTTAATCTGAATTTATTCCTTCTAAAAGACTGGTATTGTGAGTGTCAACCTATAAACCAAGAGGTCATGGTTTGATTCCTAGTCCGGCACATTCCTGGGTTCTGAGCTCGATCCTGGCAGGGGGGGGCAGGAGACAGTCAATTGGTGGTTCTCTCTCGTCCTTAATGTTTCTCTCTCCCTCTCCTTGCCTCTCTGAAGTAATAAAACATAATTTTAAAAGATGATGAGGACAGTAGGGAATATAAGTTTGTATTTTTAAAATGCTCTTATTTAACAACAATAAAAAAGTTGGCAATTCAATATCAACTTCTTTTTGTTTTTAATCCTACTGATCCTTGAATTCCATAAGCCTGGTAACTGCCCCTGTAGTCCCATTCTCCATTCCCCAGGGAAGAAACTGAGGCCAGAGAGGTAAGAACCTCTCTCAGATCTGCCGACTCATCAGTGGTAGCACCAGGTCAAGCCTAGAAACCAGCCATTTCCAGTATTTTACAATGGTCATCTCCATAACCTTTTTGAAAAATAAAAATATCCTTATTTCCACTCAGAATTTTGAACATATTTTTTTCTAAAATAGATTTTTATTTAACTTGCAGTGTTTGTTGTCTTGTTAAAACATATCACATGTATCTAAATTTATTTATATTTGAGCAGAGAATCTAATATAAAAATATTGCCTTCCCACTTGTGTTTATTTTCATTTTGATTCACCCTTTCAGAAATACCTCGCGCATCAGGAAATTCTGCCCTAATAAATGATAAAAGCTGTATCACAACATGTCAGCCCAGCAGGTGACAAACACTCACATCCAGGAGGGCAAATGCTTAGAATTCTCCCTTAGTAGTTTTTAAGTGTTCTGGGAATGTTAGCAGAAGTTCTCTTTCTAGTATCTGTTGGCAGCCTATTGGAAAGGCAGGTAGCCAAGAATTTTACTTTAGAAGATGTCATTGGGTCAGTAATCCTGGGTGATTTTTGCTGTTAATGATAAAGATAAGCAACCCTGGTTTGGAAGTAGTGTAAACAGTTCTGCCCAGAGATCGCAATTTGAGTATCTGCAGAGATGACAAAAGGCAGCACCCCCCCCACCTCCCAGGGACCTGACTCCGGCTTTTCCATGTCTTGAAAAGTGACAGAATTGTTTCCTTAGCTGCTCGGAAGCATTTTGTTGGGTATATTCTTACACAGAACACAAGGGTGTAATTTGAATCCCCAGGCATGCTACCCTTAGATTGGTTTACTCCTGTTGTCTGAAAAGGAAAGTTTTTACAATTGTGTACTTAATGTCTTTGAACTCTGAACATCTGCCTGAAATAGCTGTTTTTGATTAAAATTAAACCAAAATTTTTCACAAGTTGAAAATCTGCGGCAGATAAAAAGAAAAAGAAAAAGAAAACGTGGCTGTTATGGGTACTGTGCAAGCTTCAACCTTCTTCTCGTGCCAAATTATGTGTCAGAGGCACTTGTTCTTTTATTTCAAGAAATAGTAGGAGTTTAATGTCAAAAGTTTGGAAATCTTTGAAGACACAGGATCTCTTTGCAGGTGTCAAAGTAAGAAATGTTCAAACCTGTAGAGAATGTTTATGAGTTTATTTGAGCCAAACTGAGGACATATGCTGGGGAGCAAGATCTCAAATGCTTCTGAGAATAACAGGTTTGCATCCTCTTGTACTCATTTGAAAGTAGGAGAAACATACACAGAACTGGGAGAAAGCAAGATGAGGATTGGTTATGGGATAGTTAACAAAATTATGTGCTCTCTTGAGGGTTAATACCCTTTTTGAGAAGTATTACTTTTGGTATTTTAAAGGTGTATTAACCTAGATGCACAAGAACAATGAACAGAGCTGGCTTAAAACCTTTCACTAAAGAAGTTATAGACCTGGGGCATGACTACCCACTGTGATCTGCCCATTTAGGAATTTGTGATCAGATCACTTTGTGAACTCATTTTCCATAGAACCTCTTTTTTACCCACACAGATATGCTGCAAAGACTTAAACCAGTTTGCTAATAAATATTTTAACTGTTCAACAACAAAAACCAATATGTAGTTAACTTTTTTGTCAATGTAAGAATGTTCAAACCTGTAAATCATTTTTTCTGAAAATTTTATTTTTATTAAATTTATTGGGTTGACATTGGTTAATGATATTATATAAGTTTCAAGTGTACAACTCAATAATACATCATCTGCACATTGCATTTGTGTGTTTACCACCCAAAGTCAAAACTCCATTCGTCACCATATATTCAATATTCTACGTTCATCTACCTCTCAGTCACTCTCCCTTCGGTAACCGCCATACTGTTCTCTATGTCCATAACATTTTGTTTATTTGTTGCTTTCAGTTTTATATCCCCCATGTGAGTGAAAGCATGTGGTTTTTTACTTTTTCTGTCTTATTTTGCTTAGCATGATATTCTCAAGTCTCATCCATGTTATTGCAAATGGTGGTATTTCATCCTTTTTTATGGTTGAGTTGTGTTCCATTGTATATATGTACCACATTTTCTTTATGGAATCAATAATTAAAGGACACCTCAGTTGTTTCCATGTCTTGGCCACCATGAATAATGCTTCATATTTGAGCCCTGGCCAGTGTAGCTCAGTGGTAGAGCATCAGCCCCGGCACTGAAGGGTTGAGAGTTTGATTCCGGGTCAATGGCACATACCTGGATTGCAGGTTTGATCCTTGGCCGGGGTTGAGGCACATGTGGTAGGCAACCAACCAATGTATCTCTCTCGCATTAATGTTTATCTCTCCCCCTCCCTCCCTTTCATTCTCTCTAAAAAAAAAAAAAGGGAGGGGTATCCTCAGGTGAGAATTAACAAGAACGGAAAGTGTGAGTCAAACTGACAATATATGCTGGGGAGCAAGATCTCAACCATCCTGGGTAAAACAGTTTTACAATTTCTTTTATGTATTAAGGAGGAGACATAAGATCACATGAAGCAGGGAGAAAGCAAAGTGGAGATTAGATTACAGGATACTTAAGGTTATTTGTTCCCTTGAGGGTGCTTAGAAGGGGTCTGAAAGGGTGGTTCACACATTAGAAGGAGGGGTCTGAAACAGGCATTTCAAAGATTTGTTAACCTAGATGGACAGGCTTGCTTAAGGTAAAGATAAAGAGTTAAAATGACTTACCCACTGCAATCTTCCCAGGTAGGAATTTATGCTTTATTAGAGTACTCAGTTATTCAATCAAACACTAATCTAGAAATTGCTGTGAGGTATTTTGGAGAGTGGTTAGCATTTAGAGTCAGCTGAACTAAAGTAAAGGAGATTATTCTCCATAAAGTGGGTGAGCCTCATCAGTTCAAAGGCCTTTCAAAGCAAACACTGAGGTTTCCTGAGGACAAAGTTCTACCTAAAGACTTCTAAAGACTAATGAGGTAGGAATCTGACGTATTGTCACCACAAATATTCAGATGTAAATTTAAAATAGATGTTTTCTTTACATCAATGTAAAAAATCAAAAGCCATTGTAATGAGTAACAAATTTTTTTAAAATGTGCTTAGTTAAATGCACATTTTTTTTCTTCTGTACATGTAAAAATGTTAACTACTAATATCACGCCAACACAAAATACATTTTTTAAAAAGTTTCTCCGTGCCTTAGCTTTTCATTATGTTACATAAACTAAAATCTCTGAATAAGCTTGAGTTAAAAATCAGGTTGTGACCCTAGCTGGTTTGGTTAGGTGGATAGAGTGTCGGCCTGTGGACTGAATGGTCCAGGGTTCAAGTCTGGTCAAGGACACATGCCTGGGTTGCGGTTGGAAACCCAGTCGGCGGGGGAGGGTCGGTCGTGCAGGAGGCAGCCGATCAATGATTCTCTCTCATCATTACTGTTTCTATCTCTCTGTCCCTCTGCCTTCCTCTCTGAAATCAATAAAAATATTTTTTTAAAAATCAGGTTGTGCTCCACCAATGAGACTCAGTGGTTGAGTGTCCACCCATGAATCAGGAGGTCATGGTGAAATTCCTGGTCAGGGCACATGTCTAGCTTGTGGGCTTGATCCCCACTAGGCAGCTGATCAATGATTCTCACCATTAATGTTTCTATCTCTCCCTCTTACTTCTTTTCTGAAATCAATAAAAACCAGGTTGATAACCAAAATGGTGAGCTCGGGGTTTTCTCCTGGGGCTGTGTCTCTTGATGCTGAAGAATGAGCTTCATGGACCAAAAGATTAAGCAAAAGTATGGAAAACTTTTTACAAACAGATTCAGACTCCCCGCATGGAGAGGGGGATCCAATAATGGGCTGCTCATTAAAGCCTTGTCATCCAGGAGTATATATTTTCTACCAGCTGCTCTATATCTATCCATGCCATCACCTGACTGAATCCCTCATTGTTCTTGCCCAGCAACGGACCTGAACTTCCCCTAATTCTATAAGTTCTTTCTCTGTTCTCTGTTCCTCTGCAGAACTTTCTCTGTTTCTATGTGTCAGTACACCTTGTTGCTGCTGGCCCTCCCTTGCTTTCCCATGCCTCCCACTTTGAGTCCAGAAACATTTATTTCTGCTTGGTTGGTTCCTGAGATTAGGCTGCTCAAACTGCCATGTCTGTCCCTGCCTATGTTCCACCTGCCTTTGTTTTCCCACTGGAGCCCTGCCCTGCCTGTGTTTCAAGCTAATGTCTCTCAAAGTTGTCAACAGACTGCCAATGACAACAGTTTAAATTGTCTCCTTTGCCTGATGCTGATTAAGTCATTGTGAGCAGCCTTGATTTGGCATCTCTTGTATTTGCTGGTGAGTGAACACACATATTCTTGTTTGCTTGGTAATTTCAGTTTTCCTTACAAGTTAGACACTAGACTATATAAATCAGTTTCTAGTAAGTTTACTGCCTGTCAGTTTAGCTGACAAAAGTTTCTAAGGATCTAGAAAGCTGGAGAACTGCTCCCGAAGCCAAGCGCTCCCTAAAGCTTCTTCCTTCCCAAAGCTCTGTCTGAGTAGGAGATAAAATGGCAGCGTGAGGCCTCCCAATTTTTTTCCCCTTTACCTTGAATAAATCAAATGGTATCTAGTGGAGATTAAAAATTCAAAAGGAAGAATACAGAACTTCCATTAGAGAGGTGAGAAAATAAAAAATGCTTTGCTCTTCTTCTGAAAAGATCTGATACTTTATTTCTTTACAAGTTCACTAGTATATCTGAATTGTTATATTTTGCATGCGTATCAGGAAAAATAACATGAAGAATTATCAGACATGGTTTCAACTTTGACACTGTGTGTCATGTAGCATTAAAACATCCTCTCGATTTCTTGTATCTCACTTCTTTAACTCTAAGAACTGATACTTTGATTAGATTATCCCTAATACAGAAACTTCTATTTTTCTAAAAACTACTCACTTAAAATCCTTCCTTCAGCAAAATAGGATAGTGTAAATAAATCCAGTTTTTTAAGAAAGAGCCAAACAATGAAAATGAAATATTATTTCCAAAGGAAAAATTCAAAACCTCAGCTATCATTAAAAACTTTAACTAGTGTACTTTAAAGCATTTCATAATTATTACTAACTCCCTAATTCATTTCATTCATGTGAGGATTACGGAAAAGAACAGAACAAAATTTAGGTCAGAATTCCAGTAGCTGACACGTTTATAGGCTATGTGTCTAAAACATTGCTAGATTGTAAGAGCATCCAGACAGGGGAATTGGCCAGTTATCTTTAAGTTGTTAAAGTACATCTTACCTGTTTCTGTTAACAGATTCAAAACTCCAAAATGTGTCCCAGATTTCTGTGCAGAAAAAAAAAAGGTTTCTGCAAAATCAGGGTCACCCTAACCGTTTTTTAAAAGGTACTATGTGCTTCTTCCTTATCAGAAAAATCTTAGTTATGCTTTCAAGATCACTTTCTGGTAAGTTTAATAAAGAAAATGCCTCCATTCATGCCACTGCCTACTGGGTGAGCCTTTGTACTAGTATGTGATAAGCATCAAGCATTTTGAAATCTTTATAAATAAACTTGTCTAACCTGAGATGTGGATAACAATGTGTGGTTTTCACTTGTGAATGATCACTAAATGCTTTTAAGAAGTGGGGGAAATTTCCCCACTTCTTAAAAAAATTTGCAGGAAAAAAAATTGTCTTAGTTTTTAAATATTCCTGTTTTAGGAGAAAAAAAAGATATTTCTTCTGTGTAATTCCTTTGATTTCAGTAATTAAAACTACATTTGTCTTTCAGAAATATTTCTATCCTCTTGGATTAGAGCTTAAAATTCTGTGTATTATGGAAAACACATGATTCCTGATTTTCCCTTGAATCAGGAATATTTCTCAAATTATTCCAAATACATTTTGTTTCCTTAAAAGGCAGCTTGGGTGACAGATGGGAAAACCAGAGCCCTTTATAAACATTAAAAGTATTAACTTTCTATACAAATATTTCCTCTCGGGTTCCTATCAGTATTTCTTTACAATAACTGAGCTTAATTAAGGCCTTTCATTTCTATTGTTTTGATGGAGAATTTTCAAAATTTGTGTTTTGCATAGATTGGTAACAGGACTATGTACAATAATGTTAAGAGTAAACACCAAAATAAACACTTTCTACTAAAGGTAATATAATGACATATTGCAAATTTACTATTTCAATGGCAGCCAATAAAAGAAATAGTAAAAAAAATAGTAAAAAGTTATCCTATAAACTCTGGTTGAAAGAACATTCAGCTCACATTTGGGCTCCCATGGTTTCCCTATTGGCTTGTCTTAGAAAGATTTTTCTTCCCTAAGCTATAAAATGAACAAGTGAAATGAAATTTCCTATAGGCTTTTTTATTTATCATCTATGTTATGAGCTGAATTGTGTTTGCCTCAAACTTATATGTTGCAGTCCTAACCCTCAGTACTGCAGAACATGGCTATACTTGGAGATGGAGTCTTTAAAGAGTTAATTAAGTTAAAATGATTTCACAAAGATGGAGCCTAATCCAATCTGACTGCTAGTCTTATAAGAGGAAATTTGAACACAGCGTGTCACCAGGAATGCATGCACATAGAGGAAAGACCAAGTGAGGATACAGTGGGAAGGCTGCTACCTGCAAGTCAAGGAGGCCTCAGAAGAAACCAAACTTGCTAACACTTTGATCTTAGACTTCTAGCCTCCAGAATAGTGAGAAAATAAATACCTGTTGTTTAAGCCAATCAGTCTGCAGTATTTTGTTATGGCAGCCCTAGCACATATACAGTGTATAACAGTATTATTTGTTAGTTTTATTCCTGCTTTATTTTTATATTGACAAGTAAGGGAGAAGAATAACTTTCAATTTTAAGATATTTAAAGTAAAAATATGTATATGTCATATATATGAGAAGTAAAAAAATATATATATCAAAGTAAAAAATATATTTCTCATATATATGGATATAGTATACATATATACATATATATCCACTAAAATTTACATTTACCAAACAAAAATATCGTACTTTAGAGCTATTTTAACTTTTAAACACAATTAAAAACTCCTAGTGGTCACATGGTATAAAGATTGGCAAATGCTCTCAATATCCTATCTAATAAAAAGGGAATATGCTAATTGACCCTCATATCACAAAGATGGAAGCACTCACAGCCAATAAGGAGGGAATATGCTCATTGACTGCCTGCCTTCATAGAAGGCGGTGCCCAAAGCCAACAAGGAGGGGGGTATGCTAATTGACTGCCACATCCTCAAAGATGGCAGCGCTTCCTGTGGTTGCTTTCTGTCTACAGTGGTATGGTTGAGTAATTGTGACAGAAGCCTTATTTTTCCCAAAGTTCAAAACGGTTATTATCTAGCCCTTTAGAGAAAAAAATTTACTGACTCCTATCTTAGATCTACAAAATTTTTTTTCTAGGAAGAATATTTTAACACTGATATTGTTTAGAATTGCTGGTGTTTGGTGATTATAAAGAGCAAAATGACCATTCATAGATTAATGAATGACAAACTTATTGCCTGCCCCCAGGATGGGTTATTCCCACTGCACTCCCTTGTATGCTAGCAGTATACAATAAGCTTTCGAATGAGTAAGACCTAGGGCCCTGACTCTGTAGGGACATGGAGTTGTACAACTCCTCACAAAACATTGATTGAGTCTTAGAGTCTACCGAGATGATCCCACAGAGCTATTTGAATACGTAAGTATTTATTAGGTGAAAGAACCTTCCAAGAGAAAAGGCTCTGGAAGAATCACACTCTGCATTCTAGTGTTAGGAAAATGGCTAGCTTGCCCTAAATGTAAGAAGCTAAGTGATGTTGAAAGGATCCTCCCCGGGGGCAGAAAAGTCCTCAACCTATTGAAGTCAGGCGCAGAGTGACAAAAGAATTGAGAAGAAATTTCACAGACCTTCACACTGCCTAGAGTGGTGGCTTCCTGTCACTTTCATGCAAGTGGCTATTAAACATAGAAAGTCATCTTCAACAAAAACGGTTGCCAGTAGAACCAGAAAGACTGTCAAAGAAATTCAATTCATTCTGTTTTAGACAACTAACAGACCCAGGTAAATTATAATAATTCAAAAGTATAAAAATGGGAAATTTTATGAAATAAATGTTTGCCCTCTGAGCAAATATTTTTTCAGAACAAGAAGAAAATAAAAACAGATTGAAACGTATAGATATGAACAATATTGTAGGAGACATTCTCATGTGGTGGTAAAAACAATGATAGTGTAGAATATCTTATATTTTTAAGGAAACTTGCCCCAAAGTGAACTTTATAAAATAAAATAATGAAAAATAAAATGGGAAAAGTTAAAAACAAAGAAATCAGGGGAAATGACACTGAAAGTCTTCAAATCTAATTATAAACAGATATAAACATAGTAAACCAAATCAATTATATGAAGATGTGCTTGAGAAAACTCTACAAAAAGCAGAAATTAAAAAATGGAGAAAATATGAGAGCTATAATGCATAAATAATGGTGAAGTGTTGTGAGAACAGCTATACATAAAACACAATAGAATGTTTGAAACCACTAGAATATGAAAAGATAAAAGACAAGTTTAAATAAATTGAAGTAAAATCAAATTAAAACACATTAAAAAATAAAGTTCAGAGAAGTAAATTGTTAAACTATGCCATTTTCAAGGGTAGAGCGGAGCTAGAAATGCTGTTAATCATAGAAGCTGAAGAATTTGGATTTAGCATCCCTGTGGAGGCAGGAGTTATGACCAGCATCCACATGGAGGCAGAGGAAGTTAGTACAGAAACATGCCTCATGCATGAACCTGAAACAAATTCAGAGATAAATCGACTATAAAAAGTCACCTATTGTTAGTGAGGGGAAACAAACTTTTCTGGTCTTCATGAACTCATATGAATGGGTACCTAGACCTGCTCTCAGATAGAATTGAGTTTTAACTTCACACCACCAATATGGCCCAAGACCCATCACACTAAAAAAATAAAAATATAAGATTGGATATTAATAGCTCAATAGAAAAGGATGCAAAAGCTCTTTCAAACAATGTTTAACATATTTTTTCTACATAAAACCATACTAAAGATAAATTTCTACTCCTAGCTGGTTTGGCTCAGTGGACAGAGTGGTGGCCTGCGATAAAAAGGACCCAGGTTCAGTTCCAGTCAAGGGCACATGCTTGGATTGCGGGCTTGATCCCCAGTAGAGGGCATACAGGAAGCAGCTGATCAATTATTCTCTCATCATAAATGTTTCTCTCTCTCTCCCTCTCCCTTCCTCTATGAAATAAATAAAATATTTTTTAAAAGATAAATTTTTAAAGCACAATAAAAACAATATATTATAAGCAGAATTAAAAGGCACAACAAATAATGGGGTTAAATGTTCAGATGCAATCCTTTTACTGGGCAACAACATGAAAAGCAAGGAAAATATTTTCAACAGTGACAAATAATATTATGAGGGCATTTCTTATTAAAGATAAAGGGAAAATACTTTAATTTTTATTGTCATAATTCAACTTAGAACTTTATGTTGTTTACTTCTTATATCTATAAAAATAGTTAAAATTCTGCTTAAATTCATTAATATATAAAGATATTTTTATGATACCTCTCATCCTCCCTCTCTTTCTCCTTTTTTATAACAGTTCTTGCCCAATAGAGTTGAAAAATCTAGCCAGGTATCTCCTCTATCAAGAATAATTGTTTACAAGCTAACTTATAAATTATAATGTAGAATCTAACCAGCACAGAGTTTTATGTTCTGTTATCTTTATAATTATTACCTTTCTACTTCTAAGGTTAAAATGTACAAGCTAGGCAACTCCTTATTTTTGAATGTCCATATGACTAAGTATTCAACTTCACAATAATATAAGGAAGATTTTTCTACCTTATATAGTAGCTTGAAAGTTGCTATGATATTTTAGTTCTTCTCTGTTTCAGGCAGAGGATCTTAAGTTCATTTTTGCCATTGTTTTGGCATTATTATTTTTGTTTTGTTTTTCAGAACAAGGCTATGTCAAAGAAAAACCAAAAGTTTGCATGATCATACTAGTCATTTTTTTTTTACTCTAATGGTGAAATGGCTTAAGAAAGTCGGTGTGCTATAAGCACAAATAAAGAAGTGGGTGGTGCCATGAAAATAGGCCTTGGTTTATGTTGTAAGAAACTGGATGTTAAAAACATGAGGTTGAACTCAAGCCCTCAATTGCTCCTACTTAATTTCCTGTAAAGTAAATCCATTCTCAGGCGCCTGTGGATAAGTTTGTTATTTAGCACTTCACTGAGTCTTCCTTTTGAAATTTACCAAGAAACAGACATGGGGTCACAGGGTCCAAGAGCTTTGCCTTCTTCTCTGTGGGAAGGTGGACCATTCCCTGACACACAGCTCTGACCCTTTAATACACGGTCATTGCTTTTGGGTAGGAATTACCCACGTGCAGAGAACTGCTTTTGTTAACTTTGGTCATACCATACATTCTTGGTAAAAGCTAAAGAAGGATTACTGGAGAGGGAGATGGAAGAGAAACTGAGTGTATTTTCTTAATGCATTTTCTAATATGGGCATATATTTTATTTCACAAACTAGCCCAGAATCACTTTTTTTTTTCTTTTCAGAATTTTAATTTTAAACTAATAATGGTAAGAATATTTTTTTTTCTTTGAGACTCAAACATTTGTTGTTCTTATATGTTTATTTCTAGTATGCAGATGCAAAAATTTTTAAGGAAAAGAAATGGGGGGAAAATAGATACAGAGGCAAAGAAGCATTGAACAGACTGTCAAACTACAGTGGGAAGGCAGGGGAGGTTGGGGGACGGGGGCTGTAAGAGATCAACCGAAGAACTTGTATGCATGCATATAAGCATAACCAATGGATACAAACCACTGGGGGGAGAGAGGAGCAGGTGAGGGCATGTGCTGGGGAGTAGGGGAGACCCGGGGGAGGTCAATGGGGGAAAAGGGGGAAATATATGTACTACCGTTTGTAATACTTCAAGCAATAAAAATTTAAAAGATAAAAAGATACATTTATGCTAGTGTAACTATTTAAGGGAAAATGTTTTAATTAATATGTAGTAAATTTTCCATACAAAATTTTCTGAGTCATTTGGTCTAATTTCTTAATTTCCTGGATGATGCATGTGAAGAAACCCAGGGAGATAAGACTCTCAGAGTCAGGCCATGATTTAATAACCAAGCTGAGACTTAACTTACCTCCCTGGACTCATGGCAAATGTTCTTTTCACAGGACAACCTGTTGCCTCTAAGGAGAGTGAATGATTGGTCCCTTTCTGCCTGGGACTTCCCTAAACCTATATAATAAAGAGGTGATGTGCAAATTGACCCTCAGACTAAATGGCCACCTCCATGTGGTCAAAGATGGCCACCACAAGATGGCCAGCAGGGGAGGTTAGTTGTGGTTAATCAGGCCAGCAAGGGAGGGCAGTTGTGGGCAACCAGGCTGGCAGGGGAAGGCAGTTGGCGATTACTGGGCCAGCAGGGGAGGGTGGTTGGGGGCAATTGGGCCAGCAGGGGACCAGTTAGGCATCAATCAGGCTGTCAGGGGAGTGGTTAGGGGGTAATCAGGCTGGCAGGCTGGCAAGCAGTCAGGAGCCAGCAGTCTCAGATTGTGAGAGGGATGGCTGACTACCAGTTTAGCCCCGATCCCTGTGGGCCTAAACTGGCAGTTGGACATCCCCCAAGAGGTCCCAGATTGAAGAGAGTGCAGGCTGGGCTGAAGGACACCGCCCCCTCCCTCAGTGCACAAATTTTGTGCACTGGGCTTCCAGTGTTTTACATAATATACCTTAAGTTTTTACAGTGAAAAATCTTGTTGAGATATCAGTTCTTCCTTTCACTGAGAATTGAACTCTGCAAAGCTCCTCTCAGATGGCCATGACAAGTCTGCTGAGTGGACTCTAAGAGCTGCATGACAGAGGATTGTCACATTAGCTAAATGTGCTTCCTTAAATCCAAAAGCTTTTGATTTTCTCTCTCATGGAGTGGACACATACTTTAGATAAAGTCCTCTTTTCAGAAAAAAGTTGTTGTAGAATAGTTAAGAATAAATTACTATGAGATGTTATTCTCTAGAGAGTCTTCCATATTACATTTTTATGAACTACTAGAGGCCTGGCATACAAAACTCATGTGCAGATACAGTTCCTAGGCCTGGCCTGAAATCAGGGTCATCTTCCCTGGCTGCCCACAGCTGACCCCATCCCCACCCACCCCCAGTTCCCCGTTGGCCATAAGGCAATTAGAGCCTACCAGCTGGGGGAAAGAACTAAGAGGCTGACTATTCCCACCCAATCACTGGCCCCGCCTCTGCTGCGGGTCATCCTCTGTGTGGAGGGCAACCAGTGGGGCAGGAGCCTTGGCCTGGCACCACCTGTATCCCCTGCCACCAATTCATGGAGCCTACCAGCTCAGGAAAGGGACCAAGAAGTAGTCAGTGCCCCTCATAGTGACTGATTAAGCAGCTGTTCTGATCATTCTGCCGTTAGGGTCAATTTTCATATTACCCTTTTATTATGTAGGATAGAGGCCCAGTGCACTTGTAGAGGCCAGCTGGCTGGTCTGCCCTCATGGGGGCCCTGGATTGAGGTGGGGGGTCTCCACCGGAGGGCAGGGCTGGCCGGGTGCAGTTGTTCTGGTCCCTGGTCATTCTGGTCATTCTACCATTTTGGTCACTGGGCTTTTATTATATAGGATAACAGTGTCTAAAATAGTTATTGTAAATATTTTCCTTTTGACTGACATACGAAAAAGGTATATAACAGATACACCATCTATTTGTCATCTACTTTAATATTCCACTAAAAATTGGGAGAATTTTAGTAAATCTAAATTTGAAAAATATTGATAGTTTTTCTAAATTTTCAAAATATTTCTAAATACGAAGGAAATTTTTTATTTTTTATTTACATATACATTTACATATATATTTATTGATTTCAGAGAGGAAAGAAAAGAGAGAAATAGAAATATCAATTATGAAAGAAAATCATTGATCAGCTGCCTCCTGCACACCCCAACTGGGGATTGAGTGGCAACCCAGCATGTACCCTGACCTGGAATTGAACTGTGACCTCCTGGTTCATAGGTCAATGCTCAACTACTGAGCCATCCATCTGGGTTTAATGTTCTTTATTTGATGGGAATATTGTCTCATCTCAGGAAGTTAGCATTACATGAGAAGTGATTCACCAGAACCTTTTATCCACTGACCTTTCCCTTTATTTTTATATGTATTATTATTAAAAATACATTATGTTGGTAATAGGAATCACAGGTTCAAGTAATAGGGAAGAGCATGTCTCTTTTGGATAAGTTTCAGCATTGATGTTGGTTACTTCCTGGCAAGAGCACCTATGCAAGCAACTAGCCTGAAAGGGGCTGTCAGCTGTAGGGCAGGGATCAAGGGGCCCTAAAACATACTTGACTCCTGGCCTCAATGGGAGCAGCCTGATTTCCTGGATTAGTGAATGGAATAAAAAAATCATCTGGAAACCAAGAAGGATAGGCCCTAGGCCAGTGGTCAGCAAACTCATTAGTCAACAGAGCCAAATATTAACAGTACAACAATTGAAATTTCTTTTGAAAGCCACATTTTTTAAACTTCTTCTAATGCCACTTCTTCAAAATAGACTCGCCCAGGCCGTAGTATTTTGTGGAAGAGCCACACTCAAGGGGCCAAAGAGCCGCATGTGACTCGTGTGCCGCAGTTTGCTGACCACTACCCTAGACAGAACTACAAAGGAAAAACAATTAGACTCTTTCAACATTGCAGTCAGCTTTCACGTCTTTCCTTCCCTTGTTCCCAAACTCACACATTGTGAGAACCATCTGTCATCTTCCCTTCTTAGTAGGCAGCTATTTCTGCTAAGGCATTAGCTACTGTCAGGGCACAGTGTTAAATCAGTGTCTCCTATTATCTGCTTTTGATGTCCCATTCACATAAATGTCACTTTCTGATTTCCTCCATCACATACACACACATACACACACACACACACACACACACACACACACACACACACAGATGTGTACACGAGCTTAAAGAAGAGATATTTTAGGTTTGAAGGGCTGACCTTTGCTCTACAAATTGCACCCTATATGCAGTGACCTTTCATCCTGTTTGTGATTTACATAGAAAGCCCTTTCTGTTCTATTACCACATAACCCCTGCCTGCTTAATCTGGTTCTTTTCTTCTCCAGAATGAAATCAGAGAAAATTGTATGCGCATATTAATGTACAGCTCCATTTTCATGAGGTTGAAGTTTTAACAGATGCATTTTTGCATTATAAATATTTTATGTTTTCAAAATAACTATCAGTCCAGAATTTCTTACTTTTTAGGCTTAAATATACGGTATTTAGAAGGCTAGGAGGTAACAAAAATATGAAATTATTCTCAATATCAAAGGCAAAGAACAACAACAAAAATCAACAAATAAGTGAGGAATGATGACTTGATTTTATTTAGCTACTATTACAATATGGAGAACACTCTGGATTTGGCAGGGTGGTTGGCCCTAGACTTTTACAGGGAAGATAGACAAGTTACTGTAGGGGTGATTGTACAGCAGGATGAGTTTTTGTTATCATAGGAATCTTAGTTGAATAAAAAAATGTTTATCTCTATGGCTACCTAGTTGTGTGTATGTGGTTTTTTGCTTTCTTTTATTTTGTTTGCAGAGAGAGGAAACTCAGCTAATTTTTTAGGAAACAAAGAATGGAAATTTAGAAGGTCTGTGTTTAGCATGGTCAAAGGTAAACAGAGTGGACATTGAGAGTCTCAAGGGAATGAGGAGAAAAAGTTATAGTAAGCTTTACCTAACTCATATGAGAAAATGGGTCTTTGCAATAAAAACTGAAAAATTTTCAATGTTTACTTAATAATACACTAAAATAATATTAAACCCATCACATAGTTACTACATAATTTATAGTTGGCAAAACTAACAATTTTTATGAAAACTAACTATATTTTCAAAAACCACACAATTGTTAAAAAGAGTTCCATTTACATTTTTTTATTTTAATGCATTTTTAAATGTCTGGCTAGAATCTCATTTTGGTTTCTGCATTCATTCTGTTTCAATATACTGTTTTGGTTGAAGTAAGCAAAGAATATCCAGCTTCACACAGATATGTAGTTGGAAAAGAGAAGAGTAGGCTTTTAGAATAATTGTAAATATTCTTTGATAATGTACCAAAACTCAACAAGTTGTAGTTTCTGAAGATTATTACAGCATGAGTCCTGAAACCATATCAATATTTCATACTCTGTTACATTATAATCTGTTGATCTACTTGCATTTGAATGGATCTTTTACCCACACATGGTTTTGTGACATTGCACATTAGTCTTATAGAAAATATTGAATCACAACATAATACAGATCTAAATGTTTATACATTTCATTAAATAATATCAAAAGTAATATTTAATAATATCATCACTGATCAATTCAGAAAAATCTTTTAGAAATGGGAAGTTCCTAGTGTTGGTTAAACATTTTCCAAAATTCTATTTTTTTATTTAAAAGCCTGAATAAAATTGTGACTTTTTAAATATAGACTCACTTTGTTCATTTTTTAATATTTCTACCCAACATCAAACTCCCAATAAAATATAGTTTATCTGTTAGCTCATGTAAAAAAAGGAACTAGTTCATTCAGCTCAGCAACTACTTGTATAAGTGCTTTTTCTCAAGATAGTCATTGTTGGGTAGGTAGCCGAGGTGCTCTGTGCATATTCCCATTTCTTCACACAGAATATTTAAAACAGATATACTCAAAGGTTGAGACTTAATAAAGTCTAGAATGCTTGTTGCTTCATCAAGAATATTCTTGCCAAAATCATTTTGGCTCAGTGGATACACCGTTGGCCTGAGGACTGAAGGGTCTCAGTGTCAAGGGCATGTACCTTGGTTGCAGGCACATCCTCAGTAGGAGGTGTACAGGAGGGAGCTGATTAGTGTTTCTCCCTCATCGATGTTTCTAACTCTCTATCTCTCTCCCTCTCTGTAAAAAAATCAATAAAATATATTTTTTAAAAAATAATATTTTAAGTGAAACTGACTTTCTTTTGCACTATGAGCACATGGAAATAAAAATGCAATGAATGTCTCTTAGGACAGTTTGGACTCACTGGCTTAATTTGTACTAAAGTGCTTTTGCACTATCAATGTGAATGTCAACATAGTAAAAAATCAAATGATTTCTTAGTATGATTATAAAAATAATTTTGACCTTGAAAAAAAGTTGGGAATTCCCAAAAGCCACTGGACTACACTTTGAGAACTGCTAGTCTAGTGTGATGACTCAAAAAATAAGGAGCCAAAAAAAAAAAGCATTTCTTTAACCAAACATATTGGTCTCTTCACTATATTTTTTAATGCCTTTGGACAGGAAATGCATTCTCCAGTTTACTACACACTGCTTTCCCCCTTGAGTCAGTTCACTTCACTCATTTATGTTAATTGGCCTCAATAGAATTTGAGTCTGTGATCACAGTCATAATTCAGTCTTGCTCATTCAATGAGGCAAGTAAAATCTGAGGCCTAAGTCTCAGAAAGTCAGCATAGAAAGCTTTTAAAAGTAATGCAAGTTCAGTCAGCACTCCCAGTATGCTACACAGCTCTTATTAGTAAACATGAGCTATTTACATGAAAATATCCACTTACATGCTCTCAAGTGAAACAAGAATATTATAGCCTTGAAGGGGAAACCAAAATGGCAGCATAGGTAAACACCTAAACTGCTGCCTCGCACAACAATTTCAAAACTGCAACTAAAAGACAAAACATTTATTGCTCAGAACCATGGAAAAGCTGGCCGAGTGGAAGTTCTGCAACTAGAAGGAAAGAGAAAAGAGCACTGATACATGCACAAGCGCTGAAAAGCTGAGGTACAGAGGCACGCGAACTGGGCTGGTGGCGAGTAACTGGGTGCACTGCTTTTTTCAACTCGAAGGGAAACAAACTCCTGATTACTCTGAACTCCAGTCTCTGGGGAGATGCTGGGGACCCAGACTCTACAGAGAGAAGCTGGACTGTCTGCCATTGGGTCAGAAAGTGAAAGTGGCTCCCTTGCAGATGTGCGCACAGCAATCTATATTCACTGCACTGGGGCATGGGATGTGGGGACTTGGAAACACAGAGATGCAGAGATAGCTGACTGGCAGCCATTGCTGTTTACCATGCTCTAGCCTAGTGACTCCCTGAGACCCTACCCCACACAATCTGCAAACCTGCCCAAGCTGTGTACAGCGGCATTTGCATATAAATGATCTGCCCTATCTCAGCTTAATCTAACAAACTGTAGCTCTGGTCAGACAGCTCCAAAACCTCCAAACCCCAAGCAAAGAGGAGAAAACTGTAGTTCTTGCTGTAGCTCCTGCTGGGTCATCTCAGACAGTAGCTGACCTGCACCCTATTGGAGAACCAGAAGCTAGTGTATCTAGAAGTCAGTGTGAGACAATACCAGAATTCAACTACTCATATCCATAAGTAACACATTGAAGGGGCAGACTCAGTGAGCACCAAAGCCCCACTGAAGCAAGTCCTGCTCCATAGGCATGTCTCCAGCACAGCAGTTCTTCTATACCATCAACATAGGGAAGCAGCAAAATGCAGAGACAAAGAAACATATCACAAATGAAAGAAGTGGAGGAAAGCAGACTACTGGACATAGAGTTCAGGACCACATTTATAAGGTTACTCAAGAATCTTCTAAAAACTGCCAAGAAACTTGATGAGACCTTGGAGGAGCTTAGTGAGATCTTCAAGGACCTTAATGAGAATGGCAAGAAAATGAAAAAAAAAGTCAGAAATTAAGCATACACTGTCTGAAATAAAGAATACACAGAAATTCAACTGTAGATCAAAGGACCACTAGAATCAAAACAAAGATCTGAAATATGAGGAAACAAAAAACACCTAACCAGAAAATAAAAAGGAAAAAGAATCCAAAATATGAAGATAGTAAAGGAGCCTCTGGGACAACTTGAAGCATACCAACATCCAAATTATGAGGGTACCAAAAGAAGAGAGAGAGAAAAATATTGAAAACCTATTAGAAGAAATAATAACAGAAAACTTTTTCTACATGGTGAAAGAAATAGACTTATAAGTCCAGGAAGTGCAGAGAACCCCAAACAAGAGAAATCCAAAGAGGACCACACCAAGACACATCATAATAAAAATGCCAAGGGCAAAAGACAGAGAATTTTGAAAGCAGCAAGAGAAAAACAGTTACCTACAAGGGAGCACCCATATGATTGTCAGCTGATTTCTCAACAGAAACTATGCAGGCCAGACAGGAGTGGCAAGAAATATTCAAAGTGATGAACAGCAAGAACCTATAACTGATATTATTCTACCCAGAAAGAACCTACAACCAAGATAACTCTACCCAGCAAAGCTATCATTCAGAATTGAAGGTCAGATAAAGACCTTCATAGACAAGGAAAAGCTAAAGGCGTTGATCACCACCAAACCAGGATTATATGAAATGCTGAAGGGTATTCTTTAAGAAAAGAAAGAAGAAGAAAAAAAAGGCAAAGATAAAAACTGTGAACAAAATGACAACAAATACATACCTACCAACAAGTGAATCTAAAAATCAAGTGAATAAAAAATCTGATGAACAGAATGGACTGATGAATATGATAGAACTAAGGACATAGAAAGGGAATGGACTGACAATTCTCAGGGGGAAGAGATTGTGAGAGGTGTGGGAAGAGAATGGACAAAAATCTTTACACCTATAGATGAAACAGTGGCAGGGGTAAGGGCATGCAGTGGGTGGGGAATCGGTGGAGGGGAGCTATGGGGGATAGGGGAAGAGGAACACCTGTAATAATCTGAACAATAAAGATTAAAAAATATTATAGCCTCAATAGTTTTAGTAATGATGACCCTCATTTTGCTCACTGCAGTTCTGTATAATTTCAGTTTCCTTCTAGTGAAAGTATACTAATGCTTATGGGAAATATATGTATATTTGCTATATTTGAAATGTGTTTCTATATACATTTGAAAAACTGACTTTTTTCAAACTTTTGTTGCGTGTCTATATTTTGGCATGCACAAAGTCTGCAGAGAGTACAAAATTAGGGTCTTTGCCTTCAGAGTCTCTGATTGCTAGGGGAAATAGATGCATGAACACAGTCATGACTCACCATGCTAAGGGTCCTAATCAAGCTGTATGCGGGATCATACTAACAATAGGGATGGAGGATATGGTTCAGGGAATGACAGACCTGGGAGAGTCAGGAAGTATACAACAAAGTGGTTGCTCTGGGTGTTGAAGAAGAGAGCAATTTCCTCAACAGCAGCAAGAACAAGGCAGACATTGCTGGCAGAGGAAACAGCAGGTACACAGGTGGCCGAGATGACTGAGGCAGTAGCATAGATGGTGGTGAGGGCAATTTTGCTCTTCTCCAACTTATAGATATAAACTGGGTGCCTGTTAGTAGGTCTGCTAAATACTAGGCCAAAAAGAATAATTAAGAACTTCTACAATACGTTCAATGTCTTCTTTTAATAACTCGTTTTGTGGTTTCTTTTTCTCCTTTCTGCTATGTAGGCTTTTCCACTGGCTGCCTGTCCACATTCTAAACAATCCTAGCTTTCAGTCTGAGATGCTCTGACCTCCCGTCCATCACTAGTCACTATTTCAAAGTAGGCTGGTTTCTGTATTACGTCCTGTGGAAGGTCACATGCCTAGGGGCTTTTAGAAAAATGTCCATTTTCTATCAAGTATATGATGGTCTAATTTTAATATCAATAGAAATTAGGATACCTTTCTTCTTAAAAGCTAATAATTTTTTATCGAAGCATTAATATAAAGCCCTATTTACAGTCATATAGGAGACATCCTGTGCTGTATGGAAGAATATGTACCTTTAATATTCTTTGTGTTCCCGTCCATGTCTTCATCAATAATAATATTTACCCATTTTTCCTTGGTAACACATTCTATGCTTGGTTTCACTCATTGCGGATTTTCTAAACCACTGGCATAAGCAAAAAATGGATCACACAAATGTTCACTTTAACAACAAAATCTTCTGAGCAAAAGGAAAGCAGGGCTCGGGGTTCTTCTGTTCAGACAATGAATGCATGCGTGGCACCCTCTGCCCTAGACATTACCCTTGGTGGCACCATAGAGGTAGACACAGATACTGCCTAAAAACCTGCCTTGTTTTTCTAGCACCTTCCCCTTTTTTCCTTAAATTTTTATTGATTTTTTAGAAAGGAAGGGAGGGAGACAAAGAGAAATATTGATGGAAGAGAAACATTGATGAGAGAGAAACACTGATCAGCTGCCTCCTTCCTGGGGATCTGGCTCAAAACCTGGGCATGTGTCCTGACCAGGAATTGAACCAGTGACCTCTTGGTTCGCGGTTGACCCTCAATCATTGAGCAACACTGCCTGGACCCTAGTCGCCCTTTTAAAGGATGTCAAGCAAGCACTTGTGGGTGGGGGAAACCCCTTATGTTCATTTCATAGGGCTGCCATAACAAATACCACAGACTGGGTGGCTTGGGCAACAGAAGTGTATTTTTTCTCACAGTTCTGGAGGCCAGAATCAAAGTGTCAGCAGGCTTGGTTCTGAAACCAGGTCTCCCTCCATGGCTTGCAAGGCCACCTTCTCTCTTATCCTCACATGGCCAATGGCCGTTGATCTATGTGTCTGTGCCCCATGTGTTCCTCTGTGTATCCAAATTCCCTTCCTTAGAAAGACATTAGTCAGTCAGCCAAAACCAGTTTGGCTCAGTGGATAGAACGTCAGCCTGCAGACTGAAAGGTCCCAGGTTCAATTCCGGTCAAGGGCACATACCTTGGTTGCAGGCACATCCCCAATAAGAGGTGTACAGGAAGCAGCTGATCGATGTTTCTCTCTCATTGATATTTCTAACTCTCTATCCCTCTCAATACCTCTCTGTAAAAAAAATCAATAAAATATATATTTTTTTAAAAGACATCAGTCAGTTTGGATGAGGGCCCGACCATGTGATAGCACCTTAATTTAATCACACATGGATGGGGAGGGATACAATTAAGCCAATAAAACCTCGGTTCTTTTTATTTTATTTTGGAGTCTCAGTAATTCTCCCCAGATATAAAGAAAATGAAGTCAGTGTGAGGTTTAATCATTTTTCTTCATCGAAGGATAAGTGTCACATCAAGGAGGGAGGAAGGAACCCAACATATGCTGGGCACTGATGAGAGCACAGAAATACTTTTCTTAATCTTCACAACAAATTTAAGAAGCTACGATTATTAGTCCCTTTTTACAGATTAAAAACAAAAACAAACAACAAAACAACACCCGGAGATTCAGAAATATTAGCATATTACCCAGGGGCATATAGTGTTCCCAGAGCCACTTCTCAGACCCTGATCCTATGGAGTCTATCAAAACTCTGTCCTGCCCACTGCTCTAGATGCACAGGGCCCGCAGAGCAACAACCACGGAGTCTGCCCCACGACAAACATAGAAAAGATGTTAGCCGTCCTCACCACCACCACCATCAGCAGTGGGCATCTACCCTAAGGGCTGCCGTTATGATCCCTAACTTAGTCATAAGGAAATTGAAATCTGAAGAGGAAAAAAATATGTGCGCTTGGGATTTCGACAGCTTTTCCGACTGCCAAACTCTTTCCACTCACTATACCGTGTTGCCTCTCTGCAAGCTGCGGACCTCATTCCTCACAGTTTGCACACATGTGTTCTTCCCGCACGGCAGGAGCCAGGGGAGTTGAAGTAAGGTAGTGGTTAAAGGCTGGGAAGTGTGAGTCAGGGCTTCTGGCCTCTGTTCTGTCCATGTAGGAAGATTTCCACATAAACTATCTTAATACGCTATTCATTGGTCACAGAAATTTAATTTTCTGTGGAACGCTGAATGAGGAATTCTCTTTCAATGTGACTTATTCCTGGAAGAGTCAGCCTTTATTTTTAACCTGACAAGCATATTTGTGAGAAAAATAGTCGTTGCAAATAAATTTCAAATCTTGAATTTCATGTGTGTATTAGAAACATACACATAGTTTCGTGATCATAGAAGGATCACAGTGTTTTTTTTTAATATGTTTTATTGACTTTTTACAGAGAGGAAGGGAGAGGGATAGAAAGTCAGAAGCATTGATGAGAGAGAAACATTGATCAGTTGCCTCTTGCACACCCCGTCCTGGAGATATGCCTGTAATCTAGGTATATGCCCTTGACCAGAATCGAACCTGGGACCTTTCAGTCCACAGGCCAACACTCTATCCACTGAGCCAAACTGGTTTCAGCAGAATTACAGTTTCTTAATGAATCAGGTTTCCACTTGAAAACTATGTATTTTAACAGAATTCAAAATCTCTTGTACATGATCATGATTGGATTGGATTCTGAATGTCTATTATAGAGTTTTGCAGTATACTAGAGCCATAGTGAAAATAGGAAACTAATATTTCAGCTCAATTCAGTTCTTTAGGACTGTATATATAATTTGGTTTTCAAACAATGTAGAATATCTACAGCCTTATGAATGTATCACGACATTCATGTCTGCCCAGTGACAAACTGCATATATTATTATTCACAATTGCAGGTCATTTTTGTGTAGATATCAAGAAGTCCATGTCACCAACTAGACAACGAGACCCCAGTTCTTGTCTTCTTGAAGGACAGATTTTAATCAAGAGAAAAAATGTGATAAAGTAAGAATTATTGGTCATAGCAAAAATATATTAGTACAGTGAAACAAGGGAGATGCATAAAAGAGGTAACAGGAGGGTCTAGGCTGGGCTGCTTTAGCTCGCTGAGAAGTCAGAGAAAAGGGGCGTTGGAGACAGGTTCAGGGGGCAGCCTGGGACGAGCTGCCACTGCTCATTGCTCCCCTGGTGCAAGTCTTGTGGCATCCTTTAGATCAGTGGTTCTCAATCTTTCTAATACTGTGACCCTTTAATACAGTTCCTCATGTTGTGGTGACCCCCAATCATAAAGTTATTTTCGTTGCTACTGCATAACTATAATTTTGCTACTGTTAATGAATCATAATGTAAATATCTGTGTTTTCTGATGGTCTTAGGCTCTACAGCAGCGGTTCTCAATCTGAGGATCACGACACACAGGATGAGAACCACTAGCAGGGCCACGTAAGGCCATCGGAAAACACCGATATTTACATTACGATTCATTAACAGTAGCAAAATTACAGTTATGAAGTAGCAACAAAAATAACTTTGTGGTTGGGGGTCACTACACCATGAGGAACTGTGTTAAAGAGCCGTGGCATTAGAAAGGCTGAGAACCATTGCCTTAGAGGAAAGAGGGGGAAGGAGAATGACTCTGGCATGCTCCCCTGGGGAAGAGCACTCGCTCAGTCTTCATCCTGAGTGTATTTATCTCTCCTTTTCAGGTGGAAGTCTTATGGGAGGTCCCAGGAGACTGTCTCAATAGAATATTTATCAGCTTTTCAAGTGTGCTTTTTCAGGGTCATGGTCTCCACTGATGGGTCAGCCTCAAGGCAAAGGGTCATTAGCCAATACAGCTTCTGAGGCAGCACCGCTTAACTGGTTTTGCTGCTTTTCTGGGCCTGGAGCTGAAATACAATTGAGGCCTAAATGTTTTCTCTAGGGAGGAAAAGTTCAGGGAGTCTAAATCACATGACCAGCTATATGAAAAGTCAGGGGTTCAGACCCCAATATCAGTGATATGCTAGGGGAGGACAGGTTATGGGGATGAGGTTCTTGCTTTCCCAGTTTTGCCCCTTGCTAGGCATCCGAGACTTCTTGCCCTGATGAGTTCCTATACTTGGCCCATTGTCCTTGCTCTGTTCACATCTGTCTAACTGCCTATAACAGTTCAAATAATTTATGCTTCTTTTTAAATTTAGCACAAATAAATATCTTCAGGTGTTGCATGTTTTTAGAAAAAACTTTTAATAATATTAGTCTTGTTTTTTAGGAAATATGGTAAAAAAAAAAATAACTAACATAGGCCTAGTCTTTTATGCTCATCTCATGGGCAATGGTTATTCTAATCATGAAAATCGAAGGTAAGCTCCATGACAGCAAGGATTACCTTAGGGACCATGCTAGGTGCCTAAACACACTAAATAAATATAGGTTGAATGAATATCTGACTGAACAAATTTACCTGAACCGCATACAAAAGCACCAGCCATTTCAGCAGTCAATTCATTTCATTTATAATTGAAAGCATTTATAACAGAGTAGGAATATGCTTACGACCCTTGGGTTGTTGGCAGTGAGGAACTGAGAATTTTGTTCTTGGTAAAATGTGGTGTTGTGCATGAATATTTTGGAGGGCTTTGAGGTTTTTATATAATCTATGCACTGTAAATAAATGTTTAAAAATTCTTTTTCTTTCCTACTGCTTTAGTAACTTTGATTGTTTTATTTATAGTCTTTCCTTTTTTAAGAAAAATAGAAATACCGCAGGACACATGTCAGTACCTATAGAGTTCCATCGGCCATGATTGAAGAGAGTTATGGTTTCTTTAAATCAGTAACTGACCTCAGACTCACTGAGGATGGCAATTGAGGACTGTGGCTGAGCACTCACCACCCAGAATGCAATGAGTCAGCGCTCTGGGTTTTCTTTCCAAGCAAAGTCACTGACTCACAGTGTGACCTCAAATAATCCTTTCTGACTCAGTTTCTCCAAGGAAAATAGCTCTCACACAATGGAGCAGGTAAATAGTAAAGCTTCTGCTGATGTTGGCGGGTATTTTAAACTCCTAAAAGACAAAACATGATTTAGATTTCTCTTTCCTTCATAAGGGAATCATTTATGGCCATAGCATATTTGTATTCATGGTTACTGTCGTCTCAAAGATTATGTGAATATAATACATGTATTCCTTCTTTCTAAAAAACAAAAACAAAAAAAGAATGCCAGAAAATATATCACAATCCTTGAAAACTAGAATTTATAATAGAAAAAATATTGATATTTTGTTGATTTTGCACAAACCCTCTCATTTCTATCTCTTTAAAATATATATTTTTTAACTTTAATTTAAAGAAGAGTATCCTCAAGTTCTGAAAACTTGGGAACATCTGTGCCTAAAGTTCACTCAATCATTCATTCACTCATGATACAGATGTTGCTAGTGCTTACTATGTGCTAAATCCGTGATGGTGAAACTATGACATGCATATGTCAGCACTGAAACACGTAACCATTTTCAATGACACATGGCCGCATGCGGTCGAATACAGAGAAGTATGGGGCCGCATGCTGAGAAGGATGTTTCATCCTCGGCCACTGCATGGCCAGGTGCAGTAGCCTATGATGAAACATTTGCTGTAGTGTAGACACTCTGTGCCAGAGGTATGTAGGCCAAAACAACAGAACTCCAGCACAGAGCGTCTAGTTCTGGGACTTCTGGTTAGGCCGTTAGGGGATCTTTTTGTTTTTAATATACTTTATTGATTTTTCACAGAGAGCAAGGGAGAGGGATAGAAAATCAGAAACTTAGATGAGAGAGAAACATCGATCAGCTGCCTCTTTCAACCACCCTCCCCCCACCACCACCACCACTGGGGATGTGCCCGCAGCCAAGGTACATGCCCTTGACTGGAATCGAACCTGGGACCCTTCAGTCCGCAGGCAGATAGATGCTCTATCCACTGAGAAAAACTGGTTTTGGTCATTAGGGGATCTTTGACCACTTCCAGCCGGCAGAGCAGGGAGCAGCAGAATGCTGCAGGGGATGCATCTCTGGGGGTCCTGTGATTGCCATTACCAGCAACCATAACAACCATCATCCAATCTACTGTTCTAGGTGTCGTGGATTTCTAATTGACCATCATTACTGAGATAAGTGAGGAGGAGGCTGGCAGAGGCGAGGGTGCCATTTCCCACCATTAGAAATAGCGGCAGCCATCTTAATTTATATAAGGAACGCCATTTTGCAGTATAGTGCAGACTCCATTTCAGCACTATTACTGTTGTGTATCCTTATTAACCCCTATTTCTGCTTATTAACCCTGCCCTTTCCTAAAAGACAGTTACATGTGCCATCTTGTGGTCAGTTAGGCTAGTTAACCCCTAATTGCCTTCAGGGTTAACAGGCTATCTATAACTCTATCTTCTGTCACTGCCCCCCTGATGGAGAATCCAAAAAATAAAAAATCAAGGTTAAGTAAAGGAAGTGGTAGTAACAATGGCCAACCTTTTCAAGAGACATAGACCAGGATGTATAGCATTAAAGAAAAAAATGGCATTTCTTTTCGCATTCTATGTAATGAAATGGTAGTAAGAAGAATGTGTAATATAAATAGACATTTTGAAACTAATCATTCCCAGCTCTTGAAAAAGAAGTGAGGATGAAAGGAAGGAATTCATTTCTAGGCAGCTATACTTTTATAAGAGCCAATCTAATTCCAATCTTAAATTTATAAAAGGCTCTACAAATTTAACATCTGCAAGTTTGAGCATTGCTCACTCCATAGCTCAGCATGGAAAAACACTCAGTGAGGGAGAATTTATTAAAGAAACTCTCCTAAGATGTGCACCAGTTCTTTTTCATGATATGCAGAATACAGATGCAATTATTAAGAGAATATCTGAGTTATAACTCAGTGCAAATATCATAAAAGACCGAATAATGAGATTGAACACAAATGTACAACATCAATTAAAGAGGGACATAAGTAATTGTAAATATTTTTCTATCTCTCTTGATGAAACTACTGATGTCACATCACATGCTCAGTAGTCTACAGTAGTTTGGAATTAAATGGCTTCCAATGGATGGAAACTGATGATTTGGAGATGCAACTTGCAGAATTTCAAGATAGCATCTGGGTTCAGGTGTTTGTTGACTTGAGGTCAAAGCTTGAGAATCTGTAAAGTTGCCACTTGGAGAATCAAGAGGAGTGCCACTACGAACAGGAAATGTGAAGTGCCTGGAACCAATTACCAGACACTTTTAGCACCCTGAAAAATATTGCAATGGCTTTACTCACAATTTTTCCCTCTACGTATTTTTGTGAGACCTTATTGTTTTATGTATTCAACAAAAGAAACAGATTGATGGATGAAGTTAGTAGCACTTGCTTGGGCCTGAAGTGTACAAAATACCAACCTTTAATTGAAGGTTTAGCCAATGAAATTCAGCAACAAAAATGTCACTAATAGGCAGGTTAGTTAAAGAATTTCCCCTCCCCGTCACTTATCTTAGTGCACAACACCCACACAAGGTAACATAATATAAAGGCCAACAAAAGAAACTGACTGACAGATAAACAAAGAAGTTGCTAAGCAGGTAAGTTCAATAATTAGAGACTTTGTGAAGAAGTCTTTTCCCATGTCTAAGACACAAAAAGATCTTCCTAATACCTAGGAAAGTTATCCTCTTAGCTCTTCTTTAGCATCATTAAGAGAGTATTTAAATCCATCAAAGTTACTTATCTCACCCAAAGTTACTTATCTCACCCAGAGGGAGAGAAAAAAAAGAAAATAGGAAGACTCGAAACCTCCAATAACTATCAAATAGAAATGGAAGATTGTAATTGGCTTAACCATTGATTTAGTCACTGGCTAAACTTTGTGCTAATCCAAATAAAATTAATGTATAAAAGGTACATACAAACATGCATGTAAAAATACATATATATTCATATATAAATATATGCATCCATATACATATATAGGGTGTCCCCAAAAAATGTAAACACAGTTTAATAGCTCATAGCTCAATTAATGTTTATTCTTTTCATATTTAACCCTGTGGAAGTAATAATGTATAATAAGTGTATGAACATTTTCGGGGATATCCTATAGGTATATAATCAGGCTTATAAAAGATGTGAAGGGATTTGAATTGAAAATCCCAAAATGTCTTACTACCATTCTGTTCATGTTACATAAAATCCAAATAATTAATCCAAGAAGCTTTATTCTTCTAGGCAAGGTTGCTTAGACAAATGCTTTATGGGAGTAAAAATATTGATAACAAACATAATAGCCAAATTAATCATTATTTTCAATTGGTTAATTACTAGTATAGGCATGTCAACTGAACTGTAATCTAAGGGTATTTTTAAGAGTATAGAAAGAGGGAAGAGTCATCAAAGAGAATGAAAGGCAGGGCCTCCGTCTGTTCCTCTGAAGCCCCACTCTTTCTGACTTTGTCTCTAGATGGCTAGTGCTTTCATGCAGATATCAGCTGCCATATTTCTGCCACAAGATTTGTGTCCCCAAACACATGGTGTTGCAATCCCCAGTGGTGGTGTGTTCCTGAAGAAGGAAACAGCATTTTTTGCTATGTGGAATGCTAAAAGACTTGCTTTTTAAAATTTGTGGTCAGAATTCAAGTATTTAAAACTGATTGCTACTTGATACTACCTTTTTTTTACTACATTGCTTGCCCAATACCTTTGTTAAAATCCCAAACAAAAACAAAAATCCAACTTTTGGTTTCCCTGCTATGATGATTGCCCAAGAATCCTTCAACTGGAATTCAATCTAGATAGATATTCTATGGTCCCTGTGGAAAAGTCTGATTTAAGTTAATGCTTAGATGTCAAACCTGTGGTATATATGCCGCTACTGCCATTCTTTCTGGCCACTGCTCTTCTCATCTTTCAGGGTTATGAGATTCCATAAAGCAATGAATATTTTCTTTATGTAAAAATAACGTGGGAAGAAAGTATTGCCATATAAAGAAGGATAAGGAAGGAAGAAAATATATAAAGAATATAAAAAGGAATTAGGACATATTGCTACTACTATTCTTTCATGGAAGACACATTCAATATAGCAATATGTCTTGCTTCTTTTTGATGTCCTTGGTGAAGGAAGGTTGGCTGAAAATAACTTCATCTTTGTTACCTTTGTTATGTCTCTTAGTTTCTCTATTTTACAACAAATAGAATTTTCATATACTCATAGCTGGTACCTGGAGAAAAATAATTAAGTAAGATAAATCTTACACCCTATGAAGAAAATATAGCCTCTAATTCAGTTTCACTTTTATTACTCTTAGTATTAACAATTTCATTTTTTTAATAGAGCACAGATAAATCTAGTATTAGTTTTTTATGGGTCCTTTCAACCACTGATTTTTTTCTCAACTCCAAAGTACTGTATTTTAGAGATATCAGTTATTTGAAATTAAGGTTACTTTTTTGAGGTGATTCAATTATAAGCCATTTTGAATACTTGTACACTAAATTTTCTTCTATTGAGTTTTCTGTTTTTCTTAATTATTAGAATCTATACTAATGAAAGAGTGAGACGCAAATTGACCTTACCTTTGTGATGCCCAACAGCCAAATAGGAGTAAGTATGCAAATTAATCCAACAAAGCTAGTAGGTTAATTTGCATATGCAGGCACTGAGTGACCAGGAGCGCTTGTGTCATCGCCATGGAACAATGCAGGTGTTCTGCACCACCCCAGCCACTCTGGGCCTCTGAGCAGCATGGGAAGGTAGAAGGCATCTCTGGGCTGGAGTGAAAAGGTGGCTTTGGACCGAGCAAAGGTGGTACTGGCAGCCAGGGGAAGGAAGGCCCATTCTTGCATGAATCTTCATGCATCAGGCCTCTAGTATTTTATAACCATGGAAAATATAGAAAATAAACCACCTTTTTATTTTTGGAGAAAATTTTACATTCAGTGTAGTGCATATCAATATTTAGCCTGCTCCATTCTTTTTGAAGTCTTGCTTTATGCAAAGTCAACAAGTCAGCAATGGCTTTAGTTTTAAAGTTGCTAGACTAATCACACAATCCATATGACAGAGAGAGGTTCATTCTTTCTATTCCTTTCAAATATTTAAAATGTTACTACACATATATCTTTGTATATTTTCATTGGGCTTAAAGTCTTTTAGTATCTCTTCTCATCTTCTAGATATAATTTACCTGTTTTTACCTGCACACCGTGAGAGAGTCCCACTGTAAAAATGGAGAATACTACTATGGTACTTTATAAATATTATGGATTCTTCACAGCTATTCTTTTTTTCTTTGTGCTTCTCCTACTTTAATCCTAAAAGGACCTAGGTAACAGTGTTCTTGAGTGAGTTTAGTTCTGCTCTGGCTTCCACTGGCTTTGAATGGTATATCTATTGTGCTTATGCAAGGGAGGCAAATTCCATGGGATTAATAACCACATAATTTTACACTCAGATAAGACTTTTGATCTTTTTAGTATCCCACATACCAAAGATCCTCCCAAGATTTTGGGAGTATTGTTGATTTAATGACTTACTTAAAAGGTACCCATGACAATATTTTAATAGATTTGATTTAATTTTCTTAAATGTAATTCTCAAACTGTAATGGAAGCAACTACATATTCTGCCTACTTCTAAAGTTACTCTAGTGGGAGAATGAGAATACTGACCTCACTCTACATGAGTAAAGGATGTGCTATCATAGAGTAGAGCACACTGTAGTTTTAGATAAAGAGAAGAAAATCCCAAGTAAATCTTCAGGGAAAAGGAGTAACTCTAAAAAAATGTTTAACTATGAAAGGAAAAGAGCTTTCCAGAGTGAAATAAACATGACAAGGAAAAATACATGAACATTCAGGACAAAGTTGAAGGATAGTGGAGAAGCCTACCACTATACTATCTTTTTTTTTTATTTACTAAATATATTCTTCCCTGAACAGCTACAAGAAATTTGAATTTTTATAAACTAAATTACATTTAAAACCTCCTGGGTGTTAATTAAATAAAATCATTTAGCCTTAAGTGTGCAGTTAAGGACTCCTTTGTAGAGTAAAATCACACCTTTTTAAAAAAATCAACTTAATAATTCTATCTTTTCCCTTGCTTGTATTTTAAATCAGTGGACTTTGTCTTTTACTGCAATTTATGCTTATGCTTCTAGTTTGTTTTTTGGGTTTTTTTTTTTTTTTTGGTCATGTTTTCTTGTTTTTGAGGGTTTTTCTTGGTCACAGTTGGTTGTATTTCTTATGTTTCCTTTTCTAAATCTGCAAATACTGCATACCAACCAAATACACAAAAAAAGGAAATAGTCCCAAGATGGTTTCAAAACCAAATATATTTTTCTGTAATTTAATTTACAGGTAATGCTGAAATATAACTCAGGGAACATTTTAAAATAACTCCTAATTACTAACAGATGAAAATGTATCAGCTAAGTTTCAGCATGGAATTCAGCCAGCTGATTATATGGAAATGCAATTGAATGCTTATATAGGTGAATGTACCCCTCTCTCTAAACTGGCCCACCCAGTGCTTCAGTCTTCACATTTGTCAAGGTCCATATTTCCATGTATAATTCATAGAATTGGCTAAAGGTATTACAGAAAATAGACTTATCTGGCTAAAAATATCTATGAGTTTTCAATCTTTAAAACTTTATGCTTTAAAATATATTATCGACATCATATCTTTGACAGGTATCATCTTCTTATATAATAAAAGCCTAATATGCTAAGTGTCTGGTCATCTGGTCATCCATTCAACCAATCAAAGCATAATATGCTAATGATATGCTAAGACTGCTCAACCACTCACTATGACATGCACTGACCACCAGGGGGTAGATGCTCCAAACAGTAGGTTAGCTTTCTGCTGGGGTCCTGCTGATTAAGACTGAGAGAGACAGGCCGGACACACCCTTCAGCCTTCCCTTGCTGGCCAACCTCCCGTGTTCCTCCCCGGCCCTGATCATGCACCATGTGTGCCCTCTCACAATCTGGGACCCCTTGGGGGATGTTGAAGAGTCAGTTTCAGCCTGATCCTGCAGGCAAGGCTAAGGGACTCCCCATTGGTGCACGAATTCGTGCACTGGCCTCTTGTTCTACTTATCAAACTGTTGTTTTTGTTTTCTTTTCTTTTCTTTTTTTCTTTCTTTTCTTTTCTTTTCTTTTCTTTTTTGTCATCAGTTTCAAAGATGAAGAAATTCTAGCCCTGAAGCGGGGTGTCAGAAGATAGGCTCGCTCACTCTCTGGAATGTACGGCATTTTATTTTGAGTTTGCTTCACTCTCAATTGCCTATGACCATCTGTGACAGAAAACTATAGAGGTAATCTGATACCACAAAATTGAGGGACAGCCCAAATAAAATATTCTGGCATATTGATATTAAGCATATGCCTCTGGATTTGCTGAAAAAAGCCACAATTTATAATGACTGATGCAAAGTAGTACAAAATCTTAATACCTCAACAAATTAGCCACAGTTACAGGGAGACAGATTTTTGAAAAATCACAAAGAACCAATACACACAAGGGCATTTTCAGTGATCAGGAAGGGAGCGGGCATGCTCAATTCAGGGACTCAGTAAGCATGAAAACCAAGCTATTGTGGTGGCCACCCGCAGAATGTTGATGTTCCTCTTTCCCCTGGATGTGATAACCAATTAGATGTGCTACACAGGGACAGTCAGGCTTTGTGTGTCTTAAAGTTTATAATATTTTGGAGACCCACATGTTATTTATTAAAATTAATTTTTTAAAAGTATTAATAAGAAACTTATAGCATACTTCCTAGGTGCTAGAAAGGACTCATGTAAGGCTTCAGACCATCCTTTGTGGTTACTTTAGGTCTTTGAGTTTGCAAGACCACCATGAAGGCCTTCCCTGAGCTTGTCAGGTTAGCATTTGGCCCCTTTTTCATATATATACATATAGCAATCTTTTTCAAAATATATTTTTATTTATTCCAGAGAGAAAGAGAGAAAGAGAGAGAGAGGAGAGAGAGAGAGAGAGAGAGAGAGAGAGAGAGAGAGAGAAAGAGAGAGAGAGAGAGAGAGAGAGAGAGAGAGAGATCAATGACAAGAGAAAATCATTGATTCGCTGTCTCCTGCATGCCTCCTACAGGGAATGGAGCCCAAAACCCAAGAATGTGTTTGACAGGGCATCAAACCAACTACCACTGAGCCACACCGCTGGGCTCAATATATTTTTAGTGAATTGAATTAAATGTGATTTTCTAGCTACATGATAGTGGGCTGATGAACAAGGAAACCAACCACACCAAAGTCTCAGGGCTCTTATCCTAACTCCACAGGGTTTGGGCCCCAGTGGCATAAATGATATCACTTATTCAGACGGCTTTTCTTTACCATGAACTTGGAGAAAGTCAGCACCATTAGCATTTCTGAGAACTAGCCGATGGCCAGTGGCCCAGAAAACAAGGTTTGCCTCTTGCTGAAAATTTTACCAATACTTTTCCTTCTTAGTATTTGTCCTTCAAACAAAGCTGCTTTCAAGACAGAACTCTCTGCTCTCTGAAAGTACAGAGGCAATTGACATTCCCCTCGGTGCTGGTGTAGTTTTAATTAGGCCATTGCAGCGTGTGTGTGTGTGTGTGTGTGTGTGTGTGTGTGTGTGTGTGTGTGTTTCTTCTAAGCTGAAAAAAATAAATAAATAAAACAAAAACCAGAAAAAGAAATCACCCATGGGGCTGAGAGTTTTACATTCTCTTCTTAGCTGAGAGTTGTGCTTTTTTAAATACTTCAATAAAATTTTATTTGGCCACTTAAAAAAAAAAAACACAACTTGTTGAAAAGCAGTTGCAGATTGCTTGCCTTTTCTAGTAAACGAGCATGTTTTTAAGGGGGTAGTATGCCGTGATTAGGATCCCAGACTTAGAGCCCAATGGCTCAGTAGCCTGGCTCCCCACCTTCTTGTATGAATCTAAGGGAGTCATTTGATCCCCCCCTGCCTCAGTTCCCTCATTTGCAAGATGAAACCATCCCATGACGTTATGATGAAATTAAATAATAAGTATTCTAAAAAGTGATTGGAAATTGTAAGGTCAGTTCAATGATCCCTGGAAAGTAGGCACTAAGTGTTAACAGTTATGAATATTTCTACCTAAAAAAAAAATATTAGTATGGTTTTAAGATATAAAGTTTAAAAATAGACTTAAAAATGTCCATAAACCCCGTTTTAATGGCTTATTTCTTTTCTACTTAAAATGAAAAAGTGAATACAAATTAAAATTGAAAATGCCTCTACATGCAACAAGACCTCGCCTCTGCTCTTCATTGGGTATGTGCCCTGTGAGCAATAATATCCTGCTTTGTTTGCAATCTACTTGCCGGAAGTTTGCATCTGTAAGTGTCCTGGTGTAAGAAATGTCTGCTACGGTCAGTATCAGGATATAAGAACCACTTTAAAAGTCAGCTTTAAGAATCAATGTATAGTCATTGTGTTAAAACTGGAGAGGCCATTAAAAATTCAGTGTAGGGGCGGGGTAGGGAGTGTAGCCAATATGTCCTGAACACTTATTCTCAACCAAAGCCAAAAATTAACACCCAGCCTGAAAGATTTCTCGTGTGTTTATGCTCTTCCTTAGTTTTCTCCGCTTATCTTTTATATCATGACACTATGGGCCTTGTACATAGAACAAAGGAAAAATAATTGTTGCTTTTTCACCTTCCAATTTGTTCTTTAAGTCTCTCTCCCCAGGGTTGTACAAACTCCACGCTGCAGTCACCAGCTTCCTGTACCCAAATCCTTGAGCTCGATCAGCCGCTGCAGTATTTGACACAGTTTCTCTCCTTTGAGAGACTGTCATGTGTTAGCTCTGAAAACACTATGTTCTTGTTTCCCCCTACCTCAATAGCTTTTCCTTCTCTGTCTCCTTTGCCGCCCTCTTCCTTAGACAGGCCCTCTATTCTGCTATCTTCAGGGCTTGCTCCATGGCATCCTTCTCTTCCACTGTTACTCTCTCTAATCACTTTCTTCCTCCTTCATGGATATAATGTCATCAATATGCCAATGATGTCCAAATTTATTTCTTTAGCTATAAGGTTTTAAAACATGTCCTCAAATAACTTGATGTACCTCCTACTAAAGAGGAATTGTAGTCCTCCTCCTTTTAAATATGAGGCATCCTTAGTGATTTACTTATAATTAATATAAAAGTAAAGCAGTGAAACTCCTGAGACAATGTTAGGAAAGGTGATACAGCTTCACCTGATTCTCCCTCTCCCTCTCTCTCTCCCCTTCTCCCCCTCTCCCCACTCCCTCTCTCTCCCTCTCCCTCTTCCTCTCCCTCTCCCTCTCCCCTTCTTCCCTCCCTCTCTCCCCCTCTCCCTCTACACCATTGGAACCCAGCCAGCAGGCTGTGCATAAGTCAGGCAACCAGCAGCCACAAGGATAGGCCATATGTAAGAGTTCTGTCCCAAACCCAGCAGATGGCTGATGGCCATTATCATCAACCACCAGACAAGTGAGTGAGTGAGGGTTTACATGACTCCAACCAAGAGTTTAATTAAGTTTGTTGAGAGAGAGAGAGAGAGAGAGAGAGAGAGAGAGAGAGAGGGCGCACAGCGGGGAAAAGGAAAGGAGAGAAGAAGGGAGAAAGGGCATAAGGGGAATTCCTCAAAATTTAATAGCATTTTTGATATGCATTTATCATGGCATATGGATAACAGCATGGACTCTGGAACTAGATGTCTGAGTTGAATTCCAGTGTTTTCCTATTAGTTTTAAACCATGAACATATCACTTATTTTTGCTCTGTCTCAAATTCCTCATCTATAACATAAATGTAATAGTAGTAGCTACTTGATAGGGTTGTTTTTTGTTTGTGTGTGTGTGTGTGTGTGTGTGTGTGTGTGTGTGTGTGTTTTGGAGGGGGTTTTTTTTTTGTGTGTGTGTGAGGACTAGATGAACCAGTCCATACAAACAACATAGAACTCTGTCTACTCATTCAATAAGTATTATACATCAACATTAACATTGATGAACCTCCCTCTGGTAATATTACCAAATAATATGTGATGACTAATAACAATTTCATAGATCAATGCTTTTTCAGAAAGCATCTTTGAGACATTTCTTGTTAATGGATATTTTGATCAGCCAGTGAACTGATCTCATTCAGAGAAGATTATAGAGAATAGGACTCTATATTTTGGAAAGCTACCCTTTGCAATGTTAACTGGGCTTATTGTCACATAGGATCCTCCGAGTTCATTTTTACTTTTCCTATGAGTTATAACACTCTTCCTGCTGGGGCTCATGGGGAAACTAAAACTCCCATCCTTTACTGAGCTTTTCTGGAGATAAGATTAATTTGGAAATTAATGTGAAACGTTTGGTCGGATACTTAGTTTGACCCAACCCCTCTCACAGGCAACAAGGAAGATTTAACAAAATTCCTAGGACTTTCCCAAACCCAGTAGACTTTCATGCTGTCCAGTATGTCCTTTACTTTACAGATGAGGAAGCCCTGGGCAGAGGCAGGTGGTCTAAGACCACCCAGCCACTCAGCAATGCCGATGCTGGAGCACGGGCCTCCAGATGTGTAGGTGCTCCCAGGATCGAAGATCTACCAAAAATGACCACTTATCCATGCTACCTTCACTCTCCGAACTCCAAACTATTATCATTTTACTATTAAACATTTTCTTTTTCTGCTTCAGAAAAAAAACACACTTTATACATTAAATATAAAATCAACAATTCCAGTCTCATAAGAGACAAAAAGCATGGCAGGAAATTGAAAAATTAGCCGTTGCAACAGATGCTGGATTTTCTGATATGGATTTTAGTCTAATTTTTTTCTAGGTACAGATAATTTTTTTAAATTACATATGTGTTTTGAACTGGATTGTTTGGCAGCATAGGTAATGCTTGGTATTTGGATTTTGTTTTAAGCAATAACACTACTCCCTACCACAGCCTTGATTGCCTGCCAGGAGTCTGTTTCTTTCTTTTTTTTAACGGCCACCAATGGCCGCTCTTCAGTGGGTCTGGCATGACCCTGGTGCTGTCATAAGTCTGTCATCCCCTAATGAATAACGCAGGCTGCGCACATTCCACCCCGAGGCCTTACGTGGCGGTAAAACGTGCTCCATGACACCGTGACATTGTCTGGAGAAGGATGTCAATTCTGCACAAATATTCCCACGGAGAAACCTGACCTCTGTTCATCACAAACAGGAACTTTCTCTCTCTCTCTCTTTTTTTTTTAAGCCGGAAGCCAGGGTGAGAGAGGAAACAATGTTGATTTCTGGGAGAAATGGTGTTGGAAGTCCAGTTTGCTGGCTTTCGGAACAATGATGGGAAGCCCCGCAGAGCACGTCCTTTTTACTGCGAATAATGGAAAGCACTTCCACTCCTCTGCGGAAACAGCAGTTCAAAGACAGGACACAGAGTCCCTGAGCTCTGCCAGCTTTTCAATAGTGTTTGTCTCCCCCACGACCCCATCCCACCCCAGCCCACCCCATCCCACCCCACCCCACCCCACTCCACCTCACCCCCCACCCCACCCCACCCCACTGGAAAACTTAAAGAGGACACTTCTTGTAGGTAAATTGCTGTGATGTGGGCCTCATTTATATTCCACTGTGCTATTTGCCTTGGGAAACGGAACAGACTGGGCTGTCTGACTCCACTCATTTAATTTCTCTGCATTGAACAAGGCAGTGTGGACACAAAAATGAGTAATACACCCTCCATCCCGTCAAGCAATATCTAGATGGTCACTTAGACAGAAAAGTGTGTCATTCTGGAGAGCAATCAGGCGGTGTGTAATTAAATTGCTACGAGGGAGTAATGTTTGTCCCGCTATCTCGACCCAGGAGAGTCTTAACTCCTAAGGGCTTTGCAGTAAGTTGGAGGCAATGCAGATTCCATTATAATGAAAGCACACTATGAGATGCATGCCACAGTCAGAAGCAAAGAAGTAGATTTAACAAAATAACATCATGCATTTTTAAAGCACATAATGCTGAGTGAACTTAAAAAGAAGAAACAGGAAAAGACAATATCATACACGTAGAGTGAAACACATACACACAAAGCAGCAATGCTGCTTTACCACACCAATGAAAGGATAATGGAAAAACACCTTTGGTGTGGAAGGGCATGGGCATGGAGACTGTGGATTAAAGAGAGTTAGATAAATCCTATCTAATAAAAGAGTAATATGCAAATTTGACCGTACCTTCGCCATGCCACACCAGCCAATCTGGAGCAAATTATGCAAATAAACCCCACCCAAGATGGCTGCCACCACTGAAAGCAGGAGGAAGGCTTGGGTTTCCTCATCAACAGAGGAAGCCAAGCTTTCTGCCTCCCTAGGCCTCCACTCAATGTTACAAGGTTTCAATTATAAAAGATACAGAAATGGCAGCAGCCACTGAGCTAGAGAAAATAGAGACCTGGGTTTTCCTGGCAACGAAGGAAGCCAAGCTTTTAGTCTGCATTGCAGGCCTAGGCCTCCACTCTAGGCTACAATGTTTCAAACAGAAATGGCTGTAGCCCCAGAGCAAGAAGAAGGCTTGGCTCCGCTCCAGGCTAAAAAGTTTCAATTGTAGACATAGATTAATCCCAGATCTCAGGGCCTCTGCTTGGGTTGCTGGGGGGCATGGCCAGACTGAAAACCTCCACAGGCTCCCCTCACCCCAAGGGAATCCCCACCCTAATCTGGGCAAACCAGCTGGCCCCCACCCATGCATCAGGCCTCTATCCTATCTAATAAAAGAGTAATTTGCAGATTGACCATCATTCCAACACACAAGAGGGCTGCCTCCATGTGGTCAAAAATCCTGCCTCCATGTGGACACAGATGGCCACCACAAGATGGCCAGCAGGGGAGGGTCATTGGAGGTTCCAGGGAGGGCAGTTGTGGGAGATCAGGCCAGCAGGGGAGGGCAGTTGGGAGGAACCAGGCCTGCAGGGGAGGGCAGTTAGGGGTCACCAGGCCAGCAGAGGAGGGAAGTTGGGGACAAATAAGCTGGCAGGGGAGCAGTTAAAAATCAATTAGGCTGCCAGGGTAGTGGTTAGGGGGTGATCAGGCTGGCAGGCAGAAGCGGTTCGGGGCAATCAGGGAGGCAGGCAGGTGAGCAGTTTGGAGTCAGCAGTCCTGAATTGTGAGAAGGATGCCCGATTGACCATTTAGGCCTGATCTTACCAGGATTGGGTTTAGATGGGCAGTTGGACATACCTCGAGGGGTCCCAGATTAGAGAGGGTACAGGCTGGGCTAAGGGACATCCCCCGCCCCCCATGCATGAATTTCATGCACTGGGCCTCTAGTAAGGAAATTAATGAATAAGACAGGAGTGGTATTTGTAGATTATTGATGATTATATGACACAAAGTTAAGAGTCCAAATAGCTCAGTCATCCACCACATTCCTAAAGTGGGTAAGAAAAGAAAAAAGCTAATTACAAGACAGTAAATGGGCTTGCCTTGCAATGTTACTGCAGAGAGGGTTGCTAAGATGTTTTGGAGAGGGTGTCCAATCTCACAGCTGTAGCCATTTCCTTTACCATGTATTGGCTTGTCCTTGCCCTTGAATCTGAAGTTAACTTTATAATTTAAGACAGCCACCACCCCAATGATAGCAAAGTGATTTCATCTTTTGTTCTAAAGCAAGAGGTTGGTACAATTGTGAATTAGGAAACAGAAATTCAAGATTTACTGGCTTTGGCATCTCAGCCAGATTCCCATTGTTGAAATAGAACCTGCACGTCCGGAGCTCATTCACTCAACTGCAGCTGCCTCTGCACCCTGAAGGGACTCTGAGGTGTAAATCCATACTGGTCATCCTGTTCTAAGGCTGTGCTCTAGGTTCTTGCGCGTGTGTGTGTGTGTGTGTGTGTGTGTGTGTGTGTGTGTTTCCATTGTAAGACAGCCTTGCATTTCTCTTTCAACAGTTTTATCTCTAGCTCACTCTACCATTGTCTAGCCAGGTGAGATCCGCCATTTAATTCGTTTGTCTCTCTGATATGTGTGCTCCCTGGTTCTGCCCAGTCCTCAGAAACCAGAATCCTGGCATGTCCTAGGGGTGTAGCTAAGCCTGCAGCCTGAAGCTAGTAGTTCACCATAGAGAAACCCACTTATTCTGCCATGCTGGAACTCCCCCTGCCCTGTTGCCTTTCAACATTGATTCGTGGATATATTTTTTCATCTTACTCTCTTAGTGACAGTCTGCCAGTCTGGTCTTTCTCTGGTACTGTGATGCTGAGGATGCCTGAGTGTACCTGATACAGGGAGGTGGGAGAGGCATAGTGTAAGTGGTTATACACTGGCATAGGCAGTGCATTTAGCCTCAGTATGTGGGAGAGGAATGTGATGTCTTAGGATTCAGGGTTTCTCTAAACCCATAAAATAAATTATATGTGCAAAATCTTTATGGCAGTATGTAGCATGAAGCAAATACTCTGAAAATGTTATCCATGCTGTTTTATTATATTCAGGTTTTGTACTCAGGTTTTATTTCTGTTCTGGCTCTGGGTATACCCAGAAAAAAAATTAATTGAAACTTTTTTAAAATAAAAATTATTGTTTGTGAGGGAGGAATGAAATGCATTATAGTAAGAACAGCCTAAACTCTGATTTCGGAATGACCATAGGTCAAAGTCACAACTTTCCCTTCCTCACTATGTGAAGATGGGGAAGTTTACGTCCTATGGTCCATTTTCCTGTTTACAGAACGAAAATAATAAGAATCTCTACTCCCTCCCCCCACCCCCGGCATAGTGGTAAGGATCCAGCAAGGTAAAGCTTGTGAAAACTTTTGGTAAATGCTGTTATGCTAACTAATGTCACTCTTGTGATTGTTATCGATCATTTTTTTCATAACACTAGAAATAACCTCATAATACTTCCTGTACAGAGTCAATGAGTGATAGCACTAGTTAACTATTCTAGGAATAAAGTTGGTCTTTTATGATGGTTAAGTCTCACATGTTGCATTTACTGGCCCAATTCATTGTGACTCTACAAAAAAAAAATCTGTGCAAAGTTAAGTTGATTACTAATATATTACCTTTTAGGTATGAAAAACAAGCAACCCACACACATTTATTTTTCTCTTCCATTTTTTACTTACAACTTACTCTTCATCAGTTAATAGACTAAAAAGGACAGAACAATTCAGAAAAACAGACTTTCCTAGAATATACAATGGTTGTATCATTTAATGATTACAACAATCCTAGGAAGTAGAAGAGATAGTTTTATACCTTTGTACAGATGGGCCCCAGGGGAGTGGAAATTTCCATCAATATTGCCTGGCTAATTAGTGTTGAATTGAGGGCTAGAAGCCAGGTGGCTGGACTTTTAGCCCATTCTAAGAAGAAACTCTAGAGTTCTTTTTCTACATAAATCAATAATAACTTATCTTTATTAGCCCCAACTCTTTACAAAGCAATAAACAGAATATAGTAAGTTGATATGGTATATATTATTTTCACAGAAAAGTAGAGACATAGAAGAGAGGGTCTTCTATACAATCAGAATATAGTCTCCCTCCATTGGAATATACCACAATGCATTTAACCATTGCCCCAGACTCATGAAAATACATTCATTCCTCACATAAATCTAGGCCTGGAATCAGTCCCTGTGTCCTCTCCTGCCTTAAGTCATTGTTCTCAGGTGAACTTAGGAAACCTAAGCAGTATCAGGTAACAGACATAGAAATCATGGCAGCTCTTCAACATGAAGCATTTGGGGGTGTGATACCAGGTAATTAATCTGTTCAATGCTCTTTTAGCATGAGTTCCATATACTACTTTTGGTGCCCCATTTGGATCTAATGAAAGGGAGACTTTCTATGGGTGAAACTATTTAGGACAGTCAAGGAAAGCAATCCAGATAAAGTCCTAAATGAGAGGTGGAAACTCAGGAGGCAATGCTAAAAAAGGGAAGGAGAATAATAATCATTATGAGCCTTCTCTTTTCTTTTTTTTAAATGTTTTTTATTGATTTTAGAGTGAGAGAAAAGTAGAGGGAGAGAGAGAGGGAAACATCTATCAGCTGCCTCCTACACTGCAGGCTCCTACTGGGGAAAGGGCTGCAACCCCCAGGCATTTGGGAATCGAACCAGCGACCTCTCAGTGCACAGGATGATGCCCAGCCAACTGGCCATGCCAGCCAGGGCAGGCCTTCCCTTTTTCTTAACACAATCTACTGAAGCTGTACTCCCTTAACCTTTCTTTTGTTGTTAACTCCTCAAAGTCTATGTAAATTATTCCCTGGAGAAAAAGAAACTTTCAAAATTGCAGAATTAGCCCTAGCCAGTTTGGCTCAGTAGACTAAGCATCGGCCTGTGGACTGAAGGGTCCTGAGTTTGATTCTATGCCCAGGTTGTGGGCTCTCAGTGGGGGGAGGGGGGCAGGAGGCAGCCGATCAATAATTGTCCCTCATCATTGATGTTTCTAACTCTCTCTTCTTACCTCTCTAAAATCAATAAAGATATATTTTAAAAATAGAATAAAAAAGAAATTTTCAGAATTATTTATAAATAGGTTAATTCTTAGGATCAAATATTACTAATTTGTCTTTATAAGACTCAGTGTGTTTATGCACATGTTAAACTTTAATTTCCAACTGCTAAATAACAACATTAGGTTTGTACTTTCATCCTCTTTCATAGAAACGAAGTAACATGGTACATGCATGTAGATATTTGTTTGTCAAAGTCTATGGAATATTGAGTCAAAGACTCATAACTTCTTTAGACATTCAATGAAAAGGTCATTCATTTTACCAATTTAAAAAATTGGTAAAATGAATGACACTCCTGTTCAGAGTGTCTAATCATTACATTATTTTTTTCTTTTCACTCATAGAACTTTCAAACAACTCTCAGTGCACAGGCTGACAGTGCTTGACCTGAATATTAGCATTGAGGAACAATGGCAAATGAGGGTTTCTGAAATGCTTAAAACATGTTTCTCTAAAATTAAGCATGATATCTGAATGTTATTTTTAATTGTATTACTTTTGGTTTTACTTGTACTGATTTTGGTACAGCCAAATATCAAGCATGCTTTTTTTTATAGTTCCTGATATTTTTTTAATCAAAATAATTTTTTTCCATAAAAAAAAATGTAACAAGGACTATGGGACCAGCCCATTTGTATTCGAAATCAGTCTCTGCCACTTGCTAGCTTTGCGACCCTGGTTAAGCTTTTTAAATAAGCTATGCCTCAGGTTTCTCAATTATAAACTGAACATAATAATAGTATTTTCCTTATAAAATTATTATAGAAGAATAAGTGAGTCAACATTTGTAAATCATTTAGAATAATTCTTAGCACATAGGTCTAGTAAGTCCTAAATAATATATATGTATATATATATATGTATATATATATATATATATGAAAGCATCCATATATGTTTATAAGTAAAAATGTTCTTATGTGTAAATAAACCAGTAATAACATATTTCAGTAATTACCTAAAGAAACTAATGCTAAACAGAGATTTCTTTTTTATTATACTTCTTAAAATTTAAAACTTTTCCATTAACTTGTTAATAAATATGACAAAAGAAAAGAAACAAGGAAGGAAAAAGGGAGAGTCTATGATAATTGTGAGAGAGTGAGAGCAAAGAGATCAACTAGAATGCTATTTTAAATATTAATTTGTGGATAATTGGAATTTTATTGGGATAAATGTTACATTGGAATGGAGAGGTCTAGGGATAGTGGACTTTCATAGTCTACTAGAGGCCTAGTGCACGAATTCATGCATGGGTTGGGTCTGGCCTGCCCGCCCCGATGGGGGTCCATGGGGCCAGGCCAAGGTGAGGAGCTGTGGGTGGTTGGCCGGCCCCACCCCATTCCAGGCCTGGATCATACTAGTTGGCTGCCACAGTGCATGTTGTAGCCATTAGTTTTTTCGGTTATCTCACCGGTCTGGTTGCTGAGCTTTTATATATTTAGATATAGATGAGATGCTTTCCTTAATTTAATGTTAGGTCAGGGGGAATGATGCTTAAATCCTATAATGAGCAAGTCTCTTCTTTCCAAAAAGCGCTCAAATGTAAAAAAAAAAAAAAAAAAAAAAAAAAAAGCACATTTTTTTTTGTTTGATTTGAGCTGGAAGATAGAAAATAAATTGTAAAGAGTTATAAATGTCTCCAGATAAGACTCGGTGAAGTTTCCATTAGGTTTTCCAATTAAGATAGAGTTCATAACAACAACAACATTTTTGCCAAACCACAATGAAATTTTAGATCCAGAACTTTTTTTAAATCTTATTTTATGATCAATCCAAACTATTATAAAGGATAGTTCAATCTGATACACCATTGTTACTACTATCCTTAGCCTCAAACCAAAGATAACCTAGTCCAGAGAAACAAAGCTGAGTCCTAGGGCATTTCTTTGTATTCCACTCCTGGTTTCAACACACAATGCTAATTACATTGAAGAACTCTAAAAAACTGGAGACAGGACCTTGACCCCAGAGAAGACAAAGGTAACACACAGACAACAAAGAGACAACATAAGCAAAGCCAAAATAACATACCACAAACACTCTGTGAGTGCCAAGAAATACAAAGCCAGAGCTGATTTCACAGGAGGGAAGTTGGTCTGGGAAGACATCTAGGAGAACAAGAGCCTCTAGCAAAGTCTTGGAGGAAGCAAAGCGAGGGTCATGCAGCTGAGGAATGAGAGCCTTCCAGGCAGAGCAGCGACTGTAGGAAAACACATCCAGAGGTAGTGCTGGACCAGATGTGTCGGAAGCGATGGGTAGCTTGATTAAAGAGGAGAGGCTTTGCGATATGACTTGGAAGGAGACAGGCAGGGCAGAAATTCCTCTTGGAGATCCTTGGATAAGTTAGCATTTAGTCCAAGCAGTGAAGGAGAGTCAAAATTTATACAATAAATGTTTTATCCCTGCACGTGCATAATTAAGACTGTATTCGAAAGTCCTTAGTGGATGTTATAGCAGATTCCAGCTCCTCAGCTTAACCTTCAAAGTTCTCCAGCAAAGCCTGAATTCCTATCCCTAGCATTCAAGACTCTTCATGTTATTGTCCCAACTTACCATTCTAGTACAAGTCTTATTTCTCTCCCAAATAAACCTTCCATTAATAAGCCATAATGGAACTATAAAAGGGGATCCATAGGGTTTGGAATTTAAATATTGTCACTCATTTAACAAATACTAATACCTGCTAACTTCTATTTTAGCCATATTGACTTGGTGGTAAACAGGGAAATTAAGTTTGCATTCATGGAGATTATAATGTGAAACTGGTAACAAATAAACATGAAAGTAGAAATATAAATGAGAATAGTGCTGAGCAGTATGAAGAAAATTAAGTGGAAAGAAGATAAAAAATTATGAGCAGAGGAGTGGGCATTTTATATAAGGTGTTTGGAGGAAACTGGCTGAGGAGGTAACATTTGAGCAGAAACCTGAAAAATGAAAAAGACTGACATATGCAAAAATCCAGGCCAAAAATATCCAAATAGAAAAATAGAAGTATAAATAATCATTTGATTTCTTTTATCCAAGTACAACTGGAAAGAAAGTAAAGACCTTTTTGAAAGAACAAAGCAGAACTGACTATCCTCCATCTTGTAGAGCTAGGTCCTCAGCCTGACCCTCCCCCACTGGGAGTGGCCACAGGAATGCCAGAAATGTCCTAACTCCCCCAACCACTGCCTGAGTGAACCAATGAAGCTCCGGGAACGCAGCTAAGGTCCAAAATAGGCTATACCACAGAACACTCCCTTTGTGTCAGTCTTGACCAATCAAGAAGTGGTGGGGGAGGGCACAAACCTTGGAATGTGTTGGTCAGCTCCTGACCATTGTGCCATAAAACCCTGGAGTAAAACCCTGACTCAAGTGACCAATCTCTGTAACTTACCTCACTCACCTAAGCCCACCCAGATGAATAGCTCTATATAATCTTTGTTCTCTTGGGGCTCGCTCTCTCTCAGCCCGATGCTGTGTCAGTAGGGAGGCTGGAGGAGCCATGACTGGGCTTGAATAAAGACTCTTTGCTTTTGCATTGGACGTGGCTCCCTGGTGGTCTCTGGGGATCTTTGAATCTGGGCATAACACTTTTCAAAAAAGGAAATAATATTATCTCATTTATGTTTTAAGCAGATTATATTATTATATAAAGTATAGACTGTGTAGGTCAAAAGTGAAAATGAGTGGGTATTTTATGTGTGTGAATATCCTTATTTGTATACACTATATAAAAGCTTTCTATGATAGTCCGAAGTTGTCTGGCTTCTTCTTTATATAGTTAAATATAGCTATTTTTAAATGAGTTTTTTTTATTTAGTTTAGATTCCATTTATGCTAGATGAAAAAATGATATCCCTCTCTGTTCTGAGTTTCTGAAGAGCATGTATTTGCAAACTCATATGGCCCTTTCACATATTGCAATATATTGTTTATATATTTTCTGCTGCTGCAAGAAAATTGAAAGTTGCTAGAGGGCAGGAACCATATTTAATTTAAGGTTGCATCCTCTATAATGGCTAACAGAATGATATATGTATACCAGTGATAAGTATATATCTGACCCATGATAGTTTTCTTTACATTGTTATTACCAAATTTAATGTATTTATCTTCAAATTCATTGCTTAAATTTTTTAAAAAATATATCCATTCAGGGTTATATGAAAGGAACATTCCTCTTATCTGCTAACTTGGTGGGTTGGATTATGATTGCTTTGATATGTAGTCTTGAGGTACTGTGCATCACGTGATCAAGAGGGCAAATTCTGAAGCCAAATTCTCTGGGTTCAAAATGCCAACTCATGCACTTACTGGCTTTAAGATGTTGGGCAAGCTGACAAACATCTTTTTGTGTCTCTGTCTCTTATTTAACAAGGGCTTGATAATTAGTAAGTACTTCATAGATTGTTAAAAGAATTACTTCAGTGAAGATATATGAAGCTCTTAAATCAGTGACTTGTGCATGGAAAGCACTCAATAAATGAGTTTTAATTAGTCTTCCAACTTCTATATATAAATATTACTACCTCTTACAAAGCTATATAAGGGGAAACCATCTCTACTTGATGTTTCTATTGCGATAATGGAATTTATATGTAGGGGGCAGATTAATGTTCTCTATAATGCATAAACCTATAGAATTCTTCATATATAGATCTGCATCCCATGCCCTTTAGGATCAAGGGCTGGAGCTCACAGTGTTGCTTCATGAATTGTACTTGATATTAAATGTATAGGCCAGGATTCTCATGCCAAAGACCAGTCTTTCAGGCTTTGTTACTAAAAAATTTTATAGTTTTTTTTTATTTTAATCCTTAGGAAGAGATTTTTTTTAATTTTGTTTTTGTTCTATATAATTAATAAATAAATCTCACATGATTAGATGCTTTAAAATAATTGTTCCCAGTTTAGACTTTTAGCTTACCTTTATGAAATGAATACCAACATGGGCATATTTCTTCCACAGAGTTGCTATTTAGAAACTTGGAGAAATTCACTTCATTTTTTTCCTTCTGATTCCAGACTAGAACTAAAGCATCTACTTTCATTAACGTCTGCCTCAGCCAACCAGAAGGGAGACTATTTCAGTTGCCTACACTGAGATTAGACATCTTCTAAGAGGCATGGTTAGACTGACCTCTAACTAAACAGAGTTATAACCAGGTTTTCAGAGAAAAAGGAAATGGAGCATGTTGTGTACCATTTAAGTCTAGAAAAAATAATAATAATAAGGAAGTGAAGTGGGATGGTTCTAGCAAAGAAATTCCCAAATATTTTTGGCAATGCAAAACCTTTTTGTTATTTGATTATGTAATGACCCTTTTTTTCTGTCTCTACCAGCTCCTTTCTCATCCTAGTTTTTTAAAAAAAATACTGGCTTAAATTTTTTAAAAAATATATCCATTCAGGGTTATATGAAAGGAACATTCCTCTTATCTGCTAACTTGGTGGGTAAATTATATGCTAAATTAGTATGGTAAATTATATGCTAAATTTGACAGATATATTTAGCCAAAACAATTTTGGTTTGAAAAATTGTATGAATTTCTAATAGTTCATATGCTAACTAAAAACTTGTTAGGATGTTGTAAAGCTAGGGACAAGTTATCAATAGTTAATCATCAGAGACTTGTTATGGAAATCTGTTATAGAGCTGAAGGTTTGACTTCAGTGAAAAAAAGTGAAGTTGTATCTGCCTATCTTCCTACCTTTGGTTCCTTTCCCTCCCAATTTTAAATGTAAATACCAACTCTTAGAATGCAAAACCGGGTCAGAGACATCGAGACTCTCCAGGCTGGCTAGTCAAGTCTGTTTGAGGCCACACCCTTGGAGAGGCTCAGTAATACAAAGAGGCTCAGCAAATACGCTCACTGGCTCAAAGTCTGTAGTGTCCCTTAAAAAATAGAAATTCCACATATAATTTAACATACTATTTTTTTTAACTAGGATGAGAAAGGAGCTGGTAGAGACAGGAAAAAAAATAGAAACACTCGTATTTTTTTATAAAGGTCAACTATACCACAACAACCCATGCCCTCACATTTTTGCCAATAAGTTGTGCAAAATATATCTCTTGTGCTCTGTACTGATGTATTTTTCTTGTCTATGAATACTTATGAGGCCTAAAATTTAAAACATTTGTATATAAGATCATTTATGTCGCCGAAACTGGTTTGACTCAGTGGATAGAGCATCTGCCTGGGGACTGAAAAGTCCCAGGTTTGATTCCTGGGCATGTACGTTGGTTGCGGGCACTTCCCCAGAAGAGGGTGTGCAAGAGGCAGCTGATCAATGTTTCTCTCTCATCGATGTTTCTGACTTTCTATCCCTCTCCCTTCCTCTTTGTATAAAATTAATAAAATATACTTAAAAAAAGATCATTTATGTCCTTGAAGACTTCATAATAACTGGGCTTGGAAACAGAGAAAATATATAGAAAGACAGAAATATCAGCACAAAATGAGGTAGGATAAATACTGACTCTACCAGTGGTGTGTGATGCAGGGGTTGAAGTGAGCATTAACATCTGGCTTGTAATATCCTATATAATAAAAGAGAAACATGCAAATTTGACCATACCTTTGCTCCTGATTGGCTATACTACCAGCCAATCAGGAGTAGGGGTGGGGCCAAGTGGCATGAGCCCGGGGCCTCGGGGGTGGAGATGCAACGGTGGTGGTGGCAGCGAGTGCCCAGCCCCTGGGCTCTGTGAGAAGAAGTGGCCAAGGGTGCCCAAGGCCTAAAGCCTCACCAGAGGCTTTAGGCCTTGGGCAGGCTGGGGGTGAGCCATCAGTTGGACATCCCCTGAGGGCTCCTGGTATGTGAGGGGGGGCAGGTTGGTTGAGGGACCCCCACCTCCAGTGCACGAATTTTGTGCACTGGGCCTCTAGTTTACACATAATTTGTTAATATACCTATGTGTGTGTCTATATATGTGTGTGTGTGTGTGATATCATGTATGTGTTATATGTGTAATGTAAAAATATCCCTAATTTATTTTATGTCAGTTGTAATTAGCAAGATTTTATTAAGTGGTTAAGTTGAATACTGAATGTACTTTGGAGGCACCACTGGAAGGCATGGTGGGGCTTTGCCACCATAATCTCTGCCAGACCGTTCCGATTTCACACCAAGTCAACACACCATCAATGTTAAAATATTGCTGTACTGCTATCATAGCCTAAAGATAATTTCACTTTCATCCATATCTCATACCTAAACCCTTTGTTTAGAAATTCTGTAGGTATCTCTGGACATTTTACCCATTTTAATCCAAAGTACATAAAAACAAGGTACAACCTTCCTTCAGATAATTTGTTTCAAATTTGTCTGTTCATACATACATGGAAACTTAATTCCTTCCTAATAGACAAAGCACCATTTCAGTGAATATTTTCTAAGGAAGACATTATTGTGAACATATGTAAAATTTCTGAGATAAGACATTTTGGGGAGAAAAATAACAAAACAGGTCTCTTGAACATATGCATATTGTCTCACAAGCTTAGTTGTCTGTAGTCTGTGTGAAAAGGTTGAGCCTCATCTTTACCATGATTTGGGTTCTCAGAATGAGTATAACTTTGATTTTAAGATCATTCTATTTAATCAATGACATTATACTTTAGAATAATCTATAATTAGAGGAAACTATTATAATTTCTTAACCCCAATAAGTTGCTGAAGTTGTGTGAATCACCCAGTCTTTGACATTTAAGCTTTCTCATAGAAATCCACACTGCAAAATGCTGTTTGTTGACTTCACGTAATCAAATTACTGTGTTATCACAGGAAACCAACAATTATTCATGGTTAGGTAACCCTCAGACCCAGCCTTGTGAACTGTGTACATGTCTTATTCTCTAGTAAATACTACACTTTAAATAAAGCATAGCTAGTCTGCCAAGAGTCAACTGAAAATATAAATATATATTGGAGCATTTATTCTGATATCCCTCAAAACCCATTTTAATCTAGCCCAGGCCTAGCAGAACTGCCCCTTATTACCCCTGATTGCCCCACCCCTAGAAAAATTTGTTAATTTGAATATTTAAGATAAATACCTGCAGTATTAGGAACCCCCATATGGATGCTATTATTTGGCTTCAAGGAAAACTATTACATTTTTAATCTAAAATATGCTGTATACTTACTACTTTTACCTTAAAATCTCTTTTAAAGGCAAACAAATCTAATTATTTCTTCTGTTCTAACTAAATGCAGGGCAAATTACAGTTCCCATTAATGAGGATATAAATGGAGATGGCTCTTTACTCAGTCTTTTTTTTTTTTTTTTTTTTTTTTTGTGGATTACACCATAGAAATCTTTCAGGGCCAAATTTAAAACAGATTTGATTTTAAGATCATTGTATTTAATGCCAAGTCGGGTATTATTTTTCAGTTTTAGTGCTATTTGATTTCTGTGTAAAAGAGTTTTCCTGTCTTCACTCTGTTCCTTGAAGCCCATTTACTTCTTTTTGTCTCTAATATCTGTTTTCAGCAGAGACAGTGAGAAAGAATGGGGGATTTGAAGTGGCTCTGTTTTTGTTTTTAAAATATTGTGGTTCTTTCTGTAAAATCTCATCAAAAGCTTCCCGCATTATTAGCCATTTCATCCCATTGTAATGGGCATGGTGTATATTGTTTATGAAGCTATTGTAAATAGACTGGGAAATGATACAAATAATACTTGGTGGTGGGAAGCATGCTTCACTATATGTATTTATGAAATAAATGCAATAATATTGCAGTTTTTGACCCCAGAATTGCCCCAAATCCACCTAGGAAGATAGTCTAACACTTCTTTGCAGTTATATCACTTCTTCTCCTCAAAAGATTAATAGTTCTTTCAGATTTTTTGTTTTATTTAATTTATAGAATTCTTTATCTTAGGATATCTAGGCATGTAAATTGTTCTTAAATATAGAGGAAACTCCTGTAGCCTGGCCTGGTAAATAGTTAAGCCATGTGATTTATATTTATAAACACACTCTTACCATAGACTGGGGATGCCAGTATCCAGCAGTCTGGAGGTATAAACTATCAGCATGGTATGATTTGCTTCATATCAAACCTCAGAAATTCTCAGGAATTCTGGGTCCACAAACGTTTGCTCAATTGAATTCATGAGCGAAAACTTTGCAGAAAATATGGATATTGCCCATGGCTGGAATAAAGGCCCACCCACAGCTTCATCCTATATAATAAAAGCCTAATATGCAAATTGACCAAACAGCAGAATGATCAGTTGCCATGATGCACACTGACCATCAAAGGGCAGATACTCAATGCAGAAGCTGCCCTGGTGGGAGCCAGTGAGTGGGCAGCACCAGGCTGCCAGCCAAGACAGGTGCCAATGGGGGCCCCCCGATCACCCTGCCTGCCTGTCACTCCACAGATTGGCCTGACCACCAGCCAGGCCTACGGACCCTACCCATTCACGAATTTTGTGCACCATGCCTCTAGTCTTTCCAAATAATAGTTAAACATGTAAATTGACTGTACCTCCTCTACGCCCACAGCCAATCAGAGTGAGTATGCAAATCAACCCAACAAAGGTGCCAAGTGACTGGACATGGGATGCTTGCATCGTAGCCATGGTGATGACACAGGTGTTCCACCCACCCCTGTCTATTAGCACCTCTGGGCAGCATGGGAAGGTTGGGCTGGAGCGGAAAGAGTTGGCTGCAGGGCTGGAGTGGAAAGAGGTGGCTCTGGGGTTGTGCCAGAGCAGAAAGGTGGTGCTGGCAGCCAGGGAAAGGAAGGCCCATTCTAACATGAATCTTTGTGCATTGGGCTTCTAATTTATTTATAAAGCTCCTTTAGGAATTCACTCAAAAGACCCCTGAAAACTGGCATCAAGGTATACTTAAATTCTCCAAAGAACACTCTCCCCTATCCATATTTTAAATTAGAACTTTAAGAAATATACAATATTTTTATGATGCAATCTCATATCCAGTGTGAACTTCATATACATTATTTTATTTGTTCATCTCCACAGCTCTGTGGGATGACTGTTGTCCCTACTTCATATGTTTTTAGAAGCCTGAAAGGAAGGTTTAGTATCTTGCTTATTTTCACGTTCCATCATGTTCACAAATGTTTGCAAAGAGTGCAAAAACTCTTCTTAAGAGTTTTCTTACCTATAAGATATCAACAATTATATTTAATTCATAAATTTTAAAATCTTGTTCTTGACAATCAGGAAACAATGTCCTAAAACTTGGGTTAAAAAAAAACAACAACAACAAAGAGAAAATATGATTAGAAATTATTTTTCTAATGAGTTTATGGAAATTTATGTCAGTATATCAGTCTCCAAATTAAGCTGCAGGTTTTAAAAAAGGATATTATTATCCAAATTCATCTTTAAGAATAAGCCTTAAAAGTACCTTCCTTTATGATAATGTTTAATGAATATCAGAATCTCATTTAAAATATCTTATCTCTGGTTTGAACCCTTAGAGCTTATATAAAAAGCACCATACTATATAGACATATGTTGGAATGACCAAAAAAGCACCATACTATATAGACATATGTTGGAATGACCAAAAAAGCACCATACTATATAGACATATGTTGGAATGACCAAAAAAGCACCATACTATATAGACATATGTTGGAATGACCAAAAAAGCATGATAGGGATAGCTAAGAATATGACATCATGAGCACTGGATTCTATTTGTGGCCTAGATTTGTAGTCAAAAGCAAGTTATTCAACCCATGTAAGTCTCAGGTATAAGAGGAAGTGATGGACCAGAGGATATTACTCAGTTTAAGTTCTCTACTTCTAATGTTTTTAGGTGATTATATAGAGACAATAGCCAGACCACATGGAGAGCAGCAGTCAGTGATGGGGTGAATCTGTTCAGTAGAGAAGTAAAGCACATGTAACAAAAAGCAAGTCCACATGGGCTTGGGCTTGGCATGGCATCTCTAAGTGCTGTGGAAGAACATAGTTCAGTTTTTTTCAGTTCTATTTATACACATACAGTAACATCTTTAAAAGAACCCTTCAGAATTCTTGAAAAGAACAAGTAAAAGACCATTTGTGATCTTGAAGGCAGTATTCAAGGGAAAATGTATTCTGTTCTTAGATTTTTGAAAAAAAATTGACGTTTAATAGTATCTTTGGCAAAGGGAAATTGTGAATAACATGGTATGCAGCTGTGTATGGAAAAATTAAAAATAGAACTGTAATTTGCTCTTAAATTAGAAACACATCTGAGTTTTGTTAACAATTTGAGAGTGATAATAATTTGTTTCTTTTGCTCCTTAATTGTGTATATATGTGTCAGAGAGAAGAAGATGAGGGAAGGGGTTGGAAAGGAGAAAAGAGAAAGAAGATGGATTAAAGACAGGAGAGGAAGAGAGAAAATATATGACAACTAAACATAGATACCACAGTTCATATTTATACTTCATTCTGCTTATAGTCAAGCTCTCTAAGGTGGACAGAAGTACTATGCCCTAAAAGAGAAAATTACTGAAGTCCTTTCAAAATGAACTAAAAAAGCATCATATTTAGAGAAACCTTAGCTGTATAATCTAATAGTTCCCCAGCTTTACCCCTGTTTTCAATAACAAGACACTCAAATAAGAAACAAAAGAAAACTATTAGAAAGTCCTGTGAGATGCACACTGATAAAACTATGCTAGACTAAATTATAGAATCTAAAAGTGTAAACTGAATTTATTCTTATTACCTGACCCCAGTAAATATTACTGAATGGTCACAAATGTTTCTCATTTGCACCATACCCAGCTGAGAACAAGCCAGCTTCCCATGCAGAGTCAAGGACACCGTGTCTACAGTGCAAGTCAATTTCATGGTGCTAATCTAAGCAACCTAACACATTCTCTAGGAAATTAATTTTGCTGCTAAAAATATGAGCATTGCTACTCACATGTGCCCTTAAATAACACAAAATCAGAAAGAGAGTAATTTAAAAATGCATTAACTTTGTCACAATCTCAAATATTATCAAATTAGCTAATGATTTCTCAGTCTTAAAGACTCCTTTTTGTTCTATTTTTAAATTGAGGAATTGTGTTATAGTAAACTAGTATGTGAATTTGCATAAGAATAGCCCAGAAGATTGTTAACAAGAACTGTTCATTACCCCTATCCATTGATTCTGATTCAGTAGAGGCCAAAGTCGGAGACTGAAGAAAGGACTCCTTTGAAAAGCTATCAATTTGCTGAGAGTTTTATTTTCTGCTCCCAGGGTGGGAACAGGTGGAGGGGGTTACCTAGTGACAAGAACTTCAAAGAAACCATTTGGATAGCTTGACACTTGACCCCAGTTCTGATAGAGCTAAAGGTGAGAGAATTGATAAAGGAGACTGTGTCAGCAGAATAGAGGGCATTTATTAAGAACCAACTGTGGTCTATCAACAGAGAGCCAAACGTGTGTCTATCTTTCCTGTGGACAGGTGTGGGCCAAAAAGAGAGTTGATGTAGAGCTGTTCTGAGTCCTGCCTAAGAAGTTAATATGGAGCGGTGGAGATGTCTTAGCAAAGAAAGGCTGACGTGCACCAGCAGATGCCCAGGGGACAAGGAAGAAATAAATTGAAAACTACCAGACAAAGAGTTGCATCAGCCCAAGTCCAGTGACTTGCAGGGAGACATGTCCAGTAATGGGAAGTTCTCCAAAGAACCCACAAACTATTCATTAGAAAGAGAGTCAGCTTTAAACATGTGCCAAGTCCAGAGAGTGCCAACTCAGAGTAACCTGGTCACATAAAATCTTTCCTGATCTTTTACATATTTTTCCCTCCTCTCTTCTTCCACCACCACTCCCTTGATGCTGGAGGAGTCAGAAACTAGGGTTAGCCAATTGTGAGTAGAGAGGGGCACAGGCAAGCAGATAACCTTCCCTTTAGCATCAAACCAGAGCTTGGGAGAGAAGAAGCTTTAACTTTGTATGAAGTCTTTAAAAATTATGACACTGACTAGACATATTAACTACTGAACATTTTAATCCAAAATGATTAAAAAGATGTTTTATTATCTAATAGTGAGCAGTAAACTATGAGTTTGCCCTATATTTTATCCAGCAGCAAAAATTCTAGAGCTCTACTAAATAGTCTGCTCTAATAAGACCAGTTGTGGGTGAGAAATTATGTTTATGATTGCATCCTGTTCTATCACTGTCTTTCTAAGCTTTTTTCATGCAAATAAACTTCATGAAAGATCTCACAAGTCATCTCATGTAATGCTTAACACATTTACTAGGTTTGCCAGTTAATAATGGCAAATTTTGTAATCAAAGAAAACACGATAATTTCAAGAGAAACATCAAAAGTGTTTTATTCAAAGTTATGTCCATCGCTACCTACACATTTCCCCCATCTTTAAGTAATTTGTGGATACCATTTCAATATAACTTTTCTTGTTTTGAGGCAAACCATTCAGAGACCCAATTTTCCACTTCTTTGTATGTTTTGAAGTGCTGCTCAGAAAATGTGTGTGCCATCGATCAGAACAGTGGTAATCTGAAGGAGCAAGGAATGATGAATATGGGGGACGTGGGTTAATACTTCAAAGGCAAGATCTTTTAGGGTATCTTTAACTGGTTTTAAGTTTGTGATGGTGCATCATCATGAAGCAAAATTACTTTGCTATGTCTTCTGGCACATTCTGGTCATTTCACTACCAAAGCATGGTTCAAATTGATATTTGTTGTCGTAGTGATCAGTATTAATGGTTTTATCTGGTTTTAGAAGCTCATAATACACCACACCTTCCTGATCCCACCAAATGCAGAGTATTGTCTTTCCACAGTGATCTGACCTTGCAGCCGATGTTGATGGCTGACCTGGATCAACCCGTGATTTTGCACATTTGAGATTCTCAAAATAAATCCACTTTCATCGCCAGTCACAATTCAATGCAAAAGAAGACTTTTTTTCCTGCCATTGAAGCAACATTTTACTGATGACTTTTCATTCAGTTGATGTGGCACCCATTTTCCTTCCTCTAAAATCTTTCCCATTGCTTGTAAACGATCAGAAATTCTTCGCTGAGTAATATTTAATCTTTCTGCAAGTTGTTTTTGAGTTTGACACAGATCTTCATCCAATAATGCTTGTAATTGTTGGTCTTCAAACTTTATTGGTTGACTTGGACGTTCTTTGTATTTAACATCAAAATCATTACTTTAAAAGCATCTAAACCATCGTTCACAAGTATCTTGAGATAGAGCATGTTCACTGTAAGCTTCCCAAAGCATATGATAACTTTTTCTTCAAAATAAAGTAGTGAATTAAAACTTCCCACAAATGCTCTTTTTTTGCATGAAATTTGACATTTTTAAGCATAAAAAATATCTAAGATATTAACACCTTCAGCAAATTTGACATATGAAGTTTTGAAGTTTGCTGTCAATACAACAAAATAGCATACATATCAAATCCCATATATATCAACATATGTGTAATTTCATCTATTGAAAAAAATCCGCATTAACTGGTACATCTGCATTGGTAAAATTTTTTTGAATGAATTATAAACTTATTTGAACTTTTGATGGACAAGCTCTTATCTAGCTTCAGATTTCATTTGCTTGTTTAGCCATTTTGAGCAATCTTATATAATAAAGAGGTAAAGTGCAAATTAACCCTCACACCCTCACAAGATGGCTGCCTATGACCAGGCCAGCAAGGGAGTTAGTGAGGAATGACTAAAGGACTGAACAAGCAGGCTGCATGGGTGACCAGGCCAGTGGGGAAGGGAGGGGTGTAAAAGGCAACCATGCCAGCAAAGGAGGCAGTTAGAGGTGATTAGGCTGGCGGGGGGGGGGGGGGGGGGCAGGAGGGTTGACCAGGCTGGTGGGGGGGGCAGTTAGGAGTGACCAGGACAGCAAGGAGGGGGCAGTTGGGAGTGACCTGGCCGGCTGCAGAGGGCAATTAGTGGCAATCAGGCTGGTAGGGGAGGCAGTTAGGGGCTATTGGGTCACCATGCAAAGTCAGTGAAGGGTGATCAGGCTAGCAGGGGAGAGGGGGGAAAGTTAGTGGTGACCAGGCAGGCTGGCAGATGAGCGATTATGAGCCAGTGGTCCAGGATTGTGAGATAAATATCTGACTGCCAGATTAGGCCTGATCCTGGGGATGGGGCCTAAACTGGCAGTTGGATATCCCCCATGGGTTTCTGGATTAGACAGGGTGCAGGCTGGGCTGAGAGACCCCCCTATCCATGCACCAGGCCTCTAGTAATTTTACATTAAATAATACACTAACATCCATGTACATGTTTAAAATATTGATGCTTTTTTATTTCTATAAGATATTCTAAGAATTAAAGTTTCTGTATGTGTGTATGTGTGTGTGTGCATGTGTGCATGCATAGTCCCCCCCCAAATGTATACAAACTTTAACAGCTGATATCTCAATTTTGAACATGAAATGTATTTTAATAAAAACTGCCTGATAATTATTTAAAGTTTGTGTATATATTGTTGGGATCACACACACACACAAACACTTCACATTTCTACCAATAATGAATGAAAGTGATTTTTCATTATGTCTGTTACAGTAGTATATGTTAAAAAACTCTTCAAATTTTTGCCAACCTAATGAGTGCAAAATGATAATCACTGCTATATTAATTAGTATTTACTTGAAGAACAGTGAATCTGAGCATCCCAAGATTTTACAGAACACAAATTCTTAGATTGGAAGGAGTTTTGTTTTTTTGTTTTGTTTTGTTTTTTTTATTGATTTTTCACAGAGAAGACAGAGGGATAGAAAGTCAGAAACATCGATGAGAGAGAAACATCGATCAGCTGCCTCTTGCACACCACCTGCTGAGGATGTGCCCGCAGCCATGGTACATGCCCTTGACCGGAATCGAACCTGGGACCTTTCAGTCCACAGGCTGATGCTCTATCCACTGAGCCAAACCGGTTTCAGCTGGAAGGAGTTTTCATAAAGATATATTAAAATGTTTACCAAGACTTTCTAAATCTGAGACCAAGAGAAGTTTGACTGATTTGCCAGGGTCACACAGCTTCTCACTGGCAAACTCAAATTAAACATTGCAAGTGTGGTCTCTTATCTTTCAAAGCAGTCTACCTTTAATCACAATCTACTCTTTACCAGGGAAATGTTTGATTAGTGAATAAATAAGAGGTATAGATAATAAGCACCATGAGTTGAAGAATGAGGAGAGAGGTCCCTAAAAAGCTACAAAGTAAATATTTAGAAGGGATTTTTTTTAAGTTATTTGACAGAGAGAGTCAAAGAATATGGCATACATGGGAGTTTCTGTAATGAGAGTGACAAAAGGTGAGATTGTAAAGGTAGTGAGGGGAGGATAATGGTGGGGGAGGAAAACATATGTACTACTATTAAATATAAGTTATATTATAAATAAAAAAAGAGAAAAAATAAAAAAAGATTGTAAAGGTAGGCTTAAAATAGATTTTACTTTCAATGCTAGGTATTGTCATTATATCATAGATAAAGATGAAGCATTTTTGGATGGGAACATAGATTAACAAACAGTATTTTAGAGAAAATGATATAGAATACCAATACAGAAGAGTTATTTTAAAATACTGAAGTGTCCTTTGATAGATGATTGGATAAAAATGTGGTACATATGTACAATGAAATACTACACATCCATAAGAAAAGATGAAATACTACCATTTACGACACCTATGGATCTTGAGAATATCATGCTAAGCAAAATAAGTCAGACAGAAAAAGTAAAAAAAAAAAAATACATATGCCTTTGAGGATAATTAAGAAGAGTATTAAATAGTATCAGTGTTAAAATAAGTAAGACATGATCCATGACCATGTCCTGCGGCTCAGTTGGCTGGGCGCATCCTATGCAAGGCATGACTGCATATTCGATTCCCGGTCAGGGCACATCCCAGGATTCCCAATGGAGAATGTGCAGGAAGCAACTAATTGATTTCCACTCTCACATCAATGTTTCTTACTCTCCCTCTCTTTTCTTGTCTCTCTAAAAATCAATGGGAAAATAAGTAAGTAAGTAAATAAATAAGAAGACGTCGTAGAATAAAAAATAATTTTATGCTACCCAGCTTCACCTCTTTAAATGTTATAGAAAAGTCTACGAAATACTTTAAAACAGTAAAAGAAAAATAAAAGAAACAAATAGACTTGGAAAATAAAGATTGTGAGTTTGTAAAGGGAAGCATGGAGTGAGCCTGCAGTAGAACAGGACCACTGAGGTTATTTAACTGTACAGTACAAATAAGAATAAGTTCTGTTTCAGTGGGATGAGGTCAACATAGACATTTTTATTCCTTAGAGCCATTTTAAAAAATAATCTCAGAAACTGGTTTGCATTCACACATGAGAAATTTATAATTTAATTTTAAATCTACAAAAGCTATTATGCATCTAGTATGTGCCAAAGATTTTGATTTATATTAGCTAATAAAGCTTATGAAACATAATATTTACTTTCATGTGACAAAGTTTTTAAGAAAAATAGACATTTGATTACATTGCTTATTAGCAACAGTCTTTGCCAGTAAAACATCACTTTTGTAGTGACAATGTAGTGATCAGTTATTACATCTCACATACTATGCTTCACATCTATACTAATAAAAGGGTAATATGCAAATTGGTCATAATGCCCTCACAGTAACAGCCAAACATCAGGCTGCCTGGGGCAACAAGGCTGCCAGGGGGGTTAGCGAGGGATGACCAAATGTGGAATAGCAGGCTATATGGGGAGACCAGGCCAGCAGAGGGAGGGCAGTGAGGGTTGACCAGGCTGGCAGGGGGGACAGTTGGTGGCAACCAGGCCAGCGGGGGTGGGCACTTAGGCATGATCAGGCTGTCAGGCAGAGGCGATTATGGGTGATCAGGCTGGCGGGGGGGGGGGCAGTTAGGAGCAATCAGGCAGGCAGGCAGGTGAGCAGTTAGGAACTAGCAGTCCAGGATTGTGTCCCAGATTGGAGAAGGTACAGGCTGGTCTGAGGAAACCACCTCCCCACAATGCACAAATTTCATGCACCAGCCCTCTAATCTTTTATTATTTCTGGTTATATTTTTATGATTAAATTTATAACAGTATCTAACCCTCAACTAAATTTTAAGTTCTGTCAGGTCAAATAAATATATACATTTACTATGTACATGTATTACTATTTACTATATCTAACACTTACTTAAACGAGCTGTCTTTAAGTTTATTATAACATCTGGAATCAAACTACTGGTTCAAATTCTGGGATCACGATTGAGCAAGTTACTTAATCTGAGCCCAATTTTCAAATTTGCCAAATTAGGATAATTAAGAATTTACTTCAGAGTGTTGTAAAGAATAGTAACTGAGATGGTGTGTGGCATGGTGTTTAGCACATAATTGGCATATAACACATGCTAGTTATTAGTATTAAAGTAGGAAGGTAGCTGAAACATTTTTAATGTAATGTTAAACCTTAAATTCAAAATATAGAAATTAGGACAGGTGCAAAAAGTCCAGCAATTGACAGGAGTTTTAGGGGGGAAAGAGCACATTATTTTGCTTCTGATGGTTTATTTTATCATTTGCAAAATACCTAAAATAGATAAACATTTTTCAAAGTTCATTCATATTCTATTGTTCTTTGATTCTTTCACTGAAAGAGTGTTCCTGCCTTCAATCACAAGTTACAGCACCAATGTCACAAAGTGTGAAAGTCATATGGTGATAAACTCATAACTCTTTAGGTACCTGTTCCTTTTGTGCATTCATTGGAGACAGAAACACAGTGAAATAAAGTTTATGGAAGAATGAGACATTGCCCCCCAATAAGGCATTGTTTATTACTAAATGCAAAATATTGACATATTGAAAAAGGGATAGGTAATCATCTCACGAAGAATTTGATGTCATTCATCTGGAATAAATTTGCTAGACAGTGCTTTTATCACCACAATTCAGGGAAAAGTAAATTCCAAACATTTTCTCAAACACTTGAAAAAAAAATGCTCCATCAAGGCAGATGTTGGCTAACATCTGCTCTCTCTTTTCTTTTCACGTGTAACCATAAATCACATATATCAGAATTTTTAATTTTACACTGTTTAAACCTTTTAACATTTTCACTATGAAGAAAGGATTATAACTTCTTAGATCTCTATAGTCTGCAGGAAGTCTCTTTTTCCCTAATAAACTGTGTTTGAATCACTTGTATAAAATAAGTCTTAATCTCACAGACAGTAAAGGACAATAATAACAGTGTTATCTGGATCCCTTTCCAACTGCTTTGCTCAACTTAATTGCAATAGATTCCATTGTCATTTCAAATTTGATAGTCTCTATCAAATATTTTTAAATCCCAGTTCGTGCCTTGGAGGAAAACCTTGCTTATTGGCCTCAATATAATTATCAGCAGTCATCTGCGAAGCACAGCATGCATTGTACAAATATTTGGACCGATCGTCTTGTTGTGCCAGGAACTTTCAAACTTGTCTTGCTTCACACATGATTTGCCTTCTAAAAATATTGACAGCCACTGTTAACTTGACAAGAGAATAAATAATAATAATAATTAGATGTGGGTGGGTGAAAGGTAGTGATACTCAGTATTTGAAAGGCAGTTTTGGACCATCATTATTTACAGAAAAATAGAAATGTCAGAAGTAATGGGAATGTCATAATTTAACATTCAAAGAAATAAAGAAATAGGAATTAACAAGCGGAAAGGCCCTCTGATGATTCCTCTCCTTTGGACATCCCCTGGTTTCCATCCTTCAAAGCTTATTAATGGCAAAGAAATGACGCTTTATTAGCTTAACCTTTCTATTGGCAATGCATGAAAAGAGACACAAATAGAAGTGAGACTTTGAACAAATTGCTTCACCTCTTACACTTTAGTTTATTCAACTGCAAAATAAATGTTTTGACTAGACTGTTTTCATTGTCTGCGCCAGCTATAATTTCTAGGATCTGTATATGCATGGATGATTTGGCTGTCAAGAGAATGTAGTCATCCAAACAGCAGATTAAATTATCTATAGCAATTTCTAAATCAGCAAAACAATTTTTAAAAAAATTTAACTGACTTGGCATTTCTATTAGTTGAAGAGGATACACGTATAGGATATGCATGATGTAGCCTCGGAGAGTTGAGGTAAAAACTTTCCCAAGAGAACCAAAAAAATAAATTTTATAGGTACATGATGATGGAATGGTACTCAGAGTCTGAAATACGACTTTGAAGATATCAGTGTTTAAAGAAAGTATTAAGTAAGGGAGGAAAATGATCATAAAAACTTTTTTGTTTTCTCTCTTCTCTTTTTGAGTATCTACTATATGTTATAGATGAAATATTATGGGATATATGTATAGCAAAAAAAGTGAAGTTTTTATGTCTGTTTAGAGATAGATCATGCTAAATTCCTGAAGAATACACCAACATAATAGAATGTACTAAAGTGTATTTGGTGGATGAATGTTGCAGGCTTCTAATATCTAGTGGATTAGTAATTTTTAAAGTAGCATATAGGCTACAATCCAGAGTCTAACTTTAGCACTTTGCAAGGTCTGGAATCATCTGCCATTAAGGAAAAAGTTTGAAATCTTGGCTGTCAACTATTGACTTCATAGTTTTTAATAGCAAAAATATTACTATTTATGTTCTCATGAACTTGGAGTAACTGCATTATCAAAATTAATGTCTGGGCAAACTGTAATCATTATAAATCAGATTTTAAAATGAAAGAATTAAAATAGGAATTTTCTTTTCACAATCAGTACCATAAGTTTTTATCACTAGGAATCTTTCTAATATGTATGAACAGTGACAAAAATTTAAAATGTAACTGAGTCTTGCTGAAACTGGTTTGGCTCAGTGGATAGAGCGTCGGCCTGCAGACTGAAGGGTCCCAGGTTCAATTCCAGTCAAGAGCATGTACCTTGGTTGAGGACACATCCCCAGTGGGGGGTGTGCAGGAGGCAGCTGATCGATGTTTCTCTCTCTTCGATGTTTCTAACTCTCTCTCCCTCTCCCCACTTCCTCGCTGTAAAAAATCAATAAAATATATATTTTTTAAATGTAACTGAATCTTTCAATGGAATTTGGCCAAAGTAGGTGCTTAGTGAATGTGTTAACTAATGAGTTTAAATAAATCATTTAATAAAATAGTACTAGAGTAAGAGCCTCAATTATACTGAAAATCACATCTCTTTGAGATTTTATTTCTTCATATATAAAATCAGACTGATAATACTTGCCTTACCCACCTTACCAGACTGCTATAAATATCAGAAGAAATATTAGATGGAACCTGGCCTGTGTGGTTGAGTGGTTGAACACTGACCTATGAACCAGGGGGTCGAGGTTCTATTCCCATTAGGGCACATGCCCCGGTTGCTGACTTGATCCTCAGTGGGGAGCATGCAGGAGACTTCTGATCAATGATTCTCTCTCATATTGATGTTTCTATCCCTTTCCCTCTACCTACCTCCCTCTGAAATCAATTTTTTAAAAAAAAATTTAAAGAAACATTATAAGGAAAAGCTATTTAAACTGAGATGGAAATATAAACTAACCCTTTTGAAGCTAATAGAAAAAAAGGCATTCTATTGACAACTTACAAACAACAAGCCAATATTTTATTTAGTTGAAACATCCAGAGGTCAGAGAAAATTGGTATTTGTGAAGTGTTCACTTTGTAAAAGTGGATGAATACACCTCTGGAATGTGAGCTTCACATAGAGTTGTTTTTTTGTTTTGTTTTGTTTTGTTTTTTATTAGCTGGACAATAAGGTGACAATAGTTCCTTTATTTCTTAGATTTATTGTACTAACTTCAATGGGGTTGTTTCTCCATCTGGGGATGTAAGGGACTCTGCAAGAAATGCCTTTACCCAAATGATGGAATGATCCTTGGTGCTTTTATCCAAACAAACAAAAAACCCAAAGCAACTGTGAAAGGAAAGCAAAGAAAATAGCCCCACTATTATCTTTATTTTAGGTCAAGAAGCTATTTGGAAACAAGTTCCTGCATTTTGGCTCAAACCTAATAATATCACCCACTGAGCTCACCAGAATGGGAAATGCTAAGGTATGCATTCTAAATATCCACATTTCTTTTGCTTTATATGGCCAATGATCTCTGACCCAGACCATAATCTGGTAGTAAAAGGGATGGAAATGAGCTTAGTTCATAAATGATGTCAATACCACTGTAGTGACTAGAACACGTATATTTACTTCAACTTTTGCAAATATTGGAGTTCTTTAAAAAATACCTTTTTAATATATGTTACCTTAAATTATTAAATTGTTTTTGAAATAACTGAAACGGTAGGGTTACTAACCTATCTAAAGAAAAGCATCCTCCACCCAGTCAGCATGTCTCAATGGTTGAGGGTTGACCTATGAACCAGGAGGTCACAGTTCGATTCCTGGACAGGGCACATGCTGGGTTATAAGCTCGATCCCCAGTGTGGGGAATGCAGGAGGCAGCCGATCAATGATTCTCATCATTGATATTTCTACTCTCTCTCCCTCTCCCTACTTCTCTGGTATTATTCGAAGAAATCCAAAACACTAATTCAAAAAACATATGCACCCATATGTTCATTGCAACATTATTTACCATAGCAAAGATATCAAAGCAATAGATGAATGAATAAATAAAAAGTGGCACATATATACAATGGGATATTATCCTATATAATAAAAGCCTAATATGCTAAGTGTCCAACCATTCATTGGGCCATTTGTTCCACCAGTCGCTATGATGTTCACTGACCACCGGGGGCAAATGCTTTGACCAGTAGGTTAGCTTGTTGCTGGAGTCTGGCCAATAGGGACTGGCCAATAGGGACTGTACCCTTGGCCTGGCCTTCACTCTCTCACGATCCAGGACCCTCGAGGGATGTTGGAGAGCTGGTTTGGGGCCAGTTTTGGCCTGATCCCAGCAGGCCAGGCTGAGGAACCCTACCAGTGCATAAATCTGTGCATTGGGGCTCTAGTTCAGGCATAAAATGGAGTGAAAACTTGTCATCTGCAACAACATGGATGAACCTACAAGGTCTTATGCTAAATGAAATAAGTCAAACAGAGAAAGAGAAATACAATATGATTTCACTTATACTAGTATGTAAAATCATTAAAAAATGAACGAATAAAACATAAATAGGCTTATAGATACAGAGAACATTTTGATGGTTGCCAGATAGATTAGGGACTGGTGGGGAGGGGGGTGAAAATGGGGAAGGCATTAAAATGTACAAATTGATAGTTACAAAATAGTCATGTGGATATAAAATAAAATGTAAGTAATATAGTCAATAATATTGTAATAATTATATATGGTGTCAGATAGGTACTAGATTTATCAGTATAATGATTTCATAAGTTATATAAATATCTAATTGCTATGTTGTATACTTGTAACTAATATAATATTTTAAGTCAAGTATAATTGAAAATTATCTAAAAAATGAATTGACTCCTTTAATTTATCTCATTGTTAGATTAAAGAAGAAGAGTGGTCTTTTGATTAATCAGAAAAAGCATTTCTTATAAATACTCATAGAAAAATGTGAATAAATATTCCTTATTAGTAAAATTAAACAATATCTTCCTAAAGCCAACTGCTAACATCACACTGCATAATGAAACACTAGAAGTATCTCTATTTGAGATAAATAAAATAACCATTCTTGCTGTTATTTTACCATATATTCCTCAAGACTTTAATCAAAAACTGAAATATATTTGAAAAACAATGAGACCTCCACTGTGAAATATTTACAACATATATAAACAGAGAGCTTTTTGTTCCTTGAATATAAAACTTACTTTAGTAAATATGTATTTATTCACCAAACTAATCTAAATATATAAAATAATTCAAATCTTAATACTTCTTTACAAATTTGATCAAATATTTCCAAAAGAATATTCCTCTGCTAGTTATTAGAACTCAATTATTCTTTTACTCATTCACTGAAATATTTAAGCCTCTCTCTACTGTATTCCAAGCATTGTGCCAGGAAAAGGGATTCTCAACAAAGATTACAAAAATATATATAGTTGAGGCCCATTTTTATAAAACATACATTCATATACAAATGGAAGTAGACACACCTAATCGTTAGGGCCAATTATCTTAGGGTGCTAGGAATTATGGAGACAATTTCCTCAGGTGTCCTTATCTTTATTTTCATCTTTTAAACTTAAACAATTACCTGTGTAATTTTTCTTAACAAAGAAAATAATCATTTTTAAAAATAAAGAGACTGTCCTAGCCAGTTTGGCTCAGTGTATAGAAGGTTAGCCTATGGACTCAAGGGTCCTGGGTTCGATTCTGGACAAGGGTACATGTCCTGGTTGCAGGCTGGATCCCCAGTAGAGGACATGCAGGAGACAGCCAATTAATGATTCTTACATCATTGATATTTCTCTAACTATTTCCCTCTCCTTTCTTCTCTGAAATCAATAAAAAAATACTTTTTTAAAAAAACTAAAGATACTATTTGTTCTTTGACTGAGATAATATATTTCCTAATGATAAAGTTAAGAAATATATTTTTTAAATTGCTAAAATTGCATTTACATATCTATGTTGTCCATGGGGTTTTAATACAAAACATTTGTATTTTAGTTTTTTGTATCTTTTTTTAAAAATTTAATCTTTATTGTTCAGTTTATTAATTACATTGTTCCCCTTTTCTTTCCCCTATAGCTCCCCTCCACCCGGTACCCATCCCACACTCCGCACTCACCTCCCCCGTACTGTCCTCTCCCATAGGTGCATGATTTTTGTCCAGTCTTTTGCTGCACCTCCCATACCCCTTTACTCCCCAAGAATTATCAGTCCATTCCCTCTCGATGCCCATGATTCTGTTATGTTCATCAGTTTATCCTGTTCATCAGATTTTTAATTCACTTAATTTTTATATTCATTTGTTGATAAATGTGTATTTGTTGTTCATAATTTTTATTTTTACTTTTTTCTTCTTCCTCTTCTTAAAGAATATCTTTCAGCATTTCATATAATATTGGTTTGGCGGTGATGAATTCCTTTAGATTTTTCTTATCTGCAAAGCACTTATCTTACCTTCAATTCTGAATGATAGCTTTGCTGGGTAGAGTAATCTTGGTTGTAGATTCTTGCTATTCATCACTTTGAATATTTCTTGCTACTCCCGTCCGGCCTGCATTGTTTCTGTTGAGAAATCAGCTGACAATCGTATGGGTGCTCCCTTATAGGTAACTGTTTTTCTCTTGCTGCTTTTAATATTCTTTCTTTGTATTTTGCTCCTGTCATTTTAATTATGATGTGTCTTGGTGTGGTCCTCTTTGGATTCCTATAGTTTTGGGTTTGGTGTGCTACTTGGACTTTTAAGTCAATTTCTTTCCCCAGGTGGGGGAAGTTTTCGGTCACTATTTCTTCAAATAGGTTTGCATTGTCTTGCTCTCTCTCTTTTTATGGCACCCCTATAATTCAGATGTTGGTATGATTGAGGTTGTCCCAAAGGCCTCTTACAATACCTTCAATTTTTTGGATTCGTTTGGCTTCTTGCTTTTCCAGCTGAGTGGATTTTGCCTCTTTATATTTCAAATCTTTGACTTAGTTCTTGCAGTCCTCTAGATTGCTTTTAGGTCTTTGTATAATATTTTTTATTTCAGTCAGTGTATGCTTAATTTCTAGTTGGTCCGTTTTCATATCCTCGTAGGTCTCATTCATTTCCTCTTAGGTCTTATTTATTTCCTTGTAGGTCTTAGCCTTTTCTAGGAGCCTCTTGAAAAACCTTATAACCTTATAACGTGGTTTTGAACTCTATGTCCAGTCATGTTTTTTTTTCCCTCCATTTCTTTCACATCTGATTTCTTTCCATGGCTCTGCATGGTGGCTGCTTTCTTGAGTTAATCGATTAGCTTTGTGTGGTAGATGTCCTCTAAGGGACAGTGGCTCAGCCTCCCCAGTTACCTGAGGTGCATATTCTTGCTGCAGCACTTTATGGGTTGCACAGACTTATTGAAGTTAAGCCTAGCTTGTTGTTGTTAGCACTAGGAGGGTTTGACCTCCAGGCCACTTGATTGTGAGGGTAAGCTGTGCTCAGGTTGGATGGGTGGAGTCTCTCGGCTGAGCAGGCAGCGTCAGCTCCACCCTATGCGGCACCCGGGTCTCTGTGCTGGGTGGTAATGGCTGCAAGCATCTCTGAGAGAAAGCTGCTGCCGAGCTCTACCCACTGCCAGACAATTCAGCTTCTCCCCAAATGAGTCTGCACACCCAAAGTCTCACCCAGGACTGTAAAACAATGCAGTTCAGTGGTCTCCTGAACAAAGGATCAAGTCACGAGTCCTCTCCGTGCACTCGTGCAATTCTGCTGTTCCCAAGTATACACCCACTCTCCACAAACTCGCCCTCTGCACAAGCTTGCAGACCTTTGCAGTGCCCAAATTTCAGCATGCTTGCCTACTGTCCAGTTTCACCCCGTATCAGTGTGGGTTCCTTGGACCTTGCCCAGAACTGGGGAATCAGTGCAGTGGGATGCCTTTGTCTTTGCAGCCACCCGCTCTCTCTGCTAGCTCGCTCACGCGCGTGCAGGGCTCCAAACTCTGACTCTGTGCGTATCTTCAACACTGCTCTCTGCTGCTCCTCTGAGTCACAGCGTCTTATCTTTACTTTTATTTGTGGAATTTTCACTCAGCCAGCTTTCTGGTGATTCTGGATGATGTTTATTCTGTTGTTAAGTTGTTGTTTTGAAATTGCTGTGTGGGGCAGCAAGATAGGTGTTTACCTATGCCGCCATCTTGGTTCCTCTCTCTATCTTATTTTCTTGCTACAAAGATATTCTTAAAAGTGGGAACACAGATAATAGGAAAAAAAATATATATATATATATAGTGAAACATGGTTTTTCACTTTTCCAGGCTTATAATATACATAAATTACAAGTTTAATACATTAAAAATTTAACTGTATTAATTTATTTTTTAAATACAATTAATCTATTATAATAATATACTTTTCTGTCTTAGCTTTTTAAAAAAACTACATGTTTTTATTTTTTCCATCACCATTTATCCCCCATATATCCTACCTCTTCCCACAGCTCTCCCCCCTATACACACATAAGCTTTTTTCCCCTGATACTTAGTTTCTATAAAAACTATAATAATTTTCTTACCAATAAATGTAATTTAGACCAAGAATTAGTATTATTCTCTTTAGCAGATTTTTAAAAAATGAAAACTCAGAAAATTTATCTTGCTTTCCCAAGACCACACAACTAGTAAATTTTAGAGCCAAGGTTTGAACCCAAGCCTTCTGATTCCAAAATCCATTTGTCTAACCACCTTGTAATTTTTCAAAGTCTCTGATTATCAACTCTCATGATGGATATGTATTATGTCAACTGTTAACTGATTATGTTAGTCACATTACACAAAAGGAAAAGCTATTTTCCATATGGTCCATAGTCATATTCAGGATGACCCAGAGACTCAAAATAAATATTCTAAGTAATTCAAGTTAGGAAAAAAAGGGAAGGAAGAATGATATAAAGTGAGAAGGTCAATCATATTTCTCCTGAAAACATTATTCATTGAAGGGGAAAGAGTGTAGTTTAGAAAAACAATGACTCATGATGTTCATCATGCAGATAGGAAACAGGCGGGGAAACAAATCACAGTTCTGAAATGGGAAGCCTTTGAGGACACTAGAAAGTTTTTAAGCCTAAATCCCATATATTCTGAATTTATTTGTATTTATAAACTTAAACTTCTTATTTAATGGATAAAACCTATTCTTTTGAAAACAAACAAATAATCATTGTCCACTAAAAATGGTGAACTTAATGATGAACCCTAAACCCAACAAGGATAATTTCCATATCGCTTTCTAATTTTGATTCAGTTGTAATTCTGGTCTTCTCATTAAGAGTATAGGTCTTTTTCTATTTGTACATGAGTGCTTTGTACATTGTTTTAAAAGTTCATTTTGGCAGTGAGCTGGCCAAGTATAAAACTCAACTTCCACTTGAATTTAGTAAATATAATCTAACATATTTTTGCTAACCGGTTAGCCATTTAAAAAGGTGAATAATCTACAAGCTAATTGTTTTGTGAAATAAGACTGACTATAACAATGTCTTAGTGATTCATTGACAAGTGAGGCTTGATTGTTCTACTTTAAAAAAGTAAAACAGCATTTGGGAGCAATAGAAATTGAAAACACTTTACTTAGTCTATTGTCCATCTCTGCAAATTCTACAAATTGCATCTATTAATCCTAACAGATTTTTTAAGTAGGTCAGTGATTTTATAAAAATGAAAAGCTTCGCTGCAAAAAAAACTTGAAAACATTTTTAAAGTTGTTTTCTTGACCATGAGTTGATACCAGAGTCTAATAATAATAATCTAGTTTTTTTTTATGTAAGCTTAACTGATTTTCCCCTATGGATTTCCTGACAAGAAAAAAATGCATTCTGTTTGCTCATATGTGTAAATGAGAGAAAGAGACATAGCTTCACTAAGTCTTCAAAATATCATTTCATTGGTTTCCCAGTTCCTTGAAGGGTGAGACAGACACGTTTAGTTCTCAGTGAGAGGTGAACTGTCTGACTCTTGTAAAGGAAATTGAGTTAGAGATAGTGAATACCCTTGCTAGTCATAACAGTGGTAATGTTTGTATAAGAGTGACAATTTGCCCTACAGAATAATCACTGGTTGTATCACATCATGAGTTTCCAGGTGCCAGGTTTTTTTCTTTTTGTGTGTGTGTATTTTTTTTAATAGATTCACTCCCTGCCAGTTTATTGTGTTTCAAACAATAGATGATGCAGACCATGGGAACCTCGGTGAAAATGTATTCCCTAACAGTGTCCGGATATTATATATATATATCTATGGTGGGAAAATAAGGTGGATAAAGTGGTGTCATCGACCAGAACAAAAAATATTTAAAGTTCCTTAATCAGTATGAGGAAACATGCTAAATCAGAAAGCATGTTTGTTTAGGGTAGGAAATGCTACATATATTTTGAATGTGCAAAACAATTTATTCTGTCTGAAAATTTAATAAACAAAATGCTTAGGTTTTTCAGGTGTTTGCCGGAGTTAAACGGTTTTCCATTCTTCTATTCTAATAGTGTTCATTTTGTTTGTTTCATGCTAAGGGATGACTATAAAAAATTTTTTAATGTATGTCATTTTTGTGTCCTAGTAAAATTTGCCTGTTATTTTTACCCCAGGATATTTTTCAAAGCAACACCAAAAAAAGTTTACTTTAATCTTATTAATCTTATAAATAAAAAATGAAGGATTTACTAGTAAAAGGGGGGCTAATTTATCAAGAATAAATGCATCTAACTTTTTATTTTCTTATGTATTGTTGCAGAAGGACCACTGGGCAGGTGTATTTTGCTAATATAATGTAAGAAATTTAGATCTGAAAAAAGTCAATAATTTCAGGTCCGATTAAGGTTTCCACATCAAGGATAATTCATGTATTTCAGAACTTATTCATACAAAGAAAATGTTCATGATATAACATTTACCTCTAAGGTACTTAGTGCCTCTTAAGAAACAGTTAGTGCTTCTTAGTGCCTCAATTCCTTATGGAAAAAAATACCCACTTTACATCCTGTACTTTGTGTACTCAAAATTTGTGCCAGGGCCAGCTGAGGAGAAGTTATGAAGTTCCTTTGCGAAGGGCATGCATACAAGGAAGAGTGAGTGGAAAACTGTGGCTTTTTTTTTTTTTTTTTTGCTATCAACTAACCATGCATTTAATAATGAGGTGGAGGAGGGGAATACTAATACAAATAGCAAGCAATATTTATGTGCCAGGTGTATATGATTATGCTTCACAAAAAAATTATGAGGTATATTATTTCCATTCTACTAATCTTTGTGTTATACTAAATCCTGATGAGAAAACTTTTATGTCCAAAATTAAATAAACCTGAATTATTCTGAGCCATAAGAATCAATTTTTGGGAGAAAAGCAAACAGTCACCTTTACAAATAGGTGATTTTAATAGCTACTATAGAAATGCTGTTACCTATTTCTGTCACTAAGATAACTGTCTTCATGGACAAATACCTCTCTTCATGATTTATTAATGGTTGATTATTATTATAGTAAGCTCCTATCTTGCTGTATTTCATAGATGCCACTAGAGGGTTTTTTTTAACAGGGTGAATAATGGCATTACTTATCAGAACTTGTTTTTCTATGTTTGTGTAAAATACATGTTTATATGTCTTAATGTTACCTTATTTACTGACTTACTTAGCTATACCAGTTAGAGAGAGAGTAGAGAGAGAGAGAGAGAGAGAGAGAGAGAGAGAGAGAGAGAGGGGGGAGGAGAGAGAGAGAGAGAGAGAGAGGAGAGAGAGAGAGAGAAAGAGAGAGAGAGAGAGAGAGAGAGAGAGAGAGAGAGAGAGAGAGAGAGAGAGGAAACATAAAGTTACTGAATGTTAAGGGGGGTTTATATCAAGATAAGAATGCTCTAAACTCATACTTAACCATAAGATATGGACAATGACATGAAAAGAATTTATCACTCTATTATTTAACAAGAACATAATTGTTAATTTTTTAGAATACTTACCTTGTTTTAAAATTATTCTGTTTAGTCTGACTGGCGCGGCTCGGTGGTTGAGCATCAACCTACGAATCTGGAGGTCATAGTTCAATTCTCGGTCAGGGCACATGCCCAGGTTGCTGGCTCTGTACCCCAGTAGTGAGCATGCAGGAGACAATTGATCAATAAAACTCTCTCATCGTTGATGTTTCCATCTCTCTCTCCCTCTCCCTTCTTCTCTGTAATCAATAAAAATATTGTTTTAATTATGTTGTATAGTAAACATGATTAATTTGACCATACAGCTCATGTACATTACAAATCAGGGAGAGTAGATGAAAATCTTTTTGATTAAAAGTAAAAAGAATGTTCTGAACACGACTCTCCATTATACTTATGCAAGTTAATTAATTTTTGAGAACCTTAGTTTCATCACTTGTAAAATTGAAATAATGATTCCTGCCCTGCCTTTCCGACTGGATTTTGCAAAATTCAAAGTTGATGAGGTGGTGATGTTGTTCTGTAAACTGTAAAGCAATAGACGGACATCAGGAATGACTGATATTGGCAATGTGATGTGTCGAGTCGGTACCTCCACTGCACTGACTAGGAGTTATGGAAGTTTATCAAGATTTCCTTTTCAAAATGTGCACTCAACCTGTTTCTCATTTAGGCAAATAGACCAAAATATTTACATTATTAGAAGTTAATAAAAAATAAAAGTTTCCATTTGTGGAACAATTTTAAATCCCGATAAGTAAAGAATAACTGCCAATTTTTCTGTTCTTGTGCAACAATTTGATGAAGAGATATCATGGCAGATTTTGTGATGTAAGCAAAAAAGAATTTCAGCAATTTGAGGAAAAGCAGGGAATGCAATGTGTGAGGAGCAACCTGGGAGGAGCAACCAGGCCAAAGAGCCATCAAAAGTTTCAGGACTTACACTAAGGAGAATGGAATACAAGTTTTAGCTAAGAAAAAGTAATCCATCATAGATGATAATGTCAATCGTAGCTACTGTATTTGAGCATGTTCTCTGTATCACATCCTTACACATACTATCCTAGTTAGTCTTAACAACATCAATTTGGAGCATTATTCTCCCTTTACAAATAATAATAATAAAAAAGACAGGCTGATAAAGGTTATAATATTCCGCTCAATACCATATAACTACCTAGTAGCAGGCTCAGTTCTTGAGCTAAGCTCTAGCTACTACAAAAGGACAAGGGATAGTGAGAAAATACCTTAGGCTTTAATCATATTGTTTATTTGGAACCATCATATTTTTTTCACTGGTTCTGTCTGGTGTTACATAAATGTATACTAAACATAGTTCAAAAGAAGGATATTATTTCTCCCTCTTAGAGAAGTTAATTGCTTATAAAAAAAATTAAAAGTTGACAGTGTTGAGGACTATTTCATGGCCTCATTAAGTTTGCATAGGATTGGTAATAAATTCAAAGAATTACTTGAGCACCTATTCAGTTTGTCACCAGGCACTACAGAGAGGAGAAAAATGAATCATATGACTCACCAGCCCTTCAGGAACTTACAGCTTTCTCGGAAAGACGACACACACAAATAATAATGCAAAGCTGAAATATGTTTTTTAAAATAAGAATTTAAAATAAAAAGTAATGTTTAAAAATAATTACACTAACAAAACTTTTTGACTTAGTAAAAATGAAAAAGAGAAAAATTACACTAACAAAACTTTTTGACTCAGTGGTCAAGAAAAAAAAGGCAAATAGGGAAAAGAGGAATCTTGAAGGCTCAAGTGTTTCTACAGCTTCATGCTTGAGTTCTCACAGATAGAGATGGAGGGAAATTGCTCCTTTATAAGGACTGGCACGGATTGGAGAAGCGATGAATGGTGAAACATCCTCACTCCTCAGGTGAAGGAAGAGCAAGCAATGAAGTGGGAAAGATAGCAGAGGTGCATAAAGGCTATGTTTGGAGATTGCCGTTGTACTGTTTTACAATGATAGAGTTTTACAGAAGGTCTAAAAAGAACAGAACTGTGCTTTAAAGAGATATGGTTGTATATGAAAAATGAAAGACTGAATATGAGGGGCCGATGAAGGAAATTTTTGCAAGGGATTAAGAGATCATCAGAATCTGATCCAGAATTATAGGAGGGGGATACAAAAAAAGAAGCTTGAATATATAACGCGGAGAAATTGCTGACTGAATAAATAGATGTTAGCTTTAACAGAATAAGCCTAAATAAATAAGTCCTAGTGGTTCCGTCTAAAGAAAGAGTTCTAATTTAGGGTGAATGATAATGGGATCAGTTAAATTTAAAATAACGTAGAGGCTTCCAAATAGAGATATTAAGCAAATGTTGAGCATTTGGGATATGGCAGGCAGCACAGTAATTGGGGTGATGATGATAGAATTTGAAGTTGCACATCGAGTTCACTTTTGAGGTCTTGGAAGTAGATAATGAGCACACACACACAAAGAGAAAATCGATAAAGATTAAAGAGGGAACTACTTGAAATACCTGCATATGGGATGTGAGACAAAAGACAAAGCATAAAATTTTACATTCTAACAATTAAAGCAAAGGATTGTATGAGAAATAAAGTCAATTGTTGAAAAATGCAGTAGAAGTGGCATGAAAGATAAGATTAGAGACTGTGTTCCATGTTTAAGATTGGTAATCTTTGAAGGAATATTTACAATGGAGCATTTAGAGCCAAGCCATATTTTCAGATATTAAAGAGTAAGGAGAGAAAAGAAAAGAAGGACTATATAGAGAGAGCTAATAAGATAATTCAATCCACTAATTGAACATACTTGGAGGGTTTGAGCTATTAGGCCAGACTTTCATGTTGATAAAATCAAATGAATGGTTTCCAAGACATTTTTCCTTTACACTATGTATGTACAGCCTAAGACTTCAAACTGAGCTCAATAAGATTTGAAATAATAAAAATGCTTATTTGAAAAAGTAGATGCAACTTGCAGTCTTCCAATCTATATATATAAAAGCGTGAGTGACCCTTACAACCAAATGACTGGAACAACTGGTTAACCAGTCACTATGACATGCACTAACCACCAGGGGGCAGATGCTCAATGCAGGAACTGCCCTCTGGTGGTCAGTGTGCTCCCACAGCCAATCTCCAATGGCCAGCCAAACTCCCCCGGTCCCTCCCCCCAAGCCGGCAAACCTCCTGTGGTCCTTCCCTCCACCCCTGACCCCATCTGGCAGGCCCCATTCAGCAGACCCCAGCTGGCAGCTAGCAGACCCCCAAAACCTGGCTGGAAGGCCCTGGCTGGCCAGCTCCAATCAGGACTGTGCAAGTTGGCTCAAATAGGCCCTGATCGCTGGCTAGGCCTAGGGACCCCATCTGTGCATGAATTTTGTGCACCAGGCCTCTAGTATAGGAATAAAAAATAAATAAAGACTCAAACCAAAAGAGTTCCCAGAGTTAACCTTACTTAAATGAGGTACCACAGAGAAGGAACAAAACAAAGAGCCAATCTTGCAAAGTGAAATTAAAGGTGGAGAGGAATTTGGCTGGTAAGGGTAGATGTCACAAGAAATCCAACATAGGTTTGGTAGGATATATAGCTTAGATTATAACTTACTGTTTGTTATGGAGCATAAATATAGCACTTATCCAAAATAATTTTTTAAAAGAAATTCCTCTTGTTCATTTGAAGTGCAAAAGCCAGAGGAAATTACAGAAAATTGGGGAAATTGCAGGCAGCTGCCATTGTGGCTCTACTACTAAGGAGAGCCCAAATGTGGACGGAAAGCAGCAGCATGCCGATGTTTCTTGTCCTTTGCAGGCCATCGAGGGAGTCTGTGATCACCATAACGCAAACCTCTGAAACGGGCTTACGTAGTGTCCAAGCAATTTATAGTTTAAAACAATCCGTTAAGTTCAAAAAAAGCACTGGACTGCTAAGTGTTATTTCCTCTATGGCTTGAAACCAGAAATAAGCAGCTGCTTGTTACAAGGTTCAGACCTGATCATGCTCGACTCTTCTCACTTTTGTGACTTCCCAATCACAAGAGCTACAGTGTGGATAGAAAACACACACAGCCCTGGCCAGTTTGGCTCAGTGGATAAAGTGTCAGCCCTTGGACTGAAAGATCCCGGGAGTGAATTCTGGTCAAAGGCACATATCTTGGTTGCAAGCTTGATCCTCTGTGCCAGTCTTTGGATGAGGATTAACAAAAAAACAAACAAACAAACAAATACCCTCACATACACACACACACACACACACACACCCCATTTGTAAGTAATGGTTTCCTGATGATCAAATATATATATATATAAATTTTAAAAGAGCAATTTTGATGAGTAAGCTTTCACTTCTTTATCAATTGACTAACATTTCTTTGACTATGTAATCAACAAGTATCAGAAAATCTAAATTAAATTAACTTAAATATAAATTAAATCTATTCATTAGTAACTTAAGAGTATCCTATATAATAAAGAGGTAATATGCAAGTTGACCGTCACACCCTCACAAGACAGCTGCCTTCCACCAGGTCGGCAAGGGGGTTAGTGAGGGACGACCAAACAATTGAACAAGCAGGCTGGGTGGGGCTACTGGCCGACAGGGGGCCATAAGGGGCGACCAGGATGGCGAGGAGGGAGGGCAGTAGGGGGGACCTACTGCCAGCAGGGAGGGCAGTTAGGAGGGACCAGGCTGGCAGGGAGGGGGTGCAGTTGGGGGCAATTAGGCTGGCAAAGGGGGGCAGTGAGGGGCAACTAGGTCATCAGGTGGGGCAGTTGGAAGCAACCAGGCTGGCAGAAGGAAGCAGCTAGGAGTGACCAGGCCAGCAGGGGGCACAGTTGGGGGTGACCTGGCCATCAGCAGGGGCAGATAGGGGTGACCAGACCAGCAGGGGGGTAGTTAGGGGCGATCAGGCCAGCACACAGAGGCAGTAAGGGGTGATTAAGCCAGCAAAGGGGGAGGCATGTAGGGGCGACCAGCCAGGCAGGCCAGGGTGTGATTAGGAGCCAGCGGTTCAGGATTATGAGAGGGATGTCTGACTGCCGACAGTCTGACATCCCCAAGGGGTTCCAGATTGTAGAGAGTGCAGACTGGACTAAGAGAACACCCCACCACCACCACCATGCATGAATTTTGTGCACCAGGCCTCTAGTACATATATAATTTGAGATGAGGTTTGATCTAATGGCTGATATGGTATGACCAAAGGCCCATTCTTCTCTATCTCTCTCTGCTCTGCACTCTACAGAATAATTTTTCTAGAAACTTCCACTTGGTCCCTTTGGAAGTTGGTCCCTCTCTTTAGGGTAGGTCACATGGCTTCAGCAGGTCTTGGCTTAAACTTCTCATGCCATGCTGCAGAGAGAAAGTAAACCAGTTCTGCTGACACCTTGATTTTAGCTGTGTGAGACCCATTTCCGATTTATTACCTCCAGAACTGTACGATATGAAAGAGGAGAAGACGTATTAGTCTATAATTTAAGAGGACTACTTGGGACTGAAAGATAAAACACGAAGTTTCTGTCCTTGAATAACTTACAGATTGCACTGGCACGGAGAAACACTTAAAAATGAAAAATTCAGTGATATCACATTACACAGTATCTCTTGAGAATGTAGAGGATGTGTCGTTCCAGGACCCAGATCCTGTGTGGCAACACTCACGTAGAGCTGTGTGACTGCCCCACCTTTGGATGGGATCAGCTTTCAGGATTGTGCTCCAGCCCTGGCCATTCCTGAGCATTGTCTACATGGTGAAGCTAAGTGTTAGTTGCATCACTCCTGCAATGCAGCCATGTCTGTGCCAAAAGTGGGAAACATAATATTGACTGACTTTTCTTAAACCTGGCCTCACTTCGCTCACTTACAGTGCTGGTCTAGAGAATAAACAGATAAGGCAAGAGGAGATTGCAATGTTAGAAAAATATCTGCAGTAATTGAAGTAAGCATCATTCCATGTCCATGAGGTGTTCCAATCAAATAGAGCCACATCTTACAATCTGCTTGAGTGGAGCTGTATTAAGAGGCCAGGCAATGCTGTGAATTCTAAGCACCCAGTAAATTGCTTTCTGGCCCTGGCTGCAGTGCCAAGGAAACTGGCCTTTTCCTGGCTCAACCTCAATGAAACAGGGTTGGCTTTGTCCCACCCAGCGACTGAATATTTTACTGGTCATGGATTTGCTTTTCACAGGTGCTAGTTCCAATCCCAGCAGTGTGTATGTCATATTCTGGCAGGAGGCGTGTGTAAAAGTTTTCAAAACTGAACATATAGCTTAGAAAAACATGCAAACAATGTGCTGTCGTGGATTTGGGTTTCTTCTTTTTCTGGAAAGAATTCTAACATTTTTACCACATTTCCAGCAGGAACGATTTTTTTCTTTCTTTCTACTCACTGACATGGAATGTCAAGCATTCAGGGGAACTAATCACATCAGTCTGCCCATTTCAGAGCCATGATCATGTGTAGTTTCCTGGTTGCTAAGGTGTGATTGACTAATATGGCAAAAGAGAAAACAATTCTTTATGGAGTTTTCACTTTCTCAAAGTGCTGTAAGGGAGCACATGTGCAAAACCTTGGCAGTCAAGAAAAACAAGATTTATGGGTAATTGAAGCCAAGACCACCTCCTTATGAAGTAAGATCAACTTTTGTAAAGTATGAACTAATTCATATGTTGATAGAACAAATCTGAGACCCCTGTCATTTTGGTGAATCATAGCTAAGAGCAAAAGGTTATCTCTTAGTCACAACCCTGTCCTAAGCTCTGTTCAGATGACTAGCTACTTAATGCATGTCTATAATGTATATGCCCATCAAGTAAGCAGGAGAAGAGGATCTCTCTCCCTTCTGTAGCTTCCTGTGTGGGAAGTTAAGATATTTTATTCAACTGAAACTGAAAATTTAATATGATAAACCAGGAATATAAAAACACTTAGCTTAATCAATCCTAGACTTTATTCCTAATCTTCAATCAATATAGTCAATGACTCTCTTTAAGTTCTAGTTCTTAAAATGATCACACACCAAGGGAGGTACCAAGATGTTGGCATAGGGAAACACCTGTACTGCTTCCCCACACAACAATTTCAAAGCTACAACTAAAAGACAAAGCAGACATCATCCAGAACCACCAGAAAGCTGGCTGAGTGGAAATTATACAACTGGAAGGAAAAAGAAAAGGACACTGAAACTCAGAGGAGGTGTGGAGGGCAGAGTTGTGGAGACACTGAGATAGAGGTGTGGAGATGCGAGTGAGTGGAAAGGGCGGGCGGCTGAATACCCAGCTCCCCACTGCACTGATCCCCAGTTCCAGGTGAGTCTTGGGCAACCCAGACTCATATGGGGTGAAAATGGAATGTCAGGAGGAAGCACACTAAAATTAAGGAGCTACAGAGTTGCGCAAGCTCACAGAGAGAGCACATGGTTGGCTTTCTAGTTTGGGAGGAAGAAAAAAATACCTCCAGATTGCATTGTATTCCAGTTCTAGGTGAGACTTTGAGGATCCAGACCCATTTGGGAAGAAATTGGACTGTCTGGCAGCGGGCAAAACTCCAGGGCAGCTTTCTGTGAGAGGTGCATGCAGCCATTGCCGCGGGACATGGAGACCCAGGTACTGCTTAGGGCGAGGCTGACTGCTCAGCCATGAGAATCCGCCCCATCCAAGCTGAACACAGATACTCTCCCAGCATTGACACAGCTGATCCTCACAGCAAAAAGCAAAAAGCAAAAAGCAAAAAGAATCCAAAAAAATTGAAGATAGTGTAAGGAGCCTCTGGGACACCTCAAGCATATCAACATCCGAATTATGGGGGTGACAGAAAAAGAGAGAGAGCAAGACAATGAAAACCTATTTGAAGCAATAATGACCAAAAACCTATTTGAAGAAATAGTGACCAAAAACTTCCTTAAAAGTTCAGGAAGTGCACAGAACCCCAAACAAAAGGAATCCAAAGAGGACCACACCAAGACACATCATAATTAAAATGCCAAGAGCAAAAGACAAAGAGAGAATATTAAAAGCAGCAAGAGAAAAACAGTTAGTTACCTACAAGGGAGCACCCATATGATTGTCAGCTGATTTCTCAACAGAAACTATGCAGCCAGATGGGAATGGCAAGAAATACTCAAAATGATGAATTATAAGAACCTGCAACCAAGATTACTCTATCCAGCAAAGCTGTCATTCAGAATTGAAGGTCAGATAAAGTGCTTCACAGATAAGAAAAAGCTAAAGGAGTTCGTTACCGCCAAACCAGTATTATATGAAATGCTGAAAGGTATTCTTTAAGAAGAGGAAGAAGAAGAAAAAGGAAAAGATAAAAATTATGAACAACAAATACATCTCTATCAACAAGTGAATCTAAAAATCAAGTAAATTAAAAATCTGATGAACAGAATAAACTGGTGAATATAATAGAATCATAGAAAGGGAATGGACTGACAGTTCTTGGGGGGAAAGGGTCTGGGAGGTGCAGGAAGAGATTGGACAAAAATCATACACCTATGGAAGAGTACAGTGGGGGGGGAGGTAAGGGCAGAGAGTAGGGTGGGCACCGGGTGGATGGGGGGTGGGGGGGGGGAGAGGAACATTGTAATAATCTGAACAATAAAGATTTGTTACATTTTTAAAAATAAAAAAATAAAATGAGCACACACCAATTTTGATCTGCTTAACCAGATTTAAGAATGACCAAGTATGTCCTAGCCTAGAATTAGAGGTTATCATTATGTTGGTAATTCTTACATGATAGAGATTGTACGTTTTCAAGGAGTTCATCTTTTCTTTTATTACAATGTATATGGTATTCATTTATTTCTTAGGACATATGGACCAATTCTTCCATCAGAGTCTTTATACTCTATACCTTATACCTAACCTCTAACTTTTGTACCTCAAATTGAAAGCAACGCTTGCTGCCCAGTCTTCAATTTCTGGTTCTTTTTCTTCCTAAAATTCATAAGGAACCACAAAAGAATCTAAATAGCTAAAACAATTTTGTGAAAGAACAAAAAAAGTTGGAGGTATCACAATCCTGATTTCAAAATATAACACAAAGGTACAGTAATTAAAACAGTATGGTACTGGCACAAAGATGGACTATCAACCAACAGTACAGGATAGACCAGAAACAAGTGTATATATTGTAAACTGGTTTTTTATTAAGTCGCCAAAAATACACAAACTAGAAATCCACATGCAAAAGGATACCTTTGGGCCTTTTCCTTACACCATACAGAAAAAAATCACTTCAAAATGAATTAAAGACATAAACATAAGACCTGAAACTGTAAATGCCAAGAGGAAAATACAGGGGAGAAAGTTACTGATATTTATCCTGACTATGACACAAAAGCACAGGCGACAAGTCTGTTTTTAACTACATCAAACTGAAAAGCTTCTGCATTGTAAAGGAGATAGTGGAGTGAAAGGAAACCAACAGAACAGGGGGAAATATACAAGCTATATATCTTATAAGAGGTTTATATCCAAAATATATAAGGAACTCCTAATAGCAACAACAACAATAGCAACAACCACCACCAATAACAATTAAATCCCAATTTCAAAATGTGCAAAGGACTGGAATAGATATTTTTCTAGGCAATTGTACAAAAAGTCAAGTTATGTAAAAAGATGCTAAATATCACTCACTGAGAAAATATAAAATCATACCAGAAAATATAAAATCAAATCTACAATGAACCTTAGCAGGTTTGGCTCAATGGATAGAGCTTTGGCCTATGGACCAAAGGGTCCCAGGTTCAATTCCAGTCAAGGGCACATGTCTAGATTGCAGACTTGATCCCCAGTGTGGGGTGTGCAAGAGGCAGCCAATCAATGATTCTCTCTCATCATTGATATTTCTATCTCTCTTTTTCCCTTCTTTTCTGAAATCAATTTAAAAATATTTTTAAACATTAAAAAAATACTACAATGAGCTATCACCTGCTAGGATGTCTATTATTAAATAAAGAAATAACAATATTTGCAAGGATGTGGAGAAATTGGGACCCTTGTACACTTTTAGTAAGAATGCAAGATCGTGTAGCTGCTATGAAAAATAGAATGGGGTTCCCCAGAAAAATAAAAAATGCAGCTACTACCAGTATGTGGCCTAGCAATCCCAATTCTGAGAAGAATTAAAACCAGGACCCCAAAGAGATATTTGCAATTCCATGTTCACTGCTGCATTATTCACAATAGCCAAGAGATGACAACAACCTAAATGGCCATTGACAGATGAGTGGATAAAGAAAACATGAGACTCTAGCTGGTTTGGCTCAGTGGATAGAGCATTGGCCTGTGGACTGAAGGGTCCCAGGTTCGGTTCCGGTCAACTGCATGTACCTTGGTTGCGGGCACATCACCAGTAGGGGGTGAGCAAGAGGCAGCTGATCAATGTTTCTCTCTCATCGATGTTTCTGACTTTATATCCCTCTCCCTTCTTCTTTGTAAAAAATCAATAAAATATATTAGAAAGATATTTATTTTTAAAAGAGAAAATCCTGCCATATGTGACAGCATGCATGAACCTTGAGGACATTATGTTAAGAAAAATAAGCCAGTCACAGAAGAACAAATACTGCATGATTTCTGTTATATGAAGTATCTAAAGAGTCAAATAGAAGCAGAGTTGCACAGTGGTTACCAGGAGAAAGGGAGATGCAGAGTTGTTTTACATGGGTATAAAGTTTCACTTAGTAAGTCTAGAGGACAGCATTATACCTATACTTAGCAATATTGATTTGTGCACTTAAATTTTTATTAGGAAGATAGATTTCATGTTAAGTTTTCTTGCCACAATTAAAAAAGAAATAATTGAGATGAAACTCAATGTTTAACTACAAGTTAGGTTAACATAAGTGTGAGATAACATAATGTTTATTGTTTTTATGCAAACTCTATTTGTAGTTTTGGAACATTCCACCTGAGAGAAGATCTTGCAGACATTTAAAAAGGTTTCACCATATCTGTTACACAATAGGTATTATAATACTTTATACAAATATATAGATAAGAGTTAAAAAGATAAAGGGAAAAAATTCATGACATGGAAAAACAATTAGAAAGGGATACGGGATGCCAAGAAGTGTGGAGATAAGATGTATCTTGCACTTCCTTTGCACCGAGGACTGTCCCAGTTATATGACTCCAACAGTAGGGGCACAGAGAGTAATAGAAAATCTTTGTCAAATGAGATTAAAAAAACTAGAATTCATAATTTGTTGTGATTTTGGAAACCTGAAGTAAAAATGTATGGACATGAAACATAAAAATCACTCTTTAGTTGAGGACACTTAACTAAAGTAAGCAATCTGCTCCCTTTATCCCTCTCTTCTACCCCTTCTTACCCACCACAGACACACACACACATACTAGTACACATATCTATTTGTGGAATGGATATTTGGAGTTCTTTGCCTCAAAACATTATTCAGTCTCAGGATTTTGGTCTTAAAAATATCAAAAGTTGTTTTCTTTTTCTGTCTCCTAGGCTTGCTTAATTCTTTGCAGCTTATCTTAAGAATTCTAAGACCTTGGTAAAATTCAAAATAAAGAATGATGGTTGCCTAGGAAATGTCCATGAGCTAGCTAGGTATTTCATTTCAGCTAATTTGATAACAAAGTAAGCAGCATGGAATGCAGATGTATGTTTTGATCTGTTTTCATTCACTTCCCTTTGTGATAATGGCAACCAGTTTTGCATGTACAAGAAACAGCATTTTCCTTTTTTATTTTCTCTTAACAAAGGCCATAAGATACTAATACAGTACAAGTGATTTTTTAAGTTCTCTAGATACAAAATAAAAAAATTAAACATCCTTTATCTGGCATAAGGAATACTATCTATAATAATAAAAGCATAATATGCCAATTAGACCATACAGCCAAACGACTTTATGGACATCATTCATGATGTCCTTCCAGATGAAGCTGCTATGGCGGGGACTGAGGGAGAGGTGGTTAGGGGTGATCAGGCAGGCAGGTGAGCAGTTAGGGGCAATCAGGCAGGCAGGCAAGTGTTAGGGGCTATCAGGCAGGCAGGCAGAGCAGTAGGGGTGATCATGCAAACAGACAAGTGGTTAGGGGCGATCAGGCAGGCAGGCAGAAAGGTTAGGGGCTATCAGGCAGGCAGGCGAGTAGTTAGGGGCCAGTGGTCCTGGATTGTGAGAGGGATATCCAACTGCTGGTTTAGGTCTGATCTTGCAGAGATCCCTGCAGGATTAGGCCTAAACCGGCAGTTGGACATCCTCTGAGAGGTTCCGGATTATGAGAGTGTGCAAGCAAAGCTAAGAGACACCCCCCCACCTGCCCCCGTGCTGAATTTTGTACACCAGACCTCTAGTCTATAATAATTAAAGGATAATATGCTAATTAGACTGGACGTCCTTCCTGGTGAAGCCGGGGCCAGAGGAAAGCCAGCCGGGGTCCGGGTGCCTGTGGAGTGCTGGAGGAGGGAAATAGCCCAGGTCCCTTGCGGCTGCAAGAGGAAAGCCAGGGCCGGCAGCCCAGGTCCCAGGTGTCAGCGGGAAGCTGGTGCTGGCAGCTGGTGAAGGGAAGGCCTACTCTTGCAGAAATATTCATGCATTAGGCCTCTAGTTTATATAATAATTTATAATAATAAAAGCGTAATATGCTAATTAGACCAGACAGCTGAACAACCTTCCGGATGAAGCCACAGCTGCTAGGGCCGAGCCCCTTGCACAAATTTCATGCATCGGGCCTTTCTTTAGTATCACATATGTGGTTATTTTAAGGAAAATATAGTGACAGAACTGTTTACTTTGCTTTCAATAGATGACCACAACATTCAGAATGAAATGCTTGAAAAATGTATTAGCCTTCCCGTGTGGGGTCATTCATGCTCAAATTATGAACTTTCAATGTAAAGGCTGCAAATGATTGCAATATACAAAATATAAGCTGCTTGCTTACTGCTACAAAATATAATAGCTGCTTGCTTACTGCTTGCATATTCTAATCTAAATTTGAAATCATCCTTCCTGGATTATATTTTTGCAGCTCTTAGTATATGAAAAGGCATAGACACTGAACCCAATGGCCTTTTATGATGATGATAATAATATCTCAGAAACCATATGTATTATGTCCTTTCTTTAATTTCTGGCCATGGCTCAGATATCCACAATCATTTGCTCTAGCTATTTGCACTTAAATGAAGATGGCCTGTGGTATGTGAAACCATATTCTATACTCAAATCTGAATTTTCTTCACCTTAATCTACCAAGAGTTGAGTGTTTAAGTTGACCTGGAGCCAGTGATTATTTTTCATCTTCAAGGGATATGCCAGAATCACGTGTTTAGTTGATTTACTCTTGTTTATCTTGCCAAGCAAAGGTTCCTTATATCCTCAGATTAGCACACCCTCCTGGCACCATAACCCCATTCAGATAACCATTAGCACCCTCTGAGAGCACTTGATGTAAAAGCCCACGTTCTTCCTGGTGCCTGTTATCCGGACCAGGAAAGGAACACTACAGGCATTTTCTAGTCTTTACTCCGGATTCCCATCAATCATCACAAAATAATTTTAAATTTATGTCAAGACTGTTTATGTTTTTGTGTGAGACATTCAACAACCCTATGTTAACATATAAAAAAACAAGCAGAATTTATTTTCTCAATATTTTTTTCTGTTAACAGAAGACATAATGATAAGTCAACCATTATATATTGACAATTTCCATTATAGAAAATCCAAAAATCCTAAGACATGGTCACCATGGAAACTCAAGATCAGTTTGATAGATAAAGCATCATTAGAATTTTGTATCTATATTATACAAGATACTTACATGTTAACAATGATCTTATATACCCCAAAATTGGCATTAAAGAATAGATCACAATAACCAGAGAACAGAAGGAAGAAGAAAAGGAAAAAGAGACAAAAGTTGGGCTTGATCAGTGACATTTAGTGGGAAAAGTAGGATGCATGCTGGGTTATAAAAAACTCCTTGGGCTTGGAAATGTAGAGTAAGGATTAAGGTATTATGGGCGCATACCTTACAAATAACAATGTAAGTTACATGGGCCTGTGGGAAAGTTGACTAATAATGTTAGTATGTTTTTCAGTTAGGTATGGACTTTGGTGATAACTGTAGGCAAATGTACATGCATGTTAAGTGGTATGTTAAGGACATATTGTTAGCAAAATATTGTGGTAAATGTTTAAAGAGAAAAAAATATATCAGTGTGTTTACTCATGAGACACATTTGTGTGAACTTTCAGCCCAGCAGCATAAAAAATTTTGGACAAACCCAGTGTTATCCTGGACAAAAACAAACAAAGAAACAAAAAAATTTAAAACTTGGATTATAGGAGGTATCTTTAGCACTTTTGTTGCCAGAGAAAATAGAAAGAGCAAAGGGAGATAAACTATCTTTTCCTTCTACTCCGCTGTAGCCGGCCTTCTGAGTGAGTGTAAAGAAATGCAAGAAAGGAGGAGATGGGGGAAGGAGAAGTGATGGGAGAGAGGGGAGAGAGAACTGGACCAAACAGCTCTGGTGGCCATGGTAACAGGATTGGCAGCAGTACCAGTAAATCCTACACGTGAGATAAATTGATTCTGCCACTATTTGAATTTCCTTTATACATATACTCAGTTTTGGTTGATTTCTGATGAGTCACTAAATAATGTGATTCTAGTTTTTCTTTAATCTTCTTAGACATTTTAACCAAAAGGAAAATATAATTATAAATATCCAGGTTAAGCAATTTTTCCAAAAAGAGAATAAATTAACAGGAAATATATTTTCCAGGAGTAAATAAAATGTGATGAGATTTGCAATAAATTTTGTTTTAATCATATTTTAGGTAAAAACAAGAAGTGTTCCCAGAAGAAAAATGAGTCCAGTAGCAAGGTGTCAAATGTGTTCATCAATAGTCTAAATCTACAGAGAAATAATACATTCTTCTTAGATACAAAAAATTACAACCCAGAGTGATATGTATATATTTAATGCCAGCATTTGAACTCTCATAGAGATTTTTTTATTTCATTTTTTCCCACTACATTGTAAATCTTGTAAGTGTTCATTGGCTGAATTAAAGTGCAAAACAAATTTTTAAGAAGTGCTAACTGTTCTTTGAAATAGTAGCATCAAAGGGTAAGGAAAAGAAAAAAAATAACCTTTTCCTTCCTGTTGGCTCTGCTTCCACGCACTTTCATCTGTCACACTGAAATAAATAAGAGGGCCAAGGGTTTCTTTCTCCCACAGTACTGTGGTTAAGGAAACAATAAAGGATATTGTTACAAATAGGTAGGCAATATAATGAGAAAAAGAAGGAGCCTGTGGTCATAGTTGCAGCTGTGCAGGCAAGGCATAAAGTGTTCAAGGGTGTAAGAAAGCAACTAGAAATACCCATTAAAGAATAAAGAGGTTTTTGACTGCTGTGCACAATAAGATTACTTGGAACATATTAGCTACGTCCAAGTTTAAAGTTCTGGCTGTAGACTTTAAAGTTTACGAGTGTGTGTGTGTGTGTGTGTTTATTATTTACCTTTTTGGGAGTGCTTTTGCTTTACTGTGTTTTCCTTCTCCCCATTTTTTTCAGAAACTATACATTTTCTATAAAAAGTTTGACTGAGGGAACGTGACTGTGTGATCCTTTGTAGAGACTTGACCCCATGAAATGTGGCAGGACCGGTCCAGGGCAGGGAGCTGGGATAGTGGCTTTCTTCATAAACCTGAGATGACCACAGAATTCAACATCTCGGTCTGGAGTTAATGAGCTTGAGGTGTGACCATTAGAACCAATCAAAATGCACCCAAATTGGACTTTGTAGTCATGGTGGTGGGTCGTACTTGTACAACAGCATTCTGAAATCAGGAAGAGCAGTGGCCGGGCTTCTCAAGGAATGTCATTGCAGCACAGAATGGGTGGCCCCTCGCCAATGTGACTAGAGCCTCAGAAGATAGTATTATCAACTGAACTGTGATTACAAACACTGTGTGGCTTCTTGCTCACCTGAATCAAGAGATAAAGAATATTAGTTAAGTGTGTACAACCCAGAGTGATATGTATCTTGGTGATACATATGTATCAACTTCTCTGTTCTTTGGGTTTTTACTTGTAAAATGAGGTTAACAATGGCACTTGTGTCATAGATTTGTTTCAAGTTTTAAACAAATGAATACATTGTTAATAAAATTTTTATTTTGCACTAATTTTAGGTACACAGAAAAGTTGGAAAGATAGTCCAGAGAGTTCCCATATAACCCTCACCCAGATTTGTCTAACGTTCTCTTACATTCCCATGGTACATTTGGCAAAACTAAGAAACCAACATCGGTACACTGTCATTAACCAAATTCCAGGCTTTATTCAGGTCTCACCAGTTTTTCCACTAATGTCCTTTTTCCCTTCCAAGATTCAATTCAGACTACCACACTGCACTTAGGAAAATCTGTATTTTATTTTTCAAAACATTTTAAACAGTGTCTGGCGTGTAGTAAGCACCTGCTATGTTATTTAATCACGTAGGTGAGAGGGAATGTCCCCAGCAATGTTATGTATTAACAAGGTTTTACTCTCAATTTCTCATATTGAGGTTCACACGTGAGAAAATAAATAGAATCACTTTACTAGGACATAGCAAAAAGCTATTAATACAAAACAAGGGCTACTTTATGTTTGTGCTGAAAACAATTATAGATCAGTTGTTGTCAAAAGAAAGCGTTCATCCATGGGATATCTTCTAAAGGTCAGAAAGACAAATTATGTCTCACTTTTTAAACTCCAGTGACTGACTCACTCATTCAACAAACGAAAGCCTACCATAGGCAAGGCGGTGTATCCAGGCTGAGGCGCTGTAAACAATCAGGCCCAGTCCTGTTTTGTATGAAGCGTACATTTAATGAAACTAACAGAGTATATACAGTCTTAAATAAGCAATTGGTATGGAATCTGATCCACCTCACTACAAAAAGAAAAGAAAGCATTAGAGTCCCCCATCTAAACACTCCAGTAACCGGTAACGTTTACTCAGATGTGGTTCTGGATATATTAGGAGAAGGAAGAAAAAGGACACAGTTCCCTTAAATCAAATTACCCAGATATGCAGGATCTAGGGGGAATTTGGACAAAGAGATAGGACAGGGGAAATCTGTGCCTGACTCCAGCTGTGTCCATTGCTTCTTAAAAGGCAAGGCCATCCCCTAACTGGTTTGGCTCAGTGGATAGAGTGTAGGCCTGCGGACTGAAAGGTCCCAGGTTCAATTCCCGGCAAGGGCATGTTAGTTGGTTGAGGGCACATCCCCAGTAGGGGGTGTGCAAGAGGCAGCTGATTGATGTTTCTCTCTCATCGATGTTTCTAACTCTCTATCCCTCCACCTTCCTCTCTGTAAAAAAAATCAATAAAATATATTTTTAAAAATGAAATAAAAAATAAAAGGTGAGGCCATGCTTGTGATGGATAATATTGGCTAAAGGCTAGTCGGTGCTCACTCGATGCTGAACCCTGTTCTAAGTGCTCTTCATTTTTAATCCAAGTAAATCTCACAAGCACCATATGAAACACATATTATTCCCCAATTTATAGGTGAGAAAATGAGGCAAAGTAATGTAATGCAAGTAAAATATGAAGGAAGATCAAAAAAGTATCCTTTTGTATTTTTATAACTTTCTAAATACAAAAGCAAAAATTGTTCCTGGGCATATATAGTAAAAGCAACTTTATTACAAAAGTAATTAAGGGAGCATTTGAGATTTTTGCCCCCCAATACATGTCGTTAGTGTGGCTCAAATCACTTATAAAAATTCCAAAAAAGAAAAAAATATATGAATTGAAATGAATCACCTTGAGTTCTAGATTCAGAAAGAAAATATCCCTTAGGACTAAAATCTTAGGTTTCCTACAATAACTGCTGAGCAAACTTTATTCCAAATGTGTATGTACTGAAAGCTTTGGTGTCTTCACCACTCAGTAACAGCCTGGGCGCCTGCGGTACACTCCATCTAAGACAGATGGGAGTGAGATACCATATACCGCAGTACATGCAGTTCATCTTATTTCACAGATGAGTATCTAAACATCTGTGGAACTAAAATGCATTTTTTTACATATATTTTCATTGATTTCAGAGAGGGGGAGAGAGAGAGAAACATCAATGATGAGACAGAATCATTGATCAGTTGCTTCCCACTGAGGATCAAGCCCACAACCAGGGCATGTGCCCTGACCGGGAATGGACCTGTGACCTCTTGGTTCATAGGTCAATGCTCAATGACTGAGGCCTGCAGGGTGGGCTGAAACGCATCCTTAAATAGTTAACATACAAAGTGGAAAAAGGTAGCTACCACTAGAAACATACAAACACAGTGCCATATGAGAAAAAACAAAAAAGAAACAGAAAGAATCAGACCGGGTTAGGAACATGACCAAGTGGACTTGTTTTGAAGACTAAGTGGACTTTTAACAAGTTGAGAGAGATGACAGGGTAGGATCCCTTCAGGAAAGCAACAGCATTGAGGAAGGCAAAAAGATAGGAATCAATCTGACCTGGGAACACCAACCAATCCTATTTGCCTGAGGTGCAGGTTCCTGTGAGAGGATGAGGGTGTGGCAGGACCTTGTTTAGATAGACTTGAGAGCCAGGATGAGGATTGATGCTGGCAGCTGTTGGCAATGATCGGATTCCTTTCTCCCTCCATCCACGTGATCACACCAGCCACGTCAGAAGGCCAACTGCCCCAGCCTGAGGGGTGAGGCCTGCTAAGGCCTCACCTAACAAACGCTGTCACATGACATCCAATTTGTGCCTCTACAAAATCAACAGCAAGATCGATTCTCAAGGGAAACTTCCTTCCTTCCACATGAATCTTGGACATCATTCTTTTTTTTATTTTTTTTTATTTTATCTTTATTGTTCAGTTTATTAATTACATTGTTTCCCCTTTTTATCCCCCTATAGCTTCCCTCCACCCTGTACCTATCCCACCCTCCACCCTCACCTGCCCCTCCCCACTGTCCTCTCCCATTGTTGCTGGATTTTTGTCCAGTCTCTTGCTGCACTTCCCACAACCCTTTTCTCCCCAAGAATTGGCAGTCCATTCCCTCTCTATGTCCATGTCTCTGTTATATTCACCAGTCTATCCTGTTCAACAGCCTATCAATTCACTTGATTTTTATGTTCATTTGTTGATAGATGTGTATTTGTTGTTGCTAGTTTGCACTTTTACCTTTTTCTTCTTCCTCTTCTTAAAGAATATCTTTCAGCATTTCATATAATGTTGGTTTGGTGGTGATGAACTCCTTTAGCTTTTTCTTATCTGCGAAGCACTTCATCTGACCTTCAATTCTGAATGATAGCTTTCCTGGATAGAGTAATCTTGGTTGTAGATTCTTGCTGTTCATCACTTTGAATATTTCTTGCCACTCCCGTCTGGCCTGCATCGTTTCTGTTGAGAAATCCGCTGACAGTCGTATGGGTGCTCCCTTATAGGTAACCAACTGTTTCTCTCTTACTGCTTTTAATATTCTCTCTTTGTCTTTTGCTTTTGGCATTTTAATTATGATGTGCCTCGGTGTGGTCCTCTTAGGGTTCCTATATATTGGGGTTCGGTGCACTTCTTGGAATCCTAAGTCAATTTCTTTCACCAGGTGTGGGAAGTTTTCAGTCACTATTTCTTCAAATAGGTTTTCATTGTCTTGGCCTCTCGCTTTTTCTGGCACCCCTATAATTCGGATGTTGGTATGCTTGAGGTTGTCCCAGAGGCCCCTTACACTATCTTCAATTTTTTGGATTCTTTTGGTTTCTTGCTTTTTCAGCTGAGTGGATTTTACCTCTTTGTATTTCAAATCTTTAACTTGGTTCTTGGGGTGCTCCAGGGCACTTTCAGGTCTTTGTATAACATTTTTTGTTTCAGTCAGTGTATGCTTAATTTCTGGTTGGTCCTTTTTCATATCCTTGAGAGTCTGCTTTATATCCTTGAGGGTTTCTTTCATTTCCTTGTAGGACTCATTCATTTCCACGTTGGTCTTAATAATTTCTTTGCAGCTCTCGTTTATATCCTGGAGGGTGTTGTTCATTTTCTTGTAGGACTCACTCATTTCCTTTGTGGTCTTGCTTATTTCCTTATAGGCCTTGATCTTTTGTTGGAACCTCTTAAAAAACCCTATAACCATGGTTCTGAATTCCATGTCCAGTCGTTTTTTTTCCTCCATTTCTTTCACATCTGATTTCTTTCCATGTTGCTGCATGGTGGCTGCTTCCCTGAGTTGGTCAATTAGCTTTGTGTGGTAGACTTCCTACTAGGGATAGTGGCTCAGCCTCCCCGGTTACCTGAGATGGATATGGGCTGCACAGTCTTGCTGAAGTTAAGCTCAGTTAATCGTTGTTAGCACTTGGAGGGTTGACCTCCAGGCCAATTGTCTGTGAAGCTCAGCTGTGCTCAGGTTGGGTGGGCGGAGTCTCCGGGCCAAGTAGACAGCGTTAGCTCCGCCCTATGCGGCCCCAGGGACTCTGTGCCGGGGGCAATGGCCGCCAGCACCTCTGAGAGAGAGCCGCTACGGAGCTCCACCGGCTGCCGGTTGCCGGGGAGTTCAGACTTTCCCAAAATGAGTCTGCATGCGCAATGTCTCACCCAGGGTCATAAAACAAAGCAGTCTGACGGTTTTCCGAATGAGAGGTAAGTCGCGGTGCGCTCTCTGCGCCTTCACGCAGCCGAGCTGTTCGCGAGAGCTGCCTTCTCCACAAGCCGGGAGACCCGGCAGCACCCGAGCTTCGGCGTGCCCTCCCACTGTCCAGTTTTCACCCCGTGTGATAGTGGGTTCTCTGGACTTCGCCCAGAGCTGGAGAATCAGCCCAGTAGGACGCCTTTGTCTCCCCGTTCGAGAAAACTGGCCAGTTTTCAGCCGCCCGCCCTCTCCGCCGCGTGCGCTCCAAACCTCTCTCCGGGCGAATCTTTCAACGCGTCCGCCGCCGCTCCTCCGGGTCACAGTGTCTTATCTTCACTTTTATTTGTGGAATTTTCACTCGGCGAGCATTCTGGTGATTCTGGAAGGTGTTTGTTCTTCCGTTAAGTTGTAGTATTAAAATTGCTGATTATGACGGCAAGATAGGTGTTTTGCCTTTGCCGCCATCTTAGTTCCTCTCTCCATACTCGACACCATTCTTAACATAGCCGAAAATGGTAAGTTTTTTAAAGATTTTTGGTAGAGAAGAGATGTAATTAAAACTGCACTCCGGCCCTGGCCAATTTGGCTCAGTGGCTAGAGTGTCCACCCGTGACTGAAGGGTCCTGGGTTCCATTCTGGCCAAGAGCATGTACTTTGATTGCAGGCTCAACCCCAACCCTGGTTGGGGTACATGCAGGAGGGATCTGATCGCTGTGTCTCTCTCACATTATTGTTTCTTCTTCTCTCTATTCCTCCCCCTCCTTTCCACTCTCTCTAAAATATCAATGGAAAAATCTCCATGGATTTCCAAACAAACTAACACTGCTGCATTCTAGGAAGATTAATTTGTAAGTGCAGAGGATGGGTTGCAGATGGGAAGCAAGTTTGCCAGTTATATTCCGTTGTACTAACCAGGAGCAAAATAATGTGTGCCTATAAGAAGGGTTGGACAGAAGAAATGGAAGAGGATGGACATGACCACAGAGTGCTTGGTTCAGACACTCGAAGAAAATAAGAAACATCTGAGATGCTTGAGGAGACGGATGCCTGAGGAAAGGGTGCTGCTATTAACAGAACCTGGAAAGTTGTGAAGAAAATTAAGGATGCTTTTAAAGAAAATGTGATGAGTTTCTTTTTTTAATACGTTAAGTTTATAGTGCTTGTGGAAAGATGAATGAAGATTTGTAAGCAGACAGGAAAGAATGCAGAAGAGAGACTGGGACGAGACACAGAAGCTACAGAATCATCACTGTAGAGGTGCCAATTAAAGCTGTGGAGTGAAGAGGGAGAGGTCGAAAACCGAATACTGTGGGAACATCTACATTTAGAAACCAGGAAGAGGGTGTAGACAAAATAGATAAAAACAATCAAACAAAAACTAAATGTGAAGAAGGAGAGGTAGCAAGAAAACCAAGGAGGTACTATATTGTGAAAATCAATGAAGCCAGAATTTCAAGAAAGCAAAATTAGTTCGTAGTACAAAAAGATCTACCTACATAAAGGCCAATTTCCTTATTTAACATATCTGTTTTATTTTATGCTATGCTTCATGAAATATTGGTTCATTTAAATAATTCTCAAGCAAAAATTTCACTTTTGAAAATATGAAAGTTAAGTCATTACTTAACAGTTATCAATGTATAAAACTCTATTAAGTAGCAATTAGATAAAGACATGTAGGTCACACACAAAAGACACATAGGTCACACTTGTATTTGAAAGCTCCTGCTAATGATAAAGTATTTTGTTGGGAAAACCAGTTAATTTCCTGGGGTTTTGGAGAAAATATGTTTACAATTATTTTATTGCAATGTCTAACTGCAATTTATCTTCATCCTGGGGGCTGGAAAGAATAATTTTTCAATTAAAATTTATTTTAATTTCAGCATGATTCTTTGTTTGGTAGCTTTCTATTTCCCTCATTTTAAGCTTTTAAAATGGAAGAGGTTACCTTCCTGCAACCAAAACCATAAGAATCAAAGGAAATTTGTAATTTCTCTCAGTGATAAAGTTTTTTCATACATGGAACATGTGGCATTTTTTTTGAAAGACCCATGGTCTAAAGACAGACAATACACACTTTACAAAAAGTTTGTTTGGCTAAGTGGATAGAGCATGGGCCTGCAGACTGCAGAATCCTGACTTCAGTTCCTGTAAAGGGCACGTACTTCAGTCACAAGCTCCATCCTGGCACTAGTTGGAATGTATGTGGGAGGCAACCAATCAATATGTCTCTCTCACATCGATGCTTTTCTCTCTATATATCCATTCCTTCCATTCTCTATAAAAATCAGTGAAAAAAATATCCTTGGGTGAGGCTTAAATCCTATATAATATAAGCCTAATATGCTAAGTGTCTGACCATTCGACCATTCAACCAGTCGCTATGACATGCACTGACCACCAAGGGGTAGATGCTCTGACCAGTAGGTTAGCTGGCTGCTGGAGTCCAGCTTATTGGGATTGGGAGAGATGGGCTGGACATGCCCTGGAGCCCTCCTGCAGTTCATCTCCAGTCCAAATTGTGCACCAGTGGGGTCCCTTGGTCTGGCTTATGCTCTCTCACAATCTGGGACCCCTCAGGGGTTGTCAAAGAGATGGTTTCAACCCGTCTGTAGGCCAGGCCAAGGAATCCCACTGTGCATGAATCCATGCACCAGGGTTCTAGTAAATAAATAAACAAATAAGAGGAATGGCAAGAGATTAAGACAGGTCAATTTAAAACTTCCTGTATTGTAGTAGAGTTTACTTCAAATGCCTCTCCATTCCAATTTAGAATCCTGAAGAGAAACTTGTCTAATCATTTGCTTTTGGTCATGCAAATAAAAGAGATGGCACATGCACATAGAACTTTCTTCATCTTCATGTTTGCCCACCTCCAACCTACTCAACCTTTTGAGCTATTGATACTACTAGGAGTAAGAGAATAAACAAAACATGTTCCTACATCTTACATTGAAACTAAGAATGCATTTTTCATAGAGTAGCTATAGATCAAAAGACATTATTAATATTTCTTTTTATAGGCACTTTGGATTAAATAAACTTTGATGTACTAATATTTGAGAGTCAACTGGCAGTCATAAAATATTATCTATAAAAAAATACACCCCACACTCAAAATGATAAAACTACATGAACTTTCTCAAATATGATATGTTCAGTGATAAACTATAAGTTGAATATTTAGAGACATATATAGGTATACATATAAATATTCATAAAATTAAAATTGTTTTTATAATAGTAAATAGCATATTTACATCTTATATAACTATTGAAATTGTTGGTTGTTACATAAATGTATTTTATAAAACTGATACAATAAATACGTTTGAGACTAATACATAGACTTCAAAACTCTGAAAAAATTAGAAATAATGCATTTTAGAAGACTCTAAATCTTGAAAAACAATGAAACAAGACAAATCCAGTAAGTGACCTTTTGTTTTATTGTCATTGAAACCAAAAAGCAAAAAACTAATTTAGTTTTATTTTGTATATAGAGTAGTTTTAAAAAGACAAAATGAACTTTTTTAATAGCCTGAAGCTATTTTCTGATACTTACACAACATTGTACTCCAATTCTATTTAACCCATGCTTTAGTCTGGTCAGTACACTTATTTCTTTGGAGCTTTCTGTATACCCCTTTTTTTCTCAGATATTGCCCTGAATAGATATCACTTATAAGTTTCATAAGATAAAGTAATGAGAAATAAGAAACAGAGAACTAGGTTTCTATAGCAACTTTCTGTGACACTCTGGACTGCCCTGTGAGGGGAAACATTTCCTCAAAAATTAAAAGACTGCATTGAATAAAGCAGGTCTTAGAAGGACTGTGGTCATATTTACAGTGTCTTATAGAAGCAGTGCTTTCCATCTAGTAGAACCCCAAACCTTTTTGGGTGATCAATAAATATTTAACTAGCGGTACTTATTTGAATGGCTTTCTGTTATTATTTACTTCCCTAGGATATAAGGCAAACAGTGCAGAGATGCTGATCAGAGATTAGTAATAGAATACAGTTTAAGCAGGGAGCTGCCACCATCAGGTTTCTTGAGAGAAAGGGATGGAATTCATTTGTAAGGATTTTCCCAGATCACATAAATCATACTTCCTCAAACCATATGCCCTTCACACACACACACACACACACACAATTTTACTAAATAACAGGGGTCTGTTTAAAATGAACTGCAATTTAAAGTTGCATTATGTAATCTCTTCATAATTTTTAATGCTCCCCTTCCCTGGTCTGTGATCCAAATCAGGAGGGTGGTTGATGACTATGGAATCCATTATCCTCTCTAATTCCATGTGCTTACATTGCAGATTAGCTATGGTTCTAACTTCCAGTTTTAATGGAAACCACTGGCTTGCTTGGTTGTGCAGAGCATGAGTGTGTGTGTAAGCATGTGTGTGCATGATTCAGAGAAAATTGCACCAATTCTTATAAATTGGTTAAAAATAACAAAAATTTTCCATTTTGCTCTTTATTCCTTTTTTTTTTTTCTATATCACAGTCTACCTCAGTACTATAGGCCATCATGCTTTCCCATAAATCTTTTTACCAACAGTTCCAAATTCATTTACCCTTGGAAGTTAAAGAAAGTTCTTCCTTTTATTCATTGCCCCCTATAACTTGGATGAAAAATTAGAGAGCAATTAGTCTGTACTGTAGGGCGGCTTCTCTTTTTATGACAAGCTAATCTTAATTAAACAAGGAAGTTTGTGACCAATAACCATTAAACAGAGCTTCTAAGACTCACCTTTCTTTCCCTAAATTATGTGCATTCCCTAATTAAAAGAGAATATCTTGGCCCATGGTACCTCTTTCCACAGGCAATGGTCCAGAAACAGTTCTAAAGTTGATTCAAGGTACTTTGAAGGGTAAGAGTGTAGTAAATGTATAAGCAATATATTACAATTTGTCTTATCTCTCTTCAAGCTCTCATCCTCACAGTGATTTGTGAGCAGGCTTAAAATGTTTCAGAGCAGATTTTTCCCTGCTCTGATGTTCTGATCACCAAAGATTTAAGCTCCATTTTACACTAAGTGATTTGTCACCTTTTGCAGGGAATCGATAGGGAGAGTAACAAATCTCTTGTTTTGAAACCTATCCATGCTTCCTCCCCCAAATTAAGCATATACGTCTTCGATTACAAAAAAAAAAATCAGGAAATACTTTATCTTTTTAACACCCACTGATCTTCCTAAAATGTAAGCTCCTCTCTATCGTTTGAGCATTTTGGTGTGCAACTCATCTGCCACACGGAAGAATAGTAAGTGCTCACTCTCCCGTCCATCACAGCCAAATGGGTCGGCCAGACATGAAATGGGGTTTGCTCAGAAGAGCGGAAGGACAGACCGGACATGAAAATAAATGGTAAAATATTAGTGCTCTTACTGTAAGGGGAAGAGTGAACTGTAGAGAAAAGCTGACAAAAATCAGAAAATCGTTTTTAAAAAGGTCATGACATTTCACTTTGCAAATTTATACACTTGCCACATAAGCTATAGAGGTGCTGCTTTTATTTATTTATTTATTTATTTATTTATTTATTTATTTATTTATTGGAGAGGAGAGTAGGAGGGACATGGAGTTGGTGGTGGTTGGGGGCTAAAGAGAAATTATTCAGAGAGTGGAAAAACACAAAAAAATCTAACGCTGAAATATAAATGTGTATGTGAAATCAATTAGGTATACTAAAAGAAATGTTATGGTTTTATTTGTTCTGCAATTGTGCAAACCTTAAATATTTTTCAAGTGGGTTTTCAAACAATTTAAACTCTGAATTTCTTTTCTCAGAAAAAAAAAAGTTACCTAGAAATGTAGAAAATAGAATCAATCACAAATAGGGCTGCACCCAACTCTGCCTCGGTGCTGTATCAGCCCCCAGAGGCTCATAACTTTTTCTAGGTACACAGTGTCAATTATGCTGAGATTCAACATACAATCAGAGTGAGCCCTAGCTTTAGGATATTCCTTCAGTGAATCATGGCATATCAGTTGTGCCTTTTGGGGTACCAATTATACTCCCACAACTACCTTCACCCCAATATTTTAGCCACACTGAGCGCATGGGAACAAACATCCAGGGGTCAAGGTGGCTGTCTAATTTGCATAGTATTAACTCACTATTTAGTGAACTTGTATTTAGAGGAGAAGCTGCGAGCCACATGGAGGCAGGCTGAGGGAGGTTAAAGTTAGTGATTGGGCAAGGCTCAGTCCTGTACAACCTACATAAAAAATTAGATCGCCCTTGTAAATTGAACCGATCTTCCCAGGGAGTCAGTTTAATGACCATCTGTTTTTATTCAAAATACTCCCTGCGGGGAGAAGGCATCTCACCTCACACTCTATGCAGCTTATCACGGTTATTTCCTTCCAACCACAGACAAGCATGTTCTCTGAGAGGAGAGCTGCAAAATACTTCTTTTCCTTCCTTGTGTTAAATGGTTTGGCCACCTGGTCATGTCTGATCATTCCTACGGACACTTCCTTCAGGTCCTGGCCTTGCTCAGGATCCCGGGAAGTCTGTACTGTTCAGAGCTCCCTGATGAATATTTCTTTTTCTTTTTTAAATATATTTTTATTGATTTCAGAGAGGAAGGAAGAGGGAGAGAGAGATAGAAACATCAGCGATGAGAGAAAATCATGGACTGGCTGCCTTCTGCATGCCCCCCACTGGGGATCTAGCCCGCAACCCGGGCATGTGCTCTTGACAGGAATCGAATCTGGGATCCTTCAGTCCGTAGGCCAACACTCTATCCTCTGAGCCAGACCAGCCAGGGCTCTGATGAACATTTCTGCAAAATGTGAATTATTTCATTTCAGGGCCGTTCTGCAAAACAGAAAGCAGTCACCCATCTCACAGGTGAGAAAACTGGGCTTTCGAAGTTAAGATATGAATGAAAGCTTAGGCCTTATCATTTATACACTGTAAAGCAGGGATTCAAAGCCATGGCTTGAGAAAGCATGATTTGCCCCTGGTTTCCCCTCACTGTCCTGTGGAAAACACTTTACCAGACAATAGAAATTCCCGATTCTTAGACCTAAAAAACTAAGCCAGTGAAAGGAGATAGGGCAAGGGGATTTGGACTTATGGACAAAGGGCCCTGTTTTGCTTTATTTTGTTTTTCCTACTGGAAGCAAGGTGTGTAATGTGAAGAGAGTAAAAAAAAGAGGGGAACTGGAGTGAAGAAAAAAATTAAGAGAATTAAGTTGGTTTTTGAAGAATATAAATTAATAAATACTCATTTTTGTTGTTATTGTCATCTAACATATATTGAGTACTTACCACACAACGTGCCAACTGGTACGATTTTAGTCACCATTTCTAAGGCAAATGAAATGTCCTTCACTTAGATCCCTAGACATGGAAGGAAGAGGCTGGGAAGCTCCATGAGCACAGAGGAAATACACAGTTTTACTTGTGAGTTCATTTCTCTGGGAAGAGGATTCATAGGGTTATCAGAGTATTAAAGGATTAACAGTTAAGAAAATCCAAATTCCCATAGCTTCATATTGTACCCACTAAGGAAAATTCTCTTTCCTCATGGTTGTAAAAACCATATATTCTGCTCAGCCTGAAGCCTGCTCTCTCTTTAGCACTTCAGAACTGAACATGAGATCAACTGAATATCAACCTCTTCAAGGTTGTCCTACAGCAGCTCAGACTCAACAGGCCTAAAAGCAGTGTACATGTTCTCCTCCACCACACGCACACTTTATATGCTATTTTCAGAACTACACTATACACACACACACACACACACTAGAGGCCTGTTGCAAGAAGATTCCTGCAAGAATAAGGCTTCCGCTGAGACTGGTTTGGCTCAGTGGATAGAGCCTCGGACTGTAGACTGAAGGGTCCCAGGTTCGATTCCGGCAAGGGCATGTACCTTGGCTGCAGGCACATCCCCAGTAGGGGGCGTGCAAGAGGCAGCTGATCGATGTCTCTCTCTCATCGATGTTTCTGACTTTCTATCCCTCTCCCTTCTGCTCTGTAAAAAATCAATAAAATATATTATAAAAAAAAAAAGAATAAGGCTTCCTGTGGCGGTCTCCACCACCCCACCTGCTTCACTTCCGTCTCTGTCACCCCGCTTGCTTGCTTCTCCACAGATTTGCTCCCTTTTGCAGCACTTGACTTCCTTCTACACTGTCTTCGGTCTTCGTTCTGTGCCTGGATATGCAAATTAACTGCCATTTGATGGGTTAATTTGCATACTCACTCCTGATTGGCTGGTGGGTGTAGCAGAGTTATGGACAATTTGCATGATTCTCTTTTATTAAATAGGGTGTATATATATATATATATATATATATAAAACTTGTATTGATTTCAGAGAGGAAGAGATAGAAACATCAATGATGAGAGAGAATCATTGGTTGGCTGCCTCCTGCATACCCCCTACTGGGGATCAAACCCCACAACCTGGGTATGTGCCCTGACCAGGAATCAAACCCTCACCTCCTGCTCACTGAGCCACACTGGCCAGGCAGAACTACACCTTTTATGGAACAAATGCCTCTATACTTTTTCTTAAGTTGCTCACTGTTTGTAAAGCATGCAACCTAATTTCCTCCTCCTGATTTCTATCTAAATGAATGACTCGTCATTTCAGAAGTTGTCCCTGACTGCCCAAGGATGAATAAAATACCCCTCCTCTGCACATTCCCAGGTTATGGGCTCCCTCCCCAGTAAAAGGCATGCAAGAGGCAGCCAAAAACATGTTTCTCTCTCATTGATGTTTCCATCTCTCGATCCTTCTCCCTTCTTCTCTCTAAAAGCAACAAAACATTTTTTAAAAAAGAGCTTTTTTTATTCTGCAAGTAATTATAAGAATAGCAGCAATAAAACTAGTTTTATGGTTATTTGGAAAACTAATATATTTGAAAAGGTAAAGCAGCCGGTTCAAAATTGCTGAGAAATACGCCTGTATAAAAAGAAACGGTTCCAAGATTTTCTTGCTCCTGCATGAAATGAATCTGTCCAAGAAAAGTTAGGCAGTTTACATATTGGAAAAATGCACAGGTTTCCTCACAAGGACTTCTTCCCTGGTGCTGTCTTTATCAGAGTGGGAATGTAAATCGCATTACATACTTGGATAAAACAACAATAGAAAATCACTTTCTCTTAGTACCTAATTCTCTGCTTTGAGCCTCCTTGAAGGTCATTTTACCGTCTTTGTTGAAGAAGTCATAGAAAAAATTACGCTGTATCCCTTTAGAAGATAACTTCTCTGTGACCCTGTAGAAACATGGGAACACAAAGAAAAAGATATCTTCTTTCTCTGCCCTTCCCCCGCTCGAAGGCTCTCCTTTTTGGTTAGCATTTATTAAATCAAACATTCTTTCAAGAACGATCTCCAACATGTTTCAAATTATGAAGCACGTTTAAGACATTACCTACTTCATTCACATGGATAAATACACATCTCTTACATGATGTGCTCAGGATCGGTTGCCTGATGAATGTTAAACATCCTGGACTCTGCTTTTCTCCATTGTATCAAGGAACATGCTTGTCACTTGCCATCTCAAAGGCAGATGAGAAAAGAGCCTCAGCAGCTCCTTTGCCAGCAGTTGTTTCTGCCAGATTTCTTTTGATCCGCACCGGAGTCCCTAACTGGCAGTCCCTCCAGACGCATGTAAGTTCTTCTGACTTTACGGGATACAGTAATATACTTCCTGAGTACCCTCATATATGAGGCACACCTGAACAGGCAGGCTTTTGTGGACTTGCTGGATTTTTCAATGCCTTTATTAAAACACCCTGGAATTATACATGGGAAGCTGGCCCTTTCTGTTTAGTTTTCTTGGCATAATGCCACACATAGATGTCTACCCGATACTTTCTCACGATCAGAAGGAACCTGGCAATTGACAGCTTCTCAAACTATATGAATGCCAGCATAGATGATTCTAGTGCCTTTTTTTTTTTTTTTTAGCTAGTGGGATACTGGCCCAAGGTCTCCCATAGTTTTTCTTTTTAAACATTTTCTCCCACCATCTTCCAACCTCCTTTCTATGGCAAGCTGGAACTCAGCACCTTATCTAGCAGTCAGGAGAGAGGGATGAAGAGAATATCTATTTTCTGGGGTGGGATGTATCCTTGGTTTCAACCCAGCTTCATACTGTGATTCTAGTCATCAGAAGACTGGGGTAAGAACTATGACATTTCATCTTTTTTTTTTAATTACAGTTGACATAAATATTATATTAGCTTCAGATAAACAAGATAGTGATTAAACAATTATATAACTTACAAAGTGATCACCTTAATAAGTCTATTGCCTGTCTTGTCATTTCTTATGTGATAGAAAAGAAGCTTGAAGGCTGGGAAGGGTGAGTGGGTGGGAAGAGATCAACCAAAGAACTTGTATGCACATATATATAACTCATGAACACAGACAGTAGGGTAGTGAAGGGCTGGGACAGGGGGCAGAGGCCGGCTAGAAGAGGTCAATGGGGGAGGGGCATATGTAATACTTTTAACAATAAATATTTTTTAAAGCTCTTCTCTCACCTTTATACACTTCAAAGTATTGTTTGCCTACAAACACTCATCATATGGCTATAGTTCAGGATGTAAAATAGCCTATATTTATCCATAAATTTACTTTAGAAATAAAATTGTTTCTTTTCTTATTTATATTAATTTCTCTTTTGTCATTATTTCCCCTAAAAATATTTGTTTATTTTAGATTGTAAGCACTTACAGATTAAAAGCAGGATCTAGAGTATCTCCTAAAAAAAAAAAAAAAGAAAAAAATACCTTATGGAAAGTTATTAAAGACATTGCTTACTTGATGTGATCATCATGAAGATACAATATTAAATGTTTGTGTTAAAGTATACTCTTAACAATCTGCTGAATCAGAAGCAAGGCAAACCAACAGGCTTACAAGTCTCATTTTCTTTTTTAAATATATTTTTGTTCATTTCAGAGAGGAAGGGAGAGGGAGAGAGAGATAGAAATATCAGTGATGAGAGAAGATCATTAATCAGCCATCTCCTGTATGCCCTCCACTGGGATCAAACCTACAACTTTGGCATGTGCCCTTGACCAGAATCAAACCCTGGACCTTTTAGTCCATAGGCCTAAACCAGCTAGGGTACAAGTCTCATTTTCTAACACCTATGGATATTCCTACTACATCTCAAAAAATATGCTTGATATTTTGACAATTATTTTATTTAGTATCTACAATAACACTGAAATAGATATTATTATTCCCACATTTTAAATACAAAACAAATGATAAGAAAGGTTAAGTGATTATCCAAAGTTTCACAATAACCTTGTACATAGGACTGACAGGTGACATAGGAATGGATATCATAAGAGTGATATCGTTAACATGATATATTCTAGAAAGTAAGTATTATGTATTATGTTAAAGCATTTGGGACCTGAAAATAGATTATGTTGATAGTTACATTTCCCAATGATCTTTCTCTCTCTGCCTTTAGTAGTTGAAGGTCATCCTCCAAGTACTCACTTACTGGAGTCAAAAGTTTGGCTCTTGGTATCACAAAGGAGCTAGTTTTTCTAAGTATGAATTTCCCATTGATATGTGTGCATAGAAAAAGAAGAACACTGTTAGCATTTAAGGGAGGTTTATGAAAAGAAAAGAAAAAAGAAAAGACTATTCTTTACAAATCAGAACATAGCAGACAGTGTTTGAGCCCAGAAGAAATTACTTCCAGCAAGGAAGCACTTTTTCTTGTTCTTTCTGTGTTCCTTTTTTTTTTAATTGCAAAAATGTAAATTCAAGGTCTGCCGAGTCATTCCATAGTTTCCTAGCATATCCGGGTATTGATCAACTTAAAAATAATAATTACTCCCAACTGCCCTTTGTTGAGTATATTCTCTGTGCCAGGTTTTTTTGGGATGGTTTTAGTTGCTCTGTTCCTCGCAAATCTCCATGAGGGATTTGACACAGGATTCAAAAACTCATGATTTCCCATCTACAGTGGAAAAATCTTAAGCAGCCTCCTGTAACTGGCAGAATAGGAGACTTTAGTATCATTATTTCATATGCAGAGAATTGAAAAAAATAGAATACTCTCAAGTTGTTTTAAGGATAGATTAGTTAGTTAGGAGTTATAGCCATTAGTCTGAAAGTCTTGCCCCAAGCAATCAATAGCTGGATAGATATGTGCAGCTTATACCAGCTCAGATTTCATGCATCCATCCTTATAACCCAGTACACTTTTTCTTGCCTCCTGAGCCTCTCATTAGCCTATATGTTCATATATCACCTACTCATTTTCATCAACTGTTGATTATCACTTATGTTTCTTCTCCTGTAATAAAATGAACTTCTCTATGCGTATCCTATCTAATAAAAAAGTAACATGCAAATTAACCATCACTGCTATACCCACAAGCCACGCCCATCAGCCAATCAGGAGCAAGTATGAAAATTAACCCAACCAAGATGGCTTTGGCCATGGAGTGAGCAGGAGGCTTGGGTTTCTCTGGCAATGGAGGAAGCCAAGCTTTTTGCACACTCTGGCAGGCTCAGGCCTCCACTCAAGGCTACAAAGTTTCAATTATAGAAGATAAATAAATCCCAACAAAAATGGCTGCAGCCATGGAGCAAGCAGGAGACTTGGCTCTGCTCAATGCTACAAAGTTTCAATTATAGAAGATAAATAAATACCAGATACCAGGGCCTAAACTTGGGTTGCTGGGGGGATAGGGTGGCCAGCCTGAAAACCACTACAGGCCCCTTGCCCAGGCCACCCCACATCCCAAAGGAACCCCCACCCTGATCCAGGACACCCTTCAGGGCAAACCATGTGGCCCCCACACATGTACCCCTCAGATAGGCCTCTATCCTATCTGATAAAAGAGTAATATGCAAATTGACCATCACTCCAACACACAAGATGGCTGCCCCTAGGTGGTCAAGGATCCTGCCCCTATGTGGACACAAGATGGCCGCCACAAGATGGTCAGCAGAAGAGGGCAGTTGGGAGGGACCAGGCCTGCGTGGAGGGCAGTTGGGAGTGAACATGCCTGCAGGGGAGGGCAGTTAGAGGTGACCAGGCCTGCAGGGGAGGGCAGTTAGGGGTGACCAGGCCTGCAGGGGAGGGCAGTTAGGGGTGACCAGGCCTGCAGGGGAGTAGTTAGTGGGTGATCAGGCTGGCAGGCAGAAATGGTTAGGGGCAATCAGGAAGTAAGGCAGGTGAGCAGTTGGGAGCCAGCAGTCCTGGATTGTGAGAGGGATGTCTGACTGCCCTTGAGGGGTCCCATATTAGAGAGAGTGCATGCTGGGCTGAGGGATCCCCTCCCCCATGCATGAATTTCGTGTACCGGGCCTCTAGTATGTGTATATTTACATGTACTCCATTAAAGAGTGAATGTAAATATAGTTTGTGTTTGAGAGGGAGTGACAAAAATTAATTTTGTTTTGTCTTGTTTGTTTTCAAAACTAAAATTCCAGAGTTGATTGCCTTGCCTGTTCTGGATGTAGAGAGGGCCTTTCTGATGCTGCCTTCAGAGGAATTCGTAGAGGTTGAATGACAAAGGGGGAGGGAAAATGAGCAGTGGCCTGGAGTAAAGCTTTGAATAGGGGAGGCCTCAAAAGTTCAAAGTAGAATAAGATGAAAGGCCTCAGATTTTCTGTGAGCAACAGTTGGTGTTTGGAGTCACCACTCATTTTCAGTATGACTTGACTCTTTTAAAAAATTTTCTTCAGTTCTGCTCTGTCATTTTCTTTAAGAGACAGTTTTTTTACCGATTGCTGATGTTTACACACACATTTTCTAGTTGGGACTCGCCACTTCCATTGCCATTCCTTACACTACCTTTAGTCTTACCTTTAAGTAACCTGCCATGATACCTATGGTAATAATAAGTAGCAATCACTTTCTTCCCCCAATTGAGCTGACACTTTATCAGACTTTTCCATGTTCAGAGCAGTTTGTATTGGCACATTATATTTCAAATTCAATTAAAATGGAAAAAATAGAATCACAATGGCATTTTACTGTCGTGAAATAAAGGTAAACTTATAGGTCTTATAGTAAAAACTCCTGAATGAATAGAAGGCTACATGGAATAGTCAAGAGAACATTGACATTTGAATCAACCAAGTGATCCTGGATTTGAATCCCCCTAGGAAAACAAGAAAAATCCATTTAAACTTCCTGATTTCATTTTGTTCCATGATAAAAATCCTTAACTGGTAGTGAGGATTCAAAGTGAAGAGCCTAGCACTTAATCAAGCACAGAGCAATTGCTTAATAAAGAAAAACTAGTAGTAGTAGTAGTAGTAGTAGTAGTAGTAGTAGTAGTAGTAAATTATTTTATCCACATAGCAGTCATGTAAAGGGGATAAACAAATTTTTATTTTTCAATTATTTTCCATGAAGTACCTAACTCTCCTTCTCAATGCAGTTAATCCATTTTATCCCTACCCTTTCTGTGAAACTTGCATTACTGTATTTATCACCTTGCCTTCTCTAGACTATGAGCTTATAAAGAACAGACACCCATTGTCAGCATGGCATTTCCAAAGACTATGCTATGCTAGAACATATTGGTGGAGATTCATTTTGTGGGCCAACTTGCCTGGGTTACAGGGTTTCCAGATATTTGGCCAAACATTATTCTGTGTGTGTCTGTGAGAGTATTTAAGGATGGTATTAATAATTGAATCCATAGGCTGAGTCAAGCAGATTGCCCTTCCTAATTTAGGTATGCCTCCTCCTATCAGTTGCAGACCTGACTAGAACAAAAAGGTTGAGTAAGGAAATTTGTCCTCCCTGACTATTTAATCTGGGACATTGGTCTTTTTCGGCCCTCAGACTTGGACTGAAACACCAGATTTTCTCTGGCCTATTAGCTTTCAGACTGGAACTTACCGTCAGCTCCTGTGGTTCTCAGGACTTCAGATTTGAACTAGAACTACAAATTGGCTTTATAGGGTCTCCAGCTTGCAGAATGAATATCTTGGGATTTCTCAGCCTTCCTAATTACATGAACCAATTTCTTATAATCAATCTCTTTTATATATAAACATAAACACCCAATGATTCTGTTTCTCAGGACAACTTTGACTAATACAATATCAAAGTGCTTAATTAATATTTGGTGAACTGATCTGATTTCTCAGCATGAAAAAACATTATAAAAGCACTTAGTTTTGCCTTTGCCTTATTGCCTTTTGAAAAAACAAAACATTTTTGACATTTCAGATGTCCTCAAATAAAAGTTTTCCCAAGTCCTATTGTTGAACAGACTTAAATGAGCAAAATCCCTCCCCATTTTATGAGTTTTCTCAGAGGGATAACTCTTTGGATGGATTTTAAACAATCATCTCAGAAGGGCAGGTTTCAAGTTTCAAATTGAATTTCAGTCTTTGATCCTCAAATCTATTTCTGATGGATAAATGAAGCTCTGGTTTTGACTGGAGGAAGCCGAAATATCAAAATGACTGTTTTGACATTAAACAGCTGTTTTTAAAAATTCCATGATTTCATTGTCAGTGAATAAGACACATGTGGATTAAATTTTCTTAGAATACACAAGGTTTGAAAAATTAAGGGAACCTGGTTTGGGTTTGATTGACTGAAAAGCATTTGCAACCCAGTGCTATCTCCTTCCATGTCTCTGCCCGAGAGTTTCCGTCTTACAAACGGCTCTGCCCTCATGAGCTCAGCATACAGAAGAGTGATCTCAGAAGTGTGAAAGGTTGAAATCAGCCCTAGGAGAGGTTGTTTCTGAAGTTTAATGAACCCCAAACCAATCACTATTGCACAACGCCTGCACGCTTTCTTCTGAGAACCTCAGGATAGCACCCAAAAATATATTTCTAAGTTACGTAAAATGGCCTTTTAAACACTGTTTCGTTAAAGTTAGGTTCTTTATTCCTGAGTCTAATACTATTTCTAGATTTATGAATTGTTTGACCTTTTATTTTTAAGGGTAGCCATGTCATATTATTAGAAAGTCGGCAGTTTTCTTTGTAGCATAAGATACATTCGAGGAGAGAGACAAAATACTGTTGTTAGGTTCCAGAAAAAAAGTAATGAATGCGTGTCCCAATGGCCTTCTCGGAAATGGTGACATTACTGCAAATTTATAAACTCTGATTTTGGGAAACAGATTTACTTGGTTTTGAGTTCAGATGCAAGAGTCACACTATAAACATTTCGTGTACACTCTTTCTCATCGGTATTTACATTGTTGAATTGTGTGTCTCTCTGTGACACTACAACTGTTAAACATGAAGGGTTTATTTTAGAGGGGTGTCTATTACATTTCCTTTAAGGGCTCAGAAATTAGAAAAGCAAAACCTCTATTTCACCACTGATCAAGTCAGCAACGAGTTGGCAGAAGGTCACATGGGGTAACGGGAAGATCTAGAGGGTCCCAGGGTATACATGTCCATGCAAGCTCGCCACCAGACCACTGTGGTCTGCTCTCTGCACAGACATCCTGTGGTTTGCTGAGTCAATAATTGAAGCTCCCAAAGCTTCTTCCCTAACAACATAATATGGGTTTTAATAAAATTGGACTGACTTTGTTGTGTCCAGGGTGAGACGGAAAAAGAGAATCAGTGGAAGAGGAATGCATTGATATACTTATCACAGCACTGCCATCAACAACAAACAATTATCAGGCACCTACTATGTGCAAAACAATATAGTAGGCATCTTAGTTGCAGAGTAAGATATGTAACCAATACCTGTATAAGAATTTACAATTTAGTTTGGAAGATGGTACTATGTAGTTTATCTTCTATCTCCTCTCCCTCTCCCTCTCTCTCTCTCTCTCTCTCTCTCTCTCTCTCTCTCTCTCTCTCTCTCTCTCTCTTTCTCTCTCTCCCTCTCACACATACACACACACAAAATGTATACACACAATTTGAGTAATTATAAAGGCATTGTTTATTAAAATACATTTGATTTTCAAAATTGAGCTATCAGCTATTAAAGTATGTATACATTTTCTTGGAACACGCTGTGTGTGTGTGTGTGTGTGTGTGTGTGTGTGTGTGTGTGTGTGTAAAAACACATAAAACTCAACAAATTAAGGCAGCATGTAAGAAATTTCCAGATTGTGAGACAAACAATACCATTTAAAGAGACATGAGTCTGTGGCTGTTCCTACCCCCTCTGATCCCCAACAACAACCCTAGGATAAACACAGAAAAAAAAATAAAAGATGTGAGGAGGAAGAAGAATTTCCCCGTCTCCTTACACTTTTGCTGATGTCCATGTTACCAGTGATTAGAGTCTGAACCAAGGTAGTGATAGGATTGGTACAGAAAAGTGTTAATTTTGAAGATATTTGAGAAGTAGGAGGCTATATTTCTGCTTTTATTGTCCCTTCCCTAGAGAACTGTTCTCGGCCACCCATCTATAAAAATGCTTCTGAAGTGGTAAGGACTAAATTAACTTTTTCCCAATCCATCTGGGGTTAGTAGTTATATGAAATACAATAAAAATAAATTAGTACAAAATTAAATAGAAAATAAACACTCTCAAAATAAAGACCAACTATTTTTATTGCAAAATCCATGAAACATAGGAATGCATTTTAGCACATAATAAGAACAAAACTAATATGGAAAAATAACAAAATAAAATAAAAAATTTAAATGTTTTTCATGTAAAGTGTGTGTGCAGGCAATAAATATAGAGAGTTGCTATTCTGCCCATTACTTTTTGCTGATTTGTAATTATGACTAAACAAACATTAATAGTGCCTCCCAATAATAAAAGCCTATTTGCACACTTTAAACAAACAGTATATATCAATATTTAATGTTTTCAACATGGCAAGTGAGCTTTCTTTGTGCTTGTTAATTTATCTAATCTAGGCTGGAGTGATGACTATTCTGTTTGCAAGGTTTGACATGGTTCCAATGCATATAAGAGTTCTGCACAGCTCACACCATGTGGGACATGAGTGTGATTGTCTCTATGCTGTTTAACCAATCACTAATCATAAGCTTGACTATGGCAGCCATGTCAAAATGCTCTAGAGGTTTCTAAACACTCTCTGTGTCTGTATTTTTCTTATTGCAGACAGAGAATAAACAATTTGTAGACTGTTCCATTCCACAGACAGTTTGAGTAGCCCTGATGTAGACTAGTACCTTCACCTAGTTCCTGCTATTCTGTTTCAGCTTCCTGTGTATTTTATTCATAATCTTTATCACAATTTACCTGGTAATAATTATTTTTAATATATATTTTTATTGATTTCAGAGAGGAAGACAGAAGGAAAGATAGAAACATCAATGATGAGAGAGAATCATTGATCAGCTACCTCCTGCATGCCCCACTCTAGGGATCGAGCCCAAAACCCAGGCATGTGCCAGAGATCGAACTATGACCTCCACGTTCACAGGTCGATTCTCAACCACTGAGCCATGTCAGCCGGGCCTGGTAATAATTATTTGATTGATTGTTTTTTACACCAGAGTTTTCCCCATTAAAATGTATCCCTATTAGTCCGGCCAGAGTGAATCTGCGAGTCATTCTGCGCACCTAAAGGTTGTCAGTGTGATTCCCCATCAGGCTTCATGCCTGGGTTGTAGGTTCAGACCCCGGTCATGGGATGTACAAGAGGCAACTGGTCAAAGTTTCTCTGTTACATCAATGTTTCTCTCCTTTCTTAGCATTTTCTCTGGTGAAGATTTTTTTTTTTGTAATGCACCCACACTAGCACAAAGATAATGTTTACCCTGTCACAATCGTGACCTCAATATCTTACTGAGAAAATGAGGGGCTAAATGAATATTTGTTCAATTAATTAACTAAAAATTAATTTAAAGGCACAAAATTAATCACCAATGATGGTATGGGAGAAAGAGTGAAGGAAGGAAACTAACATTTAGTGAGTCTTTACCATGTTCCAAGCCTTATGCCAGGCACTTTACTTACTTTATCTCATTTTACCCTCACACTAAATCTGTGAAGCAGATGTTATTATTTCTGTTTTAAAGATGAGGGAATTGAGGTTCAGAGAGGTTAAGAAACTTGCATGAGGTCACATAGCTAGTAAATGACAGAGTTGGGATTAGAAAAATTTGGCTCCAATACTGACAGGATTTATTGAGTGATTACATGTGTATAAGAGTCTAAGGAAGGAAATATCTGATCAAAGAAATGAAAAACATGAATGAGGAACAGTTTGGGATTTTAGGAGTAAAAATGAGTTCAATTTTGGCAGGTTGGGTTTCTGATGGAATAATTTACATATGAGCCTGGAATTGGGATAAAAGTTCTGAGATGAAGATAAAGACCTAAAATTGGTGTTGCTATCCTGTCTATAAAAATTGACTGTAAAGCACTGCCACGTATACAGTGTGCTATATTATAAAGGGCACTCAGGTTACACTATAAGCCAGGTTCCACTCATCTCTGATCAAGCATGCACAGTCCAAGAGGATTAAGCTGATCTTCCACTCAAGAACCCCATTATCCTTAGGGAAATAAATCAAAGATAAATACAATATGTGCAATCTAGAAAAAAATTAAACTCATGGAACCAGAGAATAGAATGGTGGATTTTCAGAGTCTGGGAGCTGGGGGAAATAGAGTAATATTAGCCAAAGTATATAAAATCAGTTGTAAAATGATTAAGTTCTGGGGGTTTAATGTACAGCATGGCTTACAGTTAATTATACTGTATTGTGAACTTGAAATTTGCTAAGAAAATAGATCTTTTAGAAAATTATATATTTTTTTAATTTATTTCAGAGAGGAAGAGAGAAGGAGAAAGAGATAGAAACATCAATGATGAGAGAGAATCTTTGATCGGCTGCCTCCTGCCTGGAATTGAGCCCACAACCTGGGCATGTGCCTGACCAGGCATCGAACCAGGATCTGTTGGTTCGTAGGTAGACACTCAATCACTGAGCCACATCACCAAGGCAAGAGTAGATCTTAAGTGTTCTCATATACAATACATATACAATATGGTAATCATGCAGGATTATGGATGTGTTAATTTGATTGTGATAATAATTTTACAATATATATGTATATCAAATCTTCATCTTGCATACATTAAATATATTCAGTTCTATCAATTATATCTCCAAAAGTGGGGGCCTGGGGAGGAGAGGAAGAACCCCATATTCCAGAGGCATCTCTACCAGTACAAGTATTTCTGTCATCTGGATCTCTGTCAAAACCAATACTTTGCTAATTAGCATAGTAATAGTTAGAAATAGGTTTCTATTGGTGAAATATTTAAATTATTTTAATGAAATGTGCTTTCAGGGAAAATAAAGGTATTAACAATATGTGAATTGGATGAAATATTTCAGAAACATTCCCTACTCATCCATACACATGCATGAACACAGAATAAGAAACCAGCAAGGCCACTCACTAGCCAACTCTCTTACTGATGCCATAGGTGAATGTCAGTTATGAACTTGGAAGGATTTGATTGTCAGATGCTGATAATATAGGCAATGAATACACTACCTCTGGAATCTTGGTATTTCCTCAGACTTATAGAATAGATTGTAGAAATCGGTGTGTACGTGTGTGTGTGTGTGTGTGTGTGTGTGTGTGTGTGTGTTTGATTACTTTATAATAAATATTTAGATAAATGGTTTATATGTGTAGCTAATTTTTTTCTAAGACTTTCATTATTAATTGGTAGTGATAGTGGAGTGCAGCTAGCTCCTACTGTCCTCAATATTTCTTCTGTGGCAATCATTATACACCAAAAAGGACCTACATTGTGTTCAGGTCAGCTCATAAGAGATGCCCACAAATAGTTGGTAATTGAGATCATTCAGGAAGAGTCTGAGGAATGGGCCTACAGGGAAGATATCTTAGGACAGTCGGTATTTAAAAGTGTTGGAAAAGGGGAATCCATAAACAGATTGAAAATACACCCAAGGAGCCCAGCTTCAGTGGCTCAGTGATTGAACATTGATCTATGAACCAGGAGGTCAAGGTTCAATTCCAGGTCAGGGCACATGCCCAGCTTGTGGGCTCAGTCCTCAGTAGAGGTTGTGCAGGAGGCAACTGATCATTGACAGTTCTATCTCTCTCTTCCTCTCTGAAATCAATAAAAATATATTTAAAAATAAATAAATCTAAGGAAAGGAAAGAGAGATCCAAAAGTAAGTTGTCACCAAAGCCAAAGGACTCAGATTTTTTGAGGAAAGGATGATGAGTAGTTTCAAATTCATTAGAAATATCTAGTACCACCAAACTGGGGGGGAAAAATGTGGATTTTAATGATTGGTTCTATATAGTTTACCTCAATTACAACTGAATCAAAGTAAAGGGCAGATATAAGAACTAAAGCCAGATTCCAGTACACTGAATGGGGAATGGCAGTAAGGAAGCAGAAACAATGAGTGTGACTTCAGGAGTTTTGTTATTAAAAGGTGAAGAGGGGGTTAGGTAAATGAAGCATGCAAAATAGAAGTGCAAAAAAAAAAAAAAAAACAACTACTACTAGTTTTTTTTCTTTTAAGCCCAGAGAATGTTGGATATATGTTAAAGATTCATTTGAACAAGAAGCAAATAAATGGAGCAAGAACTAAAAGCAGAAAGAAAATGTGTCAAGAGTACAGGTGGGCCCTAACTGGTTTGGCTCAGTGGATAGTGCATTGGCCTGCGGACTCGAGGGTCCCAGGTTTAATTCCAGTCAAGGGCATGTACCTTGGTTGTGGGCATATCCCCAGTAGGGGGTGTGCAGGAGGCAGCTGATTGATATTTCTCTCTCATGACTATTTCTAAATTTCTCTCCCTTCCTCTCTGTAAAAATATCAATAATACATATATTTTTTAAAGTATACAGTTGGGAGAATAAATAAAAAATATGAATAAAGACACTTAAGATTGGACTGGTGTGGAGTTGTGCTTCCTACTGATTTCAATTTCACTGCAAGGGCTGAGGGGAATTTTCTGTGATTAAAATACAGAAGAGGAAAAGAGAAAGCCTAAGAATGGTAATAATGATTTGAGGAATTGGATATGTGGAAGCATTTCTTTAGAAAGTTGTTTTCTAAAAAAAAAAAAAAAAAAAAAAAAAAAAAGGAAGTTAGTTTCCTTGCTAAGTTCATCATCACACTGATTCTGCCTTTTAAAAGAATTAAGAGAGACCACAACTGATTATTGATTATGAATAAGGATATCATGGGCAATAAACACATGTATTGTCTAAAATATCTTCCATTGGCTTTCCCAGGCAATCTGCCCCATCAAAGGTAATCCTTAATGTGTTGCTTAACCTCTATCTTTTCAAAAGTGATGAAAAGTTCAACAGTTATAACAATGATTACAGCAATATACTACTATATCCTCCTAAACAGTAAATGCTTATATACTGCTATAGTGATATAACTTAATTTCTGTAAAATTAATATACAGAGAGACTTTGCATATAAATCAATCAAAAAGCTATTTCAATATATGGCATAGAATTATAAACTGTTCTTATCTTTGATCTGAAGAGTACTCAGGAATAACAGGATTAAATCTCTTTTGTTTTATTTTTTATCATCATAAAATGAAGTGCTTCTTCTTCAAAAGAAACACACACACACACATACACACACACACACAACTTACATGTGTACTGTGCTTGGAATGCTTAAAGAATGCTCTACAATTTTACTGCCTATTGCCTAAAACAGGAGTTTGTGTTTGGGACATATATAGAACATAGGAAAGCTATTTTGAAAAGAAATTGAGTATGTTTTTATCTTTACTCCAGCAGAATTTTGCGTTAATACCTTCAAACCTCCTCTCTCCAAGGAGAGAGAGGCGCTGTGTCCATAGCTGTCCCTGACTTCCTGTTTACAGCTGCTATCCTTAGGAACCTGGAGGATTGCACTTCCCACACCACAGTAGCAGACACATGGGCAGGCACTAACTTCCTGTGTGAAAAGCATCTGAGTTTCTAACATCACAACACTGTGTTCTATGAATAAATGGGAGAATTCTTTCACAGGAGTTCAAACAATTGGCCATCACACCTTTTTGGAGGTCATAAAACACTTTTTGGGTTTTCAAAGACTTTCCCAATAAAGGAACAAGAGGCTAGAATTCTTATGCAACCATTTGGTTGTTAGATGTAGACAAATACAGTAGCTGTTGTGTCATAAATTAACATTTATGGCATTTAAGAGCTTTCGGTGGAGAGTTAAAGAGAATGCAAAAACAAAACAAACGGGGCTCAATGACCTAATTTTATTGTTCTTCATTTTCTTCAAGCCTACTGATAGAAAACCATTTAGGTGACCAACAAAGAGAAAGGAGAGGAATGTAAATGTCTTTGAAAATGTCTTTCTAATACAAATTTCAGAAGTATCTCCAAATACTGCCTTACTAGATGCACAAACTTTCTCATATTCCCTATACTGACTTAAATGTAAGTAGTTTTTCCTAAAGCATGCTTTTGTTAGCTCCTTCAGCAAATCCCAATCGAATTAGAAAAGAGTGTGGGGTCAGTAAACCTGGAGAGTCAGTGAGGCTATGGCTCTAAGTCGAAGTTGTTACCATAGATTTTCCTTGGTCTGTTAAAAGCCCAGTTGCAATGCCTTCCACTTCACACCATACTAGAAAAAAAGCGGAGGACCGGCAATGAGAGGAAATAAGTCATCACTACTCTAAAATTAAAGCACCTATTCCTGCTTTATCAGATGTTAGGTCCCGGATGCTGATTGTTTTAAAAGTCTGTCTAAACATAGAATATTTCCTAAAGGAATGTTAGCAAACCAAACACTTGCTTCTATGGACAACATCCTAAATGTTATTAGCATAGCTATGATAAACAAGTGAACGACACAGCGCTAGTTAGCAAGTCTATTTCCCAGGGAACCTACACTCATGACAGAATATGATTTGTACTTTTTACTGTAAGTTATTCATTGTCAGCGCAGAGATTTACCTAGTGCTACATTCTTGGAAGTGAGAAACGTTAATCTTTCAATTGTGAACTTAAAGTCATTAACTTCCTTTTTCCTAGTTCCTGATAAAATTATTTATGTAACAGCAAACAAAAACCAATGAACTTGATCAAATACTTTGTCCCCTATCACTTATTAAACATACTTGTGGTTTTATTTTCTTAGTGAAGAACAATGCTTACTGATGGAAACTTGTGTAAGCCATGATGTTTATGTTCTCAAGGCTGTCTGCATGCTGTAAATTGAAAAGGCATCCACGTTTCTGATTTAAGTTCTTGTCTTTAAGGATTACAACAGCTTTGCTCTAATTTTTCCTTTTCATTTTTATGTTGCCGTACTTTAAGCCTCTTCTGAATGAAGAATAATTATTTGGCTGATTTCATTTTCAGCACATGACTTTAAAAAAATCTTTTGAAGAAGCTCAGAATAACACAGGATATCCTGAAGAGTAAATGGCTCTGAGTTATTTGCACTCAAGGAAGAAAATTAACTAGATCAATGTGTGTGGCAGGGCTCTTCAGATATTTTTATTTAATCAGAAATTAGTCAGGCCAGCAGGTAAACACACCATGCTGAAGTGCATTTTGGAGAGAATTTTAATAACGTAGGTCAGCAAAGCCCCATTTAGTACTTTGGAGTTGTCTTAAGGAACTAGATTTGTCAAAGCATCGATTGTGCAATGCTGCTGAGTCATTTAGGAAATTATGAGTTTGAATCCTGTAAGATGCCATGGGGGTCCAATAAATATTATGTTTTCTTCTTCCATCTCTTTCAACACATTTGCACGGTCTTCTTGGTCTGAAGGTCATCCAGCTGCCATACAGGGTGGAGCAAAAGCACGCTTACAATTAGGAGTACGTAAAACACGGTTTATTTTTCTATTATTATTTATTAATTATCGCATTATTTCCCGTATGGATAACTGAAAACCTCCTTTTGACCCACCCTGTATGAGTAACCATTGCTAATCTTTTCTATGATTGATTTTAGTTGTTCTTTTTTAAATTTAATTAATAATCCATGTGGAATTCTGGTTTTTTGTTAGCTCTGGTTTACTGTAATAGCTGATAAGGGGATGATCACACAACTTATAATTTCGGAATGTTGACTTTCATCCAATTAGCCTGGCTGCTTAGATAAGCTACAAGTAGCTATAAGAGTCACTGTAGTCAGAAGACAACTTTTACTGGAAGGTTACTAAGTGATTTATGGATGACTTGTGAAGTGTCATTATATAGTTGGCAAGAGTCATATACAAATGATAGTATTTACAGGAACCAAATGTTTTTTAAGTGTTTAAAAATTATTAGGACTAATGTTCTAGTGTGAGGGGAAAAAAAGCACAAAATGTTAGACAAAAAAGAGTAAAATATCACTAGAAATGTTAACATGTAACCCTTAATCCACTTGAAAATGTCTGTGAGTAGCTTGTCTAAAGTCTTCTTTTTTAAAATTAACTAGATTTTAAATTTAAAATTTTAAACAATGACTCAAGAAAATCCATTTTAATACTCCTTGTTTTCTTTAATTCATTAGTAATAATATTGATATTTTATACTAAGCTCTAAGTCCTTCATCTAAACTTCGGAGATACTGCTCTTAGGCAAAAGATTGATTATTATGCATATCATTCGGTCATTAACTTAGCAAGCAATTATTAAATACCTGTTTTATGCACTGCACTAATGCCTTGAAAATTGGGTACAAAGTTGGCACTTTTCTGTCTTAGAGAAATTTCTGAACTCTTTACAATGACTTTCATTGCTTTTTCTGCTCTGACCATTTACTTTTCTTTTTAATATATTTTTATTGATTTTTAGAAGGAGAGGAAGGCAAAGGACCAGAAACATAGATGAGGGAGATAGAAACATGGGTGAGAGAGGAAGTCATTGATTGGCTGTCTCCTGCATAGCCCCATGGGGAATCAAGCTCACAACCTCAGCATGTGCCTGACCGGGAATCGATTTGGTGACCTCTTTGTTCCTGGGTCAGTGTTCAACTGCTGACCACACCAGCCATGCTCCTCTGACCATTTCTTAAATGCTGCTAACATTTTCTTCTCTTTTGCTCAATATCTTCCATTAATATTGATATCCTCTCCCACCAAGTTCAGGACTCAGGCCTCCCAGATAGCACATATCAGGTCATATGTCCAAAATCTCTATTTTTTTTTTATCTTAGCCCTCACTTGAGCTTCAAGGTCATGCTTTCTTTACCCTTTGAAAAGATCCATGCATGTGTCCCATAAACTCTCCAAGCACTGCAAGCTGACATATATTCTCCATCCCTTCCAAACTCTCTCTTCTTTTTTCCCCAAGTTTGTTAGTGGCTCACAAAATTGGGATATTTGAAGTCCTTCTTACTCACATCATATCCTTAAGGTCTATCCAGTCTCCCTCCAAATATCTCTGTATTGTAAGTTCCAGGGATCTAGAACAGATTTCTTCAACTTTCACTTAAATGAATGGAGTAGCAGCCTACCTGGTCTCCCGCTTCTAGTAGCTCTCCTCTCCTACCGACCTAAACACATCATCTGACTGATTTTTCTAAAATTCAGATATGATTACTCATGTAAATACCATGGTTAAAAACCTTTGGCAGCTCCCATGTGCCTGCAGAATAAACTTTAAAATCATTATTTTGTTAGCAACAACCTATATTCCCAACCACTTTCCCGCTTTCTCTTTCCCAATAAACTGTACCTGTTTCCATGCCACAGAATCTCAACTTTTGGACCATGTTAGAATTGTCTGTAGAACTTTATAGAAGTACAAATTGCAGGACCCCTGAACCAAAATCTTTTTAGTGGTGTTAGGGAATCATTCATTCTTACTGTTACTCTGTCCTGGGATATTCTCCCAGGGTCCCCCAAGTTACTTGTCCTTTTAGCAAATTTCCATTTATTTTTTAAGATCTCCAATAATTTCATCAAAGTCTTTCCTGTACACACCCAGAGAAGAAACAATTTTTAGTCACTGTAAATATTAAATATTTTTAGTGTTAGAATTATCTGTGAAAGTAAGTATCGAGTGAATAGATTTATAAATTACTTATGTTAAAACTCTCTCTCCCATACCCCTTCTTGTTTTGATTCCCAATAGCATTTATCATCTCACATATTATGTATTTTGCTCATTTCTTTATCTGTCTCTCCCCTGCCTCCACTAGAATATATGCTCCAGTGGACAGAGATTTTTCCAAATCTTTATTAAATAAAAAAGTTTAAAGACTTATACAATGAACCCTCTTATACTCACCACCTAGAGTCCATGATTGTTAACATGCTTCCACTATTTGTTTTATCTACCTAGAAATAGCTTTAGATATATACTTTAAATTTTATAAATCAGATAATTATAAGTAATGATCTCACATCTCCACTGGTTGGTCACAGAGAACTCATAAGATATATGAAAAGGGTCAGTTTGAATGTGTTTCTACTGTTGAAGAAGGTTATAATAACTCAGGGAATAATTTTATTTCTCCCTAAATCATTTGATAGTAAGTGGAATACATCTTGACATTTCTCCTCTAAAGATGTCTGTATGTGTATTTTAAGACTATGTCTTTATATAGCCACAATAATTATTATACCTGGAAAGTTAATAACAAACCCCTCATATAAGCTAATATCCATTTTCAAATTCCCTAATTATCAATAGTTAGGATTTTTGTGTTATCTTCACTGTTGTACCCATAGGAACCTGAACAGTGTTGGCACATAGTAAGCTCTCAATAAATTATTTTAAATGGATGAATCTGTATTCCTAATTAAACTGAGTTTCTTGAAAGTAGAAGCTTTGTTTTATTCATCTTTTTATTCTAAGTTTTTTTTTGTTTTTGTTTTTAATACTCACCATAGGATATTTTTCCATTGCTTTTTAGAGATATTGGAAGAGAGGGGGAAAGACAGAGAGAAATACCGATGTGAGAGAAGCACATTGATTTGTTGCCTCCTGCACAAGCCCTGCCCAGAGACCAGGCCTGGGAAGAGCCTGCAACTGAGTTAGGTGTCCTTGACCGGAATGATGCCCAGACTCTATGGTCTGCAGACCATCACTCTATCCACTGAACCAAACCATCTAGGGCTGTCCTAAGTTTCTAATATGGCTTTGGAACAACTATGTTCCAAACATGGTTGGTGCTTCATTAAAATGTTTGTACATTGCATGAATTATAGTTTTAAGAGTTGAAGTGGTCAAAGATGGCTGCCCCCATGTGGACACAAGATGGCCACCACAAGATGGCCTGCAGGGGAGGGCAGTTGTGGGCAGTTAGGGGTGACCAGGCCTGCAAGGGAGGGCAGCTGGGGGGAACTCAGGCCTGCAGGGGAGGGAAGTTGGGGGGGGGAACCAGGTCAGCAGGATAGGGCAGTTGGGGGGACTAGGACTGCAGAGGAGGGTAGTTGGGGGGACCAGGTCAGCAGGGGAGGGCAGTTGGGGGAGACCAGATTGGCAGAGGAGGGCAGTTGTGGGTGATCAGGCCTGCAGGGGAGGGCAATTGTGGGGGACCAGGCCTGCAGGAAAAGGCAGTTGGGAGTGACCAGAATGGCAGGGGAGGGCAGTTAGAGGCAATTGGACTGGCCAGGGAGCAGTTAGGCATTGATCAGGTTGGCAGGGGAGTGGTTAGGGGATAATCTGGCTGGCAAGTAGAAGTGGTTAGGGGCAATCAGGCAGAAGCAGGTGAGCAGTTGGGAGCCAGCAGTCCTGGATTGTGAGACGGATATCCAACAGGCAGTCAGACATATCTCAAGGGTCCTAGATTGGAGAGAGTGCAGCCTGAGCTGAGGAGCACCCCCTCCTGTGCACAGATTTTGTGCCCCAGGCCTCTAGTGTAGAAACACTAGCATTTTTTTGGCTTCTAAATTAATTTAGATACTTTATATATATTTAAAAATTAAAACTTTGAGTTTTTATTTGAATAATTTTTAAAAATAATTAAATTGATATATTATAATTTAGTATTTGATAGTGTGAGTTTTATTATATACATATACAATATGTGTTTAATTTGTTAATGCCTTTTTTGGGGGGTCTCTCAATGTTAACGTTTTCTTCATATTGATCTTTAATCTATCATGCAAAGTTTATTCTCAGGTATTTAATCTTTTATATAGTATTCAAGAGGCCCAGTGCACGAAATTTGTGCACAGGTGGAGTCCCTAGGTCTGGCTAGAGATCAGGTCCAATCAGGGCCTTCCAGCTGCTGGCAGGGGCCTTCCTCCTGGAAGGGGAGAGAGATCACAGGAGGTTAGGTGTAGGAGCACACTGACCACGAGGGGGCAGCTCCTGCATTGAGCATCTGCCGCCTGCTGGTTAGTATGCATCATAGAAACCAGTCATTCCAGTCATTCTGGTCGTTCTGGTGTTCTGGTCACTTAGGCTTTTATATCTATAGATGTTTTTTAACTAGTTGTGTTGCCTGAATAACTATTGATCTTGTTACTGAAAGCTTACTGAATTTCCTTATTGTTTTTAAAGTTTAGTGAATTTTTTTTTTTTTTTTAGTAATTCTCTTGAGTTCTCCAAGTAGACAATCAAATATATACAAATATTGATAAATTCATCTGGTCCTTCCAATATTTACAAGTCTAATTTCTTCCTCTTACCTAGTATTAGAGGTCCAGTGCACAAAATTCATGCACAGGTAGGGTCCCTAGGCCTGGCAGATGATCAGAGTCGATCTGTAGGGCAACTGTCAGGGCAATCAGGGTCAGCAGTGTCTCCACTGCTGCACACTGCCAGCACCGCATTGCCAGTGCCCACCATGTTCTATGCAGCCCCCTGGTGGCCAACACATGTCTAACTCCCAGTTGGTCAAACTCCCACCCATGGGGACAGTTTGCATATTAGCCTTTTATTATATAGGATAGTTAAACTAGGAAATCCATATTTATCCCCCGCCCCTCCCTAGATTGGATCTCCTTCAGTCTACTTCCTCTACCCGGTAGTCTCTGTCTATAAAATCTCTAACAAAATCCACCACTAACAATAGCTGAGAGGTTAACATGCATCATATTGTCAGAGAATAGAGTGAAGAATCATTGTGTACCTGTAGGTGGGTGGGGTGCAGGAAGGGATAGGTAAGCAACAAACCAAGCTGGAGATAAAACTGCAGAGTAAGTTATATTTCTAATAAATCCTTAGCAGTGTTGGTAGAAAATAAGTCCAAGTGTGGGAAATGAAAGCAATATAATCTATAACATGACAAAGAGAGGAACTGGAAAATAAAGTTGTACGCCAAAAGGCTGGAAAGATGTGCAAAGTCAGGACAAGGAGTGAATCTGGTAACCATAGACTTGGGCTAATCGAACGGCAGGAAAGTCAATGAGAATGAGGCGACGAGCACAAAAGACTTGGCACAGGGTGTACTGAATTGACTTTTCATCTTATGACATGTCTTCAAGAGGCTATGGCTTATTTGTTCCATAAAGTGCTACCAAAACTCCTCCTCACACTGGAAATCCATAGTTTCAGTGACATGCTCAATATAAACAGAGCCTCTCTTTTCACAGTGCATTCTGTTCTGAGTCACTTGAAACACTCTTTTCTTTATAAGTGCTATTAACCTTTTTTGCTATGACAATCCCAGTCATAATACACATCTTTGCAAAACACCGATCTATCCATGACGGACTTGTGCATTTTTCAGCCCGTGTTTGCCTACACTGAGCTCCTCTGTGTGTATTGCCAGCCGTACCTCAATGAAAGTCTATGACTCATGATCTGGGGCTCTGAGTCATGCTCTGAAGTTCTGTAAATTAGTCTTAATTTGGTGTTTTCCAGTTATCAGTATGAGCCTTGCCTGCTGAGAGCTTTGTTTTGTTTTCCTTCCTAGAACTTGAAACAACCTTAATTGGTAGTTGATAACTTCCACAGTGTGCATTTTACGTGCATGGAGGGAGTGAAAGTTGGCTGTTCGGCAAGCAGAAAGAACAAAACACACTGGCACTGAGTAGAAACTGTATTGTAAAAGACGTGAATACTAAGGAAAGCAGGGGATTTATAGATTAATAGTCTATTGTTTGCTTCATTGTAAAGTCATTGACTTCACTCTCTCGTTCTTGATCACAAGTGAAGATGACAACCCTGGAGAACTTGATAGATATGGGAGGGATAGATGGCAAGGAGAAGTCTTGTCTAATCATGTGTCCATCCATACATGTATCTGTCAGATTAAAGCATTATACTAGAAACAAAGAATTGGCCCGGCCAATGTAGCTCAGAGGTTGAAGCTTCAACATTGATCTATGAGCCAGGAGTCAGGGTTCAATTCCCAATTCAGGGCATATGCCTGAATGCCAGCTAGATCCCCACTAGGGGGCCTGCAGGAGGCAACTGATCATAGATTCTCATTGTTCATGTTTCTCTCTCTCTCTCTCTCTCTCTCTCTCTCTCTCTCTCTCTCTCTCTCTCTCTCTCTCCCTCCCTCCCCTCATCTCTCTTTCTCCCTCGCCCCATCCCCTTCCTCTCTGAAATCACTAAAAATATTTTTATAAATATAAGAATTTAATTAAGCAAGAGAACAACATGCAAGCACCAAGTGCTTTTACCATTGCTTGATGCCCCAGAAAAAAAATAATATGAGGTTATAAATTTATTTTATCTCCTGATATAGCATCTGAGAACTTAGTAATGTGCCTAGAAATATACTTTCTGGTTTAGGACACATTCAGACAATGGTCTGAGTATATTAGAAAATATAGAGGAGAAATTAATTGTTAAAGTGTTTAGAAGGAAGATCTTGAAAGTGTGCCTGTCATTTCCTTTTTCTTTATTGCTCTACTCGTATTTGATCTTCACTAGTTTTCTGTGAGGTGTTTTTGTTTTCTTTTGTTTTGCAAGTAAAGAAAGTTTAATTTTTGCTAAATATTTCACTTAGATTTTCAGACTTTAAGTAAGGAATTCTTTATATCCTGGAAATTCTAAGTTTCTTATTCATAATAGATATATACACAGTTACCACTTTATTATTCATTCCCAATAGATAATACAGAATTTATTTTCATTTGATTCTGTAACTTATGGTGTATTTTTTTTTCAGAAAATTTGGTATTTTTTGGTCTACATCAAGATATTAATAAAATGAGAAGGGCAAATGTTATTTAGCATCCAGGATAAAGCCAGTCTGTGGTTCCATGCTTTTTACATATCACAGATGTGAATAAATTAGAGATAGATTACTTTGAGTAAATGTACTTTGTTTCACTTTATTTAAAAAAAATAGATCTATTTCTCTTTTCTTTGTTCTTTCTTCCCTTACTTTTCCTTTGGGGGAAAAAAAAAAGACATTCATGAAGTCTCACCGATTGTCTAAGCACTGGGATAGTTGTCATAGATGAAGCAATTACAAGAAAAACCAACATATCCCTTGCAGTCAAGGACCTTAACATCTAAAGAAATGGCCAGTCATTGAAAAAATAATAATCTTACTGAATTCCAATTGTCAGGTCATAGAGAAACATATTAGAAAATATATATGAATCTGTGAGTTAGACTTCCCTGAGGAAATGACATACCTGGGAACTAAAGTATCAGAAAGACAAAGCCAGATGTAAGGGAGGACATTTTGAGGGTGGATACATTCCAAACTAAAGTTTGGTAGAGCGGTTAGGATCAGAGTGTGAGCAAGCATGGACTGTTTAATCCTTCCCCTGGAGCCAAGCCTAGAGAGGCCACAAAGTTAAGAGGGAATTTGATGGACTCTAGAATCTAAATCAAACACTGTGAAAACCCTTGGAAAACCAGAGGTAGGCCAGGTCCCACAGAAACAGAAAGAAAGCTTTAGAGATCTACACTTTTCTGTTTTCACAGTTTACTTGCCAGTTCAGGCCTGCTCTGCCATACTGGGTTCAAGGAGTAGACAGAAAACAGAAGATCTGGTCTAGTGCCTGACACAAGTGGCAGTTCATCTGTGCGTGATGCACAGTGATTGGCCTCTGGGCGTGGGTAGAAAGAATAGAGTCATCACCTAATGCAAAAGGACTAAGTAGCTTCCCATCACCAAGCCCCTATTGAGTAACTGCAAGAGGGAGAGGAAGCCCCCAGAAAAAAAGCACACTTGGTGTAGACTGATGGGGGCAGATTACAAAATGCAATACCTCTTCTCTCTTTGTGGCCTCCCTTTAGCACACACTTCATGTCACCAAGAAGAATGCCAGTGGCCATCTGAGCTGTCATCTCTCCTTCAGGGGCACTTCACCAGCAAGAATGATGGCAGTTCCACAAATATGAACACACAGGGAAAAAAATCAACAGACACATGAGGAGTACAAGTGCCAGCTCTATGCAAGAAAGATGCAGACTTTCCATGAGAAAGAACTATTAATGCACAAAATTAAAAGTCACAAAAGATCCTGATCAGGACAAAAGAGAGCCAGGCTGGGGCTCAGTGGTTGAGGGTTGACCTATGAATCAGGAGGTCATGGTTGGATTCCTGGTCAGGGCACATGCCCAGGTTGCGGGCATGTAGGAGGCAGCCAATCAATGATTGTCTCTCATCATTGATGTTTCTATCTCTCCCTCACACTTCTCTCTGAAATCAATATATATATATAAATATATATATTTAAAAAGAATCAAGAGATATTCTATGATCATACCATCCTGAATGCATCAGATTTTGTTTTATCTTGGAAGCATAAAGAAATAATATTGTAACATCAAGTAGTTAAGAAGATCTCACTAGAGATATTAAGTGTAAAAAATATCTAATAAAAGAGTAATATGTAAATTGACCATTGCACCAAGACACAAGATGGCCTCCCCGATGTGGTCAAAGATGGATGCCCCATGTGGACATAATATGGCCACCACAAGATGGCTGCCACAAGATGACCTGCAGAGGATGGCAGTTGTGGGAAGTTAGGGGTGAACAGGCCAGCAGAGGAGGGCAGTTGGGGGGCGGGAGTCAAGGCCTGCAGGCAAGGGCAGTTGGTGGAACCAGGCCTGAGAGAAGGGCAGAGACCAGACCTGCAGGGGAGGGCAGTTAGGGGGGGACCAGCCCTGCAGGGGAGAGCAGTTTGGGGGGACCAAACCTGCAGAGTAGTGCAGTTGGGGGAGGGGGGAAACAAGGCCTTCAGGTGAGAGCAGTTGGGGGAGCAAGGCCTGAGGGAAGGGCAGTTGAGAGTCAGCAGTCCTGGATTGTGAGAGAAATGTCCATCTGCCCATTGAGGCCCGATCCGGCCTAAAGGGACGGTGGGACATCACTCACAGGGTCTCAGATTAGAAAGGGTACAGGCTGGGCTGAGGAGCACCCCCCTCTGCCATGCATGAATTTGTGCACCGAGCCTCTAGTATTTAAATAAAGGACTTGATTTCTTAGGGTGATTAAAAAATACATCAAAAATTATTTCAGTGAAGTTCACAAATGACTCCATTGATTAATACTGAAATTCCTACACAAAGACAAACATATTTTTCCTATTAAATCATTGGCTGTGTATTAAATAGTTTCTTTAAAACATTCTTTATGAGTCATCCTTTAGTAGAAAGAAAACAAGCAGGTAATTCTATGCAAAAAATCATTTTTCATAAGTAACACATATAGATAGAGACATGGATAAACTTCAACACAGAAGAGAAGAAAGTCTCTTTTCAACATTACCCTGAATATAGTTTGCATTCCTTTTTCTTTAACAAAAATAGGAAACACCATGTTATTCTGTAACTAGCTTTATTTTATATAAAATGTATATTTGAAAATATATATGTATTTCCATGTCAGTATTTATAACTCATGTCTTCTTTTTAAAAATTATTTATATATATAAATATATAAATATAAATTTATATATATTTATACAAATATAATATATATATATATATATATATTTACTTGTTTTTCAGTACTATGAATTCAAGGACTGGAAAGAAAGAAAAGATAAAAAAAAAAAGAGGCTTCCACTCATGTAAGTATTGAGGCCTATACTGGTTTTTGTTCCTCAGTGAGATATAAATTTAAACTTTTTTGTTTTAATTTGAATATAAATTGAATCAGACCATATATATATATATATAATCTCACTGTTTAGCTTTTTATTTTTATTTATTATTTTAAAAATCTTTACTGTTGAGAGTATTACAGATGTCCCTCTTCCCTCCCACCCATTGACTTCTTTTACCCAGTTCTTACCCCAATCCATTGATATTTCTCATGTCTTCTCTCTCTAAAATCAGTAACAATATATCCTCAGGTGAAGATTTAAAAAGAAAATTAGTAAGGTAAGTACATCTGAGTAGAGGTCATGAAAACTATTAAGGCAGAGTAGGAACTGATTGATTAGAACCATAGTCAACAAACTTTGGCTCACAAGCCACATGCAGCTCTTTGGCCCCTTGAGGGTGGCTCTTCCACAAAATATCATGGCCTGGGCGAGTCTATTTTGAAGAAGTGACATTAGAAGAAGTTTAAGTTTAAAAAATTTGGTTCTCAAAAGAAATTTCAATCCTTGTACTGTTGATATTTGGCTCTATTGACTAATGAATTTGCCGACTGGTTTAGAACAAATTATATACGTGGATGCAAATGCTCCATAACAAGGCCACAATCAATTTGTGCATAAAGTGAAAGTAGAAAAAAGCTATTAACTCTGTTGAATTAATATTTATTTTCTGGTTTTTGTGAGTGGTATTTATTTCCTTGCCAATTACTACATAAGTGTTACATTTTAAGGTATATTTTAAGGGACTGCTAATGAGAGAAGTTCTTAAAAACTTTTATTAAAATGAACAGCAGCTCATAAATCATAGAAAAATATACATAGTATGTCAAATACATTAATTTGAGAAACTTTATTATTTAAATACCCTTATATTTTCTAACATTCCTTTTAAAATATGTAAATTGGGCCCTAGCCAGTTTGGGTCAGTTGATAGAACATTGGCCCACGGACTGAAGGGCCCTGGGTTCAATTCCAGTCAAGGGCACACACCTCGGTTGCAGAGTAGATTCCAGGCTCTGACAAGGGCCGTTCGAGAAGTTACTAATCGATGTGTCTCTCTCACGTTGATGCTTCTCTCTGTGTCTCTTCACCTCTCACACTTCCAAAAATCAATGGAAAAATGTCCTCAGGTGAGGATTTATAAAAAATAAATACCTGGGGGGTGGGGGGAGAGTGGCTTGGGAGGGGTCAATGGGGGGGAAAGAAGACACATGTAATATTTTAAACAATAAATAAACAAACAAATAAATATGCAAATTGGAAATTTATTGATCCATTGCAAAACTTTCAAAATAACTAGTATCGGTTTAAATTACAGATCACACTAAAATATCAAATGATCATTCTAATGCTCTTCTCTCAAAACATTTAAATAGGAACTGTTTTCAGTTTTTCTTTTCAGTTTTCAATTGCTAGAATAAAAGAACCACTGAAATCAAACCAATGTCTTTATCAACTTCTTTATATATTTTGGTCATCATAAGACTTAAAGATATTCAGACAAATTTTTTTCAATTTAGTTTTTAAAAAAAGGAAAGAAAGAAATAAAAGGGAAAAAAATTTATTCTAAAACCTCAAAAGACATGTTTTATCCCCACAGAAAATGTTAATGGCTTAGTAAAACTACCCTAAATTTACGAGCTCATTTAAATAAGACTAAAAAGGGGCCTGTAGAGGTTTGCAGGCTGGCCACACACCCCCAGCAACCCAAGTGGAGGCTCTGGTATTTGGGATTAACCTATGTCTACAATTGAAACTTTGTAGCCTGGAGCGGAGCCAAGCCTTCTAGGGTAGCAGCCATTTCTGTTTGAAACATTGTAGCCTAGAATAAGACTAAAAGTTGTTGTACAGAAGCACCACTATGACCAATAATAGAAAATTTATCTTGATATTATGCCCAATATATATTCACTCAGGTTGAGAGCTGTATAAAAACAAAATGGAGCACCGAGCCGGTGTGACTCAGTTAGTTGTGCATTGTCCCATGCACCAAGAGGTCACTGGTTCAATTCCCAGTTAGAGCACATGCCCGAGTTGTAGGCTCTATCTCCAGTAGTGGGCATGCAGGAGGCAGCCTCTGTCTCTCCCTCTCTCTTCTTCTTGCTATAAAAAATAAATACAAACTCTTTTTTTTTTAATGGAGAGATTTAAATAAGGAGGGTGGGAAACTAGATGTTGGCATCCTATATAATAAAAGGGTAATATGCAATTGACCCCAATGATTGAATGACATGCTATTATGCACAATGACCACCAGGGGGCATATGCTCAGTGCAGGAGCTTCCCCACGGTGGTCAGTGTACTCCCACAGGAGGAACTCTACTCAGCCATGAGCCGACTGATGGCCGTGAGCGCAGTGGTGGTGGTGGGAGCCTCTCCCTCCTCCTCAGCAGTGCTAAAGATGTCTGACTGATGGGAAGTGGGCCTAAGCTGTCAGTCAGACATCCCCCCGGGACTCTGACTGCAAGAGGGTACAGGTCGGGCTGATGAATCCTCCCCGCAAGTGCACGAATTTTCATGCACCAGGCCTCTAGTCTTTACATAATTCTCATTGCTCTACATTGGTTTCTTCTATTCCTATGTAGCAATCCTATACAATCCTATCTAATAAAAGAGTAATATGCAAATTTGACTGTACCTTCGACACACCCACAAGCCATGCCCACAGCCATGCCCACCAGCCAATCAGGAGAAAATTATGCAAATAAAATCCCAACCAAGATGGTTGCCACCACTGAGAGCAGGAGGAAGGCTTGGGTTTCCCCGGCAACAGAGGAAGCCAAGCTTTCTGCCTCCCTAGGCCTCCACTCAATGTTAAAAAGTTTCAATTATAAAAGATACAGAAATGGCAGCAGCCACTGAGCTGGAGAGAACAGAGGCTTGAGTTTCCCTGGCAATGGAGGAAGGCAAGCTTTCAGTCTGCCATTGCTGGCCTAGGCCTCCACTCTAGGCTACAATGTTTCAAACAGAAATGGCTGCTACCCTAGAAGGCTTGGCTCTGCTCCAGGCTACAAAGTTTCAATTGTAGACATAGGTTAATCCCAGATACCAGGGCCTCCACTTGGGTTGCTGGGGCAGGGGGGGGGGGGGGGGAGGGTGGCCAGCCTGCAAACCTCTACAGGCCCCTTGCCCAGGCTGCCCCTCACCCCAAGGGAACCCCCACCCTGATCGGGGACACTTTTCAGGGCAAAACAGCTGGCCCCCATCCATGCACCAGGCCTCTATCCTATCTAATAAAAGAGTAATTTGCAGATTGACCATCACTCCAACACACAAGAGGGCTGCCCCCCATGTGGTCAAAGATCCTGCCCCCATGTGGACACAAGATGGCCACCACAAGATGGCCAGCAGGGGAGGGCCATTGGAGGTTCCAGGCCCTGTAAAGGAGGGCAGTTGTGGGCAATCAAGCCTGCAGGGAAGGGCAGTTAGGGGTGACCAGGCCAGCAGAGAAGGGAAGTTGGGGGCAAATAGGCTCAACATCAATTAGGCTGGCAGGGTAGTGGTTAGCGGGTGATCAGGCTGGCAGGCAGAAGTGGTTTGGGGCAATCAGGGAGGCAGGCAGGTGAGCAGTTTGGAGCCAGCAGTCCTGGATTGTGAGAAGGATTTCCGATTGATCGTTTACACCTGATCTTACCAGGACTGGGCCTAGACAGGCAGTCAGACATACCTTGAGGGGTCCCAGAGTAGAGAGGGTGCAGGCTGGGCTAAGGGACATCCCCTGGCCCCCATGCATGAATTTCATGCACCGGGCCTCTAGTCCTATATAATGAAGCGCTAATATGCTAATAGTTGTGATGCCCTCATGCCATAAGGACCGTTCAGCAGGAGGCTGCTTGCGTGGCGGAGCGGAGCCGCTGTGTAGCTCCGGAGACAGGGCAGGAAGATGCCTGGAGGAGGCGGGACCATCTCATTGAGGGGGGGGGGAGTAGGGGTGAGAGCCTCTAGTACCCCCCCTCACTAGTCCTTTGCTACCCACCGCTTGCACTCAGCATGCCTACGGCCCACCTGCCAGGGGAAGGAGCAAAGTATGCATGCCATCAGGAAGCAGCGCACTCAAAACTCTGCAGGAGGCAGGAGGTTTCCATGCCCCCCCCCCCCCATCCCCGCACCACGACAGGGCGGAGCTGCCGCGTTGCTCTGGACATGGGGTAGAGCCAGGACCAGAGGGAGGCAACTGAGGGCGGGGCTTAAAGCAGCCAGAGAAGGCCCAAGGGGTTGGAACAGGCCAGGCATGCTGGAGCTCTGGGAGGAGAGGTTAGGGTGTCAGGCAAGGCGGTGGGCAGGTGAGCGGGGCACACTCGGGTGGGTGGGGCTGTGTGATTCTGCACACCAGGTCACTAGTGAGAATATGACACTTTGTGGAGGTTTCTTTTTCTTACTGACACTGAAATAAGAGCTCAGGCTCTGTGACTAAGGAATTCAGGGTTTGGGGGTGGGGTGCACGGGAGCTGGTTTGTTTTGGTGTGTTCCTTCTATGTGTGTGTTGTAAAAAGCTTTAACCTGGCTAACGTTTTGAAATATTACCTACTGCTCACTGGCTGAAAGAAAAATCAATAGCTTTTCTATATTCCTGTGTAAACTTGTGAGAAACCTTAAATGAAATAGAAACAGATCTATTTACAATAACTCCGAAGTAATACACCCCAGCAAAGGAAGAGGCGGGGTCCTGTGTGTTCTGGACCCCAAGGCAGGGTGCAGAACACACAGGCCTTACCTCCTGGCACTGCCAGCCACGCGAAGGCGGGAGTGGAGATGCTACCGGCATGGTTTGTATTTTTAAAAGACCCACTTTGGCTCTCGTATAAATGATTTGTGGGAGTAAATGTGGATGGGAAGTCCACTGTAGCTTAAGAGGAGATGCATAACCACGCTTATAATGTCTGGCCTTCTCTTTGCTTCTTTACTATTATTAATATTAATAACTAGCTAGTTACGATGGTAACAAATTGGGACAAATTGTTAACTCATTCACCCATTGGTGGACATTTGGATATCTTTCTTTTCTTTTTTCATCATCATTTATTCCTCCATATCCTCTTTTGAGACTAAAAAGGGATTCTAAAAATGAATACAATGATTGAATTTTTAAAATATTCAGTTGTTGATTGGAAAATTGGTTTTGTTATACTGACAGGCTATAAAAAATAGTTCTATTGCAAAATGTTTTCCAGCAATAAAGTTATTTTTAAGGTGAAAACAAGAGAGGAGATGCAGAATTAGATGTATGTTTGTCAAGTACTTAGCCGAGGTTCTTGTGCAGAGTAAGCACTAATTTAAATTATTAGTCAATATGATCCCATCTTTACGTTTGATGATTTTCCTCTGAGTCACATCTCTCCTATCAGGTCACATGCAGAAAAACCATATTGGCCTTCTGTTATTCAGTTTCACTTTATTTTTTCAACCCTTCCCCCTGCTCCCCTAAAAAATGACCTCTATTCCAGAATAAAAGTTGTCCCCCCCCCACCCCACAAAAAAAAAAAAAGGAAATGAAAGATTATTTGACAAGTTTAAATTATAGAAATGCTATTGAGAAACATTTTGGAGATCAATTGGAAGCTGTAGAAAAATTGGCTCCTGGTTCAAAGAAACCAAATAGGTGAAAGATTATAAAGCAATGACTAACTCCAGCAAAAATTTTAAAGTGTAAGAAAATAATTTATCATATCAATTAGCTCAGCAATGAAAAAAAGTTTCATAGTTATAATTCTAACTATGGATTTTTTAAAATTAATTACAACTATATTGGGCTGACATGAGAAGGAGTATGTAAAAAGCACTCAAATATAAAATGGCTAAATCGAAAAAACCAAAAGCTATCAATACTTTGACAGAGTTAGAAATACATAAGCAAAACCATAAAACGTTGAAAAGTTTAAAATTTTGGCCTTTAAGGAATAGTGATGAGGGTAAGAAAACTATTAAAGAAAGGGACTCCTGGCATTGTTTAAGCCTTCCTAAAATCATGTGCATGTTACTTTGATAAAAGTAAAAGATGTTCAATATAATAGAAACCCTAAAGGATATGTAATATAGTTTGACCATATAGCTGAACACAGAAAGTAGAAAACAACACAGCTAGATCTCCTATTTTTCTATCCATTCCTTGACTGTGCTGCCCTTTTGACCACTACATGATCGGTTAGTGAGTCACCAACAATTGCGTAAACACATTTTTCTCCTTGAGTCTCTTCACCCAGCAAAGGCACAAGTCCAAACCATTTCGAAGGTTCAATCTAGTAAATGTTGACCGAAATTCTAGGATATTTCCATGAGATGTTTGTAAGTAAAAGCAGGAGAAAGCAAATGTCCGTTTCTTTTGAGGGTTTTACATAATATGTGCCTTTCTGGATAGATTTGTAAATGATGAGCCATCGATCTGAATGTTCATTTTTCCTTTTAGAGATATTTCTACACTACCAAGGGGTCCCCAATCCACCTGCCAGACCAAATACTCCAAATGGTTTATAGTTATTGACAGTCAAGCTGACTTTTAAAAGTTAGTGTGTGCCACAACATCACTAAGTCAGTTACACATAGTATTTCATTTATGTCTATAATCTTGTTAGATAAGCATTATCGCAAAAAGGCTCCAAGAGGTTACAATTGGCATGGAATACAGCCCGGACCTTCTGTCACTTGCTGAGGAGAAGGTAGAAATGTTTTTCCAATCAGTATTTAATGTTATAAGATATCCAAATATTTGTTGAGTAATCTAGCTCTGTGCTTTAATGTCAACAGAGATTAAATGTTCCTTTTACTCAGAAGATTTATTAAACCCGATTTGAAATACTTACTCTCTTTATGCCTCTGTATACTGGCACAATACAATTGAAGAAACAGGATCGTGGCTAAAGGGATTTTTAGTTTTGAATGGAGTCCAAAACGAAAGCTTCTACATGCTGAAATGTCTGGAGGAACGTGGAGTGACATCTGTTACCTACTCTGAAATGCATCATAAAATAAGATGGATTGGTGGAAAAATAGAAAAAATGGTCCTCGCTGGTTTGGCTCAATGGATAGAGCATCAACCTTCGGACTGAAGAGTTCCAGGTCAAGGGTATATGCTCAGGTTTCAGGCTTGATCCCAGTGAGGGGCACGCAGCAGGCAGGCATCAATGATTCTCTAGTATGATGATATACTTCTCAAAATTAATTTTACAGGAATAAAAATTTTTTTAAAGCAAATACTAGATATTATATTATTTGATATGATTGCTCTGTTGCTTTAAGACTAGTAGTCTTCTGTCAAATTGGGAATTTCTAAGATTAGGAATAACTGAGCCATCCATCTTTCTCTAAGAGGATGAGACTATTATCTAAAAGCTTAATGATCATAAAAATAAAAGATCTCTTTTGCAATATATGTAATGGTAAAATTTTAATAAGAATTTTTGTCCTATAATTTCTTAGTGGCTTAAAGCAAGTATGATTATCATTCCCAAATTTAAAAGGCAAATAACCATCTTAAATTAAATTAGGTTAATCTGATATATTAAGATTAATCTGATTCAACCTCAGTGAGCTTTGTATGTAGTAATCCATCAATGTTCAAAGTGCATCCCTGTTAAGCTTAGTTATAATTATGAAGCTAAAGGCAGCCTGTATCCAATGACTGGATGCCAGGTTTGAAAAAGGCCTGACCACCTTGTCTTAATTCAAGAGAACTCTGAAAGGCTAGCTCAGCTCCAGACCTCCCTGAAACATCATTTCTGTTCTCTGTTGCAACTACAGCAGCATTCAAGCTCTCTCTCTCTCCAAGGTGTTTCTGAGAGCATTCCCAATAAACTTGCTATTACACAAATTTTTATCTCAGCCTAATTCTGGGCAGTGAGCTGGGTGCTTAAGTGATATATGTCATTTACAATCCTAGACATTTAATTTTGTATGAGATCTTCATGATCTTTTTTCTTCTCTGCTGACACCTCATGTCATCTGTTCCAGATGATGTAGCTACAAGCAGTGAGGTGTGGTCAGCTGCGTGACTGCATGAAACAGAATATCCCCATCCTGGACTCCATTGACCTATAATGGGTATGCATTGGCGAGGGACAAACCTTTATGTTATCCTGCAAACACTAGCCTCTCTTGGCTAATACAGTCTCCAAAAGCATACCCTTTTATTTTGAATGATATATTTTCTTGAGAATAAATAAAAGTATATCAGAGACAGAGAAACATTAATCAGAACATCAAACCTCAGGGAAGGTAGGGGGTAAGGGGAGAGATCAACCAAAGGACTTGTATGCATGCATATAAGCCTAATCAATGGATACAAAAAGGGAGGTGGGGCATGAATGGGAGGTGGAGGGTATTGGGGGGGGGGGGGAAGGTATATCTGCCCAGTCAGTGTCGCCCAGTGGTTGACATGGACCTATGAACCAGGATGTCATAGTCAAATTCCCGCCTAGGGCATATGCCTGGGTTGTGGGCTCAACCCCCACTGTGGGGCATATAGGAGGCAGTCAATCAATGATTCGCTCTCATCATTGGTGTTTCTAGCTCTCTCTCCCTCTCCCTTCCTCTCTAAAATTATATATAAGTATATCAATTCCTTGGGTTGAATTTTCCCACACAAAATAAACCCAGAAATTCTGCAATATTTATTTTGATTAAAAAAAATATTTCCCCATTTCGTATATATTTCCCTTTTACTTTGGGGTTCTCAAAATATTATAGTGGAAAACGGAGGGGGTTTTTTCTATAACTTTGGAAATTTCATATTTTTTCAGTAAAAAAATGAGATAATATAACCTTTGAGAGCAGCTATGAAAATATATTTGAAAAATCTTAGCATGCTGTAGACAATAAATGTTAGTTTCCTGTCTGTCTTCTTATCCTGAAATAAAAAAATGTCGGTTAAATACAGCATCCCTTTAGTTTTAACCAATTTGATAGCATGTTTCCACATGGATAATCTCAAGGGAAAGGTCCTTTGAAATTCAAAGTAAATAAAACAATTAGTCCTGAACATCAAGAGCATGGTTCATTTCACAAGTGAATAAACAGTGTCTACAAGGTTCTGCTACTTATAAATAGGAGTTCAGACTTAGACTTGTAAATAAAATCATCTGTAATTTTCAATTGTTTCTTCCTCATTTTCTTTCTCTTAATGTAAGGTAATTTAGCTCATTTACCTTTTACTCTATTATAGAATACTTCTGCATTTAGAACCACATATTAATGGTTTAGAATGATTTAGATTGGAGGTTGCAAACTAAAATGTTAATGAGGGCCAAACAGGCATTATAAATAAGTGGACCACGTTTAAGAAAGAAAAAACAAAACAAAAAAAACCTCTTAACACATAGTCCTATAAACTGCCTTTAACTCTTTTAATTTGATAGAAAATGACTCCCATATTATACCTTTTAAATACCATTTCCCACACAAAAGAGCCGGGATCCTGTAAACGTCTGGTTTTTATGTCTGGACAAGAAATGTACAAGATGAGCTTGAAACAGTTTGTCCAACAGATAGGAAAGAAATTCTCAAAGTATATGAGGGTCAAGACAAATTGTACAAAAGACAGACATGTGTGTGACAATAAGAATAATAACTGCAATGGATTGAAATACAATAAATGCTTAAATTTATAAGTCCATAATACTAAAAAAAATAGTGTTGAATGCAAATTAGTTTGAAATGGAGGCTGTTAATTATTTTGAAAAACTGGTAAATAAAGAAAAAGAATGGAGTATTTAGCCCTAGCTGGTTTGGTTCTATGGATAGAGCGTCGGCCTGTGGACTGAAGGATCCAGCATTCAATTATGGTCAAAGGGCATTTGCCTCGGTTGGTTGCAAGTTCCATTCCCAGCTGCATGCGGAAGGCAAGCAATTGAAGTGTCTCTCTCACATCAATGTTTCTCTCTGTGTCTCTCCCCCTCCCTTCCACTTTTCCTAAAAATTGATGGAAAAATACCCAGGTTGAAGATTAACCAACCAAACAAACAAACAAAAACAAAGGAGTATTTATTCATCTTTTCCTATAAAAACTGTATAAATTAGGTAAACAATAATATAGAGGAGAATGTTTTCTTAATGGAAGTATCCCAAGTACTAATTGAAGACAGATTAGCTTAATTAGACTATCAATATTTTGCAACCTTTAATGAATTGATGGATCTAGGCATTGACCACCTCTGAAATATGATTAGCAAAAATTCAAGCTAACTTACAGGAAATACAGACAACAGAGGAGCATGTTAAATTTTACTGTGGCAAATCAGTGAATTTTGAACTGTGATAAATTGTACAAAACAGTTAATCAGGGTTATCCAACAAATAAATGGTCAGAAGGAAGAGATAGAAAGAAGGAGAGAGAGAGAGATGATTAAAAGAGAGGAAGAGAGAGACTGACAATGGCTATAAATTAGAAGATATTTAAAAGAAATTAATCAATTATATTGCATAGATCTTATTTTAATCCTGACTTACACAAATGAACATATATTTATGAGACAATTAGAAATCTGAATATACTGGATATTTGAGGATAAATATTTACTGTTAATGTTTAGATATGTTTATGATATGTGGGTGTGTTATAAATAGATCTCTATTTTTATTATTACATGCTGAAATATTTAAAAATAAAATGATAGAATGTTGGAGGCTTTTCTTTAAATATTAATATAGTAAAAGAAAGTGGGTAGGGATATAAATGAAACAAGATTGGACTTAGAAATGACAGTTAAAGCTGTGAAGTAGAGCCATGGAGAATTACTTAAGTATTCTATTTGTTTTTCTATATGTCTGAAATGTTTTATAATAGAAGCCTTTTAGATATTGTGAGGGGGGGGATCTGAAATTTAAAAACTACAGAATGGATTTAAGAAATATATCACTTTTGTTTTAATTCTACTTCAAGCAAAAAACAAAATGAATGTGATGGCAAAGCCATCTGTCTCCCATCCATTGGGTTGGGGATAATGGGGGCTGATGGAGACTGTGGCAATCAGATTACATGCTGATGGCAAGACGCAGGAGCAACTCAGCACAAGGCTATTGATACTATTCATGAAAACAAGGATGATAATGCTAGATCTTCTGATGTTTCCAGAAAAGCTGTAAATAGATTCATACTAATAAAAGGGTAATATGCTAATTAGACCAGATGTCTTCCAGACATCTTCCCAACGTCCTTCCAGAGTAATTAGGGGGCAATCAGCCTGGCAGTGGGGGAGCAGTTAGGGAGCAATCAGGTTGGCAGGGGGGAGGAGTAAGGAGTGATCAGGCTGGCAGGGGAGGGCGGTTAAGGGGCGATCAGGGCAGCAGGCAGAGGGGGCTAGGAATGATCAGGTTGGCAGACGGGGGTGGGGGGTTAGGGGTGATCAGGCAGGCAGGCGAGTGGTTAGGAGCAGGCAGTCCCAGATTGAGAGAGGGATGTCCAACTGCCAGTTTAGGGATGTCCTGTGGGATTGGGCCTACACTTGCAGTCAGACATCCCCTGAGGGGTCCTGGATTAGAGAGAGCGCAGGCTGGGCTGAGGGACCACCCCCAGACCTCTGTGCAAGAATTTTGTTCACTGGGCCTCTAGTTTGTAGATGAAATACCTTTATTACTAAATGCTGGCAACTAATGCAAATGTATTTTAAACTACTCTGTGGATGAGTACTATATCAAATAAAACATTCCTTTTTGCAACTTCTGGTTTATAATAAACCATCCTGGCCCCTTAATATCTGGCTTCTTCATCATCTATAGAGGAGTCACTGGTTATGAAATACTAGCACTTAAGTCATAGAATATTGCCAGGAATCCCTTGTTTGGTCTGCATGCCTTTGATTCACTCCAGTGACTCCTGCCCAATTTCTCTTTCTATGTCTATTTTTCTGCCCTTTGGCTGGAATAACTGCTTGACTTTCAACTCCAGATCCCCTCCTGAACTATATTAGACCTTCAGTACCTCAGGGCCCAGTCCAGCACTGCTTTCACCAGAACCTTTCACAGACCCCCACATCTATCCAATAGCACAAGAGTGCTGCCTGTCCAAGAGGCTGGTTTTGTATGATGTTAATTTGTAATAATTAGTATCTTAATTATTAATTACTGTGACTTTATTAAGTACAAACCACATGTTTTCCTCATTCTCATTCAAGATTAATTTTCTTCTGGCCTTCACTAAACACTACCCCTCTTTAGATAGTTATATGCTATTTGTTCATAATCCATACCCAGTTGAAAAATCACTATCAGGCGGAGTATAAACACATCTAACATTTGACCATCAAAATAACCTAGCCATTTCCACTGCACCACATGTATGGATAATGATGTAATAAGTTCCCAAGTATAATCTCATTAGTGCTCTCAACTTGTTTGCTATTCTTGAGACTGGACATCGTTATATAAATGTTGATTTTAGTTAGATTTAATTTGTCTAAATGTTGCTCTTCATAATAAAACTCAGTATACATGTGTTAGACGCTTAAAATGTCACTAGGAAAAATAAATACATAAATTTATATTGGTAGAGATATTTAATATCAGCATTTTCTGAAACGTAGCCTTGTTCGTTAATGTAAAATTTAATAGAATTACTTCCCTACAGCTATTTCTCCACCATTCCCCATCCCTCACTCTTTAAAACCCACATTTTTATGTATTGGAGAAGTTGGGGAAGGGGGGGAGAAGATAATGAGTTTCATCATCATCTGTAGCAATTTTTTTTTTACTATCTAAATATATATAATGAGTGGCCAGATTATTATGATCTCTGGCCACTCAGTGTAATCTGGCCTATATAATAAAAGGCTAATATGCAAATTGTCCCCTCAATCAGGAGTTCAACCAGCAGGCAGGCCGGCCAACCACCCATGTCCCCTCCCCCTGGCCAGGTGAGCCAGACCTCACCCATGCATGAATTCATGCACCAGGCCTCATACACACACACACACACACACACACACACACACACACATATATATATATATATATATATATATATATATTAACATAAAATATGCTAATTTTCTGACCCTCTGGGTAATGATGTTATATACCAAACACCTGATTTCCTCTCCCTAGCAACTAGCCTCCTTGCGGTTTCTTCAGCCCAGGAACACGACTTGCTTTATAGCCAGGTAGAAACAGTTTACACTGTAACCAAATGTCTGTGAAGCATTTTCATGTGCCTCATCTCATTTGATCCTGACACAAGTCCTAGAGTAGGTAGATAGGAGACTCTGTGAAATCCTATTTTCTTGTCATTAGCTGGAAAACAGAAATTTAGAAAGCTTAAAAAAAACTTGACCCTACTGAAAAGAAGCAAGAAATGATGGACCTTGAAAATGACTTCAGGTTTTCTCACTGCATAGAATATAGTCAAACACTGCTGCAATTAAATAATTTATTCTTTGTTCTCCCTGCGTGATCTACAATAATAATTGTTTCATGTTGATATTTACTGCTGTGTTTCTGACAATTACCTAAAAGAGAAGTTGGGGTGCTTCACTGAGCTGGAAAAAGTTTAGCTAAATAAGAAAGCAGGTCTAATTAAGCAAGTTTATTCTATATCTATAAAAGGCTAAGTTGACTTGCGCATTCACTGGCTCCAACTGCACACATGTGTTTCCATCTGTCATTGTCAATCATGAATTTGGTTGACACTTCTATTATAGAGAAAGGGCAAATAGCGATATGAAAATATTTCTTCTAATTAATTTCCTTTCAATGTGCACTAATTCATGCACCAGCCACTACTATATAAATAAAATGAGTTAGAACCATGTATGTAAAATACCCACTGTTTATGATAAAAGACATTTAAATTACCTATAGCTATTATTGCTTCAACAATAAAATTAAAATTAAAAGAAAGCATTTAAAATTTTCTTAAATTTTAAATCATTTATCCTCTAATCCCCAGAGCCTACGAAGCCTTAGTACTCTCATATTGCCTGATGTAGGAGCAAGCATGGTAGCTTCCAGTATACCTTAATCAAGATAACCCTTAATTTATACCCGATTTAGAACTGTTTTTTACAGGCTGTTTTTCTCTCCATTAATTAGTTTTTTAAAATAATGTAATAAAAACAACATAACTACAGGCTGAGATCATTAACAGAACTTTTGGATGTCTGGTAGTGCTGGTGCTGGTACTGGTGGTGTGTGTGTGTGTGTGTGTGTGTGTGTGTGTGTGTGTATGTGTTTGTTATAGTTTTCTGGTACAACTACTTTGTAAATGTGTTGTTTTCCTGTTTTTCTGAAAGAATTTGATTTCTTCTTAATTTTTTAGATAAAGTAAGAAAATAAAAAGTCTCTACTTAATAAAATCCCTAGCACTATAACAATTTAGTCCTTACATTTAAATTAAACCATTTATTACCCAGATGGTGTGACTCAGTGGTTGAGCATTGACCTATGAACTAGGAGGTCATGGTTCAATTCAAGATCAGGGCACATGCCCAGGTTGCAGGCTTGATCCCCAGTAGGGGTGTACAAGAGGCAGCCAATCAATGATTCTCTCATTGATGTTTCTATCTCTCCCTCTCCCTTCCACTCTGAAATCAATAAAAACATTTTTAAATTAAGTAATTAATTAAACCATTTATCAGATTGTGTATTTAAAATTAGGCAAAAAAAGAGACTATAATAGAATGCAAGTGATAGAAAAAAAGGATATTTTAAATCTCTTAATTGGGTCTAAAAGAACAGGGATTGAGTTATTTTCTGTATATTGAAAAGACTCAGATATTTCTTTTCAATGGGTTGTTTAGGCAAAAATCATATAATTTATTATGAGAGCATGATTTATTTCATGCTATTTGACAATTATAAATGCCTTTATTTTTTAAAAGAAATACATTATTATTACCTGTAATATGCAATTCAATCAATTGCCAAAGCTTTTCTTCTCACTATTACACTTAACACACTGAAAGAATTTCAGGTGTCTGTCTGCATAGCATTGGGCTTGGTGATTTGAAGTTCCTAGTTACCAAGGGAGAAATCTTTCCAATGAGGAATGTAGTCCTGTTCCATTTAACTGGAAGCCCTCTGGCCATTCAGACTTCCCCTGAACCAGGAGACAGAAATGGAGGTTATTTACTCATCAGGGAGATTGTTTACTCATCTGAAGACCATGGAAATTGAGATAATAGTTCCCCTACTCCAAAGGTCTTAGTCAGAGCTTCATTCTTACCTCTGTCACTATAGATCCTACCTGGCAGCTCCTCCTCTGTGACGCTCCAGTACTACCATTTTATGCCCTTTACCTTTTCCATTTGAGCTTCCCACAACTGTAGTCCTTTCTGTTCTAAAGTTCCTACTCAGAATGAAAGCCAAAGCTGTTGCATTGAGCTTTAAGAACCTACACAGTGCGTCTATTATGTCTTTTTGCCCTGTGATGTCTCTGTTCTCATCTCCTATCAACCATCCTCATTCCCTCACTCCCTCCGTCTAACCCACATAGAACTCTCTAGTGTTGCTCAAACATTCCAGGCCTCCTCTGTTCTGGGGTGTTTGTATTTATGCTTCTTTCCACATGAAATTCTTTCCCCCAATGTCTAGATTTACATCAGTAGAGTCCAGTAGGGAAGGAAAGATGAGCGGAAAGGCATTAAGCAGATGGAATAGATGAAGGAGCATTAGCTGGGAGGTGAGTCTGGACATGGGTGTGGGGGCATTCAATCTACTATGCTCTCAAAAGAACCTCTGGAGTAGGATCTGAGGAATGTGCACTTTAGCAGATTCTTCTTGTGATACTCATGTGGTAAATGGTTGGAGACCCCTGGTTCTGGTGCCTGGGAATCTTCCTTGTTATTTTGTAGAGTTGGAGGTTTCCCTGCAGCTCTGATTGAGCAGTTTCTCCTCGTATTTTCATCGAATCTTCTGCTCACCAGACACTCTTCACAAGTCCCTGCTAACTTCTTAAAATCCTATTTCCTTCTGATTTTCATCTTGGATTTTTGTTTCATCTGATGTTGAAGTTCTTTATCTTCTTTAATAAGCCTGATCCGTTTTTTTCTTCAAAGCTTCTTGCCAGTACTATCCACAAGGAGATCAGATGGCATTCTGGTCTCACATAATTACAGAGTGCCTCAGGCAGCAAGATAAGCCTGGAACACACCCTTCAGGTCACTGGAACTCTCCTTCATGTTTACAGTTGAGTTTACAGATGACCTACAGCTTTTGAGCCTCCTGGAAATTATTCCACTAACATATCACAACAAAATGCCCAATTGACCTGAAATTTTTCTCTTGAATTTGCTAACATCTAGGAACTTAGAAATCCCTAAGAAAACAAGAATATTATCTAACTGTTGCACATAGCTAAAAGTTGTTAGTTTACTAAGGTGTTGGTAATTAATAATTTTTTATCAGCTAAGTGTCAACCAGGACGTCTTTCAGACACAATAAAGATACTGGGGCTTGGGAGCCAAATTTGCCAAATACAGGCACCTCTCCTTGTCTGCTTTCCATATATATATATATATATATATATATATATATATATACACACACACACACACACACACACACACACACACATACTGGTGCAATGTAAGAAAAGTGGGGGTTGGAGTTGAAGACACCTCTCCCAGTATCCATAAATATTTTCGAACCTCAATTATCCTATCTATACTATGAGGGGGTTGGAATACATAATCTCTCTAGCCTTTCTATTCAAACTATGGTCCACAGTCCAGCAGCACGGCCTCACCTGGGAGCTGATTACAAATGCAGAATTATAGGCCCCACGCAGCCTACTGAGCAGAATCAGCATTTTAAATAGACCTTCAGGTGGTCCCTCTGCACACCATGGTACTTTTCCGTTCCTGTTGTAACAAATCAACCACAAACTTAGTGACTTAATACAAATGCATGATGTTACAGTTTTGTATGTCAAAAATATGACAGATCTCACTTGGCTAACATCAAGATGATGACAAGGCTGAATTCCTTTCTTCAGGTCCCAGGGGAGAATCGATTTTTAACAGTGCATAGATGGAAACTTTGCCTAAATTAGCTCTAAGTCCTTTTCAATTCTAAGATCGTGTGGTTCCAGATTTATTGAGAGCCCTATGGAAGTACATGGCATTGTTTAAATATAATTGTTTTTCTACATCAAAAAAAGAATTCTATTATCCCTGTGTTAGAGTTCTCCAGAGAAACAGGATGTGTGTGTGTGTGTGTGTGTGTGTGTGTGTGTGTGTGTGTGTGTGTATTCAGATGAGAGAGAGAGGAAAAAACAAAAGGAAAATGGAGAGATAGATTTTTTTTTTTTAAGAAAACGGACTCACATAATTGTGGAGACTGATAAGTCTAAATCTTCAAAGTAGGCTGGCAGATCCAGGGAAGAGGTAATGTTACAGACATGAGTCTGAAGGCAATTTAGAGGCAGAATCCCTTCTTTCTCAGGGCCATAAGGGCAGGGAGGGAATTTGGGGCACTAGTAATGCTCATAGATATTATTAATCATGTCTGTTCTGCCTTATAAAAGAAAGTGGACCCTGACCTGGTTGCTGTGTCTGGACACTGACCCTGGGAGTTTGCCCCAGGAATGCTGTCTATTCTCTGATCCGAGAACAGGCTAAGCTGTTTGACATTGTAAAAAGATTAACTACCTTGTTGTCAGACTCCAAGATCCTAGGAGCAGACACACTGACCACCTATCCCGTAGCCCTGGTCCTGTTACAGCCTGCTCGTTGCACCTAGCTTTTCTTCCCCGTCCCTATAAAATCAGCCAACTGGCAGGATATCATACAGCAGTTTTCAAGTTGCCAGACCTGCTGCTTTATCCTATTGCCAACAATTTGAATAAATGTTCATGAAAGATTCAACCTTGTCTCTGCTTATTGGCTTAGTGGCAACAGGCGGTAATGGGCCTACTGTGTCTGGCATCAAGGGGACATCAGTCTTTCTCTCCTAAGGTCTTCTACTGATTGGAGGAAACTTACCCACATTATGGAGAATAATTGGTCTTACTCAAAGTCTACTGATTTAAATATTAATCACAGAAACATCTAGACTGGTACTTGATCAAGCAATTGGATACCACAGCCAGGTCAAGCTAACAGCTAAAATTAACCACTAAAATCCTCATTGTACACTAAAGCAAATGACACTAGTGTCAGATGATGTTATCTTCTCTTTACAGGAGTGTACATAAGTCGGTTCACAGTGGTAAGAATGAGGAGCAGAGTTTATTCTTATACTAGAGGCCTAGTGCATGAAATTCACACAAAGGGCTCAGCCCTCACAGCCCCGCCTGCCTCGGCCGGCTCTCATAGCCCCAGCTTCATCTGGAAGGTTGACCGGTTGTTCTGCTGTTGGGTCTAATTAGCATATTAGCTCTTTGTTATATAGTATTTGTTCTTATATTACATATTTTTCCACACAAACAACTGTAAACATACTCTTTTGCCTGCCCCTGTATAATACATTGGTGTGATATAGTCACCCTGTCTGCATGTTGTGACTTAAAGCTTTTTTTTCTAGGCATTTCATCATTTTCACTATTCAAATAGATCTACAGAGTCTCCAACTATATAAATTATTCTATATTCTATTCTGTTTTTCTAATGTGATCATATGAATGGGTAATATTATTTGGAATGGTTAAGGTTTTGTTAGCCTTTGCTGTCTAAGTGGCTTCCTTTCATCATTGACCATAATCCCCTTGATTTCACTTCCCAGGTATTGTGTGCCACCATTCACCCCTCCAGAAAACTATGAATATCAATATGCTTGATCTAGGGAAAGCCGAATCATTTTAACTCTTCAACATCTACATTTACATACCTAGAAACAAACAAACAAAAAAGGACGGGAAATTAAATGATCGTTTTACTGGAGTGACCTAGCTTTTTTCTCCATGCAACTAGATTGAGCCTCTGGGGAAAAAAACAGAGAAAACTAAGTTATTTCATGTTTGTGTTTTTTCCTAAATTCTCTCTCTATATAGTACCCTAATATGCAAATAGACTGAACAGCGGAACAACCAAACAACCAGTCGCTATGATGTGCACTGAACACCAGGATGCACCCGTGAACATGGCAGACGTCGGCTGCAGTGGAATGGTGAAGCAGGTGAGTAAGGGTGCTAGAGTAAGGTGGGCCACCAGTCGCTGTCATAGGGGTGGGCCTCTGGTGGTTACTGAAAATTCTTTGCTACCATGTGCCATGGTCACACCCGGCACTCGCACCCACTATTGGCACCAGCCCCAATTGCTCTGTGCCATCAGTGGATGCAAGCGGAGCCACCACCATCCATGCATAGGAGCGGTGGTGGTGGTAGTGGGACTGCCAGCAGACAGGGGGCCAGGGGGTCGTGGCAGGAGAGGCTAGGCAGGGGTGCAGAGGGATGGGGCAAGACCCGCCCCTGTGCCCACTGCAGCCTCAGGCCCACAGTTCCTTTCAAGGTGCATGAATTTGTGCACTGGGCCCCTAGTATAGATATAATTTCTTCATGCCAAATGAAGCACCTAAAGGTAAGACACTTCAAATGTTTCCATTTGAATTATTTTTAAGGTTTTCAGTGTGGTAATGGTTATTTTTCAGAGTCTTTATATTTTAGAGCTACAGATTAAAATATTGACTGAGAAAATGATAAAATGTTTAAGATTAATTGTTGAAGTTGGTGTTGAGTATATGGGGACTCCTTATACTATTATCTACTTTTGTATGTGTTTGAAAATGTCATTAAAGAAAAGGAAAATAAATTATGAAGTATAAATTGGCAATCATAAGACAGTCATGAGGATGTAAAGTACAGCATAGGGAATATAGTCAGTAACATTGTAATAACTACGTATGGTGTCAGGTGGGTACTAGATTTATTGGGGTGATCACATTATAATTATATAAATGTCTAATCACTATGTCATACATCTGAAACTAATATAATGTATTTCTATTGTAATTTAAAAATAAGTAAATATTTCATACTAAAACGACTTATCTGTGACATGCTGATATTTCACTAGAATTTTTTAAATGAAACAGGCAAATAAGTCTTGCTGTTTAGTTGTTCCTTAAAGCTACAATCAGTGCATATGGGTTTATGTTTTGAGCTATGTGACTATAATCTTTAATCTTGCATTTTCCTCTGTAGCTGTGCCTACCTCTGTTAGTACATAAGCTACTCCCTATGGGGAAGAGGACAGACATTTTCATTAAAAGCACAAATTCTTAGACTTTGCAGCTCAACAAGTAACTGAAAAGAAAAATTCAATAGACTATCTCATATAAATAATTTCAACACTACTTCAAGGTTTCATATGAGAATTACTAAATGTCATTAATGGGAGATAATCTGGGATTTTAGAAGGGTTGCTATTTACTACAACTACCATTATTTTTATAGCTGCCTCTGCTCTTCATCACTGACCGTGGCCCAGTTCTCTGCTGTGGCTCAGGCAACCTTACAAACATAAAAACAAAATAAAGCAACAACAATAAAACAGGATGTTCTTATCTTTTTTCTTCCATAATTAAACCATAAAGTTAGGAAGGGTACGGTTCCTTTAGTGACTTCCTTTATGAACATGACTTAGGGCAAGAAAGTCACCTTGAGCAGACTCATATGTGAAGAGAATGACTTCTCAGAAAGGGATTTGTCATCATAAAGATTAATCTGGCCCGGCCAGCATGGCTCAGCGGTTGAGTGTCCACCTATGAACCGGGAGACCATAGTTCAGTTGCGGTCCGGTCACATGCCCAGATTGCTGGCTCAGTCCGCAATGGGGGGTGTGCAGGACGCAGCTGATGGATTATTCTCTCTCATCATTGATGTTTCTATCTCCCTCCCCTTCCTCTCTGAAATAAATAAAAATATATTTTAAAAAATTTAATCTAACAGGTTGCTTTCTCAGAGCTTGAACTAAAATCTTGGCCTCATTTTATTTAAGTGACAGTATACTTGGTAGATCATTGCAGAAGAAATTGTATCTATACTGTAAAAATATTTCAAATAATTTTTTTCAGTAACAGTTTCCTTCTTAAAATAAATTTTAATGTTATTTGTTGTATTTATGCAACTTAAAATCTTCTCTCTCCCAAATCTACAGCTCCTGCTGAGCTAATGGTTTTTTATTTTCATCTTGCTATTTATAATACACTGATGTTTCTTACCAAGAATTTTTGGTGTAATCCACAAAACTCAAATCATCTATCTGAGCCCATTGCCAGTGCTGAAAGACTGCTGTTTTAATGTCATTATTCAATTACAGGAATGTTTTCTATGCAGCATTTATTTCAATATTATGTAAAATAAAATCCTGTGTGGCCTTCAGATTTCAGCCCACAATCATTTTTGTTTTTTAAAATAGTCTGTACATGTCACTGAAGCAATGAGTATACTAACATGAAAGTCATTCCTAGGCTCACTTTTTTCAATGAGTTTAAAGAGCATAATTTGGAAATTTATTAAATTTGTTTTCCTTCCTTTACTATGCCATCAACAGTGGCTGCACATTCTTTGAATTGCAGTAAAGAATTTGGCTGTCTAGACACAACAAAATAAGAACACAAGGCATGCTTCAAGTAAATCACTAACTTGTGTTAGTCAACAATGAGCAGAAAATCCTTGCCCCATCTCTACCCGCTTCCCAAGGGCTCACGGAAGGTTGAGGTGACTAGTTATTTGCTCTCCTACCTCCTTGAAAGAAAGGAAAGTATGTTTTGCCACTGATTTCACCAAATGAAGCTCATTTCAACACCCTTTTCCAGGTCTGAACTTGCTGTTTCTAAAAGTGCCATCTCATTGTGCTTTGCAGCAGTTAGAGCTGGAGAAATCTTGAATAGCTTATGTACAAAACTGTTTAGAAACTGATGGATAAAAGCTTCTTTCTCTACCCAATAGCCCTCTTTTGGTGAGGTTTTTGTAAGGTCTCTTAGGTATGCATCCTGTAGCTTATTGGTTTAATATGTATTCTGCTTTGCTGTGGTCTCTTTGGGGGTCAGTTGAGAGAAAGAGAAAACAATAGTGCAACTGTTTGGTTCTGAAAAACTGACAAAAGTCTTTTTAAAAGAACCAGTCCCTAAAAAAAAAAAAAAAAAAAAAGACAATGAGCAAAAAGATTTTTCTAAAATTTTGCTCTGTTTCATTCAAGGAATTGTGGGATAAAAACAAACTTTCTTATACCTTCAAGGTTCTTTTGGCTGGTCTAATAATCAAATAACCATGAGGCAGGTTAGTAAAAGAAAATGAGCACATTTAATACCTACATATGTATGGGACCCCTGCATACATGACTGAGTCAGAGACCCCGCATTCAGAGGTAGAAAGGGGGATTGAGGTTCATTGGACAGCCTGAGCTAGGGGTAAGATAGCGCACTTCGGAGGCTTCACAGTGTCCTTGTAGGATGATAATAAGAACAAACATTTGGTAAGTAGAAGTTTGCCCTGACCTATGAACAGTAGTTCAATGGATGGGGAAAGTTTCTATTGAGCCTGAAGCTAATATTGCCCGTAGTTCAAGGATCTGCAAACTACTGAGGCACATCTTGGGGTGGCATGTTCTGAACGCCCAGAGGCTCTAGGATCTAAAGACCATATCCATTTTACATTATTTCTTCCTTCTTCTCTATTCTATAAATAATATTTTTTTCAAATATTCAGTGGGTAATATTTTTTAAAAAGACAATACCCAAAAAATGCAGAGCTTGGTCAGAATAGTCTTACGGTGATATATTGTCATTGAATAAAGTTATGTCTAATATGCAATGTAAACTTTGCCAAACAAATCTAGAAGAAAGAGATGTCACCTTTTTCCTGGATCTGTGTACCAGTATAGAAAGCCTGTCCAGACAGTTGCTAATTATAATCATTTCGATGCCTATTTCAGGGAGAAAGAGCTTGGAGGTGTTGCATTGCCCCTTCGCTTAAGGATAGTTCAAAGGAGGGGTTTCCCAGGATCACTCAGCTGCCCAGTGCTCTCTGGACTCTATTGACCCCCTCCCAGACTTTTTCCTTAAAAAAAACTGAATAGACCTAAAAGACTTTTGTCTCTGCTTTGAAAAAGCAGCTAAACTCACAGTAAGTAAATTTTATATGGAAGAAAAATTATTACTTTTCATATACGTGTATCTAAATAATATACCTAATACCTGGGCAGCATGGCTTGGTAGTTGAGCATCAACCTATGAACCAGGATGTCACAGTTCGATTCCAATCAGGGCACAGTGCAGGAGGCAGCCAATTAATGATTTTCTCTCAGCATTGATGTTTCTCTCTCTCCCTCCCTCTCCCTTCCTCTCTGAAATCTATACAAATATATTTAAATAATATGCCTAGTAAGGACTCTTTTAAAAGCAAAACACTTAAAATTCATGTCTCCATCTGTTCCTTTGGGTAAAAATAAATAAAAATTAAAAAAAAAAAACACATATGCAATCTCTGTTGTGATTAGCCATGAGAGAAAACAAAAAGCATGCCTCGTAGCTTCTCTAAAGGGAGTTTTAAATCCTCATACAAATTCCTTACACTGAATTACTAATGCTTATTTTGTGATGCATTATTGGTTCTACTTGTTTGTGAATACAAATCACATTTAAATCTTACTGTCTTAAATCTAGACATACCAAAAGAGATTTCTAGCTCCATGTGCAACAGTTTCCTCTCTGATTCCCATTACAAGCAGCTCAGTGAATAAGGCAGTAGGCATTTGTTATACACTGTCTGCTGGGAAAGAAAATTTAAGAAACTTCATCTTCCTTTGTTAAAATTGTTTTATGTTGATAGTGGAAAGGTTAGAATTGAGAAGTAAATTAGGCTAGCACTGGTATACTAAACTCTAAAAAGTGTTCATGTTTTCTTTAAAGTAATACTTTTGGTGTTTTATTTTTCTTTTTAGCATCAAAAAACTTTGGTAAGCAATCAATAGATTCATTGCAACTCCTATTAAAATACCAATAGCATATTTCACAGATGTAGAATATTCTAAAAATTTATCTGGAACTGTTATTAGTGGGGTGTCCTCTGCATCTCCTCTGTTACTAGTAGACATGGAGCTCTTAGGGTGCCTCAGGAACAAGAATTTCCTGAGGGCCTCATGGCAGGAGGAGGTATCATGGAAAACTGCATTGATGATGTAACATTAAGGAAGTTCCCTCCAAGGTCCCATCTCCCTCCGTTTTGCCATGGAAAAAGCACCATCTTGTCTTCAGCACAGGGAGGATTAAAGCTTTTGCCCAGAGTCTTTGCTTCATTTTAAAGTCCAGACCAGTCCAGCATCTTGTTAGCTTAGCTTGTGTTCCCAGATGAAGTCCATTCCATGTAGGGTCCATGTGGCCATGGGCCATGCAGCTTCTAGGGCCACATGGCAGGCTGGTGCCGGTCATGGTGCAAGCAAGTACAAGGAAGTAAGAGTGAAACAAGAGAAACAAGGGCCCAGTTGGTGTGGCTCAGTGGTTGAGCATCAACCTAGGAAACAGGAGGTCATGCTTTGATTCCCAATTGGGGCACATGCCTAGAGTTGTGGGCTTGATCCCCCAAGTGGGGTATGCAAAAGGCAGCTGGTCAATGATTCTCTCTCATCATTGATGTTTCTATCTTTCTTTCTCCCTTTCCCTTTCTCTTTAAAATCTATAAAAAATATATTTAGAGAGAGAAAGAAACAAGAGTACAACAACTCCTTTTTCTTCGGATTTTAATTAGGAGCTTAACCAATGAACCTTTCAGGATTTTGCGGGCTTGCATTGGCTCCACCCTACCCATTAATGACCTTTGTTCCCCAGGCTAGACTGACAGGCAAGCACCTTTCCTACATTGCCCTAACTTCATTGCACATGTATCCATCTTCCCCTGTGTTGGACCCTTTCGCCCAGTGATTTGCAGGGAATGGACCAATGGTTCCCTGGGAATATAAAGTTACAGCTTCCTGGTGAAGCTGCCCAAAGGACAATGCTTAAATGCCTGGCCTCCCCTTTGCTCCTTTCTTATTATTAATATTAATAACTATCTAATTGTGAGGATAACAGAAGCACAAAAGGTCCCAAATAGCCTCAGTAATCTTGAGAAAGAAAAACAAAGTTGGAGGCATCACACTACCTGATATCAAACTGTCACAAGGCCCTAGTAATCAAAATGGCATGGTATTTCCTTGGCCAGTTTGGCTCAGTGAATAGAGCATAGGCCTGGGGATTGACGAGTCCTGGGTGCGATTCCAGTCAAGGGCACATGCCCAGGTTGCGGGATCAGTCCCCAGTAGGGGACATATAGGAGGCTGCCAATCAGTGATTCTCTCTCATCATTGATGTTTCAATCTCCCTCTCCCTTCCTCTCAGAAATCAGTAAAAATATATTAAAACAACAACACTACAAAAACAGCATAGTATTGACACATGAACAGGCATATAAATCAATGAAACAGAATAGAGAGCCCAGAAATAAACCCATGACTACATGATCAATTAATATTTGACAAAGGAGGTAAGACTATACAATGGGATAAAGACAGTTTTTCAATAAATGGTGTTGGGAAAATTGAGCAGATACATGCAAAAATAAAAGAAAGAAAGAAAGAGAGAGAGAGAGAGAGAGAGAGAGAGAGAGAGAGAGAGAGAGAGAGAGGAAGGAAGGAAGGAAGGAAGGAAGGAAGGAAGGAAGGAAGGAAGGAAGAAAGAGAAAGGAAGGAAGAAAGGAAGGAAGAAAGCTAAACCAATAACTTACACCATATGCCAGAATAAACTCAAAATGGATAAAAGAATTAAATTTAAGTTGTAAAACCATAAAAGTCCTTAGAAGAAAACATCAACAGTAAAATCTACTGTAGCTATATTTTTGCCAATATATCTCCTTGGACAAGGGAAACAAAGGAACAAAATAAATAAATGAGACAACATCAAACTAAAAAGCTTTTGCACAGAAAAAGAAACCATCAACAAAATGAAGGCAACTCACTATGTGGAAGAACATATTTGCCAATGATATATCTGATAACGGGTTAATTTCCAAAATTTATAAATAACTTATACTATTTAATGAGATATCATCTCATGCCTGTGAAACTGGCTATCATCAATAAACCAACAAACAAGTGCTGGCAAGAAAGTGGAGAAAAAGGAAACTGAAGCACTGCTGGTGGGAATGCAGATTGTGGAAAAGAGTATGTAGTTTCCTTAAAAAGTTAAAAATGACTGCCTTTTGACCCAGTGATCCCACTTCTGGAAATATATCTTAAGAATCCTGAACCACCAATTTGAAAGAATATATGCACCCCTCTGCATATTGCAGCATTATTTACAATATCCAAAATCTGGAAACAGCCTAAGTGTAGATGAGTGGATAAAAATGCTGTAGTACATTTGCACAACGGAGTTCTACTTGGCAGTTAAAAAAAAAAAAAAAGGAAACTTTACCTTTGTGACAGCATGGATGGACCTACAGATTATAATGTTAAATGAAATAAGCCAGTGAGAGAAAGGCAACTACTGTATGGTTCCTTACCAAAGAAGTTATAAATTAATGGGAAAAGAGAAAGAGAAGAAAGACATACTACAAACTCTGGAATTGAGCAACTGACAGAAACTAAGGTGGTGGCAGTGGCACAGAAAAAAAAAAAATTCTGTTCATTTTGCCTCTTCCCTCATCTTAAGACATGTAAGAGCTGATGTAAGTTTCTGGAGAGTTGCTCAGAGGCTCAGAGAGAAATGTGATGAATGCAGTTCATCACTTTCTCTGAACTAAGACCTCAGTGTGAAGAGGTAATGTCTGGCTCATTTCAACAAGATCAGTTCCAAAGCCATCTTCATGAGTAACTGATTTATTTTAACGGAGTAAGAACAGTTCTGTTGCTTTTAAAGACTTCTCTAAATTTTATCAAAGATGCTTCTCCCTGAAGATTGAGTCAAGTCACAGAGGACTTGCTCCAAGGAGTAGGATCTCAGCTAACAAACTGAGTAAAGGGACAAGACCTAAGTGGCTGAGTTAGAAGCCTCTTCAAGATGAAGCTGAGGATGCCCCGCTGGTGTGGCTCAGTGGTTCAGAGTCTACCTATGAACCAGGAGACCACAGGGTTCGAGTTCCGGTCAATGCACATGCCCAGGTTGTGGGCTCAATTCCCAGTGTGGGATATGTAGGAGGCAGCCAATTAATGATCCTCTGTCATCATTGATGTTTCTCTCTCCCTCTTTGAAAAATCAATAAAAATATTTTTTAAATGATTAACATAACAGCTGTTGATAACAAGTAGAAGTATTCAAGAAAAACACCCTATGTTGCTATTTTAAGCAGCAAGTCAGTGTGTGGGGCGATAAGAAACATAGGGAGAGGAGTAGAATTTTTTGTTGAGATTAGGAACAGAATTTATAAATTCAGATTTGGATTAGTTGGATTTGCAATGCCTTGCAAGCCAGTAAAAGGGATGTGTAAAGCCTTCTGTCCAGTTTATAGATTTGCAGATTAGAGAGAGATTTAAGCTACAGATCTAGGGGAAGATCTTAAAATATCAATAATGGCAGAAGCTCTGAGAGGAGGTGAGGATTATTTAAGGACTATAGATAGAATCAGTGAGTGAAGGAGATCAAAGTCACAGCCCTGAGGGGAACCAGCCCTTCTGTGAATGGAGAGAGAAGTAAAGCCAATAAAGAAGACAAGCAAAGTGGCCTGACCGGTCATCCTAGGGCAGAGCTTGTCTTAACACATAGCCTGATGATGGGATCTGGAATATACAGGCTGGCCAGCTAGGGCCCAGGTCTTGCCCTGTCCACTCCATTTAACTGCCAGCCAGCCCAAGAGGGGCAGATTACCCAGGTCTGAAGCTCACATTTGCACTGAAGTTCCTCCCTGCCCAGGGGGTGTGGGTGGGGAAGTTAGCCCTAGACCCCAATTGTTGAAAAGGCCATGAAAAAAAAAAAAAAAAAAAAAAAACATTTGCTTCATTCCTCTGAAAAGAAAAGGTGTATCCAGTTATGGCAGTTCATTCCAGAGGAAGAGAAAGAGAGGAGAAAAGAAGAGAGGAGAGAAGAAGAGAGGGGAGGGGAGGGAGGGAGGGGAGGGGAGGGGAGGGGAGGGGAGGGGAGGGGAGGGGAGGGGAGGAGGGAATTAAGAGAAAGACCACAAGAGTGACTTTTCTTGCAAACTAATAAAAGGAGTGTTTTGTAGTAGGAGGTGGTGATCAAAGGTGTCAAATTCTTTTGAGGGATCAAGCTAGTCAAGAGCTAATTTAAGGGTGTGAATGTCATTCCTGATCTTGATGAAAGCCATTTCAGGACAGTGGTAGATAGTGGGGCTTTGAGAAACCAGCAGGAGATTAGAAAGCAGAGACAAAAACTAAGAGTAACTTGTGCAACCATTTGGGTTGTAAAAAGCAAGAGAGTTTAAAAAGAGATGAAAACCAGGGCGGAGGGCAGTTTGCTTTTGTCTCCCTCCCTCCCTCCCTCCCTCCCTCCCTCCCTCCCTCCCTCCTCCCTCCTTCCTTCCCTCCCTCCCTCCTTCCCTTCCTCCCTCCCTTCCCTCCTCCCTCCCTCCCTCCCTCCCTCCCTTCCTTCCTTCCTTCCTTTTTTCCCTTCTATATTATGCACTTATATCCTGTAAGTGAGAAAGAGCCAGGAAAATAAGAGAGGTTGGAGCCTGAGAAGAGGGGAAGATAATGCCCAGGTCCAGTGCAGAGATTGGGAGAAAGAGGCAGATCTTTATCTTTAAAACTGAAGGAAAGGGGGATAGAAAGGTGGGGAGGGGACAGTGGTGTGTAAATGTCATGCTAGAGCATTGAGAGAGTTTCTATCTAATGCTTCTATTTTCTTTATTGGGTTTTTCTGCAGAAAATGAGGTGAAAATGGGGAAGAAAAAGCATATGTGAAGTCAGATGTTTAAGAGGAATTAATTTGATTTGAAATTACCATAATAAAGAATGGAAGAATAAACTTAGGAAATTCAGAAGGTTGTATTTGTGTCACTGGCCCAGCAGAAGTGGTTAACTATCGTTTAATATTGGTCATCCTGGGGTTTTTTGCTTTGTTTTCTTTTAATTTTCTCTAGCAAAACTCAGAAATTCCGAAAGAAATGTGAAGAATGTAGGTGTATTTCTTTCTCCAACCTAAAATCTAGATGTGAAGAGGCAATGTCTGGCTTATTTCAACAAGACCAATTCTAAAGCCATCCTCATGAGTAACTGATTTAGTCCAACAGAGTAAATACATTTTGGTTGCTTTTTAAAACCCGTAATCAGGGAGCTTCTTCCTCAAGGCAAGGTCAAAGAGGTCAAGAAAACGGTTCAGCTATCAAATTGAGTGAATGCACAAGCCTGAATAGCCAGTTTAGACATCCCTCCCAATGTTAGGGGAAATAAGATACAACAGAGATCATACAGAGTTCAATCGTGGGGGGGGGGGGGGGGCAAGTTCTCAGAACTAGGTTGGTCACAATAATGATTATCTATTTAACTTGTACAAAGTCAGAGACCAAAATGCTAGGTGAACTTGATTTGACATTATTGGCCACGTTTTCCTCAATTCCTACTACTTATGGGAAATTGGTCTAAGAAGTTGAGTTGAATTCACAGATAGGAATTAAATGGCCTCAACTGTGATGATTGAAGGGTTGCAGTCAGGCAGATTACAAAAGAAGGCTTTGTAATCTTAGATCTCCCTCCCCACCCTCTATTCCCTAATCATATACTCAGCATTGGTGTGGTATCACCAAAATGATGGGTGCTGGAACTACTACATGGGAATTAAGAGGATATGCTGTGATCATGAGAGGATAGATCATAATGAAATGAAAAAAAAGAGAGAGAGAGAGAGAGAGAGAGAGAGAGAGAGAGAGAGAGAGAGAGAGAGAAACACAGAAGAATGACAGACAACCAAAGTGAAAAAGAGGTCAGAAGTTCAAAAAAATTTCAAAGGAAATTTCATATATGAATAAAAACAGAGCAAAATGAAGGGAACAAAAGCTTTTCCAGCCTGAAACTACTTTGGGGGGATATTGAATTTAAACTGTTTATTAAGAAATAGAACTCAGCCCTAGCTGATTTGGCTCAATGGACAGTGTTGGCCTGCAGACTGAAGGGTCCCAGGTAAAATTCTGGTCAAGAGCATATGCCCAAGTTACAGTGTGGGTGTGCAGGAGGCAGCCAATCAATGATTCTCTGTTATCACTGATGTTTCTGTCTCTCTCTTCCTCTCTTTTCCTCTCTGGAATCAATAAAAATATATTTTACAAAAATAGAAAACCTATTGACTTAAAAAAAATAGGAGAAATAAAACTCAGAAAATACCTTTGACCTTCCCCTCTTTCCTGGCCAAGAGATTCAGACAGGACACCCTGATTCAGAAAGGACATCTTAGGATGCTCACCTTAGTAGAATATAAATTAACAATGCTAAATAAGGGGTTTCAGGCAGGGGTCTGTTATGTGTTTCTGAGTTGTCCTGCCATGTGTGTAGCTCTCTTCCTCAATTACCTATAAATCACCCACTCTCACTTCTGAAATCTGATACCCCATCCTTTATCCATTCTTCTTTGTCTAAAAATGTCTATACACCCAATGTTGCCTGACTGTCTTTGGAATCTTTATGTCTATGTGACTTCCTCATGCACAGCTAGAATAATTTAGAAGGTGGGAGTAAAACCGTTGCCCATGGATATGGCTGACTTTGCCAAATGTTGTGAGTGGAAAACAGGCTTTTCCATGGTGTCTGGAGGAAAAGCACTTTCAGGGACCCACTAGAGAGGATAAGGTCTTGAGGCAAGATTTATTTGTGATGCAAAATAAAAAAGATGCCCCTCTGTGGGACTAGATCAGCCAATGAACTTGTATGCATATATGCATAACCTGTGGACATGGACAATGAGGTGGTGAGGGCCTGGGGAGGGGTGTAGGACAGAAGCAGACTATATGGGGCAAAAAAGGACCTATGCAATACTTTCAACAATAAAGATTAAAATATATATGTAAATTAAAAAACAATAATAAAGGGGGGAAATGCCTCTCTGCTGGCCCATCTCAGTCTGTCCCACAATGGAAATTCAGGGCCAGAAATAAAGTCAATGTCCAGAGGTCCTGTGCCATATTAAAGTTTAGCCCCAGTTCAGAATTTGGCGAACTTATTAAGTGTACCAGTTAATAATGCGGATTTTTTTCAATAGATGGAGTTACACATATGTTGATATATGTGATGTGATATGTATGCTATTTTGTTGTATTGATAACAAGCTTCAAAACTTCATATGTCAAATTTGCTGAAAGTATTAACATTATAGACATTTTTATGCTTAAAAATGTCGAATTTTTTGCAAAAAAGAAAAAGAAAAAGAACATTTGCTGAAGAAAAGTGCTGCTGAAAGTTATTATATACTTTGGGAAGCTTATGGTAAACATGCTCCATCTCAAGATACTTGTGAACACTGGTTGAAATGTTTTAAAAGTGATGATTTCAATGTGAAAGACAAAGAATGTCCAGATCAACCGAAAATATTTGAAGACCAACAATTACAAGCATTATTGGATGAAGATGTGTATCAAACTCACAAACAACTTGAAGAAAGAGTAAACGTTGCTCACAAATAATTTCCTATAATTTATAAGCAATGGGAAAGATTTTAAAGGAAGGAAAATAGGTGCCACATCAACTGAACGAAAGACAAATGGAAAACCGAAGAATCATCAGTGAAATGTTTCAACAGCAGCACAAAAGAAAGTCTTTTTTGCACCGAATTGTGACTGTCGATGAAAAGTGGATTTATTCTGAGAATCCCAAGTGCACAAAATCATGGGTTGATCCAGGTCAACCATCAACATTGATTGCAAGGCCAAATCACTTCAGAAAGAGGACAATGCTCTGCGTTTGGTGAGATCAGGAAGGTGTGATAAAGTATGCACTTCTAAAACCAGGTGAAACCATTAATACTGATCGCTACCAACAACAAATCAATTTGAACCACGCTTTGATCGTAAAATAACCAGAATGGGTCAGAAAACACAACAAAGTAATTTTGCTTCATGATGATGCACCATCACACATTTCAAAACGAGTTAAAGACACATTAAAAGATCTTTCCTGGGAAGTATTAACCCACCCGCTGTATTCACCAGACCTTGCTCCTTCAGAAGACCACTTGTTCCAATCGATGATGGCACACACACTTTCTGAGCAGCACTTCCAAACATAGGAAAAAGTGGAAAACGAGGTCTCTGAATGGTTTGCCTCAAAACAAGAAAAGTTCTATTGGGACGGTATCCACAAATTACCTGAAAGATGGGGAAATGTGTATGTAGCGATGGACATTACTTTGAATAAAACACTTTTGATGTTTCTCTTGAAATTACCATGTTTTCTTTGATTACAAAATCTGCCATTGTTAACTGTTACACCTAGTAGCTTGTATTCCTGGCTGTAATCCATTGCTTTGCTGCTAGAGCCTGGAGCCTGTGTGTGGGGTTGGAGCACCGTCAGCCATGCAAATGCTAAGGCCACATGGCTATGGAGAAAGAACAAGCAAATGCATGGGGCAATGAGGCGATAGGGTGAGGGCAGTTCATCCAGCCAGAGAAGAGAGAGATTTGTTCTCCTGGGGTTTTATCCAGGGCCTTTTTCCAAATAACCCATTCATTTCTCAAGGTTTAGTGGGTTTGCACTGAGGTCCACACTCTAGCCAATGATCTCTCTCTTTTTTTTTTTTAATCATTTTTTAGAATCGTTGATCAGCTGTCCCCTGTTGGGGATTGAACCAGCAACCAAAGTATGTGTCCTGACCCCGAATCAAACTGTGACCTCCTGGTTCATAGTTCGATACTCTACCACTGAGCCACACTGGCCAGGCCCAATGCCTTTTTCCCAAGTTAAACTTTTATGGTCCAGACCCTCCCCCTGCACCATTTGACTTCATTGTGTGTGTGCTTACCTTTCCTTTGTTCCATTCCTTCCTCAGTGGCCTACCGGGGAGAGGTCTGCTGGTCCCCCTGGGGGGACTGTGAGCTTCCTGGTGAAGGAAACAGACCTCTGTTTCCAGGGTGAATATGCTCAATGATGTCTGACTTCCCTTGCTCTTTACCCCTTAATAAGTAGGGAAGAACAACAACAAAACTACTAACATTTGTTTTCAGCTCCCACAGGAGAAGTGTTAGTAGTCTTTTTTACTTTTCTTCAAACATAGTATAATATAAATATGTATGTTATAACATCAAAATGTGGAAAAAAAACACACACAACAACAACAACAACAGTTTTGGGATAGATGAAGAAAAGTGGGGTCAGCAATCACAGTCCAGCAGAGCATTCAGCAGGAAGCAATCACTGAACCCCCAGAGGGTGCACTGAAGAGGAGCCCCATGAGCATCTGGGACACCAGTAGGACTCCAGGTTGTGGAGAGCGGCTACAGTGCTTGGACAGGTTCAAGCCTCAGGTTGATGAGAGGGCACAGTCCTCTCATGGCAAACTCGTGTGCAAGTCCTAGCGTGGAGGGCAGAGCCCTCCCAGCACAGTTATAGCCAAAAGATATAGTTGTAAACTTGAACCTGTAGTCCAAACACGTGGCCCCACATGTCTGAGTGATGTGGGCTTGATAGAGTTCAGGTGCGTGTAATTGAGTAGATTGCAAACTCACAAGAATGTTGTAACCACAACCTTACTTTGCCTCGTGGAATCTGGCTATAAAGTGAAGAGACTGCGCACAGGCTGTGGCACTGTCTCTCTGTGCCACCCAGACCCAGCTTTTTTCTCTTGTCTATCTTTTCTAAATCCTTCACCACCCCACTCAGGTTCACCCTTGGCCGTGCTGGCGGGACACACTAGGTGAGCAACAGTAGCAGACTGCCTGGAAGAGTTTTGCTTCTTAAATACTGTGTGCTCTGCTATTGCTCATGAACAGGTCTTTCATGGGCCCTTGCAGGGACATACTCTTGGCAATGGGGAGTAGGGTGTTGTTCAGCAAGCCTGAGGGCTGTGTCCTTGTTCTGGATAATCTCCCGGGAGAAGGCACCCTGGATGTAAGGTTTGTTGCATAACAGATCCACAGATACTGGCTTGTGCATGTTCCCTGGAAATGGCCATCAAGATACAGAGCCTCTCCACTCACTGCTTCCACTGCAAACTTCCATTTCTCTGTAAGCACATGCCTCCCCTACTGTCTACCACACTTTCTCTCCCCCCCCCCCCCCCGCTCCCCTCAAAGGTCACATCCAGCTACCCTCTCTTTCTTCCTAAATCACCCAGTGTCTGCTCTCCAGAGTTGGGGCAGGGACAGAGGTCTTCAATGTCTCCCTCTTCCCTCTCTCTAGTCCTGTGACTAATACAGTGCTTACATCCCCTAAGGCTTTCCTTTTAATACTCAGGAGCCTCTTTGGAATTGGAAGGAAAACACACACACACACACACACACACACACACACACACACACACGAATATTAACTTTCTCTTTGCATTCCTGCTTCATTGCTAGCTTAAAAGATCCCCCACACTTCCAAAAAAAATTTTTTTTTGGCATTTCTCCTAAAACAATCCAAATTCTCTCTCTGGCTACATGCATAATAGTTCTATCTGAGAAGAAATCAAAAAGAAAAAAATTAGTATTTTCATATGTATCAGGAAAGTAAAAAAAATTAAAATCAAATTCTTTCTTTGGCCAGAAGGCTTTCCGTGACCTGTCTTTTCTTATCTTTTTGACCTCATCTGTTATTACTCTGCCCTTACCCTAGGGCCACACCACCTTCTTCCTTTTTCTCAAAATAGTCAACCACTTTCTCATCTCAGAACCTTTAACTATGACCTCTGCTTCGAATTCCTTTTCCACTGACATCTGCTAACTCTTTCATGCTGTATCTTTATTCAAAAGTCATTTTCTCACTGAAAGCTTCACTTGCCACTTCATCCAAAATTAGACATTCTTGCCTAACATTATATACCCTTCTTCGCCCATTTTTTGGTAGCTCTTTATCTTATTTATTTTATATTGCTTGTTGTTAGCCTCACCTCGCCGGAACACAGTTTTCGTGAGGGCCAGGTTGTCTCTGTTACTGCATCCCCAAGAACAGTGCTTAGCATGGTGTAGCCCTCAACAAATATTTCTTGAATGAATGAATATTTGACTTATCTTAAAGAAACAGATTGACAGTATGCTCAGTATTACTTTTTCCCCCCTCAGTATTACTTTTCACTAAAAGCAAGGAAGAGGCAAGAGTTTAGTGTGAACCATAAGAAGATTCAGTTGATGTAAACCCTGAGAAGGAATTGACCTGCTGAAATAGACTCCCCTTGGTCAGCCAAAAACCTGAGATTTTATAAATAATAAGAACCTGGTGGCTGCTGTAGGTAGCGGGAACACACACTACTGACAGGGAGGGTCAGATCAAACCTGGGTTCAGTAACCTCAGGAAAGAATTCAGAGCCAAGACCCAAACTGTAAGAGAACATTTATTTATTAAACCACAGAGGCAGGAGAAGTAGCTCCTAAAAGAAATGGTCTTAGGAAACAAGTTATAGAGATAAAGGCCTTTTGAGCTTGGGAGTGAGGAAGCTAATGGTAAATGCCTGGGGCGGGGAGGGAGAGATGGAGGGAGAGGAGGAAGGGGAAGAAAAGGCATGGGTGTGCTCCTAAAACAAGAGGCACTGGCTCATCTGTCCTAAGGGCTTTAAGGGTGGAGATTTTAGGGGAGGCCCCAGGGGAAGATATCAATGGAATATTCAGCAGCTTTCCAGATGTGTCCTTTCTGGGTTGTGGTCTCCACTGTGGGCAGCACCAGAGCAGGGGGTCATTATTCCATGCAGCTGGTCCCTACTTCAGCCTTGGCTGGTTTTGTTGCTTATTTGGGCCCGAAACTAAAATACAACTGGAGGCCTAGGTGTTGTTATCTCTAGGGAGGAAAGTCAGGGGGGTCCAAACTGGGAGACTAGCTTTATGCTTAGAGAGGAAAAGTCACCCTGGGGTGAGGTTCCATTGCTAGACCCCTGGGGCTTTCCCCCCTGATGACCTTCTGTATCTGGCCCAGTGTCCTTGTTCTGCTCCTGTCTAACTGCCTGTCACAGTGGCCATTCGAGGACAGGGGCTTCTCATGTACTCTGTACACCAGGAAGAACTTCAGACCGAAGTCTTGGCTTCCCACTCTACGTCCTGCTTATTTACACCAACTGAAGTCAACTAAAATAATAAGGGAGCTCCTGACTTATGGACTGAGACCTGCCGGTCCTGTCGGAACTGCTTCAAAAGGACCAATCTGGACACGCAATGCAACAAAGTCAGGACTGCTCAACTTAGGCAAATCAGAAGTGTATGAATTCGGATACCTTATTTATGTAAAAATGGATCTAATTGGAAACCAGGGCGGAAACAGTCACTGTAAATGTGTGGCAGGCAGTTAGGCAGAGTGAGCAGAGCTAGGATAATGGGCCAGGTACAGAAGGTCACTAGGGTGGGAAGTGCCAGGTGCTTAGCAACGGACAATTGTAGGGTGGAACCTCACTCCAGGGTGACTTTTCTTTCCCTAGCATATCACTGGTCATGAGGTTTGGATCCCAGACCTTCCCTCCCTAGACAGAACATTTAGGCCTTAGTTGTATTTCAGCTCCAGGTCCAGAAAAGCAGCAAAACCAGACCAGTGACCCCACTGCTGACTTCAGGACCAGCTGAACTGAATAATGACCCCCTGCCTGGTGCTGGCCAACCAGTCAATGGAGACCTACACCCTGAAAGGACACACCTGGAAATTTGCTGAATAATCTGTTGAGACCTTCCTCTGGGACCTCCCCTAAAATCCACCCTTAAAAGCACTTAGGACAGAGGTCCCAGGGCACTGTCCTTCCCAGGGCACTGTCCTTCCCAGAGCACAGCCCTGCCTTCCTCTTCTCCTTCCTCCTCTCCCTCCCTTCCTTCCTGCCCCAGGCACTTACCATTAGCTTCCTCACTCCCAAGCTCCAAGGGCCCTTCCTTTGCCTCTGTAACTTGCTTCCTAGGCCCATTTCTTCTAGGAATTACTTCTTCTACCTTGGTAATTTTATAAATAAAACAGTTTGGGTCTTGACCCTGAATTCTTTCCTAGCCAGAACCCAAGTACCGAGATTGCTGAACCCAGGTTTGGTCTGACTCAATGGGTTAGACTCCTAGTGCCCTTCCCGCTGCCTACAACAAAAGGTGAGACACAATTTAAGTTGCCACCTAAATCTGTGTCTCTTAGGCTGCAGCTCGTTTAAGTGCTTTTTCATTCTTTACTACAGTCTAATGCCCTGGCTGCTTTGGCTCAATGGATAGAGTGTGAGCCTGTGGACTGAAGGGTCCTGGGTTCTATTCTGGTCAAGGGCATGGATCGCCATTGTAGGCTCAATCCCTGGCCCTGGTAGGGCACATGCAGGAGGCAACCAGTCAATGTGTTTGTCTCACATTGATTTCCTCTCTCTCTCTCTCTCTCTCTCTCTCTCTCTCTCTCTCTCTCCCTCCCGTCTTCCATTCTCTCTAAAAATCAATGGAAATATATCCTTGGATGAGGATTAAAATATTTTTGTTTTAATACAGAAATTAAATTAAATTAACTGGTTTACAAAAACATAGTCTCCTATAAGTTTACTGTATTCACTGCAATCAATACCCTTTTGTTTCGTAGGAAATTTCATAGTGGCAAATGTATGGTGTTGCAGCAATAGTGATCAGCAAAATAAGAGGTAAATCCTGATGTTTTTCTAGTACAGTAGCAACCCCATCAGTATAAATGAATCCACATATAATAGACATTATCTTACCATTTGAAATGAAACTGACAAGATTGAACACATAGTGAAATATAACGATTCACTAAACAAGAATTCTGCTATGGTTACAATTTTTATCTGCTGCGCAATCATTAAAATCTGACTATAGGCATCAGTGCCAATTAATGTATTTCACGGAATACCCATGCTAAAAGATAGAAGATGTGCATTTTGTCTAATCCTATATATCTCCATAATTTGTTATAAAATGTGCTGGCTCATCTCATATCATTTAACAAAGAGGTCTCATAAAGCTTCTTTTGTGTGTAATATTTGCCATTTCAGTGGGTGAGGTTTTACTAATTAACTAGCAACTGTGTTTGGGTTTTAAAAGAGAAATATGAAATGTAGTAGAACATTTTGTAATAACTTTTCAAGGGACACAAACCCAAATATCCTTGGGTTGGGTCGTGATCAAACTGTGCTCAAGTTATCAAGGTCATGTTCCTCTGACCCACAGCTTCAAGGGCTTAAGATTAGCATTAGGAAATAGTTACACAGTATACATTGTGCTTGGTGATTTCTGCTCTGTCCTTCTAGTGAAACTGAAAATAAAACAGGTGCCCTTCAATTTGAGCTTCTTCAAAATGGCAACAGTCACAACAACAATGTAAATTCTGTTGTGGATGTGAGGTTGGAACCAATACATTTACACTTGGAGATATCAAATGCACCAAACTATGGAGCTACCATACTATCATCTGTATATGCATTAGATGCATCACAAATACATCCTCTCCTTACCCTAGTTACAGATTCATGCACACCAATCACCTGTTGCCATACACATCAAAGTACATAACTCTCCAATGGTCATATTGAATTCTTTAACAACTAGCCAGAGCATATTTTGCAATGTTACCAAAGACAACTGAGTTACTATGTCTATATATAATTTACATAAAGAGCATTTTATTTCAAACTAGTGGCCTGGTGCACGAAATTTGTGCACTGGAGCGAGGGGTGTTCCTCAGCCCGGCCTGCACCCTCCAATCTGGGACCCCTTGAAGGATGTCCTACTGCCTGTTTACAGGGACTGAGCCTAAACTGGCAGTCAGACATCCCACTCACAATCTGGGACTGCTGGCTCCAGCCACTCACCTGCCTGCCTGCCTTATTGCCCCAAACCACTCTGCCTGCCAGCCTGCTCTCCCCCAATTGCCCCCCCACTGCCGGCCTGCTTGCCTCCAAATGCCCCCCACCAGTGTGTTCACCCCCATTGACCCCCTTGCTGGCCTGCTTCCCCCCACTTTCCCTCCCCACTGGCCTGCTCACCCCCAACTATCCCCAGCTGGCCAGCTCACTCCAAACTGCATCCTTCCTGCTATCCTGATCACCTCCAACTGACCCCCACTGATGGCTTGCTCACCCCCAACTGGCCCCCCTGCTGGTCTGCTTACCCCCAACAGCATCTGCCATCCCATCCTGGCCTGATCACCCACCAGTGACCCAAGATCCCAGCCCCTACTTTTATTTTATTTTATTTTTCAGTGCCTCCTTTAGTGGAAGCCAGGGCTGGCTGGAAGCAAATATCTAGGATCTATTTATCTTCTATAACTGAAACTTTTTAGTCTTGAGCAGAGGCTAGGGTCTGCCAGAGCAGGCAGGAAGCTTGGCTTCCTCCATTGCCAGGGCAACCCAAGCCTCCTGCTTGCTCCAGCTCCATGGCTGGCCACCATCTTGGTTGAGTTAATTTGTATACTTGCTCCTAATTGACTGGTGGGTGTGGCTTGTGGGTATAGCAGAGTAATGGTTAATTTTCATGTTTCTCTTTTATTAGTGTAGATGTGTTTTTTCATAGTATTGTTATAGCTCTCATCTTTTAAGTTAAGCATTGTGTACATATCTCTAGTCCTCTCAACAACCCTAGAAGATAGGGTTTGTATCTCTTCTCAAATTAATACATTTAAGTTCAGAGATTACAAGTGATATCTCCAAGACTATGCAGCTAGTGGCTGCTAGAGGAGATTTATCCTAGTCTAGCAGGCTGTGGCATTCTCAAGAGAAGACTGGGGTGGAGTCTCTGAAAACAAGGATGGGCAGAATAATTTCTATTGAAATATTAGGGCTCATAATCTCTATTTGCAAATGCTATGAAAGAGGAACACTATTCATCTCAGAACACCTCATGTTATTCTCTTTTGTGCTCCCTTCTGCAGTTCCTCCAGTGCCTCTTTTTTGCACCATCATAGAAACTCTTTCACTTGTCCTAAATCTTCACTGTATTATTTTTCTGTCCTTCCCCCGCTGAATCTAGCTCACAAAAACAGTCCTATGAAACTTGTCTGTCAATAACAAAATCTTCCATATTGAGCAGTTTCCCCTACCCCCACTATCTCCCCTCTAAGAAACCTTTTCATTCATTTCCCCCCAGTTGTCTCCACCATGAAAATTTATTACCACTAATATATTACCTTTGTTTTTGTACTGTGGCTCTTTGTTTTGTTTCATTCCTTTATACAAAAGAGATGATGATATCATTAGCTTCTTTCTCTATTTTAATCCCTCCATTTTGGCTAGCACTTAGAATTACCCACTTTTGTGTGTGTGTGTGTGTATGTTTAATTCTCATTCACCCACCTCCTTCCCCTTTTGTAGCTATCAGCTCTTTCTCTATATCTAGGGGTCTGTTTCTGTTTTGTCTTGTTCATTTATTTGTTTTTTTAGATTCACATATAAGTGAGGTCATATGGTATTTGTCTGACTTATTTCACTTAGCACAATGCCCTTTAGATCTATCCATGGCAATATTTTATTATTTTTCATTGTTGAGTAATATTCAATTATATATATATGAACATCTTCTCTATTCATTCATCTGTTTGACATTTAGGTTTCTTTTATACCTTGGCTATTACTAATAATACTGCAGTGAACATAGATTTTTTCAATTAGTTTTTTTTTGTTTTCTTCCAATAAATATCCAAAAGTAAAATTGCTGAATTATGTGGCAGTTTTATTTTTAATTTTTTGAGGAGTCTTTGTACTGTTTTTCATACTGGCTCACTAATTTACATTCCCAACAACAGTGTATAATGGTTTCCTTTTTTCTGCATCCTCACTAGCACTTGTTGTTTGTTGACTTTTTAGTGATAGTCATTCTGACATGTATGAGGTGATATCTCATTGTGGTATCAATTTGCATTTTCCTGACAATGAAAGATATGGAGCAGTTTTTGTTTTGTTTTAAATACAGTTTTATTGATTTCAGAGAGGAAAGGAGAGGGAGAGAGAGATAAACATCAATGATGAGAGAGACCATTGATCACCTGCCTCTTGCATGCCTTCTACTGGGTGGGGATTGAGCCTGCAACATGGGCATATGCCTTGACCAGAAATCCAACCATGATCTCCTGATTCATAGGTCAACGCTCAATCAGTGAACCACACTGGTTGAAATTGAACAGTTTTTTATATGTCTGTTGGCCATCTGTGTCCACTTTGGAGAAATGTCTTTTCAAGTTCTCTGCCCATTTTTTTAATTGGTGTTTCGCTTATTTGGTGTTAAGTTATATGAGTTCCTTATATAATTTGGCTATTAACCCTTTACCAGATGTATCATTTGGGAATATATTCTCTACTGGACTGTAGCCCTTTAAAGGGCTATGAACCATTGTAATAGCTAAAACAACTCAGCCCTGCAATTCTCAATTTTTTCCTCCTCAGGGTCAATATCATCACCCTTATGGAGAATGCATGGTTAAGGATAAGATTTCTCAACATCAATACTACTGACATTTTCATCCAGATAATTCTTTGCTATGAGGGGTTGTCTTGTACATTTTGAAATACTTAGCAGCATACCTTGTTTCTACACAATAGATATAGTAGCAATTGAATATAAGCAAATAAAAATATAAGAGTTTAAAATAGAGAAAATATTAAGAAACAAAAATATACTAAGGGAAATGTACTTAAGATAAGGGACAAATATTTCAGGTAGAGAGAGTCTGGCACATAGATAGCAGGAGTCTCTAGATAGGAAAACCAAAGCAAGAAAAGAAAAATATATATATATAATGTTATAATTTAATAAAACTTTCCTGGAAAAAAATAACACCTAATTTAAAGAGCATATTTCATACCTAAGAAGACCTATCTACCAAGAGTAAGACATAACCTAGCAAAATTAGTGGAGTCAGAAAACTTGGGGACATCTAGAAAAAAAAAGTGATTAATAAAGGAAAGAACATTAGATGCTCCTCAGACTTTTTAGCAGACTTTAATGGGGGGGGGGGGAGATTGGAGTACATATCCCAAATACTCATGGGAAACAAATGTGAGTTTAGTATTTTATATCCAATGAAACTGATTTCCAAGTCTGAAGGACCCACACAAGCTACTGTCAACATGCAAGATCTCAGAGAGTAGCATTTTCATGGCCTTTCCTGAGGAATCCATTAGAGAAAAAGTTTGAAGCAACCAAATAAATGTTCAGAGGGACATTGACACTTTTGGACTAAATAAGAGATAAAAGGGAGCAAATAAACCTAGTAATGGCTTATATGTGCTAACAATGTAAATGTACCACATATTTTTTTTAAAAAACATGGTAGGGGTAGGAGAATTCAAAAACAACTGGAGGTGATAGAAATTCTAGCAAATCCCTGATTTGAATTTTCCCTCGTTGCTATTTATTTAGGATGCCAAAAATACAGGAAAATGTATCATCCTTTCTGAAAATAAATAGAGATTACCCGGCTCTTCTTTTACACAGGAAGTTTCCCAAACATTTCAGCTCTGGTTCCTGATCAAGCTAATATAAAAAGAGGTCTGCGTTAAACATCACGGAATTGTTGATTTTGCCTAAAATTATCGAAGAGAATGTTTTTCATTAAAATGCAGGCTTCTAAAAAGGCTTAAGTTAAATTTTAATAAGCATCAAAGATTGTTTTATGTCAATACATAATTCAATAAAGTTTTTGAAGAACGTTTTCATAAAGCAGCCCTTTGGTCCCCTTTGCAATATTGACAAGGAGTTGCTTAAAATGTTGGCATACTGAACATTTATTTCTTTGTTTTATTACGGCTGTTAATTTCCTTACTAATGCATTATAGTAGTCCCCGGTGTACATAAAACAAATGAATTAGACTCTCTCCCAACACTGTTCCGTAATCTTCTCTGAGTCAGTATGAGGCAAAACTGGCCCATAAGGATTTCAGTCGGTGTGTGCACTGAGACACGTTCTCCGCTCCGAGGATTTTAGTTGGTGTGTGCGTTAAAACACGTTCCTAGCTCCGTTGGAATTACTCAGAACACATGATTCATAAATGTTTAAATCTTATGGCTCTTTAAATCTTGTTGGGCTTGTTTTTTGTTGAGTCCACATTTCCCCTCCCACGTAGGCAGTAAATTGGTAGGAGGTAGGGCTTTGGCCCAGTATGGCATTTGATTAAATTCTGAGCCAACTGTGCATTGTTCTGGTTTCCAACATCAATGATTTCAGCCAACCCACTTTTTATTCCTCACACCCCAATTTGACATTCATCTACAGCTATTTTTTAAATATACTTTCATTGATTACAAAGAGGGAAAGAGAAATTGAAACATCCATGATGAGAGAGAATCATTAATCAGGTCCCTCCTGTATGCCCCACACTGGGGATGAAGCCCACAGCCCAGGTGGGTGTGTACCCTGACCGGGAATCAAACCGTGACCTGGTTCATAGGTGAATGCTCAACCACTGAACTTTGCCAGCCAGACATCTACAGCTATTTTAACATGACCTCAAAAAACAATTAAAAATTTCTCCAATATTGGTCCATTTTAGAGGCTCTCTGCCCCCTGCATAAGGAATGGCCCCCATAAGGGATTTGCTCTTCACCAGGCTGCTTCTTGTGCTAAGTATTTGAATATTTATATTACATGTAAGGATATCAGGTTGCTAGTCTGAAGACTACCTCCTACATATTCTTCTTGGGGTATGAAAAGTGCTATTCATTAAAGGTAGAATTTATATTTGTGCAATATTCCTAAGACTATTGGAAATTTGTGTTGACAATTCACAAGTAGTTAGTGAACCCATCCTATCTGGCTAGGAAATGAAGAAGGGAGATAAATGTGCTCAGAGCCCTGACAGGACAGTTCTCATCACCACCTTATATGATCAAAATATGGGAAATGGAAAGCGATGTAAAAAGAGAACATAGTAAGAAATGAACTAAACGTTACAAAGGCAGGACATGTGCATAACGAAAAGACCCCTCTTGAGAAAGCTGGAACTGAAATGGGTGATGCAGTGTAACTAAGTTATGGAAGTTATCTTTCTCGAATAATGTAAAACAGAAGTATTTAGTCAAATGATGCAAAAGCTTATGGGGAAATGGCACTTGCTTTTTAATCCATTTAAAGGAACATAAAAACAGGTCTTTACAGGTTAAATATATTTATAGAGGCAAGGTAAGATTTTAGGTAACATAGCAATTAACCATACTCTTCTCTCTCTCTCAATGTTATAATTTTCAGTAGTTAGCCAAAAAAGCCTATTTTTAGTGTTAGTGCTCCACATGAAAGTATTTTTCGTGTTTTGCAGGAGAATTTGGAACTGATATTACAATCACCTGCAAACTGAGTTTGGAGAAACAGGGAAAATAAATCCCTAAACTAAAGGAAAAGAGTACCTATAATATGTTATTCCAGAATTCACGAGAGAGTGACAGCTTTTTTAGTGTTTACTGCAAATGTCCTATCTAACTGAGAATAAAAAATTCGTGTAAATTTTAAAATATGGCACTGCGTTTCCAGTTTTAGAAACTATTACAAACTCAGATTTCATGTGAACATAATATAAGTGTTTTGGCATTTTGTGGAGGCCAGATTTTAAGGGAAAACAGTGAGGTTATTACTTCCTACGTGGCACTTTTGAATGGCCACTCCCAAGTAATTCCAGCTTTCAAAAACGGCAGAATTTCCAGCACAGACAGCAAACGGATTTTATTCACTGATTTTATTCACAGTTATGACTACTTAAAAAACTGACAGCCATGACTATAACAAACATAGATGTGTTTTGCCAAATTTTTTTATTTTATTTTATTTTATTATTTTATTTTAATTTGGGAGTTGAGTTGTGGCTAAGAGAATAATTCAGAGCCAAAATATAAATTATAAGAGATAAGAAAGTCATAGAGGTAGAAGTGAGACCTAGAAAAAAATGGGCTCAGGAAACAAGTTATAGCAGAAGAAGAAGAGAGAGAGAGAGAGAGAGAGAGAGAGAGAGAGAGAGAAGACATCCTGGAGATAGAAGGGGGTAGGTAGGAAAAGGTGGGAACGTACCCCATAAAGAGAGCGCCTTGCCAAGATTTTAAAAATAGACCTGCATAGTTCTTTTAAAGTGCACATTAGTGAAGAAACTCACACGATGGTCTTTATAACGGATATTCTTAGAAAAAGCTTCACAAAAGTTCAATTCGCTGGTTCAGTTTAAATGGAAGTTAAATGTGTCAGCATGAAAGTTTGAAATAAATGTATCAAAAATGTCATAATTTAAAAATAAATATGAATTTAAAATCATTCTACTTGCTATTAGTGCAAATAGATTTCATCTGTATCTCTCCATATCAGGCCTCAAATCTCTCCCCATCTTACCTACACTCCAAAAATACAAGAGTTTTCTTTAAAAACTGGCATTTTCCTAAAGTGTGCTAGGGAAGAGAGATGAAAAAAGGCAGAAAGGAGAGGTCCATGATTATATCCAGGTAGAAAACAGTAGGTTTATTCAATGCAGCTTTTCTGATTCTTTCATCTGTTCATATGGACAGTGAATCTCCACAGGGTAATGGAGAATGCAGCATGTCCCACATTTGTTTAGTCACAAATCCTAATATGTGGGATCAGTAGTCCTTTAAATCCAGAAGCAATTGTTCAAATTGTTATTCAAAAATAAAGACTAGATCTTCTCAAAGGCTACAGTTCCATTTCCTACTGAATGAAGTCTGGACTTGGACTCCTTAGCCTGACACCGTATTATTTGTAACACGCCCCAATCTATTTGTCATGAATCTTTGGCCGAATTGTCCCATTTTTTCAATGCCTCCATTTTCCTGAACCATTTAAAAGTCCCTTGCAGCTTCACATTTCTCTGCCCTTTATCACAGTGTCCCCTCCAGCCCAAAATCTTCTTTTTGACACTTTTGTTCAGATTTTAAAGTCTTACATTTTTTTTATTCCCTTTGTAAACCCCGCTACCCTCTCCACACTTCCCAGGTTGCTCCTATAACTCCTTATTCTTCCCTCTCCTATAGACTTTAACAAAGGCTGTTACCATGGAGTTATATTTATGTCTCTCACTCCTCTAGAGTGTGAGGGTCACCTGAGGGCAGACATATTTATACTTGTACTACCAACATCAAGTTCAATGATGCCTGAAATATGGTAACATGGTAGGTACTTATTCACTGCTGAAAAAACAGACAGATTATCCTATATAATAAAACCCTAATATGCAAATTGACCAAACAGTGGAATGACCAACAGAATGACTAGTCGCTATGACATGCACTGACCAACAGGGGGCAGACGCTCAATGCAGGAGCTGCCCCCAGCTGAGGGCAGCTCCTGCATTGAGCATCTGCCCCCCCAAGACCGGCAATGGCCCATGAGGGTGGGGCTGGCCAGCTAGCGGCACCAGGCTGCCAGCCAAAGCAGATGCCAATGGAGCCCCTAATTGCCCCACCCACCAATTGCGCCACAGATGGCCTTGATCACCAGCCAGGCCTAGGGACCCTGCCCTATATATTGGGAACGGTCTCTTAGATTTAAAAATTAAAACCTGCCATAACCGGTTTGGCTCAGTGAATAGAGCATTGGCCTGCAAACTGAAAGATCCCAGGTTCGATTCCTGTCAAAGGCATGTACCTCGGTTGTGGGCACATCCCCAATGGGAGGTATGCCGGAGGCAGCTGATTGATGTTTCTCTCTCATCGATGTTTCTAACTCTCTCTCCTTCTCTCTTCCTCTCTGTAAAAAATCAATAAAAATATATTTTTTTAAAATATATTTTTATTGATTTTTTACAGAGCGGAAGGGAGATAGAAAGTCAGAAACATCGATGAGAAACATCCATCAGCTGCCTCCTGCACGCCCCCTACTGGGGATGTGCCCGCAGCCCAGGTACATGCCCTTGACCGGAATCGAACCCGGGACCCTTCAGTCCGCAGTCCGACGCTCTATCCACTGAGCCACACCGGTCTCGGCTATATTTTTAAAATTAAAATTAAAATTATAACCTGGCAAGGCTACTCTAACACTGAAAAAACAGGATGATGCAGCAATGACATGCATGGACTCTGCCTTGTACATTTTGTGGTCAGCCCTGATTCTGACACTTACAACTGTGTGACAAAGCCAATTACTTAAATTCTCTTTGCTTCAGTTTTTCCACCCATGAGATGAGGGAAATGGTACTACTGCATCAGAAGGATCATGTTATGTACTACTTTTTATAATCAGGGCAAAAAATGTAGCTGCCCACACAACATCAGGATGCCTTTCACCTGCATGAAATGTATGCTCACTGGTGCATGCACCATCCCAGACTGCGAGAGGGATGTTTGACTGTTGGTTTAGGCCCAACATCCCCTAAGGGGCTCCAGATTGTGAGAGGGGGTTTTGGGAGGGACCCTCCTTCTCAAAACCCCCTCCCATACATGAATTTCATGCACTGGGCCTCTAGTGTGTGTGTGTGTGTGTGTGTGTGTGTGTGTATCCCTAATATTCAATAGACCAAACTGTGGAACAACCAGTCACTATGACATGCTCTGACCATCACGGGGCACATGTAGCACATGGCAGGCACTGGCAGCAGGCAGAATATGATGGGCATTGGCCACTGGGAAATGGTGGAGCAGGTGAGTGGGGGCACCAGACCAAGGCAGGGCACTGGACATTGTCATTGGGGCAAGCCTCTGGTGGTTACTGAAATTTCTTTGCACCTGCTGCTGGCACTGGCCCTGCTCACCCGTTGGCTGCACTGAAACCACTGCTTGCACCACTGCCAGCCCCAATTTCTTGGTGGCATCAGTGGCTGCAAGTGGCAGCTGCTGGCCCTGGTCACCGCTTAGGACTTCTCCACCTCCCCCTGCTCCTGAGGGGTGATAAGAGCTGGCAGCCACCTCTCCCACCTGCTGCCAGCACCTGGTGCCATTCCCGATTGCTTGGCATTGTCAGTGGGTGCAATGGTGGTTGCTGGCCCCTATTGTTCCTCAGGGCTTCTCCATCTCCCCCTGCTCCTGAGGAGTGATAAGGGCAGGAGATGCTGCTCACTTCCACTGACATTGTCCCACTCACACCCAGGGCTGGCACCTGCTCAAATCGCTCTGCGCCATCAGGGGGGCAAGTGGGGCCAGCACAGCTAGCGCTGGGGAGCAGCAGTGGTGGGAGTGGGGCTGCTGGCAGACAGGGGACCAGGGACCATGGTGGGAGGGACCAGGCAGGGTCGTGGAAGATGAGCTGAGACCCACCCCTGTGCCCACCACAGCCTCATGACTCACAGTTCCTTTCAAGGTACACGAACTCATGCACTGGGCCCCTAGTTGATATATAAAAGGCTAATATGCTAGGTGTCCCTCCACCTGTCCAAAAAGTATGATGTGCACTGATCACCAGGGGGCAGACGTTCCATGCAGGAGCTGCGGAGCTGTGGTGACTTGGAAGTGGAGGTTCTCAGGTGATGCACCCCAAAACCAGAGAGGAGGGAGCCCGATTCCTTGCAGGGCTGTGAGATTCCACCTTTGTCCTGGGTTATGTTGTTCCTGGGACATTGTCAACCCCAAATCTGATTTACTGCACACTTGGATTTGTGTTCCACACCCTATATGACAGCAACTTTGCAAAGTGCCCTCTCGCTTGCACTCTCTGGGACCCCTCAGGGGATGTTGGAGAGTCGGTTTCAGCTCAATCCCTGCAGGCCAGGCTGAAGGACCTCACCTCCTGAGGGACCCTGCTCACTCTGCAGACACCAGGGAGGGATCTCGGGAGGTTGGCTCCAGGGTGTGTCCGGCCCGACTTGCCTAGTCGCACCCCACCAGCCACCTTCTCATTAATTTCCTTTCAATGTGCACAAATCCATGTGCTAGGGCACTAGTTATTAATAAGGGCTCTAGTACTTTTGCACTTGGTAAAAATGAAGAAAAGAATTAAGTCCATTTTCTATGCAATTAAAGTCTAAATACACACTTCCTAGTGATCAGATCATTTAGATTTAATAGTATAATTTCAGTCTGAAATGGAGAGTAATATGAATCCATCTCTGAATTGTAGTCATGCCCAAACATAAATTAAGATTCTTTAATTGCTAAAATTGTAACTACCATCAAAAACAAGTTTACAATACAACAGAAAATATTTCCCATAAGGCTTTAATTTATAATACAAAAATTCATAGCTTCGTTAATTTTTTTTTAAAACACATTATGGTTTGAGGAAGATTAAGTGCCATGATGTAATCCAGGTGAAGAAATCACGTTCATTCTTTTTAAAAAGTTAGACAAAAGAACTTTCTAAAACAAGGTTGCCATATACATCCAAGAGCACGGCAAGTCTTTAATTGAGAAGTTACCTCATCTCCTGGCTGCCCACCCCAGATACCTCTGAGGATAGAGTAATAACATGCCAGGCTAATGAGGATATTCTACTAATGAGGACAAAGTAGGAAAACTTAGCCTGATAAAAATAACTAGTGCCGTCATGACTTAAACACAAATTTTGTTTGTGTTTTTTCCCCTTTGGATATAAATTAATCCTTATTTAATAGACCACAGATGTATCAACTGCCTCTTCTCGCAAAATCTACTTTCTTTTTTGAATTGGTCAAGTCAGTTGAAAGTGCCACTATATTCAAACGTTTGGTGTTTAAATGGTTTGATTTTATGTATCTAAATCTGCATAGAACTTGATTTGGGCTCTTACTTATCCTGTGTTTATAAAGGACATTTTCAAAAGGTTATTTTGGTAATGAAGTGATATAATTGTCTGCTAACTATGCCATACCTGAGGTAGCCTTAAGAGAAACCTCAAGGACTCAGATGTGAGCTGAGCTGAATAAAACCTACTCTTTAGAAATGGTGGGCAAAATGCGTTTCTCCTGAAATCTCTTTTTCTCTGAATTCTAAACTCTATTTATTTGAATTGTATTGGAATGGTTTTAGAAAAGTTGAGATTGTTTCAACAATATCCTTATTAAAACTTTCAGTGAGAGAGGGGAGAAATCAGTTGAAAGTTTAGCCAGGATGTGAGTAAACTCAGGATATCACATAACAGCAATGGGAAACAGCGGGCAAAGACAAGTTTTCAAATAGAAAATAAATACAGAACTTTAAAGGCAGGGAGCTATTGGAGGAAAAGAGCTGTGTAGTTCTGTCTGTGAGCCTACAAGTATGAGCATCATAGCACACATCCATTTTTTTGTCACATCAGTCAATCAGCCTATTCAGCAGAACCTATCAGTAATTTTCTTGCTTAGAATACATCTATTACAGTGGGTATGACTCATTTAAAGATGACCACAGGACTGTCACCGATTTGGCTCAGTGGATAGAGCGTCGGCCTGTGGACTGAGGAGTCCCAGGTTCGATTCCGGTCAAGGGCATGTACCTTGGCTGCGGACACATCCCCAGTGGGATGTGTCCAAGAGGCAGCTGATCGATGTTTCTGACTTTCTATCCCTCTCCCTGCCTCTCTGTGAAAAGTCAATAAAATATATTTTTTAAAAAATAAAATAAAGATGACTACAGGGAAAAACAACCAAAGAACCTACCAAAAAAGTGAAATATTGCCAACATGTAGAAATAAGTTTGCATATATATTTTATTCCATATATTTCATGCTTTTAAATTCCATGCCAAAGAAATTTACCTGGTATTTTTTTAATATATAATCAGAAAAAACCTAAACAAGATAAAATGACTAAATTGGAACAGTGGATTATTAACTGAGTGAATCATTTCCAGTTGCTTATTCTCTGACTTTAAACACATTTTAGAAATAATGAACATTCAATTGACATTGCTGGATTATACCTTACGTAATGATGAACATGACGTTAAGTCTGTTTATTATGATAATGGCACTACTTACTGTGGTTGCAATATGTGAAACAATAAATTTTTAAAATACACACACACACACACATTTACCTGGGAAGTAATAATAATCACATAAAAAAGTTAATAAATAACTGGTACACCCTGGCCAGGTGCTCAGTTGGTTGGAGTATTGTCCCATATACCAGAAAGGTTGTGGGTTCAGTTCTTGGTCTGCACACATCGGGTGGCAACCAATCAATGTTTCCCTCTCACATTGATGCCCCCTTTCTCTGCCTCCCCCATTTCCTTTCTTTTCTCTCTAAAATCAATTAAAAAAACATCTCCTCAGTTTAAGATAAAGAAGGAGGGGAGGAGGATAATGATGAGGAGGAGGAGGAAGAGGAGAAGGGGAAGGGGAAGGGGAAGGGGAAGGGGAAGGGGAAGGGGAAGGGGAAGGGGAAGGGGAAGGGGAAGGGGAAGGGGAAGGGGAAGGGGAAGGGGAAGGAGAACAGCTGCTACTTCTAGTAAATAAAATCTTCTCTCAAAG